>OW026308.1:1460000-2939500 GCA_932273695.1 Apotomis betuletana | reverse complement strand
ATGAATCTCGAATTCATCGTATCTCCTCTCTCGCGCTCCTCTCTGGGCTCAGTATCAGTGCTCTCCTTATTTCTCAGCCTCCATCACTGAAACTTGCACTTAAACAGTGATTACACTGATAATTTATTTATCAGCATGCATACATCGGTGCTTCGATCATAAAAATGAAACAAATTTATCGTATAGGGAACAAAGCCAGGAAAGGGTCCAGCTGTTAAACTCCTTAGTTACTAGTCCGTCATTTCGAGGAGTCCTACCAGATTATCTTGTATTGTACATTATTACAAACGTGAAAGTTTATGATCATATAGTTATATATACCTTCAACTTTAAAAGGCAATAGACCATCATAAAACTAATTCAGTAACCAGACATCAGAACAGACACAGTGTTATGGTTACAAATCATAGGGTACTCATTCAAAGGAGGGACAAATAGGAGCCGAGGGTTTCTACGGGCGCACCTCATCCCCTCTACGCGAACGAAACCGCGAAGAAAAGCTAGTTAAATTTCTTATTCACCAAGTGCCAAAAACTTACTTCCAGTTTCTCGAATTAACCCATAATCATTTCTAATATATCTTTGGGGTAAGTTCTCAGAACCTACTCGTATATTATGGTAGGATTCCAGAAAACCTCGATGATGGTCGTGAGCTTGAGATTTTAAGACCGATCTCGAGAATGTGTTGGTATGTAACTCGCAAAATAGTCTGATTGCTATCACATTGTTGGTCGCCTTGAGCGGCATAGTAATAACAAGCCGATACGTAATAAAACCCTACAACTTACGAGTGCAGCGGTCAGCGCATTGATAAGCAACTGGAATATTTTATCTAGGCACCCACTTTGTTGTTTATATTTTATTTATCTATTCATAGTTACCTTATGTTGTATTATTTGCGATTCGTACACTTTGAACTTAGTTAAGTATTTAGTTAAACGATGTGCATGTATTTCTCTAGTTAAGTGAATTGTATTCTTTTGGAGAAATAAATTCTTAAACCATAACCATGTATGTATCTTTGTAGTATTTTAATTCCATTCTCACGAAAATTATCATCTTCACGTTTCAAAGTACAGTCTTAGTAAAAGAACAGAATAGAGTAGACCCTAGTATGGTATGGTACATTTAAAATCAAAGTAGTTTATTCTTCAATTTAGGCATAATTACAATGCACTTATGAATGTCGGCTGTTTTGCAAAACAGTAAGTATATTTTATACATAAAATTACATGATTTTTTCAGTTGGAGGGCTACGTATATTTTGTGTGTTCATTCAAGAAACAAAGCCCAGAAACATTAATAAAAGAGAAATAGTTCTCGCATAAGCAATGTTCAGGTATTTAGTTACCTATACTAGAACTCGTAATATCACAGATACACAATCTGAACCACCAAAACATAATTAAGATAACTATCTAAAACCCAACAAAAGAATATGGTCGAACACTATAACTTTACGGACATTCACCATTGCATTTTTAAGTGAAAGTTTGTATTTCTAATTGAATGTACATATATTATATCCCTTTAGTTGGTAATTAAAATGCCATAGTATTAGTAGCCCTTGAATTATTTCAAAACACAAATTTAAGAGAATATTTGATATTATGCATTAATATATGTAGACACTTTATCATAACAGCAATATTATAAGTAGAACATAAAAACAATCAAAGTATACAAAGACGAACCCGTCATTATTTATAAGGGATTTCTTTTAGTTAAGCTCCGAGTAAATGGGAGTGAAAGGTATACGAATATATTGAACGCTTAATTATGAATACCCTTAAGGTAGTCGTTTAATTATATAAACAAGTGTATTTACTTTTTTTTGCAAATTTATCTCAAACGTTAAATCAAAAATTCCACAAAATAATTAAAAACATTTAGCACTTTCGCGTCGTTTAGGGATGAAATTAATACTTATTCTTAATACTCGTTAGTCGTATTCATTGTGTGAAGGCCGATAATTCGAAATTTGCGGGCGGGATAAGCAAGTGATTATAAGAATACTCGCCTATCCCAACTTCTGATATATAAGGAATCGATACGTTTAATTAAAACAACGACAGTTGATAACAAATGGTGTTTATTCGCACAATGAATACAACTTGTGAGTAGGCATAGACCTCATTAAATAGTATTAATATTGATTATACCCAATCAATACGAGAGCGATACTGACCTGTACTTAATTCGGTAGGCTTGAACTTATAATTAGCCCTTAAATAACCAACAAATCCAACAATGCCTCCACGGCGAGCAACCGACCGACCACGGACAATGTCCGTTAGCGAATGTCTCTTATTCCCAGCCACGTGACCGGTCGCCATTGCTCGGAGTGGAAGGGGGCGATCACGTGACTATCACGTGATCGTTCATTGCAACTACTTTTAAATTAGAAATTATCCTTACATTTGTGTGTCGATTTTTGCATTGTCTATTTGAAAGGCTTTTACACCTTAACGATTTGAACTAAAAATATTTAGTTGAAATCAGTCCGTGACAATGGTGAGTGGACATCTTCGGAGTCAATAATGGAAAAGTATAAAAAAGGGTTTGTGACCTTTTCTCCTCCAGTCAAACGAAGTTGAGGGTACTTTCTAGTTTAGGTATATTGTCCTAAAATTACATAGTGACTTCTTTTCCCATTAAAGTCATATTTATTCATTATACTAACTACGCTGCGCGATGTTATCCACGGTATACCAGGTAATTAGTAGCCTATGTGTCAGTCCAGGGTGTCAGCTGCTTTTACACCAATTTTATCAAATTTGGTCCAGCCATTTGAGCATGAAGAAGTATCAAACATCATCATCATCAGCCAAAAGACGTCCACTGCTGGACATAGGCCTCCCCCAGAGAACGCCACCATGACCGGTCCTGCGCCTCCCGCATCCAGCGGACTCCAGCGACCTTCACCAGGTCATCAGTCCACCTTGTGGGGGGCCTACCCACGCTGCGTCGTCCGGTGCGTGGTCGCCACTCAAGAACTCGATGGCCCCAGCTGCTGTCGGTTTTACGAGCGATGTGCCCTGCCCATTGCCACTTAAGTTTTGCTATCCTTCGGGCTATGTCGGTTACTCTGGTTCTTGTGCGGATCTCTTCATTTCTGATTCGATCTCGCAAAGAAACTCCGAGCATAGCCCTCTCCATTGCTCTCTGAGTGACTTTGAGTCTTCTTATAAGGCTCATCGTGAGCGACCACGTTTCAGTTCCGTATGTCATCACTGGCAACACACATTGTTCAAAGACTTTTGTCTTGAGACACTGCGGGATATTGGACGAAAAGATAGTACGTAGCCTCCCAAACGCTGCCCAGCCAAGTCGGATTCGACGATTGACCTCTTTCTCGAAGTTGGACCTACCTAACTGGACAGTTTGTCCAAGGTACACATAGTTGTCCACAACTTCGAGCGTAGAGTCTCCCATTTTTACCGGTCGTGGTTGAACACGGGCATTAAACATGATTTTTGTTTTCTCCATGTTCATCCTTAGACCAGTATCAAACATACATACAAACAAACTCACAAACTTTCGCCTTTATAATATTATACTGTGATTATCACGATCTCAATAAACATAGGCCGTCCTAAAGTACACCATTCCGCCACACAATATTTTATGAATGAATGAATGATTTATTGCGTGTATGGGAATTCAGGTTTACAATAAGCAGATGTCATTACATAAAACAGTTTCACCGAACCCTACCTTTGCAGGTGTGCACGCTTAAAATTATACATTATTATTTATCCTATTCCTATTTATATTGGTCACTTAAAAGTTTTCAGAACTTGATAACATTACTTTTTAATCTCTCACAATGTTCTTTACCTTATTTTTTGTTAGTTCTAGATAATCTCGCCCCGCTAGTTTATTTTTAAAGCCGCCAAGAAAGTTTACCACGAAAAAGTCAATCAAACTTAGCGCTTTCCACATAACTTTAAACTTCCAGAAGATGTGTGCTAACTTTTAGATTGCTTCAACCCACTTCGTCGGGTTAAGTCAGGACCTATTTTTTGTAACTTTCCGTCCAGTTTTCTAAGTAATCCGCATTGTGGACATATTTACTTAGATAAGACGTACTTTACAGCGAAAGAGAAATATCGACAATCATTATAAAAAAGGTTTAAACTAAGTGTAACCGTGTATTTTTTCCAGCAGCATCAACCGAAGCTTATGTTCCTTTCCATACTTTACTCAATCCACTACTACGTTAAAGCTACGTTTTTTTTTTCACATTTTCACTTTTAAGATTAGGATCTGATGTGGGTAAATTGAAGGAGTTTTCCAATATTAATAGGTTGATCGTGATTTGAATATATGTCTATTTTGAAAACTCAAGCAGTTCTTACGCTCTGGGAAAGTGGAATTTATTTCAAAAAGCATAAAGCTAACGTGCAACAATTGATGAACACCGCAGAGGACTACCGGAGTCGCTAAATTGTTTTTAGTTTTGATAAAGTGATTATTACACTCAACGCGCAATGGAAACGGCTATGCTCAGAGTTTCATTGCGGAATAGAATCAAAAATGAGAATATCCGCAGAAGAACCAAGGTAACCGTCATAGCTCACAGGATTGCACGATTGAAGTGGCAATGGGCAGGATATGTGGCTCGGAGAATGGACAGCCGTTGGGGCAGCAAAGTCCTAGAGTGGCGACCACGTACAGGAAAGCGCAGCGTGGTTGGCCCCCGACCAGACGAACGGATGACCTCGTGAGGATAGCAGGGAATCAATGGGTGCGGATGCACGGAATCGCACTTTGTGGCGAGTCATGGGGCAGGCCTATGTTCAGCAGTGGATGTTTGTGGCTGATAGATAAATAAATATCAGACAACCTCACACAAATCAACCTAGTCCCAAATTAAGCACAAGAAGGCTTGTGTTATGGGTACTAGGCGACGATATACATACTTATATAGATAAATAAATACTTAAATACATAGAACATCCATGACCCAGGCACAAATATTCGTGTTCATCACACAAATATTTGCCCTTGCCGGGATTCGAACCCGGGACCGTCGGCTCAGTAGGCAGTTGCTTAACCACTGCGCCAACCGCGTCGTCGAAGTCAGAAAGTCATTATTAATGGCAGATTGTTCATCAAGGGAATAAAGATGCGGAATCTTTATTCCCTTGATGAACAATCTGCCATTACCGCACAGTTTTAACTGCGTTAACGTGTGTCACCGTAGCCCTCATTACGGGATGCGGTGACAACACGTCCGGCTTATCGCGCGTGTGGTCACCGCTTTAATATCATTGCATTATCGTCATAATTAGCTATGGATCAGAAAATACGGTATTAACGTCATTATTATGATGCGGTAGATTCGCAGTAATTATGATGCGGTAGATGTTTGGACATATCATCCGCAGCGACAAGTCGATGGAGCGATTGGTAGTGCAGGGGAAAGTGGAAGGTCAACGTTCTCGCAGTTGATCTCTTACTTAGGTGGACGGATCTCATAAAGTCCACGTCGAAATGTTCCCAAACGGAGTGTGCCACAAATAGAGAGAGAGACGGAGAAGAATTGCAAAAGCCGTCATTAATGTGGAAGAAGACAATCCATAACCACGACCACTCTGACAAGAGTGTACGACTAAGAAGAAGATTTGCAGTAGAATAGAATGGATTGCACACAATAGCCAAAGTTGACAGCGATTGGCCGACAGCGGCGCAAACAAGAGGTCGAAATCGGTCTGGTAGCTTTCCAGTAACATGGTGACATACATATACAAACAAATTCTAACCCAAAATCCATAAACTACCTTCATTCCGTTGCGTCGGCCGTGGCTAAAAATATCTGTCATTTTCTAATTCCCTCTGACCCACATATTACTATGATTATATACTTTTGATGGTGATGGTACTTCTGTAGGAGTATGTCCACATATCCTGTAGGTAGGTACTTATATGTCAAATTTCATACTAAAGTTGTCAGCTACCTTTGATGCTATGTAAATAGCTACATATATTATGTAATATCGTAGACTCAAATTGTAGGAAACACTTTGATAAATATGTAACGATATTTGGGAAGTTCATCTAAAAGTCTCTTGGACAATATTAGTTTCGACCTCAATAATGCCTTCCTAGAATTCACAACACAGTATTTTCCGAGTTGATCTTGTAATAAATTATGGCTGAGCACTCAAGAGCGGATCCAGTTTCCAAGTCAAGTTGGGGGAGGTCTCATTGACTTCATAATTTTCAAAGAGTGTTTTCTTCTCTGGATGTTTAGAAAATTATAACTGTTTTTTTGGGATCATACAAAGGATCATGAAAAAAAAACGGTGGTTGTGGTTAGGGCATGCGACTTTCAATCCGGAGGTCGCGGGTTCGAACCCGGCCCGTACCAATGAGTTTTTCGGAACCTATGTACGAAATGTCATTTGATATTTACCACTCGCTTTTCGGTGAAGGAAAACATCGTGAGGAAACCACCTAAGCCCAATAAGGTCTAGTTTCCCCTCTGGGTTGGAAGGTCAGATGGCAGTCGCTTGCGATTTAGGTAGCCGACCCCGATTGAGAATTCATTATCTACAAAGATATGGGACAAAGGCTAGGAGGATGATGATAAAGGATCATGATACCTCTACCTATGTGACATTATCTCTATTTCAGTTGAAAGAGGTTTGTCCTTTGTCCTTCTGAACCTCTTCCTTTCTCTTCCAGCTCTTCCCAAGATTCTTGCAAGACCGTCGGCCCATGTTATCGAGGGCGATTGAGAGAGATTCATAGTTAATCCAGAGGTACCGGGTTCGATTCCCGGTCTCTTCCAACAGGTAACTATTTATATTTTTCTTTAAGCTTTGATCTTTATATCAATTTAGGAAGTTGTTAGAAAACTTTACACAAAATCCTTCTGCAATCAAACCATTTAGCTGATTACGCCTATTTTGAGACGCTTAATCATCTGTTAATATAATCGTTAATGTTAACAGTTCATCATAAAATTGGGGCTAACAGTTAAAGCAAAGTCAACCTTTACACCAATAAAAATAAACATAAAACCGTTATTCGTATCGCATTAGTCCCGCCTATAGGCCCAGTAAAATCGAAGGACCATCAATAAGGGCCCCATCCATTGCTATAACTTGCCTCAGCTATTCCTGTCTGAGCACTGAAAATGTCCATAAAAAGTATTTAAATCACCCTTATATATATCTTCACTAGAAATGGGTTGAGGCTTAAGGGAGAAGCGGTGACTGATTTTGAAAATACTATTTCAGAAAAAGCTAACTTCTCGAATCGAATTTAACGATTGGTATGCAGCGTTTTTGTGACAGGATTATCATATATACTTGTTTCGGCGAACATAATACGACAGTTTCAATGAAACTCAACATAACGTATTACATATTTAATTACCGACTGTACGGTGTGTACAGTCGAGCTTATTTACATCTACACGCTGACGAAAACAAAAATATCTGAACACGATTTTATGCTCCTGACAATAAATGAACTCGACTGTACAGTGAAAAGATCGGTTAGCAAGTGACATAGCGAGTTCGATTGTCAATAACGATTGTTTAAACGCCTAGACGTTTTGAATAGTTCGGGTTGAGGCGCGCAGTGTTGCTCGCATAGCCGGAACAAATACTAATAAAATTCTAGGTTTGTAATAAAATTCTACATTTTTCTATGGAGGGGTCATGATTTCTGGAAAAAATCTTAATAGGTTGATGCAAGATCGTCGTTTGTTTTGTATGGGCGCCGCCGTGCCAACCTGGCGCCATCTGTTTTCATAATTCCTTTGTCATCGCATCACGCCAAAACAGCTGGACAAATTTTAGCCAACTTTGGTACAGAGATAGCTGGACATCCAAGGTTATAGGATACTTCTTGTTGAGGTTGTACATACTTAGTTTTTATTTGTATTTTATATTGTCTATTATTGATTTTTGATGTTTGCTTTTGTTCCTTACTTTTGTCAGCTAACTGTCTCTTGCTTGGTCAATAAAATAATTTGCGTTTCTAAAGTCCAGCTGTTTTGATTTCGATACTAATTTCCACTTTTTCCTAATCCTGAGCTATCATTGCGCCTTAATATTTGGTCCTTCTCCCGTCTTAATGTTATAATGAACACGCGCTCGAAATCGAGGCAGTTGGCGACTCCAGCAAAAAGCGTCAAGGAGACGTGCTCGAGATTGGGTAAGTCCACTACGGGTGGGCACGGTCGGTCCTCAAAATCGGACCTCGTAACGACCGCTGCCTCTGATACACCCGCGGCTTCCAACCCTCAAGTTCCCGGGACGTCTCAGGAGTGCCCCACAATTGGCACCGGCGCCGAACATATTAATGTTCCCGCAAGTTACAGGTCACGCACGTCGGGGTCTACGCGGTCATCGGCCACTATCAGGGCACGGCGACTGATCGCGGAAGCCCAGCTGGCCCGTAAAAGTATCGAAAGAGAACAAGAACTCTTTGAACGTGAACGGCGCGCGCAAGAGGAACATCTTAAACACCAACGAACACTCCTTGATCAGGTGAAACAGGTGGAGCAGCTCGAATTAGAAGCATCACTCGCCGCTCAAGAAGCCGAAGAACATTCTGGACAATCGGTCAGTATGTCACGTACAGCTTCTTGGGTTCGGGACGTAAATCAGAACAGGCATAATTCTGAAAAAGAACCTGATACCGCTACAACTGGTATTCCGGTCACAAACGCCCGGCCGCAAACGGCAGATGCTGCTGCTAAAATTTCGCTTATTGATCATATTATAGTCCAAAATAGAATGGACAACCCTTTCACTGTCCCTTTGTCGCGTGAAAACGTCAACCTTAGTAGCAACAAAAATGCAGCGGTTGATTTCCTTCGTGACTCTGGAAATCAGCAAAGTCATTTAGATCAGCCAACAAATGACTCCACAGTGCTTCTGAAAGCGATCGCCGATACCGCCGCTGCAGCCAAAGCACTCGCTACTGCGCAGGATAGGCCAGTTAGAGCGAAAGTTGACCTTCCTACATACTTTGGTAATGCATCACACTGGTTACAGTTTAAATATTTGTTTGACAGCACTAAAAATGCTTATTCCCCCGCAGAAAACACTGCGCGCCTCCATAACGCGCTCCGTGGGCCCGCCCGTGAGGCAGTTACCTCTCTGCTCTACACCGCAGCAGCTGCTGAAGAAATCATGGCCGCCCTCGAACGGACATTTGCGTGCCCCGAAATGATTGTCTTCGGTGAGGTACAGGTGTTGAAATCACTGCCTCGGCTCGGCGCTGATTTAAAGGAGATCGGTATTTTTGCCAATAAGGTACGCAATAGCTTGTCTACTATGAAATTACTCGGTCTTCGGGAATACATACAATCGCCCGAACTATTTCATAGTATTTTAGGCAAATTTAACCCTATAATGAAAATGAGATGGTCTGATTTTGCAGCCGAAACGTCAAACCCTCTCACCTCAAAATTAGAGCTTTTGTCAGATTTTCTGACTCGTGAACATGAGCGTTTTATTAAATTTTCTTTGTCGCCTGAAATGGGACTTTCTTCACACACACAGCAATCCTCTACTAGGATCCTTACACCAATGAATAGACCGTTCAAACGAGAAAGTGTACATTCTTTGACTCATAACAAAAATAAAGTAAACAACAAAACTGACTGTACTTATTGTCAAAGAAACCATAACATACAGAGTTGTTCGGAGTTCACAAAACTGACAGTTGATGATAGGTGGCGTTGGTTACGCGAACATAAAATTTGCTATAAATGTTTAAAGCGCAATCAACACCAGTGGAAGTCTTGCAAAGTGAACCCTTGTGGGGTCGATGGTTGCACGTTTCGACACCATCCTCTTTTACACGGCAGGCAGGATACTTTTACATCACCGCATACACCAGATACACAGTTTAATAATACTGTGTGTGTAACTGCGTCTCCCAGTGATGTCCAGCAAGCGTCGTGCTCCTCGCCGGCCGTCCTCAAATCGTCGGAAGAAAATGTGATGGTTTCTAATACAGGTATTAAGTGTGACAAAGATGCAACCCCGACCAAACTACGAACGTTGCTAAAGGTAGTGCCAATTACTGTTTCTGGACCAGCTGGCAGTTGGGAAACTTACGGACTCCTCGATGATGGTAGTACCGCAACATTAATTGACGCCGCTGTGGCTGCCCGTATTGGGCTGTCAGGGCCTGAAGAGTGTATAACCGTCAATGGTGTAGGTGGCTTACAAAAAACTACCAAGGTTTCATACGTCGATTTTTATATACAAGGTAAACATGAATCTGACAGGTTCTTGGTTAAGCGTGCCAGGGCTATGCCATCACTTAGCTTGAATACCCAAACACTGTCCAAACAGACCATGGAGTCTTACAACCACTTGAACGACATAGCCGATTATTTGGCGTACTCTGATGCCACACCGACCGTGCTAATTGGTGCCGAGCACTGGCATCTGTCAATTTCTCGGGATGTTCGGGCCGGTGGACGTAATGACCCTGTGGCCTGTTATACTCGACTCGGTTGGACTTTGTATGGAGTTTTATGTGGTAAAACTAAGCCCGTCGAGTTTGTCAATCACTGTCACCATGAGCGATTGGAATCACTTATAAAAGAACAGTACAAACTCGACTCGCTGGGTATTACTAAGCGTGAAACTCTTCATTGCAAGCTAGATTCTCGTGCCATTGAAATTTTGGAAAATACAACCACACGTTTATCAACGGGTAGGTACGTAGTAGGGCTTCCGTGGCGTGATAACATTCAACGTGTACCTGAAAGTTATCCTCAAGCCTTATCAAGATTTTGTAGTCTAGAGAGACGTATGATTAGAGAGCCCGAGTTTGCCGATGCGTACAAAAGATGTATAAATAATATGATCGCTAATGGTTATGCTGAAGAGTGTGATCCTGACACTTATTATGGTAAATCTGTCAATATGAGTAGTAGCCACAACACGGGTGTGGTCAGCCTTAGCTACCAAGACCATTCACAAAATTGTTCAAACAAAAATCCCAATTTATCAAATAACGTTCAGCACGGTACAGTCGACCTCAATAAATTACAACCAAAACTTGACAGTCATGTGTCAAATGTAAATAACGATAAAATAAAATTAAAAATATCTTCTGAACTCCAAGAAACCGAAACTGATAAACAAATAAGGTGGTATTTGCCCCATTTTGGTGTTTACCATCCCCAAAAGCGTAAACTTCGTGTTGTTCATGATGCAGCGGCAACAAACCAGGGCGTTTCATTAAATTCGTTGCTTCTTCAAGGGCCCGATCTTTTAGAAAATTTATTAGGTATTTTGTTTCGATTCAGAGAGGGCGCTGTTGCTGTAACTGCCGATATAAAAGAAATGTTTCCACAAATACAAGTTCGCGAACAAGATAGGGACGCATTACGTTTCTTATGGCGCGACGTTCTGTCGAGAGACACAACGCCTCTAAAAGAGTATCGTATGACAGCTGTCATTTTCGGAGCGTCGTCCAGTCCATTCACCGCGCTGTACATAAAACATAAAAATGCATTGTTACATCAAGATTTGTACCCAGATGCAGCAAATGCTAGCATTCACAGTTCCTATATGGACGATTTTTTGGATAGTATGGACGATGTTGCCGGGGCTGCACAGCTGGCATCCGACGTAGTGACTATCCATCGTGACGCTTGTTTCGAAATGTGTGGCTGGATTTCAAACGTGCCGGAAGCGTTGCGTTTTGTACCCGCTGAATTGCGCGCCGCACATCCTACTGAAGTGTCACTTGGAACTGAATCCAGTAACATCAGAGCTTTAGGTGTCTCTTGGGATCCTATATCAGATACTATTGGATTTAGGACTGGATTAGAAGGTATTAGCCTACAAGGCAATTTTTATAAACGTAAAGTGTTGTCTCACCTTATGAAGATATACGACCCATTAAATTTACTGGCGCCAATCGTGGTCAAAGGCCGTATACTACTACAGGAAGCTTGGCGGTCAAAGTTTGACTGGGACACTTCTTTTCCACCATCACAGGTTTTGAAATGGAAGGAATGGTTTAATGAACTATCCGTCGTGTCAAGTATCAGGATCCCACGGTGGTACGCTAAATTGAATGGGGAGCCTACGCATCGTGAGCTGCACATTTTTGCAGACGCGAGTGAACTTGCCTATGCCACCGTCGCTTATTGGCGCTTTTTATATGCGGATGGCACAGTCAAGCTAGCACTCATCACCAGCAAGGCCAGAGTCTCGCCGTTGCGACCATGTTCGATCCCGCGGTTAGAGTTGCAAGGCGCTTTAATTGCCTCTCGCCTTGCTGTCACCATTAAAGAGTTGCACAAGAAAAAACCTATCCGTACGTTTCTTTGGACGGATTCAAGGACTGTCCTCGGTTGGCTTAGAAGCGACGCACGAACTTTCAAGCCCTTTGTGGCCCATCGAGTAGGGGAAATTACCGAAAATACGTGCGTACATGACTGGAGATGGGTCCCATCGGCCTTGAACGTTGCGGACGACGCTACTCGAATCCAATCACTTCACCTCAATCCTAACCACCGATGGTTCACGGGCCCCTCATTTCTTCTGGACCCTCCGGAGGATTGGCCTGTGGAACCAGCTGGCCGGCCTACAACTCTTCCTGAATGCAAGCAGTCTTCTGCACTTGTGGTTGGTCATCTGGTTCTCACCGCGGATTTTAATCATTTTAATGACTGGTTACGCCTTCTCCGTGCTACTGCTCGCGTTTTGCAGGCTGCGGCCAAATTTCGCTCGGTATTGGACCGCGTTAATTTTACTGCTCCTAACACCGATGTTAGGGCTCGACAACATACGAACGCTCCTACGTCCACCACTCTCATACCTCTGACAGCGGAATTAATGGAAGCCGCAGAAAGGCACGTTTTAGAAAAGGTACAGTCAGAAACATTTGGAGAAGAGATACAACAAATTAAGCGAGGAGAATTGTTATCCAAAAGTAGTCGCTTAACGAAACTATCACCCAAGATGGGACCAGATAATTTGTTACGCCTAGCTGGTAGAATTGCTGCTGTGCAGAATGTCGGTACAGAGATTAAGTCACCCATTATTTTAGACGGACGCCATCCAGTAGCGCGCATGTTGGTACATTTTTATCATCGTAAGGCTGGACATGCAAACAACGAAATGGTTGTAAATGAAATTCGTCAAAAGTTTTGGCTATTATCATTGCGCAGTACCGTACGGAACGTGGCTAGTAAGTGCCTGTTTTGCCGCATCAAAAAGGCAAAACCTATGAACCCAATGACTGGGAATCTTCCTGCAGAACGGCTTGCTCACCACCGCCGCCCATTCACATACACCGGATTGGATTATTTCGGCCCTATAAACACCACGATCGGTCGCAGACAGGAAAAGCGCTACGTAGCCCTGTATACGTGCATGACATCTAGAGCTGTCCACCTTGAAATTGTTGATTCTCTCTCTGCTGATTCGGCAATAATGAATTTGCGACGCTTCATTGCGAGAAGAGGCGCTCCTGATACAATATTTTCCGACAACGGCACTTGTTTTATTGGCGCTGACCGAATCTTGCGCGAATTCTATAATTCAGAGGTCAATGATTTTGCTGCCAACAGAGGCATAAAGTGGAATTTTATTCCAGCTGCTGCTCCTTTTTTTGGCGGATGTTGGGAACGGCTTGTCCGCTCCATCAAAGTTGCGATAAACGCTACCCTACGCGAAAGAGCGCCAAAGCCAGAAGTCCTAGCGACACTTTTGCACGAAGCTGAGGCCATAGTCAACTCTCGACCGCTGACTCACGTCCCTGTTAGCACCGAAGACGAGGAGACCTTGACGCCTTTTCATTTTTTAATTGGCTCGTCCTCTAACCAGGTTTTGCCCGCAACTTTGGATGACCGAGATCTCCTTCGACGAGCTGACTGGAGGAAAGCTCTGAGACTCGCTGACCATTTCTGGAATCGTTGGGTGAGAGAGATTCTGCCGACCATGCAGCCCCGACAAGTAGGTGAGAACAGGGAGCGCAGTTTGGGCATCGGCGACCTAGTGTTAATCGTGGACGAGAATCTACCCAGAGGAGTATGGCCACGAGGCCGCATTGCTGCAACCTTCCCTGGCAGGGATGGTATTGTTAGGGTGGTGGACGTAGCCACACCGGGTGGTCTCCTTCGTCGGCCCTCCAAAAAACTAATCAGGCTGGACATATGAAGTAAGGCATTGCCTGCTGGCCTGGCTAGTTTGTGTGCTCTCGCACACAAGGGGGTGGAATGTTGAGGTTGTACATACTTAGTTTTTATTTGTATTTTATATTGTCTATTATTGATTTTTGATGTTTGCTTTTGTTCCTTACTTTTGTCAGCTAACTGTCTCTTGCTTGGTCAATAAAATAATTTGCGTTTCTAAAGTCCAGCTGTTTTGATTTCGATACTAATTTCCACTTTTTCCTAATCCTGAACTATCATTGCGCCTTAATACTTCTAATCCGTCTACGCGTAAAGAAGTGACTAGACTGTTGGAATAGTTTCACAGATGCTGTACTTCTGTGGCCACTATAACAAAAAATACTAAAACCGAACATAATTAGATAAGTGTTTGCACGGAACCCTCAAGTCAGACTCGCACTTCAGTTTTTTGATATTTCATGCGCCTAAGGGTTAAGTCTGACATACAATATGAGTTTATTTTTTTAAATTACCGGCCAAGTGCGTGTGGGACTCGCGCACGAAGGGTTCCGTACCATTATCTGTATGTTTGTTGTATAGGAGCCCCCCTTAAATATTTATTTTATTTTATTTTTAGTATTTGTTGTTATAGCGGCAATAGAAATACATCATCTGTAAAAATTTCAACTGTCTAGCTATCACCGTTCTTGAGATACAGCCTCGTGACAGACGGACGGACGGACAGCGAAGTCTCAGTAATAGGGTCCCATTTTTATCCTTTGGGTACGGAACCCTAAAAACGCTAAATACTCATGACTTGCACCCCCTTAACTGCAGCTTAAACCCTTCGCCATATTCGTTATCTACGCTCTATTTATTTTCATCACGTATTTATGAAGACGGCAGTTCCCGCATCTATCATGGTTTCATGGTAACAAATGGCATGTAAACATACCGCTCACCGACATAAAGGTAATGACTGAATCGGGTCTATATTAACTCCTAGAATTATATTTCGTCGAATATTTCATTTCGTAGAAAACATTTTTCTTTACAACCGTAAACTATTTGAGATTGTTATAAAACAAACCTAATCAATAGCAATAAAGACTTTTAGGTTTGTTGGTCAGTTTGTTTGGAGACAAATTGAGTTCCCGATCCACGATGATTTTTATCTTACATTTTTTTTTATAATAACCCATTTAAGTGTCCCTCTACGGGCAAGGTTCTCTTCTTGTCTCTTTTTGACCCTATTGCAAGTGAGCTTCTATTAAAAATTGCTAGTTAATCTTTAGGTATCTATCAAAATTCACTAACAGGCCGGCCACGACTTCGGTCTTAGGGTGCGTCTCTACTGAAGTGAATCCGCATCTTGTCTCCGCTTCACTTTCGAGATTGGTCGATACCGCACGTCTCCGCTCCGCTCCGCTCCGCTCTTGAGTAGAGACACACCCTTTTGTGTGGGAGTATAACCCGCTATCTATAATTGGAATTGACAACATTTCATATTTATAACAGGTGGAAATTAATATAGAGATCGATAGGGCTTTAAGTCGTGTACCTAAAAAAAAAAATCTTTGAATTTATTCTTCTGTATTTAAAGAAATATAAGAAAATACATCAAATAACTGCAATCTAAGACAATACGGGCTGAATAGGGTTGTTGTCTAAACCAAAGAGCGAAAAAATATATATTTTTTTATTTGACGTTGACAGGTGACAGATGCATACCGAGTTTGATTAAGTTTTTTTTTAATAAGAAAACCGACTAAAGTAACCGTTCCATTAAGTTCTGGTTTCTGTGTTGCCACATTTTAAAATGAGTATGTTTTTATAAATTAATAATAAAATAAATAATCATCTCAGAAAATAAATAAAAACAGATTACTTCATCTTTTTAAGCAGAATTCAGAAAAGTAATAAATGATAGTCTTAAAAATATGAAATGTTGTCAATTATCTCCGCGCCACATGAGTGATAAAAAGTACAGCGCCTGCGTAGTAGTACGCTGCGAACTACAATTCTCCATACAAATCGTTTACGCAGTCGTTAGCGAGTACGGTCACTGTAAACTCATGGTAAGAACTGTAACAGCGTTACACGGTATTTAACATACTAAATATGAGGTTAATCGAATTCTCTCATGTATCAAATAATTTGATACGGTAAATGGATTAAATAGAGTAAAATATAATATGTAGGAAATACTCCTTTTTTGACGGTACTTCATAATTGCATAGTAAATTGATTTACTTATGGACGCCATTGGGTTAAATTGAATTGAGTGTACTAGCGACGATATTTATTATATTAAATTTTAAGTTAATTCTACCATTTCTTCCACACGCAAAATAGGCGCATTGTAAGACGTCGAGTTGCGGAAAACCAGTCCGCGATAACCGCGGTTACCTCTTCACGCTTAGGTGAACCGCTGAACCGACTTAAATGAAATTTGGTATGGAGATAGTTTGAGACCCGGGAAAGGACTTAGGATACTTTTCATCCCGAATAAATTTAGTGTTCCCGTGGGATGAGCGGGTAACACCGCGGGGCACAGCTAGTAATTTATAAATGTAAAGTTAAAATAAGTCTTTATCGTCACAGTGGGATACTAAATTGCACAAGTACGAAAAAAAAATCATTAAAAAAAAATCCAGTCCTGCCTGAATAGCTTAACCCTGAGGCTTTCCCCCCTAGATCGATCACTGATAAAAATGCGTAAACAGCATAATCGTTCCGTAATTTACCCGTAATCGATTTCCACTTCATTTTTCATTACCTATAAACACACAATTTACAATACAAATGCTTCTCGAATACTGGCTATTGTGGGGGTGTAAATAGGAAGGCTCAGAGGTGCCGAAAGAGAGGGCTTACGCGAGGGGGCCAAATAAAAAGGGCCTTGTGTTATTTTGAAACGTTGTACGGAATCTTGCTCGATATGAGCTATTGAAACTCGATCCTCCAATATAAATGTAAATCTATACATATTACACACACCGTTTCTCAAATGCTTTGCTGTCTTTAGACAATTTACATCTTTCAAATAGACTATCATTAGATTTCAATCCCTGCGTTAGCGCTGGCTGGCTACCAACAGTCATGATTTCTAAAAAACTCTATAAATGTATTCATTTACTAGTTAATTTTATGGTTGTTTTGGATATCGCCATTTGTCAGATTTGAAATAAAACAGAACCAAAACTACCCCACATCACAATGCCATATCGCAACTATGAGCGGACATAAGTGTAGTAGCCCGTATATAAGCTCGTAATTGTACGGATATTGGACACATTGGATAAGCTGTTAGTGTATCGATGGTGTCTTAACTGTTATAAGGACTGTTAATATAGTCGGTGGTCCAAATGAAAAACGTGATAAGTGCCTTAGTGACTCGTAGTGACATACTACCTTTTTCATTTGAATGCATGTGTGGCAGTGGCACAGGCGGTATTCGATGACTGAGCAAATGTTTGCGCGCGGACCCGCGTTCGAGTCGCGATGATGGATTGTTTCATACACACTTGTGTTTGGTACTTGGGTATGTGTGGGGCAAATTAATTAGGGTTAGTGGGCCAGTAGGTGATTCGATTATTTTACGGATCTTGTGGGTTCAATAATAGTACATTACACACCTAGGGCACAGGTGTTTGTGCCCTAAATATGCGACCTGGGACTTTACGAATTACCGCCCGTGGTTTGTCTAAAGATTTACGTTTTGCTTTGGCTAGGGACTTAGGGAGTGAGATTTTCTTCCCGCGCAGCGGGCAGAAAACCCCATTTACGGCCTACGGTGACGTAAAATATAATTATCTCGCGATACATGCGATTTCGATGTGTTTACAAATATTGCATACCTACTTATATTTTTACTTAACAGTCATCAAGTGTAACGTACTTTATTTAATATGTTTGTGTTTCGTAATCGCAGTTCCATCAAAATGTTGTATCAAAATATAAATGAATGTAGATACGAATAAAAACATTCCATGATAACAAAATACTGCAGTCGCAAAAGTATTAACTATAAATAAGTTCTATTGTATCCTACTGTCTAATAAAAAATGCAATAATTTAAAAAGGTGTATCTAACGTACTTGTGAACCAAAACGTCAAACATTTTGCAACCGTATAATAATAGAACTTCCAAAATATTTAAAACACAGATAACCCAAAAACAAACTTACCTGCTGAAGAAAAAAACAAAGATATTAAAACTACTGAAATAACATTAAAAGTTATAGTTCTCGACTGTTTCCTCCAACAAAAACATAGTGATACATTATGAAATGTAATTAAATTGTATTTTATGCAACCTTTACATATGTTTTACAAATAAAAACACTTCGACTTTGACTTTGAAAACTTAACCAACCGTTAGGATAATATAATGTAGATTATATATAATAAGAAGGAATTAAAAAAAGTTTTGTAGGAGGAAACAGTCGAAAACGAAACCTCGATTTCTTCAACCCGGTGACGTAAAGTTTGAACCTCATTTGTATGCGACGCCATAGTTACCAGGTGCAAACTTAACGTACCTAAACGGAAGGTAAAGAATGAGGAGCAGAGGTATTTTCTCTTCAATATCCCAAAGATCCAGTTATTTCAATGCCGGTACTAGAATATTGTATTTAACTTATACATCCATTAGTGTAGCTCGATATAATTTATTTTATTTATTTACCTTTATTTTTCCTACGACTTAGAAAAATAAAGCAATTTGGTGCTGTGCAAGATGCATATATCCTTTTTTCTAAGATTTTTATTGTCTATGTTTTTTAAGCTTTTATTCCTGATCCTGATTCCTTTGATGACGATCCTTCGAACCGGATTTCACAATATTAAGAACTTAAATAAAAGGCACTGGTCTAGGAAACAAAATGTACTAATGAATAGAAGAATAAAAAAACATAGACAATAAAAATCTTATAAAAAAGGATGTGCATCTTGCACATGTGCCATGTCAGCAAGATATGATTAAAATAAAAGGTAGCTGAATCGAATGTAGAAAAATAAAGGTACTACATCGTGGTAACTCAGTCATAATAAGTATACAAACCTGGAGTGCAAAGGTATGACACTACAAATGCCGAAAAACAAAAAAGTAACACAGCAAATCTACAAAACACTAGTGGCGCCCTCTACAACATACCTTTAAAGCGTATTTTTTTTAAAAAGGGCTTCGGAAGCCGACTCTTCACTCGGCTCGCACGTCCTGAAAACACATGCCCTTTCAGTCTATGTACAATTTTTTTTATAATTATCTATACCTAAATCTGTGACTAAAAACCACAGTAGCTTATCTACCGGATGGCTAGGAAAAACGATGCTAAGCAGAACTGATATTTTTTTTATTTATACTATGGCGGTGACAAACAAGCATGCCGCCCGATATGTTAGGCAGTTACCGCTGCCCATGGACGCTTGCAACGCCATGACACGCGCGTTGACGCGTAATAGCATCTAATATATATTGCCATTATAGTCCATTGAATGAGTCCCTCCAAAGGGGGGGGGTCTAGAGTGCGTGAGTTAGTAACGTAAGATGTTTCTTCGGAAACATGTCAAGAGTCCCTAGGTAATAAACATACTAAAACCCCGGGACACTAGGAAGAGCCCCGGAGTGGGGGGAGGGGGGGAAAGGGTCCATTTTTTTCATTTTTCGCTTAAATCTCAAAAACGGTACATGTTAGAGAAAAACTTTCAAAGAAAAGTTGAAAGGCCATAAAATTATCTACAAGTTGTACCTAAATATTTTTTTTCTTTTCGCAGCCGTTTTCGAGCTACATCCCATGAAAGGTGAAAAATTCGCAAACCCTAATATAATATTTTGACAATCAATTCCTCCTAAAGGCTTCCATGGAGGAATGTGTTTTTTTTTACCAATGATAGACCTAATTCATCATCAGCCTGTTTCAGTCCACTGCTGGACATAGGCCTCTCCCATGGCACGCCACTGAGCTCGATTTTCAGCTCTCGTTCTCCAGTTACTACCCGCTGTCCTACGAATGTCGTCGCTCCACCTTGTTACAGGGCGCCCTACACTACGTTTACCGATTCGTGGCCTCCACTCCAGGACTCGTTTGCCCCAGTGGTCATCGGCTCTACGGCAGATATGACCAGCCCACTGCCACTTCAGCTTGCTTATCCGCTGTGCTATGTCGGTAACTTTGGTTCTCTGTCGAATTACTTCGTTTCGGATCTGATCCCTAAGAGACACACCAAGCATAGCTCTTTCCATGGCTCGCTGAGCGACTTTGAATTGGTGGACTAGTCGTATGGTGAGTGGCCACGTCTCGGCTCCGTAGGTCATAACAGGTAAGACGCACTGATTAAAAACTTTCGTTTTTAGACTTTGAGGTATGGGCGACGTGAAGACTCGACGCAGTTTCCCGAACGCTGCCCAGCCCAGTTGTATTCGCCTCTTTGCCTCCTTGTCGAAGTTGCCTCTACCTAGTTGGAGCATTTGCCCTAGGTATACATATTCGGAAACAACTTCGATGGAGACTCCATTTACGGCGACCGGTCCCGGATCGATATGTTCATTGAACATAACTTTGGTTTTATCCAAATTCATCCGAAGACCGATACGCTGAGACGAATTTGCCAGGCTGTCTAGCATGTGTTTCAGGTCCTGCAACGTCTCGGCCATGATAACGATGTCGTCTGCGAATCGTAGATGAGAGATGTGTTGACCATTTATATTAATGCCACGATTTTTCCAGTCCAATGTCTTGAACATATCCTCCAGTGCGTTAGTGAACAGTTTCGGTGATATAACGTCACCTTGTCGCACTCCTCGACGCAGGTGGATATGTTCTGTCTGCTGGTTCTGTACTTGCACAGTCATAGACCTAATTAAGAGCAATCTATCAGTACTGGTCACAAGTTGCACTTTTGAGCTTTTTGGAAGAAAAAAAATAAAAAGTTCAAGTATCGTAACTACCCTAATAACATTCAATTCCCCGTAAACGCCTCCGTGGTGGAATCTGGTATTTTTATCAATGATAGACCTAATTATGAGCAATCTATCTGTACCGGTCACAAGTTGCACTTTTGAGATTTTTTGGAAGAAAAAATAAAAAGATCAAGTTCAGTAACTCAAACTACCCTAATGTAATATTTTGACAATCGATTCCTCCTAAAGGCTTCCATGGAGGAATGTGTTTACTTTACCAATTATAGACCTAATTAAGAGCAATCTATCAGTACCGGTCACAAGTTGCACATTTGAGTTTTTTGGAAGAAATAATTTTTTTTTATCGATTGATGTGATAAACATGGGTATGTAGTATGGGGAAATTATTTGAGCCAAAATCATTTTTTACTGCGTGTAACTCAGAAACGGTAGGATATAGGAAAAAATTATTTAGGTACAACTTGTAGATAATTTTATGGCCTTTCAACTTTTCCTCGAAAGTTTTTCTCTAACATGTACCGTTTTTGAGATTTAAGCGAAAAATGAAAAAATGGACCCTTTCCCCCCCTCCCCCCACTCCGGGGCTCCTCCTAGTGTCCCGGGGTTTTAGTATGTTTAATACCTAGGGACTCTTGACATGTTTCCGAAGAAACATCTTACGTTACTAACTTACGCACTCTAGAACTTTTTATTCAATGGACTATTATTAGGGTGTTGCTTATATGGCGAAAAAAGGAAAAAAACTGAAAACAAAGTCTAACCCCCCCATCGAATTTTTAAGCAACACCCTAGCCATTATATTTTAAGACTTTGACTTTGAAAAAATGTACCTACCATTAGTGACTCCATGGATTTTAGGACTACGGTATGCTACCAAATATCATAAAACTGGCTTTTATATTATTAAATTCCCCGCAACAGCGAAAGTATACTTTGCACACTGTCGGTAAATCGTATGATGTGTTTGAACATAATGATAAATCGAAAAGAGACTATAAAATTCCTGTAAAACCCAGATGAATTAAGAATTCTTATAAAACGTTAGCAATTAATTAACCTAAGATCGTTCTCAATTAAAAAGTCGTAAATTAACAAAAGCTTTATAAAAACGAGTGAACGATATCCCGTAGGATATTCCTTAATGATAAGTAAATAATCTTGCGCCGTCTTGTGCTCAGATGAAATGGCTTAAGCGTCGTAATGTTTATATTAGAATAAGATCTTTTGTATAAACGTAGCGAGCTTATAAATATTAAACAGGGAAAGCTTACTCTGTCACAACTAAGTTAAAAGGACGTAAGAGTTATGATGTTATGAACGGTACTACGCTTTTTAGAATAGACTATGTTGACTGTGAGACTAACGCCACCTAATTGGATGACTGCCACGGCATATTGTTTTGGCTTCTCATTCATTTATATTGCAAACTTTGGAAATTATACTGACCTATTTAACGGATATTCGTATCTTAAGAATTTCCATTTTAAAAGTTTACATACTCCAGTGTGGTTTTCTATTCTTTTTTTTAATTCGTTGGAAAATAATGCAGTTTGGGAAACATACGAGTAGGTAATTATTTCGGTATTCGTCAGTACACCGCTCGTAGTGATAACGTTAAAATTGTTGCGTAGTAAAATTCTGTTTTTGCTAATTATACGATATCGTAAACTACTGACCAACGCTTCCATTGTCTCATTCATTTTATCACTTAGAATAAATACGCCTAGTGTAAGGGAATCTTCGATAACATTTATTGACAACACTAAAAAACAATAGTATTTCAAAAAATAGACAAAGATAAAACATATACAGTATAAAACTAATATAAAACCTCAACATATAGGACGATAGTCTTCATACAACAGATTTGCGAAAATGAAGCCGGTTTTGGTTTTATGTGTGCGTGTCTACGAACCAATCATAGAGACGTTCTGGTTGTGGTATTGACGTTGTGACAGATGCGGACACGGATAAAACTGAGCCCGTGACGAGCCGTGGCTCAGCAAAAGTGGCTTCACTTTCAAGCGCTGACTAGGTTTCTAGGTGTATTTATTCTATTTTATATGTATTTAAATTTTATACAGATGAATGTTAAGCTACAAAAATTTATACCTAAATACATCACACGATCAATGTCCAAAGAAAAACTAAATCGAGCTCACTCATTTCATTGCCCACACCAGGAATCGAACTTAGAACAAATGGATATTAGCCTGTATAACGTTTTATGCAAGTGAATTAAATACTTAGTTTTTAAACTTCGATTTTCGAACTGAGCATACAGAAATAGAATGGGTACAATGTGTACCTACTCGTTACTTTTGCTCTTAAGTATATATTGCAATATGTGAAATGAAAACTTAAAATTAAAATCACATTATTCGAAAACATTTTGAAAATATTTTAGCAATTTTATTTCAATCGAAAAACTTTCAAGGATATACCCTGGCTGATCCAAATTGTGCCGTACTTATTTTTTTTTTATCATATCTACGTAGGTACCACAATTTGAGCAAATAAATAATTTGATTTTTACTTTGCCTTTTATGTTGACTTTGACTTTGATTTTGAATTTCACTTTGACTTTGACTTCATGCAAACAGTCAAATACTAAGTTAACAAACTGGGCTTGTTCGTGGGCTGTGTACCTATGTACCTACTCGTAAGTTAATTCGTCTCAAATATGTGTCGGCTATAACGAAGGCATTAAGTCCAAAGGGTTGCCAGAAATAATTCCACCTGCATTAATATCGTGAATTTGAAATTCAATTCTGACACTAGCCGGCCGAATCTGCGGATGTATCTCGAGTTCAGACTTAGAGGTACTAAATAATGGATGCGTAATTCTATCACTGATATGGAAATACCATTTTCATTCTTGGCCTATAATGTCAAGCTACTTAAATGAGTTAGGACTTTTTTTATTAATGAATAAAAATAGTTTTTGGGTAATTAGAGTGTTTGTTTTGTACCATCGTTTCGTCAGACCTTTTTTCAAAATTACTAGACTGTTATGATATACTGTTAGATGATTTAAAACAATTTTTCTCCAACTTGCTTGGAAATGTTCCCATTAATGTAGTAAAACTGGACCGCGAAATCGTTCGTTATTTTTAGAAGGCGTTAATACTAATTAAAAAAAAATTTATATTATTGGCCTTAGCCGGGAAATCAATATTATTTAAATAAGACGATTAAGTAAAAAACACACCTTCCGTTTATGACGTCTCATACAAATGAGGGTAATCGTAATTTGGCCGGTTACTGCATTTTTACTTTTAATTTTTTCAAAGACTTTGATAATTCACCATACAGCCAATTGTCGACTAAATTTAAAAAATAAAAACTTATAAACTTTTTAATTGTTCTCTGCGTTTAGTTCTTGAACTGAACATTTTTCTGCTCTGCTACTGTCAATGTATTTTAAATGACGACAAATTTCGAATAACGGACAAACAATTTAAATAATAATCTTATATGCGGTTAATTTATTTTCATGATTCTTAGTTATTTATAAGAGATTTCTCAAGAAAGTTTTAATTATAATAATATGATGGTATTTAATGAGTGAGTTGAAAATTAATAAGTGTACCAAACGTAAACAAATTAAAAATATAACAGAAATGATTGTGTCCAAATCAATATAAAAGTTATTTTGAACTTATTTATGATCTTCTCAGAATGATAAATATTGTATGGTTTCTAAAAAAAAACAGTGTGTTTAGAAGTTGTTAATTTAACTAAAATTAATAATTACCTATGTGCATATTTTTTGTTATTGTGTTTTCATATATATTTAATTCTTATTAATATATTTTGTTTTTAATCAAACATATGATTCGGACCCGAATTTTTATTCCTATTCCTAAAAAAAATAAGTACCAAATGAACTTCATGGTACTGATATATTAAATAACGAAATGAAATGAAATGAAATGAAATGAAATAATTTATTCAGTAAGTAGGCCACAGGGGCACTTTTACAAGTCAGATTGTGAATCTACCGGCATTTCGCAAGAGGAGACCGCTGTTGAGAAGAAAGCCGAAAGAAACTCAACAGTAAGTCATTTTTTCGTAAATAATACTTAAAACAATTACATAATACATTTGTGTTATAACTAATTACACTGGTACACGTAAAGGAGATGTATAGATACTCCAAATCAATGTTAAATAAGAACATTAAAATGAAAATTTAACGATGAATTAAAAATATTAAATATATCCAGAGATGTATAAAGTCTCTGGGTGTCACAACATGCAATAGAATATAATCATTTAATTAATTAAATTCCTTAGAGATGTATAAGGTCTCTAGGCGTCAACGTGAATAATTTACAATAGAAAATAATTATTAAACCTAAATTTCTTAGAGATGTATATGGTCTCTAGGCGTCATAACATGCAATAAAATATTTTAAAATTATTGAATTTCCTCAGAGATGTATAAAGTCTCGGAGTGTCATACTATACTAAGCTGTTTCTTAGAGATGTATACAGTCTCTAAGAGTTCAAAAAGTTAAAATCAACATTGAATAACTTCAATCGAGTACAGGATGAAATTTCTCACGTTTGCTTAATTTAACACTAGTATGCGGTTCCTACATATTTAATTTGGCCCTTGCTAGCATGAACAGACCGGACCCCACAAACGGCACCCGTTCACGAGTATGACGCATATCTCAGCCATCGCCTCCCTCAACCATATTATAGGGAAGGCTGCGACCCGATCAACGACGCCACCGTAAGCAAAGACCTTTAAGCGAGCATGACATGCTCAAGCTGCCGGGCATACTTGACTAATACTATTTGCCCGGTGAGAAACAACAAATTGTGCTCTCATGTTACATAAAAATTACCCACCAAAATAATGCTTATTTAAAAATTTACTATTGACACAACACTAAACAACTGGCTTAAAGGCATCACTGTCGTTTATAAAGTCATTGACAGTATAATAAGCTTTATTCAATAAGTGACGTTTTATTTGCGCTTTAAATTTTCTACAGGGCAATTTTACTACATCAATAGGTATTTTATTGTAGAAGCGTACACAGTTCCCCACGAACGACGAGCTAACCTTACGGAGACGGTGGGCAGGTATTGCGAGCTTGTCCTTACTTCTCGTATTGTAGTGGTGAATGTCACTGTTGAGCTTGAATTCATGGAGATTTTTCCGCACATACATGATATTCTCAAGAATGTATTGAGATGCTACGGTGAGAATGTTTGTTTCCTTGAATTTCTCTCTTAGTGACGTACGACCTCCTAGTGCATAAATTGCGCGTACAGCTCGTTTTTGTAGCACAAAGATGGTTTGGATATCCGCCGCTCTTCCCCATAATAAAATTCCATATGACATAACACTATGGAAATAACTGAAATATACAATCTTTGCCGTCTCGACGTTTGTCAGCTGCCTGATTCGCCTAACTGCATAGGCCGCGGAGCTAAGCTTACCTGCAAGAGTGGCTATATGCGCACTCCATTGCAATTTAGAGTCTAAAGTAACACCCAGGAATACAGTTTTTTCTTCAAATTCCAGTACTTCACCTTTCAGTTTTACCTTGGCACAATTTACTTGTTTCACATTTGGTAATGTAAATTTAATGCACTTAGTTTTCTTGGCATTTAAAAGTAAATTATTTGCAGTAAACCAATCCACAATAGAGGACAGTGCATCATTTATCACATCGAAGTTGTTTTCTTGCCTTTTTACTTTAAAAAGAAGAGATGTGTCATCTGCAAATAGTACTATATCATGTTTATCTCGCACAAGGTTTGGTAAATCGTTAATATACACTAGAAAAAGAAAGGGACCCAGAATTGAACCCTGAGGTACCCCCATAGCAACAGCTGACCCAGTCGATTGAGTCCCATTGATATCTACCCGTTGCGTTCTGCCTGAAAGATATGACGAGACAAGGTCAAGGGCATTGTTTTTGACTCCGTAGTGTTCTAGCTTACGAATTAAATTCTCATGATCAACGCAATCAAATGCTTTGGATAGATCACAAAAAACTCCAATAGCATCTTGAGCCTTCTCCCAGGCATCAAAGATATGTTTAGCTAGTACCACGCCAGCGTCAGTGGTAGAGCGACCTTTAGTGAACCCGAATTGATTGCTGTGGAGTAGGTTATTCCGATTGAAATGAGATATAAGTTGATTTAGAATAATCTTCTCAAAAACTTTGCTTAATGCTGGTAGTATTGATATTGGTCTAAAATTTGTGGGGTCTGATTTTGTACCTGATTTGAATAAGGGAATAATTTTGCTATGCTTCATCAAATCAGGAAATACTCCAGTATCAATACATTTATTAAAGATATCAGCTAAATATGGTGCAATAGATTCAACAATTGAATGTAACACTTTCACAGATAGGCCCCACAGATCCTCAGTCTTCTTTAAATTTAGCGATTTAAATGCTTTAATAATAGTGGTAGGGCTTACATAAATGAATTTAAAGATAGTTGTACATTCTTTTACATTCGTTTTCAATAGTAATTCAGCGACATCGGGCGATGAATTTAAAGACTTTGTTGTCTCTACAGGTATATTGCAGAAGAATTGCTCAAAGTGATGGGCAATTTCAACATCGGAACTTATTACAGTATCGTCGATTCGAAGACTGTAATGGCGATCTTTTGGTTTCGTTTTCCCAGTTTCATCATAGATTACCTTCCAAATAGTTTTCACCTTATCACAGGAGTTTGTGATCTTTTTAGACAAGTAATCAGCTTTAGCGGCGGCACACATTTGCTTAAAGGATTTGGAAAACATTTTCACGTACTCTAGGAACTCCGGTCTCTTGTCGATTGTCCTTTGTTCATATAGATCGTAGAGACGACGTCTTTTTTCATGAATATCAGGTGTAGCCCAGTCGCTGAATTTAGTTTTAACCCTGTCTTGTACTTTCTTTGTAGATTGGTGATTATTTCCAAGCATATTTGGAGAAAAGCACTATACAAGCCTCGGCGGGAATGTCAGTTCGCAGATTCGTATTGTTGAAGGACTCGGCTACGCCTCGTCCTTCAAAATCATACTCATCCACGAACTGACTTTTCCCGGCCTCGGCAGTAATATACTATATCATTCCGGGATATCCATTGTAGCTCGAAATATCATAATAACATTGAAAAGATGCCATGAAAATGAAGGGTTTGTAACGCTCGCATAAATGACCCTTTTCTGGCCCATTTATTTTCTGCTACGGGGAAAATATCTTATAAATTCATAGTGGAGTTTGCTTTATGCATGACGTTTACTCTATGTTCCTATTTTAATGTTACATTTATTATGTGTTTTTAAACGGAGCAATTATACTTAATAAATTAAACTGTGTTGGTGATCCTTGGCTACGGCTAATAAATTAATAAAAATTACAAATTACAGTTATTACAGGGCGGTAATTTGAGTGTGATTTGAGAGAGAAATAAGTGATGTCTCAGGTATATTTCACTTCTCAGGTATATCACCTTCAGCTGTCATTAAAACGCGATGTTTGCGATTCGATCTCTATAAAGTGACATTTCTCGTTACACGTTTAACATAATTTGACCAGGTAGGTCAAATTATGTTTGCGTCTAATATATATCTCGTTGTATATAAATGAGGCGCAAACAAACCCGAAGGTGAAGTGGCGATATAGGTCGCTACTGCGGAGATCTTTTTGAGATATCTCAGAAATATACTCTGAATTAGGTTTACATTATTTTGCTCTCATGTTTACATACCGCATCTACCCTTTACCTGATCGTCCGGTCGCAACTCAAATACATGAATAAAATGAATATTTCGGCCCAAATGTAGATTAGCACCGGGGGCCCCGCGGGGCCGTCGGCCTCATTAGGGTCTCCATTACCTGCAACAACGAACAGAAATTAAGTCGATTGCTTAGATAACTAAGTTAACTAAATACAGCCTAGTTCTCGTAGGGCAAGTTTATGGCTTATGTTTAAATTAAAAAGTTAGGATTCCAGCAATACGAGTTTTAGGTCCGTACATTGAAAATTGCTGCGTTATTAAATACAGTTTCATTTTTTTTTTTATACTGTCATATGGACTGTGTTACAAAGATTTAAAAGAACATAAATGCATTGACGACATAAAAATAAAAAACAATACCTCCGGATATTTTCATACCTACTATTTGAAGCTATGAAGGTATTCGGAGGTTTTGAGATTTTTGTATGTATGTAAGTATGTGTCTTCGGCTATATTTTTTTTTTTAATAGATTAGGTCGGTGGTGTAAATGGCTGTCCACATCTAGTTATGGGAATCTTTATGCCCGACTACGCTAAAAAAGTTGGTTTACGATATTTTCTTGGATTAATCAAGTGTTTCTGTTACCACGTGAAAGAAGGACTAAACAACAAACAATCGCATTAAGAATATGCATAAAATACTCAGTAAATATCACATTGCCCCTATTTCCTCAAACGAAACAAATAAAGTGGATAAAAGTAAATAAAGGATAACGTTGTAAATTGCATCTTGCATCCAGAATCGTCTGGACGTTTCTAGAATGTTCTAGAATTTTCCAGAGCGAGCCAATTTGTGTCTGCGCTTGTGTTGTCTGATATTAAAAATCCCTCAACTGTTACGAGTTATATTATTATCGCAGTGTCCTTTAATAAACAGTAAGACGGTCGTATTGTTTTGTTGTGATAAATGCAGGTCACCTGCGAGAAAATTATTGTCTTTTTCGAAATCAATATACTAATGTTTAGGTCTTCAACTTTGACGACGCGGTTGGCGCAGTTTGTAGAGACTTGCCTACAGAGCCGGCTAACCAGGCCAGGGCAAATATTTGTGTGATTAACTCGAATATATTTGTGCTTGGATCATGGTTGTTTTATGTATTTAAGTATATACTTATCTATATATGTACCTATAACGTCGTCTAGTACCTATAACACAAGCCTTATTGAGCCTAATTTGGGACTAGATCGATATGTGTGAGTTTGTCTGATATTTATTTAACTTTAAATGTAACGGTATTTACACACTATTAAAGATAAATGTAAGTACCTAGTTCGCTCCTTACCCCCCAGCATATATGTACGTTTTTTTACAAATAGCTATATCACAAATGTAGATATTTTGACCATATAGAAAGCACTAATTTCACCTCAAATCATATCTCAAATAGAACAAAATAAATGACATAATCAGGAGATAACATTTTGTAATATTTTAGAAATAAATTCCACCATTCCATTTCATCCCCAAATATGAAAATAAACTGGACGACAACGATGCCTTTGTCAGAGACATTATACGTTATAATAGTGTTCATTAGCGTACAGTAATAGGGTTCCGTTGGTACCCTTTTGAAACCTTCAGACGCTTCGGTGTAATAACTGTAACTGTTTCTGTTATACGCTGTAATGAGGGTACAGTTCATGCTAAGAGTAGAAATATTGTTCAAGATATCCTGTTTATGTTTAATTTTATTCATAAAATAATGTTATGTCCTTAGTTCGTCACGCAAAATAGGCATGTTAGATGTCGATTTGCAGAAAATGCATTTTCCGTCAGTTAGTTAACTAAGTTGTGTCTTTCGTTAATTTGTAACTGCAAGTAATTCAATTGATTTATTTCTTAAGTATCTTTCATGTCACTTTTGTCAAAATAATCATAGTGATCATAGCAGACGATTTAAAATGTAATAAATAAATATTAAGGGACAATCTTACACAAATCGACCTAGTCCCAAACTAAGCAAAGCTTGTACTATGGGTACTAGACGACGATATACATAATATATAAATACATACATAGATAAAATCCATGACCCAAGAACAAATATTTGCACAAATATTTGCCCCGGCCGGGATTCGAACCCGGGACCGCCGACTCAGTAGGCAGGTGTCTACCAACCGAGCCAAACGCGTCGTCAAATAATAATATGCGCATAACGTAGCTAAGAAAATTTTCTTTGATACAGATGTTTTTTTTTCTCGGTATAATCACTGAAATCCTAAGATTAAGGCAATTTAATGATCATCATATTTATCTCCGAAGGGTACTGCTGGACAAAAGTCTCTGTGAAGAATCTTCACAGTGACCAGAGGTGCTATTGGCCAGTCATTTCTTTATTTGAACTTGATTGCATCGTTCAATCTAGTACAACGTACAACTTAATGCCTCAAAGCATTCTCTCCCAGTCCACCCACTGTTTTGGTTAAAAACAAATAAGGTAAGAGGTAAAGACTAACATAGTTTATTGTCTAATGAGTTAAGACTATCAGTTAGTTACTCATTGGACTGTGGCAGTGTTCTTCAGTCGAAAATTGCCGAGAAACTGCGCAGGATCGGGACAAGTAGCGTGCTCTCGTTTCGGAGGCTAAGATCCAGTTAGGGTCATTGAGTCAAAATAGTTAGTTAGTTAGTTAGTGGCCGTCTTACTCCAGTGCTAGTCTTACGCCTCCGTATCTTACGTAAAAATACAGCGTGTATATTTGATATAACCGCAAATTGAAGCCAGACGGAGATTTTAGTTCTATAATCTGATATTTATGACAATTGTTAATTTAGTGTTAACTGGCATAGCGTAATTAATTTTTGAAATTTTTCTGAGCAGCAATGTATGCCGTAGTTATTATTAGTGACAGTTGTCACATCACGATGTTAAGTGTCAACAAACAACAACTAACAAATGCATTGCGTGCTGAATTATTTTACATGGAAAAAAAAGTTAGATTTTTTAAAATAATTTACGGATCAAGATATTAGTAAGTGCGTATACTAAGACCCCGTAAAGTTTGCGGTTATGTCAAATATACACGCTGTATTTATGGTAGTATTTGATAACAACATTACTGATAATATCAGGGTACTGTGGCCAACATTAGTTCTCGTAATGTCTCAGGCACAGTCAGGTGCATCTACAGAGATAGCGAGAAACTCCTAGAGAATAAAAATGTTTTCGCAGCCTTATTGCGCGATCCGTCTTCTAATATAAGCGAGGAAATTTCAGTCTCTCAGTAAATATAACAATAACCGAGTTTGAAATCTTGAAGCAAAGGAATGAACGATACCTGTTAGAAATATTATTTCTAAGAATTCAATATTTTAATTCATTTATTCTTAAATTAAAATAAATTAAATGTGCTAAAAAAGCTTAGTTTTACCAGAAGGGTTGCACTACTGTTAAAAACAGAAATGAAGGTTATTGTGGTCTTGCAATTGCATATTAAAAAAAAATATCAATTTAATAACAAGTTGGGAGCTTTCAATTTAAGCAGGTTTACGAGTACAAAAAATAAAATAGAAGGTTTGTGTACAGAATCTCTTCATAAATACCACAGGTTAAGTATAAGGATAGTGAAATGTAAAATACTTCACAAATTCACAACTCAACCAATTTCACGCGACACGTAGAAATATAACGGCAACATGGAGACGTCTAACAAGGGGTACCCAAACTTTTTCAGTTTGGTTTGCCTGTTTTTTTTTTATATCAGACAACCTTACACAAATCGGTCTAGTCTCACTGTAAGCTCTTGTAGGCTTGTGTTATGGACACTAGAAGACGATATACATGCTTGTATAGAGAAATATATACTAAAATATATCCATGACCCGGGAACATATTCGAGTTCATCACACAAATATTTGCCCTTGCTGGGCTTGCCGGAATTCCAACCCAGGACCGACGACTCGGTAGACACCTGGAGTAACCACTTCGTCAACAGCGTCGCCACCTATGATGGTTGCGTTTATCAGACGACAGCTAAGTGACAAATTACTTGTCACTTTTTGACAAATTACTTGTCACTTTTTGACAAATCACTTGTCACTTTTTGACAAATCACTTATCACTTTTTGTCAAGTCACTTTTCACTTTTTGACAAATCTGTGAGTTCGAGAGTGGCGGATGCTATCATTTATTTATCGCTTGATATACACGCCCACCATGCCTGCAGCAGCGTCAGCCCATTTAGTAGTGACTTCATTTGGCGCGACTTAGCTTCACTCTCCTTGCTCGCACAATACTCAAAAGAAAGGGACAGGTAATATTTGTCGTGCAACAAAGTCGCTTGTCACTGTTGTTCTACACATGCATGTCGTCTCAGTGCCTTTGCAAGTCCAAATAGGGTTTCTGGTATATACGGAGGTACGTAGCAATGAAACAAGTGCGTTAGACGAGAGCTCGTTTATTACTGGCGCGGGGATCAGGTTACAGTGGACAGATCGGTGACGTCATGCGTCCGCGTACATATCATCTCCTCCCAACATAATTAAGGGAACCTGAGACAACAAGAAAACACAACTCAATAAATTAAACCTTATAACTAATTAACTTAGACCTAGGTCGCAATTGATGACGACGTTGGGGAGCGGGCGACGTGTTACTCGCCGAAGCGACGTCGTTACCTTTACTCTCAATTAGCGGCGACGCATCTACTGTCGTCGGTCGCTCGGTCCCAATGTCCTCCTCCACTGCTTCGGCATCCTCCCACCTTTCCTCGTTACACATCTCGTCTACCGAGTCTGCGTTTATTGTTTAAGGGTTATCAACAGTAACATCTATTTGTTGTTCTGATGTACAAGAGGTTGAAGGGGAAGAGTCCGTTCTTACAATAGGTGATGTCAGACTTGTACAGTCTTTAATATTAACATCTCCGTTATTGCTCGTATATCGCAATATCTGATCAACATGCACTGAAAAAACGGTGAGGGTTGATTTTACGAAAGTTTTACTAAACCTTACTAAAGTTTTAGGTTGATTTGGGACCTACACACGAAAATTGTTGATTTTACTAAACATACTTTGGTTGACTATTTACGAAACCAGTTTAGTAAATTTACGAGCCTATATTTACTAAACTTAGTTTAGTAGCTTATTTACTAAACCAGTTTAGTAAATGATAATGACTATTCTACGAAATTAAATTAGTAATTACTACTGAACTTGTTTCGTGCGATTTATTAGACTACTTTTGTAATTTTTACAAGTGTACTTTTATGCTTTTAACTAAACGACTTTCGTAGAATTTACTGAATTACATATCGTAATATCAATCTTTGGTTTAGTATTTTATACTAAACGGCTTTTGTTAATTTTACTATTGTTCTTTCATATAATTAACTAAAGTATGTATCGTAATATCAATCTTTCATTTAGTATTTTATACTAAACGGCTTTTGTTAATCTTACTATAGTACTTTCATAGAATTCAATAAAGTATATATCGTAATATCAATCTTTTGTTTCGTATTTTATACTAAACCGCTTTAGTTCATCCTACTATTGCACTTTCGTAGAATTCACTAAAGTACATATCGTAATATCAATCTTTTGTTTCGTATTTTATACTAAACGGCTTTAGTTAATTTTACAATTGCACTTCGGTAGAATTTACTAAAGTATGTATCGTAATATCAATCATTTGTTTAGTATTTTATACGAAACGGCTTTCGTTAATTTTACTATTGTACTTTCGTAGAATTAACTAAAGTATGTATCGTAATATCAATCATTTGTTTAGTATTTTATACGAAACGGCTTTTGTTAATTTTACTATTGTACTTTCGTAGAATTAACTAGAGTATGTATCGTAATATCAATCATTTGTTTAGTATTTTATACGAAACGGCTTTTGTTAACTTTACTATTGTACTTTCGTTGAATTCACTAAAAAACATATCGTAATATCAATCTTTTGTTTCGTATTTTATACTAAACAGCTTTAGTAAATTTTACTATTGTACTTTCGTAGAATCTACTAAACAGGGTATCGTAATATCAATCTTTTGTTTAGTATTTTATACTAAACGGCTATAGTAAATTTTACTATTGTACTTTCGTAGAATCTACTAAACAAGGTATCGTAATACCAATCTTTTGTTTAGTATTTTATACTAAACGGCTTTAGTAAATTTTACTATTGCACTTTCGTAGAATCTACTAAACAAGGTATCGTAATACCAATCTTTTGTTTAGTATTTTATACTAAACGGCTTTTGTTGATTTTACTATTGTACTTTCGTAGTGTTTACTAAAGTACATATTGTAATATCAATCTTTTGTTTCGTATTTTATACTAAACGGCTTTTGTTAATTTAAGTAACTTACTTTCGTAGAATTTACTAAAGTACATATCGTAATATCAATCTATTGTTTCGTATTTTATACTAAACGGCTTTTGTTAATTTCAGTAATTTACTTTCGTAAAATTTTACAAATGACATATCGTAATATCAAACTATTGTTTCGTATTATGTACCAATCTTAATTTTGTAATTAAATACATTACAAATAGTTCTTACTAAATTGAATTGGTATAACATACGAAACAAAAAGTGTGATGGCAATAAGTAGGTATGTCGTTTGGTAAATTGTAGGAAAGTAAATTACCAAAATGAACAAAAGCCGTTTAGCTCATATACGGTGAAACAATAATTTGATATGACAATAAGTAGAATATTTGTTATTTAGTTTTGAAACTCTATTGCAATCTTTTTAGGACCACACTCGACGTTTCAAGACTAAAATATTATGTGGCAGAATATAAAAACAAAGCAATATCAATACACTTCGGATCATAAAGTAATAAATGACTAAAACTAACAAAAACCGTTCAGTTGGTAAATAACATAATACGCTGAAACAAAAGTTTGATATATGACAATATAGGCTATATATTCTACATTAAAAATTATGCATTTTTCGTCTAAGATTTTACTGACCTAAAAGAAGTTACAAAATAATAACAAAAACCGCTTAGAATCTAATTACTTAAACAAGGTGGGAATAAATTAACTTTAGCTAAAGTTAGTTCGATCCCGAATAAAATTTTGGGGCTGGGTGAGAAATAATATGAGATTTTAAAAATATATAGATTTTATTATATGAACTTAAAAAAAAAATTGATACATCATCTTGTTAAATTAGTACGTTACATACCTATAGGGCGGTGAATAAGTGAATGTCTACTTTACTAATTACCGCCCGTGGTTTACTTAAAGTTTTACGTCACCCTAGGCCGTAAGTGGGATTTTCTGCCCGCTAGGCAGAGATGTCACCTTCGATTCGGGCTACAAACACCTTCGATCAAGGACATTCACGAATCCACCGCCCTAGGTATGTGGAATGTACTATTACGTCTTGACTTTTCGCCAGAAAGTGAGATTTTCACCCCGCGTAGCGAACACAGAAAATCGTAATCAGAAAACGTAATAGACATAGACGTTATATACCTAGGGCGGTGAATTCGTGAATGTGCCAGATGGCAGGTGTTTGTTCATAAATATGCAAACTGGGGCTTTACGAATTACCGCCCGTGGCTCGTCTAGTTTACGTCTTGCGTGGGCCGGGAAGAAAGATTTTCTCCCCAAAGCGAAGCGGGTAGAAAATCCCATTTACAGCCGTAGGATGACGTAAAGAATATTACATAATGTGGTATGAAGTGATTACATATTTTTCTAGAGGCTAGATTATTCTAGATTAAATTATGCATTTATTGTCAGTATGAGTATTCATTGTTACAAAAAAATTAATGAAAACTGCTTATCATTCATCAAGTTACAGAATTTTGCCATTTGAATCAACAGACCCACCTAAATCATGTAGGTACTTAAGCCACTGAACATAATAATAATAAACATTTTTTGAGCCTGACCGGCACCTCAAGTCACTAGTAAATGCAATGAAATGATTAAAAAAAAGCCGTACAGGTGCCGGCAAACATCTTGATTTACGTGCAAATCGACTACTGCACACTCAAGATGTTTGCGAGCAACTATACCTAAAAATAAAATAAACTTTAAAATAACCAAAATAGACAGCGAATTTGAAAAAAATCTCGTCACACAGTATCTCTTTCTGATCAAATTGTGAAAAACTTTAGGTACATTTTATTACATGGATTACCTACCTATCAGCATACAAAAAAAATCTCTGCCCTAGACCGGGCAAAATAAAATATTACTTAATACCAGTTGCATATGAACTACCCACCTACCTACCTAATTATTATACAGGCTGTCCCACGGTTATGCCATATGAAGGGGAAGTTCCTTAAATATTTCAGATAGGATATTTTGCTCAATTGAGACAACCTTTTATTTTTAAAATAAGTAATACTGCAATGATCGCTTAAATAAATATTATAAATTCGTATGAACATTTTCAGCGAAATATATTATAATAATTTAATACCAGTATAATTTGCCATTTGAATCAACAGACCCACTTAAATCGTGTAGGTACTTAAGCCACTAAACATAATAATCAACATTTTTTGAGCCTGACCGGCGCCTCAAGTCACAAGTAAATGCAATGAAATGATTTTAAAAAAGCCGTACAGATGCCGGCAAACATCTTGATTTACGTACAAATCGACTACTGCACACTCAAGCTGTTTGCGAGCAACTGTACCTAAAAATAAAATAAACTTTAAAATAACCAAAATAGACAGCGATTGAGAAAAAGATCTCGTCACACAGTATCTCTTTCTGATCAAATTGTGAAAAACTTTAGGTAAATTTTATTACATGAATTAACCACCTATCAGCATACAAAAAAAATCTCTGCCCTAGACCGGGCAAAATAAGATTACTTAATACCAGTTGTATATGAACTACCCACCTACCTACCTAATTATTATACAGGCCACGGCTATGCCATATGGAGGGGAATTTCCTTAAATATTTCAGATAGGATATTTTGCTCAATTGAGACAACTTTTTATTTTTTAAATAAGTAATACTGCAATGATCGCTTAAATAAATATTATAAATTCGTATGAACATTTTTAGCGAAATATATTATAATAATTTAAATGTTAAAAATTTCGGTGTTCCTTTATTTTAATATTTAATGTTACTTAAGGAGAATAATTCTTGGCACTAATTCTTTCGATCGGCATCATAAAAATACAGGATAAAAGGTTGTCGCAACTGAGCAAAATATCCTATCTAAAATTATTAAGGTGCATCCCTTCATGTGGCATAGCCTTGGCACACCTTGTATAAAAATAAATATTGCGGAACCTGTCTTGCAAGGCCCGTCTTGACGCTTATAACCAGAAAATTTTGTTTAAATCGAAACCAAAAGTGTTGGGATCACTCCGTCTCTCTATTGGGAGTGACCCGTTACCATCTTTAGTCCATAAGCTCAAGGGGTCTCCCCCTTGGCCTATCCCATGGCCTAGGAAAACTAAAATATACAAAAACTAATGATGGCGAGCCTGTGGTTGGAACCTTCAATGAGACGTTTTTCAATTAGTGTTTTGTATCACCTGGGGGCACGCCGGTCCCCACAGGTGTCAATGTACCTAGCTCAGCTAAATTGTGTTAAATGCATGTGAGTATTTGGCGAGAAAAAACATTTTTAAAGAATATATTAACGAAGGGTCCGTATATGTGCCCACGTTTTAGTTAACCCGATATTTAACTAAGTATTAAATAACTATTCTGTTTCCTTCAGTAGAGACGTGTAAAGTAAATTCTAAGCATTGGTTGACATTTTCAGGACTTTTCAAAGTATAAGGTCCTTTCGACTCCATCTTGTCGGTCATAATTCTTATTATTATTATAATTATTATTATTATAACATTTATTAGTAAGTATACGAATGTAAAGATAATTTGAAAACTATTTTGAAGGTATCAAGTTGAACTGTCTTTGTTCCGAGCTGGAAATATTCTAATAAATCATACATTCTGGCCAGGGCGAAGTTAGTCGATAGAAACCACAATCTAAAAACAGTCTTAATAACTAATCATCAAAACGCCGGGGGAAAAAATGATAAGTACTAAAGGTAAGCAAAGTATTTATATGCGATAAGAAGGAGAAAATCTGGCTGTCTGTCAAAGATGGACGTGTAAAGTAATAAATACGTACATTTTTAAGAATGTGGGCCACTTTTGGGGGTTATTTTTGTGATACATTGTCAGATGATTACCAATAAGGACCACTTCCACTAACAAGAAATTTATTAAAGAGTACCAGTTACTTATGCCGTAAAGGGCAGGCTAAGCGAACAAGGAGTGCCCCCAACGACGGATTTGGTCATTCTTTCAGGTGGTGTACTGGGAAGAATGACGAAATCCGTCGTTGGGGGCACTTCTCGTTCGCTTAGCCTGCAAGACCCTTTAATTCGGAGCCGTTTTGTACGGTGAGTCGCAGGGCGCGAGTACACGGTGCCGCCTCCGCGCCGACACCGCACCGCCGCCGCACCTCCGCGCTATATACACGAGACGCGTAAAGCCCGCCACCGCGCCGCCCCCGCAACTTCGCGCTATGTATACGAGACGCGAGCCCCGCGCCGCCGCCGCACCTCCCGATGCCATTTTGTTATTTATTTCATTACCGGTCGCTTATAAGAACGTGCACGTGCTTACTAAACTTTATTTAGTAAAATATCATGATTTTTTTTGATTGAAAGAGAAGTGCTATGGGACAAACATTTGGAAATATATAAAGATAACCGGAAAAGTTTAAAAGTGGCGGCGGTGCGGAGGCGGTGCGCTGTCGGCGCGGAAGCGGCGCGGTATCGGCGCGGAAGCGGCGCGGTATCGGCGTGGAAGCGGCGCGGTATCGGCCCGGTGTCGGCGCGGAGGCGGCGCGGTGTCGGCGGGAGGAAAACACAGTACATGACATTATCTCTGAATGGCCCAGCTTAACCATGAGTAGGCTACAAACTGGTTTTATTGATTTCTTTTTATAATATAGGGAAGAAATTATAACTACATGCCTGCAATAAGACGTATTTTTTTTTATTGAAAGTGATTTCAATGTCCTACACCCCGACCGTGCGGTAAACTTGCTAAAAAGTGGCCTTAATTTATGGACACGGCAATACCAGCACATTTCAAAAAACTTAAATCAAATGAAGTAAATACACTTGGCCGTTTTTTTATTAAGAAAACTACCGTGAGTCTCAGAAATATTAAAATACATACGAAACGGGTTTACTCACGTCTTTGAAGTCGAATATCGCTCAACGTGTTTCGAATCTGTTCGCGATTTTTCATCAGTCGCGGCGGCGGCCAACCGAACACAAAGGGCAAACGCCCTGTCCGCGCGGCTGCTCGACAAGGGCGTCACCGGCGCGGCGGAGGCAAGAATCGGCTCTCCTGATGACGAGTCGCGTACCGATTAGAAACATATTGAGCGACATTCGACTTACACGACGTGACTAAACCCGTTTCTCATGTATTTTAAGGAGCCAACTGTAGAAAAAAATAAAGGTAAATAATTTTATTACATGCAGTTCGACGTGAGTAAACACGTTTCGTAATATGTATTTTAAGGAGCCGTTTGTTGAAAATTTAGAAAAGTTGGATACAACAAGACAATAAGGATTGGAATACTTTAAACGGATTATATGGCGTATATTAATTATTTGAGCCTCCCTGATGTTTCGGTAGCTTAAAAGTAACCGTTGTCAAAGGTTCAACCGTTGACAAATGGTTTTATTTAAAAATATTTATTATTTATTGTAACACGTTTGCATTTATAATTTTAGGAGGCATATTATGTTCCTATCCGGAAATATTCAAAAAAATCATACATTCCGGCTAGAGGGAAGTTAGTCGATAGATACCATAATCAAAAAAGTACGTTAAAATTGAAAAAAAAACAGTCATAAAACTGGCAATCAAAACGCAGTGGACCAGAATGATACTCCAGGTAAGCAAAATAAGCATAGATCCTTTTTGTATGATTTATTATCTGTCTGTCTGTCCCCATGTATGCTTAGATCATTAAAACTATGCAACGGATTTTGATGCGGTTTTAATTAATAGATAGAGTGATCCAAGAGGAAGGTTTATAATTATGTATAATATGACCATGCGCAGCAGTAACTAATTAAAATAAATAAATAAATAAGTAATACATTTTAAGCATTGGGGTCACTTTTGGGGGTACGTTTTGTGATATAATTTATATTTCCAGAATCTGGATGTCAGATGATCAATACCGCTACCACTCAAGAAGTTGAAGAGCACCAGTTGTGGCTTAAATTTAATAAGGAGCCGTTTGCTGAAATTTTAGAAAAGTAGGAATTAACAAGGCACTATAACGATTGAAATCCTTCACATGTACTGAAAACACATGACACGTGGGCATTATTTATTTATTTATTTATTATATATTAGTTACTGCTGCGCATGGTCATGTTATACATAATTATAAACCTTCCTCTTGGATCACTCTATCTATTAATAAAAACGGCATCAAAATCCGTTGCATAGTTTTAATGATCTAAGCATACATGGGGACAGCTAGACAGACAGCAGGACTCACTGAATGGTTCAGCTTAACCATGAGTCTAGGCTACAAACTGGTATGATTTTATTGTTTTTTTTTTTTTATAATATAGGCAAGAAATTACAATTACATGCCTAATTAATACTTCTTTTTTTTTTTTTTATCAAATGAATTAAATACACTTGACGAAAATCCATCGGAAGGTAGCTATACCATTATTATTAAATTATTGATACAAAGTGTTTGTGTGTGTATAATACTTTTTCTTTAGCTTAATTTTATTTTATTATTTGTTTCAGATGCCAGATTATGTATTTTTTAAATTTATGTATAATATGACCGCAGAATGCGTTCAATTTGCACGTAACTCTTCTTAATTCTATACATTGTGGGAACGAGTAACCCGGTAGTTTGCAGTGTTTTGTTGGCCACTTTATGTCTGTCAATAAGTATGTCTTAATTTATGATAGATAAATGATTTTGTCTAAAATAGTTATTATCTCTAAAAATAGGCTGATTATAGAAAACTGTTTAACATTTATTACTTATTATAAAAAAGTGAAAGTTTTTATTGTGTGGCGGTATACTGTCAGTTAAGACTTAATTCATATAGAAATTAGAAGTAGGTAGAAATTAGAAGTAGTAAGTAGGTAGCTAATTTGCCATATTTTCGAACGTTGTTGAAATAGATAAATGTCGACTGTCCGTTACTTTGTAAGATTTAGTTTAACAAATGGCCGCGCTGGCACAATCATTTTTATTTTCATTAAGTTGCAGAGGTAGAAATTTTAAAGGTCATAAATCGACAGGTAGAAATATATACCAACTCGAACACATGCGTTAGTTTACTAGGTAATTTTGTGTTAATTATCCAGTGATATGTACCTATGCATTTATAATAAGTGAAAAAAGAATATTATTACTTACTGAGCGGCGCCTTTTTATAATTTTTTTATGGAAAATGTAGCCATTTCTTACGATTTACCTATATGTACCTAATTGTTTTAGATAACGATATAACATTTAGGTTACTCGATGAAATTCATGAGGTCGAGTTAAAGGAACTCATACCTGGTATAAAGGAAAGAATATTATATAGACGCGGTCTTAATAAATTGAAAACAATAATTCATGTAAGTACCTAATATTTGTTAAGAGGCTATATTTCACAGTTTCATCAGAAAGGCCCCATTCAGTGAGATACTGTGCCACAAGTACTTTTTCACAATCACTGTCCATTTTTGGAATGGAGCCTTTTACATACAGGTAAATCGTAAGAAATGGCTACATTTTCCATAAAAAAAAAAACAAAATGGCGCCGCTCAGTAAAAATAATATTCTTTTTTCACTAATTATAAATGCATAGGTACATATCACTGGATAATTAACACAAAATTACCTAGTAAACTAACGCATGTGTTCGAGTTGGTATATATTTCTACCTGTCGATTTATGTACTTTAAAATTGGCGGCGGTGCGGAGGCGGTGCGGTGTCGGCGTGGAGGCGGCGCGAAGGCGGCGCGAGGAAAACACAGTACATGACATTATCTCTGAATGGCCCAGCTTAACCATGAGTAGGCTACAAACTGGTTTTATTGATTTCTTTTTATAATATAGGGAAGAAATTATAACTACATGCCTGCAATAAGACGTATTTTTTTTAATTGAAAGTGATTTCAATGTCCTACACCCCGACCGTGAGGTAAACTTGCTAAAAAGTGGCCTTGATTTATGGACACGGCAATACCAGCACATTTCAAAAAACTTAAATCAAATGAAGTAAATACACTTGGCCGTTTTTTTATTAAGAAAACTACCGTGAGTCTCAGAAATATTAAAATACATACGAAACGGGTTTACTCACGTCTTTGAAGTCGAATATCGCTCAACGTGTTTCGAATCTGTTCGCGATTTTTCATCAGTCGCGGCGGCGGCCAACCGAACACTAAGGGCAAACGCCCTGTCCGCGCGGCTGCTCGACAAGGGCGTCACCGGCGCGGTGGAGGCAAGAATCGGCTCTCCTGATGACGAGTCGCGTACCGATTAGAAACATATTGAGCGACATTCGACTTACACGACGTGACTTAACCCGTTTCTCATGTATTTTAAGGAGTTAACTGCTGTAGAAAAAAATAAAGGTAAATAATGTTATTACATGCAGTTCGACGTGAGTAAACACGTTTCGTAATATGTATTTTAAGGAGCCGTTTGTTGAAAATTTAGAAAAGTTGGATACAACAAGACAATAAGGATTGGAATACTTTAAACGGATTATATGGCGTATATTAATTATTTGAGCCTTCCTGATGTTTCGGTAGCTTAACAGTCACCGTTGTCAAAGGTTCAACCGTTGACAAATGGTTTTATTTAAAAATATTTATTATTTATTATTAAACAACGTACAATTATAGTCGTTTCTAAAAACATTGTTTCACAAACTGTTAAGTATACATAATATTTACTTGACGAACCATAAAATTAAATAATCACTTGACATATTCATTTCACAAACACTTCAATTGGCAAATTATCGTATAACAAAGTAAGGTTTGCTAAAATGCATTTTTTTGTATTAAGTAAGTACGCAGGCAAGGTTATAAATACATAGGTTAGCTTGTGTGCAAGATATTAACAGGCGTTAACCGTTGCGGTAACTAAATCCTACTAATTTCAATTTTCTACTATTAACATTACTAAATTAGGTCAGTATCTATTATTTTTATTAAATTTAAACTAAGCAAAATGTATGCAGGATTACATTCTGTTACGTACATAAATAGTTATTTTTGTCAAATCATATTTTATACACGATGATTTTTATTCAGTGATCAGGTACAGATACCACAATCAAAAATTACTTTGAAATTGAAAAAAAACCGGTCATAAAACTGGCAATCAAAACGCAGTGGACCAGAATGATACTCCAGGTAAGCAAAATAAGCATAGATCCTTTTTGTATGATTTATTATCTGTCTGTCTGTCCCCATGTATGCTTAGATCATTAAAACTATGCAACGGATTTTGATGCGGTTTTTATTAATAGATAGAGTGATCCAAGAGGAAGGTTTATAATTATGTATAATATGACCATGCGCAGCAGTAACTAATTAAAATAAATAAGTAATAGATTTTAAGCATTGGGGTCACTTTTGGGGGTAAGTTTTGTGATATAATTTATATTTCCAGAATCTGGATGTCAGATGATCAATACCGCTACCACTCTAGACGTTGAAGAACACCAGTTGTGGCTTAAATTTAATAAGGAGCCGTTTGCTGAAATTTTAGAAAAGTAGGAATTAACAAGGCACTATACCGATTGAAATCCTTCACATGTACTGAAAAGACATGACACGTGGGCATTATTTATTTATTATATATTAGTTACTGCTGCGCATGGTCATATTATACATATTTATAAACCTTCCTCTTGGATCACTCTATCTATTAATAAAAACCGCATCAAAATCCGTTGCATAGTTTTAATGATCTAAGCATACATGGGGACAGCTAGACAGACAGCAGGACTCACTGAATGGCTCAGCTTAACCATGAGTCTAGGCTACAAACTGGTATGATTTTATTGTTTTTTTTTTTTATAATATAGGCAAGAAATTACAATTACATGCCTAATTAATACTTCTTTTTTTTTTTTTATCAAATGAATTAAATACACTTGACGAAAATCCATCGGAAGGTAGCTATACCATTATTATTAAATTATTGATACAAAGTGTTTGTGTGTGTATAATACTTTTTCTTTAGCTTAATTTTATTTTATTATTTGTTTCAGATGCCAGAGATTATGTATTTTTAAAATTAATGTCTCACAAAATGCCACCAACTGTTAAACATTGTGGGAACGAGTAACCCGGTAGTTTGCAAAGTGTTTTGTTGGCCACTTTATGTCTGTCAATAAGTATGTCTTAATTTATGATAGATAAATGATTTTGTCTAAAATAGTTATTATCTCTAAAAATAGGCTGATTATAGAAAACTGTTTAACATTTATTACTTATTATAAAAAAGTGAAAGTTTTTATTGTGTGGCAGTATACTGTCAGTTAAGACTTAATTCATATAGAAATTAGAAGTAGGTAGCTAATTTGCCATATTTTCGAACGTTGTTGAAATAGATAAATGTCGACTGTCCGTTACTTTGTAAGATTTAGTTTAACAAATGGCCGCGCAATCATTTTTTTTTTTCATTAATTTGCAAAGGTAGAAATTTTAAAGTACATAAATCGACAGGTAGAAACATATACCAACTCGATTATTTAGGCCCTAAACCATAATTACATGGGGTCCCGCTGCATATACGTATATGACTTATGCTTTAAAATCATACAGGTGTTGAATGACGAATATGCGCTAGTGTGGACATTTATACAAAAATATTTTTATATTATTGACTGTAAGAGTGATAAGAAAATTTCGTCTGTGTCTTGTTTTATGGTAGATCTAATCTAAATCTTAGAAAGTAACGACAGTCGACATTTATCTATTTCAACAACGTTCGTAAATATGGCAAATTAAGTCTTAACTGACAGTATACCGCCACACAATAAAAACTTTCACTTTTTTATAATAAGTAATCAATGTCAAACAGTTTTCTGGAATCAGCCTATTTTTAGAGATAATAACTATTTTATACAAAATCATTTATCTATCATTAATTAAGACATACTCATTGACAGACATAAAGTGGCCAACAAAACACTGCAAACTACCGGGTTACTCGTTCCCACAATGTATAGAAATAAGAAGAGCAATAATATTTAGTCCATTCTTTAGAGATATAGGCTAAGTTGCATACCGTTACGTGCAAAATGAACGCATTCTGCGACTCCACGATGCTTGGTTTGAATAATTTCTTTTTCTTGTCATTGTCCCTAACTGTCACTTTAACAGTTGGTGGCATTTTGTGAGACATTAATTTAAAAAATACATAATCTCTGGCATCTGAAACAAATAATAAAATAAAATTAAGCTAAAGAAAAAGTATTATACACACAAACACTTTGTACCAATAATTTAATAATAATGGTATTATAGCTACCTTTCGATGTATTTTCGTCAAGTTAAGTTTACAGACTAAATGAATTATTATTCATGGAGCATCTTATTTCTACCTTCCAAATAACTTTTCACTACACCCTAGATTTAAATAGTTTTTGAGAAATACGCGTTCGAAGGTTTTGTCCTTCTAGCAGGGCCCTTTGGTTTTTAGTGACTTACATGACCCCAGGTAATTTTAAAAAACAGCCGGTTATTTCTACTAACTGAATCAATTATTACCTGGCACTGTTCCAGTCTATTTTTGATTTAACTGGTTCTATAATAATACTATGAAAACTCCCTTAAGTCTCAGACATATTAAAATACATACGAAACGGGTTTATTCACGTCGTTAAAGTCGAATATCGCTCGCCATGTTTCGAATCGGTTCGCGATTTATCTCAAAGGGACGATCAGTCACGGCGGCGGCCAACCGAACACTATGTGCAAACGCCCTGTCCGCGCGGCTGCTTAACGCGGGCGTCACCGGCGGGGGCGAGGATCTACCATACTACATCGGTAGTAGAAGAAGTTGAAGAGCACCAATTGTGGCTGTGTGACACACAGTACATGACATTATCTCTGAATGGCCCAGCTTAACCATGAATAGGCTACTAACAGCCTACTGTGTTTTCAGTATATGTGAAGGATTTCAATCGGTAGTGCCTTGTTAATTCCCACTTTTCTAAAATTTCAACAAACGGCTCCTTATTAAATTTAAGCCACAACTGGTGCTCTCCAACTTCTTCTATTACCGATGTAGTATGGTAGATCCTCGCCTCCGCCGGTGACTTCCGCGTTGAGCAGCCGCGCGGACAGGGCGTTTGCACAGAGTGTTCGGTTGGCCGCCGCCGTGACTGATCGGCTCTCCTGAGATAAATCACGAACCGATTCGAAACATGGCGAGCGATATTCGACTTTAACGACGTGAATAAACCCGTTTTGTATGTATTTTAATATGCCTGAGACTCACGGTAGTTTTCTTAGTAAAAAAACGGCCAAGTGTATTTACTTCATTTGATTTAAGTTTTTTGAAATGGGTTAATTCCCACTTTTCTAAAATTTCAACAAACGGCTCCTTATTAAATTTAAGCCACAACTGGTGCTCTTCAACTTCTTCTTGAGTGGTAGCGGTATTTATCATCTGGCATCCAGATTCTGGAAATATAGTATGTATTTTAAGGAGCCGTTTGTTGGAAATTTAGAAAAGTTGGATACAACAAGACACTATTGGAATACTAAACTTTACTTAGTAAACTATCATGATTTTTTTTGATTACGAATTGTTTATATGTCTAGTAGAGGAAAGAGAAGTGCTATGGGACAAACATTTGGAAATATATAAAGATAACCGGAAAAGTTTAAGGGCGCGAGTACACGGTGGCGCCTCCGCGCCGCCGCCGCACCGCTGCCGCACCTTCGCGCTATGTATACGAGACGCGAGCCCCCCGTCGCCGCCACGCCGCCGCCGCGCGCCTCCCGATGCCATTTTGTTATTTATTTCATTACCGGTCGCTTAAGGGCGCGTGTACACGGTGCCGCCTCCACGCCGACACTGCACCGCCGCCGCACGGGCTCGTGTACACGGTGCCGCCTCCGCGCCGACACCGCACCGCCTCCGCGCCGACACCGCGCCGACACCGCACCGCCTCCGCACCGACACCGCACCGCCGCCGCTTTTAAACTTTTCCGCTTGTCTTTATATATTTCCAAATGTTTGTCCCATATCACTTCTCTTTCCTCTACTAGACATATAAACAATTTGTAATAAAAAAAAAACATGATAGTTTACTAAGTATCAGCATGACAAAGCTACAGGGTAATTATTTTTCTCGTGTAACGGGTTCGATTCCCGGTTAAACCATGTAATTTAAAAAAAAATCTATGAATGCAGTTTCAATCGTTCGATCATGAAAATGAATCAAATGGGAGCCAGAGCCGGACCTTTTCTTTTTAGACAATAAATAGCAACATATCTATCATACCTATTTTTTGTAACGAATGGACTTGACTTGTTTACGTATATTTTATTCTGCAGTAGAAATCTCCATTACGCAAAATATGCAAAAATGTCGGAGCAAAAATAAGATGTTCAGGCGTAATGAACCTGGATAAACCAGTCTCTTTAGGATTAAGCTGATGTGCCTGCAAATGAGAATTGAATCCGATATAATCGATTTGTTCCGATAGTAAATATATGGTTTTATTCGATGTTGACACAAAAATAAATTGTATTCTATAAAACTGATAGCATGTTTCATCCGATGTTATTAAAATCATACCAGGTGCATATTTTATCCCATTAAAATAAATCCAGTTAAAAAGACTTGCTAAATTAACATCATCGGGAATGATCACATCTTTTATATATGTATCAATATTAGATTCAGAATAGAGTTCAGATTTCTGGGAACCTAATTCTATTCTACTATCACACCCTTTTCGTGTGTAAAGTCTATGAGCAAAAGACAACTGTTCTTTGATTAACAAAGTCATAGGCAAGTTTCTCCGTGATGTTATAAGTGATGCTGTTTTTTTTAATTGTTTATGTTTGGCTTCGAATCGCATACACCATATGAGTCTCAACGGTCCTATTTGTTTTATTATATACGGATAATGCAGCATAAAATGGTGTTTGGGTTTTAAAGTGTCATGGAACAGTTGGACGTAACCTTCGTGATGTTCGGTTATTAGGGATTCTAAATACAATATAGTGCTATTGTTAATGTCTCTACAAAGAAGAATGTCAATTATTTTTAGCAGCGTTAGAAAAAATTGCCATACGTTATCATCTACAGGTATTAGATCTCCTATCAACAAGGGAAAGATATGTACAAATGACATCATTTCAGACGCGGACATATGAAACTTTCTTTGAATTAAATGTTCCCGTTTTATTATTCCACATTTATCATTGAGCTCGCTAGAGTTGTAGTCGAATAACCTTAATCTATTATTCAAATAATTTAAATTGAATATTGCAATGGTTTCAGTAAAATACAAAATGATATGAGTCAAGTCATAATGACAAACTCCTTCGAATATGTCATGCATTATGTCAACACATAGATTATCAACAACGTGAAAAGTATTAATATCATTAAATGCACAACGCTCACTTATTCCTGTCGTTGTTACGTTGTCAACTTCGACATCAAAGTCATAATTGTGCACGTTTCGTAGTAAACTGGAATCTTCCTTACATTGTGTTTTCATAATGTTTTTATGAGCCTTGCATATTCTACAGTAGTAGTTGCTTGAAAATGACTTTGCAAATCCAAGAACAGTATTAAGTCCCAAATTGTCCCCAATAATCATTCCCAGTATAAAATAAATTTTAAAATTACCTTCTGCTGTTTCCAAGTCTATGCCAATTTCTTCTAAATACTTTAACTCCTTAATAAGTTCGTAAAAAGTTGCTGCATTCCCATGAACTTTACTGGATGACTTATGTAACATCGCAACAAATATATTATCTAACAGTGAGGCGTATTCCCCTGTTAAAGTAGGAAATTGGTAATACGTGGCGGCTATTGAATGTACACCTGCATGGCTTCCCAGTGGGTTGTTACATTCGAAATCATCAAAATATAGGAAATATGGAATACAAATGCTATTTATTTTATCTACTTTTCCGGATACTTTTTGTTTCCAAACATTACCTTGGGTAAAATTCGATATAGAGTTAACGTCAATATAATCATACGAGCAATATTTAAAAAAGTTAGGCAATTCAAAAATTTTTTGGAAAACTTTTCTAAGAGGTACCATTGCTCCAGTTTCAGATACAGGCCTCAGCATTACCGTGGAATCTCCTGTACTTATACTGACATTTTCATTTATGATGAAATTCCTAGGCGGTATGTAGAGATTACGTTCAGAAAAATATTTAATAGCTCGACTCTCGGTGTTGAAATCATCGAAAGAATGAGAAATTGAATTTATTACGTTTTGTAATGGATTGCCATTATCATCTTTGGAATCACTCGGCAATAATTCAGATAACATGGCTCCAATTTCTGTTACTAGTTCTGAAATATCATTTATTATTTTTGTAGCACATTTACGATTCAACGAGGGATTGCTGTATAAAGATAACGCTAAACTTGCAGTGGCCTGCTGTAAATTTTCGTTATTATTTAAACTCAAGGTATCGGATTTACGAGTTTCTTGATCCCTACAACATTCGTTGACGTTATCAAAATCATTATTAATATCTGGCACGTTTGAAATAGATGTGGAAGGAATCACTGAAGTAACGTTCGATGTCGAAACATTATGACCGACAAGATGACGACGAAATGACCTTAAACTTTGAAATGTCCTGAAACATTGCGCCTGTGCGCATCGATAAGTCGAGTTTAGGCCCAATGCATGGCTAGTTTTGTAATGGTGAATAAGTTCTTGGTGGCTGTGTACCACTATCGAGCAGACAAAGCAAACGAACATTGTTGAAATAGATAAATGTCGACTGTCGTAAATTTGTAAGATTTAGTTTAGATCTACCATAAAACAGGATACAGACGAAATTTTCTTATCACTCTTACAGTCAATATTATAAAAATATTTTTGTATAAATGTCCAAACACTTACACACTCTACCGCATATTCGGTATTCAACACCTGTATGATTTTAAAGCATACGTCGACGGCTTTCAAAAGAATTTCAATTTTGTACATCACGTGGTCTACTGCAACATAAAAGTCCCGTAGTTCCTTGGTCGTCGGTCCGACGGCGATGATGAGCGGTTGAAATGTAGTTCCTCTACTCAGATGTACCTTCTGGCACTGTTCAAGTCTATTTTTGATTTCACTCTGGTTCTAAAATAAAAAAAAATATGGCAAATTAGTTACCTACTTCTAATTTCTATATGAATTAAGTCTTAACTGACAGTTAAGATAAAAACACACAATAAAAACTTTAACTTTTTTTATAATAAGTAATAAATGTTACAGTTTTCTGGAATCAGCCTATTTTTAGAGATAATAACTATTTTGGACAAAATCATTTATCTATCATAAATTGAGACATACTTATTGACAGACATAAAGTGGCCAACAAAACACTTTGCAAACTACCGGGTGGGAACGAGTATCCCACAATGTATAGAATTAAGAAGAATGGTGGTCGATCTAGTGTTCTGAGGAATAATATTTATTTAGTCAATTCTTTAGAGATATAGGCTTAGTTGCATACCGTTACGTGCAAAATGAACGCATTCTGCGACTCCACGATGCTTGGTTTGAAATATTTCTTTTTCTTGTCACTGTCCCTAACTGTCACTTTAACAGTTGGTGGCATTTTGTGAGACATTAATTTAAAAAATACATAATCTCTGGCATCTGAAACAAATAATAAAATAAAATTAAGCTAAAGACGCTTCGAAAAATGCAACGTCGTGACAACGTCGACGTGGTTCCCACCGGCTGACAGATTTTCCAAATGGGAGCGTCTACTGCGCACTATAGGCAGAGTGCTGCAATTCATAGCACTATGCCGCCCCCATCGAGCCAAGACACTGTACAAAAGAACAAAGAAAAACAAACAGGCGGACGAAGATTGGCGCACGGCGGCGAAGCGGCCCACAACTCGCCCCACGACACGCCCGGCGGAACCCCGTCACACAAGAAAATACCTAACGCTCGACGCAACGTACCTATTAGAAGCCGAAAATATAATAGTACGAGAAGTGCAACACGCTGCATTCGCCGAGGAGGTCGTCGCCCTACGACGGGGGCGCCCCCCTACCCCGCACAGCCGACTCCACACACTGGCCGTTGAACTCATCAATCACGTCATCACAGTGAAGACGCGCATCGACGAAGCAGCGGGAATAGCGGAGCGAACAAAGAAGCCAGCGGTACTCGACGGCAACCACCCGGCGACGAAGCTGTACACCGACTACGTACACAGAAAATTGCACCACAGCGGCGTGGATGCAGTCGTAAACGAGTGCAAGCAACAATACTGCATACTGCGTTTGCGCACCGTCGCACGCGGAGTACTACATCGATGTCTGCCCTGTCAACGAAGAAAAGCGCGGCCGACTGTACCACCAACGGCAAATCACCCGCACACACGCCTCGCAGGCACAGTATCAATAATTGAATAATAATGGTGTAATAGCTACCTTCCGATGTATTTTCGTCAAGTGTATTTAATTCATTTGATTTAAGTTTTTTGAAATGTGGTAGAGCCTTGTCCATAAATTGAGGCCACTTCTTTAGCAAGTTTAGCTCACGGTCGGGGTGTAGAACGTTGAAATCACTTTCAATCTGAAAAAAAGAAGTATTATATTAATTAGGCATGTAGTTGTAATTTCTTGCCTATATAATAAAAAAAAAAAACAATAAAATCATACCAGTTTGTAGCCTAGACTCATGGTTAAGCTGGGCCATTCAGAGATAATGTCATGTACTGCGTTTTCAGTACATGTGAAGGTCTTCAATCGGTAGTGCCTTGTTAATTCCCACTTTTCTAAAATTTCAGCAAACGGCTCCTTATTAAATTTAAGCCACAACTGGTGCTCTTCAACTTCTTCTTGAGTGGTAGCGGTATTGATCATCTGACATCCAGATTCTGGAAATATAAATTATATCACAAAACTTACCCCCAAAAGTGACCCCAATGCTTAAAATGTATTATTTATTTATTTATTTATTTTAATTAGTTACTGCTGCGCATGGTCATATTATACATAATTATAAACCTTCCTCTTGGATCACTATCTATTAATAAAAACCGCATCAAAATCCGTTGCATAGTTTTAATGATCTAAGCATACATGGGGACAGACAGACAGATAATAAATCATACAAAAAGGATCTATGCTTATTTTACTTACCTGGAGTATCATTCTGGTCCACTGCGTTTTGATTGCCAGTTTTAAGACTGTTTTTTTTCAATCTTAACGTTCTTTTTTGATTGTGGTATCTATCGACTAACTTCCCTCTAGCCGGAATGTATGATTTTTTTGAATATTTCCGGCTAGGAACATAATATGTCTCCTAAAATAATAAATGCAAACGTGTTACAATAAATAATAGGCTAGTCGACTCGATGTTAAATTGTATTAAACTTATATTTAATTCGTATAACAGATGATTTTTTATCGGTGATCAGGAGTAGGAAAATATTAATATCTAGCTAAAATTAAACTTAATAGGCGAGGCCTCACGCAATTACCTCACTGTTTAAAAATAATTAAAACATATTTGAAACATAATTAAAACTAAAAACCACTACATACATGGTCATCCTACATAATTTTTTGATGTACGATACCTATACGTCAAGTGTCATCGCTTTGGCGGGAAATTTTCTACGACTTTGTTTATGTAATGACAACGATAATGACAAGTTATTACTCATAAATTGTCATTGCCATTAAATTATTAAAAAGGTTGTAAGCTCACAGATACAGATTAGTTGGGTAACTAGAATTTAATACAAAATTGGTTTCAAAATAAAATTATCATAGAAAAAAATGGTTGCCTGTAAAGTCGGTTTTACGGGCAAAGGAAGATTTTACTTATATTTATTGATATGAATATTATTAAATTGCACAATAGGAACAATGAATGAAAATAAGAATTGCACAAATTTTAACTATAGAAATATATTTTGTTCCTCTTCCCTCTTCCCTATTCCCTCTTCCCTCTTCCGCCCTCTTCCCTCTTGTTACAGTAATGCTCGATGAATGAAAATAAGAATTGCACAAATTTTAACTATAGAAATATATTTTGTCTCTCTCTCTCATCAGACGTGAGCGAGCGTTACACTTTTTCATGAGTGACTCCGAGCCGCAACCTAATTTAAGACGTTGTCACGTCAAAATTTAAGTCCGCCATCTTGGATTTCAAAATCGAAGTCATTTTCGTAATCGGAACCCCGAGGAAACTTGGAGATGACACCCATATCGATTTTTAAGAAAAAATAATTTCCGCCATCTTGGATTTCAAAATGGATGTCATTTTCGTAATCGGAACCCCGAGGAACCTTGGAGATGACACCCATATCGATTTTTAAGAAAAAATAATGTCCGCCATCTTGGATTTCAAAATGGATGTCATTTTCGTAATCGGAACCCCGAGGAAACTTGGAGATGACACCCATATCGATTTTTAAGAAAAAATAATGTCCGCCATCTTGGATTTCAAAATGGATGTCATTTTGGTAATCGGAACCCCGAGGAAACTTGGAGATGACACCCATATCGATTTTTAAGAAAAAAATAATGTCCACCATCTTGGATTTCAAAATGGATGTCATTTTCGTAATCGGAACCCCGAGGAACCTCGGAGATGACACCCATATCGATTTTTAAGAAAAAATTATGTCCGCCATCTTCCCTCTTCCCTCTTCCGCCCTCTTCCCTCTTGTTACAGTAATGCTCGATGAATGAAAATAAGAATTGCACAAATTTTAACTATAGAAATATATTTTGTCTCTCTCACTCATCAACCGTGAGCGGGCGTTACATTTTTTCATGAGTGACTCCGAGCGCAACCTAAATTAAGACGTTGTCACGTCAAAAATAAAAGTTTGTTTTCATGTAATTACGACTTCAACGTGACCGCCATCATTTACTGAGTTAGAAAAGTTGGTACCTGATCACCGAATAAAAATCATCGTGTATATTAATCAGTTTATAAAAGTAGAAGATTATTAACCATTGCAAAAATGAGTCAACCACAGAAATATATCAAGATATAGAATAGGTATAACATCCATAATAATATACCAGCGGCGTGACGCCAAAGATGTCTCTGTTCAAGCCGGAGCAGGATTGGGTTACTCATTCTCTAAGAACAATGGAGATAAATGCAAAAACTGTCTAAACTGAGGAAACCGGTGGGAATCGGGTTCAATGGACGCCACGCCGCTGATTCTCATTCAATTAAAATTTAATTTTCATTTCATATATCATCAAGCTACTACAATACTGCAAACTACATTTTCTACATACGAAAATTCAATTCATACACTAATTGGTAAATGGCACTAAAAATGCGTTACTAATATGTATAATCTAATTTCTAAATTGTATATCTAAGTATATACATACATACAATACATAATAGATTTTAAAAGTACCTAGAAGATAATTCATAAATGTTTGGAAGTTATTTAAATGAAAATATTTAGATAAAACTTTGTATTAAGTTAACGTAATAAAAAAAAACTTTTGTGACAAGCTTTAATAGCCGACTGTACTTTTCTTTGAACATCCATAAATTGATTATATTCGAATGACCGCAATTCGGTAGGATTGCTTTATCTACTACATAGTACATAGTTCCTCACAGACAACCCCCACTAGACGGAGCATGTAAGGCGACCCGCGCTCACCAACGATATGGTACGGCAGAACATTAAAGTATGAACACGGCGGCCACCGTTTAGTTGCGTCCTTGTTTATGATCCATGCGTACGTCAACGAAAAAAGAAATTAAATAAATAACATGGTAAATTGTAGTGTTAAGTGGTGTAGATAGACCTCATAAACATGAACGCAACTAAACGGTGGCCGCCGTGTTGATACTTTAATGTTCTGCCGTACCATATCGTTGGTGCGCGCGGGACGCCTACGGGTCGCCTTACATGCTCCGTCTAGTGGGTCTGTGATAGTTCCTAGAGCCATGCACCTTCCGGCTCCATCAGCAGACCAGCCCCATGGTACCATAGTATTGTATTCTCATCAAAGTTAAGTAAAGATAAATATAATCTGCTTCAAAATTGAGCTGCAAGATTTCACCCCAACAAATATAGTGACATACATACATTTCAAGGTACTTAAATAAAAGCTTGATAAATCTAGTAAAAAAAGCTTATAAATGGCACAAAATCATTTAAAAACCTTGCATTCTGAAGGAAACAGAATAGTTATTTGGCTGGACATATCATCGAAGTCTTTGCTCGTCATAGTCCCATACTTTTGGATGTAGTGTTCTACAATGTTTTTTGTAATGTGGTTTCTAATTGTCGAGTCAATGTTTTTGTGCATTGAAGCAAGACATAATTCCCCACTACTAGACGTCTTCAAAATAGTTTTCAAATCGTTTCGTTCCTAATAATGAAATGTGATAACATCATTAACATATATATAATAGTTAAAGAAAATTAGATTGAAATATATAAAGGACAACTTTCATCTAACAGGATATGTAGGTTATAGAGCCAAGTTTAATTTTATTGAACTATAAGAAAAGACAATGATAACGACAGATAAAACTGACTTAAGGAAAATTAAAAAAGTACTTACATCACATTTGGTGGTAACAGCATTAAGACTATTAGTACTGCTACTACTAGTGGGGCTGGAACAAGATATATCGCTTGAACGCACGCTACATGTGTCCTCAGATGCAGTGTCCTGAAATGAAATAAATTTATATTAATGAAAATATAAATTTACACTTTTTTAGGGTTCCGTGCCCAAAGGGTAAAAACGGAACCCTATTACTGAGACTTCGCTGTCCGTCCGTCCGTCTGTCACCAGGCTGTATCTCAAGAACGGTGATAGCTAGACAGTTGAAATTTTCACAGATGATGTATTTCTGTTGCCGCTATAACAACAAATACTAAAAATAATATAAAATCAATATTTAAGGGGGGCTCCGATACAACAAAGGGATTGGTTGCGTTAACTTTGCACCTCATTTGTATGGAGCGCTATACACACCAGGTGCAAACTTAACTTAACCACTTAAGGATGGAGTGTTTGTACGGAACCCTCGGTGCGCGAGTCCGACTCGCAATTGGCCGGTTTTTCATATTTACTAAAGCTGTTACATAACACGATGCTGATTTTCGTTAAAAAGTTATAAAGCCTGATTAATTATTATTAAAACATGCAATGAAAATAAAATTATGATCATGATTTACTCGTTGCTTAGATACAAAACAACAGTCTAATATGATAGATTTATTTCAAATGCACAACCACTAGTGTACAGTTGCTCTGATAATTTAGTGATTTCTTTAGAATGACATTAATCATAATAATTTGAAGGTTTTAAATAATATCAAGGAAAAATGGATAGACGCGATGGAGTATATGAATTGGCTCCCAAGAAAACACTTTAATGCTGGTGACTGTACTAGAACTGACTAACTGAACATACTAAAAAATATTTAAAGGGCGGTTACACGAGTCACAAAGTATAAATAACTGATTAATTGTACATCAAAACATCTAAAAAATATGTTTCAGCGTAATATTTATAATAACATTGGTTTATAATAACATGCATATTGAGAATCAAAGTAGTACAAATTCTGGTTGATCGTGATATGACAAAATACTAACCCTAAAACTATTTATAACCACTCACATTCAAACAATAAATAATGTTGTCTGTAATAAAATAACCTCGCATACTTGCGCTGATTAACAAATTGTCACTTCATTAACAGGTATGGCAAAAATATAATACTTAGGTAAATGGTAATTTCAACAATAATTTTCATTAAGTACATTTAAGAATGTTTTCGTACCTTATGGGCTGCAAATCTCGTACCACTTTTGAGTTTTGATAAAACGAAACTGTTAGAAACAGGATACAATAATGTTTATTCAAGTTCATAAGTACAATCTCTTTCAGTGCTTAATTCTCTAATTTCTCATCGTTTTACAATGTTTTCTTTCAATCACGTCACGCGTAAAAACCAATCTGACATGAAAATGGTCCACACACAAACACTCCGGACTGAAAATGGTCCATACACAAACACCAAACTTGGACTCAGCTGCCGTGTTACGGTAAAAGGTCTTATCTTTATACGGATGTCATAGTAAGATACGTCCTTTTGCCGTGGAGGCTCGCGGCTCGGTAAAATAAATGATGATGCTATAATAATTAAGTGATTATATCTACATATATGTATATAAGTAAAAAACACATGGGAATCTATAAGAGTTGTCACGTAATGGACGTACTCGTACACAATATTGCCTTGTTGTAAATCTTTAATGTCTGTCCGTCTGTCCGTCCGTATGTCACAGCCATTTTTTTCCGAAACTATAAGAGCTATACTGTTGAAACTTGGTAGGTAGATGTATTCTGTGAACCGCATTAAGATTTTGATGCAAAAATAAAAAAATAATAATAAATATTGGAGGCTACTTAGAACGGAAACACAATTTTTTTTTTCATCAAACATACGTGTGGGGTATCTATGGATAGGTCTTCAAAAATGATATTATAAAATGGAGTTATCAAGCTATTTGTCATAATATGAAAAAATATACGTAACATTTTAAAATGTATATATATAGCCTCTACAAATATTAGGTACTTACATGAATTATTGTTTTCAATTTATTAAGACCGCGTCTATATAATATTCTTTCCTTTATACCAGGTATGAGTTCCTTTAATTCCACCTCGTGAATTTCATCGAGTAACCTAAATGTTATATCGTTATCTAAAACAATTAGGAACATATAGGTAAATCGTAAGAAATGGCTACATTTTCCATAAAAAAATTATAAAAAGGTGCCGCTCAATATTCTTTTTTCACTAATTATAAATGCATAGGTACATATCACTGGATAATTAACACAAAAATTACGCAATAAACTAACGCATGTGTTATTCGTTAACGAAATTAGACCAATAATAAATAAGTAATAGGAACTTCACATGTAAAACTAACCTTCAAAGTTTTTCAAAGTTTCATCTGAAAGGCCCCATTCAGTGAGGTACTGCGCCACAAGCACCTTTTCACAATCACTGTCCATTTTTGGAAGGCTTTAGGACTATGTACAGGCGACCGACGGAAACAACTGTTCGACAAGGAAAAAAATTGCATACTGAACTTGAACTGAGCAAGCGTGATGAACGGACCGCGGACACCACTCGCTTTGGGGGGGGAACGCGCCCGCCCGCTCCGCGCCACATACTGGCAACGTCGCATTTTATTACGAAACCAGTTTAGTAAGATGATATTATTGTTTGGCGATCGATATAGCGCATAGCGCGGGCTGGCAACGTGGCGAGATCGATAAATTTAAAACTTAAATAAAAACTAAACTATATACATGTGTGGGTTGGAAACAGCCCAGAACCCATTTATTTGATGAGACAGAGCAAATTATGAAAGAAAAAATTGGAAAAGTTTGAAGGGAAAAAAGTCAAAAAATGAATTAAAATTACGTAAATATTGTGCTCTGAACGCGACTGGTTTTGCGAGAAAATTCGTTACTAAAAAACTACAGCTAGGAAAAATCTGAAATTTTGCACAGAACTATATTCAGGTACAGTCGAGTTCATTTACATCTACACACGAGAACAAAAATATCTGAACACGACCCTATTGTCAGGAGCATAAAGTCGTGTTCAGATATTTTTGTTCTCGTAAGTGTGTAGATGTAAATAAACTCGACTGTACATACAATGCTTTCTTCGCAACCAGCCTTAAACAGGTTTTTATTTCGCTACCGTAACACAGAACACGATACGACAGGGCGAGAACCCGCAGGCGGCGGGCTAGGCCGGAAGGAAGGTATCAATGTTTTCTCACTCAACACTCACACGTACCAAAGAGTTGCTAATGAAATTAAGTATAGATATGCCACATACCCGTATGATCTCATTACTAATAAACTAAGTACGTAATTTTAGAATTTGATTGTAACACTTCTTAATTATAGATGCTGTGAAGCCTGTGAATAATGTTTGGTTTTTGGTTGGTTTTGGTTTAAGTATGTATTGCATAATTTAAGTATAAGTAGAAAAATTTCTAGTATTTCTACAGTTGCTTCGCTCGAAACCATCGAAAATCATCCTATTTTCTAATATTGGTGACTAGCTGTGTGAACACTGTGAACAGCAATTGATTTTTATACAAATAGATAGATAGATAAATGACCTGCGTTTCTCATTCGAAATATCGAATTTATTTCATTAAAGCCGTATTTCCTTGTTCAAGTAATAATTACTCATACGAAAATTTTCTATTTTATTATAATACATAAAATATAATAATATTATAGTTTTTGTGTAGGTATAATTATTTTAAATGTATTAAATTACTTAGGTTAGTTTATCATGTAGGCACTAAACTGCAAACCTATCTGTTCTTAAAGTCTTATCAATAATAATAGACAAGGGCTGACCTTGGCCGCTCCGAAACGAATAGCTACGAACTTTGTTTACATTTTTTGAACTTCACTAATTATTCACTTTCGTTCGGTGCAATACGTTTGCAATTTTGTAAGTATTTGCAAAAAAAAATTTTCTTGGACCTTTGTTGTGATAATTGTGGCGAAATTTGAGTAGTTTTTGTAAATAATATTAGTGTAAATATAAGTTAGTGTACAAAATAAATTGATAGGGTTTATTTAACTTAGCTTAGATGCCAAGTTTGGCAATATGTCAAAATTAAAAACAAGTAATTTGTGGAAATGTACTCTATCTGATTCCTACCTCAATGCTTATAGTTAAAAACCAGCTAGAGCACCGCGACCATAAAAATAAAGGAGTTTTATTTGTGACGTTTGTAATTTATTTGTATCGAAGCCTCACAATACAAATCTTTCAAAAGAAATAACATTAAAATCTACGCCAGTATGAAGTTTAAAATGTTCCGCTCCATTTTCACATAATAGGGTCTCCGACCACTGGCTTTTACCGCTTGCACTTACGCACGAAACCATGACCATATAGAACGGTTCGTTTTCATCAGTGTCACTACTAGACGAAGCGTTCTTTTCTATCTCATACACTTTTCTTACCCCATAGTCGCCGAAGCCACAACGCGACTTGCACATTCTCGCAAAATGTCCTCTATTGCCGCACGTGAAGCATTATGACGTACTGCGCCGGACACTCACGGCCAGCGCAGCGCGCGCCGGCGCCGCCGCAGCCGGCGCACTCGCGGGGCGCGCCACACAAGTCCTAGTAGCGTTATTTGATCAGTAATATAAAAAGAACAAGTGCGAGTCGGACTCGCGCACCGAGGGTTCCGTACAAACACTTTCCATCCCTAAGTGGTTAAGTTACGTTTGCACCTGGTATGTATAGCGCCCCATATAAATTAGGTGCAAAGTTAGGTATTAATAGGTATTAAAAAAAAACTACTTACTAGATCTCGTTCAAAACAATTTTCTACTAGCCGCGCGCAGCACTACACTGGCGTGGCCATGGCAACCTAATTAACAACTCAATTCTATTCATCTTACTTTTCATACAAAAGCTTTGATTATGTAAAAATACTTAATAAAACTATAAAACTTCATATAATTGGTTTTACCTAATTGCAATATCGCCAATTATTCAGTAGGCATCGAACTTTTTTATTATGACATTTACGTCGTCTTTTTCACTTTCTGTGTCAAATACAAATGTTTGGTAAACGTCGAATCCCTCCGGGCCGATGAGGTTGACGAGCAGGCTTGCTGTACTCCCGCCGCCTCTTTGCTCACACCTGACGCCTTTACAAACAGTTGGAATTGTTGTTTCCATCGCTTCCACGCTTTAGTCCGGCTAACGGGACCGCCCTCCATATTTAACTCCGGCGGTGGACGCGCGTGTTCCATTTTACTTCACCTATGACACCACTAAACTTCACGTATGACTAAAGCGGCACGATATTAAGTTTTTCTTTAGTTCCGTCAAACTAAAAAATGCTTTATAGCTCAATATAAACGACAATACTCCGATTATAAATGCAAAAATTAAGAACCGCTGTCACCATGTAATAAAACTAGCGAGTGCGAGACAACAACTGCTTTATTCCATAACAATGCGGGTACATGTGTATAGTTATAAACCTACCCACAACAGATCTTATAAAACGTGTTAAAATACTTCTTCGTTCTTAACATTTCTTATTTCGGGTAAAACCCGGTTTACGAGTTGAAAACACGGGTTTTTACCCGACTCCAAATGTAGTCGGGTACCCGGGTTGCATTCCCTAATCAAGATTCAAGTTTATTTTAAATGTGTAATATTATCCTCAACATGGCGTAGTCTGTGTGTTTATGTTATGTTTAGTATAACATTCAAGCCTCAAGTAAACTTCTATATTACAAAAGGAAACTAAATAAATGTTAATTATTAAAATCAGAACAAAAATGATGTTTCATTTATTTAATGTACACAAAATTATAATTGAGAACACCTGTGTTCTACTGTATTGTAATTGGTACGTATTTATGTTTATACACCACATCGTAATCACCCTAATATTATAAAGGTGAAAGTTTGTGAATGTGTTTGTGTGTATGTTTGTTACTTCTTCGCGCTCAAACGGCTGAACCAATTTTGATACATTTTGGCCATAATTTTATAGGAAACCGTTATAGACATTAATACTATTTATATCGTTTAAGCGTTCTATAATGACTATTTACCTTTTGTTTGTGCAGAATGTAAATTATTTATGTATAATAAAATTACCTCCCTTCATACTTTATCCAGGCTTAGGACTGGCTGTAGTGTAAATAAATAAACCTAGCAACTAATGTTCTATTATAAAGTTTTTATGTACATATACACACACTATTTACACATTCTATTATTAGTATAAAATATAAACATACTCTTAACTTAAACGCAACTAAAGTTATTTAGCAACACGTCGCTCGCTTTTACTTCAAAATTTTATATCGAACTAAATTTTCGAAAGCATAATTGAAGCATTTTTACTTTAGAAATAATTCCGCGAAATCAAATTTGTAACTCAGCGCCAAAATGCATTATGCGAATCAATGTGAGAAAAACAAAACAAACTTTATTAGTAGTGTATCAACAAGAAATTAGAATAAACAAAAATATTATTATTTTCTCAGCCCTTGAGAATTATTTGAGTAAAAGTAATTAAACCTTAATTCATTGCAAGAAGGTCGAAATATAAAGCGCTTCTTACGTCCTTAAGAAAAAAATACGCCAAAATACATTTAATTTTGCATAGCAACTCATCCGCCATATTGTAATTTCGCGCGCGAAGACAAATTCCTAGAATTTACAAAAATGCGTCGATAATTCGAAATAAAATAGTTCTCCTATTACGTTATTTCACTTAATTTTAAGCTCTACGTCTACAGCATTAAAGTTCATTTTCAAATAAACCAAGAATAAAAACAGTTCTTAAAACTGTATCATTGACAAGTCCTTGTTCTTGACGTAGACGTCATTATGAATTAGCTCTTAATTCGATATGTATAGAGTACATTACCATTCAGCAAATTTAGAAAAAGTGTTTCGTTCGTTATGTTTAGCGTTGGAAACCGCGCAGAGCCGAAACGAACATGTCGATCCCTCTCTTTCATTAGGTTGGAATATATATTTGTCGCACTTTTGCTGGTGTGAAGTTTTGTACGTAGAAAAGGGAATGAGTTTTATTAAAAACCGTTTTCGGTTCTAGCAATAAAGCGTCCGTTCGTTTCGTATCGAAAAACGCTTTTTCAAAACTGTTATCTTAAAAAACGCCCAGCTCTAGAAGACAAGCACACTTTAACGATAACAAATGAATATATCGTTTTATCTCATTATACACAACACAACTACCGTAAATTCATATGTCGATTTATCATTTTCAGGTTGATGGACACAGCAAATAATAAGTTGACATAATTAATTATTCATAATTTATCGAAATGTATATTTCGATTTGTCAAGTTATTCTCACATCTGAGGTGTACTCTGGTACAAAGGAAAACACTGATAACTGTACATTTGTGAACATAATATAGACCTTAGTACAACGTGTTAAGGTCCAGGGGGTATAGTTAACAGTGTCTTCGTATGGCAACGTTCACACAAAACATTAAATTATAAGTACCTAAGTGTACTCAGGATATACAAACACATATATTCTACATATTCTATATCCATGCAAACTTTAGAACAGGTTATACATAATTACATATTTAGAAGTCTAAAATAATCAAGAAATTAGCCGCGACTGGATTGCGCGTGACGCGTGATCCTGCTTGTCACTCGTCGCGCGCGCAGTACTTTCTCTATCCGTCTCTTTCATTCCGCCCCCGCTCCGACCTGTATCGGCGACGAATTAGTGTCTAGTTTCGTGTAGCAAGCGATCACGGTCATTACGCGGTGTCACAAAATAATTGTTTGTCAATGTGTAATTTTTTTTATGTCATTTTCGATTAAAGAATGCAAATACTCAAACTCTTGTCTTGTCATCCTAAAATGTGAACGAAACTGCTCATCTAGCTCGTTGAATAATCTGAATTCACTGTATTGCCTTCTAAAGTACCTAATTAATATTCTGCATCCATATTCTTCGTTTTTTTCTGTTCAAATTATTCCCTTTTTTCTTCCGTCTATTCAGAATTGCTGCTGCCACTTTAAATATTTTTATTTTGTTCTAAGTCTTGTAAATGACACTTAGGGCCGGGACACCCGGACAGCATTTCAACTGCAACCCAGCTGTAAAGTGCCAGTTCCGGGGCAGATCTGATGCAGTTAGTGTAACTGCATCAAAACTGCAAACTGAGTGCAGTCCGCTTGCAACTGTTGTGCATTTACGACCGTGCAGCCAGATTGCAGTTAGTGTGCGGTTGACAGGACTGCACCACAGCTGCAAGCGGACTGCACAGTCGGTTTGTAGTTTTGATGCAGCTAGTGTAACCGCATCAGAACTGCTCTGGAACTGCCACTTTGTAGCTGGGTTGAGTAGGTAATTTTCCTTGTTTGTTCAAAAAATGAATGTGACTTTTTTTGATAAATGTATGTTACATTTTTTATTATTTTAATTTGTTTGCACCCATATGAAAAGACTTACAATATGATTATGTTTATTCATTTAGTAAGTTTTTTTTTTATTTCGCTTCATTTTAAACATTTAGTTTACGTAAGCACACGTTTCTAATCTGCTTTATTAAAAATAAGAAATTATTTTGTTGTGTTTTTGATGAAAGTTATCTATTTTCGTTTCTATGTATATTTTCTTTCGTATCTGAATAATTTCAATTAATAATTGATGTTATCGTTCTGAAACAAAATATACGTTTTTTTTTATGAATAGCACGAGTTTTTTTTTCTCTTTTATTAAGTACCTAGGTAAAAATATTTCTACTTGCCTGCCCACTTCCTTGTTAAGACATTATAATAAAATTATACCATGCAGCCAGCAGCAGCTTTATAAATATTATAATTCGCATTTCACGCCCTGATATGCCTAAGTCATGTATCTTTAGATACAGATCGTTGCATGACAGGCTTAGTATGGTGAGCCTGTCACGCCTAACTCTGTTAGAGCTCATAAATAAATAAATATACACATATACAAATATTTTCAACACAGAAAATATGCATTAGCCTTTCACTGATATATCAAAATATATATTTTTTAATTATTGCATGATATCGTTGAATTATCAACAATTTACGAAAAAAAACTTTAAACTGCTTTTTCTCAAAACTATGTTTTTTGAGATAAGTACATGAGATAGGATTGACACGGCAGCGCTGCGCTCGCGACGTCGGTGACGTGCGATGCGGCGCCGGGCGGCGTGGTGGCCGTGCTCGCGCAGCGCGGCGCCGACGGCCGCGAGCGCGCCGTGCTACACGCTTCGCGCACTCTCAACGCGGCCGAGAAAAACTATGCACAAATTTGTCGTGAGGGACTAGCTGTGATTTTTGGGGTGACATTTATTCTTTCCCATATTTTCTTTATGTTTTTATTACAATCTAGTATGCATTTTTTATCATATGTATTTTTACATTTATTTACGGCTTTAGTACATTTATTCCTATATTTTGTGTATATAATTCGCTTTATCATATTTTTTGGTTCATTACACCATATATCAAAAAGTCTATCCCTCTCAACTATCATTTTTTTTATATTATCGTTAATCCATGGTTTATTGTTTCTTGTATTATTAGACTGAACAGATTTATATATGTAGCACTTATCGTAAATGTTTGTAAATATTTGTGTTAGAGCGTTATATAATTCAACGGGGCAATTTATGGACATCAAGTTATCAAAATTACATTCCAAAAGCATTTCTCTGACCTTGCGGTTGTCAAGGACACGCTTTCGCTCAGCGCTCGCAATTTGGTTCCGGTTCGCGCCACTATTGCCGAGGGCGCCACCGCCGCGCGAGCGAGCGGCCGCGTCGCTGCCGGCTGCCCCGGCGTCGCCGCACGCTTCGCGCGACGGTGCGCGGGTCCATTGCACCACAGCAGACACGAAATAGTGGTCCGATATTTTTTGTTTAATCACCGCTGAGCTAATACGAGCCGTTGGCGAGGAGGTCCTTATGTAAATATGATCTATACAAGATGTAACAATTTTGTCTACTACAATTTCTTTACGTGTTGTTATATTAATACATTTGGTTAGGCCAAACTCGGACATAATAGTTTCATATTCAATAACTTGTTTGTTTTCTTTATTTAGTAAGTTTATATTTATATCGCCACAAAATATCAAATTTGCATCTAAAGGAATTTTATTAAAAACCAAGCGTATGTCCTGCAAGAATTCAACTACTTTGTCCTGTTTTAATGTTTTAGGAGGTCTATATACACATATTAAGTACACAGTTTGGTTATTGGTTTCAAGTGTAATGGAAACGCACTCGGCCGATCGAAAGCTAGGCGCGGGACGCGGGAGTCTCGCTCACCCGCGCCGGCATGTCCTTGCGCGTGTAAACAAGAACCCCCCCTCCTGTTCGCCCTGTGCGGGTAAAACTATGCAGATTGTAACCTTTTATACTATAAAAACTTAATAAAGAATAATTAATATTTGGTTCAGTAATTACTAGTACATCAATATTTTTTAGGTTTCTATTTACAGTTAAAAGTAACTCTGCGAATTTTTTCTTTATGGAACGAATGTTTACATGTAGAATACATAAGTGGTTATTTAAACTATGTAATGTAGAAAACCAGGAATTAAAATTATCAACATCAGCCGTATTTATTGAGTCGTCAATAATTGACTCAATACTAATGAGATCCGCGAATGATGACAATAAATTATCTATAATTAGACATGGGAAATAATGATACACTTCACTTGGGTAGGTCGCTTTCCGATCTTATCCAAAGGGTTTTTTCGCCTTCCGCCTTCTTCACCAGCACTCTGCCATTGGTCACCCAGATAAATCTATACACGCCGTGCAGTTTCTTCTTGGTGGTCCACAGCAGGGCTCGGGTTTGTTTAGGCAGGTCCTCGTTAATGTAGACTTTGTGGGTCTTCGTGCCGCCGGTCACCATGGCGCTGGTCACCTCCATGACCTTGCGACGCTGCGAGAGCCAAGTATCACGAGAACCAGTACCGGATGATTTGAAGCCTACAATTATTGAAGCCGGTTTCTCGTCTGCTTGTTTTCGTGGGTGGCTGCGCCGGGCCCACTCGATGTCCGTACTCTTGACGTTAATCATATCGCCTAGTTTTGTCACGACACTCATCACACATTCATCTGGCAATTGTTCGATACCAGCGATTTCGATATTGTGCTTACGGCTGGCTTGCTCGAACTCGAGCATTTTCTGTTCTAAAGCTATATTTTGTTTTTCCAGGAAGACACACTTATTGCTGATATTAGACACAGATTTTTCAAGTGTGTTTATTTTTTCTTTAGACTTAGCATGCTCCATTATCAGCGCGTCGTATTTATCTGAAAGGACACTCATGCTCTGGTTAATTGAATCCAATTGTTTTTTTAGTCCTGGGATAGAGCTAACCTTCTTTTGAATGTCCTTCAGGATTTTGTCAAAGTCATGTTCTGTTTCTTCTACGTCATCAGCCTCCGAGTCGTCCTCCTCGCAGTTGTTGCAATATATTCTGTTTTTTCCTGCCTTCATGTCGGCCGCCAGCCCCCTAACACAGCTTCTGTGGAAGGTACCCTGACATGGCCCCTGGCACATGAAGTGTGAGCCTCTTTTAGATAACACTTTTTTACATTTAGCACACTCCATCACAAGCTCCACACTGTTAATTTAGCAAATGAATTTCTAGGAATTACGTCGACGGTCGAAATAATCCTAAGTCAGTTGCATGAGACTCACCAAGGTATGGTGAAGTGTAAGAACTTGGCGCGTAATTATGTGTACTGGCCCGGCATCGACGGCGATATTGAACGCGTGTGTCGCGCGGTCAGACCTGTAAAATTAAGTGCCAAGCGCGGCGCCCATAGACGACGCCGCCGTCCGAAAGATGGCCTCCTCGACCCGATTGATGCCATCACGAAAGTCACCAACGAGTGGAACCTCGTGCTGGCATCAATCAAGGCCGAGAAGGCCAACAAACGCTCCCGACGACGAGGGCGCCCCCCTGAAAGCATTAAAGTTCAAAGGCCTGTCTACGAAGACAGGTACCAAGACAGAGACGCCCTTGCCGAACGGGACCGCCGCCTGGCCGGACTGTCCCAACCACTTTTATGGGTTGACTTATCACCTAATCATCACTCTATCATCCACCATTCCATCTCATAATACAATAAACAATAAACACAATCACGAACACATACTTATTACATTATTCATTATTCTATTTATATTTATTATATATATACAGCTGGTCATTGTCTCCTTAGGGACACAGCTTTATACCACACACTACGCTGCGGGTCTGGAGGTCCTTTTGTGACCCCACCCGCACTCCCAGACCGCCCCAGTACAGCCGAAAGCCTCGGGCCAACCAGTAATCAAAAAAATAAAAAAAAAATTGTCTGTCTCGGAACCCTTTGAAATTAATAATGTTTGAACCTCAATATCTCGGTAATTATCAAGTTTTAAAAAAGTTGCCCCTAATAAACATGCTTATTTTAGCGTCCTCTATACGATAGCATCATAAAAAATAGGTGTCAATATGTCATCACACCTGTCGAATTTTTTTTAAGTCCTGGGTCCCCTTTGCTACACACCGACCTGTTACAATATTTTGATAGTAAATACTTACTTACCTAAAGATGTATATGTAAATACTTAATACCTACTATGTAATGTTGCACAATTAATATTATTGCAATATTCTGATAGTAAATACTTACCTAAATATATGTATGTAATTACTTAATATTACCTACTTCGTAAATACGAGGGAAGTGTTATGTACGGTAGATTGATAATATGACCAAACGCGTGCGGTTGTGCCTGCACACCCCGATATATTAGACTCCCAATTTCACGACTCAGAGGAGGCCCCCTGGACAGAGGTGTGCAGGCAAAAGCGCCCCCGTAAAAACGGCGAGAGCGCCGTCAAATGATGTGAAAAATAGCCACGATGCGCACCTCCTCGAAAGCGGAAGTGCCGCCCAAAACATTGTCCAATCGTCCCCATTTTCACAGGATGGGATTGATATCGTCCCCAATGAATCACAAGATACATATCTCTCACTTTCGGGAAGGCCTATGCCCTCCCCCCAGTTCACCCAAACCCAAAGTCAGACACAATTTTCCCCGGTCGCCCCTATGGGTAGATTCAGATTAAGACCGTCTGTAACGCATTTTGATTTTTGATTTTTGACCAGTCCTAATACTTGGTACATTATTGTTGAAGTGAAGGAAATAATCTACTAAACAAAGTATCGTAATACCAATCTTTTGTTTAGTATTTTATAAATATGGCTTGTGTTTAAACGCCTACCAAATATGATTAAACGCGATTAAACGCCTACCAAATATATTGATAAATTACTACCAATAAATTCTTAATGCTCACCAAAACGGATGAATGCTCACCAAATAGTGTATCCCAAACTATTCTATAAATAAAGCAAATAATTATTTTTCTTACATCCTATAAAAATATATGAACACCTAAAAAGTTAATTTCAGACCAAATAATCTATATTACTGTCAAATGGATGTCACCAATATTTTATATTATTACTTCCATTATAGTCATTTTTTCTGAGGCAAAAAACTAAATGCTCACCAAAATGGCTTTTTTCACCAAAATTTCAAATTGGTGCTAGGCGGCTAAAACTCGGTATCGGGGGGCTCTCGGGGCTCAAAAATATGAATCTGAAATCTTGTCCGAAAATTCGGTCAAATTCGGAAAATATCGAAAAAAAAAACGATTTGTATGGAGAAAATTTCAAATTGATATAGCATAGCTAATAATGACTACTACACATTATGGAGCGTTTTTAGGGATGTAAAAAAAAAAACTAACCTAACCTAACCCGGCCGAGTCGGATCTGCTCTGAAAGGTGATCAGGATTAGATGGATACCTAGCTGAAACACTAATTTATGAAAACAATATTTGGTGAGCAAAACATCCATTTTGGTGAGCGAAACATCCATTTTGGGAAGCAAAAAATCCATTTTGGGAAGCAAAAAGATATTTTTTGGTAATCATTTTGATGTTTTATGAAAACAATATTTGGTGAGCAAAAAATCCATTTTGGGAAGCAAAAAGATATTCTGACTCAACATAAAATTATTCTGGTGTAATGTATATCGATTTTGGAATACAAAATGATTTAATTTGGGGAGCACTGTATAGAGTGAATTTATATTAAATGGAGGCAATTAATTTTATTTGGAATTTAGTTTTGGGGTATAAAAGCCATTTTGGTGAGCGTTTAAATTGTTCCCAATAAATATTAAGTGACAATCATACACAAATCGACCTAGTCCCAAACTAAGCAAAGCTTGTACTATGGGTACTAGACGACGATATACATAATATATAAATACATATATAGATAACATCCATGACCCAAGAACAAATATTTGCCCTGGCCGGGATTCGAACCCACAAGAAGTAGGCAATTGTTTTTTTTTAGTTACGTTACCTACAAATAAGTTTTAGTTTTACCGCTTTATATAGTAAATGGTTGAACACCATAAGTCCGGTCCGGTCCAGGGATAGTGGCGCTACAAACAGCTTTCATATGGCAATAATGTGCACACGTTATATTATTAAACGTCAGTAACGATTAAGATAACGCTGCCCGCGAAGCTATGGATGGTGCCAATGCCGGTACCCCTCCCTCTCCGGGGGTAGCCGCGAATATGTTAGGAGAATGTGAAGCTGTGGACAGCGATTACGCTCATTCTATTAACAGTTAACATTGACACATGATTTAAATAGCAAACTATCATACACAGTCTCGTACTTTTGCTATAAGTTATTTCGTAGGCGCTCAACATCTATCTTCAATTGTGAATAATTTCGCGTCTCCAAGCATATCATAACTGATTTTTAAATAAGCGGTAGATCATAAGGTGGACAATAACTTAAAAATAAAATTGCGCACGCTATCGACGGATATAAAAAAATAATGAATAAAAACTAAAATTTAAGTTTATGTCAATATCTTGGTTTCCAATTACAATTCAGATATGGAGTAAAGCTTGAATAACTCATAATTGTACGTGTTAAAATACAGTTACTAATAGTTGCTTTCAATTTTGGATTATAGTGAAAAAATTGTTCTTATCCTATTTCCAACACACTCCAAAATATCAACTTTGATATTTTTTCTCGAAAACGGACTATAATGGACATAGGTCTTTTTCTTTGTCCTTTTATCACGTCGAAATAGCTAATGATAACCATCATAGGATACTTTTCACCCGACCGCAATAAAGGAAAAAAAAACGCAGACGAAGTTCACACCTTCTAGCACTTCCATATATGCGAGATGAGTCTCTCATTGAAAGGAATGTGACTGGTAGTAGATATATGTCGCACGACAGTGTCGCGTATCACAGTTATACTAAAGGTAACCCAATTACAGGTGCAAATTATTATGTGAGAAGTTAAACGCTTCACTGACTTATTGGCGAATTTAGCCATTAAGTAACTGCTTTTTAACGTAGGTTGTAAGTAAAACATCGACCTACTTATAAAAAGAAAAAAGCAGATACGTCTGTAACGCATTTTGATTTTTGATTTTTGACCAGTCCTAATACTTGGTACATTATTGTTGAAGTGAAGAAAATAATCTACTAAACAAGGTATCGTAATACCAATCTTTTGTTTAGTATTTTGTACTAAACGGCTTTAGTAAATTTTAATATTGCACTTTCGTAGAATCTACTAAACAAGGTATCGTAAATTACGAAGTAGATTTAGAATTACTTAGTAGATTATTTCCTTCACTTCAACAATAATGTACCAAGTATTAGGACTGGTCAAAATATCTTTTGTTAGGTATTTTATACTAAACGGCTTTATATAAATAAATATTAAGGGATAATCATACACAAATCGACCTAGTCCCAAACTAAGCAAAGCTTGTACTATGGGTACTAGACGACGATATACATAATATATAAATACATATATAGATAACATCCATGACCCAAGAACAAATATTTGCACAAATATTTGCGCTGGCCGGGATTCGAACCCACAAGAAGTAGGCAATTGTTTTTTTTAGATACGTTACCTACAAATAAGTTTTAGTTTTACCGCTTTATATAGTAAATGGTTGAACACCATAAGTCCGGTCCGGTCCAGGGATAGTGGCGCTACAAACAGCTTTCATATGGCAATAATGTGCACACGTTATATTATTAAACGTCAGTAACGATTAAGATAACGCTGCCCGCGAAGCTATGGATGGCGCCAATGCCGGTACCCCTCCCTCTCCGGGGGTAGCCGCGAATATGTTAGGAGAATGTGAAGCTGTGGACAGCGATTACGCTCATTCTAATAACAGTTAACATTGACACATGATTTAAATAGCAAACTATCATACACAGTCTCGTACTTTTGCTATAAGTTATTTCGTAGGCGCTCAACATCTATCTTCAATTGTGAATAATTTCGCGTCTCCAAGCATATCATAACTGATTTTTAAATTAGCGGTAGATCACAAGGTGGACAATAACTTAAAAATAAAATTTCGCACGCTATTGACGGATATAAAAAAATAATGAATAAAAACTAAAATTTAAGTTTATGTCAATATCTTGGTTTCCAATTACAATTCAGATATGGAGTAAAGCTTGAATAACTCATTATTGTACGTGTTAAAATACAGCTACTAAAAGTTGCTTTCAATTTTGGATTATAGTGAAAAAATTGTTCTTATCCTATTTCCAACACACCCCAAAATATCAACTTTGATATTTTTTCTCGAAAACGGACTATAATGGACATAGGTCTTCAATTGCAATTTGTGTTATTAGAGCTAACTGTATCGACATCCGCTATCAGCTAAAAATGTCTCACACCAAGGAATTCTATAAAAGACTGTGCTATCATACAAATGACACTTAGTTACTGCAACGAAAGCAACATTTGTACCATCAACTAATAGTTTTGTAGTTTTTATTAAATTCACATTGTTTGTTTCGTAGAATCAACCATACAGTTTTGTAAAATCAATAAAAGGTTTAGTTGCCTCAACGAAAGCAACATTTGTAACATCAACTAATAGAGTTTAGTAGTTTTTATTAAATTCACAATGTTTGTTTCGTAGAATCAACCATACAGTTTTGTAAAATCAATTAAAAGATTTAGTTGCTTCAACGAAAGCAACATTTGTAACATCAACTAATAGAGTTTAGTAGTTTTTATTAAATTCAAAATGTTTGTTTCGTAGAATCAACCATACAGTTTTGTAAAATCAATTAAAAGATTTAGTTGCTTCAACGAAAGCAACATTTGTAACATCAACTAATAGAGTTTAGTAGTTTTTATTAAATTCACAATGTTTGTTTCGTACAATCAACCATACAGTTTTGTAAAATCAATTAAAAGATTTAGTTGCTTCAACGAAAGCAACATTTGTAACATCAACTAATAGAGTTTAGTAGTTTTTATTAAATTCACAATGTTTGTTTCGTAGAATCAACCATACAGTTTTGTACAATCAATTAAAAGATTTAGTTGCTTCAACGAAACCAACATATGTAACATCAACTAATAGAGTTTAGTAGTTTTTATTAAATTCACAATGTTTGTTTCGTACAATCAACCATACAGTTTTGTAAAATCAATTAAAAGATTTAGTTGCTTCAACGAAAGCAACATTTGTAACATCAACTAATAGAGTTTAGTAGTTTTTATTAAATTCAAAATGTTTGTTTCGTAGAATCAACCATACAGTTTTGTAAAATCAATTAAAAGATTTAGTTGCTTCAACGAAAGCAACATTTGTAACATCAACTAATAGAGTTTAGTAGTTTTTATTAAATTCACAATGTTTGTTTCGTAGAATCAACTATATAGTTTTGTACAATCAATTAAAAGATTTAGTTGCTTCAACGAAAGCAACATTTGTAACATCAACTAATAGAGTTTAGTAGTTTTTATTAAATTCACAATGTTTGTTTCGTAGAATCAACCATACAGTTTTGTAAAATCAATTAAAAGATTTAGTTGCTTCAACGAAAGCAACATTTGTAACATCAACTAATAGAGTTTTGTAGTTTAAAAAAAAATCACAATGTTTGTTTCGTAGAATCAACCATACAGTTTTGTAAAATCAATCAAAAGGTTTAGTAATACTTACTAAAGTGACGGGTTTCGTAAATTATACCATCTACTTTCGTAAATGTAACTGTGTACTTTCGTAAAATCTATTAAATAAAATAATTGAATTTACTAAACTAAAATTGTATTAATTTTACTACTGCACTTTGGTAACCCTAACTAAACAGTTTCGTAAAATCTACGAAAGTCTTTTGTAAATGCTGATTTGAATGTCAACATAAACAAGTTTCGTAATTTTAATCTTTTAGATTTCGTAATATTAACTACAAAAAGGGTAAATATTACTAAATCAAATTCAACTAAAGTGACTTTCGTAAAATCAACCCTCACCGTTTTTTCAGTGTGGCGTCTACATATTATATTTTGTCCTTCCAAGCTGACCAGATACATTCTACAGCCAATTTTCTTAATAATTTTGCCTTTGCTCCAATATGGCTTCCGGTTTTCAAAGCATTTTGCCCAAACATCATCATTTACATCAAATGAACGCGCTTCTTCATTCACCTGCGCGCGCGTCGAAGAATGCGCGCTGTTAGCGGTTTTGCCTCGCGGCGGTACTATAAGATCTAATCTCGAACGTAACTCCCGACCGAACATTAACTTAGCCGGTGTTACTCCCGTTGTACAATGTACTGTAGTGCGATATTCGAACAAATAACTTTGTAGCTTTTGATTTAAACTTTTTGTACATCGCAGATCCTGTTCAATTATAGACTTGATCATTTTTTTACAATTCCTTACTGCACATTCAGCTAACCCGTTACTAATCGGGTGATATATAGGCGAAGTAACGTAAATAATACCACTGTTTTTACAAAAACTCGTGAATTCTTGTGATGCAATCTTAGCATCGTTGTCAGATACTATGGTTTCTGGCAACCCGAATCTCGAAAATAACAACAATAATTCTGTAATTAAATGTTTCGTAGTAGTACTGCCAGTCATTTCTATACATTCTACCCATTTACTAAAAGCGTCTACCACAATCAAATACGTCCTTTGAGCTACAGTCATATAATCAATGTGAATACGATGCCATGGGCCGGGCGGCCGCGCCCAGCTGGCCGGCGGCGCGCGCGGCGGCGCCGCTCGCAGAGCGCTGCACACGGCGCACGCGCCGATCAGCTGTTCGATGTCGCGGTCTATGCCGGGCCACCACATGCGTGCACGGGCATTGCTTTTAGTTTTTACTATTCCTAGATGGGTTTTATGCAATTCCGTCAATAACCTACTTCTTAATAACTTCGGAACGATAACTCGATGTCCTCTCATTAAACATCCCTTTTCTATTTCTAAATAATTTTTACAACGAAAATAAGGAGTGATGTTAGGACACTTTACTTTCCGTGGCCAACCCTTCTGAACATATTTACCAACAGACACTAAAGTTTTATCAGTAGCCGTCGCGTTTTGAATCTCCTTGTAAGTGAGCGGGGTTAGCTGTTCAAGTTGTAATGCGTTAACTGTCAGTAGATTGCATTGCTTTACCGCCGGCGATGCCGAATCGCTATCAAACGGCCCCGCGCGCGAGAAATAATCGGCAACCATATTATTTTTACCCGAAGTATACTGAATTGTATAATTATACGCCGATAAAAATATAGCATATCGCACTAAACGGGACGCCGTCATTACCGAAATACCGTTCTTTTTCCCGAAGATAGCTAATAACGGTTGATGATCAGTTTTCAGTATAAAAGGTTCTGAACGCCCATATAGATATTGGTGGAATCGTTTGACTCCAAACACAATCGCCACCGCTTCTTTATTTAATTGGCTATAGTTCCGCTCGCTACTCGAGAGTGAGCGCGAGCCATAAGCAAGCGGGCGCTCGACTCCGTCCGCACCGACCTGCGCCAGGACGGCCCCGAGCCCCGCCGGCCCAGCGTCCACGCTGAGCACCAGCCGCGCGCTGGGGTCAAAGTGCGCCAGCACGCGCTCGGATGCCAACTCCCGCTTCATCCGCTCAAAGGCCGCTTCGTGTCGCGGCGTCCACTCCCACCCCGCATCCGCGCGTAATAATTCGTGTAGTGGACTTAGGATACTTGACGCGTTTTGTACGAAATTGCGGTAATAGCCAGCTAAGCCTAAAAAACTCTTAAGCTCCTTAACATTACTAGGCCGCGGCGCCTTTAAAATAGCATCTACTTTTTTCGGACACTTATGTAAGCCTTGTTTATTGATAATATGACCTAAATACGTAACGTTGTCTTGAAAGAGCGCGCATTTGCTCTTCTGCAGTCGCAATCCAGCGTCTTGGAACCTGTCAAGCACTAACTTTAGTCTGTTCAAATGTTCCTCTTTAGTTGCCCCAGTGACGCACACATCGTCCAAAAAAACGGCTACTCCCTCGATCCCAGCTAACAAATTCTCAATTGTCCGCTGGAACACAGCAGGAGCACTAGCAATTCCATATACCAGCCTAGTACTAACAAATAACCCTTTAGTCGTATTGATTGTGGTTAACTTTTGCGCTTCTTTCGTTAAAACTAATTGATTATATGCCTGACTGCAGTCCAACTTCGAATATTGCTCTCCACCACTCAATTTAGCAAAAATTTCCTCAATACGAGGTAGCGGATATTTATCAATATAAATATCATTATTAACAGTTAAAGAGTAATCCCCACATATCCGAACACTGCCATTACTTTTTAAAACGGGCACTATGGGTGTTGCGTAATCCGAGTAATTAACCGGTACCAATATACCTTCCCGCGTTAGTCGTGCGAGTTCATTTTCGACCTGCGATTTTAAAGCAAATGGCAACGGCCTGGCTTTGAAAAACTTGGGTTTAGCGCTTTCTTTTAATTGCAGATTTACTTCGAACTTGTTAAAACATCCAAGCTCGTCACGAAATAATGGCTCATACTTGTCTAACAATGTTTTTATTTCTAAGTTGAAACAATTACGAACTGCGATGTTATGATTCCCAGAGATGAAACTTATTTCAAATTTAACCATAAATTCACGCCCAAGTAACGGATTCGCCCCGTTTCGAACGACGTAAAACGTTAATTGCTTCGTCACGTTGCGATAAGTTACATCCATCGCGAATCTACCCTCCGGCGTGATTTTATGACCGTTATAGAAACACATTTGAATATTACATTTTTCTAACGGAATTCCTGAGAAATGTTCTAAATACAGTGCGTGACTAATGACATTCGTACTTGACCCTGAATCAAGTTCCATCTTTAATTTAACTTTCCTATTCAGAGCAACAGGAATTAAAATAGGATCATAATTGACGCACCTTAAATTGAATAACTGGCATTCCTCACAATCACTGCATTCCTCGGGCGTCTGTATTTGCGATGACGGTCCCATTTCTATATTATGCACTCGATTGGCTTTGCACACTTTTTTAAGATGTCCTTTTTCGTGACACTTTTGACACCGGTAATTTCTAAACCTACACCGCTCTGCCGTGTGATTACGAAGACCACAAACGTTACAGCTGGGCCCGGAGCCGGCGCTTCCTGCCGGGCGGCTGCCTTGCCCGGCGCGACCGCCGTTGCCTCTGTGACCTCCGCGGCCAGCGCTGCCGCTCCTTGTCGTGCTCGTCCTGAAGAGTGGTTCTTCTTTGAGCACCACAGGCGCCGCCCGTGCCTGTCGCGCACAAGCCGCCTGCTGAGCTAACTCCAACGCCTTAGCAAAAGTCAACTTATCGACGTCCTGCTCGCAGAGCCGGTCACGTTCTGGTCCCACATTAAATCCCAGAACAAAACGGTCGCGGAGCATCATCTCTAGAGCGGATCCAAACTCGCAATAAACTGCAAGTCCCCGTAGTCGAGCCGTCCAGTCTTCAACCCTCTCGCCTTCTGCTTTTACTGCGTTGTAAAATTTTGCCTTGTCAGTGAAAGTTGACCTTTTCGGTGTAAAATGATCGTTGAGTAATCCGATCAGCTCGTCGTACTTCGCTGTTTCTACGTCCTTGGGGTGCGCGAGGTTTGAAAGTAGCCGATATGCGCCATCGGAAAGATGCGTTAACAATACTGCCTTCTTTTTTTCTGGTGTGTCGATGGCATTTAACCCTACAAACTGCTTTAATCGACTAGCAAATATTTGCCAATCCTGAGTATTCGGATCAAAAACGGGAACACTGCCTAAAAATCCAGACATTATATTTAACCGCGCGGGTAAGACACAGCCTCGATCGTCAATGGTATATACGGAGGTACGTAGCAATGAAACAAGTGCGTTAGACGAGAGCTCGTTTATTACTGGCGCGGGGATCAGGGTACAGTGGACAGATCGGTGACGTCATGCGTCCGCGTACATATCAGTTTCAAGGTAAGAGTGAACAGCAACCTCTAGTACAACTATGCTCATCTCTTGTCGTGCGAAATTACCTCAATTGTCACTCTCTCATAGTACTGAAGAGAAAGAGATAGGAGTGTGCAAGAAAGATCCGCATTCCATAGTAATGCTCCTGCATCCAGCGCGTCAAGGCCTCTTTATTCTCCACGGAGAACCGAAGCACTGCAGCGCACACTTTGGGAACCGCTGGGACACACAAGGTGTAACAAATGTCATATGAGTGCAGTGGCGACATCTGTCGCATGAAGTTAGTGTTCGTGCGACGTGGAGACACTGTTTAGTGACAGTGTCTGTCTAACTATATTATTACACGTGTTATTGCTACGTATTTCAACAGCTACTTTTTAAGTACGACGCAAGAAATAATGTTACTCGTATAAGTTAAATGTATAGACTGGTTTGTATTATTGTATTATTATTAATCATAACAACGGTTGAATCTCACGTAAAAATACTTGAGTGGGCCGCGAGTCGCGTAGCAGCAGCACGGACAGTCCCTGATGAAGAGCTCCATATGAGTTCGAAACGTGTCGGTCCGTTCCTGACAAATTTTACGTAAGTTTTAACCGTTTTTATTAATTATATTCAAGATGCCTCGCGATAGTTTTAATAATATTATACATAATTATCGTCTAGTTAAACAAAATGATATTGGCATCTACAAAAAGCTTTCAATTAAAAATCCCATTAGTTTTATTTTTAATAAAAGATATTCTATTAAAAATTACAGCATGTATTACAATCAGCCACAGATCGCTGAAAGTTATTTCGGAATCTTTTATCCAAAATATATTCATAAGTATTACTTTGTTTCAATGAAATGTGTCAGACAAGCAAATCTTAATTTGATACTGAAATTCTAGATTTCAACAAAAGCTTTTTAAAGATTTCCATCGCTTCGAATGTGATTAATTTCATTCTACGAATGTTGAAGTTAACGCGGGAATAAATATCGTTAAATATTATTAAACGTGAGATTTTCCAAGTCAAGAAATTCATTTTAAACGATCATATTCTCGCTGAGAAACAGCCGATATCGCTTAATATCAGATGATATCTGGGCTTAATATCCTGTCATGCCGACATCATATTCCGAACCTTTTTTCGTTAGTTTTTAGGGTTCAATTATTGTATTAAGCTGTTTACTCTCACGTGAAATTGTCAGGAACGGCCTGACATATTTTGTTCGTATGTGACAAAGTTGCCGCGCTGGTGTACGGGTAGCAGTCCCTGATGAAGAGCTCCATACGAGTTCGAAACATGTCGGGCCGTTCCTGACAATTTCACTTGAGTGGAAACCGCTTGATACAATAATTAAATATGTCTAACGAAAGTTTTTAGGGTTCCTTAAAGGGTAATGAAACGAGAGTGTGTTTCTGAGTAAAAATTGTTCTTGTGTCTCGCATTACTCTATTCAGAGTATTTAGGATACACATCGAATGTTCGGATGTCCGTTTGTACGGATCGCCAGCTGTTCTCGCCTACAGTCCGCATTTATCAACCGGTTCTGGAGAAATTTTGTGAGCACGTTCAATAATTAATAGCGATTTTTTTCGAGTCAGTTTTTCGATTTTTATCCTTTGTATCTATACAGGATGATCCATCCAAATGGGGCTGAAAACGAAAACTATAAGATAAAGGGAAATCGGTTCTTCGGAACCATGGCGTCGATTTTAGGTTTAACAGAAACTGCTTTTTTTTTATTAATCTCGTACATAACCGGGACTTGTACCTACCTGGTTAAAATTTTTATAAGTAATCGCATGTCGTATTGTAAAATTCTTTACAGTGGTTTTGACCGGGCTATGTATAAAATTATGTATCAGATATATATAAAAAAAATATGCAAATCTTATCAAATCTCAAATCAACGCCATGGTTCCCAAGAACAGATTTCCCTATCTCTTAGGGCCAAAACACAATTACAAGACACGAGATCGTGCCACGATGCGACGTCGTGTCGTGGAAATGCATAATGAACTTTATCTTCATGTGACAAGATACAAAATTAAAATTCATTTCACAAGCTCACGACGTCGCATCCTGGCACGATGTCGCGTCGTACGACGATGCGATGTCGTCTCTTGTAATTGTGTTTTGGCCCTTATAGTTTCTGACTTCTACCTACTGACCCATTTGGATTGATCACCCGGTATACAAAACCTCTTAGATAAGTTTAACATTTAAATTTAGTATGTACCCATTAAATGAAAGTTGTGCATGGTAGTCATAGAAATGTAAATTTAGTACAGTCTAACTATAACTACATCCTATTATGTTAATGACAATTTACATTTTGTAACCTTGCCGAATAAATAAATAAATAAGAAATGTGGTATTACGACAAAAGCAGGATCAATATTGATTCTGTGCAATATTGAAGGAAAAATATTCAGGACTGGTTTGTATTCTTACACATCTACGTCTACTTCTTTGACTTTGACGAAAACATTCCGTTCTCAAACTTTAATTTCCGAGAGCAATGTGCAGACTTTTGCTAGTGTGTTGCAATTCCCAGACGATTTTCGGTCACAGCGAGTGCTTCAATCAACTGTTGGTGGTATTTGTATGTTTTACATAGCTATTTAGTTTAAGCACAAAACAGATAGGTACCTACAGAAATCAATCTACATACAAGCGCGCTCGAGCAAACGCACATATAGACTTTGCTCACGGACACGATTATCTCGGACCAGTTCAGACCAGTGCGAGCGCGAGTGCCATCCGCTTGACGTGTCCGTGAGCAATGTCTATGTGTGCGTTAGCTTCGCTTGTATGTAGATTGATTTCTGTACCTATCTGTTTTGTGGTTTAAGTTCAGCGAAGCCGCACTTTGAAACCAATGAGTTCGCGCGCACCATATTTCGAGCAGCTGTCGGGCAGCTTTTGTATAATGTATCATCTGTAAATGTACCTATGGAAGCAATAAATAAATTGATAAATATGTGCCCTTGCCGGCATTCGAACCCAGGACCACCGGCTCAGTCGGGAGCTGTACTACAAACTGCGCCAACCACGTCAATAATGTCGCGGTTTAACTCCGATTTCAGTCTCGGTACTGTATACGTAATTCTAATTAGAAAACATTAGCCCTAAAATGTCATCTCTGCGGTGACATTCGGATAATTAAGAGAATTAACAGCTTGCTTAAAACCCAGAAATGAGGCCCGCTCCCAAAAGCACAAACATAATTTAGTTTAATGGAAAAACTTCATGATATATTTACATCCTTCTATTCCAGATGAGACTTAACTAAAACTTAATTAAAATTAGCTTCGTAATGCTACCTGCTTACAATGCGTGAGCCGACAGAATTTGATTCGAGTTTTATACCTGTCTTGCTCACTCTTACGCGATCCAGATAAGAACCTTTCAGTTTTCATCCAAACCCGAATCCCAACCTGAAAGCTCAAGGACTGTACGTCTTTACTTAGTTGTTTATTCCAGATAAAACAGACAAACTAACGTAATAACGTTTCTTTTACTAACCTACCTAAAAGTTTTCTGGAAGAGATCGCTATTGATAGTTAAAGGTGCGTCTCATATCTTAGAAAAACAATGAATATACTTTCATTTGATCGAACATTCTTTTGGTAGGATTTTAAAATTATATAACAACGTTTCATACATAGATTCTTTCATATATGGTTATTTCATAAAAGCACAATCAGTAAAAAAATCCTAAATCCATACTAATATTATAAATGCGAAAGTGTGTCTGTCTGTCTGTTACCTCTTCACGCTTAAGCCGCTGAATCGATTTTGATGAAATTTGGCATGGAGATAGTTTAAGATCCGAGGAAGGACATAGGATAGTTATCATCCTGGAAATTATCCCTAAAAAGATTGAAAAGTGAGTAAGTAATTCATGATGACATTGATGACTCTGTAGGAAATGTAATTATTAGACCAAAAGCACAATTGCTCTTACATTTGCTTAGGCGCTTTTAATAATCCCTTTCATTAATTAAGGTGATTAGGCGGTTATCTATCGTGTTGTATGAGGTTGCTTCCATACTTCCACGCGGACGTAGTCGCGGGCAAAAGCTAGTTATTGTATATTGTGTTTATGATAATTTATTTAAGAAATTGTTAAAAGTCCTCTTTATACCTGAAACACAGGGAATCCTAGTTCAGGCGCGCGTCATATTTTGCCAAGTAGAATGTCTTAATATACAGCGTGTATATTTGATATAACCGTAAACTTTACGGGGTCTTAGTATAGGCACTTATTAATATATTGATCCGTAAATTATTAAAAAAATCGACCTTTTTTTTCCCATATAAAATAATTCAGCACGCAATGTATATGTTTGTTGTTGTTTGTTGACACTTAACATCTTGATATCACAACTGTCACTAGTAATAACTTTTATTAAGTGTACGCCATACATTGCTGCACAGAAAATTTACAAAAAATAATTACACTACGACAGTTAACGCTAAATTAATAATTGTTATAAATATCAGATTAGGTATAGCAGTTAAAATCTACGTCTGGTGTCAATTTGCGGTTATATAAAATATTTTTTTTTTATTTTTTTTATTTTTTTATTTATTATGCTAAAAAAAATACAAAACTGGTACAATTTATATGTTTCGCCAAACTGCAATGCAGTTTGTTGGCAACTGCAATGCAATATACACGCTGTATAGTTATTATTACTGTGTGTTTGTGTCACACTGCTGGGCAAGGGCCTAACCTATTTCTCGCCGGTCCTCTTCAATGAATATCTTAATTATAATTCACGTTTAACAGGATAAATTGTATGAGAAGATATACTTTTTGATATTTTGGAATATCAAAACTTGGAACGGTAATACAACTTCACAACAAGATTCTGTTCCCTTGCCACGAGTTTACAGTGATCATACTCGCTAGCAACAGCGTAGACGATTCGTATGGAAAATTGTAGTACTACAAAGTAACCGCTAGGAGCGCAGTACTATTCTTCATACAAATCGATTACGCTGTCGCTAACGAGTACGGTCACGTTACTGGTAACGGTACTGTTAAACGCCAGAAAAAAATAAATGTTACGCAAGAGCCCCAAAACAATCGACAAGCGCATGCTCGAAAAAGAAACTCCTTTTCCCTGAAAACAAATCCTCTGGGATAACCCAGATCAAACCAACTGCCCACTAAAACTCAAGCATCTTTCACCTCTAAACCAATTTCGACCTCACACCCGCCTCGCAAAGTCCTATTCTCTAGGTAATATGTTTAAATGGAACTTAGATAGTTTAATTTCATTCTGGGAGTTCATAAGTCCTAGTACTCGACGTTAATAGGGGCAGTACGTGATTATAGGGGTAGAACAGCTGGATTAACTTGTATTTTCACGTGAAATTTCATTTAAGCTAAAGTAGTTCAATTACGTACAAAAGTTTTGGCGCAGAATTTGGATTTAGTTGCATTGAAAGAAATTGAAACCAGCAGGTTAACCATTCCACGTAAGCTTAATTTCGGGAGGCCAGAAATAAAAGGTTTTTCTCTTTTTAAAGTGCCTCTGATTTGCAAAGTGAGGCAAAGTGACTGTTTTATCCTCTAGGGTCTAAAAGTACTGTTTAGCCGCTAGCGGCACTGATAAAATTAATGGATTTTTATGGCAGGAGAAATATTTATAAGGATCAGGACAACACCTAACAACAGATTCAGTACTGATTACACGGATGCAATAAAAGTAAATTATATTATAATCTGTGGTAGCTGGATAATATGAGAATTAAAAATTATTACATTTATAGTCGAAGCCGTCTCACTAATTACTAACTTTGTTACCCTTACTGTGAGAATTCGCCTGTAATGAAACAGAAAACAAATGTAATTTTCATAAAATATAAACGAAAATTTCATTTGTTTTTTGTTAGAGTGAGTGCAGACGAAATGGGCTAATGTAGATAGTTCCAAGTTGATTCTCCGAGCGTTCTAACCGCGCGGTTCTAGCGTCATTCCTTTTTCACGATTATTACCGCATCGGAAGAGCCAGTCGTTTTAATTATGATCGAACTAGGATAGGATCGCACTCGGGAGTGGCTTCGGGAGACATAAAAAATCGACTCCAACAATAATCTATTTTAACAATATTGGCAGTAATGGGAATGACGAAAAAAGAAACCGCCAAGTACTTACGATACATAGAAATTAATTTGTAATATCACAAACAATGTTCCCTTCTATGATAAAAATACAGAGCTAACAAACCTTTTCTCCCTTTAATAACAAAATCCAGGTGCGCTAAACCTTTGCTTTTATCCGCTAAAATTACGCTCAGGGTCCATTATAGCTGTACCGAGGATTTTTAGGGCCAACTTTATCCTGACCGTTCGGTGCAGTCTCATAAAAATGCAAATACCGCGAGAGCGGGACGAACGTATTATGTTAATTATTGCGAATGCGATCTTTTTTAGCGTTTTTCGCAATTTCGTGTGTTTCACTAAGTTCTTATTTATTCCCTCCAAAACATTTTATCTCCAGCCAGACTAGGATTTACGCCGTATGCATTTTTTTTGTCTCCGCATAAATTTGAAAAATCTGAATATTGAAATGCGTTTTTGCTTACGTTTGCGCTTCGTTGTTTAAAGAGGTTCTAGAAAACGTGCGGTTAGACCGGACTCTCAGTGGAGTTTCGTATGCAAAAATAGCGGACCTCAATCTGACTTCTGATATATATTGTATAGATCCCAGACATCCTACAAACAAATGTTGCCAACCAGTTTTTATTAAAGTAAGAGAAATTCAGTTGTAGAGAAAAGATATATTGAAAGTAATGTCAGGAGTCAATACAATAATAACTATAGCAACGTATACACAGATATAAAACACAACCGCCATATATTAGCTAGAAGCGTACGTAACTGGAAGTGTTCCTTAACAGTTTTGTGGTCCCCCTCCCCCCAGCCCGGCAATTAAAAATGGCATACAAATAAAAAAAAGTCAAGTGAAGTCATCAAGCCATGCCGTGTGGGGTATCAAATGGAAGGGCTTATTGAGTAGATCACGAATATATAGCACACTATAACATTTCTTACACTTTCTCTAAGATTTTTTTGAAATTTTACTAAAATGCTCCATTTTCGAGTTAACTTTAAACCACTATAGATTGAAAACTAATGAATATATTTTTATAATTATTATTTTTAATAACTAACAATAGTCCATTGTTTACGCACCAATAGTTCGTACAGTGAAAAAGTTGCACGGGGGAGCGGGGGGAGCAATCAAAGATGGCGAGTTTCGATATTTCAATATATTTCTTAAAATTTCGGACTCTCAACAGTTTGATTTTGTTACAAGTTTTTACAATTCTTATTTACACATTTACACAAGGATATACATTTCAGTGCTGCTTTTTTGCAGGTACACGACATTGTGCGACAGTTGGATTGACATTTACACAGTCACTCTCGGCATCCGTACATAATCCCGGTAGCAAGACTTGTGATACTAGTGACTGAAAATAAACGAGGGCGTCCTTCTTCAAATATACCCTCAGAAATATTACAGGCTGACTGACCTGACTCTTTAATAAAACCGTGTACGGATAGGCGATCCAAACCAGTGGACCATTGTGGCGTAGCAGCACGGATAGCTGTCCCTGATGAAGAGCTCCATACGAGTTCGAAACATGTCGGGCCTTTCCTGTCAATTTTTACGTGAGCATAAATTGTTGAGTAAATGTAGCTCATTGCTAAAGTAGACACTAAACTATGTTTCGGTTGTAATATGTTACTGGAATTTGTCTTTGATATATACTTCAGACGTTCATGTTTGTACCGATTAAAAATAAATTAAAATGCATTTTTATTAAGAAACGGTCCTCATTGTCTTGAGTACATTATAAAGTCTTTATTTCGCGTCTAAAGAATGCAATAAAAAACTCATCGTCTTTTTCCTAATAAAAGTTTAATATCCAGTAGTTTCGAGTCCACTCTCAAGACCCATTACGCTGATGTCTTTGGATTTAACTGTCAGTCTGTCAGTTGTATCGTAGCACTACATATCAAGTAGTATCCTTAGTTTAGCTTTTTTAGGGTTCCGTACCCAAAGGGTAAAAACGGGACCCTATTACTGAGACTTCACTGTCCGTCCGTCCATCCGTCCGTCCGTCCGTCCGTCCGTCCGTCCGTCCGTCCGTCCGTCTGTCACCAGGCTGTATCTCAACAACGGTGATAGCTAGACAGTTGAAATTTTCACAGATGATGTATTTCTATTGCCTCTATAACAACAAATACTAAAAATAAAATAAAATAAATATTTAAGGGGGGCTCCCATACAACAAACTTGTTGTAGATTATATATATGTATAGGTACCCCTTCATGCGCGAGTCGGGCTCGCACTTGCCCAATTTTTATAACACAAGAGAGTACCCGGTATTTCGCCCGGGGGGAATGTAAAGTCATTCTATTTTGCTTCTCCGCAGGCAGGTCCTACCACAAGATGGACCGACGACCTTGCTTGATGGTCACGTTGCGAGCGGAAGTGACGCATGCTTTGACATTTATTTATCCTGTGACCATCCGTCGGCCGCTGCCGTCAGTTCATATTGTGGCAGGCCTATCCACGCTGCCTGATCCGGTTCAAGAAATTTTTCGAATTAGGAACCTCTTAATAATCGATTTTACCAAATAATAACACATTTTCAGTGTGCAGACATTAAAATTCTACAGTATTCAAGACTCCATAGAAGTAAAAGGAAATGCGTAAAAAGGTTCATCCGTTAGAAATGCACTTCTTATGAGCTTCACAAAGACGAAGCCTGAAAACCAGCGCTGCGCAGACGCATGGCTGTTGCAGCACACGCTGAGTCCGCTCTTTTTGTCACACGGAATAATTTGGGTGGGCAATGTCCTGACAATGCTGGTCTTGTTTATTCCATGTATTTTGTATTTTTTTTTGTGTGGCAATAAATGTTTCTTTCTATCTTTTGACGACGCGTTTGGCGCAGTTTGTAGACACCTGCTTACTGAGCCGGCGGTCCCGGGTTCGAATCCCGGCCAGGGCAAATATTTGTGTGATGAACTCGAATATTTGTGCTTGGGTCAAGGTTGTGCTACCTATGTATTTAAGTATATTTATCTACATAAGTACGTATATCGTCGTCTAGTACCCATAACACAAGCCTTCTTGAGCTTAATTTGGAACTAGATCGATTTGTGTGAGGTTGTCCGATATTTATTTATTTATATTTATTTATTTTTTCTAATTTCCATCATTCTCTCTGCTCCGTTGCAATGGATAGGAAGACCTAAATAGTATAAATACCGTATTAGAATTATTCACGTGGTATTACGGTTCCTAAATCTTTTAAACAAGATTGATTTGCACTGTTTCGGAACTTGTTTACTTCGCGCTCAATAGGAAACTGGCTTTGTCGCCATTCGTCTCTATTAGGGTTTGTAGTACCGGGAAATATTAGTATGCCAAAGCCGGGACTTAATCTACTTATGGATTGCCACAACATTTATTTATTTTGACTGATGAGACTGTACGTATTATGTGTGATTATGAGATGAATAAGAAATATTTTAATTGTTGTATTAAGCGGTTTACACTCACGTGAAATTTTCAGGAACGGCCCTACATGTTTCTAACTCGTATGGAGCCCCTCATCATTGACTGCTATCAAAAAAAACAGTGACGTAGTTACCGCGCCGCTGTATGGGTAGCAATCCCTGACACGGAGCTCCGTACGAGTTGGAGACATGGCGGGCCGTTCCCAAGAATAGGTATCACGTGAGTGTAAACCGCTTAATACAATAACATGAATGATTAATTGAATTTTCAGATTGATTATTATTGTATATCCCCCTTTACAAGTGTGAATGAATTGGAACAGACCTGGGTACCAATGCACCAGGAATAAGCTCTGTTTTTTTTGTTGTGATATAACAGCAAACATATACATATAAACCTTCCTCTTGAATCACTCTTATTTATTAATAAAAAACCGCATCAAAATCAGTTGCGTAGCTTTAAAGATTTAAGCATACGTAGGGACAGACAGAAGGAGGCGACTTTGTTTTATGTAGTGATAGTGATGACAGTTTTTGGCCAATTTCTTTGTTTAAACTTTTTACTGTAACAAAGCGCAGGTATCAAGGGCATAATTTTACGTTTAAGTAGTACCTAGAACGTCTTCAAAGTCGCAAAACCGTGACGTTATCCATCTTTCGTAGAACAGACGCCTCATAAAATGGCGCCGTTTCGGCTGCTGCGTGAAACGACGCACGAGTCCCGACTCCCGTTAAAGCTGTGTTCACAGTCCAATTGATCTCAATAAATGAGTAGTTTCTCAAATAGATAGTTTCCTCACCGTACAGGTTTTATGTCCAACTCTTTCACCGTCCAAGTGGCCCGCCTCTGGAACCGCCTTCCTCTTAAGATCAAGCAAGCCCCGAACAAGTTAAATTTTAAAAAATCCTAGCGTCAGAAATCTTAGCATATCTGTTTTGCTTTTTAGTCAGTATTTATTTATAATGTATAATTATATATATATAATAAATATATGTATTTATCTACGTATTTATCTATTAAAACCTATATGTTAGTTGCACCGCCCACAACTTATCTGCTTTGCCCGATGGTTGACTGGTAGAGAATGCCCAATGGCATTAAGTCTGCCTTCTGTACAATGTGTTTTTCATTTGTGCAATAAAGATTAAATAAATAAATAAATAGTTGAATTATTATAAAAATGGTTTAAAATTGTCAAGAACGGCCCGGCATGTTTATAACTCATATGGAGCTCTTCATCAGGGGCAGTTATCCGTGCTGCGACGCGACTCTGGGCAGTGGGCCGCTTCTGACAATTTTTACGTGAGTATGAACCGTTTTTATAATTATTATAGATGTGTCACGATAGTTTTAATTATATTATAGATAATTGGCTTTTTTTTTCATGTATTTAAGTTAAGTAAACATACATAATTTACAGAAACCTGTTGGAGGTTTGAACGTGACGCGAATGTTTCGCACCGCTCACAACATTGCACAGATAGATTAGGTATTTATAATCATACTAATTAGACCACACCAGCAATCATACATCGCCGTCGGCACTTAGATAATATTTAAACTGATCGATTGATCTGATTGATTGATCTGATATAAGCGCCAGTAATATAGAATAGAATAGAAACTTTTATTTCAGGTCAGTGGGTGGGCGGCCTCGCATTAAGTTATTTGAACATATTTTAAGTGGGTGGGCGTCTTCCCTGGGACGCTCCGCACCTTCAGTGCTAAGTTACTTTATAAACCCTTAAAAATATTAGTAACAATGATGCTTATTCAATAAATATAATATGTGCTACATAAATAGGTACTTATAAAAGAAAATTCTGCTCATGTGGACGTGGCTTAAAACGTTCGCCGCACGTGGAACGCGTCGTTACGTCTGGCGGAACGGTTTTACACGTCTAATTGTAGAAGTTGCCGTGCACCATGAACATATGTGGGTGTAATGCAAGAATTTAATCTATCCTTCTAATACGTTTTAACTAGAGATCATCAAGTTCCACGATCAAATTTTTATGTATCAACCCCCTAATGAAATGTCAATTTGAGATTTGTCACTGTCGCTCCCGCATAGGACTGGATAGTCATTTCAAACACTGCAACAAAAACGCTGCATAAAATCATCAGATAAATATGTAAAGGCCTATGATGATCAAGTCCTACGATCAAATTTTTCTGTATCGTTGATATACTACGGACCATATTAGCTGTAATGAACGTCAATTTTATACTCAGATCACGTCAAATCCCAGAATTCCATCAGACCTATCAGGGTGTAAGTGTAAATACCAAATTTTTAAGTAGGAATCAGTAAAAATTTAGATTTTGAGGACGTTTTAACTACATTGTCGAGATCGCTCTTTAGCGATAAGACCGCCTGTTGTTTACCTCTCTTGAATGTTACTTGTAATTTGTTTGTATTTATTTCCTGTTGAGGTGTGCAATAAAGAATATTCTATTCTATTCTATTCTATTCTATTGTCAGAATACTCTAAGTTTTGCTTGGGGGGAAAGGTGGTTAGTTATTATGGATAATTTTCAACTTGGCTTTAAATGTAGTAATTAAGTGGCTCAGGTTTTCAATACACACTTATTTTACGTTAAAAACCTGCGTTCAGGCCCAGCTTGTCCAGCTTAGAGCGGTTGTTTATCATCGTTACCCCGGCAGAGACAGCCAAATTTTAAATTCGATGCTACATGCCAGTCTGGCTGTTATTCAGTTACCTCTTTATAATTTTACCTCAAAATAATCCAGGCAATATTTATTATACATGTTCCAAACACGATGACAAAGCAACCTGCCTCAAAAGAGGGTTGTTGTTTTAAAATCTAAATATTAATAGCACATTGAAAGCACCGCGAAGCCTTACAAAGTAGAAATTAATGAATGCACCAAAGAAAGAGGCTCCATCTAGTGAGCGCCACACAAAGATGTGTTTGCGCGCCGCTTTATGCAAAATGTGGAATATTCAGGAAACATACTGCATGTGCATGTCCATTTTGTAATGACTTAATATTTTATAAATTAAAGGAAAGAAGGTATTCTCATTACAAAAAAAATTAATGAGAAAACCCTAAATACAAAAAAAATACACACCTACAGCCCGCGAGCTTCAACTGTGTGGAAGTAAAAGTCGTTAGCCTCTTTTTTGGGTCTCCATAAGCGGGCTCCCTCTAAAATACAAATAGTTCAAATAAGTTTGCTTACTGTTTATATCCAATTAAGCCGCAAACACATTGAAACTACTTCGATTTAGTGGTCTTCAAATAGTATTTTTTTATAAAATAGCATGAACGCAGTAATATTATAAATTAAATGTCAACAAAGTATAATGTTATTTTTCGTTGCGTACCTACGTTAACGGAAGAGGCCTTTAGCAGCAGAGCGTATAACACCAAAGGATTATACTTTTTATCTCAGAAAAATATACATTTCCGAAACATAAAATACGGAGAAACTTTGCTTTTAAAAAAATACTGCCCTGTCGTCATTCAAAAAAGGATTGAAACACAAAAATGTACTGCAAATATTGGGTATAGCATTTTTTTCAAAGTCCACACGCCCCGGGCCGACAACCCTTGACAGCGACGTCACGAACAATGCCCTAGGGTGGTAAATTATATTTTTTTGACATGTTCAAAGCTGAAACGATTTATGTGACGTGGTTTTATGGATATTTAATTTGAAATACAGGTCTGCCCGCTCGATTGAAACCGAATAGTATGTTTTTCATCAGAACAGTGAGCGAGGTTAGGCAGTGGATAAATTCCACATGACTAAATGACATATTGACATTTGTCATTTTCACACGAGTATATTTAGCGATATATTCGGAGTAACCGTTGTCATTTTCTTTAACACGACGAATATATTAAGACAGGCGTAAAACTCGATATAGTAATTTGTATATCCATAATTTTTGATGATTGTGAGCAATTGATTCACAAAAATATGAAAGTAAAAAAAAATATATCGCGATAGACCCGGTTTAATAAGTTTTAATTAAGGTGGCAAACTGGGTGAAGACTCTTATTTTGAGGATTTTTTTATTTTTTCCGGTCACCCCCTCATTTTGTCCACCAAGTACAAACGTCTGTGATTTTTTTTTCATGTGGTTTTAGGGGTCGCTACTGCCCATTAAAAATCCGAGATAAATGTTAATAAAACTCGATTCACATAGTTCTCTTTTTAAATTTTCAGCAGTGATATTATTGTAGATATTTCTTTCCAATATTTTACAATTTTGTACGTTCTGTAAGTAAAAATCTTAAGATACAAAGAACAAAAAAACTTTTTTATTTAATTTATATGCTGGTAGTGACCCCTAAAAATGAATTTAAAAAAACAGTGAAGTTTTTTCGTGTCCTAGAACAGAATGAGGGGGCGAGAGTAGGGGATTAGAAAAAGAAGCACCCTAACCTATATAATAGTTACCTATTATACAACCGTTACCTAATACATTGGTAGATACACAACCGTAAAGCAACGTTAGGTACAGTCCTTCAAGCGAACATCAAGGACAATACAATTTATTTCCACTGCGCCGTTCGTCTCGTCCAGGAGTACACTCGATTTATGTCTCTCGCAAACTTTACTGCTCGCTCTGAAATATGCGCGCGACTGTACGAGACGTGGTTAGATCATTTACCTTTAGACAATGAACAGAAAGTTTTACTATTCATTAGGGCGATGATCAGACGTAGTTATTACGATATCCTAAAAAGGGGTTTACACTGGTGTTAAATGTACAACATATTATAAATGCGATCGCATAATAATATGTTTATTTAATATATACATATTATTCATCATCATCATCATCATCTCAGCCATAGGACGTCCACTGCTGAACATAGGCCTCCCCTTTGGACTTCCATATATACCGGTTGGAAGCGACCTGCATCCAGCGCCTTCCGGCGACCTTTATAAGGTCATCTGTCCATCTTGTAGGTGGACGTCCTACGCTGCGCTTGCTGGTCCGAGGTCTCCACTCGAGCACTTTACGGCCCCATCGGCCATCTGCTCTGCGTGCTATGTGGCCTGCCCATTGCCACTTCAACTTGCTAATCCGGTGAGCTATATCGGTCACTTTAGTTCGTCTACGGATTTCCTCATTTCTGATTCGATCACGTAGAGATACCCCGAGCATAGCCCTCTCCATTGCTCGTTGAGCGACTTTGAGCTTTGAGATGAGGCCGATAGTGAAAGACCACGTTTCGGTGCCGTAAGTCATCACTGGTAACACACATTGGTTGAAGACTTTCGTCTTGAGGCACTGAGGTATGTCGGATGAAAAGACATTGCGTAGTTTCCCGAACGCTGCCCAGCCGAGTTGGATTCGGCGGTTGACCTCTTTCTCGAAGTTGGACCTACCTAATTGGACCACTTGTCCTAGGTAGATGTATGAGTCAACAACTTCGAGTACCGAGTTTTCAACAGAGACTGGGATGGGCACAACCTTGGCATTTGACATGAGTTTCGTCTTGTCCATGTTCATTTTTAAGCCCACCCGTTGAGAAACTCGATTGAGGTCATCGAGCATCATGCTGAGTTCCTCCATCGACTTTGCCATGACTACGATGTCGTCGGCAAACCGAAGGTGAGTGATGTATTCGCCATTGATGTTGATGCCAAGTCCTTGCCATTCCAGGAGCTTGAAGGCGTCTTCCATAACGGCCGTAAACAGTTTCGGGGACACAACGTCCCCCTGTCTCACGCCTCTTCTCAATGGAATGGCCTTTGTGCTCTGCTCCTGAACTCGGACCGACATGGTGGCGTTACTATACAAACACTTCAACACTTCAATGTACCGATAGTCAATATGGCATCGCTGAAGTGACTCGAGCACCGCCCATGTTTCCACCGAATCGAAGGCTTTCTCATAGTCCACAAACGCTAAGCATAATGGCAAGTTATACTCTTCAGTCTTCTGTATAACTTGCCGCAGCGTATGTATGTGGTCTATGGTACTATAGCTTCTTCGGAAACCGGCCTGTTCGGGAGGCTGGAAGTCATCAAGTCTATGTTCGAGACGGTTCGTGATGACCCTTGAAAACAACTTATAAACATGGCTTAGAAGCGTGATGGGCCTGTAGTTCTTCAATAGGGTTTTATCACCTTTCTTGAAGAACAGTACCACCTCGCCTCTATTCCATGCTTCAGGCGTTTTGCCCTCGGACAAGACGGAATTAAAGAGCTTCTGGAGGACCTTAAGTACCGGTGTTCCACCCGCTCTCAGAAGCTCTGAGGTGATTCCGTCTTCGCCCGGCGCCTTGTTGTTCTTAAGGTGCTTCAGGGCCATCCTAATCTCGTACAGACTGATGTCCGGGATATCTTCGGTATAATGTCGGGACAGCTTGGCTCTTGGATCGCCTACCAAGCTGTCAACGGGCTTTGCGACTGAAGTGTATAACTGACCATAGAACCTCTCGATCTCGCCTAGAACCTCTGCTTTGGTCGACGCTATGCTGCCATCTTCCCGTTTCAGCTTGGTCAGCTGGCTTTGTCCAATAGACTTGTCCTTTGCGAACACTTTGGAGCCTTTGTTCTGCTCAATGGTCTCTTTAACACGGTTCGTATTAAAGAGCCGCAGATCATGTCGCAAGGACTTCGATATACGTCTATTAAGCTGCCTATATGACCTCGCGTCATCGGGAGACTGCAACTGTAGCGAGCGTCGTTCAGCCATGAGGTTTAAGGTTCGATCAGACAATTTCTGAGGTCTATCTTTACGGCGGGGTCTGAAAAACTTCGACCCTACCGTGTGGACAGTTTCCACTAGCCCGTCGTTGATCTCGTCCACTGAGGCAAAGTTTTCCAGACAAGCGAAGCGGTTGGAGAGCTCGAGTTGAAAGCTCTCGGGGTTTTGAATATGGGCCCGAGTAGGTCGGAGCGTAGACTTCATCAGACTGGACCTTTCCAGTTTAACATTGATATTCAGTGTGCCTCTTACGATTCGATGATCACTGCCGGTCTTTACCCTATTGATCACAGACACATCACTGAAAATCCGTTTCTTGTCGGTCATGATGAAGTCAATCTCGTTTCTCGTGGAACCATCGGGACTTATCCAGGTCCATTTCCTGTGAGGCGGCTTCTGGAAGAAAGAGTTCATCATGAAGAGTTCCTCTTTCTCCAGAAAGTCGGCCAGCCTCTGTCCCCTAGGGTTCCGTTGCCCGTATCCAAATTGCCCCACTCTCAACTCGTCACCGCTGTTCTTGCCCAACTTTGCATTGAAGTCCCCCATAACAACAGTGAAGTAGGTTTTGGAAGTATGTATGGCCCTACTTACGTCCTCATACATAGCCTCTACTTCCTCATCAGAATGTGACGAGGTCGGTGCGTATACCTGAATGACCTTCAACGAATATCTTTTGGATATTCTGAGTATTAGGTATGCCACCCTGCTCGACACACTGTCGATGGTAGTTATGTTGTTAACGAGGGACCTGTGAACGAGAAACCCGACACCGCCTTGGGACTGTTGGGCGCCCTCCCGGTAGTAGAGCAGGTTACCAGACTTGAGGGTTACGGTGTCCTCCCCCTCTCTACGGACTTCGCATAATCCTACAATGTCCCAGTGTAACCTGCTCAGTTCCTCTTCCAACTCGCAAATCTTTTCATCAGTCCTCATAGTGCGTATGTTGTGTGTTACCAGGGCCAGTCGTCGTGGGGATGGGTAGCCGGATTTCGTCCGGGGATTCTTAGCACCCCCTGCTCCGCCATTACCTTGGCCGCTACCCACTCCAGGGATAGCGGAGCTGCCGGAGACTGGGGGCCTGGTATTAATGTGACTTATCATTCATATTATTATCTATTATAAATTATATTTATGTATAGAAAAAACATAGTATAGTATGTCAAATAAGAAAAAAGGCTTTGAAATAATGTGACTTCAAGGTACGCTAATTTTAAGTTATTTTTTTTAAGGCTAAAAGCAAACAAAACAATAATCAACCAACAAAATAAAAGCAATGTACTTAAACGGACTTTTCACCTCCGTAATGGCAACTTAGTTATTTTCCATTCATATGATTATCTTTACGGTGATGACTGATGACGTAACGGCCTGCTTGCCATTTGTGTGGAGCATTTTCAGCGATCCGTAGGAATGAACCTAAAACTTTATCATCAGTACTTCGTACTCTTAGAGCACTCCAAATGGATTTAGTCCCATATAGATATTTGATCCCAATAAAAAAGAGGATAGATTGACATCTTCAAACAAAAATCAAAATTATATGCATCAGAAGAAAGAATAAAAATAGGAGTTAGAATAAATATGCCAAGAACGAGTCTTCATACAACAGATTTGCGAAAGATGAAGCCGGTTTTGGTTTATGTGTGCGTGTCTACGAACCAATCATAGAGACGGTTTGCTGGTGGTATTGACGGTGTGACAGATGCGTGCACGGACGAAACTGAGCCCGTGACGGGCCGTGGCTTATCAAAACTGGCTTCACTTTCAAGCACTGGCTAGTTTTCTAGGCGTATTTATTCTAAGGTGCCAAATGAAATAAAAAAACACCAAGTGCGAGTGGGACTCGCGCACGAAGTGTTCCGTACCATTATCTGTAAGTTTGTTGTATGGGAGCCCCCTTAAATATTTTTATTTATTTTATTTTTAGTATTTGTTGTTATAGCGGCAATAGAAATACATCATCTGTGAAAATTTCAACTGTCTAGCTATCACCGTTCTTGAGATACAGCCTGGTGACAGGCAGACAGACGGACGGATAGCGAAGTCTCAGTAATAGGGTCCCGTTTTTACCCTTTGGGTACGGAACCCTAAAAAGGACGTTTTCAATGTCAATTTCATAAGAGCAGCACGAGGCATTAAAACAGTCACCTCAAAATTGTAGCAAACGCTCATTTAAAATATCAGTACGACTGTACCGCCTGTCCCGGTCTCGAGTACACTCAGCCTGATTTATACCCCCAAACTTTAGCGGGTGACGCTCGGAAAATTAGGACTTTTAGACTTATTGGGTTCCTGGATGAGCGCGTGGCAAACACTTAAGCATATTATATGTATTTAGGACTCGAGTTGAGATTTTAAAACAAAGATTCTGCGCGGATGTGTTTATTCTTTGACTTATGTATGCTTGGCTTAGCTGATGTTGATACAAAGACTGTCGGGATTTATTTGGGCATTTATATCGAATGCTGCTTAAATGAATTTATAATTGACGACACGCGTAGCAAAGGTTGTAAGTACTTATATAAACTGTTTATTTTATACTAGATGCGCCGCGCGGTGTTACCCGCTCATCACACTGGAACACTACATTTTTTCGGGATAAAAATTAGCCTATGTGTTAATCCAGGGTACCAGCTAACTTCATACATACAATTAGCAACTTTAAAAGAGGACCTTGAGGTAGGTAAGGTACACGTTATTCGATGGTTAACTGTCGTCGCACAACGAAAACTACTCTTATTACAAATTTTAATTGAGTGACTATATTTAGGTGTTAAACTTTTTGGACTTCACCCTACGAAACGTACTAAACTTGGTACTTCATTGTAGTTTAGTTTCTATAATGTATAATGTCCCCAACCGCAATGCACCTACGTCTGAGCTAATAAAGAAGGGTCGCTGCACCTAACTAACCCTAACTAAATAAAGGAAAGTTCCACCCGCATGCTGCCGCGGTCAAAACTTGTAGTTTATCCTTTTGACTCGTATCTCGTATTTACGCTATTAATACGGTGAATAGAGACTAAAGTACTATGTGTGACCTTACAAACGGTCCGGTAGTTTTGAATTTTTGATATGTTGTCTAGGATGGTTAGTCAGTGTTTAAAATGCAAAATGCACAATTCCCCCCCCTCCGCGCCCGCCGCCATATTGAAAAAACCGGCACTTTCTTCATATTTTTGCTCATATTTACCTTTAGGAGCATTTTAGCTAGAAGAAAGCTTCGACAATGTTATAGAGAGTTAAATTTACTACATTCTCCATTTTATATTTTTTTTCTAGGACAGATAGTTACGGAGATAACCACATTTAAAAAAACGTAAAAAATCGCAATTTCCTACTGAAAAACAAACTTCTGGATTATATCTTCGTTTAGGAGCATTTTAGCTAGAACAAAGCTTGGGCAATGTTGTAGAGAATTAAATTTACTATAATTTACACTTTAAATTTTGTTTCAAAGACGGTTAGTTACGGAGATATGCACATTTAAAGAACAGGAAAAGTCGAATTTTCCGAAAATTTCTCAAAATTCTTGGTTTAGAACGCTGTCATTCAGTTACGGACTAGTCTAGGACAAATTAAAACATGTAGGAAATCTAATTGCTTATAAAACTCATGTCCATTTTTACATACATTTTCGGAAAATGTGACTTTATTTTTTACATATCTCCGTAATTATCTGTCCTAGAAACAAAATTTGAAATGTAAATTATAGTAAATTTAATTATCTACAAAATTGCCCAAGCACTATTCTAGCTAAAATGCTCCTAATCGAAGATATAATCCAGAAGTTTGTTTTTGAGTTGGAAATTGCAATTTCTTAAGTTTTTTTTAAATGTGCATATCTCCGTAACTATCTGTCCTAGAAACAAAATATAAAATGGAAAATGTAGTAAATTTAACTCTCTATAACATTGTAGAAGCTTTCTTCTAGCTAAAATGCTCCTAAAGGATGATATGAGCAAAAATATGAAGAGAGTGCCGGTTTTTTCAATATGGCGGCGGGCGCGGAGGGGGGGGGAATGGTGCATTTTGCATTTTAAACACTGACTAACCATCCTACACAACATATCAAAAATTCAAAACTACCGGACCGTTTGTAAGGTCAAAATCCTTTATTCACTGAATTATATACGGTGAGAGACATAGTGATCCTCTTTTATTGACAAATTTTACACAGAATGCTTCATTTCGTAGAACTTTAATTTCATAGACATTTTTTTCCTGTCATGAATGTCAGATTATTAATTTTATATCTGACGATTTTTTTGTAAATCCATTCTATTTAATCTATGACATGTAAAGTTTTGTTTAATTTTCAAAGAGAAATAAATATATCTAATCTAATCTTATATTTACAGCTTTAATGGGAACAAGTGACAATATCTTAGCCAATATTGAAGCTAAGAATTCCAAATTTCTTAAATAACAACAAAACTATGTTCAGTTTTAGTAGCAATTTCTATATCTCTCATTGAATGAGGGTCTCATAATTACCATCAGCTACTTGTGCCAGGGGTATTTTTTATTTTTTATTTATGTTATGCATGTATTAGAGTAAGTAGAAGTAGGTAAAATCATCTCTTCCTGTGGTATCTTTGCTCCATCACAACATTAACCAATATAGGTACGGGAGAGAGGGGAGACCGAAGGGTTTTGAAACAACGTTGATTTTTCGGTATCTATATTCATTATTATGCTTAGAGTTTGTAGCCTATGAGGTTTTTAATTCGATCGGACTCTGGTGGTGCTGCTAACTACACATAAATTAGTAATATTCAAATCAAATAAATACTATACTTTATACATTATAATCTCCTATTTTTCTCTTCGAATCGAATGCTAATAGTGCTACAATTGTCATCCAAATCTAAGGAGATTTATCCCAAGGAAAACTAACAAAGATGTAAAAAAAAATCTTCGGATACAAAGTAACGAAACCAATCTCAATATTTGTTTCGGAAAGTGCTCTCTAAAACGGAAAGCACTGAATTAAAATGACGGTGAAGTGTGTAGAGTCCTTTGAATGTTGAGGGTTCCACTGGGTTTTAAGTTTATTTTTTCTTTGCTTATGTTATAAACTAGAAACTACAAGTAAGCGGTCAATTTTTACGTGATAAAAAGTGCGTATTCCTCGTAGTCAGTAAAAAGTATCTTTTAACCGAATTGTGGAAGTCCATTCGGTCGTTTGGCGTGATAAAGCAGCAAAACACATGCCCATTAAAATACCTAGGATATGCCGAAAGAAGGCCAGTATAACGCTACTGACAAGATGCAGTTCACATTGAGCTGAAAATATCAATATGAGTCGTTTTCAAATACGGTATTTGATGACAGCTCAAATCAGCTACTCTTTATGAAATTTCAAAAACGATCGGTTAGTATGAAGCTTCTACGGAGATACTTGCTTGTGACGTCACAAAAATCAGTATTTAAAACACGTCTTCTTTTTAGTTTTTGTCAAATTTAAAAATGTGTGTGTGTGTGTGTGTGGCTACTGTTGTGTCAATGATACAATTTCTTTTCAATATGGTCAAATGCCGTATCAAATTGTTAAAAACAAAGCTATAATCGGGTCCTTTGTTGAATGAATCAAGTTTTAGATTATAAAATAAATAAATAATAGCTCTTCTCGTTCCGACAAACAGGAAAATTGAATTAAATTCTTCAGGGTTTCGAATGAAAGGGCTACGGAACCCCAGAATGCAAACAGACGGCGCTACAAGGGCCGTCGGCGTGCTCATAAAAAATAACATTTTACTCGACACAATAAAAAGGCTAGGCAAGAATAATTTTATTAGAACGTCACGTCTGCCCCGAATGTTGTCTTATCTTATCTTTCGAGAGACGTCGTGCTCATTATTTCTGTGATGTATCTTTTAATAAAATGTGTTGTGCTGTGCAAGTTGTAAAAAATTGTGTCGCAGCGGTAATAAAAAGAAATGTGGGAGATTGTAGAAGGGGCGCAGAAAATCTGTTAGTGATTCTTGGTGTTTTATTAGTGACAGTTGCAGGGAATGCAAAACCGATAACTTTTTGTATGAAAATTACCGGTTTGTATTCCCTAGTGGCAGTGGGCGGGGTACATCGCTCGTAGAACGGATAACCGTTGTGGCATAAAATGTTCTTGATTGGCAACCGCGGACCGGGAGGCCCCCAACAAGGTGGACCGACGACCTGGTTAGGATCGCAGGCAGAAATTAGATAAGGGCGGCGCAAGACCGTACGTTGTGGAGAACTTTGGGGGAGGCCTTTATCCAGCAGTGGACATCTATCGCATGATATGATGATGAAGAATGTTTCAAAATCGACCACGCAAAAAAATGCAATATTATCTCTGAGATTTTTCTTAGCGGGCATAAAGTGGTGGCGACGTAAAGTGTTTTATTTAATATTCCATATGAAGGCAATATTTCCAGGACTTTTTTTATAACGGCCATTACTTGTTTCGGTTCTTGCAATAACCATGTGTGCCAGACAGGTGCTGGGGTTTTAATAAAAACGACCAATTTTACGACTTAACTTCATCTTGGTAATCCTGCTTGGTTTACGCTTTTAAGTATGGGGTTTACGGATTCGTGTCGGAGTTATGCTGGTAGCCGAGTTACGTGAACATTAATATATAAATAATATTATAAAGGCGAAAGTTTGCGAGTTACTTCTTCACGTTCAAACGGCTGGACTAATTTTGATAAATCTTGATATGAAGGTAGCTGACACCCTGGATTACCACATAGGCTACTTTACATCTCGAAAAATGTAGTGTTCCCGTTGGATGAGCTGGTAACACCGCGCGTCGTATCTAGTTATATATAAATATAGCGGATCAGCAATTCAGCATTGCCATACAACGTGGCGATTTGGGGCAATTTTTCTATTCATAGTAATATATTTTATTAGTTTTTAATTCTCTAAGGTATTTTTAAGGACTAGTTTTATTGTTTTAGGTATGTTGTAATATATAATTGTATGCATTATTAAATTTTTAATAAGTATATACATACATACGTAACAAAATATTTTTTTTTTTTTGAAGTTGTTCTAATGAATTGTGGATACTTACTATTGAATAACTCATTGATAGTCCTTAATTAACCTTATTAAAACTTTTGTGAGACGTCTCTAAAATTATTATAAAGGGGTACGTTAATCCCTCGTATGCCTAGGCAAGGCACAGATCTGTGTGGGACATTTGAACCTAACGTTAAAATATAAGTTGATAAAAATTTGATTAGAAAAAAAAATACATTGCATACGAGGGTTTCAAACATACTCCAAAATTGACAGGAACGGCACATGAACGGAACATGTACATGAGTGTGTGATTGGCTGATCGCGGGGCCGTAGGGCTAGCTGTCCCTAAGGGCTTGTGCACAAATCACGTGAGGTTTTTTTGGCTACTTTTTGACCCCCTTCGTGACCCCCTCCCCCCTATTGAACCTCGCGTGATTTGTGCACTAGGGCTTGTGCACAAATCACGCGAGGTTCAATGAAGAACTATGTCGAAATATGTCGAGCTCAAGCCGTTCCAGACAATTTTTACGTGAGTTTTAAATAGTTTTTAATAATTATAATAACGTATATTACTGATGTCCACCTACCTATACTACTTTTTTGAGGCTTCAACGGTATCTTACTGAACTTTCTGTGTCATATAAGGATAATTTTTGTGAATATAATACCTTTGGCATGTTGAGGATTTTCGTAAAGAATTTCGTTTAAAAATAAGGGCGTTAATATTTAGGTTCATCCCAATGAGCTATATCACAATGCCACGCCGAATTCAGCCCAGCGCGACTAAGCACCTGTGATTAACCACACGTCCAAGTTTAATTACCTCCAGCAACTGGAAGTGAGCCAGCTCGCCTGGCCACTTGACCTTAATACGATTAGGGGATTGCATTCGATGAGAAATTTGGACATTTGTAACTTTACAGCTGAAATAAATACAGTACTTTTATCTCACGAGCGCGGGTGAGCCATGTTTGTGTGAGTAATGTTCATGCACATTGGCTCTGTGTGGGTGAGCCGGCACTGTTCGCTCCCGAGCTCACCCACACAGAGCCAATGTGCATGTACATCTACTCACACAAACATGGCTCACCCGCGCTCGTGAGATAAAAGTACTGTAACAATAAATACTTGCCGGTTAGTATAATTGAGGCAGGAAATAACAATTAAATGTTTTGCCAATTAGTTGCTGTTATTGCTTACTCGACGAGGACGCGGTTGGCGCAGTTTGTAGTGTAGTGCGCCTACTGAGCGGTTCTGGGTTCGAATTCCGGCCAGGGAAAATATTTGGGTGATGCACATGCGTACATAACATATAAATACATAATATATATGGATACATTACCTATATATGAATAGAAAAAAAAACACACGCGCCTCACCAGTCTTGTCCCGCGACATAGTACCTATACCCGTCACTCACTCAAATCACTGTACAGAAAGAGACAAGTAGTATATCTCGCGAGAAAGAGTCGCGTGTCACAGTTGTGCTAAAGCCACCTGGCCTCTCTAACTATTTTCCGAACCCTACTTCCCAACGTGAGTGTAATAAATCCTGCGGACATCAATCTGAACCTATCGCACGGCAGCAACAAAAGCCGATTCATTAGGATTCCGCAGCCACCCCGGCTAAATCTATATATATTCTTCATTGAAGAACCCTCTGGTGCGTAAGAAAAAGACAGGTAGTATATCTCGCGCGAGAAAGATTCGCATAGTATCACCTATCACTCACAGCACTGTACAGAAAGAGACAGGTAGTATATCTTGCGAGAAAGAATCGCGTGTCACAGTTGTGCTAGAGCTGTTGCACCTGCCCGTCTAGCACAACTATGCTTCGCGATTCTTGTCCCGCAACTTAGTATCACCCATTACTCACTCACAGCACTGTACAGAAAGAGACAGGTAGTATATCTCACGCGAGAACCTGCACCTGGTCCCCTCTAACTATTTTCCAAACCCTACTTCCCAACGTGAGTGTAATAAATCCTGCGGACGTCAATCTGAACCTATCGCACGGCAGCAACAAAAGCCGATTCATTAGGATTCCGCAGCCACGCCGGCTATACCCATACGCACCCGAGGGTTCTTCATTGAAATTCTACCGTGCCCCGTTTACACGTCTAGTTACTAGTAATATCCTTTATCGTTGAGAGGATTAGAACACAGAGGCCAAGTTAAAACATGCCGTTTTATCGTTAAAAGAGATCTGAAGACGAGGAAAAAGTTAGACCGAATAGTAGTATTTATTTATTTAATATTTTTTACACAGAAAATTCTTATCGCACAAACGTGGATTGAATGCCCAGGGCATTCTCTACCAGTTAACCGTTGGGCTAAAAAGATAAATCGCTTAGTGTTAATATCAATTTTAAAGTAAAGATTTATCTGGATTTTAAGATTTTTCCGATTTTAGTGAGACAAATTCTTGTCAAGATTTGAACATGAGACCGTCACTTTCGTAAGCCGGTGTCTTTACATGTATTATTTTACCTATTCTTTCACGACACATTCACACCTGTAGTTCGACTGGTTTATGCTAATATTATTTGATATTCCTGCGGCCGTCTGTCAAGTAAACTTAACGGTCAAGTGATTTATAGGCACCTCGGACGAGTTCGTAGAATAACAGACTTGCATTGGAAATTAGTTTTCTGTATATTTGCATTCGAGAAAGTTGCTACAGAAAGCTATGTGTACGACTGAATGGATAGAACAGAACAGCGGATAGGTGGCGTACATCAATAAGAAAGAAATACACACACATCATAACACGTCAAATTACAAAAGAGGTTTACGACATGTGGTCTTACTACTAAAGAGTTTCCTTTCCTATTTCTAGTGTTTTATTATAAACTGGCAGGTATCTTTTTGTTCGCGTTGATAACGAAATTGTAGTTTTACGTAAAAATTATATAGCGTGACAAAATACGTACTTTCAAATCTAAACTATAGTTGCCCGATCTCGATGACAACTTGTTCAAGTACTTGACTTCAGTAAACTGGCCTTAAATCAGTTTGTGAGTTTAGACTCACAGCAGTTCAGATATATGTGCATTCTACGTTTTTAGAGTTTTCGATGACTTCCGACTGTGCACGATTCACAAAGCCATCTTAAAAAAAAACTTCGCAGGCCCAACAAGGCAAGGTAAGTTTTAATTAAAATTTTAAGAGTACTCATAAAGACTATCAAAATTTTTAAGTTATAATTTTGAATTTATCTATGCTAATTTGAGGCTTGAACTATAGTTAATAATTTCTCTGCGAGATAAATTGGAGATATATTATCTCCTAATTTGCGAATTATTTGCAAATTGTACAGACAGTTCCAGGGGAATTTCCTACCGCGAACGCTCCGCATGTGGAAAGAGCTCCCTGCCGAGATTTTCCCCGGGGGCTACAGCATGCGGTTCTTCAAGAGGGGGGTAAATAGGTTATTTAAATGTCGGTAATGCGCGTGTGATCTTCCTGACGCTCGCAAGCGTCCATAGGAGCGGGTAACCTCTTAACATCATGCGGGCCGCATGCTTGTTTGCCACCGTCGTAGTATAAAGACAATTTTCAAGTTTTAATTTCTTTACGCCAAAATTTTCTCCGGTTCGTGCTAAAATGCATTAAAGCTATTCGGGGCAATTTAGTGTACATACGTTACAGGAATCCTAATTAACCCTATTGTAACCCTAAACCCTTCGGACTTGATACATTGCAAATTGGAATGAAAGGAATGTTTCGGTCGGTTAGGCACGAATAAATTATACCTAAACCGTTGATTCGCAAAAACTAACCGAATTGGGAATTGAATTGAGGATTCGTACGTGGGTTATGGTCGGTTCGTGGAGAAAATGTTTGATACAGTTTTTAGTCAAACAATTCAAAACAATTATTATAATACTAGTTGTGACCGCGGCTACACCCGCGTGGAATCCGGTGTGTTTAAACCCTCCCTGGACTACGACAAACATTTCAAAACCAAAGTCAGTAAAATCTGCCCAGCCGCTCTCGGTGTTTTAGCGAGACAAACGAACAGCAATTGATTTTTAGGGTTCCGTACCCAAAGGGTAAAAACGGGACCCTATTACTGAGACTTCGCTGTCCGTCCGTCCGTCCGTCCGTCCATCTGTCACCAGGCTGTATCTCAACAACGGTGATAGCTAGACAGTTGAAATTTTCACAGATGATGTATTTCTATTGCCGCTATAACAACAAATACTAAAAATAAAATAAAATAAATATTTAAGGGGGGCTCCCATACAACAAACTTGTTATAGATTATATATATGTATAAGTACGGAACCCTTCATGTGCGAGTCGGGCTCGCACTTGCCCAATTTTTATATATACTCGTATAGATAGAAGATAGATAGATAGATAGTGGCAGTATTGACCTCGTGAATATGTTTCGAAATTGCTGAAATTCGTTTTTTTAGAGTACCTAAAACAACTCATGCTAGATTTTTGATTTACGGACATTTTGTTATAGATTTTAGGGCCTATATTCAGAAGGCATTTTGTCGACTTTGCGAGATTCTAGGATAATATAATGTCAAAACCTAAATAATACTTTGACGTTACTATCCGAATCGTGGAATCCAGCCTAAATCACTTTGCGAAAGAAGTTAAAAACACTGTGAGCTAACCTGTATTACAGATTAAAGCGACCAACAGTCTGAGTGTAATTAAAAAAGGCTTCAACTCCCACCACGAAGACTTCGAACTTAGTTCTTACACTGTAAGAGTTAACTGCAAGTTGCGCTGTTTTCCAACCCTGATTAAGTTTGGAGTGTAGGCGTGGGGCCATGAAATGCGCGAGTAGTGGGTGGATAAGTATTCTAGTCACTCAACGCACTGCAGTTTTCTTTATATGATGCTTACTGATAACCTCTTAAATGGAATAATACTTCGTGAAGATACACTTTCTGCGATGTTTCCGGATGACCTTTGCCACTTCCTTGTGCCCGTTAAATTATGATTTGGAATCCGTCTTAAGAAACGCATACTTTTATTACAAAATAAATATCGTATAATGCACACCTCAGCTTATAAATTAAATTATGTTTATTAATTAAATGCAACAAATACTGCTCTTCTCATTTCGTACATCTTCAGAAATGTACCTACCATGATTTAGGGTTTACAATTGGATTTCGATATGAATAGGTAAATAAATATTTTACAGGAGCCAGTATGTATCCTCAGTTTGGCACGCAGTAAAGAAAATTTAGGCATAAAGAAAACTGACAATTGTAAAATGTATGTACAAATGTTGTCTCGGCCATACAATTCAACAGCAAAGATAAATGATTTCATTCAAATTCAATTTGCAGTTGGCATAGTACTTAGTAGAGCTAGTGGTCCTGGATTCGATTTTCGGCAAGCGTAAATATTAGTTTCTGGGTCATGGATGTTTGTATGTATTTAAGTATACATATACCTATTAATTGTCTAGTACCCGTAACACAAGTCTGCCAGAGCCTTCTTTGGGTCTATACAGTGTGTATAATTGATATAACCGCATACTTTACGGGGGCTTAGTATAGACACTTTTTAATATATTTATCAGTAAATTATAAAAAAAATCTAAAAAAATTTTTCCATATAAAATAAATCAGCAAGCAATGTACTTGTTTGTTGTTGTTTGTTGACACATAACATCGTGATGTCACAACTGTCACTAGTAATAACTACGCCATACATTGCTGGTCAGAAAATTTTCAAAAATTAATTACGCTATGGCAGTTAACGCTAAATTAATAATTGTTATAAATATCAGATTCTAGCACTAAAATCTCCGTCTGGCTACAATATGCGGTCGTATCAAATATACACGCTGTATAGATTTGTGTGAAGTAATCCGATATTTATTTATTGAATTGTATTGAAATTCGGGAGTGAAACTCGCCGTTTTCTTGGCCACTTGTTAAGGTAGAGCTTTGGAGGGTCAAGATAATAAATAAATTTGCTGCGGCCGCATTGCTTTGCCATTATTTGCCTAACTTCACACTTTATGGGTTTTATTACCGCTGTTTTACCTTTTTAATTTTAAAGCACCCGCGGTACTAACGAAAAATACCCTTTGTTTTCAAGCAAAGGAATTTAAATATGAAATTTATGGAGCACAGCTTATGATATTATTAACCGGCCTAAAAATTAAGGATTTTAATGTTGGGTGATTTTTTTGTGTGTACTATAATCATAAAAAGGAATGTACCTATAGATTGTTGCAGTAACAGAAAGAAGCGTGTCTTTAAAATAGGTTAAATAGATGGCGCCACCACTGTCATTAATTTCAATACAGTAAATGTTTGTAAAGTGACAGATACTACAATCCTCGGATTAGGCATAGGCCCCTACTTTAATGCCATGTTTTTTAGGCTGTCCTACGTATTTTGTTAATTCCGTACTATGATATTGGTGACTATAGTAGATATCATTTTTTAAGGCCGTATTCACTTCGCTTCGTTCTAACAATCAATGGAACTCAATAAGTATTGTGTGCGTGAACAGCGGCACAAACTGCTACTTTGAAATGAAAGGTTGTCATAAGGCCTAAAAAAAGGATTCCCACTAATTAGGTGTATACTCTTTTTGAATTCGGTTACCAAGATTCATTGGCAATATCCGTACACGAATACATTTACACGTTGATTTTATAAAAGCTGGTAAACGCTAATTAAAAATAAACAGACACATCGCATACGATCATATTATGGGATAATGCGCCCATTCACTACCGAGCGCTGAACGGAATAGGGCTGTGCAAAATAGCAAAACGATTAAAAAATCATTTTTGTACTGTAACTTTATTATCGACCGATTCAAATGGTTTTCAATTCATTTGGATACAGATCTGCTGCATCAAGTCAGATATTTTCAGAGTTTTGAAGCGTGATTGAATCACTAATGAGAAAATCCCATAGAATAGATAACCGACATAACTAGAACAATTGTCAATGTCACTTTAGTGACAATAGACAGGACAGGCTCGTAGAAAGGATGACTGCTGGGCAGACGAGTTTATGCGTGGCGACTACGCACCGTTAACCGCAGCGTGAGGTATCCCACAAGGTGGACTGATGACCTGGTGAAAGTAGCTTGACTCAAGCTACTTTCACCAGGTCATCAACATCACGAGGACCAGACATGTACCGGCCCTATCGAGCAGACTCAAGCTGCTTGAGTCTGCTCGATAAGGCCGGTACATGTCTGGTCCTCGTGATGTTCTTTGGAGGAGGTAATGCCCAGCAGTTGGCGTCTTTTGGCTAATGGTATATATATCATCATCTCAGCCATAGGACGTCCACTGCTGAACATAGGCCTCCCCTTTGGACTTCCATATATACCGGTTGGAAGCGACCTGCATCCAGCGCCTTCCGGCGACCTTTATAAGGTCATCTGTCCACCTTGTAGGTGGACGTCCTACGCTGCGCTTGCTGGTCCGAGGTCTCCACTCGAGCACTTTTCGGCCCCATCGGCCATCTGCTCTGCGTGCTATGTGGCCTGCCCATTGCCACTTCAACTTGCTAATCCGGTGAGCTATATCGGTCACTTTAGTTTGTCTACGGATTTCCTCATTTCTGATTCGATCACGTAGAGACACCCCGAGCATAGCCCTCTCCATTGCACGTTGAGCGACTTTGAGCTTTAAGATGAGGCCGATAGTGAAAGACCACGTTTCGGTGCCGTAAGTCATCACTGGTAACACACATTGGTTGAAGACTTTCGTCTTGAGGCACTGAGGTATGTCGGACGAAAAGACATTGCGTAGTTTCCCGAACGCTGCCCAGCCGAGTTGGATTCGGCGGTTGACCTCTTTCTCGAAGTTGGACCTACCTAATTGGACCACTTGTCCTAGGTAGATGTATGAGTCAACAACTTCGAGTACCGAGTTTTCAACAGAGACTGGGATGGGCACAACCTTGGCATTTGACATGAGTTTCGTCTTGTCCATGTTCATTTTTAAGCCCACCCGTTGAGAAACTCGATTGAGGTCATCGAGCATCATGCTGAGTTCCTCCATCGACTTTGCCATGACTACGATGTCGTCGGCAAACCGAAGGTGAGTGATGTATTCGCCATTGATGTTGATGCCAAGTCCTTGCCATTCCAGGAGCTTGAAGGCGTCTTCCATAACGGCCGTAAACAGTTTCGGGGAAATAACGTCCCCCTGTCTTACGCCTCTTCTCAATGGAATGGCCTTTGTGCTCTGCTCCTGAACTCGGACCTGGTGGCGTTACTATACAAACACTTCAACACTACAATGTACCGATAGTCAATATGGCATCGCTGAAGTGACTCGAGCACCGCCCATGTTTCCACCGAATCGAAGGCTTTCTCATAGTCCACAAACGCTAAGCATAATGGCAAGTTATACTCTTCAGTCTTCTGTATAGCTTGTCGCAGCGTATGTATGTGGTCTATGGTACTATAGCTTCTTCGGAAACCGGCTTGTTCGGGAGGCTGGAACCCAAGCAGCACATTAGTGAATTTTGCAGCTTATCTTACAGCTTTAAGTTCTAAATGAGTGGTTTAACAGTGTTTGATGCAACTTATAGCTCTAAACACAACTCAAAACTGTATATGAGTTCATCCTATCACTTGTAGTTGCATAGGAACGTTTTTTGTTTCTACTTTATTACTTATGGTGGGATAAAGTCGATTTTGCTACTTAAAGTTGCATGCAGGTTCAAATAGTCACTCAATAAGAAGCAATAGTGCTATATAAGGCCTTAAAATCACTTATAAGCAACTTTTACATATAAGTGGCAACATACCCTTATTTGGAACTAAAAGTTCCAAATGACTAGTACAATAGCGAATTATATCACCAATAGTGGCTAAAGGGATAATTTTACGGCTCTTTTGGAACCAAAAAATATTGCAACTTTAAGGCCTAAGAAGTACCTTATTGCCACTCCAACGCATAAATAGGTCTCAATAGGAGATTCTTAGAACCAAAAGCAGTTATTTTCACTTATTTCAAACCACTAACGAACTAAAAGTTCTATTATAGTTCCTATTGCGCCTTGTCAAAATATATTTAATAGTTGCACTGCTTTGCCACTCGCAAGATACAAATAAGTGATTATTAGACCTAATAGTTCCAAATAAGGAACAAATAAGTGAAAATAAACACTGTAAGATCTTTTTTGTTTCGCCATGTTTACAAATGGAAGCCAATGAAAATTAATTATTTTGACCAGAATTTTATCACACTCACGCATAATCACAGACTTTTGATAGTTTTGACGATGTTACTTTAACATTGTAGGTAACCTACAATCATTAGGTCAGGTTTTTAACAGTTTTATTTCTTATCAGTATCTATTCCTTATTTAATTTAGCACTCTCTTTTTTAATATTCCTGATCAAATGAAAGGCCCGTCGAAATTTACAAAGAAAACATACTATAGTTTCACAGTAACAAAAAATTCGCAAGAATTTCGTGCTTATTTCAATGCTTGTATAACGTAAAGTTTTAATCATTCACCAAACAGACGTATAAATCCAAAATAAATATGGCAGATCACGTATTACACACAACACAATTTGACAGTTGCCTCGCCACTCAAAGATAATTTGGCGACTCATTTATCACTCATTGACCGAACTGAAATGTTTTCATTCGTTCACTGCGCATAACTTTTACCCTTAGTTCTAATTGCCACTTAAGGTGATTGTGAGATCTCTTATGGACGCATAACTTTCACCCATAGTTCTAATTACCACTTAAGGTAATTGTGAGAGCTCTTATGGATTCTATTTAGCACCAAAAATAGGCTGCAATTTTTCTCCTTTTGGTTCTATATAGGTGGCATAAGGGTTATTGCCACCTATATAGCACTTAGTCATGGTGGTAAATTTCACTTAAGCATCTAATTAGATATGATATACGAGCTATTTAGACCCAGTTGTGCTACTTGGGAAGTCATCAAGTCTATGTTCGAGACGGTTCGTGATGACCCTTGAAAACAACTTATAAACATGGATTAGAAGCGTGATGGGCCTGTAGTTCTTCAATAGGGTTTTATCACCTTTCTTGAAGAACAGTACCACCTCGCCTCTAATGCCTCGCCTCGCCTCATAATGGTATATATATAATTTACCTTATATAAGAATAAGCTGTTTCTACGCCACCACGCCCCACGGCGAATAGCGTCGCGTTTTACACTAACGCTCTCTCTCTCTTCCTGACTACATGGTGATGGGGTCAACCTTCCCTATCTTCGTCATCCACTTCGCCCCATCCAAGACGTTTGACACAAGCAACCAATACATTTAAGTGAAGGACATTTTTTATGTAGTTATTTTAATTAAAGCAGTAACGTCTGCTAACGTAAACCAAATGTTTACAATGAAGCAAAAAGGCTTTTTCAAATGTTTACAATGAAGCGAAAAGGCTTTTTTGCTTCATTGTAAACATTTGGTTTACGTTAGCAGACGTTACTGCTTTAATAAAAATAATTAATTTGGGTGTAGCACATCGTTACTATCGATTCTCAACAAATTTGAGACGATGGTGCCGACCATAAAGTCTAAATCTTTACGGTAGATGGCGCTACGATCCCACCCTAAGGCCCTGTCTGAACCATTAAATTTTTCTATTTTTTGCTTCATTGTAAATATTTATGTAGTGTTTTATTTTATAACATTGTCAACCCTAGCGGGTCTGTGACCGCCAATTAGACGCGTGGGCGAATCGCGAACGCGGTCTGTTCGCTGCTGATGAGCGCCATCTATAGTAAACGTATGTAAACTATTACGTAATACTATGAAAACACTTGGACACATCACTGTGGGAATAATCCCGATTGTGATAGACATTCAGTTTTTTCACAGTTATAAAAGTACACATATCACAATTATCTATAGGGATCCTAACTGATATATTGCACTTATTGCATGTCAAATTAGCATATACAATCGTCTGCATGAGGATATTAAAGAGTTGCCCATTAACTTGTCAGGAATAAACTTAAGAACTGGCTTGGACAACAATGTTTTTATTCTGTGGACGAATATTTTGGTTACTAACTATTTATAAAAAATAATTGTCATTTTATGCATGGTTCTAATGGGTGTGTAATGAAGATATATAACAACGTTTTATATAATTTCAATAGATATAACAACATTTGATATACTATTTCATTTGATATAACAACACTAGGTATAATTTCAATTAGTATAAAAGACATTTGATATAACGTTTATATTTGCAAGATAACCTAACACTCCTCCTCGCTCCGCTCGTCGTTGTACCTAACCATGACTCTATTACAATTTAACTTTCATGTTTGGGCAGTTTGTGTGTGTATTGAGCCTTTAAACGTATTATATCAAATGATCACTATAATATAATATGATATTATGCCATATGAAATTATAACAAATGTTATTATGTTATTCGTTTATTATATCACTGGATCGTTATATCGACCAATATTATATCATAAATGGTTTTAGCAACTGTTACGCACCCGGTTCTAATAGCTACCTAAGTAATGAAATAAACACTGTCTCCTATTTTATTTTATAAGTTAAATGAAAAATGATGTCTCTATTAAAGGTAGTGTATGTTATTTATCATATTGTAATCAATTTCTTCGTTTGCGTGCCAGTTGCTAGTAAAATGTGTGTTTGTTTTATTATAATGCCACATCATTTAATAATATTTATGCAAATAAATACATTTCTATTTGCATTTATATTCAACTAGTTTTTGCCCATGACTACGTACGCGTGGAACTTGATAAAAGGGATTATTAAAAGCGCCTAAGCAAATGTAAGAGCAATTGTGCTTGTGGTCTAATAATTACATTTCCTACAGGGTCACCGCACCCCAAAAGAAATGTTTACTCACTTTTCAATATTTTTAGGTATAATTTCCAGGATGAAAACTATCCTATGTCCTTCCTCGGATCTTAAACTATCTCTATGCCAAATTTCATCAAAATCGATTCAGCGGTTTAAGCGTGAAGAGGTAACAGACAGACAGACACACTTTCGCATTTATAATATTAGTATGGATATCTTAATTTCACAAGCTGACATATAACCAATAGTCACATAGTCACATTCTCACCGATACTGATCCATAACTACACTTCGCTAAGATACATGTGGTAATATTTCGGAATACGTCAATAGAAACGTTGAATTTATCCCGTTTATATTTATGTTTATTGACAGCCGACTACGCAAATGTTGAGTAATTGATTGATTACGGATCGGACCCTCGGAGAAAAATGGCGGGACCACCTTTGTGCCCTAACATTGTCGCGGAGACATTAATAACGGCAACGTCGAATAAATAACTCTTAGCAGTCAAAGGAACACGTAAGCAGGGAGGTTGACCTGAAATGTAAGGAAAATTGACGCTTTCCATTTCACTTAACGTTAATGCAACTCGAATAACAGAACTTATACCTACGGCGACCGCGTTACCGAAAAGTACAAAGCGGGAAGGCCCCCAAATAGGTGGACCGACGACTTGGGATCGCGGGAAGCAGTTGGATGAGTGCCGCGCACTACTCCGATTGCAGTTGCAACATTTAATGACATTCAAAAGGCTGACCTTGTCTTCAATTATAGCTAAAATACTCTTGAGTAAGTCGCCAATGGCGCCATTTAGACAAAATCTGATTTAAAATCGGTTTAAAAACTAAGTTTGTATACTATGCGAAATCACCAAAACTGTATCTTTACATGTTCAAATTCACGTAAAAATTGTCAGGAACGGCTCGACATGTTTCGAACTCGAATGGAGCTCTTCATCAGGGACAGAGCTATCCGTGCTGCTATGCGACTCGCGGCCCGCTTTTTAATAATATTGTTCAAGTTAGTTCTAGAAAACCACTCATTTTCATCCTGCATTTACTAAGTAAAAATAATTAAGTATCGAATACTAAAAAAGCTAATTAAATAAATAAATATCAGACAACCTCACACAAATCGATCTAGGCCCAAATTAATTTATTGTAAAGATATATTTGATACAATGAATTGACTAAATTGATACACCAAACTCTAAGAATTACCTAATACAAAGCTTTGTAACAAACTTGGAAAATAGACTGTTTGAAATAAATTTCCCAAATCCTTATTGTTAAAGCCATTAAGTTTTTCGACGAAAGCCAACAAAGAGGTGTCAAGGCTAATCAAAATGAGGGGTCATTGGCCGAGGATAAGGTACGGTATTACGGTCCTGATTCAAGAAGGCACTGCGATATCTCCGTTAAGCAATATCTCGGCTTTGTCACGGCCATTAACTATAAGTAGTTAAGAATTGTGTCGAACCGGCTCGGTGCCTAGATGGCTTGGTTACTGACATAGTAGCATTTCATTTGTTATAGATCTTAAGTTTATAGTTCCCAGCCAACTCAGAAGAGGGCGCTGTAATAAACCTTGGATAAGAATATATCAGAATCAGAATATATCTATATCAAAATATATCACAACGGTTATTTCGAATAGAGCTATCGCTAAACTAGAAAGCTAACGACGACACCTAAATGCAATCGATTAAACGATATCTTCTAAATAGATAAAAAACATGGTTTATTCATATGACATTCGATTTGATCTGATTTGATTTCAATAGCATCCCTGTAATAGTACAGAAACGTCGAATTTGTGAACAAAAAAAAGCCATTTTTATTCAATATTAAATCGACGCTACGATTCCTAAAAACAGATTGCGCTATCTCTCATAATTTCTGACTTCTCCATGCTGACCCATTAGATTGATCGCTCCGTATAGTGGCGATTTCTCAGAGAGACGTCATTAAAGTCGTCGAATTTGGCCTCAGCCTCCTTTGATGAGCACTTGTAGGTAATCCGCGCGATTGGCGATCGTCTTTATGTAAATCGCCTAATGGTGGCGGTATTCATAGCTTAGCTCAGTAGACATACAGAGTGATCAATCCAAATGGGTCAGTAAGGAGAAGTGTTGTTGTGTTCCGGTGTGGGGGTAAGATAGCCGGTGAAATTACTAGCATAGAGGCATTCCATCTTCGTCCTCCGGGTAGGCAAGCACTTGTGACTCCTCTGGTGTTGCAGGTGTTTATGGGCGACGGTAATCGCTTTCCATCAGGCGATACGTTTGCTCGTTTGCCCCCTATGACATAAAAAAAAAAAAAAAAAAAAGTCAGATACTATAAGGGATAGGGAAATCCTTTATTAAAATCAAAGGCGTTGACGTAACACATTCACTGCCAGCAACGCATGTATGCGTTCACATTCATACTAGTTTGTTTCTAGGCCACGTCCCTTGGCAGTGAATGCCTTAATTAAGTAACGTACATAGAATTTGTTTTACAATCTCAGTTCAAATATATTTATTTCTCTAAGATTATAAATCACTTAAACGAGAAACAAACAATATTTCGATATAACAATATTCATTATAACAATATTAATTATAAGTATCTCAAACATACTTCACAAGATACTCACATGATCTGCCATAGCAACAAATGCGACATGCACATACAGAATTTCGACCAAATTCGAAGACTGTATATCAGATTTTCTAAAGACTTATACCTGAAGGGAAAAATCCAAGTCTCAAAATACCTAATTCATAGAATCATCATACATGACGGATTAAAGTAGCCGGCCAGGACTAAGCAAAATAGAGCTGCCACGAGAGTAGAGTTTACGAATTCTAGTTTCTTGATAGTCAGTCATTAGGGTTTCCAGTATTGAGAAAAAAACCTTTTCGAATTTTTGTGTCGATACAAAGTGGTTTTGGTTATTAGATTTATAAGTAACAAGATTACAAAACAAGTCGAAATAAAACCTATCCTTCAATTTTAACTAATAATGATGAATCGTCAGAGCAAAACATTTTTCTGGCTACAGGATTAGGTCCGCACTACACATCCCGCCCGGTCGCTGATTGTCTCACTCACTTTATACTTTGAGCAATTTGCAGAAGGTAGGAAAGGCCGATTGCAGGCTAGTACCTACTCGTAAGATACCATTTTATCAGATGCAGCGATTTTTAGATCCATCGTCTCGCACTACTTCGGTAAAAAAAATGGGCTTGTAGGTACTCTTGTGATCCGTTGATTTTGCGATTTTTCTAGGGATCTATGATTCCTTATTTAATAACATTATCTTAATAATGTATGCCGAATGTAACAGGAATACCAAAAAAGATAAATTTACTCTTTAAAATGGACTACATTTGTTTCACCAATTAAAAAAACAGATGAAGTAAATAGTATTTTCAATGTACACCATCCAACGTTGACATTGTGCTGACTGGCTACTAATTATCAAATATTTCGCGAAAAATTGCTTCTCTGAATAAAAAAATATTTTACAAGTTATTTCATGATACAAGCTAATTGTAAAAGTTGCTCAAAAGTTACGTTAAAGAGTAAAATCTATGTTTAATGTATTACGCCAGTTACAGCTTCAACTTTAGAACAAAAACACTTGATAATCACTTTAAAATGTATTTAACGTCAATTAGACGCAGTGAGGTAACCTGCAGCTACACTTAAGAACTTGGCTAACACGCTACGAGCAACTAGCGCCAAACTATCACTAACTGCGGTATTGCGCGGGACGCGAACTTATCAAACTAACCGGTAGTAGTAAGTAGTAGTTACATCACAGGGTATAAGTATACTATAATATTTACAAGTGAAACCAAAATCATAACTTTATTTTGCCGTATTGAAATAAAACTATTAAGGGCCGATTGTTCAATCACCAGATAATAGTACATTACTGCAGAGGCCGCGATATAGGGAATTGTTGGCCGAGTAGTAATAGATGGCCGAGTGATAACGAGGCCATCTAGAGATACGAGGCCGACAATCCCTGTTCGCGCCGAGGCTTGTATAGTGCTTTTCTCAAATAAATCCAAGGAAATAATACAAATGTTCAACTTATATATGCATATATTTTTACTATTGCCGCCAACTTTTTACTTTTTTCAAAATTTCTTTTATTAAGCTGTTCGGGTTAATTTTTTTGCCACCAAATGTTAAGATGACTCTATTTATTAAAAAATTACAACACCTTATTAATTAGATATTGTTATATTTTTTAACAATAAACGTGATTACTTGTTTATTTTATTGAATATCTGTTTTAATCTAATTGAATAATCTAGTTAAATATAAGAAATAAAGCGTAAATATACATGCACAAACTACGTTTTTTTTATTGGCAGTATGCCATAGATTATCAATAAAAGAAATAAACCCCACTGAAACAAAAGACAATCTCTTTGTTGGCCACGGCCAATAATGTTGTAGGAAATTCCTTTATTGACCTCTAATTTGAAATTAGAACGAATCTTCAACAATTGCTATACAAAGACGTATTTCGCGTTCTATTACCACGATCATAAGAACGACATTTCCTTGGATGTTTGAGAAAAACATATATCTGTCAGATAAATGTTGGCTGTCACTTTTCTCTTATATGACGGGAGAAAAGGATAGCAATCATTTTAACTGGCAGATAAATTTATCTGGTGATTGAACAATCGGCCCTTAAACGGATTTTATCGCGTATATTAATAATTTGAGCCTCCCTGACGTTTCGGTTACTTTCCCGTTGTCAAAGGTTGACTGAGAAAAACACGTGTCTTTACACATTGGCATTTGTACGTACTTACATGCCAGATGGGCCAGAGATTATTTTAAAGTGAAAAATTGTGTTTTTCTCAGTCAACCTTTGACAACGGTAACTGGAAAGTTACCGAAACGTCATCATTACTCAAATACGCGCGATAAATCCATTTTAATAAATTGGCCTATATTTTACTATAAAAAAAGTTGAGTAGGTATTTATTTTTTAGGTACCTATGCCAATTGGGAAAGTGCTATGGATAGGGACTGGTTATGAATGGGACAAATTCAATTTACCGCTGCAGGAACCAAGTAGTAGATTTTGTTTTGGCCATTTTATTTTTCATTTTGTTTTTTTTTTTTATTTGTCTATGCTATGGGCCAATGTTGCCAAAATGCAGAAAACAAAAATATACTACTTGGTTCCTGCCGCGGTAAATTGAATTTGTCCCATTCATAACCAGTCCTATTCATAGCACTTTCCCCTACCTTTCCAAAAACCGATGTGCAATATTTTTGACCGCGTATCTGGCATTTAAAAAGTGTTTTGTTCCCGCCCTGGACTACGGGCAAACAGGGCCCATCAACTGTTTAAACCAGCAAAACGTAATTCGGGGCGAGAACAAAGACGTGGGCGCGGTGCGCGCCTCTAAACTTAATTCTAGCTCAATTCTAAAACACTAACCTTCCCAGTTAATGTGATGTGTTAATGTATGTGTATGTGATTCGCTGGATGCGAAAGTCGTCTCGGCGACCGTATCGCCAGCGCCGTCAAAAACCACAATTTTTCACAGTAATTACGAATCAAAATGTCACCAAATATTCACGAGGTTGCCTAGGCAAACAAATCACTCGTATCCAACAAAATATATAAAGCGGACACCAAACATGTGTCTTCCAAATCGCTCCATCCAAACGTCTCAAGCATGCTGTGGCAACACGGAACTATAAAAATCTTAAATTTTGAGCGCCACCTAATTAGCAGATATTGTACTACAAGCTAAGTTAATGGCAACACCGCTCACCGCAAACGTCAAGCTAACGCGTGGTAATTTCAAATGGTGTCCGTGTCATTTGCGTTATTTACAATTTGTTCGTGTTAATAAAACGAAGCGGCGTAAGTCATTAGAGTGACCTCGCTACAACGCAGTGACACACATAACAGTGTTTATACGATGATACCACTAGTTGTTGTTGTTTGGTTACTGTACTCACTCGGAACGCACAGCTATGACTACTGGGAGAAACGAGGCGTGCAATATGACAAACCACTACCATTCATCGGGACAGTGGGAAGAATCTTCAGTCAGAAGATGAGTATGACTCAATACTTCACGGAGCTGTACCGAAAATACCCAAAGGAAAGATTCGTTGGATATTACTTCTCCCGTGAGAAATCCCTAGTTTTAAGAGATCCAGAACTTGTGAAACATGTATTAATAACGACGAGTGTGACCGTCCATCCGTCGTCCAGCAAGGCGAGTGTGGATTCAACTCCCGCCGGTCCGCGCACTTCTCTGGGTACTAAACTTGAGGTAGGCGCGGGGGCTGCGGGGTACCCATGTCGATGTGACGGCTTCAGTGGCGATCCCCTTCGGCTTGGCATAATGAAGTAGACGGTGATGGAAGTATTCGCAGCCGTCTTGTTCGCACTTCTCACGCTTGCAGAAATGCGTCTTGTTCTTGAAGCGTAGACATCGGAAACATAGCCGTTGTTTTTTAGGGCCCTTTCAGATGAACGGCACTTTCCCGGCACTTCGTGGACATCATCGACGGCGGAGCGGCCGGGCAAGCTTGTTTCGACGGCGTAGTAGTGGCGGCGGTGGTCGTGGTCGTGGTGGACGTGGCGGTTGTGATTTCCGCCGTGTCTCCCGTGACCGACGCGCGACGTCCGTGTATTCGCCGTCGTGGAGTCCCCCTGCCCAGCCCAGGTACCAAACAGGTTGTATAAGAGCTTATACAGCCATTATAACTCTAATTTAAGCTGTATAAAGGGTTTATAAGCGCTTATGCAGCCTGTGTGCTACTTGGGAGATCTCTCTCCCGGCGAGGTAGTCTCCGATCCTGCTAGTAGCGAGATCAGAGACCGACCCTTGCCTTGCGATCTTGTAACGGGCATGTTGAATTTTCTTTCTTGAATTTTCTGTTTTGAATTTTCTTTCTTGAATTTTCTTAGTGGAATTTTCTTTCTTGATTCGGCTTCCGAAGGACCATGATATACCCCGGCGCTACCTCCCCTCTGACGCCCGTCAGTCTGTGGGATGTCGTCGTGCTGTTACGATCTAATCTTATAACTTAGTACTTATCCAAGTACTCAGCTATTCTATTGGGGAATGAAATGCAGTCAGGGTAATTATTTATTGTCTTAACCTATCCTACTTAAACCTACAATTTATTTATTTATTACAACTAAGTAGTAAAGCATCATGTTATTCTTACAGGCTAATAAACAACAACGAAACGTAAATTTTATTGAACATAAAATACCTCTAGATAATAAAACAAAACATAAATTCTAGTTGGTATTTATAGTTTTGACAATCCCTAAATGCATGTAAATTGTCTTAGCGTAATTTATACTGACATTTTATATTATGAAATAAATAAATCTAAATCTGACAAAACATTCAATGTATAATTTTAAGAAATGTTCTAACAATATATTTGACGGCGGCGTCGTCGTGCTCGCATTTCCTATTGACCGCCAAGCGGTCTAGCAATTTACCGTGCCACTGACGCCAGAGTAAAAAAAAAAGATGTGCCCCAAAATCAACAGGGATTGAAAAATACTTGTAGCGGTTAGAATTACAAAGTTTTTGATCATTGAAATTTGGACGGCTGTGGCCGACGTGGCGTCAGGGGCACGATTTTTTGTTGACGGCCACAGCCGACTGTGGCGGTCAAAAGGTTAATAAATTACCTTACGTGGTAAACAGGTGTAAACAGCAGCTGCACCTGGCCAGACCGATCAGGCCACTGTGACGTCACGACCTCTGTCGATAAATTGCCCTACCAGGGTTGGTGGGGATCATTCTTGCTTGCGGCCTGGTCGCGTGCACTTGTTGTCCAAACCATGGAGTAGTATTGTCGTTTAATTATTAGTTATTTAAGGAGATTACTGTTGTTTTAAAGTAAATGTAAATTACGTGTGGTAAAATAAAACGAGGTCACTAAGTAGACTGTTTTTCTATTTGACAAGGTAACCTTTTAACACCTTTATCGGACCATCCCCGACATATTTTAAGAAAAAAAATGTGTTATTTATTACTACTTCCTCCCGTTTTAGATTATCTCAGTGTTTAGGAGAGTGCTTTAGCAGAAACGTGTAAATGTAAACGCAACTCGCCTTAATACGGTTCTAGTTGCCTTTCAATTAGAATGAAAATAGAATTGGTTTCTATTTGCACTCTCCTAAAGCACTCCCCTAAACAATAAGATAATCTAAACCGGGCTTTAATGTGAACGTCTCGGTAGTGTTAGTGTGGGCCGATTTTGTTTGGCGTCTTTAGCCGGGTACAGCAGTCAAGCTGCCTCGTTTGTTTGCTGCGTCGTGCAGATATAATATACGGTGCGAAGCCATCCGTTCGACAAGGCTGGTCAAATGGGGCATAGAATAGTACATTACACACCTACGGCCGTGAATTCGTAAATTTCCCAGATCGCATATTTATGTCCATCGCCTTCGGCTCGGGCCACACCTGCGATCTGGGACATTTACGAATTCACCGCCCAAGGTCTGTAATGTACCTACTATCACTGTTCTAAATGGGTATAGGTATACATACATACTAGCTCTATATGGTATACATACATACTAGCTCCATATATATCTCAAGTTGTGGTAGCTACCAACTAGATGGCGCTCTATTCAAGGATTTTAAATATGGCTGAGTTGCCAGTCTATACCCTATGTTACATTGTAGTCTTTGGTCTCAAGAAATCTTACAAGTGAATATGTAACCTCAAAAATCATAGTGTCAAAAGTGATGGCTCGGATGCGTTTCGTTCCATGCAAAGTAATATCGGTCGGGGCAGAACAAAAAGCTTTGTACGGCTCGTGATATATATAATTATATTCGGAAGTTCCATGTTTTAAGTTAGAAAGCTATTGCTATATGTATATCGTTATGTTACTATAAATAGACGCAGTCAGCTCATATGGCAGTTCGCTCAACTTCAGAACTTGGCTGACGTGCTACCTCGTAGTGAACACGAACTATTGCGAACTACGTGTTGTTCAGGACGTCAACTTATCAAGCCAAATAGCAGTAGTAGGTAGTATAGTAGTATTTACTAGCGACCCGCCCCGCTTCGCACGGGTGGGGTGCAATGCTGATAAATTATGCATTTATTATAATTTTATTAAAACTTTCGTGAGATATATTTAATTATTGTATGAAGCGGTTTACACTCAAGTGAAATTGTCAGGAACGGCCCGACATGTTTCAAACTCGTATGGAGCTCTTCATCAGGGACGACTGCCCGTACACCGCCGCGGCAACCTCTTCACTGATTTATTATACCTACATTATAAACCGTCCTCTTGAATCACTCTATTTATAAAAAAAAATCAAATCAGAATCCATTGCGTCGTTAGATCTAAGCATACACTGGGACAGGCAGACAGGAAGCAACTTTGTTTTATACTATGTAGTGATTGTGCACCCCATGCGAATATAATAATTGAACAAAAAGTAGGGTAACTCTCATCGCTAACGAGCGATCTCTTCCAGACAACGAAGAAAAGTGTGAGTGTTCTAATAACTAGTGGCTCTATATGTTTCGAAATGGGTGAAATATGCTTTTTATTACGTTTTTAAAGCCCTCTGCTGTTTTGAAAAATTTCGAAAAACTGAAAAAATGCTATATTTATTTATCAATCTTGTACGTCTAGCGTAATGTTACACGCGACTCTTTGTCGCACGACAAACACTACCTGTCACTTTCCTATCAGTACCGTGCGAGCAAGACAGGTGATGCGTCGCGCGACTAGAGACGTCGCGGCAAGATATGCTAGCAACAAAAACATTTCACGATATGAAAAATGCGAACTGTAAGCTAAAAACATTCGCAGACGATAGCAATTTTGACCAAGCTGAAGTTGAGACGCTTCGCTCGCTCAGTCATTAATGCAACTTAAGAGGCATATAGATAAAGGATTGTGATAGGTACTTAATTTATGAGTCCTCTAGTTTTGAAGTCAGTTTAGAATATAACCCGGCCTGGGTAATTGGGTTAATATTGGGACTTCTGGACCATAATTATTAAAAAAACGTGTGGCATCTCAGTTGTCAATGTCTGTTGAGTAATTTACGCGTTATATTGAAATGAAAATATCTCAAAATAAACATGATTCCGTTATGTTTATTTTGAGTACTCATAGCATAACCCTTTCTTTTGGCTTTGTCCTAGTCAAGTAAAAAAGAGCATTGAATTATTTTCTCAAAGCTTATAGTTACTTTGCCAATATTATTGCATGTTATTTTAATGTTGTGTTGCGTACCTATTCCTTGATGTTTGAGGTGTGCAATAAAGAGTATTTGTATTATACATTACCCCACACCAACCTCTCGGCCGTGCTTCGATCATGTTGAAGGATTACCTGTAACAGAGGGCACTGTTTACGATATGAAGTGAATAAATCACGAGCATCGCGGCTCGGGGAGCAGTTACAGAGACGGATGGCGGACGAAGACGATTACAGGGGAATTATGGCGATTTTAAAAACAAATAGGGGATAAATCTCTTGGGTAACCACACATTATCAGGTGTTGGGGCACAGTTGTATCGACTTCTTGTGTGATGTTATTTATTTAACCCAAGAGGCCTTATTTCTATGATCAAACATGTTTCTTAAAATATTATCAATGTTACTACGTAGAACAAGGCCATTGCGATTTATTGGTATACAAGGTGGCCCATTTAGATCGGTCAGTATGGGAAAGTCTGAAACTATAAGACATACGATGATCTGTTCTTAGGAACCATGACATCGATTTTAATAACAAGAAAATATATCAGTTGTGTAGGTTGTGGATTTGGACCTAATCACTACATAGTATAAAACAAAGCCGCTTCCGTCTATCTGGCCCTATGTATGCTTGGATCTTTAAAACTACGCAAAGGATTTTGACGCGGTTTTTTGTAGAGTGATTCAGGAAGGTTTGTATGTATAATAGTTACATGCATAATTTATCAGCATTGCACCCGTGCGAAGCCGGGGCGGGTCGCTAGTAAGACTATAACTGTATTTCCAATAAAAATCACCTTGACACCATACATTAGTATTGTCATCACGTCCATAGTTCCAGCCAGTGTTGCGAGAAGTTCCGCAAATTGTATTATAGTTAGTGGGAACTTATAATTATTTTTGTTAACTTAAAATGAGGCGACGCACTTGCGGGTTCAGTTGTTTTGACGGCCACTGCTATAATATTGTGTATGTTGCCGTGGTCGTGGAGTATAAAATAACTCAATGTACTTTGTGACTTTTTCAAAAACTAAATGAAAAGAAATCTTTCTGAAAACAGCTGGACGAATTACTATAAAATACCTAATCGTCATATTAGTACCTAACAATATTTCAGAAATTCCTTGGATTTTTTGAAATTTTATGTGACCAATCTGGAGATACCAAACAAAAAAATATACATATTTACTATATTGGTTAATAAATGACTAAGTTCTGAGGTAAGAACATAAAAAAACAACTTCCTTATTTTTGAAGTCTGTTGAAAAATCTTAACGCCCATAAAAGCTCTCACGCACACACAAACACACTATGTACACTGGAACAAACATTTAGATGAAGATGGCTGGATAGCCCGATACGAGAGCGACAGCCACGGCCGCAGAATTGACAAATAAAAAGTTGCGCCTATCGATGAAGGGAAGGTAGGATGGAAAGGGGAAGAGCAGCGCGCTGGTGTCTCAGTTTGCGCTGGTGGGAAAGACAAGCAAACCATGCTTCATCATGAGCGACCATACCATCGCACAGTCTTCCTCCAGAGGTCACGGTCGTCAGACAAACTGACAATTAAGGCCTGACCACTAATATAGTAGAGGATTGTCAGATGGGCGCTATTTATAAGATTTATAGGGCAACAATTTTGCAAACTAACAGTATAGTCCGAAAACATATTATTGGCAACTGAACATTTTTTCTATGACATGTTTACTTTTATTATTTTCTAAATCTATTATTTGATAGCAACCTATTATTTATTAAAGTATACCCTACTCCAGTTAATATCCGTCCTATAAAGAAACGTAAACAAACCACCACGATAACAATCACATTGTTGTCAGACAATCATAAAATCATTGCCAGTGTAAGAAATTAGTTCCAGTGAAATTCCGCAGTATGGCACATTCTCATGTAATTATTTGTGGTCAGGCTTTGATTGAATCGTCGCTTTTGTCGGCTGATCACGTTCGACTGCCCAACAACTTTGCAAAACATTTTATTATCAAATTAGTAGAAACAACACCTGGACCCAACAATATTCAAATCAAACAGCAATTGCGAATTCAAACCGGCAACTTGGCAAGTTGGCATGCAAGTTGCAGGCGAGTTGTCAGGCGAGTCGGCGGGCGAGTTAAATGAAACTAGTTGGAAACTTGGCCGTCTTTGGTTATGTTACGAGTTCGGTAATAAGATTATTTGTCTTTTTGAAAACTTGTCTCATTAATTAGTATGTAGCAAGTCTTAAAGCTTCTGGCAATTTTATGGAAAAGACGAACAGTGAAACTATACTCGAATAACCAACCACAGTCCAGTCCACACAAGTATGGTCCAAATTATGAAACAATTTGGCTAAATAATTTCCTCGCACACATTTTTTGCACTCGCACGGTTTATCCGTTTTTTTTGTGTAAGCTGTCGCTCCGCTGATTATTAACACCAAGATTGTGCTAAGCTAGGAAAGTGTTCTTCGCAGACCGCTTTGGATGCGCTGCCTAAAGCTGGTAGTCCACAGAAGCGGAGTGGAGAGAATGAACAAATCAGGCTGCCTCTTTATGAAGCCCAAAAAAAGTGCATTTACAGGAATGTGATTGGTTCATTTTAGACAGCTCTGCTCCAGTGGAGGCAGCCTTATTCGCAACGCGACGATCATGACCACTCCACATTCCACAAGTGTAACAAGGAAGGAAAATATCTGTAGAAGTTGAGAAACACAATTAAATATCGTTATTTCAACACGATACGGGAAACGTACTCGCACTAAGCCGTCGGGCGGTAAGCCGTAAATTGCAGCTCCAACTTTAGATTGCCGGCTCTGAACATTTTATAGTTCGGTAATTAGTTGGCCATTCGATCTTCGCCAGTTTCGGCTAACGCGGTTACTTCGTAATTGAGTAGGTTAATGTTTCCAGTTAACAAATGACTTCTAAAAAGGTTCGCTTACACTGTATTTTGTTTGTTTTTGATGCTTCGCTGATTGGAATACTATACAACAATACTTTATTGGACACCAACACGAGAAATTTTAAATTAAACAATGGTAGACTATCGGTCTTATCGCTAAATAGCGATCTCTTCCAGACAACCTTTAGATAGCGGAGTAAAAAAAATTAAACAAAAAATAAGGGGTGGGTGACATAAGAATTGTCTAAGGTGGTGAAATAATTTAAAAACATGATGTTTATGATTTAATAATAAATTCAAGTTCCCATCATCAGATAAAAAAACGGCTAAGTGCGTTAGACTCGCGCACCGACGGTTCCGGACGAACACCTTCCATCTTAAGTGGCCGGGGTAAGTTAAGTTTGCACCTGGTAGTTATGTATGGCCACGTATACAAATGAGGTTAATGCAATCGCTCACGTTTGTTGTATTGGAGCCCAATTCAAATATTAATTTTATTCTGTTTTTAGTATTTTTTGTTACAGCGAAAACAGAATTACATCATCTGTGAAAATTTCAACTGTCTAGCTATCACGGTTCATGAGATAGAGCCTGGTGACAGACAGACAGAAAGACGGACAGCGAAGTCTTAGTAATAGGTTTTGGGTACGGAACCCGAAAAACTACGCAAGAAATTAGGTTTTTTTTTAAAGAATCACCTTCGCCTGTCAAGTCATGGGCATAGCTAGTTGTGCTATATTAACTCTTTCGCAACCGAGGATTTCGTAGCGCTACGCGCGTAGCCGATAACGTGGGGAAATGCGTATGTAGTGAAAAATCGCTACGAGCACAGTGCCTTAGGGGCGAGCTCCCGGTGTTGAATGTGTTAAGTGACACATATTTTATAAGTTCTCATTTGAAAGTACACTAGACTAAATCGCTGAAGTAAAAAACATAGTAGTATTCGCCCCGCATTAATGCATTAATCACTCACTCAAATGAGTCAAATGTTTCCTTTCCTACGCAATCTATTTACTTTCCTCAAGCTACGCCAGCGAGAGTCGAACACAAATCCATAAAACAAAAACCTCACGCACAATGCAAAATGATAGCAGCATCAACCGTTTCTTTGTACAATATCAAAGTGCGTTTTACAAAATATTCCGCTGAAAGTCGCGTCTTCCCACGGCTTCACAGTTCCATTTCCATCTCTATACCCTGGTTATAAGACCCAAGGGCAGCTTATGCGTACATCGCGTGAGTTTTCTGGGACAATGGACGTCATTAGTCGAATTATACGTGATCGCACACAAAATGATGCATCCGACATGGTTTTCTGTGGGATATACGTCTTTTTGTAATCGAGGGGACGGGGAATAATGAATGACAGATGTGTGGAAATATGAGGAAATGCTCCGACCTACTTAGGGGAAGATCTGCGGTGAAGAAAAGAGTATTCGTGACGATAACATTATGCGTGATTCTCCTTTGTTTACGCATTTTTTTATCATAATTCTGTATCTATCGCATAATTACTTCTTTATGCTCACGCTGAATAATCTCTTCGCCGAATGATTAGCATAACTTTTTAATGCCGAAAATCTGACTTCTCTCGCTCAACCGCTCGCCATGCCGTTGGTCGTGCAAACTCGTGGCATCTCCGTAAGTGGTGAATAGTCGATTTCGGATCGGAAATTGTTTAAATATAGAGGGAGGTCAATTTTAGTATTAAATTTTCTTTTTCAGAACTGTAAAGGAAGGTGGCCCATTGGCCATTGGCCTATATGACCAATATGTCACTGGATAGCTTATTCTAAGTTCTAAAACGTTTACTATGGCAGGATGTAAATAAAGTTATAGGTGCATAAAAGAAGTTTGAGTTGAAACGTTATTATATATGTATAGGTAGCGTTTTTCGATACTAAGTTCCTGTATCGCTTTCTTATTAACTTTTTTTACACAGGGATTCGAGATTTCCCGCCATACAAAAAGTTGTAGAATATTAAAAAACCTTATTTCCAATAATATGTGACATATCGTTATTGGCCCCTAGGCCAGAGTCCATACAAATCTGCCTGACCTCCGTTAACTAATGTCGCGAATTCTGTCTAATAAACGTACTTGCCTTACATATCAACTAGAGCTAACTAAAGTATATATCATTCTGCCTAATTTGCTTAAAGCCCGTACTAAGCGAGTCTGTTCAGCAGACAAACAGACGGGAAAGCGAGGCATACATAATTACTAATATGAAAATGTATGCATGCACCGTCTCTTGCTTTTGCGTGGCTGATGTGTCGTGCGTGCCCGTTGTCGGGGTGTTCACGGAATTACTGAGACGTCACGACTTTGAGCGACCAGCTGCGCGGTGAGCAGTTGAGCGAGATCCGAGCGCGGCGGTCATAAGAGTGAGCGAGACATTCGCACCGCACAAAGCTGTCGCTTTCGAGCAAAGTACTGACATCGCCGTTAGACGACACGCGGAGGGTTTTTTTAAATTATTGATAGGCTAAGGTATGTACTGTAATTATTTTTAAACGACGTCAAAAAGGACGTTATTAATTTCAATTCTTTTTTTATTTCAAAGGGTAGGTATATTTCTATGAAGTAAGTTAATAAGATCTGTAATATATCTAATCTGTGCCATTCATTTTTCCACTCACTCTCTCTGCCCCGGCTAGACTTAGGGTAACATAGCGGTCTTAGTATTATAACTAAAGTATATTAAATAAATGACTGTATTTTCCAAAGCGCGGTGTTCTTAATCAATTATCACCGACACCACCAGGATACCATATAATACGCTTCAATAAACCTTTAACCAAACAAAAATGTTATCGACCGGTCTACCTCGCGGAGAACCCGCCACGTGACGCTTTAAATCTATTGCATTCTGTTAAAATCTCCCTGGATCCACCATAGAAAATTCTATGAAAAGCGAGATAATATAGCCCCAGTATCGAGCAGTGCCGTACCACAATGGACCGTTGCATATTGGCTCGACTGCAGCGCATTTACATTTAATTTCAACTGTTGCCGTCGCAGGTGCGCAAATAACCTCGCATTGAGGAGACGGCCTAAAAGGGATTGCTGAGCGTCGATAGGAGGTAAAAAAGATTTGAAACCTTCAGGGTACAACGACTGACGACTACTTAGATTTAGATTCAGAAACTGATTTGAAGACGGCATTTGACTGACAGGTCAAATTAGCTACTATTTTCGAAAGATTAAAACGACCGTTTAGAATGAAGTTTGTAGGAAAATATCTATACGTGACGTCAATCTTTAGAAGACAACTATACTACAGTGTAGTGTAGTGGCTCTGTATGAAATGACTGAAATATGTATTTTTTTCTTCTATTCAACTCATATTTCATCAAGGTACCGTGTTGACAACACGTTAGACCGGTAATCCAAAGGTACCAGGTTCGACACCTGGTGTCTTCCGGCAGGTTACGCATTTAATTTTTTGTTTGTGCTTTAATAAATAAATAATAAATAAATATTAAGGGACAATCATACACAAATCGACCTAGTCCCAAACTAAGCAAAGCTTGTACTATGGGTACTAGACGACGATATACATATATAGATAATATATAAATACATATATAGATAACATCCATGACCCAAGAACAAATATTTTGCACAAATATTTGCCCCGGCCGGGATTCGAACCCGGGACCGCCGACTCAGTAGGCAGGTGTCTACAAACCGAGCCAAACGCGTCGGGCTTTGATCTTTGTATCAATAGTTCAATATGAAAAATGTGGTGTATGAATAAAAAGACATTACCTACCTGTTTCATTTTATAACAGAATGAATCGACAAAAGAAAAACTATAAGTATAATTGCGAACCTAAGTAAAATGGCAAAATGTGTCGACATTCGAAATATCACAAATAACGATTTGTTCGATAATTTTCACGAAATCGTTTTTTCATAGTAGCAAATTTTCACATCGCGTTTTTTCATGATCGCCAATTGTATTATTCGTCTTTCTTCGTGTACCTATCGATTTTTCATGAAGCGTTTTATAATAGTCGCGTTTATTTTTTTCGCTTATTTTACGAATAGATTATTTTTTCAGTCGCATATATTTTTAGCAGCATTAGGCAACATACGCCTTAATGTCGACGGAGCCCCACTTCGTGGGGCTCCTATTTCTGGGTGGTCTGCCCGTCGGGCATCTGAAGATACCTAACCTACCTATAGTACCTATTAATATGTAATAATGTGGACACGACAGCAGGTAATGATTTGTTAGATTATGTTTTCGAGTAAAATAACCGCACTATATTATACTGATAATATTTGCGAATCCTAAAATAATCCACTGGTAAAATAAGCGAAAAAAATTAACGCGAACATTATAAAACGCTTCATGAAAAATCACTACATGAAGAAATACGAACAATAAAATTGGCGATCATGAAAAAACGCGATGTTTAAATTTGCTGCTATGAAAAAAAAAATTTGTGAAAATTTGCGAACAAACCCAAATAACACGGACCTATTTAATGGAGGAAAAAAATATTGCTGCATTGAGCCACGAAAAGCTGTTCAACAGAGTTTCATATTAAACAACTTATTAAAGTCCACATTCTTCATCAAATTTCAAAAATGTGCAGGAACATTGTCATTATGTTCACATTAATATAACGCGAAGTAATTTCAGAAGCGTGGTAAATATTCATACCTACTAAATTAAAACGCTGTCGGCTTTCAAAGATTTTCGTACGTTTTTGACGCTTTGGCATGATGGGCTTTGGTTTAGATTTTTTTATTTAAATTTTAAGGTTTATTTTTAAAATATTTTCTCTTGTTTTTGCTACGACAGCATAACCTACCTCTTTATAACCCGGATAATTTCTCTTTCATCAGTATTTTCTGGTCACCTCTCTTCATGAAAGTCTATCAGGTGTTATTCAAGAAGAATGCCTCTTTAATTTGTAGTGTGTGGCATATATCTACCGCCTTCCTGTAGTGATCGCTTAATGATGCTAAGATTACAACAATAAATAATTGAATACCAAATCCCTTGTGTTCCGGAGAATGGGCTGCTGAAATCATTCATCTCATTAGATGTACCTGAAAAAGGAAAACATCTGATGTCAGTACATTGATAAATAATTAAATCATTAGTTTACATTTCATAACTTATAAACAGTGGATAAGATAACATTCTATAAAGGAAACGGCATTGTATAAAGGAAAGTATTTGTGGTTTTAGCTTTTCTGATTCCGTGAATCATAATTATAAGCAACATTTTAATAAAAAACAACGCCGGTGTTTTGGAAAACCGGAGTTAAAAACGTTCACTTTTTTGTGAATTCTTGCCTCTAAAAATTTATAAACTTGCGCAAGTTTTCAAGTTTCAAGAGACCAGTTTTCTTAGCTAGGTACCCATCCGCTGTTCCCAGGACAGGTGGCAGGGTAATAGTTAACAGATGGCAGGTTAGTCGATGTGGCCAAATGTCACATTGAGGTTTTAAAAAATATACCAAACATACTATACGACGTAAAAATAAACTATTTGTAGATTATGAATCCAAATAAGTATAATAAAATAGTCGGGAAAAATATACAATGAACCTATGGGAAACTTATCGGTAGCGATTGGACCGGTATGCAATTGTAAGCCCCTAAACTAGTTGGCTACAAAAAATTACATGCGATATTTACTAAAATCTCCAGTATCCGTTCAGTTAGAGCCTGCACGACAAAACACTGATGTTTAATACACATAGGTTTAAAGCGTTAAATCCTCATGATTATCTATATTTTTCCCATCACGGAAGCAAACATTAGGACGGGCACCATACTTTTTCCGCAGTGATCCATCATTCTTCCGACTCTGTTACAAAACAAGGATAACGTATCGAGTAAATTACTGATGGCAATTTCAAACTTGGAGCGATATGTATAAAAACAAACCTTGGGCCCTAATTCCATACATATTTCTCTAAGATCTATCTGAGAAAAACTCCACTTCACAAACTAGGTCGTCTTGACAGACGGGCAGAAAGGCAGACAAACGGACGGACAGCGGAGGTTTAGTAATAGGGTCCCCTTTACCCTTTAGGTACGGAACCCTAAAAAAGTTCATTATGTACAGATCCATCTAATGTTTCCAGTATATTCGAGAGCTCAGGTCTAATGCCACCGTTAACTTGAGTAAGACGTTTTTCCAGCGAACGTGATCTTATGGCCGTGAAGGAGATTTGCTACAATACCCCCTTGGTTACACAAAAGGTCTTCCTTTGGAGGTATATCCCAGTCGGTTACGTCGTTTTATAAACGGTGCGTTGACTGGTAACATAAAAGGTCATACTTTGGAGATAAATTCCAGCCGCTTACGTCTTTTATATGCGTTGTTTTGAGTAGGTAGACGAAGTTTACTTAGTACCCGGCCTTTGTATCGCCATCGGAGGCTTATTCTTTTCAAGTCTTCAGGTGGCTTCCTACATTTTCCGGAAATGTGAGGTAGGTTTATGATATTGGAAAATGAAGACATTGGAGATTGTATAGTAATATTAGCTGACCCGACACACTTCATTCCGTCAAAAGAAAGGTTACATCTATAGTGGTGTTTTTCATTTTTCCCCAACATAAAAGGATACCTAAAAAAAGCTAGTGGTCTTCCCGTCTTAGAGTCTTGCGATGAGTTGTTCTATTGCATCAATCGATTCATTTTTATTTAATATTTATATAGAATTACAGATACATAGATAAATTTGAAAGTCAAACTACGCATCTGGAAATAGAAGTTGCAAATAAGAATAGAAATTGAAGTTGAAACAAAATCTATATAACTGCCAAAATTTTATGGAATTCATTGAATGAAATGTCACAGAAAATAATAGAGTACAGACAACACTTAGGATTACAATAGAGGTAAACAATAGATAATCGTATCGCTAAAGAGCGATCTCTTCCAGACAACCTTGAGATAATATAATAAATGTGCCGCAAATGTTATAAATCGAAATGTATTCTTGGGATCGAGCTTAATATTCAGACCTAGTCTGGACAGAAATCTTAATAAAGGCCTTGTCAATAGATCTAACCCTTTGGCCTTTACGCTAAATGCTACATTGATCCAAACATTCAAATATCACGCTCCTATCCAAATACATATTTAGAAATTCAGCAACGTCATATCCAACGAGAAAGACTCAAGCAATATATAAACTTAACACAACCACTGAAGAAATAAACTTATGCAAAGGAAGATTGATAAGAACAGCTCCTGAAGATCCAATCTGTGAATTTATTCAAGAATCCCAAACAGCTTGTATAAACCGGAATAATCCATTGAATTATAATATTTGTTTGAAGCGCTCTTGAAAACGGCTTGTAAGGGATCTCTGGAATTGGATGCGCAAATGTATCTATGTAAATAACCTCTAAAAATTCTGAGTAGAGGAAATTTCTGATAGGAATGACCTACTTTTTCTGTGAATTGTTCCTTTGGTCAAAGGAATCGGGATTGGATTCCAAGGATTGAATTTAAAAGATTTAAATGAAGGCTATTGTTTGTCTACCCTTTCAAATATTATACTTTCGTAAGAGAGTTTCTAACGTTTATATTGTTCAGACGAATCTTATAAGCAAGTGTTTGAATTTTGGATTGAAATTAAAACACTATATTGAAGCTAAACTATCGAATTCTCTGCCTGTATCCCTGAACTATACTTACTCATTAGAAAAAAAAATGTAATGTAAATATGGTTTATGGGAAATAAAAAGGTTAAATATTTTTTTATCCCTGAAGTACCTTATTTTCAACGGTATCATATCCGATCTCTATTTCATCGTCGTACTAGACAAATTATGGTTCTTTAGTAACCAAAAGCTGATGTTGCCGTTCCTATAGGATTTACCCAATAAATCCTTAGTCCAAGTGCTAGAAGAGCAACAGCATTGGCAGCTGCATACCTATTAAGTATAGTAAATTTCATATACCACGGACCAATTTCAATTGAGAAAGTCATTAGGCGGTAAATCAGTAACAATAGAACAAAAGATAACTTTGGAAGGATAAGAACTTCAGAGTTTGGTAAAAAGGACACGTGCCAATTTGAAAAGCTGAGAACATAAAGCAATTTCTCATCAAAAGAAAACATTATGGTTCTCATTGTGTAGTCTCGAGTGGAATCGGGCCTTGGCCTTAGTATATGAAAAGGCTCATTATCCGTTCAAAAACGCTGATTGCTTTAGACATTTTTCTCTATGATCAAAAATTTTTCTTAACATATGTTACTGCTTAGAACAGAGCTATTGCGATGTATCAATGAAAAATTTAAACCTACAGTTTGAACTTTTAATTGATGATTTTTGTTTCAAAAACTACTCTAAATTGACCAAATTCACGCAGAAAAATGGTTTTACAACTTTTTTTCGACTGCACGCAATGAAATCATGAAATATACGTTATATATGTTACTTTCTAGAACTCAGGGAAAAGTATGATTCACTTTAAAAAGTTGGTTGAAATTATCAATATATTTGTCATAATATGAAAAAAATACCTTTTAAAATATATAAGGCCTCTTCATTGCACACTGAAACTCTCCAAGTCGAAATTAAACGCTCCTAAAAGCCTTGCTAAAAAATGCTGGACTTTCAGTCCGCATCAGCCAATTAAGTATAAAAGACTTAATGAGCTGATATAAAACTACCTAAACTACCTACCTCGACTCGAGATGCACTACAGATATTAAAACTAGAATAGCAATAGCTAAAAACGCTTTTCAACACATTTTTTAAAGTCAAAAATGGCCAAATTTATTAGAGAACGTTTTATTAAAACTTATATTTGGAGCATTGCACTTTATGGCTGCGAGACATGGACCATGATACAACGGGACAGAGAAAAGCTTGAGGCGTTCGAGATGTGGTGCTGGCGAAGGATGGAGGGAATAAGCTGGACAGAAAGAGTCACTAATGAGGAAGTATTGGAAAGGGTAAAGGAGAAGAGACATATACTTCATACAATAGAAACTTGAAGAGGGAAAATGATAGGTCATTTGATACGACACAACGATCTAATACAAAAGATAATGGAGGGGAAAATTTAAGGAAGGAGAGGAAATGGAAGGACGAGGATTAGCTATTTGGACCAGATCAAGAAAAAGGCAGACGTCGAGTTGTATTGAGAAGTCAAAGAACTGGCGTTAAGTAGAGCGGACTGGAGAGAACTGCACAGACAAGAGTGAAAATCTTAAAAAAAATAAAAAAACTACCTACCTACCTAAGATTGCCTAGCTGCCAGTGTGTAAGCGCTGTACGATAAAAAAAATAAGCCCATTAGCAATTACGAAACGATGACGATCCCGTGACCACACCGACGGACCAAAGAGGTACAAAGGTATTAGGAGAGCTTGTAAAAATCCGCAACGAATCCCTCACTAGAGGGGACACCGTAATCCTCCTTCCTAATTAAATAATTTACATTTATATTGCGTAGGCTCGGCACGGCGGCGCGACAAATTAATTAACCAATAAATAAATAAGACCACGTTATTTTAATTTAACATCAAAATAACCCGTGCACTTTGATCCTTCCTTTGCGATTAATTAATACGGATGAAAAAACTTCCATTAAAAACAAAGCTTTGGAAATATTTATTTACTTCCACTTTGTTCGTTCTATTTGCAGGTAAAGGTTTTCTGCTATTCGATTTAGACGAAATTCTTTGCTTAACTGAAGAGACGCTGAATGGAAAGCAGTGTCTTGGTGTTTTGTTTTACTGCAGGGCGTTTTCTTTTACACATGCCAAAAAACAATACTTAATTGCACCAATATTAAAATTTACAAAAAGGAAACAAAACAAATGCAATTTATAAATAACGGTAGACAACAGGCTGTCTTAGGGCTTGTGCACAAATCACGCGAGGTTAGATAGGGGGGGAGTCAAAAAGCAGCCGAAAAACCTCACGTGATTTGTGCACAAGCCCTTATCGTTAAAAAGCGATCTCTTCCGGGCCACCTTTGGCTAGTGAAATTGATGAAAATTTAACTTAATATAGAGTAGGTGCAGCAGAAGGCGAAGGGAGCACATAATTTGATACTATTAATGCTGGGATACGGGCAACGGAACCCTAGGGGACAGAGGCTGGCCGACTTTCTGGAGAAAGAGGAACTCTTCATGATGAACTCTTTCTTCCAGAAGCCGCCTCACAGGAAATGGACCTGGATAAGTCCCGATGGTTCCACGAGAAACGAGATTGACTTCATCATGACCGACAAGAAACGGATTTTCAGTGATGTGTCTGTGATCAATAGGGTAAAGACCGGCAGTGATCATCGAATCGTAAGAGGCACACTGAATATCAATGTTAAACTGGAAAGGTCCAGTCTGATGAAGTCTACGCTCCGACCTACTCGGGCCCATATTCAAAACCCCGAGAGCTTTCAACTCGAGCTCTCCAACCGCTTCGCTTGTCTGGAAAACTTTGCCTCAGTGGACGAGATCAACGACGGGCTAGTGGAAACTGTTCACACGGTAGGGTCGAAGTTTTTCAGACCCCGCCGTAAAGATAGACCTCAGAAATTGTCTGATCGAACCTTAAACCTCATGGCTGAACGACGCTCGCTACAGTTGCAGTCTCCCGATGACGCGAAGTCATATAGGCAGCTTAATAGACGTATATCGAAGTCCTTGCGACATGATCTGCGGGTCTTTAATACGAACCGTGTTAAAGAGACCATTGAGCAGAACAAAGGCTCCAAAGTGTTCGCAAAGGACAAGTATATTGGACAAAGCCAGCTGACCAAGCTGAAACGGGAAGATGGCAGCATAGCGTCGACCAAAGCAGAGGTTCTAGGCGAGATCGAGAGGTTCTATGGTCAGTTATACACTTCAGTCGCTAAGCCCGTTGACAGCTTGGTAGGCGATCCAAGAGCCAAGCTGTCCCGACATTATACCGAAGACATCCCGGACATCAGTCTGTACGAGATTAGGATGGCCCTGAAGCAGCTTAAGAACAACAAGGCGCCGGGCGAAGACGGAATCACCTCAGAGCTTCTGAGAGCGGGTGGAACACCGGTACTTAAGGTCCTCCAGAAGCTCTTTAATTCCGTCTTGTCCGAGGGCAAAACGCCTGAAGCATGGAATAGAGGCGAGGTGGTACTGTTCTTCAAGAAAGGTGATAACAGCCTATTGAAGAACTACAGGCCCATCACGCTTCTAAGCCATGTTTATAAGTTGTTTTCAAGGGTCATCACGAACCGTCTCGAACATAGACTTGATGACTTCCAGCCTCCCGAACAAGCCGGTTTCCGAAGAAGCTATAGTACCATAGACCACATACATACGCTACGGCAAGTTATACAGAAGACTGAAGAGTATAACTTGCCATTATGCTTAGCGTTTGTGGACTATGAGAAAGCCTTCGATTCGGTGGAAACATGGACGGTGCTCGAGTCACTTCAGCGATGCCATATTGACTATCGGTACATTGAAGTGTTGAAGTGTTTGTATAGTAACGCCACCATGTCGGTCCGAGTTCAGGAGCAGAGCACAAAGGCCATTCCATTGAGAAGAGGCGTAAGACAGGGGGACGTTATTTCCCCGAAACTGTTTACGGCCGTTATGGAAGACGCCTTCAAGCTCCTGGAATGGCAAGGACTTGGCATCAACATCAATGGCGAATACATCACTCACCTTCGGTTTGCCGACGACATCGTAGTCATGGCAAAGTCGATGGAGGAACTCAGCATGATGCTCGATGACCTCAATCGAGTTTCTCAACGGGTGGGCTTAAAAATGAACATGGACAAGACGAAACTCATGTCAAATGCCAAGGTTGTGCCCATCCCAGTCTCTGTTGAAAACTCGGTACTCGAAGTTGTTGACTCATACATCTACCTAGGACAAGTGGTCCAATTAGGTAGGTCCAACTTCGAGAAAGAGGTCAACCGCCGAATCCAACTCGGCTGGGCAGCGTTCGGGAAACTACGCAATGTCTTTTCGTCCGACATACCTCAGTGTCTCAAGACGAAAGTCTTCAACCAATGTGTGTTACCAGTAATGACTTACGGCACCGAAACGTGGTCTTTCACTATCGGCCTCATCTCAAAGCTCAAAGTCGCTCAACGAGCAATGGAGAGGGCTATGCTCGGGGTGTCTCTACGTGATCGAATCAGAAATGAGGAAATCCGTAGACGAACTAAAGTGACCGATATAGCTCACCGGATTAGCAAGTTGAAGTGGCAATGGGCAGGCCACATAGCACGCAGAGCAGATGGCCGATGGGGCCGAAAAGTGCTCGAGTGGAGACCTCGGACCAGCAAGCGCAGCGTAGGACGTCCACCTACAAGATGGACAGATGACCTTATAAAGGTCGCCGGAAGGCGCTGGATGCAGGTCGCTTCCAACCGGTATATATGGAAGTCCAAAGGGGAGGCCTATGTTCAGCAGTGGACGTCCTATGGCTGAGATGATGATGATGATGAATGCTGGTAATTTCGGTCGCGCCATACATCATTTCACGTAATCACGTCCCACCAAGTATGGCGCGACCGAAATTACACTCGTATGGTTTCACCCTAAAGAGTTTAGAATCATCATAAAAAATACTTTCGTTTTTTACCGAACTTCTCTATGGAAGTCCTATTTGGGCAAATTTTTATTTTGTTGTCGATTTCTTATTTTTCTCAGATTTCAATAGAATTTGGTGAGTTGGTAAAGTTCCTTCTTCTGAATATGGTAAGCCCAATTTCACGATATGTCCTACAAATTTTTCTCCATTGAGTTACACAAAATGTATTACAGAAATTGGCCCATGGGCAAACTTTTATTATTTATTATTATTTATTTATTTATTAGGAACTACAATTTCCTTAAATCTAGATACATTGTCCCACAAAACCAGTAGCTGGTTTGACTGTGGGATCTTTGTGGAATCTCTAGTTTAGGTACAAGGTATGTATTACGGTTGCATTACGGTAGCAGTGTGAAGAAGTGTTTTCTTAACATTCTTTTGAACATGTTTTTGTTTGGCTCTCATCGTATTTCCTCCGTGTGTTGTCAAATTATTTATTTTTCATTTCGAGCTCCTCATTTTGTACTAATTTGAGTACAAAATAAGAAATTTAGTTAAAAAGAATTCATAATTTTTTTGTAGCTCAATGGGGAATTTTGTAGGACATACCTATCGTGAAATTGGGCTTACCTAGTTTAAAATAAGCAACTTTACCAACTCACCAAATTTTATTGAAATCTAAGAAAAAAATAAAATCGACAACAAAATAAAAATTTGCCCATTTTACGCAGTACATAAATAAATAGCATAAGAAGGATCTTGTTTAAAATACTTTTGGAGAGTGCTTAAGGTTACGTCACTTAGATATTAATGAGAACATTGTAGTTTCTAAGACCGAACTCATTGAATTTTATGAGCTACAAAAAATAAAGTTACAGCGGTCAAGTTTTGTAACGGTTAACTTGACTGCTTATACCTACGCAGTTCAAAAGTAAGCTCAAATAGGCTTTTGTTATAGGTACTAGATGTCGATACACACATACTCACATCTATGGTTTACCCTTGTTTCATAGAAAAACGTTTCATCGAATTTTCATTTCATAGAAATATCATTTCATCGAAAGCATTTTTTTCTGAACAATAAAATATTTTGGAATGTTATATATAACACAAGGCTGAAAAGGGGGGAGAAAAAAAAAATAAGATCACTGGAAGAAAATGGGGGAGGCCATTGCCCAGCAGTGGGATATTACGGGCTCAATATAATAATAATAATTATATAACACGAACCTAACCAAACCTAATCTATAGGTTGGCAAATTCAAGATTTCTGGAAAATGTATGACTCCCGGGGAAATATTTGTCTATGAAATGAAAATTCGATGAAATTAATATATAAAAGGAGAGGATCTCAATATCTATACGTGATGTGATTATCCCTGCATTAATTTTCAATTATATTTCACTTTTTTCTCTTTTTAGGGTTCCGTACCTCAATCAGAAAAAACGGAACCCTACTTTTTAGGGTTCCGTACCTCAATCAGAAAAAAACGGGACCCTATTACTAAGCCTCCGCAGTCGGTCCGTCTATCACTAGGCTGTATCTCATGAACCGTGATCGCAAGACAGTTGAAATTTTCACAGATGGTGTATTTTTGTAACCGCTATAGCAGCAAATACTATTCATGATAAAATAATAATAATTAAGGGGAGCTCCCATTATAAAAGGGGTTTTAAATGATATTTCGTTCGACGGGCATTTTCTCATGAACCGTTATAGGTAGGCAGTTGACATTTTCACAGAATGTATATTTTTATTATACTTAGCTAAAACAAAGTATAAAAATAAAAAACAAATAAAAATTAAAATCCATACAAAGAACGTGTTTTTTGCTCGATATAGGTAAGGAACCTTCTATTAATACCTATGTATGCTTTAAAGTGATTCGTAACGATAAAATGATAAATGATAAACGATGGGGGTGACATCATCATTTCTGATGAAACTCCTTTTTCATTAACAAAGATTAAAAAAAAAATAGGTAAGGAACCCTTCGTGCGCTTGTCCGACTCGCACATGGCCGGTTTTTTGTTATTTGTTTTTAGGAATGTTTAAGGTTTCGATTTTAGTAGTACATTTGTAACATATTCTGAGTTAGGACTAAAGAGTTAGTATTAAAACAAATATTTCGGAATTTTATACTTAATAGAATAGATAAGGATGAAGTTTGTTTGTGTAACCTTTTTCCTCTAGTGAGTGGTCATAGGATCGTATATCCGGGATTAAAGTGCAAGGTTCCCGTGGGAAATCAGGGAACTTATTCAAAGCGGCGGCGGCCGAACTAATGCCTATTATGAATGTGGAGATGGGTTTATTACCCATGTTAGATGAGTGACCAAAGTTAAGGAGATAAATACATTATTTCGATATTACTTCTTAATAAGTTTGTATCACATTTTACTCTATATTATGAAGTAACTCGTAGTAACTTACTGTTTCTTACTTGTAGTTGGTTTCAGGTGTCGTATGATTGAGTTACACTGCTAGATTGTAAGTAAGTTACAATGTGTTTAGCCAAAAAATAAGTAGGTATAGTAGGTACTTTAACCCGCCAAACAGTAAACCAAGTAGCCAATAAAAGGCATAATGTAAATTTTTTGGAGTCTGTGTAGGGCTAAGTATGCTTAGATAGCTTTTACAGTAAGAAAATGCCGCTAATTCTCTGCTTCGTAGGGAGCGCTGAAATCGCCCCACACAAATGGCCCCACGAACAAATGGCCACGTGACGTCATCTTCGAGTAAAGGTACCCATATGCATGGAAATGCGACTATTTAGCCGCTTTGGCCACTAAAAAGTGCGTTTAAGTATATACGTACATACGTATACAATTTATTATTGTTTTGAAGATTCTAAAAACAATTTCTGCTTTAGGTTTAAAATTGATTATAAAATTTGCGTAGGTACTTTCCAGTCTCATACTTTATTTTTTCAAATAACTTTAATAGTTTTTATTCTTTATTTCATGGCATTGAGCTATTTAGGTATATGGAAAAAACTATACACAGTATGTTGTAGTATTCAAGATCAGTCGTCTTCCCCATTAAACTTAATAGAATATATTGTATAGAAAGTATAATCACACATCACTTTGGTGTATGAACTGTCATGTTACATTTTATGTGATTCAATAAATAAATCACGAGCGCACTTTCACATGCCTCAAACTTCCACAAAAATAATTCATTTCATTTTATTTGAACGTCGACATTACATATTGGATTTTTACCTCCGTATATTCTTAAAGAAAATTTGTTTCCGAATTATTACGCATTCCGAACAGAAAATCGTTCGCAAACACTAAGTACGGCGGGCGACGAAGTTTTCGTCTATTTTCAAACGTATTCCCGAGTTGCAAAGTTGCGAAATGTTTACGTGGTTGTGGTGCGTTGTACCGCTTGTGTACAAATTCTTATAGGAATATTTTTTTCGTCATAAATAAGGATTGGGAACGAGCCTCTTGAGGTGTGTCCTTAAAATTTTACGATTCGTCGAGGTTCCTCAAAGTTGGCTGCCGCGTAAAAAGTTTACGCGGCCTTCAAGAGCACTGTAGCGAGGAATAGTACATTTTTATGAGAAGAAAGTTCTTGGTCATATTGGTAACTTTGTACCTGTTCATTTTGGCCGCTGAAAATTTACTGTTTTGAACCATAAATAATCATGTGCATTAAGCGGTTTACACACACGTGAAAAAGTCGTGAAAAACTTAAGGAATTAAAACACCATTAATAATTTATTTTTTGTAATAGTTAAGATTCAGGTAAATATTAGTTCATCATCATCATAATATCAGCCGACGGATGTCCACTGAAGGACAAAGGCCTCTCCCAAAGTTCTCAACGATCGGTCTTGCGCCGCCCTCATCCAATTTCTGCCTGCGATCCGAACCAGGTCGTCAGCCTACCCTTACCTTAATCGGATGTTGGTATTTTCTCCAAACCTACTATCTCAGCCTGTTAAAGTTTCTAAGAACCTCCATTTATTTACATAACTCGGGTACTCGTTGAAGCCTAAAATTAAAATCTATATTGAAGCAATAAATCACGATTTTATTACCGTGTCGTATCATAATCAATCAGGTGTGTCAAACACATTATATACAGGGTGGATTTTTAGTCGTGAATGGTAGCCAGTAGGTGACGTGGAGGGTGACGCTGAGCAACTTTCACTACGGGGACAACCACGAAATCTCGAAAAAAAAAACAATTAACTTTCAATTGATGATGATGATGATTTGGTGTAGGGACGCCCGGCCGGAAACAGGCGGGCTGTCGATCGCTTGACTGCGTTCATTCAGCCCAATTCCCAATTGGAGCCAACGGTTACTGTCCCGGCGGCGCTCCCATACAGCCTTCTTCCTCGAATCTCCTTGTTCTCCTGCAGAAGGAAAGGACATCTTTAAGGTTAATGTCCCTCAGCTCTTCCTCTTCTAGTTTATCTTTTCTGAAGATGCTATAGCGTATTATCGCATACATGCCACACTCTGCTATAACATGCTTACTCGTCTCCTCCTGGCCACAGTGCGAGCAGTATGGATCACTTACTACACCCATAATATGTAGGTGCCTGTTAAGGCTATTGTGTCCCGTGATTATGCCTGTTAATAATCTGAGAGTTTTCTTACCTAGTTCCAGTAGATACCTGGTCCTTTTTCTGTTTATGCCTCCTAGGATCATCTTCGATTGTCGACAGTCCGTTGTCTCTCGCCATTGTCTATTGGCCTCTTCCTCCATTAGCCTAGCTATAACTCCTTTCGTGACTTCTGCCGATATTGGCAGTGCAGGTTCGGGTCCTATGAGTTCCCTCTCTGCTCCTAGCCTTGCCATCTCATCTGCCTTTTCATTACCTGTCACACCCTGATGTCCAGGTACCCATGCTACCGTAATCTTTGTGTGTTCTCCAAGTTTGTTCAGGGCTTCTCTGCATTCCTTTACCAAGGACGAGCTTACCGTCTGTTTGTCTAACGCTTTTAGTGCAGCCTGGCTGTCTGTGTATATAACGACAGATCCCACTTCCTGCGAACATTCATCTATTATTTGTGCACATCTCATTATGCCACATACCTCTGCCTGAAATACGCTAGCGTACCTTCCCAGAGGTATGTGTACCTTCTTGTCCAGCTTCGGTATCACTATGCCGGCTCCTGCTAGTTTCGTGGATTCCCGCCGAGACTTTCAATTGATACTTAAATGTCAATTAAGTATCAATTTAATTAGGAGCCTCTTAATTAGGAGATTTCTTTTCGAGATTTCGTGGAGTTCTTTCACTATGGGGACACCTATAGTGAAAGTTGCTCAGCGTCACCCTCCTCATCACCCCTGGCACTACCATTCACGACTAAAAAGTCATCCTGTATACTATTATAACACGTGTAGGATACGGGTCTGTGTCCTATAATCCCTTAATTTCGTGTCGGATTAAGTTATTACGGGATTCGGACTGTTGTTGAATGTTTTTTACTTTATTTTACTTTGCGAAAATAAGGAAAACATATTATTTGTTTGGAGCCAAGGTAGCGCTGCTTACTGAGCCGACGGGTCCTGAGTTCGAATCCCGAGGCAAGGGTGATGAACTCTAATATTTATTTATTTAAACTTTATTGCACAAAACAAGTCAGTACAAATGGCGGACTTCATGCCAAACGGCATTCTCTACCACTAACCATAGGGCCAAACAGAGATACTAGAAGCAAGGCAGAGGTGCAAATCGGAAATATAATTAAGTATACAGAGAGCATCTAGGGTACAAGTAAATACTATATTATATAATACTAGCTTTTGCCCGCGACTACGTCCGCGTGGAACTTGGAAGTATGGAAGCAACCTTATACAACACGATAGATATCCACCTAATCACCTTAATTAATAAAAGGGATTTTTAAAAGCGCCTAAGTAAATGTAAGAGCAATTGTGCTTTTGGTCTAATAATTACATTTCCTACAGGGTCATCAATGTCATCATGACATATTTACTCACTTTTCAATCTTTTTAGGGATAATTTCCAGGATGAAAACTATCCTATAGTCCTTCCTCGGATCTTAAACTATCTCCATGCCAAATTTCATCAAAATCGATTCAGCGGTTTAAGCGTGAAGAGGTAACGGACAGACAGACACACCTTCGCATTTATAATATTAGTATGGATTTGTATATGGGTTATTTTCGGTTTATCTTAATTTAAATAAAGTCTTACGATGAAATACTTGTATTTGTAACGGTCATCCCTTCATCCTGACCCCGCTAAGCTACAGATGAGCCACCCGCATATCAAAAACTGGGCAAACAAAGGTAAACCAGAATAAATATACGTTGATACTTTTCCGACGATTCTGCCACCTCGAAACAACTTATAAAATCTAATATTTATACAGGCTGATCAATCCAAATGGGCCAGTAGAGAGAAAACGGAAACTGTAAGAGATAGGAAAATCTGTTCTTGGGAATCATGGCGTCGATTTTAGATTTAATAGAAATTGCATTAAGTATTTATTTTTTTATAAATTTCATACGGAATTGAACCTGGTTAAAATTCTGTAATCGTAATTAATCGCTTGTTGTATCGTAACATTCTTTACTTCGGTTTTGACCGGGTTATTTACATTATGTATGAGATTTATAAAAAAAAAATGCCCTATTCCTTATAGTTTCTGACTTCTCCTTACTGACCCATTTGGATTGATCATCCGCTCTATTATGTATATCGTGGTCTAGTACCCATATTACAAGCTTTGCTTTGCTTTTGAAATCTAAAATCGACGCCATGGTTCCTAAGAACAAATTTTCCTATCTCTTATAGTTTCTGACGTCTCCCGACTAACCCGTTTGGATTGATCACCCTGTATGTATAAGTTGTCATCGATGAGTTTCGTTTTTAGTTGTGATATAATGATGAAATTTGGCCTTTAAGACTGCGCTGAGAGTTAGCCGCTAACGCGCCTATAACCATAGAGCGCGGGGAATGCGTATTTAGATCGGCGCGCGGCCGCCATTGTAAAAATGTATGGAGAATTAAAAGCACTTTTTGATAGATCTGGACCTTTAATACCAAACAATAATTTAAATATTTGATGCGGACAAATTGTAATGTAAACATTCATCTTTTTTTTGAACTGAAAATCAGAATAGATTTCCATTGTTAAAGTATAAAAAAACACTTAACGCCTGCTTACGATTTTACAATTTTCGTCCAACTTTACTTAGTTTTTTAGGGTAAAATATTAATAATCTTATAATTTTTCCACGGAGAAGTTGTTAACACACTCTTTGTAGTGCTAAATATATAGTTTAGAAATGGATTAAACAACTAGTGTTGACGTTGTCTACTTAACGGCAACTGCCTATTTTTCACATTTTGCTCGGTGCAGTCTTAAGGCATATCTCATGGCCTCACAAAAACCATTACCCACGCCCTGACTGCGCTAAGCTAGAGATCATCCACCCGCATATTAAAAACTTGCGGAAAACAAAAGCGAGTCATAATTTTCTGCGAGCCGAGTCCAGTGATCGCTGGGATAAGCTTTTTAACTGTTGGGATTAAGCCGGAATAGAAAAATATGAACGGAGAATTTTGGGAGTTGGTTGAAATGGATAAAACACTTTTACGGTATTTTATTGGTTATTTGTTATAAATAGAGCGGGCGTAAGAGGCCTTACTCCTTTTTTTTTTTCTTATTCGGACAAATATTTTGATTATTACAACCGACTTTTTAAAGTGACAAGCACTTGTGACTCCTCTGGTGTTGCAGGTGTTTATGGGCGACGGTAATCGCTTTCCATCAGGCGATACGTTTGCTCGTTTGCCCTCTTTGACATAAAAAAAAAAAAAGTGAATAATACTTTTCCCTGAGTTCCAGAAAGTAACATAATAGCTATATCATATTACTTTCATTGTTTGCAGTCGAAAATACGTTGAAAAAAAAAAACAGTTTTCTGCGTGAATATTGTCAATTTCGAGTATTTTTAGAAACAGAAATTATCACTGAATAATTCAAACTGTAGGTTTCAAAACTTTCAAATACATACCAATAAATCTCAATAGCCTTGTTCTAAGTAGTAACATCTATACTAATATTATAAATGCGAAAGTGTGTCTGTCTGTCTGTCTGTCTGTTACCTCTTCACGCTTAAACCGCTGAACCGACTTAGATGAAATTTGGCATGGAGATAGTTTAAGATCCGAGGAAGGACATAGGATAGTTTTCATCCTGGGAATTAACCCTAAAAAGATTGAAAAGTGAGTAAGTAATTCATGATGACATTGATGACCCTGTAGAAAATATAACGATTAGACCAAAAGCACAATTGCTCTTACATTTGCTTAGGCGCCCCTATTTATTAATTAAGGTGATTAGGTGGATATCTATCGTGTTGTACGAGGTTGCTTCCATACTTCCAAGTTCCACGCGGACGTAGTCGCGGGCAAAAGCTAGTTGAGAATATGTTAAGAAACATGTTTGATCTTAGAGAAAAATGTCTAAAACAATCGGCATTTTTGAACGGATAAGGAGCCTGAAATGTGCCGCGCATTCACAAATTCACCACCCTAGTATAAATAAACAAAATAAAAAAGCCATTTATTCTCGCAAAAAATTGAATATAAAAACAGTATCACTTAATTATTTTTTTCCAATGCAAGAACCCCAATTGGGTGAAGGCCTCCTCCAAAAATGCCCATTGCCCAATTGATCTCTGTCTTGTGCCATTTGAGTCCAGTTTGGACCGGCGATTATTCTTATCTCATCAATGTTTCGTACCTGCATTTGTTTTTTATGTATGTTATATAGTATGGGACCTGTTGGCAAACCTAATAAATAAATAAATCACTCTAGGTATGTTAATGTACTAATATGTGTGAGACCTACGTGAGTTGTCTTTGTAGATTGATTGAGTTTCATAATGTGTGCGATTGATCGACCCATTATTATGTATCTACGAGTATGTAGGTATCTATAAGCAGTAATCCCGTATAAGACGTGTCCAGTACCAGCAAATCCCCGTGTACACAATCAATCGCTAGCAATCGGCTTACAGGTGTAACAAGCTTAAGATCTGTAAACAAGTAGGTAATTTAAGGTATACAGAATGATTCAGGAGTTATGAGCAAAAGTTATAGGGGTGATCGGGAGGGCCACTATTCTGCCGTGCTAAGGTAAAAAGCGACCTTTTGCGAGCTCTATACAAAAAGGTCGCCTTTTAGCTTAGCACGGCAGTATGAAATCCTGTTTTTTTTTTAATAGGTAACTGATCGTGATCGCTAACTATCCGAAAATCACCGGTATAACTCCTGAATCACCCTGTATGTATAACTAGATTTGAAGTTACTAGATAAAATGTTTTGTTCTATTATAATATAATACAAAACGAAACGGGTTTACTCACACCGTAGAAGTCGAATATCGCGCGTCTGATCGTAGCTCCTGATGATGAATCGCGTACTGATTCGAAACATGTCGTACGATATTACTATTAACACGTTCACTGCGGCTCAAAATACTGCTAACTTTCAACTAGTGCTGTAAGAGGTCTTTACGCCTTAACTGTACTATTTCACAGGTGCGGTTAGGGGCCTTAAGACCATACCAAGGAACAGACTTTTAAAATGCATTTTTATTCATGAAATTCACAAATTTATATATGATACTTATATAATGCTGTAGCTAAAGGACTATTCTGTCTTGTTTTGGCTTCGCCCGAAGTTCTGATGTCAGAATATGGAATAATGACAAAAAATAATTAGGAGGCTTTTAGACCTCTTACAGCACTGAATTTGAGGTACATTTGTATTTACTTCTAGTGATGTTCCTAATAAAAAGGCAATTTATCGATATGGGCAATATATCGAATCATACAACTTTATCATATACTGTAAGGAAATTACATATGACTGAAATAGAAACATGTAAGACACAGTGGTTTGTTACAATCACGGAGGTAAGATTTAATTAACTCATGATTCAGCTATGTACACATTCGTTACTTATTGTTAATATTACTCACTAACCTTCTTGGGTATTTATTTACTACAGATCAACTGAAACACTGAACAAAATTGACGCTTATTTTGAATCACTAGCAAACGAAATATATTTACGTGCATTGCTCATAGACGTGTGCACATCACTGGGCCATAGTTCAACTATCATAGACACAAACAGGTGCGGGAGGGGGCCGATAAGCCCGTACTACCTATACGAGGTCTTTAGACCCCCTATCCGCACTGGACGCACACTTTTCAGTCTCAGTGCGATGAGAGGCCTTAAGACCTCCTGCGTGTTTTAAAGTGCAAAAAAAATCTACGTTATGGTAGAAATCGAACCCTATATTGGACTCTTTTCTACCTATACAATTCTATAAGCTACGAGCTCCGCACCAGAGCGAAACCACAATATTTTTACCCGCACAGCCCGAAAGTACTGGTAGGAGGTCTTTAGACCTCCTATCGCAGCGAACGTGTTAAACTTCTACGACGTGAGTCAATCCGTTTCTTATGTATGTTAGTCTGTGAGTCACGGGAGTTTTGTAAGTAAAAAATACTGTTCTATTTATTATATAAGAACGAAATAAAATGCTTTTTACATTTTCCATACACGGCTAATTACAAAAACAGAATTTGTAATGATCTCAAGAAACAGCTTACATGAAAGTCAGGAAAGGAAATAATGTGTTTCTAAATTTCCAGGAAAATTGCTTATTTTGTCCTCATTCGCAAAACGTGTGTTGTTTCGTATTAATTACAAAATTCCCACAAAACAGACGGACGTACTTACGCTTTTTGCTAATGTTAATTACCTTTTGAGTGTGTCATATTTGTTTACAGTTTCTATAATATAGATAATGTATTCTTGCCATTGTATTAATATAACATCTAATATTATTCTACCTTATATTTGTATTTCTGTACAATACTACAATAGGCATGAAGAAAATATTTTTTGAGGATATCAATCGACTCTATTTTTTAATGGGATCAAATGTCTATATGGGACTAATTACAGTTAGACTGCTCTAAAAGTCAGAAATGACCGCCAAAGTTCAACATTCCTACGGAGCGCTAAAAACGCTTCATACAAATTCCACCTACGTTGTGGCGTCATTCCGTGAGCTAGGTACCAATATTTGTATGGAGACAATAAGTAATTCGCCAGTTCCACCGTGAAAAAGTGCGCTTAAGTTCATGTCTGTCACAAATTTATTTTGTATTAAAAAAACAATATTTGCGTACCTTTGAAGTCACATATTTCATTCATTCTTTGTTTTTGTTTCTTTTGTGACGTATGGAGAAAATTTTGTTCATATAAATACAGTTTGCTGTATAATTCAACATCAGTCACCCCTATTAGTAAGAAATGAAATGAAATGAAATAATTTATTCAGTAAGTAGGCCACAAGGGCACTTTTACAAGTCAGATTGTGAATCTACCGGCATTTCGCAAGAGGAGACCGCTGTTGAGAAGAAAGCCGAAAGAAACTCAACAGTAAGTCATTTTTTCGTAAATAATACTTAAAACAATTACATTATACATTTGTGTTATAACTAATTACACGAGTAAAGGAGATGTATAGATACTCCAAATCAATGTTAAGTAGGAACCACTACATGGACGACTTCATGGACTCGTCCTTTGCGACTAGAGATGTGCTTTCTCGAGAACGATTTGTATGAAAAGAGAATGTTCTCGGGAAAATTTCCCATGCAAAATTAGGGAAGCGTCCGGAAATCGAGAACGACACATAATTACTTGCGGCACAACGGCGGAGAAATTTCATACAGGATTTCTTTTCGTTGAATTTAGTTATTTAGAACAACAAGTGCAAATTCACATTTAACGCACAGAAGTCCAACCCTGTCACGAGGGTTTATGGACGCAATTTGTACCAGTCGCAATACCGATGTAATAACATCGGAGGGACGCGGGCGGGGCACGTTGAAATTGTTTTGTTGTGATGAATTGTGATGGCAGTTTTATGAAATGGGTGAAGACGCAATTAGCTTACTTACATGTAACACAGTAAAACGTTATTTGGGTGATTCAACGGGCGTTACAACCGCCATCAGTTTCTATCATAAATATGAAATCAATGGGCCATAATATGCTTTAAGCTCCGTCAATTATAGTCTATTCTATTCTATTTTTTTTTAAATGGCAACCGGTCACAGTTAAGCGACCATTACTGCCAATGTCTCGTTGCCAATCGTACTCGGCGACTAGATAGAGGATTGATACCACGTTGTACGGTTAGTTGAGAAAATCGTGCTTTTTGTAAAGTGATAGCGATTTGCAAAAAACCACACGGACTATCGGGCCTTGACCCAGGAAGGGCTATCAATGCTTCAAGTTGAATTCTTCATTAACTATTCACTCATACGTTAGATCTTTGCACAATACGCTATCAATACTACACATTGAACAACAAAAATTAATAAATAACGAACAACGAAACTTAAATGCATGGGGCCATCTTGAGTCACGAACCGGAAGACCCAATTATAGTCAAAAGTACGGTTACAGTAATTGCATGAAAGTTTGCAACTTGATGTAGGTAACTCTTTCTTGTCAATATTATTGTTGAAACACCTGTAGAATCACCCAAATAACGTTTTTTTGTGTTACATATAAGTTAAGCTAATTGCATCTTAACTGGTTACGAAATAAAAACAATCACATTGGTGGAATTGACGGTGTTACCTGCTCATCGTACAGCAACGAATTTTTTTTCGGGATAAAAAGTAGCAACTGTGCTAATTAGGGATGTCCGTCCTCCGTCCAAAATTTTATCAAAATTGGTCCCGGCGTTTGAGCAGGCAGGCAGGATATTAGTGTGATTAGAAGATCAAGTTCATAGAGCGAACAATTTTGGCAACATTGCGTGGTTCTAAAAGCGAACGTTCGTAGATTACGCAAGTTGCGCGTCAAAATATATTAAGCAGTCTCAGAATTGAGGGTATTTATTACATACACCTATTAAGTATGTCTATTAAGTCTTTGACGCTATCATAAACAATAATGTTTCATCAATAAGAACCTTGCGAAAATGCAAGTACAAAGGAAAACCCTTTCCAAAAATGCAAAACCCTGTCATTGCCATAAAACCTCATTATCCGGGATGCAATACCATCAGAAGTAGCGTCACGTTGTGCCGTAGCTATTGTCCACTGCAATCCAACCAAGTGGCTTAACCCCTGATTCCCTGCATATATTGTGTAGCAGGGGGTCAACGTAAATTGGTCGCCAAGTTCTTATATGCAAATCCTGTGGAGGCAGCTTTAAGGTGGATTGATATAACAATAGGGGTAGATGAATTTTTGTTTCCTTTGAGAGCGTTGGTGACCACGTGAATAAAGGTAGGCACCGCATTCCGTGATTATACGGCCACAAGTACCTATGGGCGGCCACAATATTCCTTAGTATTCCTTCATTTTTTTTATGTCATTGAGGGCAGACGAGCAAACGGATCGCCTGATGGATTGCCTCTTCCCTGTGAAGCGACTACCGTACTTAGTGTGTTTAAAAAAACAACCCGAAGTACATACCTACTCGTAGTCTATAGGGACTACGAGTAGGTACTCGTACCTATAACTCGGAGATTAAGAGACAAAATAAACTCTAAGAACAAACCTTGATCTAGTTAAATCAAGCCTAATATATCAGGTAGCCTTTTTTACAGAGGTATTTACGAGCAAGGGACGTTTGTAAATCGGCGCCAGTTTCGCAATCATATTAAGTTTATTTCAGTCTATTTCGATTATAGTACCCTCTCAAAAGAGAAATCGTTTCAGTTCCACGCGTGGAAATGGAAATAATAATAAATAAATAAATAAATATCGGACAACCTCACACAAATCGATCTAGTCCCAAATTAAGCTCAAGAAGGCTTGTGTTATGGTTACTAGACGACGATATACATACTTATAAATAAATATATACTTAAATACATAGAACAACCTATGACCCAAGCACAAATATTCGAATTCATCACACAAATATTTGCCCTGGCCGGGATTCGAACCCGGGACCGCCGGCTTAGTAGGCAGATGCTTACAAACTGAGCCAACCGCGTCGTAGATATGACAAAACGGAAATTATGCAAACTATATGTATAAACTGAAAGCAGCTCGTTTCAGCAAATAATACCTACATATTTATTTTACTTTGCGTGAATCATTTAACAGGATTTACTGAATACAGACTTGTTGGCCAGAAATAACGTACCAACAAAATAGAAGTTTCCAAACTGTTCTTGACCGTGCAGTTCTCTTCAGTCCGTTCTACTTAACACCAGCTCTTTATTTATTTATTTAAACTTTATTGCACAAAACAAAAGTCATTATAAATGGCGGACTTAATGCCAAATGGCATTCTGTACCATTCAACCATAGGACCAAACAGAGATACTAACTAGAAGTGGGTGCAAATCAGAAATCTGATGGTAGAGAGAGCACCTAGGGTACAAACAAGTAAATATTAAATAGTATTCTTTCACTTCGTCTACCTGTTTCTTCTCTATTTCGGCCTTCCTCTTCCTCTTCTTCCCCCTATTATCTTCTGTATTATATCGTCGTGTCGTATTAAATGGCTTATCATTTATTGCACTATTCTGCATAAATATCTACTGAACTCTGCGGTCCCGACGACACTTTTATACGATACGTGTCCCGACTTTATTACCCGACGAAAACTGAACAGATTGTCGAGTACTTGAAACAAGAGTCAAAGGAGGCTGCTATGCTGATTCTTTGCTCCTGTGGACCACTTAGGGCAACAATTGTGCCCCCGGAAGTGATACAAGAACTCACTGCCCAAAGAGTCTGGGAATTCCTGAACTCAACGGGTCTCAGCAGTTAACTTTAAGATAGCGCTGGCACAATAGATCAATACTGTGTGGCACATAAAATTCCCAAAGCAAATATAATAATAATAACTTCGTACTGCGGGTAGAGCAGTTGGAGTCTCTTCACACCGCCAACTTCAATTCGTTCGTGGATTAGAATAAATACGCCGGACTAAGGAGTCTATTTTTGGGCAAAATTACGCCGCAAACGAACGCCTAGTACACATACTCTATAATAACTTGCGTAAAAATCGAAACGGTTTAACACAGAACATTTCCTTCCCATTTAATTACTAAAATTTCGTAAAGATTGGTTAAGTTAAGGAAATGTTAGGGTATTTCCTCGTAAGCGACAAAATAGACCTTCTCGATTGAAAACACAACAAAATGGCGGCCAAAGTAAACTTATATAGTCGATATACGACATAAATTTGAACCTTCATTCAATAAATAATTAAATACTTGCCACGCAGATAAAACCACGGCTAAACCTATTTATTTATGACAAAATCCTTTTGTCACAAGTGAGGCGGAAATTAAACCGACATTGTCTCTACGTATTGATCTCGCTTTAAATACTATTGATATAAAGTCTAAACTAACTATGAACTCCAATTAAAATTATGGCACTTACGGCCTATTGCCATAGAACGGTAGTATATTCCGGTTAAATAAATGTACACCTCGATTGTACTCGATGTAACGGACGCCAGATACAAACTTAGCTTGGTAGCATTATAACCTCTTGTTGGATTGACAGGTTAATGAAACGATAATGGTGATTAAAATATCGGTAGCTTCGTTGGTACACGCCTTTAAGAGGCCTTATTCCTTTTAAAATTTGTTTTTTTCATATTATGACAAATATATGTTGATAATTTCCACTAACTTTTGAACTAAATAATAGTTTTCTCCGAAATCTAGGTAGTAACATAGCTATTTCAAGCTTTCATTGTGTGCAGTCGAACATAAGTTGAAAAAACTAATTTTCCGCGTGAATTTTGTAAATTTAGAGTAGTCTTTGAAACAAAAATTATCAATGAAAAATTCAAACTGTAGGTTTCAAATATATACGTGTTTGTTCATAGAGAAAAATGCCCAAATAATCAGCATTTTAAAAGGAATAAGGCCTCTTAACAGGAAAATTAATTAATTAAAACACGATCAAGGAAATATCAGATACCCAAGGAATTTTCCCCTAGTAGCTCGTAGAAAACCACGGTTGCAATAATAATACGTTGAAAAGGTGCTAAAAATAGACGGTCACATAAGTATCTCAGCCACGGCTTTTAATGATTCTGCACCAACTGTTAGTTTCTGTTTAGCCCTATGGTTGACTGGTAGAGAATGCCTTATGAGATGAAGTCCGCCATTTGCACTTTTACTATTGAATATTGTGCAATAAAGTTTAAATAAATAAAAAGAAACAAATGTTACGGTTTACTTAGCAAGTATTTTTTTTATAGTTTAAATACTGACTTGCATATTTACTGACTTTTAGGTTTATTATATTTTGTTCTAACAATATATTATATATGTAGGTATATGACCACATAAAAAAATATGCATTCAAAATGAATAAATCCAATAAAAATATCATTTACAACCGTATCAAAAGATAATGGATTTGTAAAATTGTTGAAAATGGGCTGTTGCGAATGTAAATACATATTTTATAAATAAGTCGTGTGATTTTTCAACATGATGAACAAAATTTACCTTGCCCCAGAAATTGCTATTGTTACTTTAAAAGGTAAAGTACGAATCGACAGAGGAATTTATATTTTTATGCAGAATATTATATCTGGGTATTAAATTTAATGATGACAAGAACAATGCCGAGGATAATACTTTCAAAATAGGCAAATATAAGCGGCAATAAGCCGAGTTTTTAGCTCGAAAGACAGATGGCAGATCAGGCGTTACTGTTCTCGAGTGGAGCCCACGAACCGGATGACACAAAGTGGGTGAATTCTGCACAAGTGACGTTTTGAGCGAATACGGTATTTGAATAAAGTGAAAATAAATTGTTAATATCATTATTATTTAAAACCACTAAATACACGGAACCAAATAAACTACCAATAACTTTTGGACATTATACAATTTTTTTTGGACAAAAACTAAAAAGAAGACTGTCATCACGAGCTAGAATCTACATAGAAACTTCATACTCACAGATTGTTTTTGACATTTAAAGAGTAGCTGATTAGAACTGTCATCAAATTTGTAGCTATAGTTCAGTAACAGTTTATTCGTATAAACGTTGGACCAACGGAACCCTAAGAAGCGAGATGAGTCGATAACTAGCGTGACAGTTGACAGCTGTCCTTGCCACGGTAATGACATCGAAATGCACGGTAATGACAAGAGCAACCACTTCCGTTCGTGTCATGTGACAATACTCGCTTCCGGCGCGTTCATGAGATATAATGTTCAGATATTTATAGCAAATTACAGCGTTTTCAGACTGAACAATTGCACTGGTTCCTAATTTTCAGCGGAAAAATATACGTGTTTAATTTCAGGGGAAATTCAGGGCTGTCGACGCCGCTGCGTTCTGGCATCAAGTATTTGAGGAACCTCGACACGAAATAAGAAGAAGAAGTGGAAATATAATTGCTCTCCATGCCTACTAAGCGTATACTTAATTGCGATTGCGGTATGGCATTGTAATTTGGGGTGTATTCAATCCGTGATTGCTAAAAAAATCTCATGACTTATTATGTTAACAACTATAGCAAAATAGTTAATAATAGCAGAAAATATAAATATATTTGGGACAATCGTATATAAATCAACCTGATCAATAATAGCAGAAAATATAAATATATTTGGGACAATCGTATATAAATCAACCTGATCACAAACTAACCAATATTAAAGCTCACTCTAGTGTCTACGAGCATGATTATTCGAGCGTTTCAACCATCGAAGTCCCAGGAGACTATCAAATAATCCACCAGGTCCTTGTTGACGTCATCATTATCGTAGCCTAATCCCATTTCATTTTGGTGTCACCTCTCCTTATCCCTTTTCGCCAATCTAAAAAGAACTTATCTTTTTTTTTGTGTATAGTTAAAGCCCTCATCGTGGTTTTCTGCAAGTCTTATTAAACTGACGAAATAGCCAAATTACCTATAGCAGTCCCACAAAAGTAAACACCCTCAGCTTTTCGAAACCAATCCTGTATTAGCATTGCAATCGGCACGGTAATCCGATAGGCGGGTGCCATCTGCACTCCGGCGCCCCGAGCGTCATTTCCATGGCCGCGTTATCCACGGTGGTCATTTCCGTGGCGGACTAGTCACGACATGTCAGGTTTGGAGCTTAGGCGTGGGGAATAGGATTCAAAGCCGTGTTTTACGCGTAACCGTACATTATCTGCAGACTGTGCCGTGAGAGGTCTGGATGCTGCGGAACTGGTTTTAGTGTCTACAATAAATATATATGGGTACAGGGTGTTTGTTTAAACTGGGATTGGGAAAATTTAACGCCTTAGGATGGAAAGTATTGAGATAGCTTTTTTTCTCTTTTTTACAAACAATTACGGATATTATGTTTATATTGAAGTGAAATGTTTAATGATTCTAGCGGGGTCTAAACGCGTGTCTCTATCGACTCTTGTATTAGGTATTTGTATGGAAACGTAAATAGCGTTATGTCTCTTACACGCAAAAATGGGTCTATAGGTATTATATTTAAACTGACTCCTATAATTATTTTTTGGGGAAATGAAACAGTGGACGAAAAAAAAAACGACGACGCAAAATCATTTAGAAGAAAGCCCTTGCCTTTCTTTCGGGCGTTGCTTAGGGATAAATAAAAAAAAAACTGCGTCTAAAGCCTATCTCGAGCACTAGGTACAACTTTTTTTTCAAAAGATATAAACTAAAGGAACCAACCTGTATATATGTACATCTGATGAGAATATGCCGGTGGTCAAGGAAATCTAGCACACTACAAAGTTAATGTATTTATTATATCCGCTTTTAATAATATCGATACATGTATGACTATAAATATTTATTATAATTACTATAGTTTCCTATCAGAACGTATATATACTACTATGAGAGATATTTTCTGATGAGATTTCAAATTTCAAAATCTCAAAAAGTTACCGACCGATTTAGGGAATTGAAATTGCCCACGGGCAGGACAGGATATTTTAATAACGCTCATATAAGCGAAATTACAGGCAAATGTCACAATTTCATAAATCGGGGGCACTATAATACTCAATAAGGAAAATATAAACATTTTCAATGTTAAAATAAAAAGTTAAAGCATATGATTGCATACTGAGATCACGTTAGGAACGTCGAGATAATTAAATAAAGACTTTGAACGCGATTTAGTCCCGCCGTTTTGTTATAAAAACGTACTGAGGTTAATGTGTAAAGAAAAAAAAACTAATACAGCAAAAACTTTTCTACACTAAAAATAACTGAAACGCTTAATATTAATGAATGATAATGATCTTTCTGATAAATTGCCAATGTAACCTTCGTATCAGCTGACACCAGCCACGATCTTATTCAAGAAGATCGGCTCGAGATGGCATTAACTGCACATCCTTAAGGTCAAACACTTTTCAAGGTTTTCTTTATTTATCGACATCGTTCTTCCTTGCGATCAGGAAAATCCGAGGAATTAAATACTGAAATCGATGCAAGACAGCGTCGGAGGCGTATTCGTAGCACTTTTTTATTGTGCTTATTTATTTATGTAGCATTCAGATTTTTTTTTGTTACATATTTTAAGGAAAAACACAGAAGCCTTAAATAGGATCATTTTGTTGCCCATCTGTCTGTCTGCCAAGACCTTATTTCTCAGGGACGCGTATCAAGAAATTCATATCAAATACTCAGGTCTACTGTCCTGAAAAAATCAAACTTCTAAGCCAACGCAATCAAAAGATACAGCCGTTTATGCTGCGAATTTTCGATACTTGCAAGGGAATCAAAACCTACAGGGTACTTCCTGTGAACTCAGAATCTTGAACTTTGGTACGAAGCAACATCTTATAGCACAGATAAAGGAAAAATTGCGAAATCTTAAATTTTTAGTTACATAACCTTGTACGGAACGCTCGGTGCGCGAGTCCGACTCGCACTTGGTCGGGTTTTTTTCTTTATTTCATGACATATTGAGCTAATTTTATTCATATATCTACAGCTGTAGAATAAAGCATCAGTCGTCATCCCTATTGCCGTTTATGTTATTACTAGCTTTTGCCCGCGGCTTCGCTCGCACAGGGTCTGGAAACGTTATCTGTTTAACTTTCTACCCGCTTTATTGTTTCTTAAAATAATACAACTAATATAAATCTGCGCGCATACTTATATTTTTGGGTAGTAGATTTATATATTTCTAGATCACATCGTGGTATACACATGGGGCTATTCATTTTCCGATGAACCGAACAAAATCATAGTCAAAAGTTTATTCTCCTTAAGGATAGGAATTTCCTCTAACGTTTAAATCAGTATTCTCAGCATCAGTATTCTACAAATAGTCGGTCAAATTCAAGTCGGACTCACGCACGGAGGGTTCCTTACGAACTATGAAATCACTGCACATTACTAAGGAAAAGATAAAATATACTAAGTGGCAAATTTAACATTACCATTGGAAAACAGTTTTACCTACTTGTTTTTATATGGTTTTAATTTCCATTTTATTCAATAGACGGACATGCAACTAAGTGATCCTTTGAGGGTTGCGTTTTTCTTTTTGAGCAACGGAACCCAAACAATGCAATTTTTTTTTCACGAAGTTTTGTCACTAAATCCTATGTTATGCATATAAAGTTTTTAACCTCCTCAGGAGATAACTTTCCAAAAATGAATGCTGTGTATAACACGAATATATTCCTCACATGAACTTTCTTCTTCCCCCTTTACTCAGACAATACTCGTACATTTAAAAAATTGCTGAAAGTAGTATTTTGACACACGGAATATGACCAAACTTACGAATAGATACAATTTCATATTTTCTCATCCAAACTTTCGCCTCCCATTAGACCCATTTTGGAGATGAATTTCCAAAAAAACTTAAGTTTATTTACTCAATTTTAAGTGAATATTCTACATAAAACCCGCATACCTCTTATTCATAACATGAAAATGTTGTCACCTTCAATTTCCCCTGCTTAGGGGATGAATATAAAAAAATGCATCTCTTACTTTTAAACTTCATTTATGGTGAAAAGTTGTTTGTAATGATTTACCTATGCCCGAATATAATATTATCACTCTTACTCAAAAAAATCCAAGCCCTTTATACAAACTGTCACCTCCATTAGGGGTTGAATTTTCAAAAACGCTGAAATCAATATTCTCAGTTTTTGATGAAAAGTCTACCCGCAAAATAGTGCACCTCTTACTCAAAAAAGGCCCGATTCTCATACAAATTTCCATTTCCATTAAACCCCTTTCAGGGATGAATTTCCAAAAATGCTGAAACTTGTTTTCTTACCTTGTATAGAAGAATCTATTCACGTAATATTACTCAAAGAACCTCAAGGTCTTCATTGAAACTAACCTTTACCCCATAAGGGGTTGGATTTTCAAAAACGCTGAAATACATGTACTTAGTTTTTGATGATCAGTGTACACACAAGATAATTCACCTCTTCGTCGAAAAGGCTCGATTTTCAATTAAAGTTTCACTGTCCATTTAATCCCTTTCGGGGATGAATTTCCAAAAATGCTGAAACTTGTCTTCTTACTTTGTATAGAAGAACCTATACACAAAATATTACCACTCCTACTCAAAGAATCCCAAGTTCTTCATACAAATTTTCACCTCCCACTTTACCCCATTAGAGGTTGAACTTTCAAAAACGCTGAAATACATGTTTTTAGTTTTTAATGATCAGTCTACACGCAAAAGAATGCACCCCTTACTCAAACAGACCACGTTTTTCTTACAAAGTTTCACTGTGCATTTAACCCCTTTCGGGGATGAATTTCCAAAAATGCTGAAACTTGTTTTTTAACTTTGTATAGAAAGAGCTGTACACGAAATATTACCACTCTTACTCAATGAATTCCAAGTTCCTCATACAAAATTTCACCCCCTATTTAACCCCTTTAAATAATGATTTTTCAAAAATCCTGAAATTTGTTTTCTTGTTTTTAGATCGAGAATCTGTACACAAAGTTTTATTACTCTAACTCAAAAATTACGTAAGTTCCATAAAAACTTTCAACCCCGATTTGACACCCTTAAGGGATGAGTTTTCAAAAATCCCTTCTTAGTGCTTGCTTGCATCGTACATTTGATCTATTCTAGAAATTTGAAGTTCCTAGGTTCAGTAGTTTCGGCTCTACGTTGATGAGTGAGTCAGTCAGTCAGTCAGGACTTGTCCGTTTATATGTATAGATTAGTAGAATTCATCAGCCTCTTCCAGTACTTTATGTCAACTAAATGCACTTAAATGCATCTGCAGAAGATATATTAATGCGTTATGAGCACAGAGCACTATATGGGATGACCAACGTCTTGCATGCCACTGGGATTACGTAATGCATCCATCTTGTTCATGTCTAATATAAAATTACTTTTACCTACTTTTATAATATTCATCGGATCCGTTCTGGTTTAACAAGGCGAAATAAATCTACTAGTATTTATTCATTAAAGCTTTTGCTTTTCAATCTCGTTGTGTAGAATTGCTATAGTTATATATTTCGCGGAAATGCTTTCTAGCTTTAAAGCCGGAAAAGTGTTTTGCTGTTTTAGTGAGAAAAGTACCTTCATTTTCATGCTATTTAGAATATTATTAGTAACTTTAGAGTTCCGTACATAAGGGCCAAGACGGGACTCTAGGTACTAAGACTTCACTGCCATGAACCGTAATAGAGATAGAGAGAAATTTTCACAGATGATGTACTTATTTCTGTTGCCGCTATGACAACAAATATTAAAAACAGAATAAAATAAATATTTAAGTGATCGTTTGCGTTAAATTCGCACTTTAGTTGTTTTCGGTACCATACCAGGTGGAGGAGCCAGGAACTAACCTTGGTTTGATGGTATGCCGGTCACTTCCTCCAATTTTTGAGTTTTACGTTTCAGTTCGTCGAAAAACACTGCCACTGTCTTCACGACACTGATTAAGCGGAATTACGGTCACAAATAGTGTTTTTAACTTGGAAATGGATTTTTCACAACGAAAGTCACTCGCGCGCGCGTCAGGAGAGAATTCAAACTCGTCCCTGGCTCTTAGGACGGCGGGGGGAAGGGAAGTGTGTTGCCATGTGTGAATAATATGAGTGCGTTTGAGGTATGTATTAAAAAAGTTTATGCGTGTATGAGTGTTATTTAAAAAATATATAAAATATATGAATATAACATTAGTTACGGCGCAGCCACCAGGTGCAAACTTAACTTAACCCGGCCAGTTAAGATGGGGTAAGTATTTGTATGGAACCCTCGTTGCGCGACTCGGACTCGCACTTGACCGGTTTTTTTCATTTAAATATGTTTACTGAAACGATTACACTAAGCCAGTGTAGTCTCTTCTAGCACTATATGTCTTCTGGTTGCATCGTTAGATGCATCTGGCAGCAGATTTATATGCGGACGCAGTACGCGATCGGTGACAGACGTGTGGCTTGGAACATAACACGAGTTATATAAAAGTACAGTGAGCGCCATCTACAGGAATAGTACCTAAGATACGAGATTGAAAATTATGTGAAAGTCATTTTTTAGGGTTCCGTACCCAAAGGGTAAAAACGGGACCCTATTACTGAGACTTCGCTGTCCGTCCGTCCGTCTGTCACCAGGTTGTATCTCAACAACGGTGATAGCTAGAAAATCGAAATTTTCACAGATGATGTATTTCTATTGCCGCTATAACAACAAATACTAAAAATAAAATAAAATAAATATTTAAGGGGGGCTCCCATACAACAAACTTGTTATAGATTATATATATGTATATTTTTTTTATACTACGGCGGTGGCAGACAAACATGCGTCCCGCCTGATGTTAACAATCCCGCTGCCTATGGACGCTTGCGACGCCAGGAGGATCACAAGCGCGTTGCCGATCCTTTAAGAACCTATTTACTCTCATCTTGAAGAGCCGCATACTGTAGTCACAGGGATAAACCTCGGCAGGAGCTCATTCCACATGCGGAGCGTTCGCGGTCAGAGATTCCTACACACATGAAAAAGCCGCGAGTAAAGCCTAGTGGTACGCGATAATTGCCAATTGTTTAACTGCCGACAGTATTTTTCTTTGAGCATCCAACTACTCACCGAGACGATTCTAAAGAGCCCAAAGTTGGTAGGATTGCATCGTCTTTATTATAGCGGTTCTATGACCACTTTCATGGTGTCATTTTATTTTATTGTCATCGAAGTACGTTACGTACGTATGTACATGCGTACACCAAATTTCAGCCCAATTGGACATCGGGAAATGGTTCAAATCTTACTTGCAAAATTTGATTAAAGCCCCTGGGACACAGAACAGTGCGTATAAAAGACAGATTTTAGGTAATCGATTCAGACGCAGTCGCTGAACCGGCCCGTTATTCAAGCCTAACTGGTTATTGTCGCGCTCCGATGACTCCAATCGACAAGTCTGGTCGCTGGGGACTAATCTAGCGACAATTAAAAAGATTTTTCAATCGGATAGCGCAATTTGATACGCGAACAGATACGAAAATATTGGTGGAGTTGAAGCAACAACGATGGTCAATGAACCCAAGCAACAATATAATTTAAACTTTCATGAGACATTTAATTATGCTATTTAAGCGGTGTACACTCACGTGAGATTGTCAGGAACGGCCCGATATGTTTCGACCTCATATACGGAGCTGCTACCAAGGGACTGCTACCTGTATACCCGCAGGGTACGGGTAGACAATTTCACGTGAGTCACTCACAATTTCGGTGACAGTTGTGACAATTACAGTGAGTGTAAATCGCTTAATACAATAATTAAACCCAAGCAACGCTTGAGAATGCTATCTTACCTACACAGCGTTAAAATACAGCATTTCAAAGGAACGAAAAGCCGCCATTTAGAAATAAATCGGTTCTGACATCATTCGATAGTGAAAAGCATATTGCCGGCGCGGAATGTGCAGCGAGATGCCCCGCTAATGCCCCGGCGTTCCCGGTCCCGGTATAAAACGCTGTTGTGGCGCAATTCCAATGCCCGCCGCCAACATTTTCTTCTCGGATAGCTTTTAATATTCGCCATACCTGTAGCCGCGATTCACAAGCTCAAACGGGTTCCGCGGGCCTATATGATGGATGCGTTGTCGTGATGATGTCAAATCATTCGTCACGTTTTAATAAGTAGAGTTTGAGAGTAGCAGATGCTTTATCATTTATTTGTTACGTGATAGACGCAACCACCATAGGCCCATAAGAGTAATAATCCATACCGCATGACGAGAACGTCGTCAAGGGCGAGAAAGACAAACTCAGCAAGTACCTTGACTTGGCGCACGACGTGACCGCCATGTGGGATGTTGATTCGACGATCATTGTCCCGATAGTCGTTTCGGCGAACGGTCTTATAGCGAAGAGTCTCGATAAACATCTTAAGAGACTCGTTAGATGGCTGGATCAAGGGTTAGATTCAGAAGGCAGTAGTTAGGAAAGGCCCGACATATTTCGAATTCGTATGGAGCTGTTCATCAGGGACGGATGGCTGTCCCTGATGAATAGCTCCATACGAATTGCTACTACGCGACGATTAAACCGTTTTTATAGTTATTGAAAAACCATATTCTTTATAAGTAGTCCAAAAGCATAACCCTGTTATTCATGTGGTTTTTGAATCGCTCCCGCTAATGTCTTGGCCCATATTCGCGTTGCACTTGTTATAGCATATTCGTTGACGGCGGCGAGACGCCCGACATCCTTATTCGACACTTGCATCCCATCGGCTGCATCCGGTAGCGTACCGGAAGCTGTGGCAGTTCCGGTGTCATGGTGGTTGAAATGTCGCGTGTGATATTCCGGTTCAGTTACCAAGTATGATATTCTTAGATGTTTGGATCTTAATATTGATCTAAACGTGCGCACAAATCATACCGTCTTATTTTATGAACCACTAGCGACCCAGAACCAGTCGCACGGGTGCAATGCCGTATAAATTATGCATGTCTAGGTACTTCAATCACTCTATTTCAGAGGTCAGATCAGAGAGAGAAGAGATGTAGTTTCAAAGATCTAAGCATCCATAGAGACAGACAGACGGAAGCGACTTTGTTTTATACTATGTAGTGATTAGAAATACGAACACTCTTTAGAGAAGAAAAAGACAAAACAACATGAAATACATTAAAATAACAGGCAGAGGTAAACAACAGGCGGTCTTATCGTTAAATAGTGACCTCTTCCAGACAACCTTTCGGTAGCGGATTATTTAAAGACAAATAGTGACTAAATTTTGATGGATCCAAATTAAATCGTTTTACTGAGATTTTCAAGTTTAAATGAATTATGCTGACACAATTATCAGGCTTAACTCATCTAATAATATAATAATGCAAAAAAATTGCCTTTTTTTAATAAAAGTTATCAAAACTAATGTAAAAACGAAGGCCAAAATAATCGAATTGCTTCAATTCTCGCGGCAAAGAAAACAACGAATGAAAAGGGTGGAATCTATTAGAAGTTTCTTTCAGAAGAAGATTGTCTTAAAAATCTTTTCTTTTATTTTAAGTAAATTTTTGGGAGTCGGGGCTTATATTTTTTAAATTTCTTCTAATTGGAGAGTAATTTAAATTACTCCAGAGGAATGGATCTGCATATTTCTGTTGAATTAAAAGTGCAGAGAAGATAAGAATTTTAATATAATTTACTTAGAAAATATCCCGAGGGTAACAATACAAAATACCGTAGCTAAAGATACAGATAAAGATAACTTTATTTTGTTAAGCATAGGTAAACCATGTACATGTACATAGGTAGGTACATTAGGTTATGTTCATATTACTGTAATAGTTAAGTACCTACCACCTACCCATCCTTCCTGAAAAAAATACTGACTGTTGAGTTTCTTTCGACGTTTCTTCTCAACATGGTCTTGTGAAATGCGGTAGGTAAAAGCGCCACTTGCAGAATAAAGTTCAGTATTTCATTATTATTATACATAATTATTTCTTATATTGCAAAAAACACTTTATAGTTGAATAGATCCTTCCATATACTACTACATTAAATATACTCGTATTATAGTCGTGTAGGTAATATCCTCGAGTGTTTACATCCACTTTTCATGAATAGAGTCAGGGTACGGTATCTCGCTCTTTCTATAGTAACGGGCTGAAATAAAAACTTCCTAACCTTGGACTTGACAATGGCGGCGGAACTGATGCGCGCGAAAAGCGGAACGGCTTTGTGCGCCGGCGCAGACATTTTACAATGTGACAAGTGTCGCTATTACCAGAGTATGGAGGTAATTGAGTGACTGTTTAAGTTACGTCTATAGGAACTGTCTACTATGCTGGAAGTTTCTCTGTGAGGTTGAATTAATACTGAAAAAAAAAAGATGTATTAACAGTAGCCCAAATGTTAGCTGCTACTTACATAAATCGGAGGAGTGACAAACTGAGGGTTACTAGTAACCAAAATAAGTTGTATTACATTAGAATATATATATTGTGTGTAATGAAGAGATTCGTAGACTAATAGAAGGACCTGATTGTACAAGTGCGGCTATTGAGTACATAGGTTATTTAGTGACATTGTTTAGGAATACCTCTAATCGTCCCTATGGGAAAAATGTTAGAGCAATCAGACATTGAAGAATTGCAAAACTCAACTAGCTCCTTCTTATTGAGTTAGTGATTGACGATTACGCATCGAAAACGCATGATACTACCGCTTGCCACCTAAGTCGCAGCATATCCGTAAATGCGGACGGCACAGGATGGTGAGGACAGACAGGTGCAGATTGTACAGCAGTAGACATTTATGACCATATTAAATTGTAGTTTTTACAAGCTTTTATTTAACTTGCATTATAAGTATGTATGTATGTAAGTATATATGTTTGTCCGGGTGGAATCTTGCAACTCAATTTTGAAGCAGATATCGTCAACCGATTGAGCTGAACTTTTGCATACTTACTTAACTTTGATGACATTACAATATTATGGTACCATGGCGCTGATCTGATGATGGAGCCGGAAGGTGGCCATAGGAACTCTACAATAGAAGCAATCCTACCGAGTCTGGGCTCTTTAGAATCGTCTCAGTGGCCATTTGATGGATATCCAAAGAAAAGTACAGTTGGCTATAAAAGCTAGTCACTAAAATTAAATTTTTGACAGAAACTTATTAGTTCATTCCATTTCCCCATTTTCATCTAAGATACCCATCTGCCTTTGAAAAAAACCCTAAGAAGGGTTAAGCCCTCATTACCCTACGCCAAATTGGGGGCACCGGGGTCCATCGAAAATGGGAGTCATAACCCGCGCATTACGCCTATTAGGGGAGATTGGAGCGATCGCCGATCGCTGAGTGTGATAAATTATTGTTTATCTACCAAATCGCGGCTCTTATGGTCGGGGATTGGGGTATTATTCACGTGTTGGGATTGTTTTATGATGTGACCAATCTTAAGTGTTTTCGTTACGTACAAAGCTGGTGTTTTAACATTGAAAATGTTTGTTTTCCTTTAATTCCGCAGAGATGAGAGGTAGGTACGCCGATATACCATAATGATGTTAAAATGTTTCATTTCACATTACTCCGGTATGCGCCGGAGGGCTTCAAAGTAAAATTTTAATTCCTTAAATCGGTCGGCAACTTATTAAAATTTTATAAATTTGTAAAATTAAAAAAAAAAAAAAACACTGACTTGGATCGAGAGTTTCCTAATAACTTTTTTAAGCTCGGTATTCAAGAAATGGAAATAATTGGATCTCAGTATTAAATAAAGCTACAGTTTCAGTCACCTTAGGAGACGGGCGGACAAAAAATGTAGGCGGTAGTCCCGACGAGCGTATAATTTGAGTCGCGTAATTTCGGTCGCACCATACTAACGTAACGTGATCACATGACATAATGTATGGACTCTGAAATATTTATTCGCGACAGAAATTACGCGACTCAAATTACGCTCGACTGGCTTCACCCTCAGACCAGGTTTTCCCCCATGTTCTCCGCAACTCGACATCTTATTCTACGCATATTTCACATTTATTTTCAGTGAAATTTCCGTTTTGTTTACACTATAATAACTTCATAATTACACAGCAACCCTTACCCCGAATTGCTCCCCTCCCGGAACGTGGAAACGCGTACATACCTGTAACAAAATGAGAAAATTAAAAAAAAGAACAGCGGTGGGTAATTGCATTCCTCTGAGACGGGCGGGTGATATAGACCCGGGACTCTATTCGACATGGGCTTAAATCATAGAGCCTGAAGTTCACATTGCGATGCCGTGAAGAGATGTATGAAGTATAATGTAAACAAACACGCCGAGCCAAGACTAGGCACATGCACTTAAAAAAAATAGTCCGTCTCTCACGTAGTCGCGTAAGAAACATATATTTTTTTTATATCTACCTATACTAATCAAATTCAAAAACTTGTTATCTTACGAGTGCGATGCACGGTTTGTATGGGCGCACGGCGACATCCGTCGGTAAAATAAAATTTGTCTTTGCATCACGCCGATATGGTTGGACGGACTTTAATGAATTTGATACAGGCCTTTCAAAGATGTAGGATATTTTTACCTGGCTACGGGAAAGAAATAAGAGTTAATCGCATAATCAAATGGACATGAACACAATGTAATGTATTTGTTTTTAATATAATTATAATTTAAGTACCTATTTTATAAATTTTAACATGGAATTCTAATAATTATAACTACTTTGACATTTTGCTATCCTAACCTAATCAATATTTTTAAATTATTGACATATACTTTTTTATAATTGGAATTACCTAATGCATCAATTTTATTATTTATATATTGTGATTTAAATTTTTCTTTCGTGTTTTTTAATGTTTAATTGATATTATCAATTTTTGTCCCTGAGTTTTAATGCATTTAGCTAATTTTATTTTATTAGAATAAATAAATAAGTAATCTTATTACGCTAAGGTTGGCAGAGTTGCTTCTTTCAGAAAGAGCGGGTCTGAGACGATGTTCATTATCTGCCCTTTAAAGTAATTTGATTAAAAATACCGTTTATATGTTACACGGTCAGCAGGCCAACGCGTAAAATAATCCTCAATTAAGGTAATGGGAAATATACACAAAATCAATCTATAGCTACTTAAGGCTCCTTATTCGTTAAAAAATGCTCATTATTAGGGTTCCGTACCCAAAGGGTAAAAACGGGACCCTATTACTGAGACTTCGCCGTCCGTCCGTCCGTCCGTCCGTCCGTCCGTCCGTCCGTCCGTCCGTCCGTCCGTCTGTCACCAGGCTGTATCTCAACAACGGTGATAGCTAGACAGTTGAAATTTTCACAGATGATGTATTTCTATTGCCGCTATAACAACAAATACTAAAAATAAAATAAAATAAATATTTAAGGGGGGCTCCCATACAACAAACTTGTTATAGATTATATATTTGTATAGGTACGGAACCCTTCATGCGCGAGTCGGGCTCGCACTTGCCCAATTTTTTAGTCATTTTTCTCTATGATCATCTATTTTTTTCCTATTATGACTATGAATGCTACTACGAATATTTTGATAATTTCAACCAATTTTTTGAAGTGAATTATACTTTTCCCCGAGTTCTGGGTTGTAACATAGCTATTTCATGCTTTCATTGCGTGCAGTCGAAAACAAGTTGAAAAACTAATTTTCCGCGTGAATTTTGTCGATTTCGAGTAGTTTTTGAAACAAAAAATGAAAAATTCAAACTGTAGGCTTCAAATATATACCAATAAACCCCAAAACCTGTTCTAGGTAGTAACATCAATAATATGTTAAGAGACATGTTTGATCATAGAGAAAAATGTCTAAAACAATCAGCATTTTATAAGGCCTCTTAACGTATTACCAATGTTACTAATTAGAACAGGGCCATTGCGATTTATTGGTATATGATTTGAAACCTACAATTTTAATTTTTCATTGATAATTTTTGTTCAAAAACTCCTTGAATTTGTCAAAATTCACGCTAAAAACTGTTTTTTTTTACTTACTTTCGACTGCACGCAATGAAAGCATAAAATAGCTATGTTACTTTCAAGAACTCAGGCAAAAGTATCACTTCAAAAAGTTGGTTCAAATTATCAATAATATTTGTCATAATATAAATTTTTTTTTTAAAGGAATACAGCCTCTTAAAGGCTGGAGGGCCTAGCGTATCTTGGCCGCGACTTAGCTTGTCGCGCGACTGATCATCACCCGTCTTGCTCGAACGGTATTGAAAAGAAAGAGACATGCGTTTAGCTCGGTTGGTAGACACCTGCCTACTGAGTCGGCGGTCCCGGGTTCGAATCCCGGCCGGGGCAAATATTTGTGCAAATACCTATTTGTTCTTGGGTCATGGATGTTATCTATGTATGTATTTATATATTATGTATATCGTCGTCTAGTACCCATAGTACAAGCTTTGCTTAGTTTGGGACTAGGTCGATTTGTGTAAGATTGTTCCTTAATATTTATTTATTTATTTATGCAATATTAGTTGCACGACAAAGAGTTGCGTCTCGCAGTTGTGCTAGCGATACCTGGCTTACTCGTACTAAATCAAAATCAAAATTTTTATTCTGTAAGTAGTCCACAAAGGCACTTTTACATCTGAATTTGAATATACCGGAAAGTCACAAAAAGAAACCGCTGATGAGAAAAAAGCGAAAAGAAACTCAACAGTACCTACCTAAGTATTATTTCGTAAATTATGCTTAAAACCATTACAATTAAATTATAACTAGAGGCAATTAATACGGTATTTAACCGAAAGTGACAGGTCGAGAGAGAGAGAGAGAGAGAGAGAGAGAGAGCGAGAGAAAGAAAGACAAAACATTTTTTTTTTTAAACTTCACTTCAAAGATGTGGCTCTGTGAGCTGTAGACAGCAAATTAATTTTGAAATGGCTGAAATTTGTAATTTTTTTTTTTTCAACTATATCGCCCAAAAGGGGAACCCATCTAAACACTTCTAAATAGTAATTATCTTGATGCTGGTCATAATTATGACACACAGACTAGTCGGGTTAATTCGGTGAGCACTAGGTAAACTGCTTGTATATGCCATTGTAGATTGTCGCTAAACACAGTACAATTAGTCTAAGCAGTACAACTATTGCTTCGCGAAACTTGTCGCGCGACGCACTATACAATAATGTTTGAGTAACCTGTTTGTTACAGATGGACTAGCAAAAAATCTTGCCCTAAAATGGAAATGGGCCGGTCATGTGGCTCGTCTACAAGACTAGAGATGGACAAAAAGTGTGACAGCATGGAAGGGTCCAGTAGGAAAAAGAAAAAAGGGAAGACCACGCAAGAGATGGGAGGACGAAATAGTTAAGACAGCCGGTCCAAACTGGATGCAATTAGCACAGTCCAGAGAAGAATGGCTAACTTTGGAGGAGGCCTTTACCTGCAGAGGGGTTCTCGCAGATTAGACAACCGAAGAAAGAAAAAATATTGTAAATAACTTTTATATTTTATGTATAAAGAAAAAAGAAAAAAAGAAAAGCACTGTACACAGAAATTCTGTGAGAAATATAGGCTTTTTTTTATTTTATTTTTATTATTTATTTTTATTTTAGTATTTTAACCCGTTTGTGGTAGTGCAGTTTAAAAAACTAGCCAAACCAAATTTATGCAAATGTAGGTAATATAAACCACGAAAATGAAAATGTACGTAGGTGTTATCTACTTAGCACGCTTTTCTTTTATGACGGACGATAATGAGGTACAACACCACAAAATAGTATCGTTTTGCTTAAGTGGCTCGTGGCACAACACCAACCGAAGGTCTATCATTAAGCTAATATTTTAGATGAATCCCCAGGAGTAGCATTACCCTGTAATTAGGACACTTAAATTTCCCACAGATTCGTTTTTATTAGGGTTCCGTACCCAAAGTGTAAAAAACGGGACCTTATTACCCCTGTGATAGCTAGACAGTGGAAATTTTCACAACAAACACAAAAAACAGAATAAAATAAATATTTAAATGGAGCTACAATACAACAAACGAGATCGGTTGCGTTTACTTTGCACCTCATTTGTATGCGGCGCAACACACACCAGGTGCAAAACTTAACCCGGCCAGATAAGATGGGATGTGTTTGTATGGAACCCTCGGTGCGCGACTCCGACTCGAACTTGGGCGTTTTATTTTTTAACTTAGACGATTAACTTTGTCACACAGATCAAGCAGCGCTAGGAGGATGTGAAGTTCATATACTGTTGATGGTATCACTACCGTGTAGTGGGTAGACTTGTCAATACCAATAAGGATTAGTTCTTGGGATCCAATCACTCACTAGAGGAGAGTTAACACTAAAACTGTGAACATAGGTACAAAATACTGAGTAAAATTAATATGAAGTCGATTCAAGTAAAATTAGTATGAACACTATTATTTTTTAGATAAAAACTACAATAGTAATACAAATGTTTCTTTTTCATACAATAAATATGTAGGCAGAGATATAAAGATTTAAAAATGGACTCGCCTCCGATATATACCATAATTATAATAATTTACAGAATATTCATTAAATTTAATGAAAATAATTTATAATTATAAAATTCCATATGAATTTACGTTATTTAAGTTAATACTTTAATTTTTAATTCGAAATATAACAGTTCCGTGAGATTCAGATCCGTGATAACATTTATCTACACCCATATTGGCAAATTACTATAAGTAAAGACCCATTACTTGGCGACCACGGTGGTTGGGCATGGATGACCAAAATCAGAGATCTTATTTCTATATCTATATCTCGGGTGAATGGGGTTGCTTAATGCATTCGTCCGCTCTGCGAGAGTTACAGGCGGTAGTGAGTACTTCTGTAAATATAAAGTAAAGAAATAAAATCTATGATAATATATTATGATGATGAATATGCGTATTGTGTGCAGAATAGGAGTGTATGCAACTGTCCATAATTAAGGCCTTAAAACACTCGTCTGATTCTATTATGAAACTCGCCGTCGGTTCTTTTCAAAAACCACACTCGTGTTTTGAGACCTCTCATTACGTAACAGTTGCATAAACTTCTATTATAACCTATGAGTTTAATTACCTTTTTTTAACTATTTTTCATTAGATCTTACGAGAGTTATACACCTCTAGTAATAATCTAATGATAAATATCTAATAATGACTCCGGATTCATACACAGTATTTATTTAGAAGTATATCCCAAACGCGCGGTACCTACCTTGACGCCGACTTCGGACTTCAATAAATACAGTAGCCTCAAACTAAAGACAAGTTGAATGCTTTCGTGGTCACAGCGTCGACGGTAAACAAGAGAGTGGCTGATCTCGGATAATAGGGCAAGGGATTAGTTATAAGAACCTATAACTTATCACTGCGTCGCCATTATAGGTTAATAATATTAGATGATGATACATAAATATTAGTTTGTACTGTAAAAGTGCGCCAGGATAACATTTAATGACACCTACCGACTACCGGGAGACACAGCTTGTAAGACTGCCAACAAAATGGACCGGCCCCTATGGTCGTATGACGTAGACTATGGTCTATCATGAGCGGAGATCGTAAAACGCGAACAAAATTAATTGAAATCGTCACTGGTTGTCATACGTCATTTCAATCGATTTTGCTCGCATTGTACGTTGTGTGTTACAGTTATGCTACACAATTTAGACGTGTGCGCCGCGCCGGTTTTGTACCGACGCCGCAGTGCGCCGCGCCGATCGGCGTGAAATCGGCGTTACCTGTACTTTATATAAAGTACAGGTAACATTATTTGTATGCGCATAAATACAAAGTACACAAGGCAACGCCGATTTCACGCCGATCGGCGCGGCGCACACGTCTACTACCTACACATGCAGTTCTAGCATAACTGTAACACACGACTTTTGTCGCACGACTAATACTACCTGTCACTTTCCTCTTAATACTGAGCGAGTGAGACAGGTGACGCTAAGTCGCGGGACAAGCAAAATCGTGGCAAGGTACGCTAGTCCTGCTGATGATAACATTCATGACACTTCTGGATATGAGATTCAAATTCCTTTGACATATTTTTATACTAAATATATGTAAATATTGAATTATTGACATAAAGAGTGAAAAAGGTAAATTATGTAATAAATTTTTTTTTCAGCTTATTTTCGACTGCGCGCAATTAACGCATGAAATAGCTATGTTATTATCTTGAACTCAGGGAAAGGCATAACTTCAAAAAGGTGGTTGAAATTATCAATATATTTGGCTTAGTATAAAAAAAAGGATTAAGGCCTCTTAATGTGGAAATACCACAACATATTTTTAATCTGATCACAGTGGCCACTACATTATTCTTATTTATGCCTACCAACCATTGTAATATTCCATAAAACGTCATTACATTACACCTTCACAAACCACGCACGTGTAAAATGTAATTGTCGACGTGTAAACACATATGAGCAGTAATTACTAGTCCATTACTCGCTGAGGCGGCGACGGCAATAGCTTGCGCCCTTATTTAGCAGACGTGTATCATTATTACGCCAAATTAAACGGAGTATGAGGACTGGCTGGTGAGATAAGGTGCCATCAAGTTGTATGGGTTGTTAAGATGTTCGTTAACTTGTTGTGTTTAAGACGAAATGTTCCATCCACGTCTTATTGTTTGAAATAAATTTAAATGAAATAGTTTATTCAGTAAATAGGCCACGAGGGCACTTTTACAAGTCAGATTGTGAATCTAACGGCATTTCTCAAGAGACCGCTGTTGAGGAGAAAGCCGAAAGAAACTCAACAGTAAATTATTATTTCGTAAATAATACTTAAAACAATCAATTATATTTATGTTATAACTATAATTACATTGGTACGTAAAGGTGTTGTGTAGATTCTCCAAATCAATGTTAGTTTAATGTACATTAAAATAAAATTTAGACTATGTATTAATACTATATAAAGCTGCATTACGACTGAGTTTCAAATTAAATATTCCTACAGATGTACAAAGTCACAACATGCAATAATTAAGCCTTAAATACAAAGATCAAAGCTTAAAGAAAAATTGAAAAAGGAGCTACCTGGTGGAAGAGACCGGGAATCGAACCCGGTACCACTGGATTGCCGGTCCAGCGCGTTAACCATTTCGCTACCCTAGCTCCAGGAAGACCTGACGAATTTTTCCTTATGCTTTGTGTGTCGATCTTTGCATTGTTTTATTTGAAAGTTTTTTACACCCTAGCCACCAGGTAGCTCCTTTTTCAAATTTTTTTAAGCTTTGATCATTGTATTAAAGGCTTAAATAAAAATATGTGGTGTACCCACATTTAAAAAATGAGACATTACATGTTTCATAAATTTATGCAATAATAACTTAATAATTTTCCTCGGATTAACCTTGTTTATCGATCTAGGTACGTTTCATCTAATTTATCCGCAGAACAAAGAAGACGCTATTTATTTTACCTATAGGTGGTGTGGTATCCAAAAACCTAGGCAGATGTGACTTTGTCTTCCTCATGAACAAAACAAAATTAGTGCACTCAAATACCTTGTAATAGGCAAGTCGATGGGAATCAGGTTCTATGAATGCCACGGCACTGGTACACCTATATGTCAGTATAATGTAAAGAGATGCGCAAATCATGTCACTTAAATTATGGAGAACGGATCCATGTCTTTAGCCCTCGCTTTATTATATCACTCATTTCGTTCATTTCGTTATTAATTATTTAAACTTTATTACACAAAACAAAAGTCAGTACAAATGACGAACTTAATGCCTAATGGCATTCTCTACCAGTCAACCAAAGGGCCAAACAGAGATGCTTCAAGTGGGTGCAGAGTAGAAAATTAATCGTTCGGAAAGCATCTAAGATACAAGTGAATAAATGTATATTATACATATAACTACCATAAATACAAATAAATAAATATATGTATCAACATATATTTACATACTATAAGATGTATATTATGTATAATACTAGCTCTTGCCCGCGTCTACGTACGCGTGGAACTTGATAAAAAGGATTATTAAAAGCGCTTAAGCAAATGTAAGAGCAATTGTGCTTTTGGTCTAATAATTACATTTCCTGCAGGGTCATCGCACCCCAAGAGAAATGTTCACTCACTTTTCAATATTTTTGGGTATAATTTCCAGGATGAAAACTATCCTATGTCCTTTCTCGTATCTTAAACTATCTCTATGCCAAATTTCATCAAAATCGATTCAACGGTTTAAGCGTGAAGAGGTAACAGACAGACACACTTTCGCATTTATAATATTAAGTATGGAAGTATGGATACTAATAAATACGATGAAATTCGTTCAGTGGATCTATACACTCAGACTGCTCCATCATATCAACATACTTATTCGTTCATGTTTTTCATTTCGTTCAGTAGGTACCGAATTCATTTGAATGACGAGTGTAAACGACGCCTCTTTGGTGTGAGCTGGCCGCTAGGATTTATGTTTTTTTATTGTATACTAGCTGTGCCCCGCGGTGTTACCCGCTCATCCCACGGGAACACTAAAATTATTCGGGATGAAAAGTATCCTATGTCCTTTCCCGGGTCTCAAACTATCTCCATACCAAATTTCATCTAAGTCGGTTCAGCGGTTTAAGCGTGAAGAGGTAACAGACAGACAGACACACTTTCGCATTTATAATATTAGTATGGATGTCAGTTTAGTTTAGTTGTCAATAATTTTCTTTAGAGCTTCTGTTTGTATTTTTCTCAGTAAATTCTGTTTTTCATAAAACTGTGTTTTTTATATAATCGGAACCAAAAGTTTAGTTGTCAATAATTTTCTGTAGAGCTATTTGTACGTGTTTTTACGGAGTAAATTCCGTTTTTTTTTTTTATAAAAGTGTGTTGTTTACATAATTTGTTTACGTATCTAGTTTGGTTCCGACCCGCGGTTCACAACGCGCCATAAAAAATATTAAGAAAGTATAAAAAATGAATACGAGTGACGTAACTATTGGAAAAATGTGAATCATGTCAAAATAAACGACAAATTAAATTATTTCACGTCGTTAATTACTTTTATAATTATAACATCATTATGTCAAATAGCATCATTCAGTTCAATTCATATTGAGCGGCGAGTGGCTGCGAACGAAAGATTTAAATATACTGATATAGTGAGTTGGTTTATCCTTAAGTGAGTTACTGATATGAATGAAAAGATAATAAAATAAAATAAAAATTAAATATCTTTATTTCCAGACAACTTAGGTCCATAGTTTGTTAGTACACATGAAAAAGATTAAGAATTTATTGGTACTTTATTTGAATCACTCGCGAGCGACACACCTCTTATAATGTAAGCTACTTATGTATGAGTTTCTTTAGAAACGTAGAAAGTATCTACTTATATTTCTCTCGGAAAAATAACGAAAAACCTTTGCATGCAGTGAAACCACCTGAAGTGTTTGTAATTTGTAATGCGAAGACATTTAATATTTTTTTGCAAGCAAAGTATTTTATTGAGCAAGTAAATATATTTTCTGCACGCTTAACGAAGTCTGACCTTGCACAGAGTTCAAACCACTCTGTATGTACTTAATATAAAATGTACAATCCACTCGACATTTCTTTGTTTGATTTTAATAATATTTTCTCTTTCTTATTAGATTAAATTTCAACTTGTGCCACCAAAAGTAAATAAGAAAATTAGCAATGATAACATGAGTCAAAGTACAGTCGAGTTCATTTACATCTACACACTTACGAGAACAAAAATATCTGAACACGACCCTATTGTCAGGAGCATAAAATCGTGTTCAGATATTTTTGTTCTCGTAAGTGTGTAGATGTAAATGAACTCGACTGTACCAAACTTACCGTATTAGAACACTGTTTTTTAAATCTTCTTATTAAGGAGCTTTGATCATTTTAATGAACATACCAGCTCCAGCAAGCCTAATACGCAACATCATTCATCAAAAATAAATAGAAAACTAAAAAGATTAATCGTATAAAATTAAAAATAACATGTACACGAAAACAACTAAATTTGTATACATTTTACTTTTGTATTTGTATACAAATTTTGCCGGTTCCAATAAGGGTTCCGCCAATATTGAATTGAGCACTCCTACGTGAGATAGATAGAGAGAGAATAGAATGAATGAAATGTAATTGTGGGGTGCCCATTGTTTCCTAGAAACTTTTTTCGTCGTCGTCGTTTCATTTCGTCGAAAAAACATTTCGCAGATTTTTTATTCCTCTGTATAGTCATTCATTTTTAGGGTTCCGTAACCAAAGGGTAAAAACGGGACCCTATTACTGAGACTTCGCTGTCCGTCCGTCTGTCCATCTGTCACCAGGCTGTATCTCAAGAACGGTGATACTATTGCCAGACTTAACAGACTATTGCCACTATAACAACAAATACTAAAAATAAAGTAAAATAAATATTTAAGGGGGGCTCCCATACAACAAACTTGTTATAGATTATGGTAAGGAACCCTTCATGCGCGATTCGGACTCGCATTTGCCCAACTTTTCATAATTCTTGCAATCTTATCCTATTGATTAGGTTAGATTACGTTGTTTTATAAAAATCTTCAATATTTTACGGTTGCAAAGAAAAATGCTTTCTTCGAAATTATTTTTGGGCCAGAAACATTCGAGGAAAAAAATCTAGGAGTCAATATAGAACCGTAATAGTGTCATTATGATTCTACACCAAAAGTACGTCAGTACCTACACTTTAAAGTCCATTATGTCATTATCTCTTAGTTTCCTCACATTATCTAAAATCATCTGTCATCAGTATCACGTTATTTATCTAAAATACCATCACGTTTTTTTAGGTCAGTTAGCTTTTATGTGTTATTTTTGAAAGCAATCATTCATTTGACATTTATAATTTGCTTACTATCGGTGAAACTATTATCTCTCTGTTTAGCCACAGTTATTTAGAGATCTTGATACGACTTGGGAAATTTCGAAAAGTTATCATAGGGAAAGTTTCGCAATTTTGGAAACTTTCCGTCGGTATAGCAAATTTCATTATTAGCTTATTCCACTGCAGTCACCCGTACATTTGGCCGACATTTCCAGTAACATCTCGCTGATTCACGGTCTATAGATGAGATCCTATCCAATTCATTCGCGACCATGACGCATAAAACTGCATTCAAACGTTGGATTACCTAATTACTTAATAAAGGTCAATAAAAATATCGCAATAGATCCACAACTGCTAGCCGCGACTTACTGCATGGGGTTAGTTATTTTATTTTTAATTAATCTTTATTGCACAAAAGAAAACTTATCGTACCAAAGGCGGACTTAATGCCATGAGGCATTCTCTACCAGTCAACCTTAGGGCAAACCGAAAAATTTTTAGGCGGTGCAACGAACTTACACATAAGTTACAAAACATAATTTTGCTATTCATGTAAATATAACATACATCTAATATAATATATAATGAGGGTCCGTGTCTACACAGTATAGCAGTATGTGGGAGAAAGGGCTGTTCTAACTCTTATTCCCACGGGAAAAGACGAGTATTTGGGGGGTGTACTTGTTATGCCGTCATTGTCAAGGCGTCAAGCCTAGTTCCGATACTGGCATGAATGCCTAAACAGAGAATAATATAAATAAACAATCGGGGTTCATAATCGGTGGCAAAATGAAATCTATTAATACGTGGCTCTGAAGGTGGACGACGTTATGTTCCTGCAATTTTACGGCTGTAGCTGCTCGTTCAAGGAACCATCACCGGCCAAAGTCACCACCAACACCACCGTAGCTGCCGAAAGCGCTCCCTCGAGTCGCTCCCGACACCACGAACACCTGCTTCATCACTCTCTGCTTTGGCCCGCATAGGGGAGTACCTAAACTGCACAGTGGGAACCAGACCGCATTTTTTTAACCGGACCATTGACCACGCCCTTTTTATAGGTATAATATAGTTCATACTGTAGATTATTGATTTTTCGTTGCATAAATAATATCCCAACTAGAAATGTCACATACTATCTAATCCAGTGGTTCCCATTTTCTTGACCATGGACCACTTCATTTCTTTGTTGTTCGCGGAATTTCCCTCCGGTAGACTTCAACAATGTTTCACCAGCGAATTGGAATCGTTCGCGTACCTACCATTTCTTGACCTCTGCGGACCACTGGTCTAACCATGGAAGAAAGAACCTACTTCCATGGGTCTAACCGAAAGTATTTTAACGGGAAACCCTTCCATTTCTTTATTTACTGCGGGTTTAACAAGCGTGAATGATTAACTGCTTGTGAGCAAAAATAAATTATGAGTAACGATTTCATGACAAATTACTTTCAATAATTTGTAAGCCAGCCAATAGGGCTCCATTTTAATGTTGTTGCAAGTTGCAACTCGTTATTATTTAGAAATAACACGTCATGAGTCTAAAAATATCACTGAGGATAATGAGGATAAAGGCTATCTGATTAAAAAAACCAGTTCTCATGATTGTAGCTACTCGAAATTCAAGGCTTGCGAATGGCCAAATGTTTTTTTAGCAAACATCCTCATCTTCTTCCTTCCTTCCTTAAAGTATTTTCCTTTGGCTTTAGATAAGTTTAAAATTGAATGAAGTTAAAAACTAATTACAATACAAGGAAATAAGTGAGGTTTACAAAAAAAAACGAAAAAAAAACGTGAATTGTAACAAGCTTGTATTGACGAAACGACTGTCGATGTCACTGGAAGTGGCTGAGGCGTTTTGAAATAAAACAACTAAAAAGACAATTGTAGTGTAAATTTGTAGATAAATAATAATATAATTGCCATGTGGCTCGTTTCAGAACTTTGCCTGCAGATTTCCAAAATTAAATAAATATTTTTCGACTTGAAACTATAAAAAGATATTTTAAACGCAGTTTCTGACTAGTTTAGTGTTCAGTAAGATATAACCACAGAAAGTCTTTTAAGAGACGGTCATCTGACACGAAACAAAATTTTGATGGCTGATTTAAATGCTATATATTATATTACCTACTGTTTATTTTACGTATGTAAGCTGATATACAATGTTACTCTTGTACTGCAGGTACCTACTCTTATTATGTGTAAGCGTACGAATTCATTAAGTGATCAGTAAATATGAATCACAAAATTCAATATTATTCGGAGCCATATGTAGATAATCTTTTCCCAATTGAATTCCCTAGTTTGCTCTAATTTATATAATATGCGGAAAAATCTTAATTAAATCATAAAACGTTACAAAATATTTATTCATAATATACCTATGTCTGCGGTCGGCCGTCAGATTATTTTACAAAAAAAACGACTTAAGGAAATCTACAAAATCTCAAAAGTTTCCACATCAACATAGGAAACAGCCTAAAAATCGCAAAACACGAACCAATCCGTAGATCTCAGTACCTAACAATCGATAGTCACTCGTAACAGTACTCGAGCACATTCTTGCGCTGCGCCCGCGCCGCCTGGCACCGACTGGTACGGATCCACGCACCTTCACAAACCAATACCAACCTAAACCTATAGACATAAGAATCAGGTTCAGTTAGTCAACCGCACCTTACGTTACGAAGCGACAGGGCTCACAACATGCATAAACGTAATTTGAACTTTAAATTTCGAACGCGTCGGTTTGAATTTCGAACGATATTTAAACGCAACACATACAAAACAAATGACGTTGCGTTTTATTATTGCCACTATATGAGTAAGCGAGTAACGTCCACTTTTGCTTGTGTGCAGAATGTAAACATTAAACAAGTTACAGTGTTTTGTTTGTATGTTTGTGCGTTTGACGTTATGACTGTGAATGGAAGATTGATGGAGGCCCTAGCGTTGGGACTATTGTGTGATCCATCAAAATTAGAGATCAAACGATGACGAAATGAATCGTATGAAAGGCAAATGTCCGTATTAGATGCGATTGGTAATCATAATGCGTGTAAAGTTCATCTTCCCAGCACCTCTAGCACTGTCATACGCGACTATTTCTCGCGCGAGATAATTACCCGTCTCTTTCTGTGCAGTAATGTGAGAGAGTGACGGGTAGCGCTATCTCGCGTGACAAGTCGCGAAGGATAGTTGTGCTAGACAGGCAGACGAGCGTATACGTCACATTCTCAAGTCGTTAATTATCTTTGGTTGTTAAATGGACATCATTTCTTCATTAAAATTCAATGATATATTCTCCAAATCTTAATTAGTAAACCATGAACATATACCTACAGGGAAAAGTTTCCTCAGGACGTAATAGAACTTATATTGACTGACGTTACTCGTAAAACTTTGGTCAGAAGTTTTAGTGCACGTTATATATAACCTAAATTTCAAGAACCCCCGATATACCTGAGTATGTGGTCATCATGAGAGGGTCTCTCATTTAATGAGTAGAAAAAAAAAAACTATACGTAGACCTGAACATAACCACGAAATAAGGCATTCTTACCTTCAATAGTACCTAAGATCCTGTCACTTGTTTCAACCAAAGCTGAATATCTTGGAAACGGCTGCGGTAATATTCATCAAACATCGCTAATACCCATTTCGATAGACAAGGCTTTCTATTAAAAAAACCGCATTCAAATCGGGTCATCCGATTGTGAGCCACGATGCCACAGACAACATGTTAAACTCCCGTCTTTTTTTGTCAGGGGTCAAAAATTAAATTTATGTTTGTATGGAAATTCCGCCATCGAAACGTGTATTGTACGTATTTTTCTAACCAAGAATTTGTTTTGTAAGATTGACAAATCACGCAAACGATGAGATGACGCAACAACAGTGTAAAATGTATTGGATATTCTCTTGAGCAACCTTGTTAGAACTATTCACATATAATGTGATTAATACTCTAATTTGTATCGGAAATTGCCGCATAAAATGTTATAAATGTGCCCGTTTATCATTTATGCTGCCTGGAGAAGCGCAGTGGCTTTAAAGGAAAAATTACACACAATTGACTACACTGTGTATCGGTTTTCCGAAGGATGTTATTGATTAAAAGTATTTAGTTAAGTATGTCATATACAAATAGCTTATACTTACTTGTGTTTATCTATTTGCTCCGTAGCGCAAAATGCTTTAAAGGATAAATTACACTCAATTTCCGGTATTATCTGCAGAATTTCCAAAGGATATGATTAATTAAAAGTATTCCATGATTTCCTTTGGTATTGATTAATAGGTTTTATATGTCATAACAAACAGACATCAACATTACCTGGAAATAAAATAAATATAATATTTTTCATTACGATGCTCCATTATGCAATCTTCTCTAGGTAGTATTAGTAGAATGTGATCGTGATTTCATCACGTCTAAGTACTACTGATTAAGTCCACTAGGGATAGAACACACACGGAACGACACTGCACGCTACTATCGGTTGCTAATGATTGCTGCTGCTGCTGTCGTTGTTATGTTGTTGTTGTTTTGATGTTGTTGTTGTTGGTGCTGATGATGTCCTACGGGTCCTATGGTACCCCAGTGGTACAGACTGTAGGGCTCCTGATATCCGTGTTACACGCCGCAACGTAGCCCCGTATCCTTAACACCGGCGTTACTAAGATCACGCTCTGTACTACAGAGCGCCTTGTGAGACGTCACCATCCGCTTCTGTCCTATTCTACTAATTGCTAGCATTCAAATTAGCACCGAATTCCACATCTCGGAAAGTAAAAGATGAATACTGACGAAAAATTGTCATACCCGATACAGTTTAGCCACTATCTCCACCCAAAGTCCGACTCACTGGTAGTGAGGGCTAAACAGCCCTGATACAGGTCAAGTCATATAAAAAAAAAGTAGCTTTTGTGTGCAAGATATGCTAACCCTGAAGGCGTAGTGGCAAGCTTGACAATCTGTCGCCATTCCCATACTGTAGCTCTCCTTATGCATTCGTGGAGTCCATTGCGCCACCTACTGCTCCGTGGCGCCACCTATGGTCCCACCGGATGATCAGCGCTGGCTCTCGAGCAGCTCGAGCTAGCATCATGGTGAGGTGGAACCTTTTTATGACACAGCCATAGTATTATAGTTGCCTGTTGTTGTTTTTATTATTTTTTTATCACTTTATATAATTGTGTTTCATGATCACGAATAAATGTATTTCTTTCTTTCTTTCATTGAGTGCAGTCTTGATTTGATCGTTCCATCTCAACGGTGAACTGCGGTTAGGGCTGTCTTCTCTAAATTCTCTGAACCCGGACAAATACTTATAAAAACCCGGACATTTGGCGTAAAACGCATTTTTTCCCTGGACGTGTCCGAAAATAATATAATAAAAAGGAATATCGCTTCATTTTTCATTGACTTAAAAAGTGTACAGATTTTCCCGGCACTTATTGAAAACCCCCCCCGGACGGCCTCCAAACTAGGACAAACCGGGGAAACCCGGATGGTAGCCCTACCTGCGGTGCTAGTTACTCTAGGTTACAGAAATAAAACTTAAAACTAGTGCAGCGTCTGTTCGCCGGAGGCACTACCATTACCCGAAATGATAGTTTGAACATTAGCACTTTTAAAGATTTAGTATCTGGCACAGAACTTACATCAGAATTTGCTCCGCTTCTGTTTGAAAATACTGTTTGACAAAGAAAAAACGACGTGAACGACACTAAGTTATGTTATATGACAATGGGACAAGGGATAACTCCTGTGAGACTCAGATATATTAAAATACATACGAAACGGTTTTACTAACGTCGTAGAAGTCGAATATCAGTGCCCCTGATGATGAATCAAGAACCGATTCGAAACATGTCGAGCGAGATTCGACTTTTACGACGTGAGTAAACCCGTATCGTAGGTATTTCAATACAATATAAATACGTATTAGTTATATTAATAAATCCTATCGTATGTTGACAATGAATGAATGAATAAAGCATTCTCTACCAGTGGGGCCAAACAGAATTTGATCCGATCCGATATTTAAGAAGCATAATCTCTGAGCAAGCCGGAACCGATTTATCTAACTTTTTTCCAAAAACTGTAGGCAACATCTTCTAAAGTAGTTAGAATGTGCGAATGGGGTTGTAAGGACGCAACGCTACTGGTCATTAGTCACCTCATTTTCTTTTTATCTGCTCACAGTAATTTCTTCTAGGAAAATGAAGGCTTTAGATAATAACGTTGCAAATAATCATGTAGGTATTGTAGGTGCAATATTATAGAAACATTCGTGACGCGTGTGACGGTTCAAGGTCCACGTCGTGGCAGTTCGAGGAATAATTGGTTGTTCGTTGTGAGAGGCGAGTCACACTGTACAAAAGGTGGACTTACTACGCGCCAGAAGTTATCATTATCATCATATTTATATGTAATGGGAGGAGGAGACGCGAATAAGACCATTGTGTCTCCAGCTAAGTTCGCCTGCAAGTGGTCCTCCTGCTGATCAACGGAAGAGCTAGCAGCAGAGAAGGGAAACTTGAAACAAACCCGGCTCGGTGCCAGCCGATATGCACCTGCAACCGAACCGACTCCGCACGTATTGACTCTGTCTTTCCTGTGGGTCAAGTTGGCAAGGTCGAGAGAGTGATGTGGGTTCTGGGCATGCCTGCATTATCTTATCCGCGTCCCAGGCGATGCAGCGTCTGTGGAGAGGTCACTTCACCCACTTCAGCTTGCTGGGTGGAAAACAACACGGAGAGTGGCAGTCACCGGTTATAAGTCCAAACATATGGGCGTTAGTGCGGACGCCAGGGGTCACTCTCGTCAGTGGGAGGGTCCATCGAAGGCCCATTGACAAATTACCGCCCGCTTCAAGCCGGGCAGCCCCCGGTCAGTTGGGTATTTGTCCGTCTCGGTGCTGACTTGTTTCTCGTGGGTGAGGGAAGCACTAGTATTGCTAGAAGGTCAGTGTCGTTAGCAACTACACCTGCGATTACAAAGAGAAAAAAAGACAATCAGCATCACGAATCCATGCGAATTGGGACATGGAATGTCCGGACGATGAGGACAGGCTTCCCGAACACCGATGGGAGCTTAGATTGCGTACAGCAACCTCGCAAAACTGCAGTTATCGATGCAGAATTAACAAGGCTTAATGTATCCATAGCTGCCCTACAAGAGACCAGACTGCCAGATGAAGGATCCCTGCGTGAATCTAATTACACATTCTACTGGAAAGGGAAAGACTCATCTGAGCCTCGGCATCATGGAGTAGGCTTTGCCATCAAGAACAGCCTACTGCATACCTTAGAAAGTCCAAGAGGAGTTTCAGAACGCATCATGACGTGTCGCTTAAATACCAACAATGGCTTCATCACTTTGATTGCTGCTTATGCTCCGACACTAAACTCATCGGCAGAATCGAAAGACCAGTTCTATGGTCAGTTAGCTGAAACTGTGGCTGATGTTCGAAGGGGAGATCGGCTTCTGATTTTGGGTGATTTCAATGCGCGCGTAGGACAATCGCAGGAGTCTTGGCCAGGGTGCATAGGTAGTCATGGCATCGGTAACATAAATGAGAATGGCCAGCGACTCTTGGAATTTTGTTCTCAAAATTTGCTTTGTGTTACTAACACTTACTTCAAGGGTAAATTTATGAGGAAAGTATCATGGAGGCACCCCCGATCTGGCCATTGGCACCAGTTGGATGTTATTTTAACAAGGAGGAAGGATTTACGTTACATACTCCATACTCGTTCATTCCATAGTGCTGACTGTGATACTGACCACTCCCTTGTAATTACCACAGCTATTTTTAAAGCGAAGAAGATCCACTCGTTACTCACCACTGGTCGCAAAAGGTTAAAGGTTCCAACATCAAAAAGCTTCGAGATGGTTGAATCGTTCAATGTCTTAATTCGTGAACAAACAGGTAACTGGGATTTGAACATGAGCGCCAGTCAGGAATGGATTAAGGTGAAAAAGGTTCTTACAGATACAGCTGCGGAAGCTTTTGGCTATTTAAAGTCTTCTAAGGCTGACTGGTTTCAGAAAAACATTGATAAGCTTCAGCCATTTCTCGATGCTAAAAGAGAGGCTGCGCTGCACCATAAACTTACTCCTACTGATGGATCCAGGGAAAGATTGACTAAAGCCAAAGCTGACCTGCAACGTAATATTCGTCACTGTGCCAACGAGTACTTTGTGGAGGTGTGCAAAAGTATTGAAGCTAGTGCTTCCACTGGTAATTTTGCCGGCGTATACTCGGGCATAAAGAAAGCTCTCGGTCCTCTCCCTTCAAAGACTGCTCTTCTTAAGGAAGCAGATGGTACTATTATATCTGACACGGGCCGACAGCTTCACCGATGGGTAGAACACTACACACAACTTTATTCACTACCTATTGGGATACAGCCGCAAGCAATTGCATTGATTCCCAAATTACCGGTATTGCATGAGCTTGATAGCGTTCCCTCTGTTGCAGACTTCCACACTGCTGTTAAACAACTTAAGCGTGGTAAGAGCCCTGGATGTGATGGCATCCTTGCAGATATTGTTAAATTGCAGTGTGTAGCTCCCATTCTCTGTAACTTTTTTGCTAAATGTTGGCAAGAGACTCCTGCCCCTCAGGATATGCGCGATGCCAATATTGTCACACTATATAAAGGCAAGGGTGACCGCGGCAACTGTGACTCATACCGTGGCATCTCCTTGTTGAGCATTGCTGGAAAGCTGTTTGGTCGCGTCATCTTGGCCAAGCTGCAAAAACTAGCAGATCGTGTGTATCCTGAGGCGCAATGCGGATTTCGTGCTCAGCGCTCCACCACTGACATGATCTTTTCCCTTCGTCAACTACAAGAGAAGTGCAGGGAGCAAAGAACCCCCTTCCTGGTAGCATTTGTGGACTTGAACAAAGCATTTGATACCGTCAGCAGGGAAGGATTATACACCATACTGCAGAGTATCGGTTGCCCTCCAAAGCTTCTAAGTCTGATTAAGCTTTTCCACCAGGATATGAAGGGTTCTGTTGTGTACAACGGTAACACGTCTGACCCGTTCGATATGCGTAGAGGTGTACGTCAGGGTTGCGTCTTGGCGCCAACGTTGTTTGGCATATTCTTTTCCGTACTCTTGAGGGTTGCTTTTGGGGATGTCACTCAGGGTATACACATACGAACTAGGGCTGATGGCAAGTTGTTCAACATATCACTCTTAAAATCTCGAAAACACTGCAAAGATTACTATGTTGACAGATTGTTATTTGCCGATGATGCCGCTTTCGTCGCAACATCGCCGGAGGATCTTCAGCGTATGGTGGATAGATTCGATGCGGCGTGTAAATTGTTTTCGATGTCCATCAATGCCAAGAAAACAGTTATAATGGCCCAAGGCGTATATGAAGACCCCTCAGTAACGCTTAATGACTCACCTCTGGAGGTTGTGGACAGCTTCTGTTATCTTGGATCTACGGTATCAAGTAACCTCTCACTTGATGTTGAGATCAACACCCGAATCGGCAAAGCATCAACGATGTTTGGGAAGCTTAGTGCAAGAGTATGGGAAAACAGGCACCTCACCGTACATACCAAAATGATCGTTTATCAAACATGCATTTTGTCCATACTCTTGTACGGTGCTGAAACTTGGACGTCGTATGCTAAGCAGGAGCGTAAATTAAACAGTTTCCATATGCGTTGCCTGCGTCGTATTTTGGGTATCTCGTGGAAAGATCGAGTCACAAACGAGAAGGTGCTCAGTATCGCACGCTTGCCCAGCATCGCAGCCATCTTAAAACAAAGACGCCTGCGTTGGCTTGGGCACGTGCAAAGGATGGAACCATCTCGTTTGCCACGTATAGCTCTCTTGAGTGAGATTGCTGATGCTAAGCGACCCATTGGACGACCTATGTTACGCTTTAAGGACAGCGTAAAGCGTGACATGTTATCCTTCAAAATTAACACCCAACACTGGGAGGTTACGTCTGAAGATCGTGACCTTTGGAGGAAGACTTTGTGCGATGGTGTGGTTGCGCATGATGAAGTATGGTTTGCTTCTCTTTCTCACAAGCGCGACATGAGACACCAGCGTGCAGCTTTTCCCCCTTCATCGATAGGTGCAACATTTATTTGTCAATTATGCGGCCGCGGCTGTCGCTCTCGTATCGGGCTTTCCAGCCATCTTCGAAAGTGCCGCAGTTTATTAGACGCTGCTTAACTCATCTGTTATAGATGTAAAAGGCTAATGATGATGATGATGATGATATGTAATACTAGCTGCGCCGGTGTTAACCGCTCATCCCACGGGAACACTAAACTGTTTCGGGATAAAATGTAGCGTATGTGTTAATCCAGGGTGTCAGCTACCTTCATACCAAAATTTATCAAAATTGGTCCAACCGTTTGAGCGTGAAGAAGTAACAAACATACACACAAACACACAAACTTTCGTCTTTAAAATATTAGTATGTTTTTTTACCATACCAGTACCTACTGGTTCTGGTAGCACGGTCTGAGCAGAGTGGTCCCAGGTCTCACACATGGCGGTGATGCGCGAGTGTCTCCGAGTCCAGCTGCCGCCGGAAATGGTTCATGGTTACTTAACTGTAACTATATATATCAGTGATATAATATCAGCGTCGACGCGACGTCCACGCAGCGCTACCTCGATGTCAGGTGGCATTGCCACGATAGCCTGGCAACTGTCAGACGGCGTCTAGTTAGCGCCTACGCAACACCTGGGACTCGCCGCCGCGCATCCCACCTCAACAAACTCAATTAAAGTCAAATCTCTGTCCAAGCCTTTCTTTTAAGAACACGATCTGTAATCTCTTTTAGACATACCCACACCATATTACAGAATGATTTTGTATTTCTTGTATAAAAAATCCAGTATCAAGTCTTCTTTGTGGCTCTCACTGAATTTGGGGGGGAGAGGCGCTGCGCAGGCGCTGACTATACGCTGGTATCTGACAGTCGCCACCTGCCCGGCAAGCACAACTATGCTTCGCGACTCTAGTCGCGCGAGATAGCGCTACTCGTCACTCTCACATTACTGTACAGAAAGAGATGGGTAATTATCTCGCGCGAAAAATAGTTGCGTACGTCAGTTATGCTAGAGCTGCTGACGTCGACGCTGCGCAGGCGTTAACGAGACGCTGACGTTCGAAAGACACCACTGGCGTCGTGGCGCCGCATCCTGAGCGTTGGGTAGGCGTAGCACGAGCGTTTACTAGACGACCACGCTCGAAAGACGCTAAGTGTGCCCGGGCCCTAATAGATTTCGTTGTTGAAACTATATTTAACACTTACGTATTGACACCTAATGATGTTTAGCATCGTGTATAGAAGTGCAACGAGTCACCAAATTTTCCGTTTCACAGAGAAACTCGAGTACAGACAAACATCTCACACATATATGCTTTTAGAACATTCGCTGCCGTCACTAATAGCTCACTGTGTACACTGATTAGCACGAATTAGGAAGAAAGACCACAGAACACAGAAATACAGTAAGCGAACGTTTAGATAAAAATTTTGACATTATTTTTGCCGCCGTATGTGTATTATCGTAAGTCAGGTTGCAATGCTGATCAAATTATAGTGTAAGTACTTATGTATACAAAAAACATGTATTTCTTTGACTGGTAGAGAATGCCATTTGGCATTAAGTCCGCCATTTGTACTGACTTTTGTTTTGTGCAATAAATTTAAATAAATCATATGAACAAATAAATATCTTTACTGTAAATAAAATACCTTAAACCTTTGTAGATAGGTACAATTAAATCTCCTGTCTTGCTACACGGGTCTCTATTAAATGATTTCAATCTAATAGAGGTAATTAAGTTTTTCAGTCAAACATGCGTACAAATTTCACACACTTACGTAGTTGACATGCATTCACAGAAAGCGTCATATACAGCGTTATTATGATGTGTGTTTATTTAAAAGTCTAGTGTTACATCGCGTTCTCCGTATAATAGGCTAGTTGACCCAGTTTCGAAATATATTGGAAATGGTTAATAATGATCTTACTAGCTCTAAAAAAAATGTCTTGTACTTTTCTGAAAGCTAGAAAGCAAAATTTTATCAATTGAAAATTAGAAATTTCATAAACAGTCAAAAACGCCGTCCGCCATTTTTCCCTTTCGCTAATCTGTGGCGTGTCGTAGTATTACCTGTAAATATTTGAAATTCGACCGTCGTATAATGCCATTCCGCACACTCCAATATACTTTGACAGGAGATCGAGAGGGACGGCACTATTCGAAGTCGTCAAAGTAGACTTTCAGTTTTGTTTACATGACCAATGACGTCACTATCATAAGCGAAAATGGCGGACAGCGTTTTAAGCATTTCAAAATACAGATTAAAAACCATATTTTCAAATTAAATTTTTTCAGCCATCTTTCACTTTTATGAATTGAAAAATATATATTTAGGTTTCCTTTGCTAAATACTATACGGAATAAACATTAGTTTATTACAATTTGACATGAGTCAACTAGCCTATTCTAACTTAAACTACTGATCACAGGTTCACTGTGACCGCGACATGTCAACGCGTTTGACAAATTAATGTTACTAAGTGACTAATACTGAATTCACATTCAAATTAGAACATCTATATTACAATCTATATGTATCTATAGTATCTATGTACGTTTCATGACGTCATTTCGAAGCACCTTCATTAGATGCCTGCCTGGTGACAGTATCGAGCAATAACGGCAAAAAAATCACGTTTGTTGTATGGGAGAACAACTTAAATATTTATTTTATTCTGTTTTTAGTATTTGTAGCGATATAGCGGTAGCAGAAGCGCTTTCATTTCACCAAAAGCATTTTTTCTGAAAACATTAAATATTTTGGAATGTTTTGTTTTAACACAAACCTAACCTAACCTTATCCATAGCTTGTTATTTTCAAGATGTCCGAAAAATGAACGACTTCCGAGAAAAAAATTGGGCATCCTATTTCAACTCCGAAACATTGTTACCCATCTGTAACGCTCCGGCAAATTTTAATTTGCCCGAAAGTATTTTTTTAAACCCGTCATATTCTCAGGATTTTATAAAAATCGTTTAAAAGAACCCATTAGGTTTGGTTAGGTTAATTTAATAATTAATCTGATAAATTAACAGTTTTGGAAAAAAATGGCTTTCAGACAAATGAAAATTTGGCGATACGTTACAGATGGTAAACAAAAATTTGTGTTTCAGATAGGTAACCAAAAATTTGTCTATGAAATTGAACCATTCGGTGAAGTATTTTTACTATAAAAGGGATTATTATATTTTTTCTATCCCACATAGTATATTATATTATAGATAGTCCTAGGGTCCGCAAGTAATCGCCATGCAAAGAAGTGAAGGCCCGTGTACCGTTGTCGGGTCGTTGACCGCACGTGGGAATATGATCTTTGCGTAGAGAATGTGTGTAGAAAATATTATCAATGGAAAACATATTTGTCATACGTTCATTCGTACTTCTAATAATAGTCAAGTACAAAGGAAGAAAGGAACGGTACAGTCACAGAGATATGAAGAAATGGACACTAAAATAATAAGGTCATTTTAACTGCGCCTGTTCATTTTATTAATTAACTTCCGGATTCCGGGTTATGCATGAGATATACGAAAAAAAATTGAATGCGGTTTTTGATAAATCTAAAATCGAAGCCACGATACCTAAGAACAGATTTCCCTATATCTTATAGTTTTCGTTTTCTCCATACTGACCCATTTGGATTGATCACCCGGTATAAATATACTAGAAGAAACTGCCCAAAGTCCTTGTAACAAACCATGGCAACGGAACCTTAATGTATCTCTATATCGTAATAGGCTATTATTACATATAAATGAAGCTCTGCGGAAAGCTCATTTCACAGAAACATGATTTATTTGAGAAGCTTACCGAACTATTTACTTCTAGTGAAGAAATATTATACGAAAAGTAACTGTTTCCAACTCATTTTGCCGAGGGCCAGATTGACCAAGCGTCTTCGTTTAAGTTTGGCTTCAAAAAAAATCGGATGTCCGAATTCCGGATGTTCGGATGTTTTTTTTTAATTTATTTATTTCAAAAAAGCATGGTACACATTTTATAACAAATTTCGCCAAACACGGAGTTTATTGGCGAGTATTGCACTCACTTTTTTAACATTAGTACCATTAAAATCTTAACTAGGACGCCTTTTAACGAAAACTTTTTGAATGTCTGGCTGTTGTCACGTCCAGGTAGGGCTGCCATTTCTAAATTCGCCGAACCCGGATAAAGACTTTAAAAAACCCGGACATTTGGCGTAAATCGCATTTTTTCTCCGGACGTGTCCGAAAATAATATTTCCTATTAAAAAACGAACGCTTTATTTTTCATTCACATAAAATGTGTCCTTGCGGGTTTTCCCCGGACACTTTTTGACAACCCCCTCCACGGCCTCCAAACTGGGACAAATCCCGGGGAAACCCGGACGGATGGCAGCCCTACGTACAGGTCGCATTTCTCAGCCGATTCTTGGGAAATTAGTTTAATTAATTATTGTAGGTTCGATAATTAAACAGTTTTGTTTTTTTGTTGAAATATTTCTTCGTTCAAAATGGCCATTTATCTAGTTTTTTAATTTCAAGGTGTTTAATCTTTAGTGTGTTTTTGTTATCATCATCATACATTTAAGAGTCTAACTCTTTTCGGTGTAGCTGATGAAGTATGTAGTTTTCTCCATCTAACTCTATCCATAGCCACTTCCTTGACTTCCCTATACAAATGACGTCTACTTTCTCTTTTATCTGTTAATGTAACTTATTCTTGGCCTTCTTCTTCCTCGCTTCCCCTCAACCTTTCCTTCTGTGATGTTATTTATAAAAGCATCATGTCGCCTAAGGTGGCCTAAAATTTTCGCTCTCCTATTCTCTGTAATTTTCAGCAAATAAATTTTTTCTTCCACTTTTTTAAGTACTTATTCATTTGCACCTTTTTTCATAATGAATTATTTATAAGGTCAAGAACATAAAAAATTAAAATATCAGCAGTTTCAAAAAAATCTCGTGTTGTCTTAGCTCACAGTGCTCATGACTCTCATGAGACTACAACGTATGTCAATACATATTGATTTTGCCCGCGATCCTAACCAGGTCGTCGGTCCACCTTGTTGGGGGCCTTCCCACACTGCGTCATCCGGTTCGAGACTCAAGAACCTTTCTGCCCCAACGGGCATTCTACGAACAACGGGGGTGCAAGACCGATCCTTGGGGACAACTTTGTGGGAGGCCTTTGTCCACCAGTGGACGTCTATATGCCGATATACTTTAAGTAAAATAAATAAACCCGTCTGTCCCTGATGCGCCGTGCAAGTTATTCAATAAAAAAAAATCACGCCAGGCATGCAATACACGTGACAGGTGATATTATGTGAATATTGAATAGAACAAAGAACAATACAACATTGCCAATACAAGGCCAATGCTAGGTTTTATTATTTTTATTAAAAACAAGACTTTTCCTGACCACATGACATTTTTCCAACGTAACTATTGGTTAGATAACACAGAGAATAATAAATAAATAAATATCGGACAACCATACAATACAATACAAGTACGCTTTATTGCACACCAAAAATCATTTACACATATAAACAAATTAAAAACGGTGTAAACAACAGGCGGTCTTATCGCTAAAGAGCGACCTCTTCCAGACAACCTTTGGGTAGTGGAGTTGATGCTAAAAATCGCAACAACCTCCATCAAATCAATCTATTTCCACAGTAAGCTCTAATAGGCTTGTGTTAATGGATCCTAGACGACGATAAACATAGGTACTTATATAGATAGATACATACTCGTACTTAAATACAAATAACATTCATGACCCTCACAAATATTCGAGTTCATCACACAAATATTTGCCCTTTCCGGGATTCGAATCCAGGACCGGCGGTGGCTCAGTACTCTCAGTAGGCACTGCTTTACCACTGCGCCAACGCGTCGTCAAATAGTAACAATAAAGCGCAGAACTACTCGTGTCACTTTAAGAGCCCTTCGATGAACCCTCCAAGTAACGAGCCACGGCGTAAGGACCGCGAGGGCCCTTAACGGTCCGGCCACGAAATCGCGCGACAGCGGAAGCGGTACGTGTCTCGCTCACTCGTATAGCCGCCGTCGGATCTCTCGCTCAATCGCTCGCCTCGTGGCTGGTCACGCAAAGCCGTAGTATCCCCGTAAGGCGGCGGCGAAAAATGCGAGAGTATAGGTAGTGCCACTTCAGTTTTTTTTATATATCTTTTAATCGGATACTCTTATAAAAAAGATGGTAGACACCGTATCGTCAATTACTTACAACTTTACCTAGTCATATTTCTTAGATAAAGTATTTTTGACTCCCGAAAGAAAGAGCTAGGGGTGTTATCTGGGGGCACAGCAGCTCCCCCGCCAAGTCGAGCAAATCCGCGCACCGGTACGCCATATAAGTTTTACAGTTGCCGAGAAACTTCTTGACCCAAAATGGCGGATCTGCGCATGCATATTTGTACGTAAATCGGCTACTGTGCAGTCAAGGTTAGACTCAAGAAGTTTCTCGGCAACTGTACATGGGTATCTGTGGCAATAGCCCCCAAATGGATGGATCAATTTGAGTGCAGTTTTTTAATCGAAAAACTTATCTGTTTGATGGTTCTTAGCTATGCTTGGTGGAAATAGGACCATGGAACAAGCTAAGCTAAGGATTCCAAATCTTGTAGTTATGTTCAGTTGTAGTAGCATTTTTTATATCACCTATTGAATGTGGGTTATATTAATGAAAGGTACCAAGTAGCATTTGTGCGCGACAAAGATTCGCGAGTCACAGTTGTGCTACACCTGGTGCTTGCGTTAGAAATTGATTATTTTTTATGGAAAATTACCACCACTTATTATTTTCAAATGTAAAACCCTTTCACGTCTTGGGCCACAAACAGCCGTCCTAGCCCTTTGTGCGGAACCCTCTCGAGCCGCCACTATCGTTTGTTTACTGTTTGTTATTGGAGATCCGCCTTATCATTCGGATGCGTAGACATCGCACTACACAAACATTTTGTACACTCGTGAAATGTTTGGAAGTGTGTGGAATGAAACGAGTGGTTCTTTTTCAGGGTAGTTTTCTCCACGAAAGAGTTAGGTAGTTCATTGTACCTAAAGTCTAAGGTTGTCAGGCAGATATCGCTCTTTAGTGATAAGACCGTCTATTGTCTACCATTGTTAAATTAACCCTACGTTATGAAATGCAAATTACTGAAATGACACAAGTCAAATTCTGAATATTTTCAATTAAGGACTGTCAAGATTGTCCCGAAATTTCAAAATGACGTGGATTTCATTGCTAATTACGTCATTACAGAAATAAAATTAGTGTGAAATGAAATGAAATGAAATAATTTATTCAGTAAGTAGGCCACAGGGGCACTTTTACAAGTCAGATTGTGAATCTACCGGCATTTCGCAAGAGGAGACCGCTGTTAAGAAGAAAGCCGAAAGAAACTCAACAGTAAGTCATTTTTTCGTAAATAATACTTAAAACAATTACATAATACATTTGTGTTATAACTAATTACACTGGTACACGTAAAGGGGATGTATAGATACTCCAAATCAATGTTAATTAGGAACATTAAAATGAAAATTTAACGATAAATTAAAAATATTAAATATATCCAGAGATGTATAAAGTCTCTGGGTGTCACAACATGCAATAGAATATAATCACTTAATTAATTAAATTCCTTAGAGATGTATAAGGTCTCTAGGCGTCAACGTGAATAATTTACAATAGAAAATAATTATTAAACCTAAATTTCTTAGAGATGTATATGGTCTCTAGGCGTCATAACATGCAATAAAATATTTTAAAATGATTTAATTTCCTCAGAGATGTATAAAGTCTCCGAGTGTCATACTATACTAAGCTGTTTGTTAGAGATGTATACAGTCTCTAAGAGTTCAAAAAGTTAAAATCAACATTGAATAACTTCAATCGAGTACAGGATGAAGTTTCTCACGTTTGCTTAATTTAACACTAGTATGCGGTTCCTACATATTTAATTTGGCCCTTGCTAGCATGAACAGACCGGACCCCACAAACGGCACCCGTTCACGAGTATGACGCATATCTCAGCCATCGCCTCCCTCAACCATATTATAGGGAAGGCTGCGACCCGATCAACGACGCCACCGTAAGCAAAGACCTTTAAGCGAGCATGACATGCTCAAGCTGCCGGGCATACTTGACTAATACTATTTGCCCGGTGAGAAACAACAAATTGTGCTCTCATGTTACATTAAAATTACCCACCAAAATAATGCTTATTTACAAATTTACTATTGACACAACACTAAACAACTGGCTTAAAGGCATCACTGTCGTTTATAAAGTCATTGACAGTATAATAAGCTTTATTCAATAAGTGACGTTTTATTTGCGCTTTAAATTTGCTACAGGGCAATTTTACTACATCAATAGGTATTTTAGTGTAATATGCATTTAAGGGTTTCAAATATAATATGTATCTTGTTGGTGTGAAATAAAGAATTTTTATATTGTATTGTATTGTAGTAGTTTCGAGTAACATACTTAGTTACTGATAGGAACGATTATTATTGAAAAGGTAACGTCAAACAAGTTTCCTGTATCCTCCAGGCGTGTCATCGTAGTCAGGGGCGGGCTTACTGCTTGTTTGCCATCCCTGCTCGATACTATTGTACGGCAAAATGACGGAATTGGACGGGAAATATAATTAGGCAGAAGATTACAGAAGTTGCTTTGTTTTTAGGGTTCTGTAACTCTAAAGGAACGAAAGGAAACCTTATAAGGTCCTTCCGTGTGATCCGTCCGTCCGTCTCTCAAGACCCTTTATCTTGGAAACGTGTATAGGTATCGAGTTGAAATTAAACCCATACGAGTATGTTCAGGTCTGTAGGCCTTTGAAGCTGTAAAAAAACCAAGCTTCTCGGGACTTAATAGCGGTCAAAAAGTATATTTAATTACCTCGACGTTTCGGTTGTGATACTATACTACGTCCATGTTCTCGAAAGGACAGTCCCATAGACATAATATCAAGTCAGAAACGTCGAAGTGATTATAAACACTTTTTTTAATTCGATTAATTTTCGTTTTGCTACAGTACTAATGTGTGAAAATCGTGTAAGTTTAAATCAATTATAATTCATCTCATTAAGACCAAACGTCTACATTACAATTAAACTTTGATAATAATCATAAAGCACACATTGTATTAGCTAGCTATTCTGAGCCACTAGGTTAAGATAAAAGACTAAGAAGCGAATTAGGGTAAGTCCAACCTTAATTTAAATCGATATTCAGCGTTTATAAGTTACGTTATGCTCTCGACACCTTTCTTGCGGTGTTTTTCAGCAATATTCACTAAAAGGTCAATGTTGACTAAAACAATGAAGACACCACAGCCCTTTCCAAACAAAGCACCCTTCCCGTAAAAATCACCATCTCTGACAACATTATTTCAAATGTCACCGGGAATCCTCAATTTGCGCTTTATTTTAGCATGAACCCGTCCCTTTTACTCTTATTTGGAGTGGGATGTAGTTGTCTGTGTCTGGCAGTATTATTTTTTATAGAGCCATTCGAAACTGCATCGCTCGTTACCCTGAACGACCTGGATGGGCATTAGTCTAGGTAATCTGAGGTGATGTTAACATGGAAAATCTAACGCAGACTCTTTATATTGTGGAACGATGGATTTTCGATGCGATATTCCGTTTGGCTTGTACTTACATTTCGTTTCGCTCGTGAGACGTCAATCAACTTTTTTTCTGTTGCTCGTTGCCATGGTGATGCCCCCTGGGTTACCTACTCTTTAAAACTACGATTTTCGGCGGCAATATTCAACAAAAACTTTGTAATTGCAGCAGATATAAGATATAAGCCCATTCTTATTTAGACTATCCCATGAAAAAACCAATATTTAATATTATCAACATTTTTCTTTGAATTTTAATCACCATTCCTGGGTGACAGGACGGAATAACAACAAGAAAAAGTTGATCCACCCACATATCCGCACATTTACCTCACGAAGGTGTAATTTAGATAAACCGTTTTTTATACAGAAACCGTTTCTTACTAGAACTAAAGACTGTTAGGTACTAAAAAAACTGTTACAACGATACATTTACAGTCGATTCTAAGTTGTAAAACTAGTTACATTTCTACGAAAGTCAAAAAAAATCACGAAAATACAAATAACAAAAAAGTTGCAAATTAACGAATCGAGAGAGTTATATCAGCAACGGGACTATAGCAAAAAAGCGGTTACTTAAAATAAGGTTTCTCGAAACGGTTTTTTGGGAAACGGAAACGGCTTTCCTAGGTATAGATCAAAAGAATTTTCGTTATGGTTTTTTATTCTGTGACCTTAGATAACTATTGATAGATAGCTACTATTCCTTAATGTTTTTAGATCGTTAAGAATTTTCTATAATTTTATTTCCCATTGCTATTCTTGCCTATTTTAATCTCAAAGATAATGTTATAATTATAACCCTAAAGGAGCATTCGCCTGTAAAAGTAAATTTTTATTTTTTAGTTGCTTATTCTGATCATGGTGAGCCCAATTTCACGATGTCCTACAAATTATCCCGTTGAGTTACACATAATGTATGTAAATTTCGAAACAAAACTTCGTATTTTATACTAAAACTTAGTACAAAATGAGAAGCTCGAAATGAAAGAAAACAACAAAATTAAAATTAGCCAGTAATTCGAAGAAGTATTCGAAGTAGTAATTAGGCGCGTGCAATTTTATTAGAATACCTTATTTTTAAGACAAACACAACTTAAAATTCGTGACCTACATAGCAGCCGTGTTTACAAAATATAGGTCACTGATGTGATGTAATTACCAAAACTACCTATTAGTATCCCACTAATCCCGGGCATATTCCAAGACCAACAAAAACGATGTACGGTGCGCAAAAAGTTAATGGCCTGTTTAATTGACGTTTTTCCCGATGGCCGACCTTGATCACTTTTTTGCTGACGCTACATTGTTTTGCGATGTTACAAGGGAGCGTGTTTACTATTATCCGACTTTCCTATAAAAAATTTGACACTTTTCTGTTGATGTTTGTAGTGATGTAGCTAAGACATAATTGTATGCCAAATCTAACGATGATTATTAATAATAAATGGTTGATCGAATCAATTTTACTGACGTTTCTTTTTATCGAGCCTGCGTATGTTTGACAGCGCATCCAGAGAATTAGCTCGATGGCGCTAGCATCACCTCTTGATTTTTTAATGACCGAACTTTTTGCTATAAAAGAGATTGATAATAGGTTACTTACTACAAAACATCGTAGAACATAGTCTTCTTTTTGAGCCATGTAAATAACATACCTGGAACAAAAAAATATATTCAATAAACTTTAATTTCACCTCTTGTGTATGTTTGGATTATAAGCTAGAAACCTGCCACTAAAAGAAATGCCATGACATTGCGCCACGGCGGCAGCCGGTGCGCGCTTTGTGTCTCGCTCACTCGCATGGCTGCCGCACTCGGATCTCTCGCTCAACCGCTCGCCGCGCCGCTGGTCGCGCAAAGTCATGGCATCTCCGTATCCATAGCCTCAGAAGCGGAGCGGAGCGGAGATGTAAAAAAAGACCAATCACAGTTCTCAGATTTAAATGCTCTTCTTTCGGGTGTCGGGTAAAAGACGAAGCCTGATTGGTTCATTTTGTGGACAGGCAGCCTAAAATAAGTTCGATAGATGGCGCGGTTGGCGCAGTGGTTGTGCAGCTGCCTACTGAGCCGGCGATCCTGGTTTCGAATCCCGGCTACCGGACAACTATTTGTGTGATAAACACAAATATTTGTTTCTGGATCATGAATATTTATATTTATTTGAGAGGAAGTTTACCAATAGATGGCGCTATTTTCATTTGCATTTATTACATTTGTGTTTAGCACTCATTTGCTCAAAGGTTAACTGGAAGAGATCCTTTAAAGGGATAAGTTCGCCTTTGTACATGCTTATTCTTTTGTAATGTGTTTTTCTTGTTTTTATGTACAATAAAGTGTTAACATACATACAAGAAAATATAAATATACTATAATCTTAATTTATTCAAAATATAACAAAACATACATACATACATACATTTTCCTGAAATTAAAGAGAAGACCGGTTTCGATAGAAAACTGATTTTCAATACATTTTTAGAATTTTTCATTTCAAACATTTCATATTTGGGCAGTAACGGGTCGCTTTTGTCTGGAGAAACATCTTTCCATCAAAGTTATATTAAGTTACAAAGAATACAACTTCACATATCTTCACACACAGAATATCTTAAGTTTATATGCATAGACCTTTGGAAACTTTTGCGGTTATTACTACTTGTTCTGGGTTACAAGAATTTACTATTATTTTTGCGGACATATATGAGTTCCTGAAAATAAATTACATATAAGCACTCAATATACTGATAGCTATGAGTACAGATGAATGTTTTACCATTGCTTTTTTTTTTTTGGAAAAGTTCCTTCAATATCCTAAAGCTTGTGTTTTACCTATTAAAAGTTGAGATCGTTATATGAAAAATATTTATTTACTTAATTAAAGTCAACTATATTTAATTAACAAGGGCTTGTGCACAAATCACGTGAGGTTCAATAGGGGGGAGGGTCACGAAGAAATCACGATATATCATGTTGGGGGAGGGAGGGGTATAAGGAGACCTCACGTGTATTTTTCAAGTGAACGAACTAAGAAAAAAACGATATATTTCTCGGTTTAGTAAAAAATAAATCTTGTCTTGTTAAATACTTCAAAATATCGAGTCTATTTTACGAAATTTTGGCGGAAAAAATACACGTGAGGTAATTAGGGGGAGGGGGGGTTAGTAAAAAAACCTCACCAAATATCAGCAGGGGGGCAAAAAATCCTGACGTGATTTGTGCACAAGCCCTAAGAAGTAGAACTGAGCAATCTGCCACCTCTTCACCAGCTACCGCCCGTGGTTTGTCTAAAGTTTCTTGCCTTGGCCAGAGAGTGAGTTTTTTTCCCCGCGTAGCGGGCAGGAAATCCCCCTTTCGGCCTGGGATGACGTAATAGAACATTACGTAACCAGGGTGGTAAACTAGGAATTACTAATATTGGAATTCCTTTACCACCAGAGTCACGTACGACGTTCTTCATCACACTTTGGAGGAAATAAAACAAAAGTAGTAGTAGTCAAAACCAAAATTACTTACCGCCCTAGGACGTAATATACGACTTACCGCCCTAGGGCGTAATATACGATTTACCGCCCCGTTTTCTAGCATGTAAACCCTTAAAGTTTGACCAAAATTACGTACCGCCCTAGGGCGTAATTTACGACTTACCGCCCGCTTTTCAAGCATGTAAACCTTTGTTTACGACCAAGTGTGATGAAAACACTTTTACCCATGGGATCTTGTACAAGAATATAAAATGCTTGACACCAAAAAGTCTTTGAACTATTGTTACCAACATTTCCTGGGCTTCAATCAGATTGCAATCCAAAAAGATTAGTGGTGATAAGATGAAAGAGGTGATGAAATAATTTAAGTTGGAAACAAAACACTGAGGGATTTTGCGTTGATTCCTATTTGGTTGGTATAAATAATTGAAATAAAACGATTTAAACGGATTACCTATATCGCAAATATTAATTATTTGAGCCTCTTTAACGTTCCGGTAACTTTCTGGTTACCGTTATCAAAGGTTGACTGAGAAAAACACAATTCTCCTCTGTCAAAATTACAAACTACCCATTGCACAAAAGTGGAAACCGAAGAAAATAGTATATTAAACAATTTAACAAAAACCGGCCAAGTGCGAGTCGGACTCGCGCACGAAGAGTTCCGTACCTATACTGACAAAAAACACGTTCTTTGTATCGGGTCCTCCGTTAATTTTTACTTATTTTTATTTTATAAAAATATACATTCTGTGAAAATTTCAACTGTCTACCCATAACGGTTCATGAGAAAATTCCCGTGAACGAAATATCATGCAAAAAGCCCTATTTTTGTATGGGAGCCCCCCTTAATTATTTTTTTTTTATTATGAATAGTATTTGTTGCTATAGCAGCAACAGAAATACATCATCTGTAAAAATTTCCCCTTCATCCACGTTCATAACCAAGATTTCATAACCAGTTATGAATATGGATTTTTTTTCACTGTTTCATAACCAGTTATCAAACAAAACTTTTTTTTCGATTTTTACAACCAGAACCTCCTATACATGTCTGGTCTCCTGGTACTTTTCTGAATAATAAGAGTTTACTCAAACATGCAATTGGGTATGAGATTCAGTTAAACTGAAAAGGTGAAATTAAGTCTTAAAATACAAATTTAATAGTTAAAAACACTTATAACTATGAACACGAAAAATAACTAACGGGCTATAACTACATAATGAAAAAATCTCCAAAAAATAAGGAGGTAGCAAAGTTCAATGATTATTTCAATCGATTTTGGTTAAAGGATGTGCAATTTATTAAAACGTGGTGTTGTCAAGGAGAAGAAATAAGAAATACTAATCATCTAGAAGGGTGGCATTCACAAATAAACCGCTTTGTTGGGCAGAAAAGGCCCTCCATAGCTAAAATTTTGGATATTTTAGAAAAAGAATTTAAAATGAGGAACAGAAAAACCAAACGAAAAAATGATAACTACGTCGAAATCGACAAAGAAATTAATCAAACAATAGAAGAATTAATGGCAAAAGAAATAAATGTAGGACACTGCTTAGAAATAATTGCACCTTTTATGTTTTAAGTTCACAAACATTGCTCAGAAGAAGCAGCCGTTTTGTATGTTCAAGTTGACAAGATTAAGTTTTACGTGTTCATATAAGTGTTTTTTTACTATTTTTGATGAACCTAATAAAAATATTAAAATAGTAAATACTTTTTTATTTGTCACTCATCGGCCGAAGGGTTAAATTTGTATTTTAAGACTTAATTTCACCTTTTCAGTTTAACTGAATCTCATCCAATTGCATGTTTGAGTAAACTCTTATTATTCAGAAAAGTACCAGGAGACCAGACAGGCTCTGGTTGTAAAAATGGAAAAAAAGTTTTGTTTGATAACTGGTTATGAAACAGTGAAAAAAAAACCATATTCATAACTGGTTATGAAATCTTGGTTATGAACGTGGATGAAGGGAAAATTTCAACTGTCTAGCTATCACCGTTCTTGAGATACAGCCTGGTGACAGACGGACGGACAGCGAAGTCTCAATAATAGGGTCCCGTTTTTACCCTTTGGGTACGGAACCCTAAAAAACAATCACCCAAATCAAAAGAGCAATCCACACAAATCAAGCATAACCATGAATAGTGCACACCTTTGTATGGGCTTGTATCGAGTATTGATCGCACTGGTATCCAGATACCAAGAGGCAATACCGAAACCACCAAACTATTCAAACGGCCCGTCGATTAAACTATTAGTCAACGGTTTACCAACTACGGTGCAATTTGGCCTCCAACTTTAGAGGCATTACTCACTGACTCAATGCATCGAAAAAGTTGAAAAAAATGGGAATGTAATATTTGACGTAACATTTTGACGAGGCGTTTGGCTCGGTTTGTAGACACCTGCCTACTGAGCCGGCGGTCCCGGGTTTGAATCCCGGCCAGGGAAATTATTGGTGTGATGAACTCGAATATTTGTGCTTGGGTTATGGTTGTTCTACATATATATTTAAGTATATATTTATCTATATAAGTATCGTCGTCTAGAACCCATAACACAAGCCTTCTTGAGCTTAATTTGGGACTAGATCGATTTGTGTGAGGTTGTCCGATATTTATTTATTTATTTAATATTTTTCATTAGCGTTTATAGTTAATTTTTTTAATTTTTTTCATTTATAGTTAAGCGACTTTTTTGAATATTGTCTTCTACTGGGACTACTGTGGCGTGGCGCAAAAGTAAAGGTAAGACGGAGAAAAATTGTACATTTATCTTTATACTATACTAGCGACCCGCCCCGGCTTCACACGGGTGAAATGCTGATAAATTATGCATGTATTATACATGTAAACCTTCCTCTTGAAACACTCTATCTATTAAAAAAAACGCATCAAAATCCGTTGCGTAGTTTTAAAGATTTAAGCATACAAAGGGACATAGGAACAGAGAAAGCGACTTTGTTTTATACTATGTAGTGAAGTGATAGTGATGATAGTGAAGGGGCACCGTTGTTTGCGTTACATTTTGTTTTTTGCCCTGCATCAAATTGGCTAAACTCAGTCCCATCGTTTTGGCGTGATGATAGCATAAAGAAATTTCTACTATATATGGCTCTGTATGGCTAACAATTTCAGAATTGTATAAGATAGATGTTGTGTTTGTGATATGTTTAAAAGATCTTTGAATTTCTTGTTCCCTTATAGCTTATAAAGGATTATTACCTATTAGAGCTTCATTTGGGGTTCGCAGCTACGTCCATCCGTGTGTGTGTGTTTTTTTAGGGTTCCGTACCCAAAGGGTAAAAACGGGACCCTATTACTGAGACTTTGCTGTCCGTCCGTCCGTCCGTCCGTCCGTCCGTCCGTCCGTCCGTCCGTCCGTCTGTCACCAGGCTGTATCTCAAGAACGGTGATAGCTAGACAGTTGAAATTTTCACAGATGATGTATTTCTATTGCCGCTATAACAACAAATACTAAAAATAAAATAAAATAAATATTTAAGGGGGGCTCCCATACAACAACCTTGTTATAGATTATATATATGTACCTATAGGTACGGAACCCTAACCCTTCATGCGCGAGTCGGGCTCGCACTTGCCCAATTTTTTTTATCATATTTAAAGAGAGAACTAGAAGAGTATTTCTTTAGTAAATTAGTTAGCTACTAATGTAAACACGTCGGTGCTAGCGTGGCATGCAGAAGTTGGTCGTTAACATAGCCCTGTGCGGTTACGCTTTTTCCTGGACAGACCGGTCGGTTAGCGCTTCATTAGAACCTACTGTGCTACCGGTCCTTTAAGGAGACGTATACGTTAATCAATATAGTTTACACAAATATATCTTGGTCCTATGATTGACTAGGTGACATCCTAACATCCAAAATTCTGGACAGACGAACGAATTTTGCGCCAAGCTGAATCGGAGACGATTCACTCACCTCGCTCGCTCGCTCAATAAATGGACTCAAGAGAACACTTAAGCCCCGAGTGCGGTGTACGGTTGCAGACAAACAGGATAAGAAGCTTTAGCGAGCGCTGAGTCGAGTATTAATAGTCTCACATGCAAGTTGCATACTCAAGTATTTAATCATATAAGGGACGAGACATACCTATGAATGAATGAATGAATGAATGCAAACATTTATTTCCTTAAAACCTTAAAACTAACATACATATCAAATACAAAATAATAAAAATATAAGTAACTAAACTAGGTCATATTTTTCAACAGCGACATGTTACGCGTGTTCGAAGTGTCAGGTAGCCGTCCACGGAAACGCCGGAACATGACACCTTTCGGCCAGTACTCTTCCTTGGTGAAGGTCGCTAGTTGGTCCGTTGGAACTCTCAGCACGAAGGAATTAAAACTCATGTCGTGGCGAGACTCCAATTTTACGACCCTCAGGATGACACCGGACTTCACCCTTACATATTCTACCATATCTTCAGCCTTCGTAGTGTAATGTAGCCGGGACACATAGAGCAGCTATTAACATACTGTGAGAAACGTCATACATTTTTAGTACAAAATTTACTGAATGACAGACTGATCTTAGCAGGAGACCAAAGCAACTGATATTTCGTAAAAAATAAATTGCTCAACTAAAGTAGTAATGGGCAGGATGTATTGTTTGTAGAAGCTATTGCCGCCAGGGCAAATTAGGTTCTCGAGTGATGACTAGAAGAGTCAGCACGGTCAGACCGTGCACGGTCAAAGTGGACTGACGATCTTGTGAAAGTAGGTGTTGTATGCGGGTTCCGCAGGGTCACAAGATCCTTGGAGAGAGCTGTGTCTATCAGTGGTCGTTATTCTGCGGAGATTACGATAATGATGCCACCTATACCAGCGTAATACTGTCCTGACTTTTCAAAAAAAGTGTCAATTTATGAATGAATGCCGATTTATGAATCCATTCATAAATCGTCATAGAAATTAGACAAACATTCATTAATAGCGGGACGACCTGAAATGAAAACACTTTGCACTTTTTTTCTTGTATGCTGTTTGAATGAAATGATTCTGAGTAAGATGGAGCAAAAAAAAAACAAATTTAAGTAGTTTCTTTTTATCGTGTACTTAACTTTTTTGAAAAACGACTAACTGTGACTATCTTATTAAAGTAATTCAGTACCAACACATAAACAACAAGTCTATATTTAGACACTAAATTTAGTACTCTCAAAGGCACCCAGCAACCCAGTTGTATCTACAATACAATGATAAAGACAAAACGCGAATAACTATGGCAGAATCGCATCCAACTTACTCAAACACACCAAAAGAGACCTAGCTGAGCTGACGTAAAGTTTTAAACTCCAAGTAACATAAAATGGTCATAGGGGCTTATGAGGATGGGATGCTGAATACAGTCTTAAGGAAACGTCGTATGTGACAGGGAGGGTATAGACTGTTAAGCTGTTTTGGATTTGGGTGTGGAACAGCAATCTGCGCAGGTACGGTGTCATTTGTAAGACTAATTGCTGGAGTACGACGGCAGGGGGCACTGTAGGTGGCACAGTACACAGATAGATTTAGAAACTTACTATACATAAGTTTCTAAACAGAAGCACCTATTCTCTGATGAAATTAAGTACCTACCTGATACAAGCCGAACATATTATAAGAATTTAAAATTATTTATTTGATCAACACAAAAAAAAATATTTTCTGGTAGACGTCAAGTTGTTTCAAGCAAGTTATCCCATCGCATTTCTCTATCATTAGTTCATCACCCTAGTAACATTTAAATTTCAGAATAAAATCGTCTTCTGCACATTTTCACTTCAATAATATTAGAAAATTGTAAAATTGAAATATTTTTGCCCTCTCATCACGCCTAAACTGCAAGATAGATTTCAATTTTTTTTTGTATACTAGTAGTTGCGCATCCCCAGATAGTTATAGGATATTTTTACCCGACTGCGGAGAAACAAAATAGAGGGTTATGACTATAACTTTTCGTCCACGCGGTCGAACTTCGCGCGCATTTTGCAATAAATAAGTACCTACTCGTACTGTCCGCACTCCGTGTACCGTAGAAGTGGTAATGTTAGCGCATTACACTAACGTACTTTGATAAATAGCGCACTGATGACTTCTGCACTTACGTGTACAATGGGCCAATACTAGGATGGCTAGATTTGCTCTAATGTTTCCTAAGTGATTTATGTCTAATACATTATCGTTACTAGATTCAGCAGACTTGTATGTTCAGTCTACATTTATCAGAAAAGGACTAAACTAAAAGATGCTCACAGGTTTGTCCGAGTCGCCTCTATTATTCGACGTAGTTTAGTAAAAAGTATCTACCCTATCTAATTGTATAATTGCTATGTTCGCGTAACCCTGCTTTTTGCGTAGTCGGGTAAAACTTATCTCGTAACCATACTCGGATGTTTTTGTTATTAAACATTTCGGTACTAAAATTATAAGAAATACGATATACATAACACGATAAACGACGATATACATACGTAATAAGTCATTATGTATATAAATACATCCATGACCCAGAAACAAATATTCAAAGATAATAAAATATGTAAAGATTTGTGAATGCAAGTTTAAGCAATAAATCCTAATAATGCAAGACTACACCACAAACAAAACATTGCATTTGAAATCACTTCTTAATTATTCAACGGTAATCCTTGAAAACTATTCCAAGTGCATCAGTATTCATTGCAAAGTTTAATTTTAATCGGTCTAGCGATCCGGTGGATTCCGATCCGACTTTTCTTGTAGACTTGGCTTAGCGAACTGCAAATAATTAAAGTTGATTGTTGTGTTGAATTTGTTTAGGTTTCATTTTGGATGGGTTGGATGTAAATCTGTAAAGTAAATCATTCTAGTGGTTTAAGGGTGCGTTCCACTGAAGCGGAGACCTGCAGAATCGACCAATCACAAAAGCATGCGCTAAGGTGTCGACACCCCGTCGTGCCTACTAGAGATGCGCAGAATGTGTCACTGAAGTGAAAAGAGTGATATGTGTCTTTAGTTCACCGAGATATGTATCACTCACAGACCATAAGGTATCACTCATTTAGCTCAGTAGATCTTTAGACTATATAGTTCACGAGTGAATAGAGAACTAGAGACAATCTAGATTTAAAAGACGAAACAACGAGAAAAACGCGTGAGCGAGCGAGTAATACTGAGATGATAGATGAGATACTGAGCTACTTTTTTTTTTTGTCTTAAATTACCTTTAATGTAAGATTAATCAAAGTACAATAAAACTAAACCTAAAAATTAAACTGAGCTACTTGAATCTTCAGTGAGCGAAAGAGCTAGTGAGCTAAACCAAATGATGTAGCTTTTTTGAATCACTCACTCGCGAGCTACACATCTCTAGTGCCTACGCTGCTACTGCTGCGAAACCACCGACCGCTCCTCGGTTATCGCAGCAATCGTCCAAACCGAAGAGTTCCGATAGTGATGGCTTCACCTTGGTGGAGAAAAAGAAGAAGCTAGCTCGGCGCAACCAGTGCGGAACTGCAGTGACTGGATCGGAACATCTACTCCAGCCTGCGGCCTCGACACTGTTGTATGTGTCCAAACTGCACTACACGACGAAAGCAGATAGCATCGTCGAGTATTTGCGGGTAAAGACCAACTTCACCCTGAGTCGAACAGTTAGAGTCTCATCACAATGTGAACTTCGCTTCATTTGTGGTGAGGGTGCCTTACTATCAAGCTGTCGACCTTCTTGCAGTTGGAATTCTGGCCGAAAGGTGTCGTGTTCCGGCGATTCTGCGGACGATTACCCGACACCCAGAAGTTACGTCGCACGTCGCCGAGCTATCGTTTTATGATTATTTTATATTAGTTTAAGGTATACCTAAGTAAGGTATATAACTCTATTCTACACGTCTCCACTCCGCCTCGCTTCATTGGAGACGCACCCTAAAGCTGTCTGTCCATTGAAGCAGCGGAGAAAATGAACTAACCAGACTGCGTCTTTGTGAAGCCCGAAAGAAGTCCATTTAAATCTGAGGAAAATGCAACGTTATGGGATGTTGGCCGTGCCTAGGGTTGGCAACCGTCCGGCTATACGCGGGACGTCGAGTTTCTGTAACCCTGGACTAGAGACTGCGTCCCTACCAGGAGGTTCAATCACCCTTTGAAGTAGGTACCAAACCTCACGTAAATTTCTTTACAACTAAAATATGCGTATTCTTAATTTTATCAAAGGCTGCATGCGTGGCATGTGTTTTCATGATTCGATGGTTTGGCACCGACTTTAAAAGATGATGAACGGGTTATTTTTAGCTTTTCAAGTTATTTTGAAGTCGGTTCTTTTTATTTTAAATTTAAATTACGACTTGAAGCCATGAGCTCCCCAAAAACTAACATCATCTTCAAATTCCGTTTAAAATCCGAATGCCACATTTCCACAAAGCCTTCCCGATCTTAAATATACTGTTATATAAAAAGACATTTCTCCTTACAATATTTGTATCACTTATAACATTATGTATACTGTGCTGTGTATACCGAAAGGCTTGGACGCATAAAGTAATTTCTCCATACAAAGCTAGCGTCGCTTACAACACTTTGTCTACGGAGTTGTGTATCCCGAAATGCGTATGGAAATTAAATAAGGCCCTTATAAATCACACGCAACTGGCAGGTCCTTCATTTACACAAGCCGTGCCAACCTTATGGACCTTAAACCTTGCGGTTAGGGGTGGTATTGGTTTGGCAGTTCTGGGAGCGTAAGTCAGAAGCAATCATGTGTTATTGCTGAGCGAAAATCTTGGCATTCGTGTATTAAATCATTATTAAGATGTGTTCTTGAATATTTTTAGGGTGCCGCGTTCAAAGGGTTGGCACTTCAGATATTTATGAGGCTTCGCTGTCTGCTCATCTGTCTGCCCATCACATAGCTGTATTATTTGACTCATATTAGAAAAACTAACTACGCCACGTGATGTTACCTGCGTTCGAGATAAAAAATTTGCCTATGTGTTAATCCAGGATGCCAGCTACATCCATACCTAACGTGTGATACAAACAAAATCTTCATAAAGTATTAAGCAAGCATTGTTATGGTTGTAACTACAAATTTAAAATGCTGTGACTTATTTTACCATATCCTCTTTAAAACGTCACTCGAAAGATATCGCAGGATATGGAACCCACACCTCTACTCATAAGCGACTCTTTCTCGCACGAGATGAGATCTTCATCACCACCACCAAATTCACTACACCTTCTCATGACCACCATCAGTCACCACCATATTCATCGCATTCATCATCATCATCATCATCATCATCACGAACACCACCTTCGTCATCACCAGTCACCACCACCATCATCATCATTCATTACCATCACCATCACCAACACCATCACTATTTCACGAGTCAATGCCCGCCTATAACCATATGCAAAAACAACCCTTTCGAAATTTTCTACGTAGCCAACTCCCGGCCAACTCCGTGCCCTTGCGGGGTGAGGTAGCTCAATTCGGTGCGGGGGTGTGCGTGTCCATTCTGTATGTAATACTATTAAGTATTCTGTGGTATAGTCGTGCTAGACGGGATAGATAGACATAATATTGACAGTTAAAGCGAGTCTCACCAATAACGATAACGACAGTACACGTAAGAACATTAGTTACGCCAGGCTTTTAGTTTCTGTGCCGTGAGAACCTTTTTGCAGACAATCACCAGAAAACTATCATTTTACTTAACAACACTATTATTTTGAAGCAACTAGCTTTTAATATTCTTTTAGATTTCCGCAATTTTCGGATCGATAACCAACCAACCAGCGTGGCAATTTGTTTTCAGTGTCTGTATGTGATGAGGAACAAGCATTCCAATTTTAAAGTGACAACTTTTTATGTCGTTCCTCGAGGAAACGCATTACAAATTTGTTATACAGCATTCACACTTTCATCGGCTGCCTCGTGTCATTTTTTTTTATTTTAATTAGTCCCTTATTTCCACCCCTGGTGAAGTTGGCTCAGTTCAGATTGCACAGGGCGGTTCCACAACACTTCGGGGGCTCAAATACCGCGAACCATCCGGCTACATCTGGATTTTGCAACTACGCGACATTGGTTTAACAAACATATACATTATATTTGAAAACTACACTTTTTAAGGCGGCTTTTCCAAAATGGAATGGAATATCGTAACAGACATTTGTATCTCAATATTGCTAAAGTCCAATTTCCGTAGCCTGTCGTAGTTCACCGGTCTGGCAACAAGATGGCGTTGGCGTCATGTTTATGCATTAGTTGTTGAACTGGTCGCTGTACGTGATTGATTTAGTTTAATTGGAATTGGAGACTGTTGTCACAATTTGCATGGAACGCAGTTACGGTAATAGAGCTATGATTCTCGTTATGTTGACACAATTAACGCGTTATTTGTAGTACGTACTATCTATAGTAGGAGTTCAGAAAACTCAGAAATCACGATGCTTGAACCTTTTTGACAGCAATATACATTCAAGGTTATTCAAGCAACTTAAATCGTTGTCAATCAAATAACTGTTAATTGTTATTTTTAAAACAAAATGAATCAACTAATGTAATGTAAAAATAGTGTATTAATTTGATCTGTAAATTGCATTCGATTGCAAACATTAAGATATTTTTTTTATTATATTAAAACTAAATTGTCACTAACTAAACATTCTTAACCTATTTTTATACTGAGGTAAAAAATTAGTTCAATTTTGTGAAGCATCGAGGGTGACCATCAACATTTTACTTGGTTACTCTTGGTGTCTCACAGGGAAGTAGTCTTGGACCTTTATTCTTTCAAATACTTGACTATCGTACAAAAAAGATACCTACCAGCGGTACTGAATGCCAATTCCCTATAAGATAATCACTGACGCTAAGGGTCAGCTCACACCGAGACGCGACGCGACGCGACGCTGCGCGCACATTTCGATAGAGTGACTCAAAATTATACTTTATTTACTACATTAAAAGGGACACATTTCATCGTGAGAATTCAAAATACGTTGCGCCACGCAGCGCTGCGCCTCGCGGCGCCGCGCCGCGCCGCGCGGCGTCGCGAGACGCAGCGGTGCATCGCCGGTACGCGCGGCGTGTAAGAGCGGCGCTGCGCCTCGCGAAGCCGCGCGGCGCAGCGCGACGCCGCGAGGCGCAGCCTGAGGCCGCCGTTCTCATGCGCTTGCAATAGGTAGACTGCGGGGCGGTTGGACGCGGCACCGCGCGGCGCCTCGCTGCGCAGCGAGGCGTCGTGCTGCCAACGATTCTACGATGCGCCTCGCTACGCCGCGATGCGTCCCGCGGCGCAGCGCGAAATCACCGGCCTCTTGCAGTATCGTCGCGTCGCGTCGCGTCTCGGTGTGAGCTGACCCTAAGGGTCAGCTCACACCGAGACGCGACGCGACGCGACGCTGCGCGCACATTTCAATAGAGTGACTCAAAATTATACTTTATTTACTACATTAAAAGGGACACATTTCATCGTGAGAATACATAATACGTTGCGCCACGCAGCGCTGCGCCTCGCGGCGTCGCGAGGCGCAGCGGTGCATCGCCGGTACGCGCGGCGTGTAAGAGCGGCGCTGCGCCTCGCGAAGCCGCGCGACGCAGCTCGACGCCGCGAGGCGCAGCCTGAGGCCGCCGTTCTCATGCGCTTGCAATAGGTAGACTGCGGGGCGGTTGGACGCGGCACCGCGCGGCGCCTCGCTGCGCAGCGAGGCGTCGTGCTGCCAACGATTTTACGATGCGCCTCGCTGCGCCGCGATGCGTCTCGCGGCGCCGCGCGGCGCAGCGCGAAATCACCGGCCTCTTCCAGTATCGTCGCGTCGCGTCGCGTCGCGTCGCGTCTCGGTGTGAGCTGACCCTAACTTATATATGTCTAGGCTTCAAATCGTTGGCCTAAGGGTCAGCTCACACCGAGACGCGACGCGACGCGACGCGACGCGACGATACTGGAAGAGGCCGGTGATTTCGCGCTGCGCCGCGCTGCGCCGCGCGCCGCCGCGGGACGCATCGCGGCGTAGCGAGGCGCATCGTAGAATCGTTGGCAGCACGACGCCTCGCTGCGCTGCGAGGCGCCGCGCGGTGCCGCGTCCAACCGCCCCGCAGTCTACCTATTGCAAGCGCATGAGAACGGCGGCCTCAGGCTGCGCCTCGCGGCGTCGCGCTGCGTCGCGCGGCTTCGCGAGACGCAGCGCCGCTTTTACACGCCGCGCGTACCGGCGATGCACCGCTGTGTCCCGCGACGCCGCGCGGCGCGGCGCGGCGCCGCGAGGCGCAGCGCTGCGTGGCGCAACGTATTTTGAATTCTCACGATGAAATGTGTCCCTTTTAATGTAGTAAATAAAGTATAATTTTGAGTCACTCTATCGAAATGTGCGCGCAGCGTCGCGTCGCGTCGCGTCTCGGTGTGAGCTGACCCTTCACTTTTGAGTAACTCAAATTTGAACATTGTCAGTTTACCACAAGTTTAATTTTAAATACCCAAAAAATTTAACATAAAACCCTGTAAGCTAGCGCCAGCGAAATGTGTAGTCCACAAAATACTTCCGGCTGAAAATATGAATAACTTTTTTTTTTTGTGACCATCTTAATATGTATTGTTCCCGACTTGTAAATTTAACAAACTCTCCAACCCTTCCTGGGTGTCGTAATTTAATCAGAGCTCCTCCATTTTCGGACAATAACCGGCACTCGATACGATGAGCCTTTTCACTCCATGAAAACGGTTTAATGCCGCCCGGCATTTTTATTTTGAATTAAATTTGATTTCGTCATTTCTGCTGCGTTGATTAATTCCGGTTTATCCTTTAGATTCAGTATTTTTATATATTATATTTTTTTCATATCTTTCTGACAGAATATATATAATTATGTAAGTAGACTGTTGAGTAGGTAACTTAAATAAAAAAAAATAAAAAAAAAAAGTAATACCTCAATGGTACCCAAGTAATGCGATGTGTGATTTTGCATTACTTGGGAGGGGGAATTTTTTTCAGTCTCATTGTGTGTCCATGTAATTATTACGTCAATGCCGTGTACTTACATACAACCCAAAATTGAAAGAAAGACTCGACATTGTACTTATTTAGTCTTTTATAATTTAAATGCATATTTGAATTATGTCTGTAAGTGAATAATGTTACCGTGTGCTTTGTTTATGTAAAATAATAATAATCATATTTCAATTAGGTGATAAATGACAGAATAATTAACCCTCTGATATTGATATTGCTGTGCCCTTGCAGGGTGTCACATGTAGTATATACAGTAAACGGCGATAAAGAATGCACATCGGCAATCATCGCATTTCCGAATACAAACGAATGCTAATTTCCATGTACATCAATTATTGGATTAATCGTTCATCAGAATTTGAATTTAGAACTAAGTACTTTATTGTTGTTTTGTTATCATTTCACGTGGAATATATAGAGCTGTAAAACTCGATGTAATAATATATATTTAGTGCTATAATGTTCTTGTTGGGGAAAAATAATATATACAAATATATATATATATATTCAGGCCCACATTCTTAAAAGGGGTTGACTGAGCATTAGCAACTGATGTTATACTACTAGGATACTTAAATGTGGGTTTAAAGATCGACAAAAAGTGTAATTACTTACATTAACATTCTCAGGTTTTTTAAATTGGTCGGCTTCAGTTACAAAATATTTATAAACATTGTAGATAATTTCGCGTGACTGGCAAAGTAACGGCTTACCTTTTTTCCCTATAGATGCCATAGTACAAATTTAATTTTGTGTAGGTTTTAGCAACTCTATATATATATTGACTTGGATATGCGACTGCACTCTCTCGCATTTGAACCACGACTGACAAAACAAACGTCATGGTGTGTGCGACACAGATATCGCTATACGAAATCGAAATTAGCCGATCGCCTCTTTCCAAAGATCGATGTGCAAACTTTATCGCCGTTTACTGTACCTACTTATTTATAATCCCATCCATACTTGTAATGTGCTATACATTCTCTCAGAAACTCGAATGCATGCCTATGAATGCCACTTTAGGAATAAAAACACTGCAGACAGTCAGACATTTGTATCGCTTTAAATGTCTCTTAGAGCCTTAACTATCGCAGACAAGGTCTAAGTTCACCGTCACATTACACTAGTCACGCTAATTGTTTCAAAACTTTAACTAAACCAGTCGCAAACTCGCGCAGAGCTGCAGCGAAACTGCTAAGCCGGTAAGTGATGATACAGACGGGACGGGATACACGGGATTGATTCAATTTCCGTCGTCTATGGAGCCGGGTTGAGAGGTGAGAAGGAAATCTTATATGTAGGTTGAAAGATGTAGAACACCAGTATCTTGTCGCATTAAACTTCAATTTAAAAGGTTGTCTGGAAGATAGCTCTATAGTGATAAGACCGCCTGTTGTTTACATCTAATTGTAGTTCCTTGCGTTGTATTTCTCTTGTATGTTGTATGAGGTGTGCAATAGAGAGTACTTGTACCTATTGTATTGTATTTAATGATCATTAAAGACAAACTAAATCTTGGGATGTATATTCTTTATGAGATCAACTAAAATATAGTAACTATAGATAATGCCCGCAATTTTAATTCTTTTTTTGCCGTAAGTAGTTGCGGAAAAGTATTATAAGTATAATAGGTAATATCCAGCCTGGTTGATAATGATAAGATATGGCGTAGTAATCAAAGGTTATTACAACAGACACAATACATGCATCGCACTTTTTACGCTGAAAAATTTACCAAGTAGACTATTTTTAATTTACTTTTTTGGACCAAATTCTTAAAACGCAATAGAGGTCACATAAATAAAGCGGGCGATCGCCGCCAGGAAGCGATAACTCACCTACGTGCTGCATCAACAAGTCGTATCTCACTATGAAATCTATATAAAGATACAACCTTTTTATCGTGGCAGTGTAGAACTCTTCGACGTGACGCAATTTATACCGACACGTCGGTGCGTCTACGCAGTTTTAATTTTTAGCTGTCTCTGGGACGGATTTATAAGTCCAATAGCCTTCATTATCGATGTTATTAACTAATGAGCTTGTTTCCATAAATGCGCCATTTTGAGCATTTTCAATAAACTGAAGCGTATCATATCAACATGTGTATCTGTGGCATCATAGCTCCAACAGATGGACTAATTTAAGTGCAGTATTTTTTTATTCGAAAGACTTATCGAGATAATTCTTAGCAGTATTTGGTGGAAATAGGACCAGTAGTTTCTGTGGTGTATAGACACCTTTATGAAATAAAGTGTTGCCACCACCTGCCCGCTGCCGCCATTACTAAGACAGACGTCAACGGGAGAGGGCAGATTGTGTCGACGGTAAACCCGTTTACGTGTTTCATTGAATCTATTCCCGCCCTGAAACCCTGGACGTCACAGTTTCCAAGATATTCCTTCAATTTTTAACTAGAACAAGTGACGAGATCTGAGCCAATATTGAAGCTAAGATTTTCCAAATTATGTAGTGATGTTCAGTTTTAGTAGCATTTTTTTATATCACTCATTGAATGAGGGTCTCATGATGACCAGCTAGGTACTTGTGTCGGGGGTATTTTAAAATGATAATTTAGGTTATTAATATTATGATTAACTAGCGACCCGCCCCGGCTTTGCACGGGTGCAATGCTGATAAATTAGGCATGTATTCGGCTGCCCTATATCAAAACCTAGTAAGGGCTCCAGACCAAATTTTACAGGAGAGCCTAAAAACATAAAATGTGGCAGCCTCAAAAGAACTCTTAATTAATAATAAAAAAAAGTACATGAATAAGTAGAGTACCAACAAGTGTATGTATCAATAACTTCATTTAATAATATATACTATATATGCACGTTTTATACCCCTTACTAACTTTGAAAATGTATTTACCCGTGTTAGTTTCTTACATTCAACCAGCTTCAATACCTAGTAAGGGAGCCTGTCGTCGACATCCAAGATATTTAAAACAAAACCTTTTAAATAAAATAGTATATGCCCTTCTGGCACATGTGTAGGTACCTAACTGTCTTTGCACATTAGGCCCATCTGGCATGTAGGTATGGAATACCTTTATTTTAAATTAATATTTCTAAAATGGGTAGTTTGCTCAAATGTAACTTTGACAGAGAAAAGTTGTGTTATTCTCAGTCAACCTTTGACAACGGTATCTTTAAAGGTACCGAAACGTCAGGGAGGCTGTAATAATTAATATACGCGATATAATCCGTTTAAAATGTTTTATTCAAATGTAAACCTAGTACTAGTGTTGGAATACACAACAAATCAACCATTAAACTCCAGCTGAAATTCCGATTGATCTTATCCGAATGTACGTATGAACATTTTCAATGTTATATATGCAAGTAAAATAATTTATTACGTGAGTGGGTAGGTATAGTTATTATAAATTATCATGCGTTACTCGTATTTTTAACCAGTTAAAACACTGAAACCTTTATTTTATATACACGTGTTTGTTACTATGTAGGTATTTAATAAGAAAAGACAAAAATATAAGTTCTTTACAAGCCCATTTATTTTATTAAACAACTCACCCAGTTGGAAATCTTTCTGTGTCTTCTTGAATGTGTGCAAAAAACACACGTAACAAAAAATAATAAATAAAAGTGTTGGAAATTAAAGTTGGTATTTAAATTCATTTACCCGGCATATTCGGAGATTTGACTCTTATTTTTATTAATAGCTGCCTCTAACAACTGCTTCGATCTATGAAATTGTAAATGGCGCTTCATATTGCACGCAATACTTCAAAACCATCCAGACGACAGTTAATTTAAACAGCAGGCGATGTGGCTGCGCCAGCGCCTTGCCGTGGACTGACCGAACACAGTGATACTAGGTGCCCCGCGCGCCCCTGCCGGCGCATTGATTCCCAGATCAGAAACCTAGTAAGGCCCTCTTTGACCACTTTGACCAGCCCAAAACCTAGTATGTCTCACGCCCTTACTATGTTTTGATATGGGATATGTGACTTACTGGGTTTGACAATGGTAAACAGTTACTAGACATGTTACTTACTAGGTTTCGACGCATTGAAAACTCTGGTTATTATAACGATTTTTGAGCTGGTGTCTCTGTCACCAGCTGAGGACTTACTAGGTTAGTACAAATAAGTTAAAAAACAGAAATCCAAAAATTTGTCCCTTACTAGGTTTTGATATAGGGCAGCCGTATTATACATATAAACCTTCATCTTGAATCACTCTAGGTATCTATTAAAAAAAACCGCATGAAAATCCGTTGCGTAGTAGGTACATTAGGGACAGACAGATAGGAAGCGACTTTGTTTTATTTTATACTATGTAGTGATATGTTTAATGCAATTAACAATGTCATCCACACAATAATTTTGAGAATTAACAGAATTAGGCCGAAGTGTGATGTGTGGCGTTACACATGCGTATTTTCTTAAAATTATAATCCTTCAAGGCATGACTTAATAGGCTATTGTTAAACCAGCGAGTTACATCTTCAACCCCGCTCTCACTCACTCACAGTCACTTACCAGCAAATGTTAGTGAGTTTATGGATAAAAAAACGGAGCAGGGAACACACCACGGACAAAACCTTGTTGTTGAACACACCCGTTTGCGCTTCTCATCGCAGTCGGCTAAAATATAATATTCGTCGTTAGAAGGGAGGATAATGTAATTTGTGTTCGAATTCAAAGCGGCCTGTTCAATGGGCTCCGAGGCTTTTACGAGCTCACGAATCATTTTTGGGGATCCGTGGAAATTTATTAAAAACCTCAACAGATTTGTACTGTGGTGCACACCACTTACCTAAAGTGTAAGCACATGAAACAAAAGAAAGGTTACGCAGAAGTTGCGAAAACTTTCTAGTTAGTTCTATAAAAAATTATATTACAAAATTAAGTCTTAAGTTGCACAAAAAACAGTCTTATGAATCGTAAACTGGTCTAAATGTTTCGTACTAAGTTATTACCGTTATTTAAAAATTTAATTTGTTCTGTTTCCTTTTGTAAACATTTATTCATGTGCAATAAAGTATTATTGTATTGTAAATTTATGATATCACTAAACTATATTATTATTTATCTACCTCAGTTTTTTTCGTGGCTCCGTCCACATGATAACTGTGTAATCGCAATTTATATTACGGCATAAATAACATTTTAAAAATATAAGTAGATAACTATGTATAATGTAAGCCATACGATAAATAAATAATTACGGGCTTCGTGCTATATCGCTATGTATTCGAATAACCCGAAAAAAGCTGAGATAGTAAATATTAAACTTTTAACTTTTTTAAGCCTGCAGTAAGCTCTCTAACGATCCATTTCCCAAAACGTATTTAATACATATTCATGGTATATAAATCGGAAGACACAGTGTCAGAAGGCCCCTAACAGATAGATGATATGCATCATTTCATTTGTATTTTTGAAGATCCCCTCCCCTGGGAGATGCCCTTGTTCAGTAGAGGGTGTGATTCGTGTGAGACCACAAGTATCAATATTATTAAAACTATCGTGAGACATCTTTAATAATTACACCCCCGACACAATCATGAGACCCATATTCAATGAGTGATATAGAAAATGCTACTAAAACTGAACATGAAAACATAATTTGGAATTCCTAACTGCAATATTGGCCAGTCGCTCGTTCCACTAAAAGCTGAATATCTTGGAGACGAGAGCTCCAATTTTCATCAAACAAAGCTAAGAACCAAATCGACAAACCAGGCTTTCGATTAAAAAAAAACGCACTCAAATCGGTTCACTTTTATGGGCGCTACGATGCCACAGACAGACACACAGATACAAATGTTAACCTCTTTTTTCGTTGAGGGTTAAAAACGTGCTGCTACGCAACTGCAGTGGGCCGCGAGTTGGATAGCTGTCCCTGATTAAGAGCTCCATATGAGTTCGAAACATGTCGGGTTCCTAAGATTTTTACGCGAGTTTAACGCTGCGTTCAGCTGTTTAAGTTTTGGTACGGTAATCAGATTAACCAGGTAAAATGGTTGAACGCGCTGTCTGACGAGTATAAATTGGAATGCGGTGTTAGACAGGGCGGCTTGACTTCACCGCAGTTATTTAATGTATACGTGAATGATCTGATCGTTGAGCTTAGCAGCATGCCGGATGCCACATTGACGGTACCTGTGTCAACAACCTAAGCTACGCGGACGACATGGTTCTGCTGAGCCCATCGATCGGGGCATTACGGGATCTAGTACGTACTTGCGAAAACTACGCACAGGCTCATGGACTACAATACAACTGTAAAAAGAGCGAGGTATTGCTTTTCAGAACGGAGCGGAAATTTCAGCCATCTATGATACCTCCTGTTGTACTGAATGGTTCTGAGCTGTGTGTAGTTCAGCAATTTAAATACTTGGGGCACATTATTACAGAAAGCTTGTCTGATGATGCTGACATGGAGAGGGAGCGTAGGGCGTTGGCCGTGAGAAGCAATATGCTCGCCCGTAGGTTCGCCCGATGCACTCGGGAAGTTAAAATAACACTGTTCAGAGCATTTTGCCAGACTTTTTACTCGGGTGGCTTATGGGTTCAGTACACTAGAAGGGCATACGACGCCCTACGCGTTCTCTACAACAATGCTTTCAGGATGCTGATGGGACTGCCGCGCCGCTGCAGCGCGTCAGGTATGTTCGTGAGTGCCCGCGTCGACGGGTTCCACGCCATAATGCGTAAAAAATATGCCTCGTTGCAAGGGCGGCTAAGGAACAGTGGCAACAGCATTCTGAAAGTAATAGCTGATCGTATGTGTGAATGTCCAATACAAAAGCACTGGATTGAGCATTTAAAAGGTTGTGTGTCATATGACAAGTAACTGTGTTTGTTGTGAAGGACCAACCCTAATATTTCTGTTTGGCCCTATGGTTGACTGGTAGAGAATGCCATTTGACATTAAGTCCGCCATCTGTACTGAATTTTGTTTTGTGCAATACATTTCTTTAATAAATAAATACATAAATTATAGTTAAGGAAACTAACATAGTTTAATAAGTTTGTAACTAACACTTATGGACCTCTTAGTTGTCTGAAATAAACGATTATTATTATTATTAAACCGTTTTTAATATTTAGTCCAAATTTTTAGTCCTTTCCACGGAACCTTGCCTCGAAAGTTGGTATTCACTGAAACCTGGCGTTTGTCAATAAAAGAAAATTGTATGTAAAGCGAATGCCCGATAAAACTTTAAGTGCTGTATGTTAGGCACCCTTTATGCGCGTATGTTGCGAACAGGTTATTGAATGATTTATGTTTATTGCTGAACGAAATTGCTTTCTTATACGTTATAGTACAAATATATTGTTCATTGTTTGGTCAATATAGTAATATAAAACCTCAAGCAGGGTTTAGGTAACAAGAATTTTTACAGGTTAATTTTATACTGGAAAGAGGGTTGATTCCATTTATAACTATTTTACAAGCTTTTATTTAACTTGCATTGTATGTATATGTAAGTATGTTTGTTCAGGTGGAATCTTGCAACTCAATTTTGAAGCAGATATCGTCAACCGATTGAGCTGAAATTTTGCATAAGTACTTACTTAACTTTGATGACAATACAATAATAAGGTACCTACCATGGGGCTGATCTGATGATGGAGCCGGAACGTGGCCATAGGAACTTTATAATAGAAAAAGCAATCCTACCGAGCTTGGGCTCTTTAGAATCTTCTCAGGTGAGCATTTGATTGATATCCAAAGAAAACTACAGTCGGCTATAAAAGCTTGTCACTAAAATGAAAATTTTGACTGAAACTTTTTGCATACACGGACGTTAATAGGATAATTTATGGCTGGCTACGGAGAACCTGAAAAGAGGATGGTTACTTTTCTTCCGCGTGAACTAAGTAGAGGACTCTTTGTAACCTAATGGAGACTGATTGATAAGATGGAGGACTAATTGATAACATTTCATATTTTCAAATAAGTAGTGTTAATTTATTAAATTTCATTAATTTATCATCATAAAACTATTATTTTTATTTCGTTATACAGACTAATGAAAATATTAAAAAAGGCCAAAGCAGCGTCGTCGTCTAATAATCAGCACTCAAATGACGCCACCTTTTGGAAAACCTACAAAAATAACAGTGGTACAATGTCCATACTGATACTGGCTTAGTAATAGTTCGACTAAGATTTTCTGCGCTGTGACTAATAACTTGTCGTCTATGCTCTTTTAGAACGAGGAACTTGAAATGGATTTTTTAATCATAAACGTGGGAAATTTTCGACAGTATAAAAATGTGTTGATTTTTTATCCTTTATTTGATTATATCAGATGGCCTGGTTAAAAAAATTAAATGTTGTCAATTATAGTTGTGTAGCCGCGGTTGTTGCTGACATCAAAAGAGTGAACCTTCTGTATGTTCTACCAAATCTATTCTGTGTCAGTACTGTCAGTGGTATACCTCAATTGCTCACGCTTCATTGACTGGAAGACATTCCTGGTATTCAATTGAGGTGCGAGAAAAATCAAAAGAACGAGACTTCAAAGGCACGTAAATTTGAAATTTATTTTTATTAGAAAACAAATTAGAAATTATTTTTTCAGAATAATAAGACAACCGTGTACTTTAACCAAATTTTTTCACGGTCAAAATGGTAAATTACTTATTTTCCTCGAACTAATATTAATATCCTAAAGCATTTTCAGCGTTACGTAGAAATAACGAACTTTAAAGGCAATTTCTGACATTTAGACCAGTCTTAGTGTATTAGTCTCCTATAGACATTTAATTCTAATTTAAAATGGCATCGATTGCCATTCTTAAAAAAATTACATCATGTCTATTCAAATTTTCATGGCTCATGCTTGAACCACATTAATTTCTCATTTATTGACGGGAAGACATTCCCGGCACCGGCCGGACGTCCAATCAATTCAATCTGTGGCTGTCGCCGCTTCCGCCCTGACAAATGGTCTGAGATTGTTGATCAGGACAAGTTTTGTCTAGGACAGTGATTCTGAAAGTGTGTGCCACGGTCGCGGCGCACACTTTGAGAATAGGAAGGAAGATAGGTTTAAATAAATAGGGAATTTCAGAGCTCTGAGTAACCGATCTTTTGTTTTGTAGGTAATTCCCATTATTTCCAATTTTATTATCACTTACTAATAGCTACATAATTTTAAAATCAATCAATATCACTTCGATATATCCTTCATCATTATCATCAAAGGCCTCCCCCAAAGTTCTCCACAACGCCCTCATAAAATTTCTGCCCGCGATCCTAACCAGATCGTCGGTCCGGCTTGTTGGAGGCTTTCCCACGTGGCGTCTTTCGGACCGCGTTCGCTACTCAATAACCTTTCTGCCCCAACGGCCATCGGTTGTAAGAGCAATGTGCCACGCCCACTGCCACTTAAGTTTGGCGATATCTACATAACGTAGACTCTTGCGTATCTCGACATTTCGGATTCGATTTCGCAAGGAAACTCCGAGCATAGCTCGCTCCATTGCACTTGTAACTTTTACGTCCGGATATATCAATTTCAACCGACCCACCTCTAGTGATAACGACAAACTAATTACAACCGTCCAGTGTGGTCTCCTTTGAGAGTCTGTCTCTGTGCAGAGCAGCCATGCTGATATCACTAATTGGGAGGTAATGTGTTGTGCGTGTCCATGCATTACATGTAGGGTTAGCATCCGTCCAGGTTTCCCCGGACTTGTCCTAGTTTAGAGGGCGTCCGGGAAGCGTCCGGGCGGGGTTTTATTCGTAGTCCGGGCTTAACATTTTCAAGCACATTACGTCGAGAGACGTAAATTAAGTCGCTCGTGACACGGGACTACGTTTGTGGACGGCGACGTCTTCATGAAACTACCAATCTGTTTACAGCTGAACAAGATTTTCAGATGATGAAAGACTTTCCTTCCTTCGTTCCTTGTATGCAGGTTGATTTTTATTTTTACTTTTATAAGCCTAAAAAATATAGATATTTCCGCCTGTCCGGGCCCGTTATGAGGTCCAAAATCCGGGGTTTGTTATATTTATTTGCGTATTTATTTTTCTTACCGTGGTGGTAGGATGAGATCATTAAATGCACGAATGCATGAAAAAATACACAAATAATTATAACGGGTTAGCACAAATTTACTGACACGATATTATATCGCAGATTAGCAAGGCTATATTATTATTTTAAAGAAAGTGGTTTTGATGCTTTCGGGCAAATGAGTTAGTAAATATTCTAGAACTAGCAGAGTTGACTAATTAATATTCAACTTCACTGCTAACAAACGGACATCAAAAGGCGCGGATCTTCCGGACATTCCCCACAGTTCGCAGCCGCAGGCATTTAGCAAAAGGAAATTGGCAAGATATCGTAAAGTGTAAACCACAGATGTTCATTGATTACGTAAGGATTTTTTCTTTTACCATTTTTAGGGTTCCGTACCCAAAGGGTAAAAAACGGGACCCCATTTACTAAGACTCCGCTGTCCTTACGTCTGTCTGTCTGTCTGTCCGTGATAGCTAGACAGTTGAAATTTTCCCAGTTAGTGTATTTCTGTTGCTGCTATAACAACAAATAATAAAAACATAATAAACTAAATATTTAAAGGGGCTCCCATACAACAAACGTTATCGGTTGCGTTAACTTTGTACCTAATTTGTACGCGGCGCCATACATACCAGGTGCAAACGTATCTTAACCCGGCCAGTTAAGATGGAAAGTGTTTGTACGGAACCCTCGGTACGCGATTCCGACTCGCACTTTGCCGGTTTTTACCCCGCTTGCACATTGCCGACAGACAATCAAAGCCGCGGGTAAACCTTTATATAAGTATACGGAAACTTGAGACTCTAGTGGCACTTATTTGAAGAGCCCAAAGGTTGGAGGACACAAAACAAATATTTGACCGTCCCGGAACTAAAACAACTGCCGGTTGTCCAACAGATCGTCTGATACGCCGGAACTGTTCGTTTTCACCGGAACTATTCGTTTTGTCTATCGGTTTTTTAACTGCAAATAATAAAATACTACGGTAGGTTAACTCTTTTGATCTTATACCGGCTGTAGCCTGTAATAGGAACAATATTAAAGCATGGATGTATTTGTTGTCCGTGTAAATCTTTGTCTAGTTATAGATTTGAGAGCTTCGAGAAACTGGTCTTGGTTGGCAGAGTGGAAGGTGGAAGGTAAGAGAGGCCGCGGACCCTTGCCGACTAGATGTTCTATGTTCGCGTCTCTTGTCGCGTGACATAGTATCCCCCGTCAGTCTCTCACATTACTGTACAGGAAGAGATAGCTAGTATATCTCGCGCGAGAAAAAGTCGTGATACAGCCCACACCCATCTCTATCTTATTACAGCCCTTACCCATCTTTATTACAGCTGTATAAGGGTTGTATAACAGTTTATACAGCCTGGGTGCTACTTGGGAGTTGTGATAGAGCTGCAGTTAAAGAAGCCATTTCCTCAAGGAAATTCAATCAAGCGGTGAGGGCAACAATGGATCAAGACTGATGGAGACAACTAATCACGAATACGATGCCTTGTGATCACGATCCTCAGTAAATAAGGAACCAACTAAAGATAAAGTTTTAGATTTGGTAAACTCGTTGCTTAAAATACAACGAAAAACGAAATCTATTAAACTGTCAAAGACTGATAAAAACAAAACATGGAAAACGCTGTACAAATAATATGTTAATAACCTACCTCAAATTACCAATACACAAAGACGTAACAGACAAGATCAAGGAGGCGTAATTGCGTGTTAATATATGCAAATTGCGTAGAACCAGCCTAATTCGGTCCGCGACGCAAATAACTGGGAATTGTTATTCAAGTAAAAGAGAACGCCGTGAAATTGCTTGAAAAAGTGCGGACATTCTTACACGTTACGAGTTTTCCGTCTAAAACGCGCTCACCCTGTATACTTGTTTATGCTATCATTTGTATATTATATAATACACCGCTATAAAATATTACATTAATGTGCTTAGTTAACTAAGCTTTGGTTTTTAACTGTACTTTTCTTTGAACATTCATCAGCCGTATGAACATTTGGACTTAGAAAGAATTTCAGTTCGAGCTGAAACGAAGAAACTTCGCTCGCCTTGCTCGCTCGGTCAATTATACTAAAAGTAAACCCAAATTATGTAAATATTACAAAACTTATTTTGGCAACTAGTAGCCGCAGTTTCTCAGTCCTCCGATTTATGTTAACTATTTAGCAGCTAACATTTGAGCTACTGTTAACAATTTTTTTTTCAGTATACACGAGAAGTTCAGTTTTTTTAACTATTATATTCTGAAAAGTTAAAAAAACATTATTTCAATCGTTACGATTCCGTATTCAAGTCGGAAATTGTAAACGTATCTCAGATCCGGAAAGAAAATGGTAATAAAAATCTTGACAATTATGGAGCTGTTGTCCGTTTTTAATTTTAATGTTAAACAGGCAATTGTTTGAAATTACAACTAATTTCACCGAAATGGAACCATACAAAGGAAGTGATTGTAATTTAGACGTTTTCAATGGGCTGTTTTTGTTAGCTACCGAACCAAGAACAACACAGCGCTGGCCCTATCCGTCGACTAGAGTACCTAGGCGAACCAGATTTCTGACCGCCCCAAATCTGTTGCAAAATGCCAAATGTATAAATAATGGCGTTAATTCATTCAATGTCCAAACTGTTAATACTTTACATCCGAGCACCCTTTCCCGTACTATCACAATTAAATTGTAATTTTCTTGCATTGTATTTCTCCTGTAAGTTTTATGAGGTGTGCCATAAAGAGTACTTGTATGGTATTGTATCAGTTTACGTTAAGGCGACGCACTATGGGCGGCCTTCATACAAAAGCTCCGTAGGTACGCATTCTTCTCAGTTTTTTTTTTATATTTTTAGATACCTGAAATTTCGAAACTACTGTCAATCATATTTACCTACATACTTTTATGTACCGAATTAGTACGATGCAAAATTACGTGATTATTTTTTTCCATTAAAAAAACGCTTTTTAAGTTGGTAAAATTTTTGATTGAACCTAACCTAACCATAGATTTTCTAAAATTTCGAAAGTAGCTTATCTTATCATCATTTATTCACACGCCAAAATTCAGCATTGGCAAAGGTTAACTAACTTTCTATTTCACTATATTTTTACTTTAGTAATAGACTAAACTCTTATTATTCTAAGACTAAACTATAATGGAGGTTATAGGGTGGAGTCGTATGCTTACCTAAAAATATTGTGTATCGATTCGCAAACTTCCCTTCGCCAGAAATCATCGTAAAAAAGTAGTTTCTTACCTGAAAAGAAAAACAAGAAATAAGATTTAAGATTTTAATTGAACATAGTACCTAGTTACAAAACAGGACATAAAACAACACTGTGTCGCAGTCGAAATACTAATCCTGCGCAGACGAAGTCGCGGGCACCAGCTAGTATCAAATATAAAATAATAAAAACATAGGTAACTAAACTAGGTTACATTTTTCAATAGCGATGTGTTCCGCGTGTTGGAGGTGTCAGATAGCCGTCCACGGAAACGCCGGAACATGACACCCTTCGGCGAATACTCTTCCTTTGTGAAGGTCGCTAGTTGGTCCGTCTCGGAACTCTCAGCACGAAGTAATTAAAACTCACGTCGTGGCGAGACTCCCAACTACACTATTTCACTCACGGTATTTTTATTTTTGTATATACCTGAGAAACCTGGCGGAAGTTTTATAGAAAACTAGCTGTGCCCCGCGGTGTTACCCGCTCATCCCACGGGAACACTAAATTTATTCGGGATGAAAAGTATCCTATGTCCTTTCCCGGGTCTCAAATCATCTAAGTCGGTTCAGCGGTTTAAGCGTGAAGAGGTAACAGACAGACAGAAACACTTTCGCATTTATAATATTAGTATGGATATATCTTTTTATGATGAAAGATACGATCCGAATTTAAGAGGCCTTATTCCTTTTAAATTTTAATTTATTCATATTATGACAAATATGTATAATGATAATTTCAACCAAATTTTTGAAGTGAAAAATACTTTTCCCCTAGTTCTAGGTAGTAACGTAGCTATTTCATGCTTTTATTGCGTGCAGTCGAAAATAAGTTGAAAAAACTAATTTTCCGAGTGAATTTTGTAAATTTCGAGTAGTTTTTGAAACAAAAATTATCAATGAAAAATTCAAACTGTAGGTTTCAAATATATACCAATAAATCCCTAGCCCTGTTCTAGGTAGTAATATCAATAATATGTTATGATTACGAGACATGTATGATCATAGAGAAAAATGTCGAAAGCATTAAGCATTTTAAAAGCAGTAAGGCCTCTTAAGAAAACCTTTTTAGCAAACCGGTTCATTCTATAATAAGTTATCAAAACAGCATTCATTGCTTAGAAAAAACACAATCATCTTCGAATTCGTGCGAATTTTCAAATAAGAGCCAAAAAACCTTTGTCATAAATTAATAATCCTAATCGAAGGCTCTTGGAGACGCAAGGTCAAGATCGTCCAAGCGAGAGGGCAAGAGACTACGAGGTTGCGCGAGCAAGACAGAGTGCTGCGCGCGCGCATGGCACGGGCTGGCACCGACAGCATAATTAAACATAAAATTAATACACGTCGAACTCTGGTTTTCACGTAAATTTTTAGGTATCTAGTAAGATCTAGATGTTACGAAGAGTAAATGAAAACAGTTATTTGTCTGCCCAGAGAGTAGGGAAGCAGAAAAGTATACCCTTTCCTATAATTATCTATGACTGTGTAGTCGAGCACAGTACGTACGTAGTTTAAAGACTTTAAAGTATAATAAAATATTTTACTACATCCTATCCTGTGTCCGAAAATTTCCTTCCTGGCCAAGACAAGACGCAAAATTTTAGACTAACCACGGGCGGTATTTCTTAAAGCCTCAGAACGCATATTTATTGCCCTCACCTTCGGTTTGGGCCACAAACACCTGTTCTGGGCCATTTACGAATTCACCGCCATGCTAGGTGTATACTGTAACCAATGTTACAGTATACACCTACTTATACTATACTTACACTACTATACAGCTACTTGGATACTTACTAGTATAATTGACACTAGGATACTTGACAGCGTCTCCGTTCAGCTTGGCCTAAAATACTTTCGTATGTCCGGACGTTTCAATGTTCTGACGTCCGTTAATCCGGAATTCCGGCTGTTCTCGCCTAGAGGTCTTATTTCTCAACCGATTCTCAAAATATGAGTAGGTTCATTAATTACTATTTACATAGATGCTTTTGTCGATTCGGTTTTTTTCAAAATGGCCGAAATATGAGGGTTTTGCGACGTAAAAAATCTCTGAACCATTAGTTTTACACAGAGCCACTAGTTTCCTTTCTTCATATTATGGCTTCCAATCCCGCCATTTTTTCTATGGAGAATACCGGGATTCCGGAATTCCCCATAAAAAAACCGAGATTGAAGATTGAAAGCCCTCCTTCACATACATTTAATCAAGCCTGTTAATCTCTTGTTTTTATCCAAATTGATTCACCCGCACGACCTCAAAACGACTCCACGGTCAATGGCAATGAAATTTGGTTATTTTCATCATGTAAATGAACTCCCATTAGAAGTCCAAGATCGTCGAGGTGCGTGGAATACCGACGGACCAGAAACCTTGTCCGAACGAAGAACGCACTAACTACCTACGAGTTTCATACACTCTTAAGACCTAATGTCGTAGAATAATAAAAGACCTTCATTGTCATTCAAAAAAAGAACGTTCTAACTGCCTACAAGTTGAATACCAGTTGATGACATTGCTGCTTTCGATGGCAATACAGGTCATTATACTTGTACAGAAAACACATTCGCAATAATAAATGCCTTTTAAAACTTTCTGGACGATTCTTGAGATTTACTTGTAAATTCAGAAAAATAATGCTCCTGAACTGAGTAATTTAATGAAGAAATTTGATGTCAGATGCGTAATTTTTTCCCAAAATGATTAATTTCGGAAATAAAATTACAGATGACGGCAAAATGTCACCCGTACCTATTTATTTACTAGTAGACAAACTACAAAGCATAAACCAAACTCCTACCTCATGATACATTTCATACTAAATAGGCGTGTAGTTTTTTTTTTTGAGGTGTCAATCGAGTGGGGACTAACTACACTTAGATTGCTCTAAAAGTCAGAAATGACCGTCAAAGTTAAACATTCCTACGGAGCGCTAAAAACACTCCATACAAAATGGCCACGTACATGTGACGTCATTTTGTGGGTTAGTATATCTGAAATTCTAAGATCAAATTATGTCAAACTGGCACAAATGAAAAATGACCTTAAATTTACATTCATACGGTTGTTTGTACCTTGTGCCAAAGTGACTTCATTTGATCTTAGAGATCGGACAGACTATACCAATATTTGTCCGGTGCTTCTCCAAGCGGAGTAGCACGTCTGGCACCAGCAGTGCAAAGGGTCCGTCGGACCCGCAAGCTACCATGGAAAAAAAAAAAAAAAACAATATTGGAATGGAAACAATAAGTAATTTGCCATTTTCACGGTGAAAAAGTTTGAAGTTCATGGTTGTACAGTTATTATTTTGTTAAATTATGAGGATTCTGAAAACGATTCAAAATTCCATTTTTTTCCTGGGGCTTTCACTTGTACTTATTTCGCCAATGGATTTAAAAAATAATCATAAAATTTGCGTACCTTTGAAATCATATTATTATTTTATTCATATAACTACCGTTTGTTGGATAATTAAACATCAATTAAACCCTTATTGTACAAGGCACGAGAATGTACAATATATATACTATACAATGTATAGCATATGTTAAATATGTTCTCAACCTCGCTTCATCTTTCAAATCCAAAGAAACACTTTTTAATTTTCGCCCCAAATACACAATTTCCTCCCATCACGTGTGGTATGCCTCTCATTAAAAACACAATTGCCATTGTATCCTGTGACTGTATGGACCACACCTCTACGTGACAAAAAGAGTATATCTTGACGGAAATCTTAGGCCTTTTACGTCCTTTTTCAATCAAAATTAGAGGCTAAAAAGTATTCAAAGCGAAAAGAAGTGTTTCACATTGTCATAGTGTGTAATATTGTTTGCATAGTGGATATTGTGTGTGGTAATAGAATCAAGGCCTAATTCTGTTATACACTGTGGGGTATTAACAACAGATTACGAATGTCAATTTCAAGTTTTTGTCGGTCATTCATAATAACAGAACCAAACGAAAAATAAACAGGATTTAATGTTTTGATAGAAAAGGATATAAGATTATAAATTATAAATATTGACTCACAGGTACATTATGGAAGGAAAATGTAATGTGATCCACTGCAATGTAAGCCAGGACTCGAACCTGCGACCCTACGTTTCCGGCGCAGTGCTCTCCCAACTGAGCTATCACATCGTTACGTCCATAACATCAAATCTTTGATTCCACAATTCTACGTTACTGGAGCGCCCTCTGCGTCATATGTGTTCAAAATGCAACGATGTGATAGCTCAGTTGGTTCGAGGTTCGAGTCCTGCATACGTTGCAGTGGATCACATTACATTTTTCTTGCATAATTTACCTTTGTGTCAATATTTATAAAAATAAAAATGTGGGATTTCTACGATAAAACACAATCGAGAAAAATATTTATTAAAAAACCGGCCAAGAGCATGTCGGGCCACGCTCAGTGTAGGGTTCCGTAGTTGCTCATCCTTCACAATTAGACTTAAGTCACGAGAAACATTTCAAGCTCTATAAAAAGGTCATAAACTCCAAAGTAACTGTAATTAGTTATTACCTAGGAGTCTGGCAGCGGAAAAGCTTTGCTCTGTGGTAGATAATTGTGTACAGTCTAACAGTGTTGAGGATTGGTTTGCTTTGTTATCTTTTTCTTTTTCCGCTCTTAGAGTGCCGGACGGCAGTAAGCAGAAATCATTAACTTCTAAGGTTAAGGAAAATTTGGAGAGCTCGACGTTGTACTTCCCAGAGGATTCCTCACGGAAGTCTGGACCTTTATATAAGACCATAGAAGGCAAGGTACATGAAGGTGATTTGAGAGGTGCGGTCCGTCTTCTGCTCTCAAACTCATCCTTAGCTCCTAAAAACGATGAGACTATTCGTTCATTGCAGGAGAAACATCCTTCTCCGTCCAGAACGCTCGTTTTTCCGCCAGAGCCTGACAGTTCATGTCCTTACTTAACGGTTTCGCCCATCGAAGTGAGGGAGGCTATAGGATCCTTTTACAATGGGTCCGCATCTGGTCTGGATGGATTGCGCCCCCAGCACCTCAAGGAGTTAACGTCTCCTTCAGCTGGTAGTAATGGACCTAAATTGTTGGAATCCATCACAAAGCTATGCAACTTCCTGTTGCGGGGGTTACTGAATCCTGATGTATGCCCTTACTTGTACGGGGCTTCTCTTTGTGCTCTCTTGAAGAAGGATGGTGGTATCAGACCTATAGCAATAGGGAATACAGTACGTCGTCTGGTAGCCAAGTTATGTTGCCGGATGGTTAGGGAGCCAATGGCAGATTATTTGCAGCCTGTTCAAATTGGTTTTGGCACTACCCAGGGGTGTGAGGCAGCCATACATGCTACCCGGGCTTTTGCGCTCGCGAGTGAGGGAACAGACAGTATTATTCTCAAGATAGACGTGAAGAATGCTTTTAATAGTGTTGAAAGGGACACTATTCTGGGCGAGGTCTTAGACCAAGTACCGTCAGCTTACCCGTTCCTTCATCAATGCTATTCTAAGGCTAGTAATCTATTCTTCGGCGACGTTTCTGTTCCCTCACAAGTGGGCGCTCAGCAGGGTGATCCTTTAGGTCCGTTGATCTTTTGTTTGGCCATACAAAAAGTAATTTCGTCTTTGGAATCTCCCCTTAATGTGTGGTATCTGGATGATGGCACTATTGGCGGGGATCCACGATTAGTGCTGGAGGACCTCAAGAGGCTCGTGCCAGGTTTCAAGGCAGTCGGATTGGAAATAAACCCTAGTAAATGCGAGTTATTTTATTGTAGCGATGGGGACTTGAGTTTATTGCCAGATTTTGAATTACTGTTGCCTGGGGTACGTCGCCTTTATAAACCATCTTTAAATTTATTGGGCGCTCCTATTTTCCCAGATGGAGTTAGTTCGGCACTTGAGGAGAAAAGGTTGGCATTGGTCAGTGCCCAAGAACACCTGGGTTATTTATCAGCACACGTCTCACTGACTTTGCTTCGAAGTTGTTTTGCGATGCCGCGGATGACATATATTTTAAGAACGTCTCCGACATGGTTATTTGAAAGTGATGTGGCGAAACTAGATGACACGCTTAAGTTGGCGCTAGAATCTATACTTAATGTGCACCTGAATGAGTCACAGTGGTGTCAGGCTGCTCTTCCGGTTCGTCACGGCGGGCTAGGAATACGTCGCTGTCGAGAGCTCAGTGTGGTAGCGTTCCTTGCCTCTGCTTATGGTACTTCGGGACTCGTCACTCGCATTTGGTCTAATAATGGTGGGAGTACCGAAGTACCATATCTTACAGAGGCGCAGGCCAAATGGACTGCCTTGTGTCAAAGCGACGAGCGACCGGACAACCTTACCGCTCAGAGAGGTTGGGATGACCTATTGTGCAAAGATATATATGCATCTTTATTGGGCGCTGCACAAGGTTCCAATCAAGCACGCATTAGGGCCGCTGACAAGGTGGAAGCAGGAGCGTGGCTTCAGGCTTTGCCCTCACCTCAGTTGGGCACACTGCTGGATAATGATTCTTTGAGAATCGCGGTGGCTTTGCGGCTAGGGTCCAAGGTCTGTGAGCCGCATCGGTGCATCTGTGGGGTCATGGTCGAAGAAAACGGACACCATGGCCTGAGTTGTCAGAGATGCGCCGGGCGGTTCTCAAGGCATTATGCCATTAACGTTGTCATTCAGCGGGCTTTGGTTTCAGCCAACGTTCCCTGCGTGTTGGAGCCCCCAGGGTTATGCCGTACCGATGGTAAAAGGCCGGATGGCCTAACATTGGTTCCATGGCAGAAGGGACGGTGTCTCTTATGGGACGCTACGTGTGTTAGCACGTTTGCACCGTCACACTTGAGCCACACTACTAGATCTGCCGGGGCCGCCGCAGAATGTGCGGCAAAACTCAAGCACACCAAGTACTCTGCCCTGGAACCAATTTATGATTTTGTGCCTGTGGCAGTGGAGACTGCGGGACCATGGGGTACTGAGGCCAGGGACTTTATAAGGGAGGTGGGTCGCAGGCTCAGAGACAGAGGGTGTGATCCTCGCTCAGGGTCGTATCTGGTTCAACAGATATCATTGGCCATACAACGTGGGAACGCTGCCAGTGTAATGGGAACGTTTGGGCCAGGTGCGACTCGGGGCGAGCCTTTTTAAGTCCTTCTTCACCTTCCAAGATATTTGCTATCGATCCACAACGTTGACGAAGCCTGTTGCAGATGTCACGTTATTGGTGTGTTGTTTGACGAAGCCTGTCGCTGATTAGATTTTTGTATTCTCTCTGACGATGCCTGCGTTGCGGATTTGACTTTTACACTTTGTCTTATGCATTAAATTTGGAAATAAAATCAAGAACTGGTTATTACCTTCTGGAAGTCAACTTAAGTCCTTTTAAGAAAATTATGAAATTTTGCGATAACACAAAAACGGCTCAACCGATTTTGTTCAATATAGTTTTCATTGAAAGTACTTATAAGGCCTCATTTTCATGAATTTTTCTATAATTTTTTGACCCGTGGTTGATAAGTTGGAGGGGGGGGGGGCGCAATTTTTTTTATTTTCGGAGCGAATATTTAAAAAACTGCTGACTTTATGAAAAAATAATGTTTGGAGACCCCTATTATTTTTTATAGACCTATTCAACAACATCCCGCACACTAGTGTTGAAACGAAAAAAAAATCACCCCCACTTTAAGTGAAATAATAAATAGGTACCCAAAAAAAAAAAATTTTTATTCGTTTTTATTTTACCGTTTTGTCGGCGTGATACATACACATACTCATAACAAATTTCAGCTTTCTGGTACGGAACTAAGCCGCGGACGGACAGACGGACAGACAGACATGGCGAAACTATAAGGGTTCCTAGTTGACTACGGAACCCTAAAAACGAGGATATAACATTAATGAGCTTGTTACTGCCGTACCGTGTAATCTTGACTACGGTGTTATGATAGAACTTATAGTTCAGAAATATGTCAATTGCTTAAAAAGAGAAAGTGAAAGGCAAAAGGGTGGTCATATTATACTACAATTCGAATCACATAATTTTGTGGTTATCTTTTGAGACGCAGTGAGAATGCTCTTAATGCGTTTTGGTTGAATAACACAAACTACAATCAAGGGTTCGTAGATACAGTGGGAAAACTGACACAACTTTTTAAAAACTGCTTTATAATAACAAATTCTCTAGCATTTTAAGGAACCGGTTTCTGAAACTGCAAGCAACAATCACATTTAAATAGTGGTTTATGCAACTGATACATAATGAAGGCTTCTAAAACACGAATGTGCATACACTAGTAGTTTATTAAACTGTTACGTAATGAGCCGTCTTAAAACACGAGTGTGGTTTTGTTTTATGAAACGAGCCGAAGACGAGTTTCATAATAGGATGACACGAATATTTGAAGGCCTAATTATGTAAACAAATGCATACACTATTTTGTCTATAGGAATGTGCGTCTTTACCTACAGTATCTGAACACGATAAAACAGTTACAATATGGATGGAGATAAAAATGTATCTAAAACATAAGTTGATAATAACAATGGTCTTTAAATGTGCATCCTTTTAATTTTATAATAACGATTTTGGCCGCTGAATTCTCGATACTAGTTTGCCACCGAGATTGTGACACCTACCAGCAAGCTGACAGCTAACCTCTGACCTTTAGGAACGTATAGAAACTTATAATCAAGCTAAGACTGTTATAGATAGCTCCGTCTTACCGATTACGTGTAACCTATTCAAATCTCATTATTCGCGTGACAAAGCGGCGAGTAATGAAAAGAGTATTGAATCCAGCGCCATCTGTCGCACAAAGGCGGCGGGATAATGCGACGACTTTAATGGAAACGTCACTGACACGCGCTAGTTGGGGACGGTGTACCGAGATTACGGAATCCGGTACATTTCCGTTTCGTCTAGTGAGGAAGGGGGTAAGGTTCTGGTTACGGTACAATCGTTCAAGTACGAGTGTAATCAAATTGCTCGATTCTTAAAATTATGTTGCTAGCGCCGCGCGGTGTTATCCCCTCATCCCACGGGCACACTACATTTTCTCGGGATAAAAATTAGCTATGTGTTAATCCAGGGTGTCATCTTCCTTCATAGAACAATTTATCAACATTGGTTTAGCCGTTTGACCGTGAATAAGTAACAAACATACACATAAACACACTCACAAACTTTCGCCTTCATAATATTAGTGTGATTACACAAATGCAACTTTTTAAAAACAAAAGTGCATTTTAATTCTTCTACCTGTGTATGATTAATTTAATACTGTGGCTCATTGGTTACATTTGAGAACAATCGCAAGAACTTTATACATATATATATTATAATAATTTGACTTAAGCATTATTCTTACCATGAACAACTAAAGACATGATAAAAGTCCCATCTTGTAACAACCGGTACAAGGTTAACATGATCGAGTATACTAATAATAATGTACCAGTTTTTATAAACCGGTACATACACAACACTGGCACTCGAAGGCTCCATTCGGGGGTCTATTATTAGGGCGTCCTGAGCCATTCCTTAGGACCTGCGCTAGACCCTTTGTGACATACGGAAGACAATCGGTGGGAGTACTATATTAATAACCCTTTAATGGAGTCGTTATAATCTTAGAATAGGGACCCCATTAAAGGGTTATTCGAAGAGTAATGTTGAAGGTATTTCAAAACCAAATCTTCCAATTGAGCGGACGACTATTATAACAAAAAAATTACTTAGAAATCTACAGCTGCGGGGTCAAAATCAATATTGCATTCAGTTTTTGAATTTGTTTCGTATAGCCTAGTAGCACGCACTTTCGATAACTGACAACATTTTTTTTTACCAGGCCTTTTTCCAATATAATCAAATAAGGTGAGTCGGGGCTATTGTAGCTATGGGGTTATTGTATCTTCTTACCATTATAATGGTCTGTGTATATATAGGATACACAGACCAATGGTATATATACACAATCCTATATATACACAGACCATTTTAAGGGTCACAGACCATTATTATGGTAAGAAGATACAATAACCCCATAGCTACAATAGCCCCGACTCACCTTAAAGGATAAAAATTGTGTGAGGTTGTTTATTTATTTAAAATCCTTCCATGAATGCGGAAGTACAGTCCGACCAAAAAGTGTAGAAATTAAAAGGTGGCAATACTGTGTCGTTCCTTTCTAATTAATCTAAGAAAACGGAGACGACACTACAGTATTGCCACTTTTTAATTTCTACTTTTTTTGGTCGGACTGTATATCTTTGTTTATTGACTTAATCTTGCTATATATTATGTATTTTAACGCAGCGACGAAGAAAGGATCTACTAAAGTTTATAATCAAACCTAAGTACAGAATACAAACGTAGGTAAGTAATACACAACAGAGCCATCAAGAGCTTAACAAAGTAACAAAGTCAACATGCCTAAGGTGCATTAGGAATGTTAACTTTCATTGTAAATAACTTATACATGTCATTCTCGCGGTACACAATACAGTACGCGTACAAAATACACACTTGTACATAAATAAACATATTAGTTGAACAAGCTCCGACCGCTCCAACTTTTGACTTAACCTCTTGGATTTGACATAGGCAAGTTCGGGGCCGAATTCAACTAAACTTTGCGATTTCTTATTTGAGAGATATCTCGAGTTTATTGTAAAACATATCGATTTTCTCCTCAGTAAGCCTTTAGTGAACCGCTGGTAGATATTTTAAATAAATAATAAATGCCCTTCTGGCACATGTGTAACTGTCTTTACACATTAGGCCCATCTGGCATGTACGAACACCTTTATTTTAAATTAATATTTGCAAAATGGGTAGTTTGCACAAATGTAACTTTGACAGAGAAAAATTATGTTTTTCTCAGTCAACCTTTGACAACGGTATCTGTAAAGGTACTGAAACGTCAGGGAGGCTCAAATAATTAATATACGCGATATAATCCGTTTAAATTGTTTTATTTAAATATCGATTTTGCCATTTAAGCTACATTTACAAGTGACATTGTAGCAGAATTAACAAAAAGCCTTTATTTCTTGCCAATTATAGAACAATGCCAATTTAATTCATAGGGTCTTACTTTATTGCGCACCAGTAAAAGTTTACAAAAGGAAACAAAACAATAGTTATTTGTTATGCAAGGCTGCAAAGTTGTTATTTGGCGCGAGTGTTGAAATTGAAAGCTGAGCGAGCGAAGGAATCTAAGATTGAACCATGAGCGAAGCGAATGGTTCAAAGATAGATTCCTGAGCGTAGCGAGGCTTTCAAGACACGAGAAGCTAAATAATTTTGCAGCCATGCGGAACACACAACTTTTCACCTCACTACAGCGAGGAAAATGCAAGACTCAAGAAAAACAATTAAAACATATAAATAATCATATTTAATTTTGCCTTCTATTTAACACATCAAAATTAAAACATAACACACTCAAATCCAAACCAAATAAATACGAGAGAAGCACACATATTAACAATTAAAAGTAATATGGCCGTAATTTGTATCATCGTCGTGTATATTTTATCGTTGAGTTTTTCTTAAGCACTGTTGTTAGGAATGCCTCGTCGGCCGGGTCCCAACACTGACATCTACGATAGCTCAGGGAAATGTAGAAGAGAAATGGTGTAAATGAGATGGCTCGATTTACCACTGTAGGAAAATAAACGCAAGGATAAACGGAAAAACACTATATATTCAAACACAAAAACAATTAACACAAATAGAGGATCGGAGTACTAAATTTAACACACAAAATTAACACACAAATTAACACGCGAATTTACAATTAAACCTTAACTAATGTAGTCCTTTTCTAACACTGCGGATCGATGATACTACGCACTACTAACTATCAAGATGGTAATACACTTGGATGAAAGAGACTGGTTACAACTTGTATTGGCGGACCGTTGATCTAACGCACTAAACGGAGTGGGACTCTACGTGTTACAAAGTTGAACTTGAACTCAATACTACGGAGTCGTAACTCTACGCAGACTGAAGATGAACTCAATGAATTCTGCAGAAACGGGCGTCCTTTTATATGATTCGTTCAAGGTTTGTTTACATTTTTAGAGGGACGCCCGCTCTGTTACATTTAATCATTTCTTGCTTATAATACAATTCTCAGCTTACATTTAACTTATAGTTTATATCAAGGTTTGTTCATAGAACACAAATCTGTATTTGATTTTGACGTGAGAGCTCCCGTTTAATCATAATTATATAAAATGTGCATCATTTCTTTGTCTTGACTCAGAGGCCGTCTCGCTCACACGGGTCGAGATCTACACCTTTCTTGTCCCTCATATCGCGCCGCGCTCGGCGCGTCGTGTTATTTCTTTGTTTGCCGTGCTCGCAGCAAGTTGCGGCCGGTATAATGTTAAGTGATTTTATTTATACGTTCATGAGGAACATTAATACAAAGTTTCAGGATATTCTAAATTTTATCCTTAAGTTTTACATCCAATGTAAACAAACATGATTCCTTTGTCTCGCGCTGCGAGTGGAAAGTTACCACGATGAGTCATACTTGTTTACTCTAAGACGCCGTGGTCTTTTAACTATTCTACCTAGTACTTGGGAGCTCTCTTACAAATAATGTTAGGAAAATAAATTTGCACACATATTATGGCCGCTTTTTAAGGGCATGAGGTAAAATAAGGAATATATCATTTATTTATTAGCCTAGTTTCGCCTAGCTGTTCGCAACAAATATATTATTTATTTATCTATTTAAAACTTAAACTAGATACGTAAAGCTGTCCGCAACAACTGTTATACATATTATATTTGTATTTGAAACTGCTTGACACATTCGTTGTGAATGTGGGAGAATGGCATTCTGGGAAGGATTAGTTGACCACTCGGAAGTATTTTCCATAAAACTTGCTTTCGAAGTTATTGGACGACGGGATCCGAACAAGATTATTTCGGCTTTATCTTCTTTAAAAACGCCAATAGTAATGTCTCCAAATATTTATAACAGATCCTTTTTCGTTTTAATGCAAGCTTTTATTAGCATTGAATAAATACTCCAAATTGGGCTTAACTTTCTTGTTTTCTATATAGAAAAATAAAGTAAGACAACAGTATGTATTCTCCACAGAACAAATTTACTTTGTTAACGTGAACTGTGACTGTGAACACTTCCAACTTTTTAATTGTTTATTTTTTTCTCGGGTGCGTTCAGAAATTACACTCTTATGTTCCAACTTTTATAACAAATAAATATAAAAATTTGTGTTGTATTTAATATATTTACTAGTCAAAATATGTAAATGAAACTGAAATACTTACTATTAATACATATATATAAACATATTCAACATAAAATAAAGTGTAGAAAAATAAAAACTTAAAGATCTGTAACCACAAACTAGGTTTCTGGACGTGATATTGTTGGTGTATTTTTTTTTTTAAAGAAGTATTCAAACTTACGTATGATTTTAGCCGGCCTGACCAGATCGCCCTTTATTAGCGTGCGCTGATTGGTTATTCGAAGATTTATCGACTGATGAAATCAGTCACGCGTTGAAGGAGTCTTAAATATAAAAAAGTTACATGCACCACAGAGAATTAAAATCGTCGTGTTCGAAATTCAAATGACTTTTGCACGCTAGCGGATAAAATAGACTTTTGCACGCAGATTTCACCCTATAAACGGAGGTTTTCCGAGCGAGTGAGGTGAAAATACAATTTTCACATAACGGTGAACAACAGGCAATCTTATCGCTAAAAAGCGACCTGTCACACACAAGTCACATTTACGATTACCTATTACAGTTAATACAACATTCCAATATAATTTGTAATGTTCCGTGCCTGTAGCCTGGAATAAATAGTTTTAATTGACATTTGTATTAACAAATTATGTATTTGTTCATTATTGTAATATATCATTAATTAATACTAATTTGATACAGCTCAAGATGAAGGCGTCCTTCAGAGCTGTCACGTAAAAGGAGATAAATTTGATGAAAGCTCAAGTCAGCTACTCAGTTAAAAATAGAATAATGTCCAAAAGTTAGTGGTAGTTTATTTGGTTCCGTGAATTTTTGAGTGTGTGTTTAGTGGTTTTAATGATACAGTTTATTTTCACTGTCGTAGTGTACTGTAGTCAAATACCGTATTATTTAGGTAATTTATGGGAAAAAATTAAAAATTAATTCGCCGCGTCGCGACTTTCATTTACTTACACAATGCTAAGACTAGCTATCATGAATTACGTTTTGAAGTAGAGTAGAAGAGAAGTAGAGCAACAAAATCTCATAATGTGTAATGATAGCGCCCAAAGGATGTCTGGCAGAAATCTGTCTTTAGCAATAAGACCACATGTTGTGTACCTCAACTGTAATTTTAAAATTTTCTGTGTTTGTATTTTTTTCTTGTCGAGATGTTCAATAAAGAGTATTCTATTAATCTATCCATCTATAGCTCGGGCAGATGCCATTAGAAATGTCGAATTGAGCCCACTTAGGCACAGGTCGGGAACTTGGACATACTTGCTAGTTAGTTATGGCTAGTTCACACTTTCCAAAGAAGCGATATGTGGTTAAAGTTTCGCGAATTGTGCTATAACATTCTTGCCTAGACATCAGACCAGTCACAGATGAAGCAAGCTAACTGCATTTAGTACTTATGCGTAGAACGAATTGCCTCTTCTTGGAGAATGTGTAACAGACAAAAGTGGTGTCCAATAATTAGGGTTGAGCTAAAATAATTTTATTTATTGGCGACAAGATTTCTCAAATTCATTCTTACAACATAGTATACTATCGTAGCGATAGTTTTTATAAACAACTATGAGCTGCGTTATTGCCTGCAATTTTATTCATTCCTCTTCTTCAAAAAGTATGTTATTTTACTGAAGGGGCGCGAATATCGCCTATAATCATTGTGACATTAAGATTACCTATATTTTTCTTCGCTTACTTAGTTCACTCGTCTAAATAATAATTTCGTGTCACAATGGCTTATTTTTGCCCCTTGTTAAACAATCTACTATTTGTATTTATTTCAGTTTGACTTTGTTTTTGGGTACGGGCTATTTTCATTTGTTTTTGTTTTACTTGCTAATTGAGAACCATAAATGCAGTGTATTTAACATTTGTAATTAATCAATACTAAAAATAACTTTCGGCAACAATAGAACAGTATTTTTTACCCCGTTGCGTGACGGTACAACCGGGTTGTTTAACTTTCTGTGTGGCACCTATTAAAGACGCATTATTGTTTATGTGGATCAAGTATTAAGTTTACTTTTAAACTAAAAGAACACACAAATAAATCTACAGGTTTAGTTAGGCCACCCCGTGTGAATTAACCTTTAATCCTAACCTCCAACAACTTAACAAGTCACCATTGAATAATTCAACGTTTGCCACATTAAACTTTAAGCCCGTCGCGACGTGTCGAAGTTCAAGTCAGAACTTGCATGCGTTTGCTAGTATTGCATATTGCAAAGGCCCCTAGTTGGGCGCCAACGTTATTGCAAAAGCCCCTCGTTGGGCGCCAACGTTAGACGTTTGCCAAGAGATTATTCGAATGCACATTTGTTAGGCTTAGAGTGCATTTAATATATCTTTGGCCAGATTGGGCTTGAAGTATGGGATAGGTATCGATGTTTCTAAGTTTGCTTACAAGACCGTAATACGTTTTGTGTTAAAGAAATCCATAAGGCATACATTTTCATTTATATAAAATGTTCCTACAAAAACGTCACACTAGTAATTTTATTTTTCATTGTGCGTCCATATTACTTCGTATAAAATAACCGATACTGTTTTTTTATTTATTTTTATTTTAATCACAGCTATACAACATCTGGTTGATTACATATGAGTTCATTGTTGAAAACGGCATAAAATTGAATCATGTTTGAATCCATTTTCAATTTCTCCATTCATAATCGCTGACTTTAAAGTATATAGGCCCATTCCATTTGCCTCAGTTTAAGGGCCCACTAAAATGAGGACTTGGCTAAACTTTGATTTACGAGCGAGTATAATGCGCGCGGGAGCATTTAGCCAAGTTTATAAATTGGGCGTGTTTGTCTTTTTTATGTTGGTAGTAAACGGAAGTTGCTACGCCGACCGGAAGTGACGGGTCTATGAAGTATTTTGTGGGTATAAAATACTTGATATACGTATACTTTTGAACATCGAGGTAGTTTTACATGTACCTATGTATGAGTAAAAAATCTAAGACAGAGAAGTATCTGAATATTTCAACTTTAAATGTAGTCCATAGACTATGGACTACGAATTTGTGTTATATTTTTAGGAAGTATATATTGGGTAAAGTTACCATAAGTCGGCCAGGACCCTGTGGTCGGCCTTTTCGGCTTTTTATTCGCCGCGAATAGTGCTAGTTTTTAAATTGTCCAATGAGATGAATGCATAATGACGCTCCAACTTCTTATTGGTCGAATGATTGAGTCATCTGTGCGGGGAGGGGCAAGCGGTGAGCATAAAAAAGGTTCATACCAGTGTCGTCCGCGAGCACGAGGTGTTGTGCGATGGCCGCCATTTTTTTGTTAAATTTCGGAGTCGTGATTATTAGCGGTAAGCAGCTTCGTCTTATACTTTATTGCACTTGTTTTCATTTGAATGTCTTATTTAATCGTTAAGTAGTTTATTTTGGTACAATTATCCATGTTTTTCAACACAAAAGTAATTTTTTGAGGCGGCCGACTAGTGGGTAATACTTTTTTAGTGGTATATCCAGTACTCGGCCGTAGGTGGCTGACCTCTGGATTTTGGATGTTTTATTTTATTTTGATGAATTTGACTTCATTAGATGCGTAACTTATTAACAATCAGTTTAGTAAACACTTCTACATAACGATTCCGAAGAAAACCCAGTAGTCGGCCGCATTTTTAAATATTATATTGATGTGGCCGACTATTGGTATCAATCTTATATAGGTAAAGTTACCATAAGTCAGCCAGGACCCTGTGGTCGGCCTTTTCGGTTTTTTATTCGCCGCGAATAGTGCTAGTTTTTAAATTGTCCAATGAGATGAATGCATAATGATGCTCCAACTTCTTATTGGTCGAATGATTGTGTCATCTGTGCGGGGAAGGGCAAGCGGTGAGCGTAAAACAGGTTCATACCAGTGTGGTCCGCGAGCACGAGGTGTTGTGCGATGGCCGCCATTTTTTTGTTAAATTTCGGAGTCGTGATTATTAGCGGTAAGCAGCTTCGTCTTATACTTTATTGCACTTGTTTTCATTTTAATGTTTTATTTAATAGTTTAGTTGTTTATTTTGGTACAATTATCCATGTTTTTCAACACAAAAGTAATTTTTTGAGGCGACCGACCAGTGGGTAATACTTTTTAGTGGTATATCCAGTACTCGGCCATAGGTGGCCGACCTCTGGATTTTGGATGTTTTATTTTATTTTGATGAATTTGACTTCATTAGATGCGTAACTTATTAACAATCAGTTTAGTAAACACTTCTACATAACGATTCCGAAGAAAACCCAGTAGTCGGCCGCATTTTTAAATATTATATTGATGTGGCTGACTACTGGGTTCTCGATGGCCGACTTAAGGTCGTTTGGGGCCGACTACTGGGCAAAAGTGCCTTTTTTAGTTTTGTTTTGATTATTTAAGAAATTCAGAAACTATTAAGTGTTTTTCTTAACAATTATTAAAAATGAATAAATAATTAACGAATAAAATCTTGGTTTATTTTTATTGGGGCCCGCATGCATACATGCGAGGAGTTTAAACCCAGAACTTTCGTTAAAAGGCCGACTACTGGTTCCTTTACCCTTGATACAATTTATGCCAACTACGGTTTTTTTTTATTTCTCATGCATTAATCTAACACGTCAATTATAATGTGTTAATAAACATGTTTTTCTGGCTTCACAGAGCACCTACATTGAGAATATATAAATAAAAGGTTCTTAACTGTTATAATATATGCAGATTTATGCTCTGTTGTTGAAGTAATTTGACACTTTTAAACGATCACCGTATTAAGTATAGCTATATCACTGCGAGCGAATATTCGAAACATCATGTTCGAAGTATTTAACAGCTATTACAAAACACTCCCAACCCCGCACCTAGCTGACGGGGAGTTTATATCGCGTTAAACGCTTTCTTTTTTAAAACTTCGTGACAGCAAAGAGGTTCAGAATGAACGCAAACTGCGCTCCGAGCTTAGCTGGCGGCGTTTGGAAAAAAGTCAGCTGCGATGCGAGTAGCGTACGAAAATTGCATTGTAAGTTACCCGCTTCAATGGACAGGAGGCGTTATTGGGTATACCGGGTGACGTGGAGACAGGTAGGTCATAAAACACTACAGAACATTGATAGATATGTGATGCGAAGAGATGAGAGCCACGTGTTGGATAAACGTTGAGCACGACTATGATTCATAATAACAGTAAATATATCAGACAACTTCGCATAAATCAGTCTAGGCCCACAATAAGCTTGTGTTATGGGCACTAGATGATGATTGATGATATACATACTAATATAGATAAATATATACTTAAATACACAGAAAGATCCATTACACAAGAACAAATATTCTAATTAATTTCAAAAAATATTAGGCCTTACTGGTAGTCGTACCCAGGACCGCTGGCTCAGTAGGTAGATTATAAGACAAATATCAAAGAAAATATGGATAGATTGTGTGAAAGGTGATACTTGTATGGTGTGATAGGCAAAGTTGCGATAGATTGTGATCAAACCAATGAGGTTTTATAAGGAGATACGTTATACATTAACACAAGAGCTGCAATATTTACTTCGCAGTTATGCAGTCCTAATATCAGTCACTCTCCGGAGATCAACTAAAGCGTTGCCAAAGCGATAAACTACAATTGACTCATATTTAGGGTTGCTGTGTAACTAATTTAAATAAATAAATAAATAAATTTTTGGAGCGTTAGTAACTAGCTTTCCTACTAACCTACTATGTCTACCTATACTACCATATGTTGATGATGATGAAGATGAAATAAATTGCGATAAAAACACTGAATAATCATTAAGCACTCCAATAAATTAAATCGTTCTAGACGACCTAGCCACGAAACGAAGCTTGCTTACCCTATTACTTAATCTGAATAACATTAAATTGAAACTAGTTAGCGACAGCTCTCCTCATTTCGCAGATTAAGTTCAGCGTTTAACGCGATCATGACGGCAAGAGGCCCGAGCACTATATTTAGAATAAACCGCATTTTTCCATCGCAGTGTTAGAAAATTTTACTGTCTTAGAGAATACATAAAGTCGAATTTAAAAATAAGTTGCATCAGGGATAAGGCCTTTTAAAAGATACTTTCTATACTGCGTTGTTTTAAAATGGCGTCATATTGAAAGAGATATGTGTTGCTTAAGTCTTTTAAGGATTGATAGGGTATTAATTAAAGAAATATCTGAGCTGAGACCAGATTAAAATTTAACCCTAAGTGGACTAATTTAATTAAGTATATAAAAAAAATATAGGATGTCATACGATAATAATCTGTAAATACAACCATTATTTGCCTGCAGCGCGTCTCACACAACTGACTTTGACTGATCTTTTGTAGTGTTTTTATCATGATAAAATGTCACGTCAACCTTCTAAAAATGCTTCTAATTAGGCCAATCCGGCTCAACTACCCCACATTATAATGCTATATTGGAGCAACTAGTGATCATAATCACAATAGGCTAAGAGTGCTTATGAAGCTTAAATGTTATGCAGATATTATTCACATTTCGTTAAAGAAAGCATAGTTTTGTCATCTTAGAAGCGAATTCTAAAAAATAACCAGTCTGTGTACGTTTAAAATGAAAAGTTACAACTTTTACCTTATAGGGTATAGGGTTATACGATGTTAAAAACGGAATACTTTTAAATCCTGGGACTTGAATTTTATGTCAGCTTTTTTACTGAAACGTTCCTTTTCGCATTTAAGATTCTGTGTTGATATTTTTGTACGACGTTATTAAGATGATGCTGGTAATGTGCTTACAAGATTTGATCGATAAGTATAGATTTTTACAAAAGCCTGTCTGAAGCAATTTTAGTTTTTGTGTAATTCTATTTTAAAACCGCATCAAACGTAATCTTTCTTTGCATTATTAAAGATTCAAAAAAATATTAAAATATCCAGTAAATAAAATCCTTCAGATTGCAAACTGGGGCCTAATGCGATTGACATTCGACATATAGACAATTGAGCGATATATCGGTCACATTACGGACATATCGCCGTGATACGTCCGATGGTTATTGGTGATAGAGATGATCTTTAAGATATTTTTTTAGCATAGCTTTAAGTATAAGTTTCCTATCAAGGGGACGGGTAATGCGAAACTAGCGCCACTTACGAATTTTTATTATATCTTCCAAACCAGATCAATTTTCAGTAATTGCAAGATATTAGGAGCTGGAAAAACACCTTTAGTGTTTATTAAATCATTATACACAATTTCTTGTTCTTTAGTTGTCTCTAAAAACCTTCCCAAAACTATTCTGACCGCTTTTGACATGAACAAGTTTTGTAAGGTAAACTACAGTGAACAAATTGTATATAGTGATTTAATAAATATTAAAGGTGTTTTACTAGCTCCTAGACTTCAGCTATTTCTAAAAAAATATCAGATTATGAAGGTATAAGAAAAAAATCGAAAGTGGCGCTAGTTTCGCCTTACATGTCGCCTTCAACAATACGTCTCGAATGTCTCGATCTCATCTACGTTACCCATATAAATAACATTGTCGCAATGCCATTATTAGGGATATTTTTCGCTTAAAAAGCAAACTTACACTAGGAGTAGAAACGATGCACTCTTAGATCATTGCATTGCATTACATTTAGAACGCAAACTTGAACGCGTGATCTTTAGCAGAATAACCACTTTACCGTGAGCCCGGTCAACGGCCTTCATGTCCTGATTCACGGGTCTAATTGGTATAGTTCACAGGCTATAATCGTAACCAGTATACCATGAGCCGTGTCACCGTCCAAGCTGGCCTGATCCATAGTTCTAGTAAGTACAGTTCATAGTCTGCGATCGTCGCGACATTTGCAGGTCGATGACCCCGGATTGGGCAACAAGTTGCCGTTCACGATATGCCTGCATCTTCCTAATATACGTTGTACCAATATTTAAAAACACCACCTACCTTACAGTGCAATTCAAGGCTTTTTACCGAAATAACCAAATAATGTAAAAAATATATATTACCACATTTTTACATTTTAGAAAATATCGCAATGTATGATTAAAATACCATTTGAAAAGTTCCTCGTTCTAAAAGAGTACCCAAAGGGTAAAAACGGGACCCTATTACTGAGACTTCCCTGTCCGTCCGTCCGTCTGTCACCAGGCTGTATCTCAAAAACGGTGATAGCTAGATAGTTGCAATTTTCACAGATGATGTATTTCTATTGCCGCTATAACAACAAATACTAAAAATAAAATAAAATAAATACTTAAGGGGGGCTCCCATACAACAAACTTGTTATAGATTATGGTACGGAACCCTTCATGCGCGAGTCGGACTCGCACTTGCCCAATTTTTTTTAATACTTTCAAAACTAGTCTGTATAACCAAATAAAAATAATTGTTTTGGAAAGTAATGAAATGAAATTAGTTTAAACTTAACACTATTTGAAAATTTTAAATGTTGTCAATTCGGATATTACTCGTACATAGGAACATTAAAGTGCTCGGCAGTGTACCAAGGACACCGGACACTGCACCATCTGGTAGACGCATTAGCGTAATGGACCTTAAGAAATTCAGTTTAAAAGCTCTCTACAGGCGTATCTAGTTATTTTATGGTGCACTACTGCGGACTCAACTCTGAATTACGATTTGGAATTACCCAGATACGAACATATAATCCTTATGTACAATCGTAAAATTAAGAAGAAATACCCCCGCTTATTTTTCATATAAATCGAGGTTTTCTCCTGGACTGTTTTCTCCTCGAAAACATCCAATCGTAAAGAGATTTTGCTGCGACGTCCAATAGGATCACTTGAGTGTATCACCCAGGTGATTTTATTGGACGAATATTTCCAGTGAGATCACCTAGGGAACCCTATTGGACGCCATGTCCAGTCCAGCACAATCATCCAGTGAAAAAAAAATTATCCAGTAGGATCCCCCAGACATCATCATCCCCCAGAAGATTTTTGTTTAAGTGATTCTAGTCCCAGCCACCCAGGTAATCCTATCGGACATGTCCAGCAAGATCCCCTGGGTGATTCAGTAGGCATATGTATATCCAGTAGGAACCCCAAGAGATCAAAGATTTTTGTTTGATTGTAGTTGGACGGCATGTCCAACCATTGCGTCAGGACATATTCGTTCAATATAATCACTAGGTTATCCACTCAGGGGATCCTATTGGATGTCGTGAATTTAGCCAAGCTTTTTGGAGAAAATTTCCAATACGAAACCGATAACGTTAGCGTTCTCTAGAACGGCACATCTCTACCCGAGAGTATAAAGTTATATAACAATATAAAGATGAACACACAAAGCATAAAAAAACCGGACAAGTGCGAGTCGGACTCGCGCACCGGGGGTTCCGCACAAACACTTTCCATCCTTAAGTGGTTAAGTTAAGTTTGCATCTGGTATGTATAGCGCTCCATACAAATTAGGTGCAAAGTTAACGCAACCAATCCCGTTTGTTGTATGGGAGGCTGGGAGCCCCCCTTAAATATTTATCTTATTTTATTTTTAGTATTTTTTGTTATAGCGGCAATAGAAATACATCATCTGTGAAAATTTCAACTGTCTAGCTATCACCTTTCTTGAGATACAGCCTGGTGACAGACGGACGGACGGACGGACGGACGGACAGCGAAGTCTCATAATAGGGTCCCGTTTTTACCCTTTGGGTACGGAACGGAACCCTAAAATTCGAGAGGTCTCCTGGCGTTGGAGGGATTGACACGTTGGACCGGTTATCCAGAGGCACCCAATTAGATTCCCGCTGTCTTCCGCCAGATTACGCATTTTAATCATCTTTTGCGCTTTGATCTTTGTATCACAGATTTTAAGCTCACATAGTTTATAAATGGAATCGTTTTTTTTTTGTTCTTGTTAATCTGTCGGGCCTACTATTGTTCCATTCGTTCAAGGTAACATACATAGGTATTGTTCTCAAAATTGTTCGCTGTTGGAACAATAACCGGCCATCGGTTCCATCAACGTCACAAAAATATGTAAAATAGATTTATTTTTAATTAAAATCTGGTCAACGGCTGCATGTTACGATTGCGTAGACCACTAGGTAAATTGGATATTTTTTGTTATTTTTATGGTTCCGTACCGCAAAAATGAAAACGGAACTCTTACTTTGTTTTCCGTCCGTCCGTCTGTTTCTCTGTCTGTCAATACTAAATATATCAATGTTAATCCAGGGTGTCAGCTAACACCTTTCCGAATTTTCTCATACTTGGTCCAGCCGTAAGAGCGCGAAGAAGTAACATACAAATACATTAGTAACACCGTGGGGCGCAGCTAGTATTAATTTTTTTTTTTATAATTATAAAATTTATTAAAAACATATTACAGCTGTAATGACTATGAACTAAACATATTTATAATTGAGCAATAATAATACGCGCCTGAACTAGGATTATCCTGTGTTTCAGGCAGAAATCAGTGTATCTGTTCAGCAGAGTATCTGTTTCACTAACTAAGCTTTGTAAAACAGATTAAATTTCCAAACTCTGGCCAAACAGTGGTAACCCGAGAAGTAGCCAAAAGTAATCCAACCTTGAACTCTTAATACTTAATTGCTTCAAAATGCACAAAACCATTAAGTTCTTCTCGAGAACGGTCATAAATAAATCATAAATCATAAATCATTTATTTGCAAGAATGTAGTAATACATAACATGGTGGTAGATATTGAGGATGTCCGATACATTCTGCTTCACTAAGCATGCAAACATTTTATTTTATTGAGTAAAGTAACACGTGTTTATTAAACATGCATTCATTCTCATAATTTATATCATCAATAAAAAATACATAATTCAACTTCCAAAATTCTAATAAATGACAAATTTATAATGTAATAAAAATAGTAGTAGGTAAAGGTACACTATTTCATTGTAGTAAATAGTCAATGATAGTCATAAAGAAAATGTCACATTTAACAATAATTAAATAAGGAATAATATAAAAAGTAATAATCATTAACGGTCTGGATTGTAATTAAAATATTCATTTAAACTATAAAAACAATGTAGTAGTAGCCAGTTGGTAACGTTTTTCTTAAAAATAGTTAGAGACATTTCTTTAAAATCTGATGGCAGCTTGTTATAGATCCGAACACACATGTAATACACATTCTTTTTACTGTAGGCTAAACGATAGGATGGTGCTAGAATTTTGTGTTTGTCTCTGTGTGGTCGGTTCGAAACATAAGACTGTAGTTTAAAAAGATGGCTATTTTGTTTCACAAATATACAAATTTCTCTTATGTACATACAGGGAAGAGGCAGTATACGCAGCGATTTAAAAAGCGGCTTGCAGCTTACCGTAACTCAAACATCACAGATGGCTCGTATACATTTTTTTTGCGCTTTAAATGCATCTTCAATATCAGTCGAGTTTCCCCAGATTATAAGTCCATAGGAAAGACTCGAGTAAACGTACCCATAGTATGCAGTGATAGCTGCACTTTGTGAAACGATCTGCCTTAATCGCCTTAACGCAAATACAAATCTATGTATCTTGTCACAAACAAACTTGATATGCGATTTCCAATTTAATACATTGCCCAACCGTATGCCTAGAAAAGTTATCATATCAACGTCCTCAATTTCCTGACTCATGAATTCTATGATAATCGAAGCTGGGCTAGCCTTATGCGTTTTAAATTGAATAATTTTTGTCTTGGTTAAATTAATCTTCAAATGATTATTAGATAGCCAATGTAGCAATTTGGACAACGTTAGCTTAATTTTGTCCTCCAGAGAAACTAAGTGGTCAGCTTTTATAATTACTGTCGTATCGTCGGCGAACAATATGTACTTGTCATCTGAGACACTGGCACCGGTACATCTCTAATCAAGTGGCCGAATAAAGAATCATGTAAAAATGTATGAAATCAACAGCAAGCATTAGGCAAGCGGGCAGATGACCCGGAAACCTGCATTCGGGGAGCGCATTCGCCCCCGGCTGTTCGGCTTAAGCGGACATCACTACACTAACATCAGTTGTAGGTATAGATACCGCAAGGTTACAAGCCTTAGAGCATGTAACTACTGCCCTAATAGGCTGCCTAAGCGCTTATAATATAGCTATTATTCAACTTAAATTAGCTGTACAAGGGCTGTTCTATTAGAAAAGCGATTTATAAATAATCTGTTTAGATTCTAACAGTTTGCAATTACTACACGTCAAATTTCACTTTGTCTTTTATTTTTAGAGTTAAATCTAATATTTTATTTTAGGAGATGATCCAGTAAACTCTAACTGTGCCTTAAACCGTGTCGCAAGCGCATCGGCTCGGCGCATCGTGGGAACACTTTCACTACACCACCATTCCAAAGAAAAACGACTCAAATACATACAAACTTCATACGCACTTACTGCATTTTATAATTGAGGCAGCGGCATCTGTGATTGTGTGGTGTTGAAGGTTTTCAGAACATTCGTATGAGTTTTTATAGTGTCATAATACTGCTATTGTCACTGGTTTTATGTTTAGAAAAGCAAGTGTTGGTTGGGATAGCCGTTAGAGACGCGGTGATCTTCTTTGACATAATTATACCTTTAATAAAATAATTTGAAAGGATTATACCGCGTATGTTCATTTATTGAGCCTTCCTGACGTTTCAGTAACTTTACAGTTACCACTGTCTATGGCTGACTGAGAAGAACACAATTGTTCTCCGTGAAAGTTACAGTTGTGCAAACTGTCAATTTTATTAACACAAATTAAAAGTATAAATGCCAGATGGGTGGGCGTAACATGTACAGACAGTTGCGAAAGACAGAAGCGCATTAAATGCTTTATTTCAAAAATATTTACCTGCGGTTCATTATAAGACCTGCTGGAGAAAGAAACGCCGAAATAAATTCCCAGACTGCCTTATTACCAAGTTATTCTAAGGTATAAAGGTGTACATAGATGGGCCTAATGTGTAAAGATAGTGTGTCCAGGGGCCCTATGATGGTTGCGTTTATCACGCGATAAATAAGTGATAAAGCATCCGTCACGCTTTGACATAATGCGAGTGTGAGTGACATATGCTTTGTCACTTATTTATCACGCGATAAACGCAACCATCATAGGCCCCCAGAGGGCGTTCATTACTTTATTTAAAAAATATCTACCAGCGTTTCACTAGAAGGCTTGCTGAGGAGAAAGAAGCGCCTAAAAAGACTCCAAGATTGCTTTAAATTACTAAGATTATACTAAAAAAAAAACAGAAACAAAGACTACATAAACTATACTTTGAAAAATACTACTGTTTTTACGCCGTTCATCGTTTCAGTCTTGTGTCTTGCTCTATTAGATATGTGCTCTAATAGAGCATTCGTTTACCGATTTAGTATGAGATAAAAACGTTCTCGAGAATGGCACATCTCTATGCTCAATTGATCCTTGATAAGACGTACTTACTACAAAATTTCAAGCCGGTGGTACTAACAACTCGCCTTCTCTATTAGGCTATTTTTTAATTTCAAGAGCGTTTCTCTATTATTATATATCAAAATAAAACGATTTGCGGTCAGATTACATGTAGCTCTTATTCAATAATTTCTTCACAGCATTATATTTTCGCCGTGCTCAATTGCGTAAGCAGGGATTACATACAAATGGCACATAACCGCAAAATATAATAGGTAGATAGGCGGTCATGCAATCCAACACAAATCATAAAGGCTCCTTTTGACGTATTGACAAAATGCCACACGGTAATATGTCAGACGGAACGATTGCCAAACGTTGTTACTACGCCTATTTACAACTTAGAATAAATACAAAATCAAAATCAAAATCAAAATCGTTTATTTGCAGTTACAAGTAATTATAAGCTACAGGATGTTGATGCATTGGATAAGGTGCTGTGTAACTTGCCGATTAGGCGTGCAAATTTAATTTCCTGATCCATGCATAATACACATTATACACAAAATCAGTGCTCAGAAATTTTGAATTACTAATAACATTGACATATTCACATAAAATCATTCCATTACATTGAAATTATCATTATATCACATTATTAGTTGTCAGATTAGAAGGATAGAAATATTAATATTTATCATATACACCTAGAAACCTAGTCAGCGCTTGCAAGTGAAGCTAGTTTTAGTGAACCACGACCTGTCAAAGGCTTAGTTTCATCCGTGTACGCATCTGTCACAACGTCAAGCTCACAAGCAATACGTCTCTATGATTGGTCCGTAGACACTCACACATACAACCAAAAGCGGCTTCATCTTCCGCAGATCTGTTGTATGAAAACTATCGTTCTACGCACTTATATTCAAAGCTACAAAAGCCGCCTGAGAAGCATATTTCACTGGTTATTTACGTCGAAGTAATTAATTGAATCAGGGAAACCCATATTAATTAAAACAATAATATTGCTAAGCTAATCCGCGTCGTAATAACGTGCTAGTCAATTAATGCTAACCCGTTACGGACATGCCGCCATTTCGGGGCTGAAATCGTGGCAGGGGCGATACTTGTGTCCTTTTTAGGGTTCTGTACCTAAAGGGTATAAACGGGACCCTATTACTAAGACTCCGCTGTCCATCCGTCTGTCTGTCTGTCAGGTGCAAACTTAACTTAATCCGGCCAGTTAAGATGGGATAAGTGTTTTGAACGGAACCCTCGGTGCGCGAGTCTGACTCGCACTTGGCCGGTTTTTTCAGGCATCAGATTCTCACGATCATCTTCGTGCTTTTTTTTAAGACATGACGAACTGTATCAGGGCTGGCTACCAGTAGTCGGACTTTGTGTGGGAGTATGAAATGAAATCCATACTAATATTATAAATGCGAAAGTGTGTCTGTCTGTCTGTCTGTCTGTCTGTCTGTTACCTCTTCACGCTTAAACCGCTGAACCGACTTAGATGAAATTTGGTATGGAGATAGTCTGAGACCCGGGAAAGGACATAGGATACTTTTCATCCCGAATAAATTTAGTGTTCCCGTGGGATGAGCGGGTAACACCGCGGGGCACAGCTAGTATGAAATGAAATGCAAAATTACGAAAATCTTCCTTACCCAATTTTTTCTTTCCTTAATATACCATTCAAATGTGAAATTGTTAAAGTGTTTCAAGTGCTTCAAGTTCATATTTACTTCAGTGAAAACACTTCAAAGAAACACTTCACAATGAGAAGTGTCAACTGTACAAGTGTTCCCCACAGCACTCTCCGTTGCATCCAAATAGCGATGCTTAGTACTATATCCTATAAGCACCCATCTGTCTCCATAACTCCAGCACAAAACGGACCTAGTATATTAAAACTAAGACTCAAAGTAGAATGTCTGGTTCCTCATTTATACGAGCTTCGCAAAATTATAAAATCCCTATGTCTGAATGTGTTTCTAAATTGGTCTTTAATGCTAAGGTAATAAGCGCGGCATGTAAAATGAGTGGCGTAGCCTACTGTGGTCTCTAAAAGATCGTATGTTCATATGAATTTCATAGTAAGATACGGCTTTTCCCCGCGGCACGCCTGGTGTGCTCTAAGACATGCATTTTGCAGAGAAGTGGGCTTTGTAGCATGTGTCGTGGTCGTTGTTTTGCGTACCTCGTTGAATATTTTATGCTCGAGAGATTTGCGACGTGCTGTGGTAGAATACTCAAACGCAGGCTTTTAGGAGGAGTTGCTGGTGTGTGAAACGTTAATCCGTACAGAAAACTTTTGAATGAAATAGAGTATCTACCTAAATCTATTAATTTAAGATAAGACACTCACATAAGATATCTTCCCAATTAGATATAAATCACGTTAGTTATGAGTGAAAGATTATTACGAATGAATTTAATTGAAAATTAATTAGAAAATTATGGTTTCTCTAAAATAATTATACGCAATGTTGGTAGTGGAATCTAATATTGATGATGTACAAATGAAGACACAGTCAAACTATACACCCATAGACCTTAACACGTTGTTTATTAGTTTACAAATGTACAGTCTTCGATTATGATTCGAATAACTGTTAATAATAATTTAATTTCAAACCATACACTAACTATTACTTACCACTAACGATATTGATAAATGACAAACGGTAGGTATAATACGCAAATTTCACAAATTCAATCTAGGATTTCAACGTGCCATGAAAAGATTCATTTAAGCCAAACAGTGATATGAAGAGAGGCGAGAAGCAATTTAACAGTAAACCGTGAAACGTAACTAAGTATCTCACACCTCTGCTAAAACCTTTCAAATCCCATTAGCACTACCCGACGACGTAAAGCCCACAGCGTCCGACTCTCGACCCACCCTGTTGTTTTTAAACAACAAAACTGTGAATTGGAAATTAGCTGTCTTTCTAAAGTTGTTTTAAGTTTAAAAAGCTGTTTAAGTTTATCCATCTCGTGCTTTCAACTAAATAAGGAATGAAGTCTTGAATTAAATTTTTAGAGCTTTCTGCGGACTAGGGATTATGGTCATTGCTTTAAGTTGGGTGAAGTGTTTAAACTTTGTGTGTACAAATCGTTTTCTTTTTGTTCCTATGGCGCAGTTGATAATATTTTATATGTGGCCTGCTGGCATCCTGCATTCTTTGGCTTTTGTGGTGCGTAAAAAAAATTATGAGCTCTAGGTGATAGGTAATCTAACGGACGATTTACCTGTTGCTCAACCACTCTTTGTCGCAACGTACTGAAGGGAAAAAGAGACACGCAATATGAATCGCGTGAAAAAAGTAGCTTGTTGTCACTGGTATAATAGAGGTGTTGATCTGACCCATCGTCTGCTTCAAGAATTAGCCTTCTATTTATATGCTGCATTGTAATCACCTGTGGGCTTAAGTTAGCGGTCTGTTTCATTATTATAAATATATATTTAAGTTTAAATACATTTATTTATGCTTATGTATTTAGTTACAAGTACTATGTTTATTTATGTATATTTTCATGTATTATTTTTGTTGCTTTAATAATTTTAGTGGTTTCCTTGATTACTCATCTCATTACATTTATTAAACCAGTACCCAATGGTTGTCTGGAAGAGATCGCTATCCAGCGATAAGATTGTTTACCTCCATTGTGGTGGCAAGTGTTATCTGTATTTGTATTTTTTTCTTGTTAAAGTGTGCAATAAACAGTACTCTAAGCATTTTATTTTGTTTCTGTCACACTCACCCCAACTCCTTGTTTACCAAAAGATTGTTAATACAAAAACAATTTCACAGGCTATCGGCTCCTATAACAGAATGCTAGCATTCTTACACGAGCATACACGACAAGTTTACGTAGCGGAAGGCATAAATATTGAACAATATTCGATATAGAGCTGACGGACGGGAAAACCGATATCAATTGTACTTAGGGAGGAATAATATCCTCGTACATAAATCAGGGTATCTCTGCCCCTACTACGGGTACGGGCAGAGGTTTCTTTACTCACTTCTGTGGCGCGGTTCGTTAGCGTTGTACTCCCACACAAAGTCAGTCTCATTGGTATTTAGACCGAACCAGATCTGATGCAGTTTAAGTCGTGTCTACAAAAACTGTTCATTATTAATTAACCTCCGACGAAAAAAAGGGGTGTTATAAGTTTAACATGTGTATCTGTCTCTGGCATTGTAGCTCCCAAACGGATAGACCAATTTTAGTTTTGTTTTTTCTTAGCTATATTTGGTGAAAATAGGACCAGTAGTTTCCAAGATATTTAGATTTGATTGAAACAAGTGACCAAGATCTCAGTCAATATCGAAGCTAATAATTCCAAATTTTGAAATTATGTTCAGTTTTTGTAGCATTTTCTATATAATGAGAATCTCATGATGACCAGGTTATTACTTTAATGCATAATAATTTAAAAACCGTCTTAAACAATTCTCTGCATCCTTAGCAGTCTATCTCAAGCACATATTTAATGATACGGTTAGCTTCGTGGTAGTGCAGGTGGTCACGAAGCCGGCGGCCCAGGTTCGAATCCCGGCAGGGGAAACTGTTGTGTGATGATTTCGATTAAGCATCATGCCATGGCCATGGTGGTTTCATTGTATTTATGTATGTATTTATGGGTAGAAGTTAGCGTATTGCCGTTTAGTCCCTATGACACAACCCAAGTAGCATAAAAGCTGCAGAAGCGCTTATACATCCCTTATACCGCTAATTTAAGCTAAATAAAGGCTGTATCAGCTTTATTTGGGACTAGATCAGATATGTGATTGTCCAATATTTTTTTTAAATACGTAAGGCTTCTTGGCCTCATCCTCCAGAAACAAACGACTCATGTCCTCCAAAATAAGATACTCGTACCTTTTAATAATAAAGTGAGAAACGTTACCTTAGTAGCTCTGTACCGACAACAAAAAAATCTTCCCTTCAAAAAATCTTACCGTCAGCATAGGACGGATCGTGGTTAAACCGATCGTGTAATGGCAAGTTATGAGTTGCGCCCCGTACCTGAAACAATTACGAATAAAAATGACTGTCATCACAATATCCTTCCTGGGGGAATGAGCTGGTATTGATGTGGGCATTGAGGATTTACGGAGGGTAACAACTAGAGATGTACCGAATATTCGGTTACTATCCGGTATCCGGCCGGATATTAAAATAAGGGCCGGATAGGCCGGATAACGGATAGTAAACTTACTTGATTTTGGAGTAAAAAATGAATCTACTGCGCTGCCGTGCAATACTTAAACAACAGTAAGTGCGAAAAGTGAGTTTCGAGAAAAACGCAAAAAACCCTTTCAAACCGGTTTTTTTTGGTGTTCTCGATGATTATTTACAAATACTTGAATATCAAAATATAGCACGGAATACATGAAATACGAATAGGTGAACATTTTTTTATTTTAACAATTATTGAATAAATTATTGCTATTTTAATTTTTTTATAGTTTTACTGTACTCTCGAAAAGAACTAAAATCACAATAAATGCAGAATAAAGTGCAGTAAAATAGCGGATTACTGCAAATAACCCTCGTACACTAATAGCTACTTGAATTAATTGCAGACTAAAGTACAGTATTCGTAACAATTTACTGCAATTTACTTAGTATTTATATTGATTGAGTTCTTCGAGATACCAACACGTCGTGGTACAAATAAGGTATGTTTATAAATAATACACATATTTGGCCAAAAATTGTTTTCCAAAGTATCACTTCCCAAACTGTTTCATTTCCCAACTCACGATTTTCTCTGAAACCATATTTTTTTCGGATCTTTCATAAAACAAACCTAACCTAACCTACTGTATTTTATAAGAGCATAAAAAAATACACAAAGATTTTTTTTTGCTTTTAGAGAAAATCGTGAGTTGGGAAATAAAACAGTTTGGCAAATAAATCAGTTTGGAAAAATATTTCGGCGAAAAGGCAGGATACCAATTTGTGACTATGTTACATACAAATTCAAGAAAAATTACATTTTTATCTTCTCGTCTACATGCTGTAGCCTTACCACGAGGTTGACACCGAAGTGACACTGAAATGTTCGGGTAAGGCTACTGAATAAAAATACTAGTAATAAAAACATTCACAGACATCTAAGTATATTATGTAACTTACACCATCTTCACTCTGTCTTCAAACGCAAAATCAATGGTGTGCAATAAAGAGTATTTGTATTTGTATTGTATTTGTCTAATCTTCTTCTTCACCTGAACCTGCAGTAACAGGTATTTTTCTCCAAAACAGAAGTCTATTTAAATAGACTTGGAATTATTTTTTTACTAAATTTGGAAATCAGTTGCCATAGCTTTTTAAAGAGAATAAATTTCTTGATTAAATTGTTACCTTTAGGCACAGTTTTCATTGGTGCATCAGGGTTTTTTTTTATTTCAGACATGTTAATTTGTCGTATTCTTGCGACTCGAAATAAACTATATCTGCTTCTCTGTACCATGGCTTCGACAATAACTTTTAAATAGACTCGATTTCCACGGTTATCAATCATTCAACTTCTGTAGAGAAATGTGCGATTTGAAATCATAGAAATCGGATATATTCATAGATTTTACTTGTACTTTTCTTACAAGCTCGAGTAAAAACTCCAAAAACGAACGTTTTTCGCATTTTTTGAAGTAAATTTTGCTCGACATTGTGGTCGAAGGAGTCATCAGACATGAAAGTGTGGCTTGGCTCAAAGTATTTTAATAGAACCGTTTTATGTTTGAAGAGCAAAATTCAACCTAATCTAAATCTTGCAGTAAACACATTTAAAAATAGCCAAACGACAGTTTAAGTCACAGTAAGTGAGCTTAGTACTGTATTTTAGGTTGTATTTTGCTCTCTTATTTACGACTGTTCGACCACTTAAATTATAGTAAGGAAATACTGTTACTGCATTTTAATTAGTAATTATGCTAAAAAATCATTAAAATACCAAACACAGTACAAATATTTTAGACCATTTATATTGTACTGTATTTTAAGCAGTTTTTGGCGTAAGTATTAACTTCTGTTTACATGTTAATTTCCGATTGACAGGAGACCTTTACTGTATTTTAATCAGTGAAGTCTAAAAATTCACAGCCGACAACTCTATTACGGCATTTTAGTTAGTTTTACCTCAATAATTTACTAAATTCTTCTGATTTACTGTACATGGAGGCTTCGATTTGTATATGTTCCCATTGTCATAATCGCACGTGGACTATATACATGTGTGCGTCTTGACACGGTGATCTACGATCAAGAAAAAACAAAAAATCGCAAAAGTAGCACTTACTGTTGTTTAAGTATTGCACGGCAGTGCGGTACTACTACTACTCGTATCTGCACGTGTACTATTGAACGAAGTCACTCTGCAATGACATGATAAAACTCGTTTCGAACCTTAGAAATGTGTCAGCACAAACGACTATGAAACAGGTCAAAAACTGCACGATTTGGGTATAGTTCCGCCGGCCGAATATTCAGCAGCCGGATACCGAATATTCGGCCGGTAGTGAGGCTGAATATCTGGTATCCGGTATCCGGCCAAACAACTATACTATCCGTTGCATCTCTAGTAACAACATTGAGGTCCAGGCAAAAATATAGGGAATTCTTTTCTTGTGTTTATTGCTGTACGTATTACTTTATGTTTGTGTTTGTGATTAGAGGAGTTACTACTTCGATATTTATATCGATACAGCTCTAGTGTGAAATGTGTTATACAGAGCGAGACAATGCTAACGGTAACGCTACAATGCTACGAGCGTTAATTTTCGAACTTCGGGGTAACTCTTCAGTCCCTCTAGTAAGTTTCCAACGCAGCAAAATTACTTGATCGCGTTTTCGTTTTTCGTATTAATGACATTGTCACTAACGTATTCGAAATCGTTCATACATTTTACACACGTCTTATGAAATGTCTTAAATTTTACTTGGGAAATACACGTCAACACTTTGTAATAAATGGATTTCATTAATAGTTAATAGCCGTGTGATTTCGGGTAAGCGACATGAGGACAAATGAAATTAAGACGGATTTTTTCGGGCTAACGGCAACTATGATTATAAGCCACTTTATCCCGAAAAATGCACAGTTTCACTTCCCTGGGCGAACTCTATAACTATATACCCTGGATCAATTCAATAGCGTGCAATGAGACAAAAAATCCACTGTCAAGACAGTTGAGTTCATTAGTCTCATTTCACGCTATTGAATTAATCCAGAGTAATGATGCAGTTAAGTTAGCACTCGCATTAGTGCTAAACGTCGATATTTTATGCGACATACAAATACTCTTTATTGCACACCTCCAACATCAAGGTATTGTAGGCTATGAGCCTGACCCTATTTTAACTCTAATTTCATGTCATTGAATTGATCCAGGGTAGTGATGCAGTTCACCCGCAGTCGACACAGCACTCGCATTAGAGATAAACGTCGATATTTTCTGCGACATATTATAGGCTAAGAGCCAGGCACTATTTTTGCTCTAATTGCACGTCCTTTAATTGGTCCAGGGTAGTGAAGCAGTCGACACAGCACTCGCATTACAGATAAACGTTGATATTTTCGCGACATATTATAGGCTAAGAGCCAGGCACTATTTTTGCTCTAATTGCACGTCATTGAATTGATCCAGGGTAGTGATGCAGTCGACACAGCACTGGCATTACAGATAAACGTTGATATTTTCGTGACATATTATAGGCTAAGAGCCAGGCACTATTTTTGCTCTAATTGCACGTCATTGAATTGATCCAGGGCAGTGATGCAGTCGACACAGCACTCGCATTACAGATAAACGTTGATATTTTCGCGACATATTATAGGCTAAGAGCCAGGCCCTATTTTTGCTCTAATTGCACGTCATTGAATTGATCCAGGGCAGTGATGCAGTCGACACAGCACTCGCATTACAGATAAACGTTGATATTTTTGCGACATATTATAGGCTAAGAGCCAGGCCCTATTTTTGCTCTAATTGCACGTCATTGAATTGATCCAGGGTAGTGATACAGTCTGCCCGCAGTCGACATAGCACTCGCATTAGTGATAATGTCGATATTTTCTGCGACATATTATAGGCTAAGAGCCAGGCACTATTTTTGCTCTAATTGCACGTCCTTTAATTGGTCCAGGGTAGTGAAGCAGTCGACACAGCACTCGCATTACAGATAAACGTTGATATTTTCGCGACATATTATAGGCTAAGAGCCAGGCACTATTTTTGCTCTAATTGCACGTCATTGAATTGATCCAGGGTAGTGATGCAGTCGACACAGCACTGGCATTACAGATAAACGTTGATATTTTCGTGACATATTATAGGCTAAGAGCCAGGCACTATTTTTGCTTTAATTGCACGTCCTTTAATTGGTCCAGGGTAGTGAAGCAGTCGACACAGCACTCGCATTACAGATAAACGTTGATATTTTCGCGACATATTATAGGCTAAGAGCCAGGCACTATTTTTGCTCTAATTGCACGTCATTGAATTGATCCAGGGTAGTGATGCAGTCGACACAGCACTGGCATTACAGATAAACGTTGATATTTTCGTGACATATTATAGGCTAAGAGCCAGGCACTATTTTTGCTCTAATTGCACGTCATTGAATTGATCCAGGGCAGTGATGCAGTCGACACAGCACTCGCATTACAGATAAACGTTGATATTTTCGCGACATATTATAGGCTAAGAGCCAGGCCCTATTTTTGCTCTAGTTGCACGTCATTGAATTGATCCAGGGTAGTGATACAGTCTGCCCGCAGTCGACATAGCACTCGCATTAGTGATAATGTCGATATTTTCTGCAACATATTATAAGCTGTGAGCCAGCCTTTTTTTTATTTATCTATAAAGTACTTTAATAGTAAAATGCATATTATGCTGGCACTGAAATGGAAAGACCTGTGGCTCCTATATTGCGCGTATGAAGAATACAAATTCCACATTCTATTATACTGTTAAGGATATAACAATAGTAAAATATTGTTGAATTATTTGTTAAAAACTTGCTCACAGAACTGGTTAACTATAAAAAGATATGTTTAATATTCACTACACTGGACACTAATGAAATATTTACATAACTAGTTTTCGTATCACTTTCCTGTTTACAACAATTTGATGGCAATTTTCTTTTCGAAGCATTCCAGTTTTTTCTACGTAATTCGTTGATGTTCTTATTATTTACTCTCTACTAATGGCCTTATTATGTTTCCTAAACTGGAAGTTCGAAATTCGTATCGTGCTGGCTCGCTTGCAAATTTATATTGTTTGGCACGAGATCGAGAGGGATAGCAATGTACAAACTAGACAGATTATGACCAAGGATGTTTTAGGGATAATCTTCACCCGATTACGGTAAAAAGGAAGATTACGCGGACAAAGTTGCGGACATATTAGTAACTAGCTCTTAGTACAGCTTCGAACCCACGCGAGATTCTGCCGTGGCAGCCAATTATTTTTATCTCCTATGGCGAAACCAGCTTAGTTCCTATATCAGGAAATATTACAAGTCACTGACCCAAGCTTTGCAGTGTAACTATTGACTATAATAAAATGATTTTGTGTTGTTGTAATGAATCAGGTTTTAATATTTTAGTTTTCAATCGAATATCGCATTTTTTTTTGCATTATGAGTGTACACTTAATAATGCATATATTTGTATTTAAATAATTATGATAAATTTTGGAGTTAAGTTTTGGAGGAAACAGACGGAAACTAAATCTCGATTTATATGGAAAAATGAACAGTGGTATTGCCTCTTAACTTTAAAATCTTGATTGTGTAACGAGGACAATAAATATTCGCGGCAATGAAGTGTAAATTCAAGATTAAACAGATAGATTTGGCATCCATGACCTTAATCCGTTTGCAGACTAAGATTATTTAAACAATAGGTACAAACAAAGGCTATTGTGACTGTCATACTGATGTTGTCGAGGGTCAAGCTACGAGTTGTGTTGTTGAAAAGGGGACGTAGCTTCCAAAAAAAAGTGCAGTGAATTTGGCACTAATTAAAAGGTACTTCAGGCATCTTATGCGTTACAAATGCTGCCTATCCGTGACCACGACATTTTAATAACTAGCTATCAAATAAGGAATAAAAAGTGTTTATTTTTAAATATTTTTATAGAATATTTTTATTTTTATAAATAATGACACTAAGGTAAATTAAGAAAGAAAAATTGAATGCGATCCACTACAATCTAAGCAGGACTCGAACCTGCGACCTCTGCGTTTCCGGCGCATTGCTCTCCCAACTGAGCTATTAGATCGCTACGTCGAATCCCTCATTCCATAATTCTTACGCTACATTTCTCTGGTTTTAAAAGTGTTAGCGAGAAATGGCAATTTCAATTTTCGGAATACCTCCCTCTAGATTAATTTACTAACACAAAAACGAGTCCTAAAACACAATTTAACCAATGCAGCAAAAGCTGACCGCACGGACGCTGCCCGAAAGGACCAACAAAAACCCAACTTGGGCCAAACTAAATTTAGTTGAGAAACAACATTAAGGTCAAGCCGTGAGTTTAGTAGTTTAGTAGTTAGTTAGTGGGGCGAGTAACTCGCACCTGCGTCGCTTGATGCGGTTTTAATCTTAACTCTAAATCGCCGCTTAGTTTCGGAAAGGTTTACTTAAACCTTGGAAACCTTTTAGTTTTAAGTGTTTCTCGTGAAAAGTTTGCTTAGGATTTGTGGTTCCAAATGAGGTTAGGTTTTCAGTGATTAGTTGCACGTAAACAAGTACAGTCAGCTAAATTACAACATTGCAAAATTTCCCGAGGCTCCAACTGTGTCGCTGTCATGGTTTCGAGTCAACGGAAATGTAATTTGATTTGCATTTTTTTGTGTACTTCCTCATTTTACAAAATGTTTTTTTTTTATATCGGCACAACATAGTAGCTCCGCTTCGCGTGACAGTAAGCAAAAAGGGGAGCCCAAGTCGCAATGGCGACTGACCTGAAGCCAACAGTGCCTTCTTAGTTGACACTGCCATGCTGGCCCGAGAGATGTTTTCTGACGCTTCGTTTGAAGGGCCCCATGTTATAATAAGGAGGAAACACAATGTGATATCTGATCAGATATTTTTAAAAATACAGTCGTAAATGATTTGCACTGAAATGTATGAAAAAATATTGTGTCGTCGCGTAAGATTTAGCTTGAAGTAGTAAATCATTTCCGAAGTCAACTGTACCGCAACACTACAAATGCAATACGCATTTAAATATTATTTTCTCGCAGTTGGATGCTCTCAGGAGAGCCATTAAATTCAACTGCTCTACTGAACCGGCGTCGTCGAGCGGGTTCCGACCCAATATCCCGGGAACAGAGGTGAAATACGAATGAGGGAAAATCACGGCGGTCTATATTTTCCACGAGTGATTAGATGCTAGGATTATTCTGCAGTTCACAGGCAGAGGTGTAGGTTAGGTTTATAGTTAGGCACGTTTTGAAGGGATTTTCTTAGAGGAGCTGCATGGTTTTGGAATCTGTGAGGATTGAAAATCAATTCGACGGAAAAGAAAAGTAACTTAAAGTAAACGACAAGAGAACTTTATTGTACATGATTGAAAATAGGAAAGGGAAGATGTTAGGGCATATCATGCGTCACGTTGACTGCATCAAGATGATAATAGAAGGAAAAGGAGAAGAGAAAATGAAAAAGAAGACCAACACGGACATAATATACGGAGCAAATAAAAGAAAAATGCTTCATCATATAAAGAAGTAAAAGAAAAAGCAAAGTGTAGATTTGTAGAATGAGCTGGAAATTACTCCACCTACAAGAATCTAACTTACATACATATATTATGATGATGATGATGAGGCTTGAAAATTATTTTACTTTCGCTAACGAATGAAATGCGTCAGGAACGGCCCGAGGGACATGTTTTATAATTCATATAGATTTTTTTCCCCGATTACGGCAAAGTAAGCAAAGTAAGTTAGGCTAGGTAAGAACTACCACTGAAACAGATACGATTTGATGCCAGAAAATTGGGTTATTATAAAACAATGAATTGAGAGGACAACATAATACAGAGGAAATCTATTATATTCAATTATTATGTAATAACATATTATATTATTCATCTTCATTTTAACTGTGAAAATTATGCAATTCGTAATTAGTAAAATGAAAATTCGCTAAAATGTTGTTAAACAAAACAAAACAGAAAGGCACCTAACCCTTTTTTCTGATGTGGAGGTGTGGTGGAGGAAGTTGGTAGGCGACAAATCACGAGTAAGTTTCAGTCTAATATAGCTTATATGAGGCAGTTAATTGGCGTCGGGAGCTGAAAAACAAACAACCCTAGTCCGACTTTCTCAATCTGGCGCGGGCGGTATGCAAATCGCCGAATTTCGATCAACTTCGGCTGCCGATGTGACTACCTATATAGGTATACCTTAATACATTGAAGAGAAGCATATCTACGTATACGCACATATTTTCTACTTGGAGTTGCCTGCAATTCATTCGCGTTATCATACTTTTTCTCTTACTGTATTTTTTTATGATCAATTAAGGTCAGTCGGGACTCGGGACAAGTGCTCAGTAACGCGGCAAACCTAGGTGCAGCACTGGCCGATTAAAAACGCATTTTTTTTTATAACAACGCTTTTTTTATAGTGGCTCCACTTTGCCTGATGGTAAGCAAAAAGGCCCCTTTTCGCTGCCCAAGTCGCAAAGGCAACTGACAAGAAACCAAAGGTGCCATGTCAGTTGACAGTGACACTACCATGCTGGCCCGAGAGATGCTTCTTCACGCTTCGTTTGAAGGGTCCTATGTTATAAGAAGGAGGAAACACATGAGCCGGCAAAGAGTTCAATTTTTTTTTTATATAGGCGTTCGACGCTCCTGTTTTGTCATTTCTCACAGACACGTTCTGAACTGCTACTGATCGAACTATAGTCTTGATAAATATTATATTGCAATATCGAGAAGTACCTACAGATGTTATGCCACTAACGCCAACATACAGCCACACAACTATCTATAGTTAGTGAATAAAAGTAATTGAGAACCTCCTATTTTTTTAAGTCTATTTAAAAATAAGGTTACCTCCTCTTACGAATTTGCACCTTGTTTGATTAAGAAGAACTAATTGATGAGATAAAAACGATGAAGCTCAGCTGCGGATCAGAATTTATCTAGATCGACAGTTTCTATTAATCGAATGTCCCTTTGTACCTCGTGCATCTCGGCTGCCACGCTCAACACTTTCAAAACGACGTATGTTTATTCCAATCTAAATGTACGTATGCCCTTCGTGAGCTAAGGAGGAGGTTTTCAATTATTGCCAGCATCGCTCCCTCACCCGACCGCTCCGCTCAGAACCTATTTGTGCATTCATTTGAAAAGCAGCGTATAACCACGTGTAGTTGCATATACTTGAGTGTTAATCTTCGTATTCGTTAAGAAACAATTCTACTGAATAAATGTATGAAACATGTAATGACAATTTTTTTTTATGTGGGTACACACCACAATTTTTATATTAGAATAGAATAGAATAGAAAAAGCTTTATTCAAGATAACACATCATTACAATTCACAGCTATTAGATAAGTGTTAAAGACAGTGTACATAAGAGATGTGCATCCGAAATGGTCTCCACGCAGCAATGCTGTTGGCTTTGCTAGGTAGCAATGCCCACGGCGCTGGTTTTCTGTGGAGCCAGAGGGACGGTTTCGCGGGACAGCATACTGAGCGACTTGTGTCAAAGACGAAGTATAAAATATATAAACCATTAATACAAAGATCAAAGCATAAAGAAAAATTGAAATGAGTAACCTGGTGGAAGAGACCGCGGGAATCGAACCCGGTACCCTCTGGATTACCGGCACACAAAGCATGAGGGAAAATTCGATAGGTTGCTTGGGAGTTAGGGTGGCGGAAAGGTTAACGCGCTGGACCGGCAATCCAAACGTACCGGATTCGATTCCCGGTTTCTTCCACCAGGTAGCTCATTTCAATTTTTCTTTAAGCTTTGATCTTTGTATCAATGGTTTCATTCTACTGAATGAAAAATTTGCCACCTTTCCCGACTTGAACCGATATCTCTTGTCAGGCCGGGGCGAGTGCTCTGCCAATTGAGCCAAAGGTGGATGTATCCGCAAAGGAATAGGTGGTGATTTTATATGTTTGTATGAGTTTGTAAGACTGTATGTATGTGTCTTTGTGCGTCCATCACTCCTAAACTGGTCTGATTCCAAACTATGGAACATGGGTAACTAGAAGTAAAAAAGGCATAATCCACTTTGTCTTCCACGCGAACAAAGGTAATAATTATAAATAAATAATAAATAAATAAATATCGGACAACCTCACACAAATCAACCTAGTCCCAAATTAAGCTCAAGAAGGCTTGTGTTATGGGTACTAGGCGACGATATACATACTTATATAGATAAATAAATACTTAAATACATAGAACATCCATGACCCAGGCACAAATATTCGTGTTCATCACACAAATATTTGCCCTTGCCGGGATTCGAACCCGGGACCGTCGGCTCAGTAGGCAGTTGCTTAACCACTGCGCCAACCGCGTCGTCAAAAATAATAATATTTTGGTTTTGCTCCAATTCCTCCAAATTGCCTCCATTAGTCATATTAAAAAACAACATCAATGTCATTTATTAACCTGCCATGAAATAATCAGAGTACCAAAGGGAAATAACAACTTTTAACACTGCAGTAACTCGGTCCTATAGTAGACCTATAGCGTAGTATATCTACGTAAAATTACAGAATTACGTACAGGTTAATCAACCTGTCACTTATTAATCAGGCGCCAATCACGCCGGTAACCGTCCACCCGCGCTGTTAACCCGTGCGGTTGATTAAGACCGTACCCTTTGCCTGCTTTGTGTCAGTTGCGCTTTTTAATTAAGCGCAAAAAGGCTTTGTGTCTTTGAATTGTAAATCGTTCTTTATCTGTGCAAAGATAAAAAAAAAAACTTTTTATTTTCATGTGATGTTGATTTTTTCGAAAATAATCGATACAATTTATGTGTATTATTTCTTATTGAGCAATTGTTTACCCGTCTGAATAATTTTGATGAAACTAAACACGCAGAATTTCTGTTTTTGTCAGCAAAATGATTAAATCGGCCAACGCAGTGCAGGGTAAATGAAATACTTACAATGCTGGACCAATATTAATGTTCTGGGCATCATTTAGCATCCATTTGTTTCGTAAAATTACGATGCTATTGAAAGTCAGCAATAATAGTTCGGAACAAGATACATTTTATAAATATTGACACAGGAAAATAATAAAAGGAAAATGTAATCTACTGTAATGTAAGCAGGACTTGAAACTGCGACCCTACGGAGTAGCTCCCAACTAAGCTATCACGTCGTTACGACAATCACACCAAATTTTTGATTCCATAATTCTACGCTACTAAATAGAACGCAATCTGCGTCATATATTTTTGCAAAAAATCTCTTCTATTAAAACAAAATACGCAAATTGTTTGATAAGCTTCTGGTCCAGTCTTAAGCCACGTATTCCGTGACATATCTGTTTAAATACGCTGTATCCAATCCCTACGACTCCGACCCTACGTTTCCGGCGTAGTGCTCCCAACTGACGTTACGTCAATCACACCAAATTTTTGATTCCATAATTCTACCCTATTAGAGAAGAGAGCCCTCTGCGTTTTGCTAAAAAACTTTACTACCAAAACAACATACAGATTGTTTGATAAGCTTCTTTCTGGTCTGGACCGTCTTTAGCAACGATTTTCGAACCAGTGACATTTCTGTTTAACTACTCTGTGTTCAATCCGGAGAAGTGCCAGTAATTCCCAGAGGAGGGCTTTATCCGGGTTTTAAAATTTGAGCCGATTGCCTTTGTGGCACTTGGCAGTAATCAAGCCGATGCATTCCGTCACATCAGTATGTACAGTCAGAGCTCGATATGAAATGGTAAGGATCACTGTACATTTATTTAAACTTTATTGCACAAAACAAAAGTCAGTACAAATGTCAGCTACTGGACTAAACAGAGATACTAGAAGGTACTATATTGATGATTTGATTCACATATTCGAGCAATAATTACAGAATTAATAGGCAAGACGGAATTTTTTTTTTGTATGTAAATCGATTTTATTTTTTATTGTGATCAAATGTCTATATGGGACTAAGTACACTTATGCTGCTCTAAAAGTCAGAAATGACCGTCAAAGATCAACATTCTTACGAAGCGCTAATACCTACGCTCCATACAAATGGCTACCTAATTGTGACGTCATTATAAGTATTATGTTGTGGGTTCCAATATTTGCATGGAGACAATAAGTAATTTGCCATTTTCACTGTGAAAAAGTGCGTTTTAGTTGAATTATGAGGACTTTGAAAACAATTGAAAAATTTCTTTTGCATAAAATACGAAAACAAATTAAGTTTCCGTACTCTTGAAGTCACATATTTCATATTTTTTTCTTTTTGAGCTAATTAATATTGTTCATATTACAGTATGCTGTAGAATTTAACATCAGCCGCATTGGAACCTTGTCAGAGATCCCTCCACGCTGCGTCGCCGAGTATATACGTGGTCACCACTCAAGAACCCATCTGCCACAACGGCCCCAGAGACCTATTTACCTTTTTCGGTAAAGTTAAATAAAAATTAACAAAAAAAGAACCGACTTCAATAAAACTAAAAAGTCAAAAATAACCCGTTCAATTAGAGATTACATTTGACTCACCTCCTTTTTTGAAGCCGGTTAATTATAAATATTTATGTGCATTTGTCTAAATTATCACTAGGTAATATTTAACTGAATTAAATCAGTCATTTACTAATCACATATTTACTCATACGAAACCTAAAATTTTAGTGATACGATATTAATTAACTGAGCTATCAAAGCGACTAGATTACTCGTAATGTAAACATCAATAACCATAATTACCTCTACCATACCAATACGGATCTAGATGAAATGTTATGTAAACTCAAGTCTATCGCGATATTCTTTATTTACCTTTAGTTTACAGCCTTCTAATCATGCGTTGATATCATTTATGAATCTCTTTAACATAAAAACCGACTTCATTTTAGATTTCGATAGCCCGATTATATGGGAAACGTCAAAAAATATCTGTGCTGAGAAAAATAAGGAGTTTCGAGAATTTATATCTCGATGCTGACGCAAACGGAGCCTTAAATGTTTCAAGCTTTAATATAAAATAAGGATTTTCACATGCAATATGCAACTGGTCGACGACCAGTTGGTCGTCCCAGGTACCGCTGGGGAGACGTGGTGGTGGTGGAGGTAGATCTGCGTAAGCTTCAAGCCGAAAATTGACAAGAAACTACACAGGATCGGGATAAGTGGCGCACTCTCGTTTCGGTGGCTAAGATCCTGTTTGGGTCACTGAGCCAAATAGTTAGTTACATGCAATACTTCCTCGAAACAGTTTTAAAACGGATTAATACTTATAGTTTTTTTTATTGGTAAATTTAATAGACAAATATTATACAGGTTGATCAATCCAAATGGGACATAAGGAAATCTTTTCTCAGGAACGATGGCCTCAATTTTAGATTTAATAGAAACTGCATTCAATTTTTTTGTACAAATCTCATACGTTGAAAATCTGTAAGTAATCGCATGTCGTATTGTAACATTATTTACAGCGATTTTGACCTGGTTTGTATGAAATTATGTACGAGCTGGTAAAAAAAAAATTAATGTAGTTTTTATTAAATCTAAAATCGACGCCATGGTTCCTAAGAACAGATTTTCCCTATCTCTTATAGTTTGTGACTTATCCCTACTAAGTGTACTGAGTGTACTGACCCATTTCGATTGATCAAACACTACTCCAAAAGTATAAAAATTCCGTACAAATGGCCGTTGGATCGCAGGCCTTTGCCGGGACCGCCACATTGTTTGAGCGCCACAAAGCGAGCACCTTCAAGAGGGCTGCAAAAATTTCACGAGCTTTCGTTTAGTCTGAAAGTTCTCGGCAAATGATCAATTCAGGCCCTAATTCCATTGACATTCATCATTTAAAATAAAATAAATAAATAAATATCAGGCAACCTCACACAAATCGACCTAGTCCCGACGATACACATACTTATATAGATAAATATATGCTTAAATACATAGAACAACCATGATCCAATTAAATAAAACAATTTAAACGGATTATATCGATTATCGCGTATATTAATAATTTGAGCCTCCCTGACGTTTCGATAGCTTTCCAGTTATCGTTGTCAAAGGTTACCTGAGAAAACCACAATCTTTCTCTGCCAATTTGTGCAAACTACCCATTTTATAAATGTGAATTAATAATTCACATTAACACAATTAACTGCTGGTAGATATTTTTAAATAAAATAATTAATGCCCTTCTGGCGCATACACAGACAGTTACACTGTCTTTACACATTAGGCCCATCAGATCAGTATTATTAATTCACATTTATAAAATGGGTAGTTTGCACAAATTGGCAGGGAAAGATTGTGGTTTTCTCAGGTAACCTTTGACAACGATAACTGGAAAGCTATCGAAACGTCAGGGAGGCTCAAAAAATTAATACACGCTATATAATTCGTTTAAATTGTTTTATTTAAAGACGGAGTTAATTAAAAAAATGCTACGAAGAACTGTCATAGACTCCAGGAATGCTTAATTCCTTGCCAACGTTATGGATAAAAAAAAACAAATATTGTTGGTTACGATATCGATAAAGCTCTGTGTACATAGGTATAGCCCGTCGATTGTACCAATTTCAGGCCAACTAAAAAAAGTCGCTTCGCCAGAGTGCCGGCTTTTTGTCAAAAATCAGATTTAGCTACATTTTTCGGAGAGGCCGCGGCCATTTAAAAAAACTAGTGGAAAAGGCTGTATACATTTATTGGTGAACTGTGTACGTTCGGGAGTGGTCGCGTATTTGCTAAATGTTTCACCACGCTCCACTACGTATCGTAACGCTATACAGTCTGACCAAAAAGAATAGAAATTAAAAAATGGCAATACTGTAGTGTCGTCCCTTTCTAATCAATCTAAGAAAACGGAGGCGACACTACAGTATTGCCACTTTTTAATTTCTACTCTTTTTGGTCAGATTGTACGTAACAGAATGGCATTTTAGATACGATAGGAACATCAAACATAATCAAATATGCCACCATACCAGATTTGAACTGATATGTCACCCACCTTTGCCTGAATCCCTGGTACGGTGAAACGATCCCCCCGAATTAAACTCTACCTACGCTCTGAAGTTACCTAATCCGAACTGTAGAGACGACGAACTGTAAAGCTAATGGAAACTAATGGAAAATATTGGAAAACCTACTGAAAATGGAAACCTATGGGGCCTACAGACCCTTGAACTTTTCTGCCCTAGCTATCCTGACTGAAACTGAAACTGAAACTGCCTAACTGCATTAACCTAGCTAAAACTTGCCTAAGCTCTGAAATTAATATGAAGTAATATTATACTGTAAGAAAATGAAAACCCCAAGAAACTCTTCCATAGCTAGACTAGTAATTTTCTAAGTAGATAAGATTTTCCCTCTCCTACCATATTGAACTATATACTTCTGAAATATTACCTAAAATAAATGGTAAGCATTCTAAGTCTTAGACTATATATATAGAGAATTAATTTGGCCATGGTCGTGATCGTTAGTGGTATATAGGAACCCATTTATTCGTTGTGTCCGTAGAACCCAAATCCTTTTTAAGTTGCCTTGAAGTCTTATAGAGTCTTGCTACTAGATAAACTTATATGCTAACAGTACTAGATATAGAATAACTAATTCCTAATGTAAAGGTGAGAGTTTACTATTAAATTTTAATCTAGAATAAAGTATGGTCCTAATGGATCCTTTATTATATGATGCAAGCTTTTAAACCCTACATAATGGCAGTACTAAACATTTTAGAATAAAGGATAGATCTAATGGAACCTCATGATTTAAATTTTACTATATTTTATCTCCCAGTCACCCTCTGAAACTTAAACTATACTGATAAGTCTTTTATTTAATTTATGTAGAACCTTAAGGTAAGTGAAATTTGAATAAGAGAATTCAAACAGTTAGGTTCCTACTACAGGAAAGATGAATAAGAAGTTTTATTTAGTTATGTATATGGTTAGTTAGAATCGCTAAGATCTAGAATTACTAGAGAACTTTAATTATGTTATAGTCAATACAGTTAAGAACTAGCATAGGCTAGATTATAGTAAATGATGATGGTAACCTTAAGGTGTATAGAAAAAATAAATATTTTTATTTGGTAATATTCCCCTACCAAACTAAGTGCGCGGAGAATGTCACTGAACGCTTTACCTATCTATTCCTAAGAAGCAAATCGAATTAAAGCGAACAGCGAGAGGATGGGGAACTCCGCACCTAATCTAAGCTGAACAAACCACTGTGGGATCTCATCACATCTATGCATGACGTCCTACCTAAGGCAAAGTGTCAAGGATCCATCTTTTTGGGGAAGCCTTTTGGCGCAGACTTCTTAAATTAACTACACAAGGCCTACGCTAGTTTAAACTACCTGCCTAACCTACAACTTGCTAATTATATAAAAGGTTGAAAAGATTATGACCTATCTGAATGCTGAAGTTATAATTAAACTTGTTATAAGCCTAGAATGCTACTCTTTCCTGTCTGGTACCCTTCTAGTGAATTAACTACAGCTCCTGTTGTATTAACTAACCCCAACAACCTTACTTGGTCTTAACTTCAACTCGTGACTGAATAGTACTGTAAAGTCTTTGATATCTGAACACCAGAGCAAAAGGATGCACCGTTTATTTGATGGCTAACACCTTTAAGCCCATGAGCACTCTAAGTGTTAGACTCGTTACAACCAACAGCACAAGCAGACGGAATCAAAGCTTCGACGGTCTAGGAATCCCGAGAAGACAGCACTACTCAAGGTAACTTTACCTTGACATAATTTGTTTATTGAAGGATCTATTTATTGATCCATTAGTAGATTATAATAAATTCCCGGGGCTATATTACCCCTAAATATGTAGATATCTGTAGATATGTAGTTGTATTACTATTAAAAGCCCAATTAGAAGTTGTAGTACCCCAGAGGAGTATCAAATGTCAAATAGGAAGCTGTATAATATACAAGCATTTATTAGAACTGTGATGAATCAAGTATTTTTATTAGAGTATAATTGATGAGAAGTATAGCAGTCGAATATACAAGCAATTATTAGATCTGTGATAAATCAGGTATTTCTATTAGTGTATAATTGATGAGAAGTATAGCAGTCGAATATACAAGCAATTATTAGATCTGTGATAAATCAGGTATTTCTATTAGAGTTTAGTTGAAGTAAAGTATAGCAGTCGAAACTGATAACTATAGAAATAGTGTCGTTCCAGTAAGAGGTAGTCGTAGTGATATGATGAGTAGTCAATGTTTAAGTGCAGGCATCCGTTGTGATATTTATCGGATAATAGAGCGATCACATCCGTACAAGTCGCAGACAGGACCTCAAGGTGTCCCTTACAGCTATTCAAGCGCGATTATTAGCGTTGAATGAACTTTTGACATAATTTGTCATTGTTTACCATAAACTGATATAACCGGATTAAAAAAAAAAGAAGTTTATTAAAAAAAGTAAACGTCAGGTGTTGCCAGATTCTTCCTCATACCTCCCCATTACCCAAATAATCTAAAAAACCGGAAATAATAACCGTGGAATATAAAATTCCAATGCGCAATTCAATTATCATATAATCCGTACCGCGAAACCAAGTTACGAAACACATATTTTAAAACATGACACACACACAATAAGTAGCAGAAACGTAGCAGGAAAAAGGCATATATCAAATAGAATAGCACATTAACACAGTAAAACAGTATAAAAGCAACGGAATTATCAACTAGCACTCACCCGATTTAATCTGTTGGATTTAAACGGATTAATACACACACATGCGCACTAGTCATAAGATAATATCAGTAAAGATTTAAATACGCAGGTCATTCATCCGGCGTGTAGCACCTAAAGGCCCCTAAAAGGAAGGTAAATATCTATCGTGAGCTTCTGATATTAAGTTAGACTTCCATGAAGACGCGGCCAGTGACCTAGGAATCTACTTTAGTTTTCATGAAAACGTAGACACCATCTTGCAGCTAACATCAGGTTCTAATATTAAAATATGGTTTACATGAAGACGCCGACACACAATATAGTTCCACGATGTGATACCTAAAGGAATACATCATGCAACAGTATAATACACACCCACATCCTAATTTTACCCCAAAGAATACAGCTACACACGTAGAGTTCCTATTAACTGTTCTAAGACCCTCAATACTCCCAAGGAATACAGCTTACACACGTAGAGCCCCCATTAACTGTTATAAACCCTCAATTATCCCCCACCGCTTCGCCTACTGGGAATAATGCCTATACAACTGTAAAGATTTTAGGTTCAGTCTGATAGATACAAACCCTGAGGTCACACCACCAGCCAACTGAGGTTAAGTAGACTTTTAAAAGCGAATTTCCTTTATTGTCACCGTTAGGTTTCAGAAATTCACTTCTAAAACCCCAAGTCTAGACTGGTAGGCATAAACCCCTGAGCTCCAATCCATCAACTGCCCCAAAACCCTCAACAGTATCCTAGCTATATATAAAACCCCAGTGATTATTTAAAGCACTCACCGATTGATGTCTTCAGCTCCTGCTTAGCTGGTCCCGGAGTCTGGCTCTGGCTGGTTCTTCTTCTTCCTTGTTTGTTGGCTGCCCGAAGTCAAGTGACGAATACTGGTCGCGCTACGCCTTTTATAGCCCCCTAAATCTCTGCCTACCCTCTTGTATTTTAAATACCCCAATGTTCCCCTGTTAATCCCGCTCTCCCCACTCAATTTCCACAAAACTACCAAATCCCCTTCCATTTTAATTTATTTCATAACTGTCATACTTCCTTCTTTAAATCTCCCAATAATATATTTTTTTATTTAATTATCCTTAATTACTTTGTAAATATTTCATCAAATAATTTCCCCATAAATGGGGAAAACTGAAAAACCATCTCAATCTTGTTTAAGAAAGGTTTAAAACCGTTAATCCAACAAGCTAGAATTTCGGCATTTGCCAGGCTTTTTACCGTATCTCGAATGTATCCGCCTCTATGATTTTAATGATTTTTTGACAATTTTCAATGTCAAATTTGGCGCTAATCCAAAATGCCCAAATCTCTCTGTACTAAAATTAAAAACTTCATTATATGTTTAATAAATTTGAACCAGTTCCAATTAAGATTTACAATCCTTTCTCTGGTTTTTGAGGCTCCAAAATCAGGTCTGATTGGTTGATCACCCATATTTTGACTCCAAAATCTCAAAATCTAGATCTTTTCAGCTTCCAAAACATCTAAATTATTAGTCTCCAAGACTAAAACAATACAATTAATCCAACGAACTGGTCCAAAATATGTTATTTTATGAGTTCTCAAATGTGTTAAAACCATGTGTTACTTTGCAGAATGAAAACTAAAAATCCTTTTTTTTCGGCCTAACCATTGTATCGCAATACCTAAAACTAAATGGAACGGAAGTATTTAAGACCTGTAAGTACTAATATTGCCCTTTTACTCCAATCCTTGGAAATTTTCCTTTGTTCTCAAACTAGATTCAACTTGCTAATCATATTTTTTTATATTATTCCAATAAACTCCATTTACAATAGCATTCTTATATTCTTATGATGCCTAATCTTTCCTCCCTGTGTATTATAGTTGTTATTTGATATTAACTCAATCAGCAAGTCTCTCATCATCCTAAGTTTGACTAAAACCAATCCACCGATCCTCTTAATAAGTTCCTCTTATTATACAAGCATTTCTCATGTTTTTCAGGCTCTTGTTCTTTGTGAATTATCAAGAATGATGAACTAAGTGGTCATGTAATCCCCTCTGAAGACTCTAAATGGCATAAATATCCCACCATATAATGTAAGTTATCATTTAATCAAACATTTGTACTTATATACTTATTTACTCAAAATTTGGTTTAAATTGTACTCTGAGGCATATGGGTAATTGTCATATGATATAACAGTTAAAAATACACATTTAACTAACTTTTATGGTTCAATTTCCAACCAAAGCTTAATCTTAATAAATGATTCCTACGGTTGAAGTTGGCTTAATCCCAAACTATGCAATGACAGCTCCATAGCTCCTAATGGCAATAATTATGATATATACATCATAAAACTTAATTAATAACCATGTCCTAGAACCAATTACTCAAATTTATCTCCCAACTCCTGTCTTGGCTGGGATTCGAACCCAGAACACTGCCCCAAGCTGTTCCTGTATTATATCATGTACAGGGTCTCCTAGAAGGTATTATTTCTTCTAGAATTAATTCAAAATATCAAAACTTATGCATATTATCTAGACAAAATCCCCATTATGTTTCTAATATCCATTTTCTATGCTTTCATATAGTTTATTATTGTTACTATAAGATTCCTGTTGATTTCTATAATTTCCTGTTGATTCAAAAGTTGATTCCTATAAGAAGATGAGTTATTTCAGCTAATTATTTTTAATTTTTTTCTCATCTGGATAACTCATAGGTTCCCCTTGTTAGATTACCTAACTCCTATAGATTTCCTTTAACCTGAAAAGAATTTCCCCTACATACTTAAAATTTTTCCTGACTTTTCTTATGAATATTTCCTTGCAAAAATATTAATTTTCTATATCATTTCCCTTTTCAGTGTGCCATGAAAAATCCTTCCAGTTGAGTGTTACCTGAGCCGCTGGCTGAAAAGCTTAAAGCATTGTACTGAAATTCATGAAGTAGAGGTATCTTTTATATTTTATTTTAATAATACTGTCATGATCGTTACAACGGCAAGCAATATCTCTTCAAAGGTGGGGAAAATATCAATGAAAATCTGGTAAGGTGGCAAATCTTGATTGATATATCGTATCTATAACATCAGCTGATAAATCCGCTTTAAAATATGTCAGGATCATGGAAGTAAAATGCCATGTTCTTCTTAAACATAGTGGCGTTTGTTTGTGTTGTCTTCCGTTTTTATATTAAGTACAGCAGAGATCCAGTGGTCTGTTGCTACACTCTGCTATGTATTACTGATAAAATTAGTTGGATTTTTTGGTTTCTTTTCTAATAATCTAATAAATAAAATGATATCTTGACAGTGGGGCCACTCAGTAGAAGAGCTTATAAATTATGTTGTGCATACCAAACCTTAAACATTACAATTAATTATACAGAATATGAACTGACTGAATGTAAACAACTTAAAGAACAAAGCCTAGTCTCTTAACCAGACTGTAAACTAAATAATTATCATAGAAAAATAGCGAAATCATAATTCCATCCCTCAAAAGCGGCACTCAAAGCAAGCAACCAAGTAAAAAAGGATGCATTTGAAACCCAGAGACTTAACTACGAATTAAAATTCCCATTACACCGCAGACAGGCAAACCAGAGCACAAAAACATTCAGTTTTAATGCCCCGAGCAATTAAATTAAAATTTCTTTAAAATAAAACTTGCTGAGAGCTGCTTTTAGCGAACGTACGCCATCGGCGGCCGTCATACAAAATGGCGGGGTTTAAATATTCATAAATTTTGGCTTCATCGCGCCACTACTGGACCGGATGATGATATCTGGTACACATATTTTTCTACCGATGGTTATTGGTTTTTTTTACTTCCCTACGCAAAGGTTGTCTGGAAGAGATCACTATTTTATAAACCAAATTGCTAACTAAAATTGTCAGCTTCTTTTGATGCTGACTGTACTTATGATAAGTATTTGTCTCACGACAAACAAAGGAAATCGAAGTGTCCAGTCTATGTATATCCATCAATATTAAATAATCTTTGTTCCCGAATGTTCACCTTAGCTCTACACTACTCTCGAAATTGACCGAAGTTGGGCGATATATACCTACAGGGTGGAATTTTTCTATGGGCCCTGGAGGGGAACTACCTTAAGTTAGCTCATTTTACTGAAAGGAAACATTCCTTTATTTTTAAAAAGAAACAAAACTGCATTCAAAGATTTTCCGAAAATTGCTTGCCTCAACCGGGAATCGAACGAACTAAAAATTAAAAAAAATATACCCTCGATATTTTATTTCACCAGTAAATTTATCCAGTAAACTTAGCCCTACTCTCATCAGTTGTACGAGATTCCATGAAATTTAATACTTATCACAAGTTTTTTCCCGGTTGAGGCTAGCAAATTTTGGAAAATCTTTGAATGCAGTTTTGTTTCTTTTTAAAAATAAAGGAATGTTTCCTTTCAGTAAAATGAGCTAACTAAAGGATTTAAGGCAGTTCCCCTCCAGGGCCCATAGAAAAATTCCACCCTGTATATTAGTGTGGAGACTTCGCTGCGGAAACCCATACTTCGGCCAACTTCGCCTCGCGAGTAATAAAGCCGCAATTAAGCATTTGTACGAACGCAGCGAAGTTTTAATAAAAAGAAATTGAAAACTATGAGCCGAGCTAGATTATTTCAGGGTTATTTAAGAGCAAGTTTACATTTCACAGACATTTAATTAATCGTTTTTAGTTCTGTTTAATTAAGGCGAAGGGTAAATGCGAAATAGCTACCCTTGCTGAGTTCTCTTATCTGTCTACTCCTCTTTTGGTTGATATCCTCAATAGTGAGGGTCTTGGCCTCTCTGAATTACTTATATCTTGTGCCAGCTTACTCTATCCTGGGCTGCGTGAATGGCATCGTAAACTGAGGTCTCGAGCGTAGAGCATATCTAAATTAGATATTTATTCATTCTAAATCTAATCAATTTTAAGTAATTGGATGGATAGATATGTATTATCTATCTATATGAGTATGTATATCGTCTTCTAGTGACCATACAAGCCTACTAGAGCTTACTGTGGGGCTAGATCTATTTGTGTGAGCTTGTGCGATATTTATTTACTTATACCAAGTAGTAATAGAACTTGTGGTCCAGGGAAAGGTTAAAGGTATACAGCCACGAGGAAGATCGACTATGAGATGGAGAGATTAAATAAAAGCTGCAATAAATGGCTTATCGTCATTACACGAATGCATGAGGAAGGTGGCTATCAGGGAAGAATGGCGGCGTGTTGTGATGCCACCAACATCTGAAATTTTAGCCTTTTCACGACACAGTGCGCCCGCGTCACCTAATCACTAGTGTGGTTCGGAGATAATCCCATTAGCGGGTTATATTTACTCCCACACAAAGTCCGACTCACTGATAGTGAGGGCTAAACAGACCTGATACAGTTCAAGCCATGTTTAAAAAAAAATGATGACCATGGCTACTCTGTCAAGAGTGCAACGGAGGAAGATGTGTATAGAACTACGCCTTAACAGGTGAGACAGAATGATCGATAATGGCAAAGACGGAGCAGCGCGGCGGATTAGCCTTAAAAGCATTTCATTTCAGACCCGGCCTTACCCCGCTCTCACTTCTGCTACACTGGCCTTAAATACATATTTGAAGTGAAGTGAGGAGGGGATTTAGGATGAAATTCAGATTTCATTATAAAATGACCAGAGTGTTCAAAAGTTTTGTCTGTTTTAGGATCAGCTGACTAAGAAACATTACTTAGGGAATGCAAACCGGTAATTTTTTCTATAAGAATTTATTTTTAATACTAAAATTTACCGGTTTGCATTTCCTAAGAATTACCGTAAATCCGGTAATTTTAATACAAAAATTTAGCGGTTTGCATTCCCTAATACTGCTGTCCGTTTAAAATGACTTCAAATACAAATGGACCCTCTTATAATTTATTATTTAAACACTAAGCACCTACTCAAAAAGAACATTATTTGTTAATTCGTTACTCGATCATTTGCTAATTATCTTCGTCCTTTTATTATTTTCTAACATAATACGAAACCCCATAATGGTACGAAAAACTCACTTCTATACTATTATAAAATACTAGATTGGTCTTCTATGGAGAGGGGTCATGATTTCAGGTAAAATCTTTTAGCGTGATGCAGGATCGTCGTTTGTTTTGTACGGGCGCGCGGCGCTATGCTAGCCTGGCGCCATCTGTTGGTCATAATTTCCACTGTCCTCTCATCACACCGAAATGGCTGGACAATTTTTAAGCAATTTTGGTACAGGGATAGCTGGACATCCAAATATGGTTATAGGATACCTTTATCCGTCTACGGTAAAGAAAAGAATAAGTTTCTGTCAAAAAATTCATTTTAGTGACAAGCTTTTATAGCCGACTGTACTTTTCTTTGAATATCCATCAAATGCTCACTGAGACGATTCTAAAGAGCCCAAAATCGGTAGGATTGCTTTTTCTATTATAGAGTTCTTATGGCCACCTTCCGGCTCCATCATCAGATTAGCCCCATGGTACCATATTATTGTATTGTCATCAAAGTTAAGTAAGTATGCAAAATTTCAGCTCAATCGGTTGACGATATCTGCTTCAAAATAGAGTTGCAAGATTTCACCCGAACAAACATAAGGATACATACATACATTGCAAGTTAAATAAAAGCTTTTAAAATACGCGGTCGAGCACCTCCTAGTTATCCAGTTAAAGATCAAAACCTTCTTAAACAGTTACTAGTTTCAAATTGTTTTCTAAACTACCGACGTTTTTTTACCATGAACTCTATAGTTCCGTGCATACAGTTCTTCTGAAGTTACATACAATTAAAGTCTTATCTGAATGTCAACAAAGCTTTGTATTTGTAGACGCGACAATGGCCAGCCTGAAGTTTGATAAACGGATTGGCAATCGTACATTCGATATGTGAAAGAATAAAAAAAAGCTTTTGACACGGGCGACTAATACTGCCTGTTACTTTCCTTTCAATGCCGTGCGAGCAAGACAAGTGATTCCGAGTCGAATATGCGGTTAATCGATCTTTTAATGGCTAAACCGATTTATTTGATGCATATCAAAGAACACAAGCCTTCTTTAAGTAGTAGATTGTTTAACAAAGGGCTAAAATAAGGCATTGTGACAGGACGTGATTATCTGAACGAGCGAGCGAAGCGAGCGAGAACAAATATAATCTGAGTGTCATATTGGCTTTTAGCCACGTGTTAAAACACTATTTTTCCCTTCCACCGCAAGAAAAAATACGTATTATTTTGTGATTTTTTTGAAATGATTAAATAGTGCCTATTTAAACCCTTATGTATCGTATTATTCACTGTCACTGGATAAATAAGATAAGTACAAAAGCTTCAACTGAATTTAAACCCTAGGGACTAAAACTACCAGTTTAGCCCCGCTTCGCAAAGCTGAAATAAAGAAGTATTCGAACAGAAGAAGTGAGAAAAAAAGTGTAAAATTAAATCCTCCGCGTACTGTGTTTGCCACATCTCTTTATTTAAATTCAACCAAACTATACATCTACATAATTACTATTACTTATAGCTGTAGTCCTAAGAAAGAGAGTAATGTAAACAATGTAATTATATTATTATGTTAGTGTAAATAGATGTTTATACAGATAATGTCACCGTAATACTTGACGATCTAAACAAGGCGAGGCAATTATACCCACAAGGGCACAAGCACACTAGACACGTCTAGTGCCCTTACAGGAGCGAGACGCGAAATGAAGTGGATATTATAATTACTCGCATGATATATCTAACTTATGCATATCTATACATAGGCATTGTCTTTAAGCAACGCTTTAAAATGTAATTTCATGGATGTATTTATACATAAAGGAACCAACCGACACAGAATGTTTTTATTATATTGAACCCAAAAACTATTTGTGGGTTGGTTCCAGTTTGCATAAATACATCCAATTTTGGTTATAACTAGGACATGCAACAACTTCTACCTAAACCTTCATCCATTATTATTCATTATTAGGTGAGAGGTAGCAGTTTTGGCGGGACGAGGTCGCAATGACACAAATATATACAATACACACATATGTATGTGTAAAATACCTAGCAAAATACCCAATAAATATTTTGTATTCATTATGCTTCGCATAATAAATATTTTTGTATTCATTATCCTTCTCGTAATTTTTTAAAGTTTACTTCGTCATTAAACGAGTAGTAATTTAAATAAAATACAATCGCACATGAAAGTTACTCATGAAATTGGCAGGCGAGTACAATCAAAGAATTAAAGAACCCTTTAAAGCCGATCAAAATTAGAAGACCCTCCTAATCACCATTATCACAAAATTAATTAAGTATGTTAATACACAATACATTAAAGACCAAGCGTTTCTTAATTAAAAATCTAATGCGATGCAAATTCGAGTCTTATCCAGTAATTATCTGTAATTAATTGTAAATTGATATTTTGATGCGAACCGGTAAACCCACGTAACCGGGTAACCCAAGCGGGTAACCGATATCAATTATCAACGATGTTCGTAAAACGGTTTATCCGGGTCAAAGGTTGAGCAAAGAGAAGGATGAGATTTTCTCAAGTATTGTATATCAGTCACTCTCTCACAGTACTGTAAAAAAGAGATAGATAATATATCTCGCGCAAGAAAGATTCTCATGTCACAGTTGTGCTAGGTGCAGGTTAGCTAAATTATTCTTTCGTCGTATTTCGTCATGCCCCCCTTAGGGAGGAGCGACCCATAGTTTGAAAAACGATGCATATAGATAATTATAAAAACGGTTTAAACTCACGTAAAAATTGCCAGGAACGGCCCGACATGTTTCGAACTCATATGGAGCTCTTCATTAGGGACAGCTGTCCATGCTGCTACGCGACTCCACTGTACTGGTTCGCGCCGTTCCTGGCAATTTTTACGTGAGTTTAAACCGTTTTTATAATTATTAAAGATATCTCACGACAGTTTTAATAATATCTTGGATAGATATTAGTGTTAAACGTCGAATCGAGGCCAGGGTCACAAATCTTTACAAAACTACTGAACCTAAGTCTAACCGACCAGGGTACCGTAACTACACATATAAGTCAGCGCTAAAGGCCGTTGGGTTCACGGGCGGCTGCCCCGATGTATGGTTATGCGGAACCCTGTTTATGTACCCGTGCCGCTTTGTATCACTTATCCCTACCGGGAGTTTATAATACCAAGTTCTACTAGAATAATTTGAAGTAGGAAACTTGTGGGGGTTCCAAAAGGTGTTCGTGTGATCTAGAAATAAGTATAACCTAAATTAAACATTTAAAACACCCCCGCCACAAGCTGCTCATCATGAGATCCTCGTTCATTGAGTGATATAGAAAATGCTACTAAAACTAAACATAAATATAAAATTTGGAATTCTTAGCTCCAATATTGGCTGAGACCTGAGAAAAATCGCACTTAAATTGGTCCATCCGTTTGGGAGCCACAGACATACACAACTTTTTTTTTTTCGGGGTTAAAAAGGCGCCAAGAAATCTATCCAGGCAAGTCAACCACAGGGTCAAACAAAGAATGCCAAAATATTACCCAATTTTACTAACAATAACAAAAAAAAATGGACTATAGATCCTTTATTAAATTCTAAAACATAACTTATAACTGGAAAGGATCTTTTTTAAGGTTCCGTACCCAAAGGGTAAAAACAGGACCCTATTACTGAGACTTCGCTGTCCGTCCGTCCGTCCGTCCATCCGTCCGTCCGTCCGTCCGTCCGTCCGTCCGTCCGTCTGTCACCAGGCTGTATCTCAACAACGGTGATAGCTAGACCGTTGAAATTTTCACAGATGATGTATTTCTATTGCCGCTATAACAACAAATACTAAAAATAAAATAAAATAAATATTTAAGGGGGGCTCCCATACAACAAACTTGTTATAGATTATATATAATTATGTATAGGTACGGAACCCTTCATGCGCGAGTCGGGCTCGCACTTGCCCAATTTTTTATAATTAACAAGACCCAGGTTGCAAAATGGCGTAAATTTTCCCCACAAATGCATTAAGATGTATGGAGACCATGTAGACTTGCGTTGTTTTTCTTGTGCGTAGCTATGCAATTTGCTCCAAATGCAAGAGTGTAAAGACCTATAGACATCATAATAGACTTCCGCTGTTCTGGTTGTCCGTGGATGTGCAATTTGTTCTGGTGAGTGCAATTTTTGCAGTGCGGCCGCGTTAATTTTTGCAAATTGCCCTCCATTAGGGAGACCACACGATGATGATAAAATAATGTGGAATTTAAATGTGCTCCAAGCGTTCAGGCTACAATATCAACATGATGCAAGGGACATTGTAATAAAGCCAATATTATTTTGGAACGCAATGCTCTGACAGTTAGAGGATTCGATAGAAAGACAAACAGGAACTAGTTGTCCAGACAACTGTAATAGGGGTGTAGTAGGTCAGTCTGTGGGGAACTGTAAAAGCCTTTGCTTTACAAAAGGTGGCGTAGAAAATGTTTTGACACAATATTGTTTAGGTATGGCAGGTTAATAAAAATCCATGTTCTCGACCTTGAAGGACCCAGGCGTTAGCCGCCATCTTGAATTAAAGGTGCCAAAATTAGGTATATTTTAATTAACTTCTTAATTGTTTACTAAATCACAAAAGTGTCTATAAAGGGTTCAAAGAAGACAAAATTGCCTACATTTTTTGTATACATGATTATTCTGTAAGTCTTATAGGTAAAAAGTTACAAGCGACAGATACAATAATATTTACAAAAACTTTGTTCCCTTGTTGAAAAAAACGCGCAACTGGATGCCATCATTGGCGTCTACAAAGATAAAGAAGCAAGACCAGAAGAAATCGAAGACGCTGGAGCACGCTTTCTAGTAACTTTGTACGGAGGAGACATGGATGAGGAATCCTTAGAAGATATCCGATATAAACGATTCGTAAAGTCATCAATAAAAAGTAAATTTAATCTTGCTTCTTTGCCGCCGACAAAGGACGCTGCACGGTATCATGCGTTTAGGACATACCACCAAGTCCAAAAATGGTACGGAATAAAAAAAAAACAGAAGACTGGGGCTGGAGATATGCCACCAATAGGCTCACTCCAATAACAACGACAGAGAAAGCAGCACCCCAGACGCTTTTAAGTGTAATTTCTTGCCACTGTAAAAAAGGATGCAGCAAAACATGTAGTTGCAGAAAAGCTGGATTAAAATGCTCTATTGTTTGTGGCTTCTGTAGTGGTCAGCTGTGTGAAAATGCAGTAGAGATTCAGATAGATAAGGAAAACTGTGATGACGACGAAATTTCATGGTTGGAAACTAAAAATACTGACAATGAAACAGAAAATTTCAGTGACGATAATGAAGAAGGCACCATTAACCAGCCCGGGCCATCAAAAAGAATTAAATAATGATAGCTATACAATTTTTAAACAAAATTAAAATGATATTAATGATTTTTGTAAATATTATTATTTCCGTCGCTTGTAACTTCTTACCTTTAAGACTTACAGAATAAACATATATGCAAAAAATGTAAACAATTTTGTCTTCTTTATACCTCTCATAGACACTTTTGTGATTTAGTAAACAATTGAGAAGTTATTTAAAATATACCTAATTTTGGCACCTTTAATTCAAGCTGGCGGCTAACGCCTGGGTCCTTCAAGGTCGAGAACTTGGATTTTTATTAACCTGTCATACCTAAACAATATTGTTTCAAAACATTTTCTACGCCACCTTTTGTAGAGCATAAATACCTACTGACTGGACTATAGGTACATATACTGATATTGAATTATACCATATACTGTTGTTATATGGTATAATTCAATATCAGTATATGTGTATATGGTATATGGTGATGACGATCCTTATTGGGAGATACTAGATTCATTTATTTATAATTTATCTACCTGTTGACTTTCCCTTTTATTTTAAACTTATTTTGACATTGTAAACATTTTCTCGTATTATTAATCTTGCCTTATTTTTGACGATCATGATATTAATTCGTATAATTTTGACATTAAGCAAATTTGTAATGTAATTTTTATCGTGAAATAAATAATCTAATCTAATCTAATCTATGAATAAAATTATCTCAATATGTCTTGAAACAAAGAAAAAAAATGTGACTTTAAAGGTACGCAATTTTTTTTTTTTATAAATTAAAGTTTCATAATTAATTTATATAATAAGTACCGTTGTTTGCGGAATATTAACCTGCTCGCTAACATCAGAAGTGGGATATGTCTATCTAAGGAATACAAACCCGGTTATTTTGTGATAGTAAAACCAGTTATAGCCGGTTATTTGTAGGGTAAAATAACCGGGTTTGCAATTCCTAAGTCTATCCGATCTCTAAGATCAAATCAAGTATACTTGTAAAAAGGCGGTTTTTCGCTTGTGCAAGTTTGATATAATTTGATTTCCGTACGAGTATAGACTATAACCAATACCAGATTTCGTATAAGGAAACTATGGCGTAGCTGAGGGCTAGATGTTGCCGAGCATCGGGGGCATGCATTATAAGTATATATTAATAATAATTTAAGGAAATAACTTATACAAAAAAAAAAGTTTTGCCAACCCTATTCGCACTAGCGTTTTACTAATATTAAAACTAAGAACCTTATAAATTCTAGTTTTTCAGACGTAATAATAACCCACCCAAGCGAGCCTCGAAAGCGCACTTTTTGCGTTCAGAAGTCGCGAAAGTAGAACTCACTTTCAGCCATTTTTAACGAGCTATAAAAACGAAAGTGTTGTGTTTGCGGTCTTTAAACTCTTAATAAAATAAACATAAGATGCGCCATAAAAACTAATTGGGGCACATCTAAGTAACTCTGTTAGATACTTTTTATAACAAGTGATGAAAAATATTTTTTACTTATTTGAGATTAAATGAATAAATTAATAAACAACGAGAGCAAATGAGTTGTAATAAGCATTTTATTCCCTTTCTATCCCTCACTATATTTTTTTAAATGTATCCCCATTAGTGTCATATACAAACTTTATTTACGAATATTTACTTAATCTCTATTGCACAGTACAAAATTCAGTACAAATGCCAAATGGCATTCTCTACCAGTCAACCATAAAGCCAAACATGGATACTTCAAGTGGGTGCAGAGTAGAAATTACATTATTTTGTCAGCGCTTAAAATACAGTTATTTTATACACTTTCCTGAGCTTCAATACGAAAATTCCATATGCAAACTTAAAATGCTCTACACAAAAGTAAAACACCTGTTTTCAGAAAGTTCACTCGAACAGGAAAATATTTGCACGCTGAAAGACCAGTAATCGAGTCATTTGGAAAGAAAAGTCGGTAGTGCCATAGACTAACGATTTCAAGACTGCCAATGCTTATAGCTACCAGCATAGATATTCGCAAAATATGGGTCCGCATTACGATCGACAACTTTCCACGCGGTTGGCGCAGTTTGTAGTGCAGCTACTGAGCCGGCGGTCCTGGGTTCGAATGCCAGCCGGGGCAAATATTTGTGTGATGAACACGAATATTTTCCTGGATCATGAATGTAATTTATATATGTATATATTATGTATATCGGCGTCTAGTACCCATAGTACAAGCTTTCGTCTTCAAGTCGATTTGTGTAAGACTGCCCCTAATATTTATTTGTTTATTTAATACGTGACACCTTGACAAGCCCGTTATAACTCTAAAATTTACCTCTAAAATCTAAACACGTATCAACTTATTGTACGCATAGACCTCATCATTGTATATTGATTTAAACTTACACGATTTTCACATATTAATAGCGTTCAAAAAGTATTTATTTAACTACATCGGCTGAGTTGAGTCCCTTGATTAAGTCCCTCGATTAAATCATCGACTAGCATATTTTAATATAGGTACAAGGGCTCTCTGCTCCATAGATTTCGTAAAGAACTAAGACCACCACTTAAGACACTAGCGCCAACTAGAGCAAAATCAGTTCAGTACCCGGCCCTGACAAGTATACCTACTTTTAACGAAAAATAAGCGACGTCAACAAAACGAAATCATGTCATATGACAATGGGACCAACTAGAAAGTATGCTCTTTGAAACAAAAAACAATCCGAATCGGTCTAGCCATTTTCGACAAATCAGGGAACAGACTAAAAAAAACCCCGACTAACTGAGAACCTACTCTGTTTTTTGGCGTCGGTTGAGAAGTCTAAACGCAAATACGAATTGGATGAGGCATAAACCTCTCTACGGCGGTCCTCGACAGTTCGGTTGAAAAATACCTGGAATAGACATTAAAAGTCCTTTTGTGTTTTTGGTCTATGGCACTCTCAAAGGAATAGAGTGCAGAGAAGTGCATATGTAAGTTTGCGGCCAAGTCTCTACGGCGACGAGTGGTGCATTTGTGTTACGAATGTTCACGACTCGCGCTTGACAATTTTGTTAAAAGTTTTCCTTTTAATATTTCCTGAGTTCCAAGGAGACTGTGTAGTCTTCTACACTCCCTGCGGTGTTTTCACTGGATGATTTTACTTGTTTTTCGAGTTTTAGTTTATTAAAGTAAGACGAATTCATGCGTTCTAAACTTGTTAAATAACTATAAAGATCATTCGCTACACTACAATTATAATGGTCATCATATTAGCCGATAGACGTCCACTGCTAGACAAAAGCCTCCCTCAAAGTTCTCCACAACGATCGACCGTGCGCCGCAATCATCCAAATACCGGCCGTAAAAAAAAACTCTTACAAAATACATGACACATTTAAAAAAAAACCTATAATATTTTATATATATAACTAATATTGTGAAGTGTGTTTGTATGTTTCCTACCTTCCCCACGCTTAACGGCTGTTTTTTTTCTATAATTCGGCATTAGAGGTAGCGGCGCGGATAACACCGCGGGACGTAGCTAGTAACAAACTAATCATAACAAATATAGACATAAAGGTAAATTATGAAAGACAAATGCAATATGATCCATCGCAATGTAAGCAGGACTCGAACCCGCGACCCTACGTTCCGGCGTAGTGCTCATAACGCTTGTAATGTTTTTATTTTCATCCTGTACTCATTCGATATTGTTCTCATGCAAAGTATCCAACACGTGTTATCCACTGGTTTCCGTAGGAAAGTAACAATTTCGAACAAAAAGCAAACTGAAAATAACCCATTGTGTTTGTGTACCACAATGCACATTTGTTAAAACCTCATGTATTGTGCGCGCAGCCATTTTGTATCCGCCATTTTGAAAATTGCCTCTTAAAGTTGGGCAGTTGTACGCGAATTTTTACGTCCATTTTATGAGATTTCCTCCCAAGAAAACAATTTTGTGTCGTTTATGTTAATAATACAAATTTAGAAGCACCTTGAAATTTTAATCTCATATCCTTTTCGTACGGTTGGAAAGTGCCGACAACAAAGTTAGAGAATTCTAATGACTTGCCCGCTTTTTTCCTGTGTTCCTTTGACTGTAAATGACTTGGCGGTTTTTTGCGTGTTCCTTTTCGTCTCGAACATACCTGGGGAGAGGAAAAGTCGATTAGAAACATTGTTTGATGCAATTGAAAAATGTTTTTTTTTTCATATACCTACAATTTAATTTAGAATGTTTTTACAAAAAATGATTATAAGGAAATATAATCGTTTAATCTTAAAAATGTTTTTATGACATTCTGATTAAAAAATAAGGAAACTTATTCACCTTTGGCCGGAGATTTTTTATTGAAGAAATATACTCTTGAGTTTCTTTCCGCTTTCGTTAAATGCCGGTAGATTCAGATTTAGACATGTGAAAGTGCAATTGCGGCCTACTTACAGAATAAACGTTTTGATTTTGATAATTTATGTAACAAATATAAATAAATACGAATACATAAAATATATAGTAAAACAATAGTGTTAGGACTTGCAAAAAATTGCTCATCTACGTCAAAATAACATGTTTGTTTGCCAAGCCTTGCCTTTTGTTCCTAAATTTAAGTAATCTAAAAAAGATTTTTACAATGTAATATACAGTCCAGGAACAAATGTTTCTTTTTTAACTTTACATTGTACCTTATTTCAAACACAACTTAAACATCATCGCAGCGGCACCATCGGGCGAGTTAAACGCCCCATATCTCAGGCCCGTGATCGCATCGCACATTACCGGATTCCGGTAAATCTCCCGGAATCCGATTAACCGGTAAAGTGGGCGTCAATAGCCCGCGATTACCGGACACGGCGGGCGCCGGTACAGGTTATTTAAAGACAGCGAAGTCACTATTGAAAAACCGGCCAAGTGCGAGTCGGACTCGCGCACCGAGGGTTCCGTACAAACACTTTCCATCCCTAAGTGGTTAAGTTAAGTTTGCACCTGGTATGTATAGCGCCCCATATAAATTAGGTGCAAAGTTAGGTATTAAAAAAAAATTTATGGTTTTCGTAATTATTCCTTTATCTATGCTATAAGACGTTGCTTCGTACCAAATTTCAAGATTCTGAGTTCACGGGAAGCACCCTGTAGGTTTTGATTCCCTTGCAAGTGTCGAAAATTTGCGGCATAAACGGCTGTATAGGTATTAAAAAAAAAATTTATGGTTTTCGTAATTATTCCTTTATCTATGCTATAAGACGTTGCTTCGTACCAAATTTCAAGATTCTGAGTTCACGGGAAGCACCCTGTAGGTTTTGATTCCCTTGCAAGTGTCGAAAATTTGCGGCATAAACGGCTGTATCTTTTGATTGCGTTGGCTTAGAAGTTTGATTTTTTCACAGCTTCAAGGGACAGTAGACCTGAGTAATTGATATAAATTTCAGCTTCATACCTCCACGCGTTCCTGAGAAAAAGGGTCTTGACAGACGGACGGACAGACGGACAACAAAGTGATCCTATAAGGGTTCCGTTTTTTCCTTTTGAGGTACGGAACCCTAAAAAACATAATACGCTTCGAAAAAATGGTAAATGGTAAATCGAGTTGTAACAAGTAATATAAGTTTAATGTGGTGAAATAAACGATTGACAAAATTTTGACCATTTGACAGACATATTTGTAAGACCGCCTATTGTCTACCATTGTTTAATTTAAGATTTCTCATGTAATATTTTTCTTGTTGGTGTTCAATAAAGTATTGTTGTATTGTATTGTATTTGTATAGTATACGATCAGCAGTTAAATGCAGTAAAAAAAAATCTTCTTCTGTCTAAAGTATAGACTCTACGTCTTATCCCATTTACTTGAATAAGCCGAGGCTTCTTTGCCCTCTTTTTCACATCGCACGATTTTGTACTACACGTGTGTACAATTGTAATATGAAAAGTATGAAATAACAAAATGTTTTGTTAGAGTTTAAATTCAAATAGAAAACTGAAATCCTTATAACGTGTTTATACGCTTTTTTCTGTCTGTTTAATCGTATCCACTTTATCATATTTAGCACCTTTAAACATTTTTTTATTGTGAAACATAACAGTCTTAAAAATATAAATATAAGACTAGTATAGTCATAGGACTGGACATTACCTTTATTATAGACCTATAGTTCCATAATATTTTTATAGAGTTAATTTTTTTTAGGTTGGATAAACTGATTTGACGAAGCGGGAGAAGTAACTTACAAGACGATATTCAGTCGGTGCTGTTGGTTTTGAGTAATTGTTCGCCTATCAACCAAACTAGCTGTTATTTTAAGCTGTGCCGAAGTTAATGCGCCGGCTGGCGAACATTTGCACTGATTGTTACTCGCGGACTAATTGGGCGGAAAGCAGGCTTTGTTCGACATGCTCTCGAACAGCTTACGAAGCAAACGTGTAAGTAGAATCAGAGAAAATTGTTCAACAAGACTAGAATGAACTCATGTCATTATCGTCAATCACATCGAACATCTGCAAAAGAACCGTAGCTTATGGTGGTTGCGTTTATCCCGTGATAAATAAGTAACAAAGCATCTGTCACTCACACCATAGAGTAAGGGTTTGATCTATGCTCACACTCGCATTTTTTCAAAACGTGACGGATGCTTGGTCACTTATTTATCGCGTGATAAAAGCAACCGTCATTGGCCCGCTGAGCAACCCACATAAATAACATAAATGACAACATTTCTAATGGTGTTGTTTAAACTAATTTCATTACTTTATTATCAGATTATCACAGACCCCAAAACTATTATTTTATGTGGTTATACGGACTAGTTTTTAAAAAATAAAAAAAAAGGTGAAAGCAGCGTCGTCTAAGAATCAGCACTCAAATGACGTCACCTTGTGGAAAAATTACAGTCGCAAACTACAAAAAGAACAGTACAATTTCCGTGCTAAATCCGTCTTATTAATAGTCCGACTGGTTTTCAGATATTGAATTACATTACAACTAATAAGCTTGAGCCGTACAGAGCGTATTAATGTAAAAATAAAAAAATAGTGCGTGGAGTCCCTCCGCACGGAAGAAGTGAAACTTCGTAATGTGGAAATGAAAATAGGTAGGGGTAGAAATTGATTTTTAGTGAACTCATATTGTCTCTTTCTATTCCCCCTCCCCAGGAGCGTTGAACGTTTAACGCAACAGTGCTTTCCTACCCCCTCCATGGTAGCGTTTAACGCAACCGTTAAACGTTTAACGCAACCTTGTCGAAAGTCGCGTTAGAAGTTTCACTTCAAAAAGGCACTCAAAAATATACTTTATTGTTAGTAAGTGAAACATATCAACTTTCCTTGACTGTATAATTAACACAAAACACTTCAAAGCTCGAAACACTAACTTATTCATTTGCATATTAACTTCTCACAATTTAAAACATAAAAGGCAGAGATTCTGCGCTTTTCAAACATATTTTTTTATGAATAAGTAACTTTTGTTGACATTAATATTTCATGTTTTATTTAGTCGATTGTGAACAAAATTGTAATACTGAATATTCAAATTGTTCAGTGTCTTGGATTCGATGCATTATTTATTATTGCAGATTTACAGAACCCGAGGTGAAATTAAAAAGTTCGTATCGATTGAATGTTTAGCTTTATTTGTAAGGTATTTTATTTTAGCAGACACTAATTAAATAAATAAATATTAAGGGACAATCTTACACAAATCTACCTAGTCCCAAATTAATGGGTAATTAATCAATTAATCGGTACTAGACGCGACGATAGGTATAACATAATAATAATAACATCAAATTTAAAAAATCCAAAACCTCCAATTAATTTAAAAACGCTAATTGTGAACCTAATTCCGCATAAATCTGTGTCGTGAAAAGGAGAAAACTCAAAATTGGAGGATGTGACTGCCAGGAGACGTACATTGTATGATAAGCTAGCATTATACAATGTACGTCTCCTGGCTCCTCCACTAAATATATCTGTAGGTATATAATATTATTAATGAAAGCTATTAGTCTGATACATTAAGATTCATCAACTCGTCCCACTGAATTCCATTTCATATCTCAGGTTTACATGAATTATAAAGATCCAATCTTCTTAGAGACTGAGATGTATAAACTTAACAGAATAAAGTCCAAAGTGCCTATGGAAACAACAGCTCCTTGCGGCGTTGTTGTACGGGGAGTAATACCGTAACCTACGAACGGAGTCGTCAGGGGTGTCCACAAATCATAATATCTGTAGCACTTTGTCTCAATACTAGAAGGCAGGCTCTAACAAGGACATTAAAACGCTAGGGTGGAGTACAGAAGGGTTGCTTCTTACTCGACTCGAAGCTGGAGTGTTATTGTGACTAGACAATAGCGTTCGCTCATTTTTTTCCATATACAGTGCTTATTAGGGAAAGTGAGACCGGCGACACTGGAGATTCATATGGGAAGACCCTTTCCAACAGTGGACATCTTTCAGATCAATAACTACTTCACAGATTGACTAAATTGCCTAATCCGACTAAGTTTATGGTCCATATGAGTTCTTACGAATGTCTTTTGGGCTGTACAAAGCATCATTGCTTTTAAATTTTTTCTGATTATTTTGATTTGTTAGTTAATTTATACCTCTTTAAATAGAGACCTTGCCATAAGTCTATATGATTCACATTTTGACGAGATTCTCGGTACTCTATCGGTATATTCCTATTCCTACACTTTTTATTTAAGGAGAGTAAACTTGTTGTGTCAAAAGTGGTAGTGTAAGTAACTGACCATCTATACATTAACGTTATTAACCTCATATTTAGATTCATTCAGTGCTACCAAAAATATTTCCCTCTCTCTCTTCGAAGATTTTTGGGATCCCTGAAGCAGATGACCATTTCAGTAACGTATTGACAACTATGAAATCAAAACATCACAATACTATCTTAGGATACCATCTGCACAATCCTTGCTCGGGTTGCAAGCGTGAATAAATGAATATTAAACAACAGCGTTTGTATACCACCTCCCTAACTTTATTACTTCTATAAATGAAGATTAATACGACGCATATTGTAGCGACGTGGAGGTAGCTTCGTCTCGCGTGAGATATGCAGTCGCAAAGACGATGAGATTTGTCACAATTTATTTTATGTATGTAGTAGGTATTAGTCATAACTTTTTTAAAGCAGTAATACATTGCATTGACTGGTTTCAGGCTGTAATCCGCAAAAAAATCACCTCCCTGATGACTCGTGGTCGGCAAAGTAACAACGGCATCCTCAAGGCGTTTGGAGAGAGGTATGACTGCCATTTATTTAAATTTTAGACGATGCAGATTCAGGGTGTAGCCTAATATGTTATATAAGTAATGCCATACTTATTTGTACCGGATGACTCTAGTGTTTGGTCTACTAACTTAATTTTTAAGCCTTACTAACAAACTATGGATGTTAATTATCCGAAATAAAGAATTTATTATCAATACCTATGCATACGTCTAGCATAACTGACACGTGACTCGTTGTCGCTCGACAAATACTATCTGTCACTTTCCTTCCGTGCGAGCAAGACAGGCGACACTGAGTCAAGCGACAAGCGAAGTCGCGGCAAGATATCTGCCGTGCTAGGTACGGTAAAAGGTCGCATCTTTATATGAATTTCATAGTAAGATACGACATTCTAACGTAGCAAGACAGATATGCTGACACTGCTGATAGCGTAAATCAAATGTTTACTATGAAGCGACAAATTGAAAATTTTAATGGTTCAGGCGGGCCTAAAATTGGACCACTGAACCTCACCAATAGGTAGGACTTCGTCGGCGTGTTGGCCCGGAACACTATTGGAACCGCAGGTTCGAACCTCGCCTGAACTATTACATTTAAAAGTTTCGTTTCATTGAATGCATTTAATATTAAAGTCGTTCTTGTTTTACTTTGGCAGTTGTACTCGAGTACAGTATGTTTTCTGTTTTCTTTTTTTCTTTGATTTTTTATGTAACTCAATAGAATTTTACGATTATAGAAAGCATCGCCTCTCGACCATTACTTTTAAAGACATATCTATTGCACGCTGTCATCTGTAACTTGCGTCTATAGTTTTTTATCGCACATAGGGATGTTCATCCTCATTCTCTTGCGAAAATCCTAGATGCGGAATTCCCTGTGTCCGTGTCTGTATTTCCTATTAATGACAACCCAGATATTTTAGACGGGTGCCTGTCGTATCGCATAACGTTTTTTGTCCTAAAAATGTTTGGCCGAGAATGTTTGGCATACTGTTGAATGGCATACTAGTCGTTTGTCCTAATAATTTTTGCGCATACTCATTCAAAGTCCTAAAGCAAGTTTGTCCTAATATTGATAACTCTAAAATCTAATTACCTAAAGCATAATATTCCTAACATGAATTGCCCTAAGAATTATTTTGCCTATTATTAAATTGGCTAAAACTACAGCACCTAAACTAAACTATGGTAGGCGTGAAGTCAGAATCGTTACGTATTCTGCCTTCAGGCAGGCCAGATTTCGGTTAGGTTAGGTACGACGACGAGCGAAGCGAGGAGGAGTGTTAGGTAGAACTGTGCCCCTAACGAGTGAGCGAAATTATATTAAAATTTAGCAGTCAGTAGGTTAGGTTAAAGATTAACAACCGAAAACTGTAGGTTAGGTTAGGTTTGTTTTAAGACCATGGATAGCGGAGCGAGCGAAGCGAGCGGAGCGTCAGAATGCTTGCTTGCATGGAGGTATGTTAAAATTTAGCAGTTAGTGGGTAAGGCTAAAGACCAAAAACTGTAGGTTAGGTTAGGTTTGTTTTATGACCATGGATAGCGGAGCGTCAGAGTGCTTGCTTGCCCATGCAACCTAATATACCTTAATAAATAAATACATTTTAATATACCTCCATAGGTATATTAAAATTTAGCAGCTAGTAGGTTAGGTTAAAGACCGAAAACTGTAGGTTAGGTTAGGTTTGCTTCATGACCATGGATAGCGAAGCGTCAGAACGCTTGCTTAAAAATCTTCGAGATTTAGGTGTAATGAAATGTAGTCAAAAGATTTTTAGCACATTAAATATTAGGAACATTACAATTATGCACATCAATCATTCGAAAGTTGAATATTAGCCACATCAAACGATAGGACAAATAATATTTAGGACAAACGATAATAGGAGCAAAAATTTCGGACAATCAAAAATATGCGGAACAAAGTGTATGCCATACGTTATTAGGATAAAAGACGTTATGCAACACAACGATAGGACTAATAATTGTATGCCATCCGATATAGACCCATTTTAGACCTATAAGGCATAACAACAATTCTGAATGGACACAACGTTTCTACGTGACAGGCCGGAAGTATAGTCTCTCTCTCTGGTGTCGGTCCCTCATGTCTGAGGATCGCGGTCAGCTTCAGGGTTGCATCTGACACGGATGATCTGCCTCCACCGGTTTCTGTCCAGCGCGTCTCTTACAACCGAGTAGAATTTAGAGCTTGATGAGTCTTTTACTTGATCGGTCCATCTTGTTGGCGAACGACCGCGCAATCTTTTGCCTTCGGTGTTCCCAAAGGAAGTATAGTAAGATTTTTAAAAATGGATTTAAACTTATTTTGACACAATTTAACATTTCTTTCATTTAAGAATAGTGATTTCCTAACAGCCATTTAGCAGATCATAATTTGAACGTGAATCCAAATCGTTGTATATGAACGGATTAGATCGAGTTGCTCGGCCCCAAACAGGCTATGAATGTGAGCTACTCCCATGAATATGAGAGCTAATTCATGAATTTGTGAGCTAATATCAGCGGGCGTTATCACGCTAATGCGGCTTGCAGGTGATCGCTGACGGGCGTAATCTGGGCTCAAATTAGCCACATTGTTGTTACGGGCGTCCTTGTGGGGCCACTAAGACTATTTACTGAGACAGTGCAAAGCGGATAGAAAAGCGAAGCGGGACAAAGACGTAGATATAACGCATGTGAATGATCGATCAGCTTGAATAAAATAAACATGATTTTTTTTTTAACTCTCATGCAATATTATTTAAACTATCGAGAGACGTCTTTAATAAGTATGAAAACGGTTTTAATTAAGTGGGCCGCGAGTCGCGTAGCAGCACGGATAGCTGTCTCTGATGAACAGCTCCATATGAGTTCGAAACATGTTAGGCCGTTCCTGACAATTTTTTTAACCGTTTTTATCCATACTAATATTATAAATGCGAAAGTGTGTCTGTCTTTCTGTTACCTCTTCATGCTTAAACCGCTAAACCGAGTTAGATGAAATTTGGCATGGAGATAGTTTGAGACCCAGGAAAGGACATAGGATACTTTTCATCCCGAATAAATTTAGTGTTCCCGTGCCATGAGCGGGTAAAACAGCTAGTAATTATATAATTTCCTCTCGTTGAAGTCGGTAGTTTTTTGTGAAAAAGTGATTATTTATTAATAGTGGTCTCTCGGTTTTAGAGTTCGCTAGAAAACTATAATTTCCGCCGACTCAATGGCCACTTCACCGCTATAGTTATTCGGTAAGACAATAACGCGGTGTAGCAGCCGTCAGCGGCACCGCTGATTGGGACACACACACACACACACATACATACACACATACACATCGTTTAACGATATTAGGGACCCATTAACGTGATAATGACTTTGTAATGTGTCTGACAACCATTTAACCCTTAAGAAAACCATTTTCCTTTAGACTAAACATAAGAGGGTGAGAACGGGTGACATCATTTAGGATTTAGATAGACATTTATTAATAACAATGTATTTAGTTGAGTTTAATTACAAATATTGTACAAATTGCCTTAAGAATTTCCCACAAGTCGGGTGTAGCGCCGGACCAAACTTTTGTGCGGAAAGAAACTAGCAGTTTAAACAAAATAATTTTTCATTTAAGTGACGATAGTATTTTTATATGTGTATCAGCTCTGATAATTTTAGACGCAAATAAAATGGCCTTCATATTCCTCTACATAACACTTTACGAACTTTTTTCAACTCTTATTTTATCGCCATATTTAATAAGGACTAAAAAGTACATACTTAGGGCCTAAGGTGACGTAAATATATAATATATATATGTCAGTGAATGTGTGTCACTACTTTGTGGAGAACCTTTACCAACTTGGCCGGTTTACTACACCAGAAATAACTACATCATATTGATGATCCAACGTAACACTTTAATATCCGTCAGTAAATCCGATACCCATTACAAAACCAGTTAATTAACGTTAAAATCGGCCACCAGTAAATTAAAACAAAAAAGTTTATGTATAGTACAAATTCTATCACACATAAGCTGTTTTTCGATTCGCACTGTATTCACGTAAACCGCAACCGGTTCAAACAACGGTTCGCGTAATTAAAAACTAGTTACATATATCGATAACACTTCGTCTCGGTTTATGACATCTAATTAAAAAGTTACTATGTTCCATATGAACAAAAAATATCTCGCTTCGTCACACGTCCATTGCGTGTTGAACATAAAAGCATTCGATACAGTTTAATGGTACAGCGGTAATATATGTTAAACATAACAATGAGTTTGTTGAAACTGTATGCGAGTAATGAAATTGGTGAATCGAATCAGATTTTATAGTAACCCTTATTTAACTTATGATTTATAGTAGAAGTTATTGTTTTTTATTCATGCTACAATGTGTTTTGTTTTCCGCTTCAGATTTATTCGAGTACTTACATTCAATTTCAGAAATATCACGAGCATATTTGAATTTAAGTGAACAGTAAACACCGTACAAAGATGGCGAAGCACGAAATAGTTCAAGACATCTCAGTAATATTTACTATATATAAGGCATTCCATTAAGATATCATAAGCACAGGATTCAAAAGACTGGTAGTGTGAGTACTGCACTTCTAGCACAACTGTGACACGTAACTCTTCCTTGTACGAGATATACCTACCTGTCTCTTTCTGTGTAGTACTGTGAGAGAGTGACAGGTGACGGTATCTCGCGCGGCAAGAGTCGCTAAGCATAGTTGTACATAGGCTGGAGAAAGAAAACCTTAAACTAAACTGTGGCTATGTATATAAATATAGGTCGAATATAAAAGGATACAATAGATCTTCATAGATGGCAACCTACCATAAGGCCACCCAGAAAGTTAACAAACGATTCGTATAGTAAAACTGTTAAATTTCAGATATCTCTATTCCCCTCATGGGCCACCATTGTATCCAAATAAACCTGTAAGTTCAAAATAACTTGTTCAAACCAAAACAAATTCTCAAACAGATAGCAATCGTGAAACAAACAAGAGATTCGCGTGCATACTGCCCATAGACAACGGAAACAGCTGATAACAGCTATGGAGGCGCCATTAATGCCAAATTATGTTGGCACTACGCGGTCATTACGAGTGGCCGGCTGCATTTAAAAGTCGACGGACTTGGCTGTTTAACTACCTTTATCTTTTTTTGAATTGTGAACTATTAAGCTCATGCAGGGAGAAATTGTGATAGCTGAACTATCATCATGACCTGCGCAAAATTTATACCGATATTAGTATAAAATATTTGTATTTTTATCCCTAAGTTTTTTCTGTACCTACCGTAAGATGTCCGTAACTTTGTTCGGTTTTTCTATTGCCGTAGTTGAGTAAACGGTATCCTATCCTATCCTATCTAGTTTTGATGGCATGAGGTCACGAAGATAAAACGTCTCTTTTGTCCGGTAATTACGACTAAGTATAACAGGTACCTTAAAAACGTATAAATTACAGTCCAAGAATCTATAATATTAAAATACAATACGAAACGGGTTTACTCACGTCGCAGAAGTTGAATACGGCTCGACATGTTTCGAATCGGTCCGCGATTCATCATCAGGAGCCGAGAAGAGCAGGCTACGTGAGTGCACGATGAACGACGACGTGAGTAAACCAGTTTCGTATCCATTTTAATATGTTAGACTCACGGGAGTTTTCATTATAAAATCCACTACCAATACAAAAGCCAAGTTATTAAATATTGACATGCCATTTTACTTCCTAACTTTCTTAGAAGTATGCAAAAAATGGAGTCACTTGTTCGGGGACACGAAACAAACGAAATTGTATCACACTATGAAATTCCTCTAGATTCAGACATGTACAGTACGATTAAAATCAGTTAACGATTCGGCTTTTACCCCTCTCTCGCACGCTCTTATTAAAATCGCATAAGTACGAGCAAGATAGATATACAATCGTATTGTAAGAGTACCTGTGTGTTACAGAATAATAGTACTTACATTACTGCAGACACCAGGAAAGAAGAGCTTGCCGGGTGAGTAGCTATAGACGTATAGTGATACGAAGCCGGCAAGCCCTTTTCACGGCTAAGGCATGTAGGTATAGTGCTTTTTTCAATCATGCAATGAAATAAAATAATACATATTTCAAAAAATATATAATTTAGCAGTTTAACCTGTTCATAAACGCAGACGCCATGTTTAAAAAAACATTCCCTGCCTAGGCCTTCAATTTTGTATTAAATACCGTTTTAGTTCTCGAGTTGTTCCGGCCGAAACGTGATACTTTCGAAGACATTTCATTGCATGTTTGAGAAAAGTTCATTATTTCATTCTCAATATGAATATTTTTCGTGAAATCGTATCCCCCATTACATCTCCCCATTTTATTACATTTTCTATACAAATCGTGTGTACAACGAGAACGATACGTCCGAAAGGTTAAAAGCACTACACAAAATTGAGTTCGCAAAGAATCATTACCGTAGACTGGGGTTACTTTGATTCATGGGGTGACATTGATAAAAACTTCATTTTATTTTTAAACGGAAAAATACATATTTCCCAACGCATCTGTTCATAATTTTTTTTAAGGATGGCAATATCAATAGTTGCTGCATTTAGTTGCTCTGACGCAGTGAACAAGTATGGTCGTGTGCAGTGCGGATCACGTGTCAAAATGTAAGTATAATTTATTGCTATTTTTCACGGTCGAATAACTTCTAAACTAACGTAGTGGGTATTAAAGTAAAAGGTTCACAGTAAATATTAGCTTGCCAGAAGTGTGTTTATGTATACCATTGTATAGAGTTTTGTGTCATAAATTCAAACTAAGTATTTTATTACTAATTATTTACTGGGTGGGGTGTCTTTGATCACCTGCATGGGGTAACATTGATCACTGATCAATGTTAAACTGAAGCCCCATGAGTGGGCATCTTTTTGTTCTCAGCGTCTTTTTCATGATTTTCGTTAATACAAAATAATATTATTGCTAAATTAATTTATTGATTTTTCAGAAAGATGCCTAAAAACTAAGAAAAGCGGTTGGGGTCACGAGACTACAAAAATTATTCTGATAATGTCCTAGAACGAACAGTGTTTCTTATTTTAACTAAGCAAGTACTTAAACATAGGTAGTTAGTTGATTATAGTGTGATTATGTCAAGGTACTTATTGAAGGTGATAATTATTAAGAACGTTTTGTTATAAATGTTGAGGCAAACCTCAAATAAAGTTGTTTTTTCGAAGATAATAATTTTTATTTTTGATCAAAGTAGCCCCAAAACAACATAAAACAGTTGTAACTTTTGAACCTGCGAACCAATTTTTTCTTTCCTTGAGATAAAATACTTCTGTAAGGGGTTACATTCGATTGCCCTTGAAAAACATAGGGTATCAAAGTAACCCCAATGTCAGTTTAAGTTTGATCACAACGTTTTATTTTTTTTCTCCATACATTCTTATGTAAGCTTTTCAAGATTTTTAGCAGCGAAAGTCTAATAAAAGTTGATGTTCCCATTTTTTTTATTTCTTTTTAACCACTTAATTGTAGAAGTTAGAGAAGTTTAAACTTTAAAATTGATTAAAGTAACCCCAGTTTACGGTATTCAACCGACACTGACATTTTTTCGACATGTAATTACACGAGTCTGATCCATTAACTGAATTATTTGCTACGCGACGGTATTTATGGTAGATCTCCACTCTATTCAATCGAAAATCCACTACTTGGCCCACATACCATTATAATTTGAGACATCAAATTCCCTGGGAAGTTAAACAAAATACAAGTAAACATCTATAGGTACTATTATAATCATAATCCATGGAGTTTAATAGCAAAGTTATTAAAAGAGAGTGTAGAGCAGCCATTAGATAAATCATAAGATTCGTGAGTAAGGAGTTTTGATCGCATATTTAAGTAAAACCTGTTTTGAAAAAAACATTGCCCAACAAGAAAATTTCTTTATGACATTGACTCCCCTTTTAATGAAAAGAGATAACAATAACAAACGTTGCCAGCTCGTTCTAAAGCATTGTTTTACTGGTGAAATAAAGGTAATTTATTTATTATGTATGAAAATATAAAAAAAGTTAAAAATCATATTTCGACATAGGTTCAAATATTTTTTTTTACTCCATACGACCTCAGGAATCCGCTGTTAAAAGCATTTGGATTCCTCGCGAGCACATTGTATATACTAGGGCGGACGATTTTTCTAAACTTAGAAAGCCTTTAACGATGGGTGCGGATTATGGTGCTCTATAGGGTTCTAATGACGTAACATTTAAAAAGTATAAAGAAAAAACGTAAAACATTTAAAAAAGTATAAAGAAGCTATGAAATAAAGAAAGTAATTAAAAGCTCAAAATAACAGTTTTATTTTATAAATTTAAATGTACAGGCTGGCCAATCAAAAAGGGTCTTCTTATTGAAATGCAGGTTCTACCTTTCCGGCTGGCGCACATGTTTTTTAAATTTTTATTTCACCAAAAAGGACTGTTTGCTTTAAAGCCTGGCCTTTGCCGAATGCTTTCACCGCTCGGCTTAAAGCGAGCTTTATAATTAAGCCAATAAAAGCTTTTACGCTAATTCACTCACGGTTTTAAAGTATACACAACATAAGTACGTTCCAAGTCTAGTCCGTGTAAGGCATTCAAAATCCTTCGTAAATAGAGCACACATAAATTCTTGTTATTTTTAATTCATTAGCTTATAAGAGGTGCCCGCAAAAATCCGTTCGCGTATTTTTTTATTTATTGTGACGAGTAAAAAGTATCACAGGGGATGAACGGTCAAAGAAATGTGTACCAACAGATGGCGCTATACGACCATACGATTTCTGAATCGCATTATTAAGATTTTTCCTGAAATAATGACATCTCTTCGTAGAAAACTGATTCCCAATCCAATTTTCAATATAAAATAATAGTATACCGGGTACCGGGTGATCAATCCAAATGGGTCGAAGAGGGAGAAGTCACAATCTATAAGAGATAGGGAAATCTGTTCTTAGGAACCATGGTGTCGATTTTAGATTTAATAAAGCTAAATTTAGTTTAGTTAAGCTGTTGGTTCTCCATGTACAAATAAATCATCCTCCTAGCCTTTGTCCCATTTTTTGAGAATGAATTCTCAATCGGGGTCGGCTACCTAAATCCCAAGATGTGGCGTAGGCACTAGTTTTCAGTTTTCCATGTACAAATAAATAAATAAATAAAAATTGCATTATAATTTTTTTTATATTTTCATACATAGGTAACTCGGTCAAAACCCCTGTAAAGAATGTTACAATACGACATGCGATTACTTACAGAATTAACGGTTAACCCAGGTTAAATTCCCGGTTATGTCATAATCATAGTCTTTTATTCTATAAACAATATAAATTGTATTTGAAATAGTGGTACATATACAACTGAATTTACATCTTAACAATATAACAATAAATTTACAATTTGTATATAAATAAATTAACAATTTATAAAATTACAAAAAAAAATGCAGTTTCTATTAAAGCTAAAATCGACTAAGAACAGATTTCCCTATCTCTTTTAGTTTTCGTTTTCGCCCTACTGGCCCATTTGGATTGATCATGCTGTATATAGGTAGATAGATGACTGGCATGTGTGGTATTTTACAGTTTCTAGTACCGGCCCTCGATGGCCGGTTCGTATGACGTCACAATTCGCACCTGGCGGGTCGACGACCGCGTCACGTGATCTCGCGACACTTCGCGCTGCGCGTACGACGGTTTTTGTGCGGGATTCCTATCGTGGCGTGAGCGTGTTAGTCTTCAATGGCAGAACGCATGTGTCACGAATGAATAAGCTAACGGTCCCGGATTCTAATCCCGACTAGGGCAAATAGGCCCAAATTCGGCGAGGCATTGGGCTATTGCCATTTTAGCAATATAATGTTTTATGATGACATTACTAGCATATAGGACGTATTACCAGTTTTGCAGTTCGATCTAAAATGTTTCTGTTTAGTCCTATGGTTTTATTGGTAGAGAATGCCTTGTGGCATTAAGTTCGCTATTTGCGAAGTGCAAATACTTTTGTATTTTTTGCTACAAAGGTTAAATAAATAAATAAACAAGGAATTTCCATAGATAAGTTTCAATTGCACATCGAAAAAGATGAAATAATCAATACTGTTGAAGAAAGCTTGTGACTGTTTACTATAGTTTTTAAAAGAAGGCTTACTTAATGTTGTTCAATGTTACAGGATTAAGGAAATTGTTAGAACAAAAAGTTCAATTCTGTATTTTATGTAGCCGAGACAGGTCACCGTGAAAATCCTTGATAGCTTTTTCCCGGCGGTTTTTTGGCTAAGATACTCAAAATATCAATATTTTAACCTATTTTGATGACATTCAGTCGATGCATGAGTATCAAGCACAAGATCTGGAGTGGAAACGGCGAATCGGTAAACGTAGTGTTTTTTTTTATTTAAAATAGCCATAATTTTATCCTCGATTGCACATTTAGCGTAGGGTGCCCTGTAGAGTTTCTATAGAGCCGTCAAGGTGGAGCGATGACAGTCACAGGGCAACGGGTGGTGTATGGAGGAGGGAGCTGGAAATCACCACAGAGAGGTCTATGTGGACTGATACAGGGTGATGATGATGATGATGAGTAGCAACTAAAACCTCATTCGCCATCCTAAACGCTAGATGAATTTAGTGCATGTGGAATAATAGAATAGTTCTATTTGAAAAGGTTCCTAGGATATTGGTTTACCATTATTCTAACCCAATTCATCCGCAATAAACATTAGTACCAATAAATAAACGTGGTAATGTTATACAGTTCCCCGGGAAAGCCTGATATTTGATAGGCATCCATTAGTATAAAATATTCGCGTGAGCCAGTTTAAACCAGTTCTTTTCATACGGAAATGGTAACAGGATGCCATAAATCACATAAATCTATGTCTGATTAGAATTATACGGTTTGGGAGGAGTATAATGTTATTTCTTTTGGAGAACTTGGAATTTTATCAAAAATCATAATTTTCACATTTGACTTCAGTCTCGCCTTTTCGGGGACGAATTGACGATGATGTCAACGATGGAGCGTGTTTACTAATTAAGGTAATGCATATTCACTCGCCTATTGAAGAGATCCATATATGTTATATTGACGACGCGTTTGGCTCGGTTTGTAGACACCTGCCTACTGAGCCGGCGGTCCCGGGTTCGATTTCGGCCAGGGCAAATATTTGTGTGATGAACTCGAATATTGGTGCTTGGGTCATAGGTTGTTCTATATATTTAAGTATATATTTATCTATATAAGTATAAGGAATCGATACGTTTAATTAAAACAACGACAGTTGATAACAAATGGTGTTTATTCGCACAATGAATACAACTTGTGAGTAGGCATAGACTTCATTAAATAGTATTAATATTGATTATACCCAATCAATACGAGAGCGACACTGACCTGTACTTAATTCAGTAGGCTTGAACTTATAATTAGCCCTTAAATAACCAACAAATCCAACAATGCCTCCACGGCGAGCAACCGACCGACCACGGACAATGTCCGTTAGCGAATGCCTCTTATTCCCAGCCACGTGACCGGTCGCCATTGCTCGGAGTGGCAGGGGCGATCACGTGACTATCACGTGATCGTTCATTGCAAATACTTTTAAATTAGAAATTATCCTTACAGCTCGGCCATCCTGCTAGAGCAAGTCTCTTCGCTCTATAACTACATCATAGTAATATAAATAAAATTGTAAGTATATTGCGAAAACCTAGGTAAACCTTATAATTTTTAAAATCAAAGATTCATGTCTTAATTTAAAATGTACAAATACAAATACAAATACTCTTTATTGCACACCAACATCAAGGAATACAGAACACATCAACACAACATGAGATACATTCAAATAACAGGCAGAGGTATGTATTATGGTATGGTTAATCCTCCCAGCATCTATTAAGTATCTGACAAGAAAGATGATAGATATGAAATGTTCATATAAAAAATCAGGTAAACACCTATGTTCGGTAATCATTTGTGACATTAAGTTTCTGAGGAGGGGGAAAGTAGTGTCACCGTCACCAGCAATTTCGCGGGAACATTACGTTTCATCATTAATAAAACCACTACTAAGCTTATTACCACCTTAATATTATCTCATAAATATTATAAAGGAGAAAGTTTGTGAGCGTGTCTATGTGTATGTCCGTTACCTCCCCACGCTCAAACGGCTGGGCCAATTTTAATAAGTTTTGGTATGAAAATAACGTAGCTGACACCTTGGACCAACACATAGACCAATGCAGCGTTCCCGTAGGATGAACGGCTGACACCCGTAGGCGCAGCTAGTTGACACACAATTAAGGTTTTAATCCACCGAATCGTTCACAGATTTATCGACTGAATCTTTCTTGATTTGTTGCAAGAACAGTTTGTTAGATTCTACTTTCTCGAAACTAACTGATGTGGAATCCTTATAATAGTTGAGTATTTTCGGCAACAGTAAAAACATGAGTTCAAACCGAATCGGATATTTTAGAACACGATTGTGTGTTCATGCCTAGAACTGACACACTCGAGGCGCCCTACTTAATGATGTCAATGATGGGCTCGACGCCTCGTATCAGACAACTTAAATATTTAGGTATCTAATAAATCGAATTATCTAATGAAGGTGCGTTGACTACCGACATGGCATAAAAGTCTCCTTTGATTTTGTTATGTATACTTATTTAGGTATATTCTTATGTGATTTTATTGATTATGGAATTTGATTATTGTACTTTAATTTCATTTTGTTATTTTAATTAAATTATAGACTATCTATGTTTGTAATTTAACATTTTTGCATGGTTTTTTTCTTCCCGGCAATAAAACGAATTAAATTTAAAAGCATCCTACCCTTTATCAACTTGTAAAAGTCGGTAACTACATTAATTTACTTCATTAGACAAATTTACTCGATAACATTTGACTTCCTTTGTAGCTGATACTTTCTGATATATCCGGCCTGAGCAGCTACTCGTACAACACGATCTTCTATACCGTTTGATAACTGATATTATAATAACTGAAATTATTTACCTAACTTAAAACTGATGTGTAAATCTAATATGAGTAGTTTAGTTTCTAGTTATAAGATAATTGCAATGCCCTATCAGGGCGTTTAACTGCCATATATGTTAACACCCCACCGTACCTACTCATGACAGCAATAAGCGAATATGAATAAATAATTCACCCATTTATAACCTGTTATATATTACATTCGTGTGTGTTATAGTTATGTGTTATATATTATATTAGTTATGCTACACCTGTTCAATAAATTGATTTCAGCATAGTAGTAGTGCTCAAGGGAATCACTATATCGATCTTTTTCTTCTGGCCAGAACAAAAGCTCTGCGTAATCGTCACGGCAAGGGAATGACTCTATAAGTTGTATCTTCCACACTGACCATGAATGTGCCGAGACCCCGGTATCAAGACCTGGCAAGCTCTGTAAGTTTGGGAAGTGCGGTCTTTCTTTCAGTCCATCCACAATTTCAGTACACTCCTTTACTTTGGTGGGCCACGTCAAAATCGTGATATTTCGACATTGAATTCAGGAAAGACATTATTTAATGATATTGTCTAGCTAATGAATTAATACTCAAAGTTACGACGGAAACATTAAAAAAAATCTGTGGCTAGCCACACTTTGTGTAGTAGGAATTATAGTTTTGGTACTAAAAAAGGATTTTTTTTTTCTATTCACACGTAAGGCACCCACACAAATAAGTTAAATATATGTTGTCGCGCATTCATAGTCAGCTCACATAATTTCTACCACTATGTACGGTACCCTCAGCAACAAACACATGTTTACACTTTCTAACCATAACCAAGGTGAAAGATGAAATGTAATGTAAATAAAACCCAGCTCGATAATACCATAATAATAATTCATCACAAAAAGATTTACATAATTACTATGCCAAATTTCAACTCAATCGGAAACTACTAATAAGGAAAATATTAGATAAGAAAATCCATACCCAAATACAATTTAAAACTAAGAGTGAAATGGGAATACGCCCGTTGCGGAACGCTAATAATCTATGTCTCAAATCAGCGCGTACTAAAACTGGCAAGAAACACATAGGGTTCCAAGGAGTATTATTCTACAACCAATTACCAAAACAAATAAAGGAATGTAAAAAAAATATGTTTAAACGAGAACTGAGAGACCATGTAATTAACAACGTCTAAATCCGGCCCTGGGAGTTCTGCATCGTATACAAAAGACGACTGATAAGGATTTCATTAAGCATTTACCTTAAAATTTTATTTGAAGCACATTCAAACTAAACATAAATGAAGGTGTTTTATAAATTTACCGTACAGATAAATCTCTGCGTACCCACATTGTACTTTACTTGCATATGTTATGTTATGTCTGTGTGTTTTTATGTATCTCTCTAATAATTTTGTGGTATGTAAGTGCAAAGTGCTATTAGTAATGTATAAATAAAACTTAGACAATTTAACGTAACTTTGTACGTCGCAATCGATGTTCACTGAAATAATTAACTATTTTTTTTTTTTTAGACAATAAGTTCTCATTAAGTGAAATGTAAAATTTCTTTTGAGAAATAAAGTTCTTTAACCATAAACCGCGAAGTGGGTCAAATTTAACTTAGTATATTCGCGTTTCTTGTTTGCTTGCTTCCAGACAGGACAGACACCGGAATAGGTAAAACCACGAGAAACTAACTATAAACTACAATCAATTATTTTGACTAAGATGAATATTAACGCATTTTAATTTTACTAACCATTACCTATTCGCTATAGTCAAAATCGGCCTCTAAATATTCCACTACAATGTTTTTTTTTTTTTTTTTTTTTTTGCTCCACAAATTTCTTCTTCTAAATATGGGTTTTCAGTAAATTTTTGCGTTCAAATGGTTTGATTTTATTTATATTCTACAGGACTTTTAGTTTGTCCGTTTCCTTACACACTTGTCCTCTGTTTATGAGATTCACAGAAATTAATAAACTTACGAACCTAATCAAAGTTATAGGTAAAAGATTGAACTAGTAAATAAAGTATCAAAATATTTACAAATAACCCAACTACTAAATTGTTTTCTATTGTTAACATTCAATGTTTTCGCTATACGACGCTTCACATCGGCTTCGTACACTGTCGCAATTATTTACGAGCTTAAATAATAGTTTGCTCACTTGGTATGGTTATTGTTAATATTAGTCATTCATTTAAAATAAACATTTGGTGATACCACGAAGAAATATCTGTCAACATCATTTGACTAGCCGGACTCTAGTTTAGAAGTTGGGCGGCGCTTGGAGAACGAGAGTACAACTTTGAAAATTTGAATTTAGAAGCTTAATAGTCACAACTACTACTACTACTACTATAAATATAAAGCCTCTTCGTCTCCATGCGCCCATACCGTCTTGGGCTCACATGACGTTACAAGTACGTGTCATGCTCCTTAAAGCGTTCATACGATGAACTCCGCAACCTCCGCAACCGTCTTTCCCGCCGATCGTCTACATCATGCGATCTGTGCTGATCACGTGGTGTGTGCTTCGACGGCCAACATTCACGCTCTAACAGCGTGAGTGGCGTGTGCTTCGACGGCCAACATTCACGCTCTAACAGCGTGAGTGGTGTGTGCTTCGACGGCCAACATTCACGCTCTAACAGCGTGAGTGGTGTGTGCTTCGACGGCCAACACTCACGCTCTAACAGCGTGAGCGGCGTCGTCGCGGGATCTTGCCATATTTACCTCGATCATATACGTACCCACGAGTGTGAAACTCACTCACGATATACTGCGCGATCATAACCGCGTCCAGCATGTAAGTGTTTGCGGCTTTGCCTACTTTCAGGCTCCCTTCCGCTCCCTCACTTAGCATGGCTGGTGACTTCCGCGGCGAATGTTGATGAATCTAACATTCATCGTGTCTCCTCTCTCGCGCTCCTCTCTGGGCTCAGTATCAGTGCCCTCCTTATTTCTCAGCCTCCATCACTGAAACTTGCACTTAAACAGTGATTACACTGATAATTTATTTATCAGCATGCATACATCAGTGGTTCGATCATAAAAAATGAAACACATATATCGTATAGAGAACAAAGCCAGGAAAGGGTCCAGCTGTTAAACTCCTTAGTTACTAGTCCGTCATTTTCGAGAAGTCCTGCCAGATTATCTTATATTGTACATTATTACAAACGTGAGACACAGTGTTATGGTTACAAATCATAGGGTATTCATTCAAAGGAGGGACAAATAGGAGCCGAGGTTTTCTACGGGCGCACCTCATCCTCCCTACGCGAACGAAACCGCGAAGAAAAGCTAGTTAAATTTCTAATTCACCAAGTGCCAAAAACTTACTTCCAGTTTCTCGAATTAACCCATGATCATTTCTAATTTACCTTTGGGGTAAGTTCTCAGAACCTACTCGTATATTATGGTAGGATTCCAGGAAACCTCGATGATGGTCGTGAACTTGAGATTTTAAGACCGATCTCGAGAATGTATCGGTATGTAACTCACAAAATAGTCTGATTGCTATCACATTGTTGGTCGCCTTGAGCGGCATAGTAATAACAAGCCGACACGTAATAAAACCCTACAACTTACGGGTGCAGCGGTCAGCGCATTGATAAGCAACTGGAATATTTTATCTAGGCACCCACTTTGTTGTTTATATTTTATTTATTTATCCATAGTTACCTTATGTTGTATTATTTGTGATTCATACGCTTTGAACTTAGTTAAGTATTTAGTTAAACGATGTGCATGTATTTCTCTAGTTAAGTGAATTGTATTTTTTTTAGAGAAATAAATTCTTAAACCATAACCATGTATGTATCTTTGTAGTATTTTAATTCCATTCTCACGAAAATTATCATCTTCACGTTTCAAAGTACAGTCTTAGTAAAAGAACAGAATAGAGTAGACCCTAGTATGGTATGGTACATTCAAAGTCAAAGTAGTTTATTCTTCAATTTAGGCATAATTACAATGCACTTATGAATGTCGGCTGTTTTGCAAAACAGTAAGTATATTTTATACATAAAATTACATTATTTTTTTCAGTTGGAGGGCTACGTATATTTTGTGTGTTCATTCAAGAAACAAAGCCCAGAAACATTAATAAAAGAGAAATAGTTCTCGCATAAGCAATGTTCAGGTATTTAGTTACCTATACTAGAACTCGTAATATCACAGATACACAATCTGAACCACCAAAACATAATAAAAATAACTATCTAAAACCCAACAAAAGAATATGGTCGAACACTATAACTTTACGGACATTCACCATTGCATTTTTAAGTGAAAGTTTGTATTTCTAATTGAATGTACATATATTATATCCCTTTAGTTGGTAATTAAAATGCCATAGTATTAGTAGCCCTTGAATTTTTTCACAACACAAATTTAAGAGGATATTTGATATTTTGCATTAATATATGTAGACACTTTATCATAACAGCAATATTATAAGTAGAACATAAAAACAATCAAAGTATACAAAGACGAACCCGTCATTATTTATAAGGGATTTCTTTTAGTTAAGCTCCGAGTAAATGGGAGTGAAAGGTATACGAATATGTCGAACGCTTAATTATGCATACCCTTAAGGTAGTCGTTTAATTATATAAACAAGTGTATTTACTTTTTTTTTTTGCAAATTTATCTCAAACGTTAAATCAAAAATTCCACAAAATAATTAAAAACATTTAGCACTTTCGCGCCGTTTAGAGATGAAATTAATTCTTATTCTTAATACTCGTTAGTCGTATTCATTGTGTGAAGGCCGATAATTCGAAATTTGCGGGCGGGATAAGCAAGTGATTATAAGAATACTCGCCTATCCCAACTTCTGATATATAAGGAATCGATACGTTTAATTAAAACAACGACAGTTGATAACAAATGGTGTTTATTCGCACAATGAATACAACTTGTGAGTAGGCATAGACTTCATTAAATAGTATTAATATTGATTATACCCAATCAATACGAGAGCGACACTGACCTGTACTTAATTCAGTAGGCTTGAACTTATAATTAGCCCTTAAATAACCAACAAATCCAACAATGCCTCCACGGCGAGCAACCGACCGACCACGGACAATGTCCGTTAGCGAATGCCTCTTATTCCCAGCCACGTGACCGGTCGCCATTGCTCGGAGTGGCAGGGGCGATCACGTGACTATCACGTGATCGTTCATTGCAAATACTTTTAAATTAGAAATTATCCTTACATAAGTATGTATATCGTCGTCTAGTACCCATAACACAAGCCTTCTTGAGCTTAATTTGGGACTAGATCGATTTGTGTGAGGTTGGCGAAATTTATTTATTTAATTAAAGCTTGGAAACTACTGGTCCTATTTCCACCAAACATAGCTAAAAACCATTTCGACGGACAAGTCATTCGATAAAGAACACCGAACTCAAATCGGCCCATCCTTTGGGAGCTTCTACGATGCCACACACAGACACACATGTTAAACTTAACACTCTTATTTGTTGGGGGTTAAAGAGAACATTTTTTAGCCGTTTTACTAATGCGGAATTTAGAGGCAAATCGTTTTGTACAAGCCATTGTTGTACCAAAGGGTTGTTTTATTAAAATAGAGCGCATCTCGCCAATAAACGTTACAGTTTGGCGAGAAATTACTTAAATTTGTATTTTATGTATGTTTTTTGTTGGTAAATAAAAAAATAAAAAAAAAATAAGGACGTAATGACGTAGGATAATTAACAATCATATTAATATTATAAAGGCGAAAGTTTGTGAGTGTGTTTATGGGTATGTTTGTTACTTCTTCGCTCAAACGACTGGACCAATTTTGATAAATTGTGGTATGAAGGTAGCTGACACCCTGAATTAACCCATAGGCTTTTTATCCCGTTAAAATTAAGTGTTCCCGTGGGATGAGCGGGTAACACAGCGCGTCATAGCTAGTGACGAAATAAATAAAGGAGCCAGAATCAGTTTCCTAATAGTGAGTCGTGAAAAAGTTTTCATTTTCGAAACTATTAAAAGTATTCCCTCTAGAAGGTTATGCTTGGGGCTCATCTGTGTAATAATGTTGGCCGCTTGCCAGGGGCCGCCCAGCTGAAAGATAGCATTGTTGCTGGAGGTGGAATTCAATTGGAAATTCACGTATATGTTTGAAATAGCATTTACGAGTATATTTGTTGAACATTTGGAACTGAAATGGGGTTTGGATAAAGGATTTGCATTTTCAACTTAGGTTCGGAGTTCGATGCCGATTTAAGGTAAGTGTTACGTCGGCTCACCGATTGGGAGACAGAAAATTTTAATTACAAATTAGTTTATCGAATGGGCTTTTCTGTCGCATTTGGCTACGATAGATAGAAGTCAGCTGTTTAATTGAGTTATTGTATCTTTATTGTACAACCGAAAACTTACCGTACAAAAGGGAAACTTCATTTTATGACGCATTCATTATCTTAGTAGGTACTTTATTTAGTTATTACTTCCTAAAATAGTGGAGACAAAATGCGCTAAATAAAAGGGAATTTAATTAATACAACATCAGTTATCTACACCCGAATGACCTACTACTACTCGTAGCTGATTAAAGGGTAAATCGTCAATTATTAGCCACCGTTCAATAACTGGCCACCTCATACTAAAAATGTACTCTGTTCACCTACAAACTGAAGTCATATTAGTATAACGTGGCCAGTTATTGAAGGGTGGCCAGTAATTAAAACCTTATACTAAAATGACTTATATTTTAGGTGAACAGAGTTCATTTTTGGTTTGAGGTGGCCAGTTATTGAACGGTGGCCAGTAATTGGCGATTTACCCTATATAGAAAACTCCTTAAGTCTCGGACATATTAAAATAACCATTTTTCGAACACGTTTTTCAATTGGCCACCACCGCGACTGATCGTAGCGTAGCTCCTGAAGATGAATCGCGTACCGATTCGAAACATGTCGAACGATATTCGACTTCTACGACGTGAGTAAGCCCATTTCGTGTGTATTTTAATATGTCTTAGCCCATTCCCTGTGCCTAAAACTAAAGATAAAGATAAAGATAGTTTATTTGTAAACATGAGTATTACACACAGTTGTTTTAAAATGAAGATATAATGTCCTCCATGTTTTGCCTTTCGGCGTACAAATAACAATTCACAACTGTTGATAACTTAACTAGACAGCGAAATAATGGAAATATACATTCATGATGATGTCATACTAATATTAAATTAAATTCAATCATCATTCATATTAAAATAACTTTCTGATATTAATAATTACAAATATTACAATCATTTAAAAGATCATTAAAGCTATTCCCTTTTTTACTAATAATTTCATAAGTTCTCGCTTAAAACCTGCAATTGTACCTACTGTCTCGTATCTCTTTAGGTATCTTATTATAAATTTTAGGAGCAATGCCGAGAATACTTTTCCTCAGTAGAGCATTGTTAGAGATCTGATTTAGTACCTTAGTGTCCCGTGATCTTAGATGATAACTGTTAGGGATATTTCCTCGTTGAAACAGATCAGGATTGCTCTTAATAAATACAGCAACTTCGTAGATGTAGATTTAGGGAAATGTCAATATTTTATAAAGTATGGTTTACTGCTATCTAGTGGTTTCAGGCCAAACATTGCTCGTATACATCGCTTTTGGATTTTAAAGACACTGTCCCGATCTGTACAATTTCCCCAAAATATCACTCCATATCTTAGTATAGATGCCACTAGCGCGTGGTATGCGGATAAAACAATCTCTACACTTACTATTTGCCTCAGTTTATGTAGCGCATAGTTATGACGATTTAGCCAGTTATGAGCTAGTAACTTCGACATGTTTTTTCCATTTAAGAGATTGATCTATATAAACACCCAAGAACTTTAGGTTTTCTACTTCTACTAGGAGAGAAAAGACTTCGCAATACAGAAATATTGTTCTCGTGACCTCTTCGAGTCTCTGACTGAAAAGTCCATTGCATTCGTTTTTAATTTACACCTGCCGCAGCGCTGTGAGCAGTGTTAACTGGCTCGAATCCAGCCTCCACAACACGGGCTACCAGCAAACAGCCAAGAATATGTTCCGTCTAGCGCGTTTACACGGATTGCAATGCAATACGTGGCGAGAAATACATGTTTTTTTTAGTTTGGAGCCACTATGTTGAGGGCTCCACCTGGCCTGATGATTAGCAAAAGGGGAGCCCAAGTCGCAATGGCAACTGTAAAGAAAGCATTTCGTTCCAAATGTATAGGGTTCTTCAAGAGGAGTAAATAGGTTTTTAAAGGGTCGGCAACGCGCGTGTGATGCTCCTGGCGTCGTAAGCGTCCATAAGCGGCGGTAACAGCTTAACATCAGGCGGGCCGCATGCTTGTTTGTCACCGCCGTAGTATAAAAAACGTAAAGTCGGGAGAAGCGCGCCAGCGGGGTAAGTGCACCTACCATATCGAAATATCGAAAAGTACAGATGTTAATATCGCCATGATAATTTTTTCAACAAACTATAGTTCCGTAAGACAGACAAAACGCATACAAAAAAAATAGATAAAAATGGTACAAGGCCTTAATATAAAAACTATGAGTAATGTTCGGCTGTAGACGGAGCAGTTTTGGGAAGATCGCCGTCCACAGACGTGGTGCCGTATACGGCTCATGTGTTTCCTCCTTATAACTCCTTCAAACGAAGCGTGAAGAAGCATCTCTCGGGCCAGCATGCCAGTGTCAACTGACAAGGCACCGTTGGTTTCTTGTCAGTTGCCATTGCGACTTGCTCCCCTTTTTTTTTTTGCTTACTATCAGGCGAAGTGGAGCCACTACGTTGTGACGTTATTCGTATTTCACATTTCACCACACGTTTGCGGCCACTTCGGCAAAGTATCAAATGATTCTGTAATGTTAACTGCGCTAGTAAGAATTATAATGTGGTACTAATACGTGTATTATACTTACGTATACGTACCAACCAGATACATCACATCTTCAACTAACCATTTTGAAAGCACAAAAAACCTATTACTAACAATACACGTACATATTTCATTAATCATACGGCAAATACATAATTAGCATATTATCTCTCGGTCATTACTGTCAGCTTTCAATGGCGATTGTTCGTTTGTCTCGCTCACTCTTACTGCGTCCGTGAAGGAGTGAAAGAGAAAGTGCTATGCGCGTGCGCCGCGAACTGTTAGATGCGTTTTGGTGGGAGTTACGAGTGGGAGCGGATAATCGGATTTGTTTTAGCTATTGTTTAGTTGATTAGTACTAGTACATGTTAAGTAGGTTTAAGTATGTCATCAGTGTTGTTGGTTTTTTTAAGATCAATGTTTCATTCATCTGTCAGGCCTACGCAGTACCTATTGGTCTACTGTGCGTTAAAACTTCAACTCGTATTGAATCATTGATCAATCCAATTTCCTGTAAATAATTTACCGCGTGTGTAGCTACCTACGAAGTTTTTCTCAATTGCACGTTTCATTTGAGAAGGTTTAGGCAATTTTCCAAGGTTTCTAATAAGATATTTTGCAGTATGAAAACATTCTTCGATTACCTGTGAGCTTTAAAAAAAAACTGAGGTCTTTCACGACTTTTCGGAAACCTACGTGCAGCTTGCACATCTTTCCTCGTCGTTAGGCAGTCTTAAAACTCCTCAGCACAACTATGAATTAAACGCGACACCAACGTGCAAGAAACACTGCCTGTCTCTTTCTTTTTAATACCGTACGAGATAGACGGGACGCGGGTATTGTGGGTGGCTCAGCTTGGTCGCAATGTCAAAGCAGACTTGTCTATTTGCCGGCTGGAAGTTAGGTGATCAATGTAATAATAGCAGGGTCGTAACAGGGTCGCAACTGACACATCTATCACTAACATCAATTTACGAATGGCAGGTTCCTCCTATCGGGAGCAAAAGGGGCTCAAGTGGTGGAGCAGGCCGCTTTTGACTTGTACCACACTCGCTGCACCGTTACTCTGCGCATTATCGACTATTTTTTGGCGCGTAGTGAAGCCCTCTTGTTTGAAACTAGATAATTGCATTGGCGAGGCGTCTATGAAACCCGATTCCCACCGGCTTTACTATTTTAGAGCATTTGACCTCCCTTCTCTATTGGTCTTCGGGAAGAAGTAGGCTAATTCTGCTTTGACATGTCCAGGGATTTTTCTGACGCCGCGTTACTGGCCGCTTGTGACTTGTACGCTCGCTGCACCGTTACTCCGCGCATTTCGACTGGTTTGTCTGTCAGAAGCGGGTCGCAGTGAACCAGGGGGATCTTGGTAAGTTGTGCTAGCCTGGGTCGCTTGTGGCTTGCACCACGCTCGCTGCACCGTTACTCCGCGCATTTCGACTGGTTTGTCTGTCAGAAGCGGGTCGCAGTGAACCAGGGGGATCTTGGTAAGTTGTGCTAGCCTGGGTCGCTTGTGGCTTGCACCACGCTCGCTGCACCGTTACTCCGCGCATTTCGACTGGTTTGTCTGTCAGAAGCGGGTCGCAGTGAACCAGGGGGACCTTGGTAAGTTGTGCTAGCCTGGGTCGCTTGTGGCTTGCACCACGCTCGCTGCACCGTTACTCCGCGCATTTCGACTGGTTTGTCTGTCAGAAGCGGGTCGCAGTGAACCAGGGGGACCTTGGTAAGTTGTGCTAGCCTGGGTCGCTTGTGGCTTGCACCACGCTCGCTGCACCGTTACTCCGCGCATTTCGACTGGTTTGTTTGTCAGAAGCGGGTCGCAGTGAACCAGTGACCGAAACGGTGTCGCCGACGCCTTTGATCGAGATACAACGAGTACTACAGATGAGATAAATATGAGGACTTTGAAAGTAATAATGTGATGATGTATGTATGCGTTTATGTTTCGGTTAAAGGGTCAAACTTCTCGTCTTAGCTTAAATTTTATACCTATTGAATATAATTTAAACTTAGTTTTTGGCATTAATATGTAAGACTCCTTAGATTCTTATTGGGTTTAAGAAATTTTAGTAGTTATAGTAATTTGGCATAATTAAATAAACCAACTGAAGGTAGCTCTGTGGAAAATTAGGAAATATCGTTTCGAGTGTAAGTTCAGACTATATTATTATTTTTATGAATACAAAATTGTACGGCATCCACTATGGCATGGCAGGCAAGAATCGAACCCGCGACCTCTACCTATCCGGAGTAGTGCTATGAACCCTGACCGACCGCGATGTCGAGAATATATATAGAGGCCTTAGGTATTCCTTCTAAAAAAAAACATTATGAAAAATATATTGATAATTTCAACCAACTTTTTGAAGTGAATAATAGTTTTCCCTGAGTTCTAGAGAGCAACATAACATCATGTTTTCATTGCGTGCTATCGAAAATAAGTTGAAAAATCAAATTTTGACAATTTTGAGTAGTTTTTAAAAGAAAAATTGTCAATGATAAATTCAAACTGTAGGTTTTAAATATATACCAATAACTCCTAATAGCCCTGTTCTAGGCAGTAAATAATGTTAATAAACATTGTTTAATCATACAGAAAAATGTCTAAAACCATGAGCATTTTAGAAGGAATAAGGCCTCTTAAGAAACATGTTTGATCATAGAGAAAAACTTCTAAAGCACTCAGCATTTTGAACGAATAAGGAGCCTTAATCGAACTCTCATATATCGATAAGTAGGAATAAAAAAATAGGTGTAAATTCACACACGGTCCACACTCCACACGGAACGAACGTTGACATTAAAGTCGAAATAAAAATTGTTTCTGAAATCCTTCTGCTATTTATACCCACTTGAACACTAGTGAAGGAGGTCGTAAACCGTCCGTCTGTCCGTCTCTTATTGCCTCGTAAACCTCAGCTGTCCCGACCCTTAAACTGATAGGCCTTGAGGGTCTAGACCTTTATCACAACATAATATGAGTATAGGTACGGATGTTTCAGGATTGAAGTGGCAATGGGCAGGGCATGTAGTCCGGAGAATGGACGGCCGTTGGGGCAGCAAGGTCCTGGAGTGGCGACCACGTATAGGAAAGCGCAGCGGGTCGGCCCCCGACTAGATGAACGGATGACCTCGTGAGTAGCGGGGAATCAATGTATGCGGTTTGCACGGAATCGCACTTTGTGGCGAGTCATGGAGAGGCCTATGTTCAGCAGTAGACGTCGGTGGCTGATAGATAGACAGGTACGAATGTTAGATATTCAATTGTTGTCCGAGCGAGCTTAGCGTCTCAGTTTCAGTGTGGCCCACAATTCTTTCATATGCTCGTTTGTCGGGATTTCCAGCTGTGCTCACCTACAGGACAGGTTGCATTTTTAAACCGAATCTCCGACCCGCATCTGTTTTTTGTTTTTATGTTGTTTCTGTTCTATGTTGTGTGTTAACCGTATCTGTTTCACCTTATGGTTGCTGGTAGAGAATGCCTCATGACATGACATTATGTCCGCCTTTTTTACGATAAGTTTTCTTTTGTGAAATACATAAAATTCTACCTGATACATGTTAAAATATATTAAAATAATCTAATAACTTATTGTTACTTGTAGCGCCACCTAGTGGCCATATTTGTTGTTTGTACCATATGTTCCTAATCTGTGGTTATAATTAAAAAGTTAGTCTCATTGCAACAGCTATTGTGTTTTATTAGGTTATTGGTCCAGAGCGCTTTTAAATTAAAATATTTAGTTAGTTTTGTCAAAATGTCGACGGCAAGTTATATAGTTAATGTGCCAAAACTTAAGGGACGCGAAAACTATGATGATTGGGCGTTCGCGGTGAAAAATTTTCTGTTGTTGGAAGGAATTGATATCGACAACATAGCGGCGGATTTGAGTGAAGCAGAACAAAAGAAGGCTAAAGCGAAGCTCGTGATGACAATCGATCCTACGTTGTACGTGCACATCAAGAACGAAAACACAGTTTCTACATTGTGGCTCAAGTTGAAACAGTTATTTGACGATAAGGGATTTACTCGGAAGATAAATTTACTTCGGACATTAATATCTATACGTCTTGATAATTGTGAATCGATGACAAGTTATGTGTCTCAAGTGGTGGAAACGGCGCAACGTTTAAAAGGAACGGGTTTTGAAATCAATGACGAGTGGATCGGTTCATTGCTGTTAGCCGGACTTCCAGAAAAATTCTCGCCAATGATAATGGCGATTGAACATTCAGGTTTGACCGTTAGTACAGACGTGATAAAAACGAAGTTGCTTGATATGACTTCTGAGGTTGGTAGTAGTGGAGCAGAATCTGCGTTTTGGTCGCACCATAGATCGAAACCTGGCAACACTCTACACGTTAAGTCAAAACCCTCAACGACAAATGTCAACAAAGCGTCTACTGGTACGAAGCAAATAAAATGCTACAATTGTAAGAAAATCGGCCACTACAAGAACCAGTGTACTGAATTAATAAAAAGGAAAGAAGCAGGTGCATTCAGCGTAGCCTTTTTAAATGGAGAATTCAGCACAGAAGACTGGTATATCGACTCGGGGGCAAGTTTTCATATGACGGCAAACCAAGAAAGCCTATTGCAAACACGACACGGACAAGAAACTAAAGAAATAGTTGTTGCTAATAAAATGACTATGCCAGTTATGTGTTGCGGCGATACACAGATTACGACAGTGGTGCATAATTCTCAGTTTGACATTCCAGTGCGAAATATTTTGTGCATCCCAAATCTCACGACAAATCTGTTGTCAGTTAGCCAGTTGATAGCAAACGGAAATACTGTTACATTTAAGAAGAATGCTTGTCATATCCGTAATCGACAGAATGTGCTAATAGGAATTGCTAATTTAAAAAATGGAGTGTACAAATTAAACACTGTGAAAGAAGAGAAAGTGTTAGCGGCGGCAGTAGCTCCGACAGCAGTGGCACCGGCGACATCGGCGGCGGCGACACCGTCGGCGGCGGCACCGGCACCGGCGGCGGCGGCACCGGCACCGGCGGCGGCGGCACCGGCGGCCGTGGTAGCACATGCCAGAGATGCTAGGAGGTGGCATAGAAGACTGGGACACATCAATAGCAGTGACCTAGAGAAAATGAAGAATGGCGCTGTGGAGGGTGTGACATATAAGGATAAGGCAGAAATTCAGAAATCTAACTGTGAAGTCTGTTGTGAGGGAAAACAGGCTCGCCTACCCTTTCCATCTGGTAACCATAGGAGTGAAACACTGCTGGAGGTGATACACTCGGATTTATGTGGACCTATGGAGACAAAATCACTTGGTCAAGCAAGATATTTTCTACTTTTTGTGGATGATGCCAGTCGCATGACATTTGTATATTTTTTGAAAGAAAAAAACCAAGTGTTACGGTATTTCAAAGAGTACCAGAAAATAGTGGAGAACCAAACAGGAAATAAAATAAAGGTACTCCGGACAGACCAAGGAGGAGAATTTTGTTCACAACTGATGGAAGAACATTTAAAAATGTCAGGTATAATCCATCAGAAGACAAATCCCTACAGTCCTGAACAAAATGGTCTTTGTGAACGCTTTAACAGAACAATAGTTGAGCGTGCCAGGTGCTTACTCTTTGAAGCTGGACTAAACAAAAGTTTTTGGGCTGAAGCGGTCAACACAGCAGTTTACCTGAAAAACAGGTCGCCGGCATCAGGCTTAGGCCAGATGACACCATTTCAGAAATGGACAGGCAAGAAACCGGATATGAGTCACATCAGAGTATTCGGGAGTCCTGTGATGGTGCATGTACCCAAAAACAGAAGACAAAAGTGGGATAAAAAGGCCATGAAGTTGATTTTGGTGGGTTATCCAGAAAATATAAAGGGATACAGACTGTACAACCCAGACACAAAGCAGATTACTACGAGCAGAGATGTAACTGTCCTGGAAAAAGAAGAGAAGGAAACAGATTATGCTCAGATAGTAGTGCAGGAGATAGTGCCAGACAGAACAAGAAATGAAGAAGAGGACGACGAGTCAGTGGAGGAAGAAACTGAAGAAGAAAGGACTCTTCTAGATGAAAACGATCCGACCTATGTCTGTGATGAATCCAGCTCAGGCTTATCCTCATCAGATGACTCATATCGCACTATAGGTGAAGAAGAGAATACAGACGAAGCTCCCATAGTAGTCAGCAAGCGTGTCAGAAAGCCAGTAGAACGGTATGGTTTTACAAACCTATGTGTGACAGAAGAGCAGATGTCCTGTGATGCAGAAATCACCTATGAGGAAGCGATGAATGGGCCAGAGAAAGAGATGTGGAAGAAGGCAATGATGGAAGAGCTGAAGGCTTTCGACGAAAATCAAGCATGGGAGATGGTGGATGAAAAAGAAGCAGACAGAGTAGTACAGTGCAAGTGGGTGTTTAAGAAAAAATATGAAAGTGATAACAAAGTGCGTTATAGAGCTCGGTTAGTGGCTAAGGGCTTCACCCAGAAAGAAGGAGTGGACTATACACAGACATATTCACCAGTTCTTAGGTATTCAACGTTGAGAATGTTATTTGCTTTAAGTGTAAAAATGAATTTTGAAATAACCCATCTTGATGTCACTACGGCATTCTTAAATGGCTATCTTGATGAAAATGTATACATGCAAGTTCCACCAAACTTAAAATGTAGTAAGAATACTGTCCTTAAATTAAAACGTGCAATATACGGACTAAAACAATCTGCCAGGGCATGGAATAAGAGAGTAGACGACTGTTTGTTGGAACTTGGTTATGTAAAGTCAAAACTAGAGCCATGCTTGTACAGTAAGAAAAAAGATAATGAGCAGATTATAATAACTGTGTTTGTAGATGATTTTTTCATCTTCTCTAATAGTAGTGCTATGACAGAGGAGTTGAAAAAGAATTTGATGTCAAATTTTAAAATTAAAGACTTGGGGCAGATAAAAAGATGTTTAGGTATGAGAGTCAAAACTTATGAAAATGGCAGTATATCCTTAGACCAAGAGCAATTTGTCAGTCATATATTAAACAAATTTGATATGTCAAATTGTAATACTGTTGATACACCGATAGAAAACAATTTAAAACTAGAAAAATCTGAAAATGTTGTAAATTCACAATATCCTTATCAGCAGCTTATAGGTAGCCTAATGTATCTCTCTGTACTCACCCGACCAGATATTAGTTACAGCGTTAGTTATCTGAGTCAATTTAATAATTGTTATGGAACTGCGCATTGGAAACATGCTAAAAGAATATTAAAATATTTGCAAAAAACAAAATCATTTGGGTTGATGTTCACAAATGATAGTTGTAATTTAGAAGGGTTTGTTGATTCTGATTGGGGATCAAATACCATTGATAGGAAATCCTATACAGGATTTTGCTTTAAGCTATCAGGCACTGTAATATCATATGAATGTAAGAAACAACCGACAGTGGCCCTATCTAGTACAGAAGCGGAGTACATGGCAATTTCTGAGGCATGTAAGGAGGCAATTTATTTAAAAAATTTGCTTTCAGAAATTGTCAGTTGCGACTATATCATTACCCTGTATAATGACAATCAAGGTGCGCAGAAGTTGACAGAGAATCCTTTGTTTCATAAAAGGACAAAGCACATTGATGTACGTCACCATTTTGTTAGGGAAGCTGTTGCTAACAAACTTGTGAAAATAGTTCATCTGCCAACATCTGAAATGCCTGCTGACCTATTAACAAAAGGACTAAGCAGTGTAAAGCATAACTATTTTGTTAATAAGTTGGGTATTCAAAGCGTTGTATGATAAGCTTTGTTGAATTTTTTTTTGTTTTTTATGTTTATGAAGCTTAGATTATTTTAATAAGTGGAGGTGTTAAAATATATTAAAATAATCTAATAACTTATTGTTACTTGTAGCGCCACCTAGTGGCCATATTTGTTGTTTGTACCATATGTTCCTAATCTGTGGTTATAATTAAAAAGTTAGTCTCATTGCAACAGCTATTGTGTTTTATTAATACAACTCTCTGTTTTTAGTAATAAATTGCTTAATTTGGGTTCATGTTATACAAATTATAATTATTACACGGGTTGAAAAACATGCTGCCATTCATTTTAGTTTTAGGCACTATGTGTCTAATTACTTTGAAATGACACATAACGATATGAACTGTATCAATTGACATTTACAAGTTATTTAAATATAAACAAACCACATCGCTAAAACAGACATAGATAAAATACTTTAGACAAACGTCATTACATTAGCAACATCGAATTTCATACAAACTTGCAAATACGTAACCAAAAAAAATACTTTTAGTACAGAAAAGACATTTTAGATGATTGAAAGACTTAAAATGTCAATGTTAATGTGTGACAAAGTCCCTGGCATACCTAATACGTGTAAAAAACATCCATCAGCCAAGGAAGTAATCCAACGGGATCAGTGCTTCGGATGACGAAGGTTGGCTTAGCCAGTTAGCGCTTATACCTATACCTAGATATAGCCCACTTTACTTGATTAAGGATTGACTACATAAGCACAGTGCCAGAATGCGATTCCCAATTTACCTGTCTCGCTCTCTGTTCGCAACACAACAAACAACAGAAACAACACAAAAACAACAACAGATTCGGGTCGCAGATTGAAACTAAATCAATTACCCTTAAATTAAAGTCAATTAATTGCCATATACTGTGTTAGAAATGCGTTCAGCCTGCTATTGCATAGCAGTTCGGGTAAAATGGTCGCGTTCCGAGCCGGGTCGCGCGACCACACCGCCTTCGAAACGACCGGGTCGCGAGGTTCAACGCGGGCGCGACCCAATCGCTTGCAGACGTGTATGTTAGTAATCCATAAATACATTCACACGTGGTAGCTGCCAAGATCTTACCATGAGTTGGTATACAGTGACAGTACTCGCTAGAGACTGCGTAAATAATCGTAGTTCTCCAAAGAAACCGCTAGGAGCGCTGTACTATTCTCCATACAAATAATTTACGCTGTCGCAAGCAAGTATGATCATGTTAACTCATGGTAAGTACTAAGCCGTCTTTACGAGATCCAACGCCAGAGACCACGTGTGGTTCCGCGTTAGTATCCGCAATACTCATGTGACAAAAATGTTCATACGCAGAGGTCGTTGGCAGCGCGAACATGGCTGCATTGTTTTGGGTCAGTCACTCGCAGCCATGCTAATCGCGTCTCGGCGCTCGCGCAGCTTACATACGCAGCTAGGGGACTTGATTTAAAACGTCAATCTGCAATAATACCTACCTACCTACACACGCATACATGGCTTCAATAATTTACGAGATTCGATTCTTATCGTTGGTATATCCGCTAATCTTCTCTATCGTTCAGTTTTCTGTTTCCTTGATACGATATAGTGCCAATGATAGATCAATAAAGAGGAAGTACCTACGTACGGAGAAAAACAAACTATGTATAAGAAAAGATAAAAGACCAAGCCAAGTGCGAGTTGGACTCGAGCACCGAGGGTTCTGTACAACTAATAATTATTAGCTTTTTTGTTTTCTCAGTCGTCATAACGGCAACAGAAATTATACATCAACCAGACAACCCAATCACAAAATTGAATTTTTTTAGAGTTCTATTTCATAAAAGAGGACCGTTGTCACCCGACGGTCTGTTTAATAGAGCTTATCTTCTTGGAACCTTTTTTTATAAGAATGCTTGATAAATGTAACCGTATTAGATTTCGCAAAAAAATTAAAAAATAGTCGAGTAGTAGATTTTAATTTGAAATGCTTTTTCCATAGACGTTTAAATAGTGCCAAGTGTCTCCTCTGGTCATATGCGCTGTGACATGGAGACTGTACTTAGTCAAATCTCTAAGATAAGTGATAACACTCTCTGCAAATAAGAGATGTCTTTGCTCCCTCTGCAAATAACTACTGAAGTGAAGAGTACATTGTCTCCCGGCGAATGAACAGTGGGAAATACCAGGAGATATCATACATATAGGTATGTAATTATTATAATTAAGTATACTCAATTTGTTTACTGTCCTTCGATATTGATGTTATTGGATATCTAAGAGCCTGCTTAACAAAGCAGATGGCCAGATGCTTTGTATTCCAAACAACGCTTTTTAATTAGAAGTACTCAGTCACACTCTTAAAATAAATAATAATTTATTGTTAATAAACATAGCCTAAGCTAAAATATGAATAAAGGGGATAATAATATGCACCACAAAATAAAAATAAGAAAACAAAAGGAAATAAAAAAACATTAAAGTTAAATACAGTACACAAATGAAATAAAGTATTTTCACACCGCTAATCTTCAGCATACTTTTCCACTTAGAACAAGCTTTATGGAGCCTAAAGCAAATCTTATTCAATGAAAACCTGAAATCACACAAATTTTATAAAGGCGAAAGTTTGTGAGTGTGTTTATGAGTATGTTTGTTACTTCTTCACGTTCAAGCGGCGGGACCAATTGTGATTGTGATAAATGTTGGTATGAAGGTAGCTTCACACACCCTTCATTCACACGTAGGCTACTTTTTATCCCGAAAAAATGTAATGTTCCCGCGGGATAAGCGGGTAGCACCGCATGACGCAGATAGTATATTATCATTAGGAACTTAAACTGAATGAATAAAGGGTAATTGAAAGTTTATTGTAATACCTTTTTTTCTACTATGTTAAAAAAATTGGGCAAGTGCGAGCCCGACTCGCGCATGAAGGGTTCCGTACCTATACATATATATATAATCTATAACAAGTTTGTTGTCCATACAAATAAATAATAAATGAGCCCCCCTTAAATATTTATTTTATTTTATTTATAGTATTTGTTATTATAGCGGCAATAGAAATACATCATCTGTGAAAATTTCAACTGTCTAGCTATCACCGTTGTTGAGATACAGCCTGGTGACAGACGGACGGACGGACGGACGGACGGACGGACGGACGGACGGCGAAGTCTCAGTAATAGGGTCCCGTTTTTACCCTTTGGGTACGGAACCCTAAAAACTTGGCCTAATGATAGCCCTCTGAACTTGTTTAGCCCTAAATCTCCACGGCGTACTTACATTTTGAGAACCACTGCTCTAAACTGACGTTAATTTAATATTTTCGTTAATAGATCTCTTTTTTTTAATCCAAATAGCACGACATGCTTCTTGATAACAGTGATTGATCTCCAAAAACATATAAAACTGCTAAATTAAAAAAATAACCAAAGGGCCGGTGTGCAAAGTATCACAACCGCGAAATCGCACAAAACAGGTCCGAACAAACCGCCCAACCAACTTTCTATTATAAAACGCGTGATCAGCGCCAAATCACTCAAATTGCTGCCCGTAGACAATTCCGAGTGTGGAACGAATCGTGTTTATGGAAATTTTCAAATTGTTACATTGGCTTTTACCTATTTGACCTGGTTTGTTTGAAACTGTACTTTGGATGATTTGATGATGGCTTTCTTGGTAATTTGTAGGTAGTACGAAGCTTCTGTAAATTATTGTTATTAGTTCTTGGATCTCTAGGAAAATAAACAAAAAAAATCTCATTGAAGGTGAAACAAATATCATCTACCTACGGTTGTTTTTGATCACTTTTTACATCTATCTTCTTCGCCTTTTGAAAATGTACCTACATGCAATTATGTTTTTAAGTTAACAAATCTATACCTACGTATGAAGATACCTCGATTTTATTTTATTATTTTTTAATCATTTAATAGTTAACCAAAATAACAGCTTAGAATGAATTAAATTAACCCTTAAATGCATGATGATGTATACTTACACTTTACTGAAATGACACAAGTCAAAATCTGAATATCCATACTAATCCATACTAGTCCATACTATATACTATTATACTATATACTATATATACTATATATATATACCATATACTATACTATACTATACTATATACTATTATACTATAATATTATAAATGCGAAAGTGTGTCTGTCTGTCTGTTACCTCTTCACGCTTAAACTGCTGAACCGACTTAGATGAAATTTGGTATGGAGATAGTTTGAGACCCGGGAAAGGACATAGGATACTTTTCATCCCGAAAAAGTTTAGTGTTCCCGTGGGATGAGCGGGTAACACCGCGGGGCACAGCTAGTTGTCAATATAGACTTTGTCAAGATTGTCCCGAAATCTCAAACTGACGAGGATTAGAGGATTGCTTATTACGTCATTTCAGAAATAAAATTATCGTAATAGCATTTAAGGGTTAATGAGTATACATTTTTTTTGACCGACGACGTTCAGTTAGTAACCTAAAAAATCTAAAATTTCGTCAATTTCGAAACAGGTCTGGTGAGACAGCTCATAGAACCCACTAAGGGCTAACACACTTGCGCTTTGCGAGCGACTTGTCTTTACAAATAGCGTCGCCGCCTAGTCGCTGTAACTGTTATAAATTATTGGTTGCTGTTTTGTTATATAATTATAATTGTTTTCGGCTTTGTTCGATGTATGAGTGAGATAGCAATAGGATTTTGTCAACTTTAGGTAAATATCGATCCGAATATCCGATGCCTGGTGATATGACCCTAGTCTAGTGTATATACCCTAGTGTAGTCAGGGCATTTTCCCCAATGTAACACCACACCGTAAACAATGTGCAAAAACGCCTCATCCTCAAAGTGGCAAAAACGCTTGATCGATTGAATGTGAGCAAATGAAATTAGTGCCGCGTTAGCGACGCCGTCACTTACTCTGATGAGCAGATATTGTAATTGAGCGCGGCGGCAGTTTAGCGCGTTCGAGCATACATACTCACATACATAGCTAGTCGGCTGCAGAGAAGTATAGTCTGGTTAAAATATCTTCGCCCCAGCAATTTTAGTTTTTTATCAGTAAGTCGGTATATGACAACTCTGAAGATCAGGGCACTAATGAGGGCAGCGCGTTCGAGCATACATACACACATACTGTCGTGCATGTATGCATAGGTATATATAACTTACAGGCGGTGGTTGCGCCTAACGAATAAGTCATATATAAGTCATTATTATTATTATTTTATTATTAAGAGCCTATATTGTCCCACTGCTGGGCAAAGGCCTCCCTCTCATTCTTCCATGCGTCCCTGTCCCGAGCAATCTCCCACCAGTATATAAGTCATATAAGTATTTATTCATTTAACAACTTACATTGTGTTTGAAATCACATTAATAAAAAATATATACAATAAAAATAAATTAATCAACTAAAAATAATAATAACTCGATAAAATCAAATAAAACTAGTTCGTTGACAGCTACCCGACCTATTGCTTGTGTGCTTGCCCGCTCCCTTATTTATCACATACATAGCTATACAGCTGGAGAGAAGTAACTATCCGAAAGTTGTATGAAAGACTTCAACATTTTGACGAAGCGTTTGGAGCAGTTTGTAAGCACCTGCCTGCCGGCAGTCCCGGGTTCGAATCCCGGCCAGGGCAAATATTTGTGTGATCAACTCGAATATTTGTGATTGGGTCATGGTTTGTTCTATGTATTTAAGTATATAAGTATCTATATCTATATATCGCCGTTGAGTACCCTTAACACAAGCCTTCTTGAGCTTAAGAGGCCTTATTCCTTTTAAAATTTCTTTTTTTCATATTATGGCAAATATATTGATAATTTCCACCAACTCTTTGAACTGAATAAGATTTTTCCCCGAGTTCTAGGTAGTAACGTAGCTATTTCATGCTTTCATTGCGTGCAGTCGAAAATAAGTCGAAAAATCTAATTTTCCGCGTGAATTTTGTCAATTTCGAGTAGTTTTTGAAACAAAAATTATCAATGAAAAGTTCAAACAGTAGGTTTTAAATATATACCAATAAATCTCAATAGCCCTGTTCTAGGTAGTAACATAAATAATATGTTAAAAAACATGTTTGGTAATAGAGAAAAATGTCTAAAACAATCAGCATTTTAAAAGGAATAAGGACTCTTAATTTGGGACAACAATGATTTGTGTGAGTTTTTCCAATATTTATTTATTTTTATTTATTGCTTTACAACACTGATCTCGTTATGATATTTGGTTACTATATTGCAGATATAACCATACCGGGGCTTTCGGTCCACGAATGATTTAGCACTAGGTAGTCCCGGCAGTAGGCGTAGTATATCTGCAATAGTAATCAAATATCAAAACGGGTTCGATTTTACAAATTAAAAAACTCCTCATTATTAATTAATTCGTCAAATTAAAAAGTAGGCTTACTATGACCATGACCAGTTGTGATTGTGATGTGGCATTATAATGTGGGGTATATCGCCATCAGTATGATTTACACCAAACAAACGGTGAGATAACTTAGTGCTGAACTGGAGATGTTATATTGCCCTATAAAGTTCACCACAAAATAACTAATCTAACTTTTTTTAAGTACCTAGCTAAAATAACTTAACAATTTATAACAGCTGCTCGCGTAAAACCATTTTAAATTAACGAAATCAAGGTAAATAAATCAACAAAACAGATGCAAACTTTCTCTCAACAAAATAAACTTAAAATATATCCCCAATTTGAACTTCACGACTTAGAAATAATAAAATATCTTAATATTCGAATTAATCTAAGGAACTGCGGCGATAAATTCATACACAGTAAATTATGGCACTGATGAGCTTCCTTATCAGGTTTAGTCTCTCGCTTTAATTCTATTTATTAGATAAGGACGGTATGATGGGCTCGATTGAGGGAGATAAGTGGGAAGGAGGGTCGCGCTGCAATCACATTCAAAAAGAGCTTAAGTGCCTTTGGAACAGGCGTGCTCATAGACTGTTTTGGACGGGGTTGGAAGTTAGGGCAGTTAAACACAAATGCTGTGGCCACAGACGGACCGAACGGCGATAGACCGGGTTCTTTTGAGAGTGCAATAATTATTCGGGTTTGGAGAATGGTTGTGTTTGTATGTATGGGTATTACGATTCGTAATGTTATCCAGACTTGTGCGTATTGTGGCTGAAAGGTGTTGTGTTTCGTCAAATTCGTCGTTTTCGCGGCCGGTTACCCAACAACCGTTGCTTCACACGTCGCTGATCTAAAGTGTTCATGGAATTTTGATAGTTTATATTAATAATATGCATGTTAGATTGTAAAGTATATGTCTGAATTAAATTGATTCGATTTGATTTGTAGCGGATGTTATATACCTAGTCCTAGTTATAGTGAGTGCCGTATTTTTAAAATGTAATTTGCATTGTTGCTGTTTCGGATAATTTAGTTTTGTATAACCTTAAGTTATGGCACTCCAGGTTTTTTATATACTTGTTTTAACCCTATTAATTTGCTGCATACATACTGCTGACTGTTTGTTGCATAAATAAAAAGAAGAAAAAAAAATCGGTTCTGCTATCGAATAGTATTACATTACATTGCATCGCGGGTCTACGGGGTAGTGGATTGAGTTCAAATGCTTGACCTAACCCCGCATTGTAAATAAACTGTCACGCGAGTTCACGTCTCGTCTAAATGGACCTTTTAAACGGCACAATTATATCACGACATCGAAAAACTGCTGCGCAGACGCCTACGTCGACGAATGACGTCAAAATTTCAATGATCAAAAATTTCATTCAAATTCTGTTGATTTTGGAACTCTTCTCTATTTTTCAGGCTTCCGTACCCAAAGGGTAAAAACGGGTCCCTATTGCTAAGCCTTCGCTGTCCGGCCGTCCGTCTGTCACCAGGTTGTATCTCATGAACCGTGATGGCTATGTAGATAGTTGGAATTTTCACAGATAATGTATTTCTCTTGCCGCTATAGTAACAATCCATGATAAAATAATTATAATTAATGAAATATAATTTTCCCATACAAAAATAGGGGCTTTTCCATGATATTTCGTTGGAAGCGTATTTTCTCATGAACCGTAGTAATAGGTAGACAATTGAAAATTTCACAGAATGTATAGTTTTGTTATAACGACAAAAAAGTAAGTAAAAATTATAGGGTCCAAACAAAGAACGTGTTTTTTTGATCACGGAACACTTCGTCCGCGAGTGCGAGCACTTTGCCGGTTTTTTTTGCTATGACGTCAGGGTCAGGGTCACAGTGAAAAATCACCGCTTGGCGTTCAAGAGGTTAAAAGACTCAACGAAATATCAAGTACCTACATAAATTGAGCGAAAAAGAGAGAATGGAGAATTGCTGGACCGATGTAGGTCACTGGTTCAGTAACAGCCGGTTTAAATATACTTATTTTAATGTTTTTTATTTTTTATTTCAAACCTCTTATCTAAAAGTGCTTCCATGTTTTATCCCGGCCTCAAAATAGTGCAAGTCTATTCCCAGCGTTGAATTAATTACCTGGAACAAAAAAGAAACATTAAGATTTTAAGGAAAAGTGTAGGTACCGTTTTTAGACAGAATATTATAGGGTTATTAAAGGAGTTTTATATACCTTCTGAACTTACAATATAGATAAATTGAGTAGGATAATCTAATTAGAACTTGCAGTGATCCATTTGCAATCAAGATTTATGAACGATATATACAGGGTGGTACGAAACGAGGTGTTTTCCTGTTACTTCCCAAGTCTACTCACGATTGCGATCAACTTACTAAGACCACAATCGAAATGTTAAATAAATGTACACATTACCACAGACCATACCATAGTCTTGCCGGAAGATCAGCGCTGGCTTTCGAGTTAGCATTGTGGTGAATGGCACTATTTCGAAGCATAGTTTAGTTTTTAGTTGTATGTTTTTGTATTTAAACTATTGCACGCGAATGAAGTTTATTTATTTGTTTCTTCTTTCTATACTAAAGTTGTCCATTAGTCTCAAGTTTTCAATGGAGATTTTATTTTACAAGTTTATGACGTTGGTCTCACACTAAACGTTGGTCGTAAATATGAGGTGACTCGGAAAGTAACAAGAAGGCCCCTCGTTCCATGCCACCCCGTATAGAAGCGACACAACACAAAATCACTATTAAAACTGACAAAATCACTATTAAAACTGCATATCGATGGAAACACAATTGGGGCATACAATTACGTCATTCCGCTTGGCAATTGATGCATGTCCGGTCATATTTCAATTCATTATAATCAGCAGTTTCAATCTGAACTTGAAACTGATGACCACCACAAAGCGAATGAACAACTGTGGTCGCTGCAAACTGTATTTGCTCATGCTACACAAATTTTGTTTAGGCTACAGCTACATAATAATGTGGGATGACGCCATGTCTTTAACCCGATTTAAAAATAACTTAGTACCTACTTAAATGTTTACAAAGAAGCGAAAAGTTGAAAAATTGAATGGTGGGTAGATGGCGCTACGATGCCACCCTAAGGCATGTTGAAGCAACTGGTTGAAAGATTCAATGGCTCTGACATCTGGTTCGGTGGTCCAATTGGTAGGACGCCCGTGTTGGCCCGGAAAGCCGTTGGAAACGCAGGTTCGAATCCTGTCTGAACTATAAAAATTTTCAACTTTTCGCTTCTTTGGAAACATTTGGTTTACGTGCAGACGTTACTGCTTTAATAAAAAATAACTTAGTACTTTTTTCTGTTTTACCTAAGGTCTTTTACCTATATGTATAGCTTTCATGCTTAGTAAGGAACGTCATGATCATGGCATTAAGCAGAAGGGCTTCTCCGATGATGTTTTAAATTCGACCGTCGTATAATGCCGTCTGTATCGATCTCCTGTAAAAGTATATTTGAGTGAGCGGGACGGCACTATATGACGGTCGAATTTCGAACATCAAAGTAGCCATTCTACCGTTGTTTCATCTTTACGTCACCCTTTGCCGTAATGCACACTAATGCGTCTGGCCAAGGCAAGACTTGCAATTTTAGACAAACCATAGGCGGCAATTCCTAAAGCCCCAGATCGCATATTTATGGCCCTCACCTTCAGCTCAGGCCACAAACACCTGCAGCCAGAGACATTCACGAATCCACCGCCCTAGGTAAGTAATAAATAAATAAATATTATGGGACAATCATACACAAATCGACCTAGTCCCAAACTAAGCAAAGCTTGTGCTTGTACTATGGGTACTAGACGACGATATACATAATATATAAATACATACATATATAGACAACATCCATGAACCAAGAACAAATATTCGAGTTCATCACACAAATATTTGCCCCGGCCGGGATTCGAACCCGGGACCGCCGGCTCAGCAGGCAGCTGTCTGCAAACTGCGCCAACCGCGTCGTAATGTACTATTTACACGAGTTTCTTATCGACTGAATTACACTACAATATTTTCACATTCCAGTTATGACTAAGAACAGTGTCTAATGATCAACTAATGATAGTTATTATAGTGGATCGTGTCACACCGCGGAGGACGAGACACGTAGAGATATCGGTGTGACATTATGGACAAAGAACATTGTTTACCTTATTTAGCACCGGTTGGCATTAGGGTTGCCAGATCGAATGCCCTAATTATCGAGGTTTTTTTTTGGATTTTGTGAATTTGGTCGGGAGAAACAAAATATGAATCACATTAAAATAAATATATTAAAAACAACGTCGTTCGCTGCCGATAGAAGAGAAAATAGATTAATACTAACAAAAAAAACGTAAAATGGTTTTCTCATGATTATAATTTAATCTATAACTCTAACTCTTTATTGCACACCTCACACATCAAGGAATATACAACACAACATGAGATACATTAAAATAACAGGCAGAGGGAGGCAGAGGTTTACCTAACGTAAGTACATAAATGTAATAAGTTAATTTATCTATAGTACTTATGGAAAAATTTGCAGTTGTATTTCCTTTTGAAATTATAGTTTTATAAACTGAAGTTGTTTTTCGGGAGATTTTTTACTTTGTCGGGAGTCGGGAGGACATACAATTCGGGAGAATCCCGTCAAATGCCGACCACCTGGCAACCCTAGCTGGCATGGTCACGACCGGCCCGTTAAACGTTTATCGGTTTAACATGTTTGTGATTGAATTTCTAAGAGCAATCGTAAAAGTCACAATGTTAAATGAAAACAGGAAGAAAATGCAACAACTTCGTTTCCACAAAAGCAGGCAACTATTTTTGCAAAACTGTTTCGCAATACGGTATTTGATGACAGCTCAAATCAGCTACTCTTTATGAAATGTCAAAAACGATCTGCTAGTATGAAAGTTATATGATGATACAGGCGTGACGTCATAAAAAGCAGTAGTCAAATCAAAACACGTCTTCTTTTTAGTTATTATAAAAAATAGTTTCATTCATTCATAATTTAAGAGCTTCGCTCTTGTCGGTGGAGTAATCGCCACTCTTCCCTATCTCTTGATAGTGTTTTGGTCTCCTGATACGACATAGTGCAAAATAAAAAATAGTATAATGTCCAAAAGTTAGTGATAGTTTATTGGGTTCCGCGTATTTTTTTATGTGTGTTTAGTGGTTTCAATGCCACAATTTATATTCCTAGAGTTAAATACCGTATTGTTTTATTTCCCAACTCACGTTTTCCGAAACCTAAAACTTTTCAGTCTTCTTTTACCGAGCGAGCGAGGGAATCTTTACAAAATATTAGGAACTAAATGGGAAAAAAGGGCTGCCATCCCTCCGGGTTTCCCCACTTTTTCGGACACTTTTTATGTGAATGAAAAATAAAGCTATTTTTTTATAATATTATTTTCGGACACGTCCGGGGTAAGAATGCGATTTACGCCAAATGTCCGGGTTTTTAAAATCTTTGTCCGGGTTCGGCGCATTTAGAGGTGGCAGCCCTAAATGGGAAAGAAATGCTCAGTGTCGGACCCTTTCGATTTTTGCGCAAAAAATCGCTCAGCGTCTGTTTTTGGTCACGGACGCCTAGTTACACACGCGCAAAAATCTAAGCATACACAAACACAGAACATTTCCTTCCTATACAGCTGCTAAAAATTCGTTAAAATTTGTTAAATTTTGAAGGAAACAGACGAGAACAGAACCTCAATTTGTATGGATGAATAAGCAATAGTATTTTCCTCTTAAGGCTCCTTATCCGTTCAAAAATGCTGATTGTTTTAGACATTTTTGTTTATGATCAAACATGTTTCTTAACATATTATAGAACCGGGCTATTAATTGCGATATATTGGTATATATTTGAAACCAACAATTTTAATTTTGAAATAGCTATAGACAATATCTAGAACTCAGAGAATAGTATTATTCACTTTAAAAAGTTGGTTGAAATTATTTATCATAATATGAAAAAAAATACATTTTAAAATGTATAAGGCCTCTTAAGTAAAGGTGTGAAGGGCAATTGAGATAACGAAATGTCATGTGTGTGTGATTACGTTAGGGCTGTCCCTTGCGGATACTTTGATTACGGTGGACAAAGTTAGAGTATATTTGAATGGCGTCATTGGATAAATATCATCATCAGAGCTCGGTGGGGTGAAATGTTTAATGATTTTGTTTATTCAATCAGTAAGTCATGAAACGAAGAAAATAATTTTCAATAAGAAATTTTGAAATTGTTTAGAGAATCCTCATAATTTAACAAAACAATAATTGTACGCTTAAACGCACTTATTTACAGTGAAAATGGCAAATGATTTATTGTCTCCATACAAATATTGGTAACTAACCTCATATGACGTCACATGTAGGTGGCCATTTGTATGGAGCGTTTTTAGCGCTCCGTAGGAATATTGAACTTTGACGGTCACTTCTGACTTTTAGAGCAGTCAAACTGTAGTTAGTCCCATATACCTAGACATTTGATCCCAATAAAAAATAGAGTCGATTGACATCCTCAAAAAAAAATGTCTACACGCCTCTTCCATCAAGTCTAATTTCGAATAGTAAACATCCAAAACACGAGCAATTACTTTACTGCAAATTTTTCCCGCTAACGGAGACCCAACTGTACAGTGAAACTTATTTATTTTTGTCATTTTTCTACAGAAATATTATTACACGAACCCTTTTACGTTAAACACTTTTACATTTTAAGGAGAAGCTTTGCTTTTTTATTCGGAAATAGAATAATAAAATAGTCTTAATGGAGCCAGAAAATTGGGCAAGTTAGACATAGAACGCAGAAATATCTCTTTTTTCAACCGATTTTAAATAAAGGAGGATAATTTCAACGGTATGTTTTAATCAAATAAAAAAGAAGGTTCTCTGCTCACTGTATATTTTTACTGAAACAAATACAACAATTATTACAATTTGACTGTTTGCTTTATTGTATGTCTGAGGACCTGTATTCTTTGTCTCCTGACGCAGCCGCCTGGCTTAACAATTTGAAAGTCATTCTTTGATTGCTTGCATGAAACATAATGCCATACGATTAAATAATAAATTGTATGTCAGACGTTTGATTTAACTACCGCTACCTAAAAGTTGTCTGGGAGAGATCGCTATTAGCGGTAAGACCGCCTGTTGTTTATTTATTGTATTGTACTGTATTGTATGTTGTGTTGAGTTGGTCCCATTGTCTCCATGTCTGGATCTGATGATGGGATCTAGGGAAATCGAGGGCAACCCTCAAATATTGTAATAATCACTAACGTTTTGAATATATTGTTTAGAGTAATTCAGGTAGATATTTGCGTCTGATACCTAGTCATCAATGTCATCATCTCGTTATGCTGAGCCGAAGATGGAAGGTACAACTCCTTAGGTAATAGTTAGGAGTTGGGGGATAATTCTTTGAACATTATAGATAGGTTAAGACCGTTAGTTGTATTATTTTTAGTATTCCCCTGAGGGAATATTAAGCACATATATATAGAAAACAAAAACGCTAATAAAATCGCGTTAAATTCAACTTTTACAGTCTTACGTCATTATTAAGCTTTTATCTAATAAACGAGATAGCTTCATACTAAGTTGCTTGAAAATAGAATCTTCATCAAAGTAATGCAGGCTAAACTCCTTGAGACATAAAGGGCGTAAACGACGTACAATTCTTAATAAAATATCCCCTTTTGTGAAACATCCGAGCTCCATACATTTACTAACGAGATACAGTTTTGTACAACGTTTTATTTTGCAGAGAAGGCGGTCAATTTTCTGAATTAAATGTGATGAGATTTTTACCGGGGCACATGGTCTTGGCACGGCGTTAGATAAGAGTAGGGATGGGGCATAGAAAGAAAGAAAGAAAATAACATTGATTAAAATCGGATCATAAGTATCACTTTTGCATCGTCAAAAGTTAAACTAAACAATATTAACATTAGTAAATAAATAATTAAAATTTGCAGTGTCAAAAGTTACCATAGTAAATAATTTATTTATTTACTAGCTTTTGCCCGCGACTACGTCCGCGTGGAACTTGGAAGTATGGAAGCAACCTCCTACAACACGATAGATATCCACCTTAATTAATAAAAGGGATTATTAAAAGCGCCTAAGCAAATGTAAGAGCAATTGTGCTTTTGGTGTAATCATTACATTTCCTACGGGGTCATCAATGTCATGATGAATTACTTACTCACTTTTCAATCTTTTTAGGGATAATTTCCAGGATGAAAACTATGTCCTTCCTCGGATCTTAAACTATCTCCAAATTTCATCAAAATCGATTCAGAGGTTTAAGCGTGAAGAGGTAACAGACAGACAGACACACTTTCGCATTTATAATATTAGTATGGATTTATTTATTTATTTAAAGACACACGAAAGGAAAATTTACAAGCTCTGATCCCCAACGCAGGCTTCGTCAGGTGATTTATGAATTAAAATATTATCATTGCAACACATTTTCATTATCAAATAAATTGAGACAAAAGAAACATTAAAAGGAGCAAAACATTAAATAAATCATAATATTGCCAGCGGCGAAAATATTGCCAGCGATGTTCTCGTAATATTGCTAGAGGTGGCAGCCGTCAGTGAATTCCATACACGTTATAAGCTATGTCCACACTGTGCCCTTTTCACGTTCAACTTGCGCTTTCGTTTATTGCGATCTCGCTCGCAGCGTACAAAAATGAGCAAGATAGCAATAGACGAAAGCGCAAGTTGAACGTGAAAAGGGCACAGTGTGGACATAGCTATATGACCGTCACCGGGAAACCCACGAAATGTCATCCCCTATTGCAGTGAACACACCTAATACATCTATTCGATGTAGGAGAGAATACTTACATTTTGAAGGAAAAAATATTTTTGTACAATCTTTTTTTATCGATTCTATATTCTATGTGGAAATACCACATTTTTTATTTTTATAAATAATGACACAAATTCAATTTTTCTTTCTTAATTTACCTTTGTGTCATTATTTATAAGGAAAAAATAGTTCTACCTAATTTTTTTGCATTTTACCCTTCTCTCCGCGAACTTTTAGACCCATCCTCGTATGAAGTACATTCTTCAACATAATATTATTAGACCATCTATCTACACGCTGGTTTTTTAATACAATAACATAAGTAACAAAAGACTAAACCATTAATACAAAGATCAAAGCTTAACGAAAAATTGAAAAAGGAGCTACCTGGTGGAAGAGACCGGGAATCGAACCCGGTACCTCTGGATTACCGGTCCAGCGCGTTAATCACTTCGCTACCCTAGCTCCAGGTAGACCTGACAAATTTTTCCTTATGCTTTGTGTGTCGATATTTGCATAGTTTATTTGAAAGGTTTTTACACCTTAGCGACCTCTATGTGCTTTGATATTTGTATAAATGGTTTAAATAAAAATTGTGGTGTACCCACATTAGAAATGAGACATTACATGTTTTATACATTTATAACAAAAGACTAGTTACCCCGGCCACACACAGTCTGAATTCCGATCCGGTTTCCGAACGGAATAACGTCAGAAAGTGTCTCTGTCTGTCATAATGGCGATGTCTCGCTTGCTGACGTCATTCCGTTCTTAAACCGGACCGGAATTCAGACTGTGTAAGGCTGTATATCTGAGACCACGGCGTGTGCAACCCCGCCGAAACGTTAGTTTATGAAGGTAAATAAGAAATATCGCGTTAGACCCGTTATAATTTGTGTTAATTATGTGTACAAACCGCGAGAGTATAAAGTGTCATATGTGTAAGGCTGGCCTTAAACCAACAACAATCCAGCCTGTACTATTAACATGAACTTGAACATATTGACAGGATACTTCACCCAGAACCAGCATACTAATGCGCATAACCATAACCTTCCGAATAAGGTAGCGGATAAGGAAGCGAACCTAAGGGGTTCCAAAAGGACGTATAAACCTTGGTAAAGGGAACATTATACGACCTGTTTCGTTCACTCGGAAGCGAACCTAATGTTGAAAAGACGTATGAACCTTGAAGTGGTGAACATGATACGACCTTTTTGATGAGAAGTCGGTGCAGGCACGTTCTTTATCTACGCAGGTTCTATTGCGTTTCAATATTCGATATTGACGCCATATCGTTAAGCCCCGTGTCCAAATCAAATTGGCATATGTTTGACTAATTTAATCACAGAAATAATTAACTACACAGTCACAAATCTTCCCCTTGCGTAGATAAGTAAAGGGGTTATGTATCTGAAACACTATTTTAAATGTAAACGTATATTATTATTTGTTATTTTGTTTTTTTTTTTATTTTTCCGTGCACTTGTTTTTTTTTCTTTCTGTAAAATATGTATCACGTGTTGGATTAGTCTGTAAGTGATATGTGTATTTCAATTATAAATAAATAAATACATTTTTGTTTCCCATCTGTAGGTAACGTTTCGCAAAATTTTCATTTCGGTTGCAAAGAAAAATGCTTTCTACGAAATGATTTTTCGGTGAAATGAAATATTCGAAAAATAATTCTAGGAGTCAATATAGATAGACCCAAAATAACTCGTCTGATATAGACATTATAGACCAGTATGTAAGTAGCTCTAGGTACCTACGTTAAAATAAATAATAATAAACAAATAAATAAATATCAGACAACCTCACACAAATCGATCTAGTCCCACAACTCTAGTATGCTTGCGTTATGGACACTAGACGACGCGACGATAAACATACTTAATACAAATAACATCCATAACCCAGGCACAAATATGCGAGTTCATCACACAAATATTTGAACTTGTTGGGATTCGAACCCAGGACCGTCGGGTCAGTAGGCAGGTGCTTTACTACTGCGCCAACGGCGGCGTCACGTTAAGAATCACTTCTCGGATTGTGAACATGTGCATGCACACTTAGTAAGCACTACACGTGTCTGTATATTTAAATGACACTGTTTTGATGCGACGTTAAATTGTCACCATTGGTTTTCCCACAAGTCTTTTAGCTGCCGTTGTCCACATATACTGCGATTGGACATCAAGATGTTTTACTAGTATAGTGCTGACAATTCAAACGGGGATTTAATAAGGAGAGGCAACTCGATTTTTACTCAAGAGAGGTTATGACCGGGTCCTATAAGTAGGGTTGCCAGATGGTCAGGATTTGGCGGGATTCTCCCGAATATTTATATGTCCTCCCGACTCCCGACAAAGTAAAAAATCTCCCGAAAAACAACTTCAGTTTATAAAACTATTATTTCAAAAGGAAATACAAATGCAAATTTTTCCATAAGTACTATAGATAAATTACGTTATTTTATTAAATTTTTGTACATTACCTACCCTTTTATAAAGGGTAAGTAAGGGTAGGTATGTGCCGTTATCGGCACAACATAGTGTGTGCGGGAATCTTCGATAGCTGGAGCGAAGATAAAAACCAAGCAGCTCGACAGAGAAAATTTATTGACAAGAGTATTTCATAAAATAGACAAAGATAAACATAGCCAATATAAAACCTCAACATTCCACATCATCTGATACCTCGAAAAGGGGGAGCCCAAGTCGCAATGGCACCTGACAAGAAACCAACGGTGCTATTGTCAGCTGACACTGCCATGCAGTCATCATCCCTATTATTACCATGCAGATTTTGGGTTAGATGGTGGAAGTCCTGGGATTTTTATGGACAATCCCGGGACTACCCATACTAAAGTCAAAGTCAAAGTCAAAATCATTTAATTCAGACAATGGTCCATAATATGTTAGAATTAACAAAATATAAGTTAGAATTGAACAAAATAAAATTAATTAAAGATGTTAGAATTAAACAAAATAAAATTAAACTAAACTAAATGGCAACAGTGCTTAAAAAATATTATACACAGTGCCTCGAGAGCCCATGTGCAACAGGTTCCAGTGTTTCCAGTAAGCACAAGCAGGGTTCTCCCAAATCAATTTGAGAAGGCTGTTAGGACTGTCACGCACACGGCGCATCAGGGAAGCGGTGCGCTTGCGAATGATCGCACTAAAACTATCAGTTCGCGCCTCCGCGAACATGTCTGACGCACTGCAGAAACGAGGCAATCCCATCAGCATTCTGAAACTGTTATTATATTGGACGCGCAGATACTAAAGATCACGGGATTGGAAGCTCTAGAGAAAACTGAAAAACATTTTCACATATTCCATCAACCAGAAATTGACATGACAATTGTCGACATCCAACGTGCCGTGCCCATGACAATTAAAAATGAAACTGCAAAAAATACCTTTAGTTAGAGCTCTATTGCCCGGAGGCGGAACGAAGATGTCCGGTCCGGTGTCCGGCTGGACCGGACAATGAACCGGATAATTTGCGAGCTTGGGGCTGTATCACAGGGAAAATAAACCTTTTGACATGTGCTGAATTTCATTTATAACTATAAAGTTATCGATACAATTTTTTTTTTTAAGAATCGTGTTTGTCGTAGTCTTCATTTGTATTATTATCTTCACGAAAAAGTAAGTAATCATGAATAAAAAAAAACAAGAGAATCGGTTGAAAAACGCGACCCCTAGGCCAGAAGAGCCGGATATCCGAACATTCAGAATTAGGACATACTAATGAATTTTCGGCCAAGCTGAAAAGGAAACGCTTCGCTCGCTCGCTCAAAGGATACCATGTCATCAAATACCTAAAAATATCGAAAATATAATAAAAAGGTCAAACACGCATAAAGCCACAGAATAGATAATAGTACAAGTACAGAAGGCACACTACTTTGATCTTTACAAAAGCCGCTTTTTTTAGCCAAAAAAATATGATTTATGGCCCTTCTAAAGTCGTCGTCCCCAGCGCAAGCCAAACGGAACGTTAAAGCTGCGTGCCAACGGTGAAAATGAATTGGCTCGCTTGCCGCGTCGCCGAGAGCGAGGGCTGTCAACGACTAAACATAAAAATGTATTTCCCATTCAATTCATTTATTTCTGGCATTCAATATAGAGAGCGATATATTTATATTCTTCATACATTATATTAATTATTTCATTATTCAACTATAAAGTAATCAATCTCAGAATTTGGATGAATTGAATCCACCACCAGGCTGCAAAACATTTTAGCTTTATTTTTAAACATTTTAATACGTATAATATAATAAAATAATGCAACGAATGCGTTACCTTAACATGCAATTAAATTCTTGAGCTTCATTTTGTTTTTGCTTAGTTGTCCGATATTTATTTATTTATTCATATATATATTCATCACTACACACCTAGTATAAAACAAAGTCGTTTCCTCGTCTGTCTGTCTGCCCCTATGTATGCTTCGATCTTTAAAAATACGCACGGACGCACCGTGCCGTGCCGTGCGAAGCCGGGCGGGTCGCTAGTAACAAATAAAACATGTACAAAGGCGAACTTATCCCTATTAGGGATCACTTCCAATACATTTCTTTTAACTCATTATTTATATATTTTATATACTTACTTATCAAACTATCACTCAATCGTTTATTCATTACTAGTAATTTTACAAACTTCATATCAAATATTATTATAAAAACCTCTATGATTGTTGATTTAGTAGTAGACATACTTATTTTACTAGAATTTAAATTGACAAATATCAGTAAATAATCAATTCAAAATTACATAAGTACTTAACAATTAAAATTGATCTGAGTAACCAGTGTTAAATATGGAAGTAGATACACCTGCAATATGTTTTTTTATTATTATTCAGTAACTACTTATTATATATTTGTATAGAATCTTTTTATCGATTCATATTTTTTTATGTGGTAATACCACATTTTTTATTTTTATAAATAATGACACAAAGGTAAATTAAGAAAGAAAAATTGAATGCGATCTACTACAATCGAAGCGGGATCATTGTTCCTACAACCCGCTGCGATACAATATCTTTTCGCTGTCTTTTTACTCATTCAAACACTTTATATTATAATATAACACTGGTATCAACAGATGAATGAGGAACGTTCACTTGCGACGTACTTAAATCGGAAGAGCGTGCACGCGAATTTCGTGTACGTGCGTTCCGAGACACAGCATGGCAGCCACTGAATAGTCCCCATGCATGAGGCCACCGGCATGTACTTGTAGCGGGAAAAGTTTATCGCGGAGTGCGCCCCGCCTGATAAAGCTAAGGTTCTAAACTGTTTTATTTTTCTTTTTTCTTTTTTTATTTGCAAAAAATACTAGTTGTATAGCTATAGTAAACTTGAAATATAAAAGCTAATTCCATAAAGCATTTTGTAGCGTAGCCTCTTACCTCCCCCTCCCCCCAATAGGGACTTCACAAAACACTAATATCCAAAACCCTTCGTGAGTCAAATCACGTAGCCATGCGAAAACACAATCCGACCCAACTATGCCAAGTTTCATAAGTTATCAATAATGTATTAAAGTACAGGAATGATGTAAAAAGTAATCTCACGAAGGTTGGGAAGGGACTGAAAGTAAACGTTATACAGCCCAATGCTCTGGGGAATTCGGGAGCGGGAGCGAGTGAGAGCGGGGAGGTTTATAAGCGGAAGCGTTTCAATCAGTTTTACCTATGCAGTCTTTTACAAGTTGCTATTAAAGCTATTAGCTTCTTCTTATACTTCTTTTTCTAGTTATAGTTGGCAAAGTGGAGGAGAGAAGACCCAGAGGAAGAACCCCACGTCGTTGGTGTGACCAAGTTACCGCAATTACTGGTCTTCCATTTCGTCTGCCCTGAAGGAAGCCAAGAACCGAACGAAGTGGAAACAACTGTTACAACGTGTAAACGCATTCAGGGATACGACCTTTAGTAATGAAGAATACGACCAAAAAGAAGCTTCTTCTTAGCGGTGTCGTTCTTATGGTCAGATATACAAATTAACTTGTCACATTAGTGACGTAATAATTAGTGAATTAATCTCACCAATTTATACGGATGTACCTCCGGTACGGTCGATCAGCAAAATCATGTTTGCGTTTTCAGTACATGTTTGTGTTTGCACTATCAACATCTGCAGTGCCAGGTTAGGAAATGAAGTTATTTGTTGATTACTCGCAAACTTCGAAAGGGGTTACTACAGAGTTTGATCCTCTCCCGGATCCCGCCGACACTGGCCCGTACCCCTAACCTTTGACCACCCAACCGTGATCTCCGTCCAGGTAAGCTACTAATTTGGGACGATCGCTTTTTAATATCACAATTCGGACCGCAATCGGCCCCCGGAAATGAAGGATTTCCTTTGTCCTTCATTTGGACCTTAAAATTGTGATGGCATAATGGAGTGAGAAAAAGATTACCTTACCTCCCTTGTGAAAACTTCAGGGTTTATTGAGACTTTATTTGCGAATGGCGATGGGGTTTTTATGTTTGAGGACAAAGGCTATTATGGGTTTTAAAAATGTATTTCGGCGGGCGCCGATTTTCTTTGTACGGGTGAAAAATAATTCATAACCCTATTTCTTTCTTCACCGTTCGTCGGACACAAAGTAAACTATAATCATGAATACTCATCTTCTTGTGTAGGTACTAAAATAGTAATCGTTTTGAGAAAAATCTCAAAAACCTCAAAAGAAGGTTGTTTTTAAGCAATAATCGCTTATATCGTCTGAAATTTGTCAAACAATGTTTTATAATGTTTCTGACTTACTACTTACATACCGACGGCCTCCAAAGATCCATAACCACGACCGCTTTGCGAAAGAGTATCCAACTGAGATCTATCAAAGCGCGAATGACGAAGTATGTCTTACAGAGGTATTTTAATGACCCTAGTTTGGAATACTTTTAACGAATTTAATTCCTTTTCCTGTTGTTACCAAAGCCATCGTTCACTAATTTTATGAAGATAATTTATGCAACAAATAAATTGATTGGTTATAAATTTCGACGGTTATACACCAGCCGCAGTGCCGCAGTTTATTAGACCCTGCCACAAGATAGGCACAGAAATCAATCTACATACAAGCGCGCTCGAGCAAACGCACACATAGACATTGCTCACGAACACGATATCTCGGACCAGTTCAGACCAGTGCGAGCGCGAGTGCCATCCGCTTGACGTGTCTGTGAGCAATGTCTATGTGTGCGTTTGCTCGAGCGCGCTTGTATGTAGATTGATTTCTGTACCTATCTGTTTTGTGACGCTGCTTAACTCATCTGTTATAGATGTAAAAGGCTATAATGATGTCAGCACCTCTAGCATAGCTCACGCGACTCTTAGTCGCGCGAAATATACTACCTATCACTCTCCTTTCAATACCGTCCGAGCAAGACAAGTGATCCTAAGTCGACAAGCGATGTCGCGGCAAGATACTAGCCCTACTGGTGTACCCTATACCCTATATGAGCAATACAAAGATAGATTAAATTTTAACCTTCAAACCGAACAACATTTGTTTTGCAACTTCTAAAACAAGTTTTACTCAATAATAGTTTGTAAAATAATGTTCATTCAAAAAACAATGTTTTGAGAATGATTTGATATTAACCCTTAAATGCATGGTGTAAGATGCAGCTCACATAAACAAAAATTAATTAATGGTTGAGAACAAGAAACATTTATTTGAAATAAAATAATATTTTATAATAAGTATTGTTTTTTTTATTCATGCATTTAAGGGTTAATAGAGTGACATCTGTGTCAATGCAGAGGATATCAATGTTGTACTAGGTATTTAATTTGTTTGAAATAATGGACTTCTATAAACTGACCTTCTAAAGTTGCTTAAAAAAATTTGCTCAATTTGAAAAGTACAGTAGAATCTTTGTTTTAATTCATTTATAAATTAGTATGCCTCCCTAACAACCACGTCTTGTCAGTTTTGATTGGGTAATGACAAATTACATATTACTTAGACAATTCAGTGCTACTCGTAATTTAATATATTTGACAGCTACAATAGCTTATTCAGCAGCCAAATATGTTATTTGTACAACAGTCCCATATTTGTACAGATGGGTGATTAATATTCAACCTCTTTCAAGGAGAATGTGTTAAAACAGTGACATATTTGGGAAATACGTATATAAATAGAACTGACATTTTACAAAACTTTTATGGTGGGATACTAAACAGAATCAATATTGTATATGTCTTGTTTCCTTTTGTAAAATTTATTGGTGTGCAATAAAATATTGTTGTATTGTATTGTATTGATCGTACTAATATTATAAAGGCAAAAGTTTGTGAGTGCGTTTTTGTGTATGTTTGTTACTTCTTCACGCTCAAACGGCTGGGCCAATTAAGATAAATTTACTGAATTAACACATAGGCTACATTTTATCCCGAAAAAATGTAGTGTTCCCGTGGGATGAGCAGGTAACACTGCGCGGCGCTGCTTGTTGATCCTCTTTCTATAATTCAGTGAATTGCGTAAAATTTTGGCTGCTTAGTTATCCTTTGACTCTATATATATATTCTTATGTGAGTTTTAACTAAGTATTTGACGACGCGGTTGGCGCAGTTTGTAAGCACCTGCCTACTGAGCCAGCGGTCCCGGGTTCGAATCCCGGCCAGGGCAAATATTTGTGAGATGAACTCGAATATTTGTGCCATGACCCATGGTTGTTCTGTGTATTAATTATATATTTATGTATATCGTCGTCTAGAACCACAGTCTAGAACCCATGACACAAGCCTTCATGAGCTTAATTTGGGACTAGATCGATTTGTGTGAGGTTGTCTGATATTTATTTATGCATTTTAGTAGGAACAACGATGTTTCAAAGTTACGCAATGTTATATGACAAGCATATAATATAATTGAATAGTTAAATTAACGCACTCAGTTAACATCAAAAAAATCCTTGTACATCAATGCTATAGAAATACTAAGCGTTACTAACTACCTTTGTAGCGTTTTTAATACTGCTTATATAAATTTTCAGCTCTCAGTACGAATATAAAATAATAAATTCTGTGTTTTAATGCAAACTAATTACTCTTTTTGCTAAGCCACAAACGCAGAGGCGTCCAGACATTTCAGTGTATATAGCCCCCAAAAAATAAGACTAACAAACGTTTCTAAAAAGAGGTTCTATCCTAATTGATTGCCATTAAACCTGTTCTTAGAAATGGAAAAATTCAAAGGAACCGACTCATCGTAATTAGCTGTCCTCTGTGATCAGGGGGGTAATTCGACCAACTTTAGATGATGGAGATCTCTCCATTTCATCGCTATCCGTCACTTTTGACGTGTCCCTACTTTACAAGTGGCGATATCCCTAGAACATCGCAACTTCGTCAATCCAGTCGCACTTAATTTGCGTTTCCTTTGTATGTAATGTGACGGCACAAATAACAGGCGCATACTTTAACTTGTCCGTGTAGTGCGTGAAATTAGTCAATTACGCTTCGTCCAAAACAGAAATTCATATGCAAGAATAGCATTTTTGACAATCATTATCGTCTTCGTAATTCCAAAATTGAGATGAGATATGTCACTTGAAGCTCATCGTATTTTAATGACAGTTCAAAGGCGATATCACTGTTATCTAATAGAGTTTTGCCGTTTTGCGATCTCTCAAAAGGTATTCTCGAATTAGGTCCCAGGTCTCAACTTGCACTTGATACAAATGAGCGTTGACCCGAAAGGCTGGCACAGCAAAGCGCTCAACACACAAACACATAGCGTTAATTATATTGAATCAACAGTGCAGCTCGAACAGCGCCTGGGGCCCTGAGATAAGTAAATGTTTTGCGTCTGCGGAGATTATAGCAGCCTGGCCAGTAGGCAATAAACGCTCAAACTACAACAACCAAGACGTGCGGCCGCCGTGTCCTCAAGAATCAACTGTTGCTCCCTGTTGAGGTTTTATATTTTGACGACGCGTTCGGCTCGGTTTGTAGACACCTGCCTACTGAGTCGGCGGTCCCGGGTTCGAATCCCGGCCGGGGCAAATATTTGTTCTTGGGTCATGGATGTTATCTATATATGTATTTATATATTATGTATATCGTCGTCTAGTACCCATAGTACAAGCTTTGCTTAGTTTGGGACTAGGTCGATTTGTGTATTATTGTCACTTAATATTTATAATATTTAAAAAAGAAATAATATTATAATAATATTTAAAAAATATATTATATTGTCTATGTTTACCTTTGCCTTTTTTTTAAGTACTATTGTTTTTAGTCGTTGTCAATGAATTCATGTGCCAAGCTGCTTAGGTTTTATCCTCGCTTTAGTTATCGAAGATTCCCACACACCTATACGGTTCCGTAATGTTTCATATAATGTCAGATAAACACTTGATATACAATCGATTGATATAAAGTTGTTTCATATAATGTAACGTTTCATATAATGGTTTTTATCTATATTTTGCTTTTCTCTAATTATCGATCGATATAATAGGCTAAATGACATAATTGACAATATGCATAATTATACTTTCGTATAACATATTTATCACATAAATTTGTTTAACATACATACTATTTAGAATAATAGCGTTTTCATATACATACTGCCTTAAGGTGAAATAGGTAATGTTAGGATTCGTAAGCCAAGTCGGACCTGCGCGGCTCGCTCGGTTCGCTCGCTCGTTAGGGTCGCAGTTCAACCTAACACTCCTCCTCGCTTCAATCGTCGTCGTACCTAACCTAAGCCAAGTCAGACCTGCCTTATGGTGTAATAGGTAATGTTAGGAATCATAAGCCAAGTCGGACCTGCGCGGCTCGCTCGCTTCGCTCGCTCGTTAGGGTCGCAGTTCAACCTAACACTCCTCCTCGCTTCGCTCGTCGTCGTACCTAACCTAAGCCAAGTCGGACCTGCCTTAAGGTGATATAGGGGGTGACAGCCTAATATATCTAGTCGGAACCACCTTTTTTGGTTATAGTAAAATCAACTTATATCTTTTGTAGTTTATAGCATTGACGAATTATATCAAATAAGTCATTATGATAAATACGTTTTATATCAAGTAATAAATATAGTAAATGTACATTATACTATAAGTAATTATACCTATAAACCATTATATCAATTGTTACATTAGATCATTTGAAAATTATCTAAAACAATATTATACCATTCGTTACATTATACAAAGCAATGGTATATCAAACCAAAATAGATTAAGTGAAGTTATATGAAACGTCGGGCACCCCTCCTATCCACCAATTGAGAATATTAAGGATATATAACACAGTTAACAAAGGAGACGAATCGAACTTTACCCGCACTCGTGACGATTATAACTCGGAGCACTTCCAAAAAGTATGAACTGCACTGTAAACAAATTGGCGGGACACGCAGTCAGCGGGGTTACTCATAAGGTTTCTGCAATGTACACAGTTTTGCTCACTTGTTTGCTACACGTTTTCCTAAAACAAACTTGTTTTCGCAGCCTGAAATTGCTCTGCTGTCATTGTGAATCATCTGAACCATTTACACATTGTATTCTGACGCATATTCACCAAATTACCCGTCTGTGTTTGTCGCTGTGGAGTACAATTGGTTAATCGCGACAAACGACCTGTTTCCATTAACTCATGTTGATGCTCTAATAGCATTACAAATAGTTAGTTAAATTGCTTTGAATAAGTTTGAAATCTTCTGAATGCATATTTAGTATATACCTATCCATTTATGAAGTATTGCATTTTTCAGAGTAACTGAATTTATATATAGTCGATTATCTGCTTTGGGCAGTTAGTTTTACTTACTTGAAGCTATTTATTTATACACTTTAACATTTTTACTACAAAATGTTCGTAACGTCGTCCGCGTAGACGAAATCATGGGAATCTAAAAACTTGCTATTACTACACAGTCAGCAAAAATTAATAACATGTAATTCAAATGTTTACAATGAAGCGAAAAATTTAAAAATTTAATGGCTCAGACTGGATTCGAACCTGCGTTTTCAACGGCTTTCCGGGCCAACACGGGCGTCCTACCAACTGGACCACCGAACCAGATGTCAGAGCCATTGAATCTTACAACCAGTTGCTTCAACATGCCTTATGGTGGCATCGTAGCGCCATCTACCGTAAAGATTTATACTTTATCGTTGGCACCATCGTCTCAAATTTGTTGAGAATCGATAGTAACGATGTGCTACAACCGAATTAATTGCAGACGTTACTGCTTTAATAAAAATAATTAACAGGTAATTCCATGAGTATTAAAGTCCAAAAGTGATAGACCACTGTTTTGACTGACTGTACAGTCGCCATCAGATATATTGCAGCGTATAAGGCGTTCATAGATAACATCTTTTATTGACTGGGCGTTACAGTACATGTTATGCATGTTATACAGTACATATCTGCTGCGATATATCTGATGGTGACTGTACATGTATATTACTGATGAGTGCTAATCTTCCAGCGTTTTCGCGACAAAGTGCTCCCGCTGCAAACCTAATCTTCGGCTTAAGTCGTTAACTTAGACATGGCGAGGCAGAAACTTCTCGGTTATTGAGCATTTAATTATCACGCGCAGCGCAACGTTACACCTGTCGTTCGGATGCTGAATTATCGGCTAGTATTCAAACGGTGGCGGCAAAAAATGTATCAAAATGCGTATTTTGTATGAAAGACGCCACACTGTTACAATTGCAAAAGGTAAACCTTTTCCTCTTATAGGAAATAAAACGTCTTTATATTTCCATCACCCTAGGCCGTAAGTGAAACTTCCAGGTTTGGTGCCCGAACCGAAGGCGAAGGCCATAAATATGCGATCTAAGGCTTGATGAATTACGGCCCGTGGATGTCTAGAGTTTTACGTCTTGCCTTGCCTACGCCAGAATTGAAATTTACAAAAACTAACTTACGGCCTAGGGTAACGTAAATTCTATTACATAGTTTATTAATTAAGATTATTAAGAAACAACGTTTTGAAATTACCATGCAATTTTTATATGCGTTTAAAATCTTTAAATTAATACGTCGCATAATTATTATTATGTTCAATGTACATGTATGACTGTTACTAACCTTTATTTGTTTTTTACTAACAATCTATGGATCACTGATCCGAAATAAATAATAATTTGAATTTGAATTGCAACATTAAGAAGGAATTTAAAACGTTTCAATGCATTCCGATGTAGGTACCTATGTTTATTATTATCAATACACGTTTTATAATTATGATGTCATTACATGGCAAGTTGCTTTGTTTAATTATAATAAAGAAAATTATATCATATCCTGAGAATTATTTATTGACTGAGCGAGCGAAGTGTCTTCGTTTCAGCTTGGCCTAAAATTCTTGCGTATGTCCGGATGTCCAGTCCTCCGCCTACACTCGCCCACAGTCACCATGGTTCACATTTCTCAACCGATATTCGCGAAATTTTGTGAGTAGGTTTGATGTTTTTTTTTTTCAAAATGGCAGGTAGGTACTTATATAAAAATATATACCAAACGGGTTTACTCACGTCCTAGAAGTCGGATATCACTAGACATGTTTTATGAGGTCTTATTCCTTTTAAAATGCTGATTGTTTTAGACATTTTTCTCTATGATCAAACATGTTTCTTAACATATTATTGATGTTACTACCTAGAACAGGGCTATTGGGATTTATTATATTTGAAACCTGCAGTTTTAAATTTTCATTGATGATTTTTGTTTCAAAAACTACTCGAAATTGGCAAAATTCAAGCGGAAAATTAGTTTCTCAAACTTTTTTTCGACTGCATGCAATGAAAGCATGAAATAGCTATGTTCCTACCCAGAACTCGGGGAAAAATATTATTCACTTCAAAAAGTTGGTTGAAATTATCAATATATTTGTCATAATATGAAAAAAAATTTTTTTTAAAAGGAATAAGGCCTCTTAAATCGCCCGATGGAAAGCTACCGACTACCGTATTACCGTTCACCCATAGACACCTGCACCAACAGAAGAGTCACGAGTGCGTTGCCGGCCTTCCAGGTGGGAGTACGCTCTTTTCTTGAAGGTTGTATCGGTCCGGAAATACCGCAAGCGACAATTAATGAAATAATGATCTTTATTTTGCAAGTAGGCCACAAGGGCACTTTTACATGTCTGAGTCTACCGGCATTTCACAAGAGGAGACCACTGTTGAGAAGAAACACCGAAAGAAACTCAACCGTTAGTCATTTTTTCAGAAAGGATAAGTACTTTACTATTACAGTAATATGAGCTTAACTATACGTAGTTCATGAAAAAAACATTTTAAAAGTGTATTTGATATAAATGAGGAAAAGTGTAAGATCAAAATAGAAACTACAAGAAAGCCTGATGTCGGTTTATCACAATGTATGTACGTTTGATATGCGTTCTTATTAGAACTGTGTCCCTTAAACTAGTCAGGTACAATCTATTAAGAAGGAGTCAGTTACCCGGTTTCTGGTTCAGGCCATTCATTCCACAATGCAGTCGTGGGTGTCGGGGGTGTTTTAAATTATAATTCATTTTATTATAAATACGGGAAACGCAAGACGTTTTGTTGCATTAACTTCCCTCGAGACAGAGGCAGAGATTAAACTAAACCACATTCTTCATCTACAACGTGAAAGTCCAAGTCACGTTCGTAAACTTACTAGCCAGGAACAAGGATGCAATTAAGTAAACGTAATTATAATTAATGATAAACACTTTCGTTGTCTGCATTTGGCTTCCAAATTAATTCGTCGGATTCCACTTTCGTTGGCGTCACCTAGTTTCCAAATTAATAGTTTGGTGAATGTTAGGTACAGTTGCTGCAATTTAATCGGGGGCTAAACTCTAAACTCGATGTTTTTAATTGAATGAGCGAAGCGAGCGAGGCGTCTCCAGCTTAGCTTTAAATTCGTTCGTATATCCGGATCTTTGGATGTCCAAACGCTTTACGGCTGATCGCATAGAAGGCGCATTTCATTTGTGATAAGGTTCGATAAGTTTTTGTCCATTCATAAATTTATGAAACATGGCATGTCTCTTTATTTTAATGTGGGTACGTACACACCACATTTTTTCATATTAAACCATTGCTGCAAATATCAAAGCACAAAAAAATAGCACAAAAATTTAAATTCGTAACCTGGCGGAAGAGACTTGGGATCGAACCCGGGACCTCTGGATTACCGGTCCAGCGTGTTAACCTCTCCACCACCCTAACTGATTTGCGTCGATCTTTGCATTGATATTTTTTTTCTTTGTGCTTTGATCTTTGTATCAAATTTTGTCCATTCGGTTTTTCGAAATTCTAACAGTTATGGGGTTCACAGCCTGTCTCATGTCTTAAACAGCAGCCAGTATAGTCGTTATTACGTAAAACTACCTTATACTTTTAAAAAATTGCTTCGCTTATTTTACAAGTTTATGTAAGTTACATCACATCTAATGGTTCTTGCCATTCATAATAAATGCTGCAAAGAAAAACGCTATTAAAGTAGAGAGCCATTTTATTAAAAACCCATTACATTTTGCATTTTAAGGGATGTTAGAATTTAATTACCTGCGAGTACATTTTTTCCGTAATAGACTTAATTATAGAATAGAATAGAATAGAATAGAAAAGCCATTTATTTATAGTTTATACATAACATTACAATTAATTCCACATTTACATTTTATACAAAAATATTTAACTGTAAAATTTGAAGACTTGGATTTTTAAACAACATATTATTTTTTTAAATTAAATTAATGAAATGGCCTCTCCTTCAGTGAAGAAGGAGGGACGGTATTAAGACTCCTTGGGTTACCTGCCCTGCTAGGAGAATAAATAAATTATAATTACACTTTTCTCAATATTATATAACATATTTAAATACAAAACATTATCTAATAATTTTCCTTAAAAAACATTATTATTTATTAATATAGCACTTACATTCACTATTTTATTTTCATATTTTTTTTTTTTTTTTTTTTTTACTATTTATATTATTAATTTTATTTCGCATGCGATTATTAGATTACAAATTAGAATATTTAGAATATTTTTTTTTTCTATTTTGGTGTGTTGTAGCGCCTTCCACGTGTAGGTAAATATTTTTTTTGAGACTTAATTAAGTAGGTTTAATTAAGAGCATTTAAAGTTACGCTATCGTTTTCTAAAAAAGCGTAAGTCAGTAAGTATTTTTATAACGTTTTTGAATTGTTTGCAGCTATTTATTGCAGAAAAAAGGGTTAGAAATTACTGAAGAACACAGATGTAACCTGTATTTTTCAAAATCTACTCCCTGAAGGGTATATCAAAGAGTGAAGTTTTGAATTAAAATAATATTTTGGAATTAAAATCATCCGTTATAGAAGTTTTCAAAAAAGGGCGTAGCCGCGGGCGCAACTAACTACATAAAAACGTATACTCGTATGTATGTATGCTTATTTGCTGACGATATTTCGATAATTGTAACTTCAAATAAAGCTGACTGTATAAAAAAACATGAACGTAAAGTAAACACGACGTTAGAAACGGTGATCGAATGGCTGGAGAGACATAATTTGAACATTAATTTGGATAAAACGAATTTTGTCCATTTTAGTACGAAACGAGGTAAAAAGCAACAATTAAGTTTACAACATAAAAATAATATTATACACGAAAGAGACGATGTAACATTCCTAGGATTAAAAATGGACAAATACTTTGACTGGCAGAAACAAGTCGAAAAAGTATGTTGTAAAATAAACAGGTTTGCGTACGTTTTACGTCGATTAAAGCGCATATCAGGTTTGCAAGCCACTTTAGCAGCGTATCATGGATATATCAGCTCTAATTTAAGATACGGTTTAATACTATGGGGAAATTGTACAAGCTCTAATAGAGTGTTCATTGCTCAAAAAAAATGTATTCGAGCCATATGTGATGCAGCTTATGGCAAATCATGTAAGCCACTGTTTAAAAAATTAAAGATTCTACCCTTTCCATGTCTGTATATTCTTGAAAGCTGCATTTTTGTAAAAAGACAAATGTATTTGTTTAAGACAGCCAAAGACGTGTTTCCAAATTGCACAAGAAACACGGGGCGTCTTGTGCATGACCACGTTCCTAGAACTGCACTGTATATATATGAACCAATGCTATGCAATGTGTTTAAAACTGTTTAATAAGTTACCGAAAACCATTAAGGAACTTCCTATAAATAAATTCAAAAATAGCCTGACAAATTATTTACTGGAGAAAAGCTACTATGATGTCAAAGAATTTTTGCTTCAGAGTACGCTGTAATTAATTTGGAGGAAATATATATTTGCATGCTAGTATTAATAGTACATATATAGCAGAATAAGCCGCCTAATGTCTATGTTCACCTGTTGACAATTCACTGTACCCACTTATTCTATGCAAATAAATTATTCTTATTCTTATTCTTATATAATATGTAGATACCTACAGTACCATGAAATAAGTACCTAAATAAACAAAAGAAAAATCGGACAACCTCACACAAATTAATCTAGTCCCACAGTAAGCTCTAGTTAGGCCAGTGTTAGGAAGACAAGACGACGAATTACATACTTGAGTATATAAATAAATACACACTTAAACACAAATAACATCCATAAACCAGGCACAAATATTCGAGTTGATCCCACAAATCCCTTGCCGGGATTCGAACCCAGGACCGTCGGCTCAGTAGGCAACTGCTTCACCACTGCGCCAACCGCGTCGTCAAAACATTGACAACTAAAATGGAAAATCGGTTGAGCATCAAGCCGCTGAGTGTGAAAACGTGTCAGTATAAGTGGGACGCACAATCGGGTTGCGACGAATCGGCTCATTGTCGCTGTCGTGTTTATGCTGGCTACACACTGTCCTGTGACGAGTTTGAGATGTTAATGATGTTTTTAGGGATCCAGGCCTCAATCGGCAAACGGAACCCTAATAGAATCACTTTGTTGTCCGTCTATCTGAATGCCTACTCACCTGTCTGTCTGTAATTCTGTCTAGGCTTTTATCTCAGGAACGCGGGTAATCAAGCTAAAATTAATATCAAGTACTCCTCAGATCTACTATCCATGGAGACGTAAAAAATCAAACTTAGCAGTTTGTAGCACAAGTATTTAATTAAAAAAAACCGGCAAAGTGCGAGTGTCTTAGCGGTGATTTAAGTGATAATTATTCTAACAATCAAAAGATAAAGTAACATAATATAGATTGAGCTAAGTAAGTATAACGTTTCAGTAGCAGTGTGTATCCCTATCCCTTTCTTGGAAAGGCGATTTGGTTAGATTAATACGTTTTTAGGTGGAAATTATATTTCCGCCCCTCCGTCGCTCGGAGATAAGCCATTTATTTCAATTGTGCTGTTTTTCTTTTGTCAGTTTGAGTCATGTGATTTGTATGTTCCGCGTTCGCTGCGATATTAAGTGGAACAATGTACAGTCTGCCTCGAAAACTCGTATCTTAGGTACGATTTTGTTGCATTTTAGATAATTATCGCGGAAGTACCTACTCTTTTTAAACCTCCTAGAGTCAAACCACGCTAACTCTTCCTAGCAAATCAACTGTCAAACCATACTAAGTGAGTCAGTTTGTATAGTTCATATACTCATAATGTAGGCCTACAGGGTGTTTTCAGCAATACAAATTTATTTTTCACCTCACTCGCTCGGAAAACCTCCGTTTATAGGGCGAAATCTGCGTGCAAAAATCTATTTTATCCGCTAGCGTGCAAAAGTCATTTGAATTTCGAACACGACGATTTCTGTGGTGCATGTAACTTTTTTATATTTAAGACTCCTTCAACGCGTAACTGATTTCATAAGTCGATAAATCTTCGAATAACCAATCAACGCACGCTAATAAAGGGCGATCTGGTCAGGCCGGCTAAAATCAAATGTAAGTTTGAATACTTCTTTAAAAAAAAAATACATCTACAATATCACGTCCAGAAACCTGGTTTTTGGTTACAGATTTTTAAGTTTTTATTTTTTCTACACTTTATTTTATGTTGAATATGTTTATGTATACATACATATATTAATAGTAAGTATTTCAGTTTAATTTACATATTTTGACTAGTAAATATATTAAATTTTAATATTTTTTTGTTATAAAAGTTGGAACATAAGAGTGTAATTTCTGAACGCACCCGAGAAAAAAATAAATAATTAAAAAGTTGGAAGTTTTCACAATTCACGTAAACAACGTAAATTTGTTCGAAATAACTAATACCTATCGAAAACAATAAAGTTAAGCCCAATTTGGAGTATTTATTCAATGCTAAAAGCCTGCATTAAAACGAAAAAGGATTTGTTATAAATATTTGGAGACGATAAGTAATTTACCGAAACTATTGGCGTTTTTAAAGAAGATAAAGCCGAAATAATTTTGTTCGGATCCCATCGTCCAATAACTTCCAAAGCAAGTGTTATGGAAAATACTTCGGAGTGGCCAACTATTTAATCCTTCCCAGAATGCCATTCTCCCACATTCACAACGAATATGTCAATTAGTTTCAAATACAAATGTAATATAACAGTGCTTAAGAAAAACTCAACGATAAAATATACACGAAGATACCTAATACAAATTACGGCCATATTACTTTTAATTTTTAATATGTGTGCTTCTCTCGTATTTCTTTGGTTTGGATTTGAGTGTGTTATGTTTTAATTTGGTAGTGTTAAATAGGCAAAATTAAATATGATTATTTTTATGTTTTAATTGTTTTTCTTGAATCTTGCATTTTCCTCGCTGTAGTGAGGTGAAAAATTGTGTGTTCCGCATGGCTGCAAAATTATTTAGCTTCTCGTGTCTTGAAAGCCTCGCTACGCTCAGGAATCTATCTTTGAACCATTCGCTTCGCTCATGGTTCAATCTTAGATTCCTTCGCTCGCTCAGCTTTCAATTTCAACACTCGCGCCAAATAACAACTTTGCAGCCTTGCATAACAAATAACTATTACTATCAACGGCAAATTTTTGGTAAGTGAAGTTGAAAGTCAGTGAACGTTACTGATGTGATGTAAACAAAGAGGAAACAGGACTAAATATTCCGCATTCAAGTAACTTTTTTCATGATAAAGCCAAAACTATCCACAGTGATGAGACATTTTTTTTAATAAGATTCAATGATTATTTTGGAAAAAGAACGAAGGATTGAGCAGCATTCGGGTAAACAATGTTTTGAATTTTTATAATACAAATATATGACTTATACACATTATTGCCATATGAAAGCTGTTTGTAGCGTCGCGTCACTATCCCTGGGCCGGGCTGGACTGACACTTGTTAGGCTATACCTACAACCACTCATAGGTAATTTATCAATAGACAGAAAGCTTAATATTCTCAGGAGATTAATATGTGTTGGTGATTTTGTATTTAGGATTAGTCATTGTCACTCGTTATTACTTACTAACGGAAACTCCACCACTTTGCGCGACAGCGGTGTAGGGATATGTGTCTCGCTCACTCGTTATGCCACCGCGCTCGGATCTCTCGCTCTACCGCTAGCCGCGCCGCTGGTTACGCATAATCGTGACATCTCCGCGATGATTCTACATTAACATACGGCATTTAGGTGTGTCATTCTATTATCCTTGTAATAAACAAGCAAGCAGTCTTCTATCGCACTATAAACACAGGCGCGACAGCGGCCTATCGGTATAACTCGGGCGTCGGTGACCTTGTAATGCCGAATCCTTCGACGAGGCATTCACATGAATGCCCTTCCCCCCCGCGCGCGTCCCGCGCTTGCCCCTCGACACGCACACATAGCCGCGAGTTTTGTTACTGCACACAAGTGTCGCTGTCGTTTCTTTTAGTTAGTATATGTATATGGGTGAATCAACTTTTTTGTGTTGTTTACTCTGTCCACGTTGTCCAAGTGACATCTTCATACAAAATGCTTAGGTTGTCCGAGGGAAAAAATTTGCGTAACCATAGCAACAAGGTGCACTTAAAAGTTGATTCACCCATATATTCTTTGCTATAAACGCCACCATAATGGGCCCGTTGGTAAATTCAATAAATTAAATCGAGTAGCAAGCGTCCTATTATGTTTGGCCCTTCGAGATTTAGCCGAACGGACGCGTTGGTCTTTGCCCGGCGCAGGCGCCGGTCCGTACCAGGCACCGTGCGCTTCGAGTCGGATTATACCACTATTACCCCGTCAAACTAAATGTACACGTGAGGTATAACATACTGCGCGCGAGATGCAAACTCGATTTGATAGGATTATACGTGAGCGTAACATGGGAATGTCATATCAACTGAATGCACTGTCGTTTTTCACGCGTTGTGAGTTTTATAATACAACTACGAGTAGTAGTGCGATATCGCGGTATTTAATACTTCTTTTGGTATACTATTCGGTGCTTCACGCCCTCGGCCCTCGGTAAAGCATTAATAAAATAAAAACTAGGTAACCTAATTTTCACCGCGAGCGCGGTACGGTATTTAGCGTTATTACGAGTCTATATTTTACAGGTATCTGCATAAATTTAATTCACCGGCTGTGTCTATTCGAGATGAACTCGAAAACCTAAGTCGATTTCAATACAGTTTTATTCATTCACTTGTAGCTTGATTTTTCACGCAGTTTACAATATTACTTAGTGTATGTATAACAAGGCTGTACGTTGTTATGAATAAATTACTTATTAGCACATAATTATTGATTCTACTTTACCTTATCAACTAATCACCTGTGTAAACCCTTTACTTAAAAATGTGAACAATACCCTCGTAACTTTTTAATCAGCTCGTGGCAATGATTTGCCTGGAAGAATGATTCGAGTCTTCAGAAAACTTAACCTAAATTAAATTTTGAATGAAAATAAAAAATATAATTTTAATACAGAATGTTCAGTGCTCTCAGTTATATGAAAATATTTTTTATCGGGGGCCAAAGTGACAAAGCATCTCGCATTAATGTCAAAACATGACAGATGCTTTGTCACTTATTTACCACGCGATAAAAGCAACCATCATAGCGTCTAAAAGCAAATGAACTGTCAAACCATACAAAGAGAGTCAAAAGTTTGTATGGTTTGTCAGTTTATCGCAGTCCATACATCTTGCTAACATCGCACCAACAGATGCGCAAACGCAAACTCGATAGCACCTGTGCATATCGTTAAAATTTTACTATGCTATTCAGTTGCCAAATGACCTAACTCCCAATGTTTTCCAACAACATACTCCCTTCTGTGATTCATACTGCAGGAACTGCATGGTATTCTGTAAATAATGAGTCATTAAAACTCCTTTGCACGGTGATAACTTTATGTGCGGAGTGATTAAGATGTACGATGCATTGTGAACTAAATGTTGATAAGAAGCGATAGCGACTTGCATACGAAGTCCTTGAACTTAGGGCCGACGCAGACGGACTTGCATTTGAGCCACATTGCGGCTGGAAAAAATCGTTTGTGTCGGCCCTATTAGCAGTAACAAGTATTTAGTCTATGCATACGTCAAAAAATAAAATATTTAACAAAATTCCCTTGTTACAAGTTAAAACAATCCAAGCCGAATAAAACAGACAAAAATACAGTCGTGTTAAAAAAAAATGACAATGATTTACATCGCATTATTATAACGAAAAGGGAACAAAAAATACGCGATAAGTGTCCGTTTTCCATGTTTAATTTATTTTTTTGCTGATTTAGTCAAAAAGCCCAATACTTATGTTTAAACGTCGTTATTTAATTATGTTTAAACGTCGAAATAACATTAAAAAGTCAGAAAATGATATAGCTTACATGCATCATATCAGCTCCTAGGAAAAGCATAGAAATTATAAAGAAAACTAACTAAAAGATAATTACGAAACCTATTAAATGCGTAAGTGGTTCCCCAGTTCGTGACCGAGGCACAGTGGCAGAGGTCGCCAACCTAGTACCCCAATCATAAAAGATGTTTCAATGCATAGAATCTCTGCGTATTTTCTCGTGGTTGTAATTGAAAAATTGGTGCTCGTCGCAATTGCAACGCAAATTACAAAGAAGTAATTTGTTAACATGTTTGTTATTTTAAATACAAAGATAAGATTAGACAAAGATATTTTTAGGTCACTTCTGAAGACAAGACGCCCAATTAATGATGTGCCGACGGAAATTTCAGACCAAAAGGTCCAGCTGTATATTCGAATTGTAAACAAAAAACGTATTATTTGTTATTTTTAGTTTATTATATGGTGGAAAAGCGACCATATTTTCGTCTCAAATGTATTTTTTGGAGTCTCTGTAATGTTTTTTTTTTCTTTAAAGAAGATACACGATAAAAAAAATAGTTTATACATGACTATCTCACCAATACTAGTTTGTTTTCTGACGACGTGGATGGCGCAGTGGTAAAGTAGCTGCCTACTGAGCCGGCGGTCCTGGGTTCGAATCCCGGCAAGGGCAAATATTTGTGTGATGAACTCGAATATTTTGTGCCATGGATATTCTTTGTATTTAAGTATTTATTTACATATAAATATATTATTTATCGTTTTCTAGTGTCCATAACACGAGCTTACTAGAGCTTACTGTGGAACCAAATCGATTTCTGTAAAGTTGTCCGATATTTATTTCATACTAACGTGCTTCTTTGATTAGACTACTTATAACAAGTACTTATATTTCTTTGCTTGGGACCTAACTTTCGCCCCTCTAAAGGTCACGCGCAGGCTAGGAAACGACTGAATGGCCTGTCCTTGCCTGTTAGTTTAATTATGACGACAATTCGGAAAACGTGACAGGCGCAGATTGATTTAGTGACAACGGTGGCCATTTTGAAAGTAAAACTAGGTTTTTGTAGCGCATTTAAGCATGACATTAATTAGTTGAACACTAACTTTCATAAAAAATAAGTTTAATATATTTAAGTAAATTGAATATGCTTACAAATAAGGTAGGTACTTGCGCCAAAGATAACCGTTCTAACGAATTCAAATTTGGAACTGAAAATTTGAATTCGTTCGAATGGTTATAACTAAAAAAAATTAAGTGGGCTATCTTAGGAACAGGGCCATCTTTGGCGCAAGTACCTTATACGTAGTTTACATTTCTTTGGTCAAAATTGTAAAGTATATAATAGAAATAGAAAGTTCAAAAACTGGCCATATATGAGTAGTTTTCAATAAAATTGCACATAGTCAAATGCTGAATAAACGCAAAACTACAGTAGCTTTCTTCGTGAAACGAAAGTTAGTTATACAAACGATATAGGTAAATGTCAATACACAAATGAATCGGTTAAGGTTTGATTTAATTATAGCCCTTAACTAAGTACCTACAAGTTTTTTTTAAACAACTCAATGCCGTAAAAGTTCCGCGTATTTCTTTGAATACAAATTCCACTAATCATTTTGTTTGTTAACAACTAAAAATAGACCCGTCAATTGTTTAAAAAAAGGTTGTCAATCCCTTATAAAGTTTCTCCATTGGATCTGTAGCCTCGCGTGTCAGGGGTCGACACAGAATGGCACGTAACTGTGATTTAATTCACAAGTAATCATGATTACAATCACTCGCTCGAACGATCAGCAATCATAGCAATTATAGAAACTACTAATTGGATTCTAATAATAATAAAGCTAATTTATATGCATAGGTAACTTTCTTTCATATCGTTTTCAAATGGACATAAGATTTATAGTTTTTTTTTCTTCGTAATAAAAATTGCTAATAAAAATAACTCCATGTATTTTATTGTGACATTATTCCACTATTTATGAAAAAGGAAAAAAAAAACTCGTTGCTTTTAAAATAAATTGGTACAATTGAAAATCCGCTACATGGTAAGAGTCATGGTATAGTAAGAGTGATACTGTAACTTATCAGCCTATACGAGTATACAATTTGATTTAATTTGTTTTACAATGTTTTTAATATAATTCTCAGGGCGCGGTAGGGCAGCTTTTTACTGAGTCGCCAGTCCTGGGTTCGAATCCCGGCAAGGGCAAGTATTTGTGTGAACTCAAATATTTGTTCCTGTGTCAAGGATGTTCTTTATGTATTTAAGCATGTATTTATCTATTAGTATGTATTTGTATATCGTCGCCTAGTGTAAATAACACAAGCCTACTATAGCTTATAGTGGGACTAGATCGATTTGTGTGAGGTTGTCCGATATTTATTTATTTATTCTTTAAACGCCGGGAGGGCATTAATGCTCAGCCATTGTAGTCTAATTGCATTATTGCTTTACACTCCTAGATAAGTATCTACAACTTCGCAACGACTGCAGTTGTTTAATATCGCTTAACAACTTTGCACATCACTAATAAAACACCACAGACGGTTCTCTCTTAATCATCGCAGGGCTGGATGGATTTTGGACGGGTGCGTCCCATATTATATACAAACTTTTGGTATAATTTCAATTTATAAACATACAAAAGATATAATGCACGATATATATAATAAGAAATACCATATTTTCATGAAATATAAGGTTTGATAGGTATAACATTCAATTCATATAATATCATATGTTATAATGGTTATTTTCTCTAATAATTTTAGATATAATATGTATTTTGTATAACAATTAAGATATATAATAAAATATCATTTGAAATAACTATCATATAAAATAATGTCATATGACACATACCTAGTACCATTTAGGGAACTGGGTGTTAAAGCAGGTCCGACTTGGCTTAAGTTAGGTACGACGACGAGCGAAGCGAGGAGGAGTGTTAGGTTCAACTGAGACCCTAACGAGCGAGTGAAGCGAGCGAGCCGCGCAGGTCTGACTTGGCTTACGATTCCTAACATTACCATTTTTCACCTTAAGGCAGATCCGACTTGGCTTAGGTTAGGTACGACGACGAGCGAAGCGAGGAGGAGTGTTAGGTTGAACTATGACCCTAACGAGCGAGCGAATCGAGCGAGCCGCGCAGGTCCAACGTGGCTTACGATTTCTAACATTACTTCGATGCTTCGATTGCTTCGATGTTTCGAGTAAATGTATATTATATGTAATACTAATTAAGTGTTTTAAATGTTATACCACTAGATGATTATACACAATGTCATTATACCTACAGTTCATTATATCCTATGAAAATATGCATTTTATTGTTATATGTTTCGTTCAGTATACAAATTGAATATTATACCAATTAAATTTATTCCAATTGAACCTATGTCTAATGAGTGTTATATCTATTGTTTATATATGTTCTATTACTTACCCATTTTGGACTACATTTAAATAACTAATTAATGTACTGTATTAAATTGTTTGTCATTTATCTGCGTAATTGTGTTTTGTCCCCGAATAAATGTTTTCTTTCTTTCTTTCTTTTAACTTATTGTACATATGTCAGTATGTATATATGTATATTTTCCTTATCTCACACTAATTAAAGGACAATCTTACACAAATCCGGCTAGTCCCAAACTAAGTGTACTAGACGACGATATACATAATAAGTATATAAATACATACATACATAGATAACAACCATGACCCAGGAACAAATATTCGATTCATCACACAAATATTTGCCCCGGCCGGGATTGGAACCCAGGACCGCCGGATCAACTATTTTTGTTACACACTTAGCTATGGGACACAGATTACACTTTTTCACAAAGACGATTCTGTGCTCTCAGAGAAATTGGAACAACACATTAAAATATCATCGACTAGCTATGTACGTAAGAATATACATGTTATTTAAAAGCCATAATTTATTAGCGATGCAGAGAATTTAAACAATGCCAAAAACACAAGCCTACAAAAGAATCTCTATACCTACTAATTATTTATTACCATAGATCCGTGCATTACTTAAAATTCTATGGAAGAAACCAACATACTTCGGATTCTATAAATTAACATTTAATACGAAAGAATCCTGTCCATTTGCAGATATCAACTTCACATGACAAACAACATAAGTGACATCATAACTGCTTTGATTTTGAATCTTATACTGCAAGGCTTTTGAGTTGAAATAGCATTAGACCACGTCATGGATTTCCAAGTATTATCGATATAAATGCCATACAAGGGTACTATGTCAAAAATTCCATTCGTTTCATCCATGCGTGGCTGTCAACGACCTGCGGTTACATCGTAATATTTGATGTACATTGCTGTTCTAGTATACAAAGCTTGATCATTTTCAAGGAGAAATCAGCCATAGGTGTAACAGTTAGGACTAATAAACTCTTGTAGTAATGGTGGATGGGTACAGTATATTCAATGAATGGTTGACTGACTGTATTTATTGGCTTGTTTTGTTCAAATTCTATGCCCTGATCGTCGAATATGTAGGTACAGTAAGCTGTACAGAAACCTGACCCCGCCATTGTAATAACTGTGGGCCTGTACATAACAAGAAATTATTTTATAGTACTTTTGATAGTTTAAGTCGTTCTTGATAACGTTTAGTAGATTATTGATCATCAGAACCTAGAAATAGAATAGCGTAACATGCGTGTTGTAAATGTTGTAAAGTATGAATTCTCATACGAGATGTCACACGATGCGTGACGTATGCGAGTATTATGATTCGATTTCAAGCATTACATTACAATATACTGCCTTTATTGTACTTTTGGTACTCTTCCCTCATTAGTCCAATGCTTGGAATTGTAACACTGTGCTGCGAATAGTATATATGAAGCGAATGCATATGTATTGCGAATGTATTTATGTACCGATATAAATACATACATACATAAATATATGTAATTATGTTGGTAAGATTCACCGCGTTCAATTTTGTCTGCTTAGCCCTAAGGTTGCCTGGTAGATAATGCCTCATGGCATTAAGTCCACATTTAGTAAGATTTTCTTTTGTGCAATAAATTTTAAATAAATAAATGCTCGCGGTGAGTAAGCACGTTTAAGTAACATAGTCCTTAATACAAACTCTAGTTATTGTTAGCAACTTGACGAAGGTTAGTACTAAGGTCTAGACTAAAACTTGGCATTGCCCGCGTGGCCACAGCCTTATCCCTTATCAACTGCGGGCAAGGCTGCATGATCGTGACACACGACGAACGCACATTTACATGCACTTTACAAGACTGAATATTATTCTGTTTATTCAGGTTCATTATCATTATTTATATTTACATGGCTATAGTTTTCGAAATGTTGAAATAATCCATTATTTTTTTTTATCGTCTCGTTAAACACTGAAATTTGACGACGCGGTTGGCACAATCGCCACGTCGCACAGCCGGCGGTCCTTGCGGGTTCAAATAGTTACTGGGTCATGAAAGTCTCCTATGTAAGGTACTTTGCGTCAAAGATGGCCCTGTTCCTAAGATAGCCCATAGACTTAACTTATGTCTATGGTACTAACCGAACATGGGCGCGAAATTTGAATTTGTTCGATTAGGCTATCTGAGGAACAGGGCCATCTTTGGCGCAAGTATCTTATATAAATTGCCGTGAAGAGTTTTGGCCCATTTTGGTGCAGGGTCCTAGGATAGTAGACTAAGTTTCCAAAGGGATTTCCTACCGCGAACGCCTCGCATGTGGAATGAGCGCCCTGCCCAGGTGTCTCCGGGGGCTATAGCATGCGGTTCTTCAAGAAGGGAGTAAATAGCTTCATAAAGGGTCAGCAAAGCGCGTGTGATGCTCCCGGCGTCGAAAGCGCCCATACGCGGCGGTAACTGCTTAACATCAGGCGGGTTGCATGCTTGTTTACCCCCGTCGTAGTCGTCTTATCAAGAATTTCCAGTATTATATAATTCTCATTTTGCTAAGTCGCTTTGTTATACAAATCGCACATCACATTTCCTCTCCCTTGACCGCTCAAGTTGACATTACTAGTATTATATGATCTGTGACATTACTGTAACGCGTGTAACGGTAGCAAAATGTCAAGTCGTGACTCCAATTGAGTGGTTCGATTCCGAATCGATTTAGATCTACTAGGAAGCGAGAGCATTACAAAAACGTGTTGCGTTTGGCTCAAAGTTATTTCCCTATTATATACCTACAATAGCTACTGTTATACAAGAGCTCAAGCACAGCTAGCCGCGACTTCGCTAGTCGCGAGAGAAAGCGTCACTGTATCGAAAAAAATATATAAACAATAATATCTCGCGCGAGAAGAGTAAATTAACTTTAAGTGTAATTGTATGCCGTTTGTTTCCCATTACAATAAATAAAAAATAGTATAATAAAAAATAAAATAAACACTTTCACGACCAACAACAACAACCCGCCTGGTAGGTACTCATAACTTCTACTTAGCTGCCGGCCCAGCTCGCGGCGGAGTGTACTATACAAGCGCCCACCTGGCGGGCTATGTCTGTATCTGGTCTGGGGTGAGGTTGCGCCCACCTAGTCGGTTTTTGGGGCGTATTGTTTTTTTTTACCCGGTCGTGAAAGTGTTTATATCCATACTAATATTATAAATGCGAAAGTGTGTCTGTCTGTCTGTCTGTTACCTCTTCACGCTTAAACCGCTGAACCGACTTAGATGAAATTTGGTATGGAGATAGTTTGAGACCCGGGAAAGGACATAGGATACTTTTCATCCCGAATAAATTTCGTGTTCCCGTGGGATGAGCGGGTAACACCGCGGGGCACAGCTAGTAAGGAATATATTATACTTTTCAAACTGAACACCATCAGTTCGGCGAATGAAAAAAATATTTTTTTTTAGATGTCCATTATAACATCAATGATTATTGATAAAGGCATAATGCAGAGCCATTCTTAGAGTGCGTCTCCATTAAAGCGACGCGGAGGAGACGTGTGGAATCGACCATCACCTGAGTTGAAATCTGTATCTCAGCTCCATTTCACGTTGGTCGATTCCGCTAGACATGGGGGATAAATAACGTCACGGTGACAAAGTCACAGTGACTCACCGTCAAAAGTTGTGACTGTGACTTATTACAAAATCACATACGTTCCTACTGTTCCAAGCACAGTCTGTTACTCAAATCACGGTCAATGTGCGACAGTCCCAAGCCTGTAAAAAGTGTGAAGGTTATTTTCGATCAATTACTTGTATGATAATGATAACCGTGTGACAAAAACACGGTCATAAATGTAATATTCATACCTCAGGGTTTTCGGTACGGGAATGTTTGATATTAATTAGCCCAATACGCACATTGACTAAAAAAACAGAATGTGCTCTAGCTAATTTCTACCTCATTTTTATAGTTAAAAACCAGCTAGAGCACCGCGACAATATCATAAGGTGATATGAGTAACAGACGTGACATAGTCACGTTCAAATAACAGTGTGAAAAAATAACGTTAATTACAGCACCGTGACAGACCGTGACTGACCGTGACCTGTCATAAATATCATACAGTGAATCGAGTAACAGGCGTGACAAAGTCACGGAGACTTTTCACTGTGATATTTTTGGAACGAGATCGCCAGTCACTGATGTCAAAAAGTAACGCTATTCCCCATGTCTAGATTCCGCACGTCTCCGCTCCGCTGCAGTGGAAGCACCCTTAGAACCGATAACCGATACCCACCAAACTGAGCACTTATTAAACTCGTCACAGATCGCTGCGCTCGCGTGATGCGCGCGCGGATTTCCTCGTTGTGCAACGGCTTTTCACTTCGGTAAAACGAGACGTGAAATTATGTTTACTTTTAATATCGCCTAATCCGCTCTCATAGGTATGGTATATGTAATGTTTCCGAAAAGGCTTTCTTCGAGTCGAACTAATTTTGTTAATTATTTTTTATACCCAAATGATTATTGATGTATCCTATTCCTAAAGTGTCTATCTATATTGACACCTAGAATTTTTGGTCGAGTTATTCGTTTCGCCGAAAAATCATCTCGTAGAAAGCATTTTACTTTGCAATCGTAAACTGTATTGAGATTGTCATAAAACAATAGGATGATGATATTTGCAAGAATTATGAATAATTATTACGGAGGAATAAAAATTCTGCGAAATTATTTTTCTTCGGAATAAAACATTCGCCAAAATAAGTTTATAGGAGTCAAAGGCCTCCTATTTTCGATCGTCCCTCTACGTCTTTTCTGTGTGGCTTGCGCCTTAGGTACGAATATATGAAAAAGTCAGACATATTTATGCAAAAGGGAACCAGCCCACATATCAAAACCGTTTACATTGAACCCTGTAACTATAGCATAAAGTACAAATGTTTAATGTGGGTTGGTTGTCTTTTGCATAAATACGTCAAATTATTTCTAAGTCCCCGCCACTGTCCATATCATGCATATTCAACAAATCCCATTCAATATGCCATAGACGAGAATACGTGATACCTACACCGTAAAGCAACTACTATAACAGAAGGGCGTAACTCACATTCATCACGGTCAAGTTTAGCTTGCACCTCATTTGTATGCGTCATTTTCCTTATCAGGTGCAAACTTAACTCAACCGAGTATATTTAACGTATATATAAATCTAATGTACGTAGCTACTCCAAGTTTGCACCTCATTTGTATCCACCGCCATATATACCAAGTGCAAACTTAACTCAGACACCAATGCTGTCATGTTACGTTAAAAAAGCGTATCTGACTATGAAACCCATGTCGAGATACGACCTTTAAGTGTGTCGCAGCAGAATGGAGCTTGATACTTTTCCAACCTCATATAGCGGTTAAACAGGTTCAAGGCTCGCGAAACTGGTTGCCGCGGTCACCGGCGCGCGCAGAGCGGGACGGAAGATGCGTACACGCAGGTAGACAGAGAGGAAAGACGTACGTTTTTGCTGATATCGAGAATGTTTTGAATGTCGAGTATCGTTTCTAAGAAGCTTGTGTTCTAATGAGATGGTTGTAATGTTAAGTCATCTGCTCTATATAAATTCATTTTGTTTATATATATTAATATCTAGTGGCAAAGCTGCCAGTCTTTTAGTCGCGCTGCCAACAGATGGCGATTTGGGGCAAATTTTCTATTCATTTTTATTTTTAATTCTATTTATTAATTTTTACTTTAAGGTTTATTTTAAGGACTGGTTTTGTTTTATGCTCTTCATCAGGGACTGCTACTCGTACTGCAGCCGCGCGGTAACTTTGCCACTGATGAAGAGCTCCATACGAGTTCGAAACATGTCGGGCCGTTCCTGCCAACTTCACGTGAGTTCAAGCGAGTTTTTCATACAAATAATCGTCGCAGCGAACTCTCTGATCGCCTTCATACAAATTTCGCTCGCAAATCTCAAGTGTGATAAGGCCCTAGTCCGCTTAATGCAATAATTATTGCAGGTTAGTTAAAGGTGTTAAGCGAGCCCACAGCCAACACGTGACCTCCAATTTCGTACAGTTACCGCAGAGGTCAATATAACTGTCCGATTGGATACACCGGCATACTTGACCTCCGATTAACTGCTGTTCATCGTTAGGTCAAATAAAAAAAACTTATATACTCTTTTCAAGAATAATGTTATATTTCGACGAAAAATCGTTTTAAAGAAAGCATCTTTGCAACCGTAAACTAACCTAACCTAATCAATAGGATGATATTCTTCTTGAGCTTAATTTGGGACTAGATCGATTTGTGTGAGGTTGTCTGATATTTATTTATTTATTTTGAAAAAAAAAACAAAAATTATATATTTAATCTTTATTGCACAAAAGAAAACTTATCATACAAAAGGCGGACTTAATGCCATGAGGCATGCTCTACCAGTCAACCTTCGGGTAAAGCAAATAAATTGTGAAAAATGACGACTACAGAAGAATTAAAAAAAACAGCGATTTTCGGCCAAATGATGAACAATTCGACGAGATAAGTTTCTAAGAGTCAAAGGGACAGCAAAACGCATACATGAAACTCATGACCCATCCAGATTCGAACCTGCATCAATTAACATATAAAACACATTCTATATGTCCCTTAACAATTCTATCGCCCTAAGACAGGCCACCTATTCCAAACCGAACCTAACCTAAACCACATTAAAGCTGCCATTCAATCGACTCACTGTACAAGATGTTTTGTTTAAATCGGATCATGTCGCTTCGCTCTAAGGTTTAAATTGTATCGTGTGTTGAAGACAGGAAGTGAGTTATTGCGGCGAACGCGTCGAGACGCGGCTTCCGGTCAAAGTCGAAGAGTAACGACTAGGTTTAGGGTGCTGGGCAGAGTTAAAGTGGACAGATTAGCCTAGTTAGTACAGACCCAAACTGGAATATGGTTTGAGATGTGGCAAGACGAGATGAGAAAATAAATAAGTCATAATTCTGCTTCATTAATTAAATGCATACAAATATGTTTTAAAATTTCCGAAAACTTTCCCCATTTCCCATACAAAATGTGAAAAGTTTCCGGATTTTTTTGGAAAAGGTATGGTACCTTAGAGACATCTCTAATCTTAATTATTGCCCATTTGTGCATAGCAACATATATGTTGAACTCCGTATTAAAATGAGTAAAACGAAGCTTGTATATTATTTATTAATATACAAGCTTTTATACTGTTTTTATTAAATTATTGTACAAATGTATTGGAATTCATATAAAATACGTAACAAAACAAATAAAAATCTTTATGACAATTTCTTAGTCTTCTTCTCGTGTCAAAATCATAATTCTTGAATAAAAATACATAGACGTCACACGTTCAAGCCAGTAAGCTAAGAGGCCGCAACATATATTAGAATAGAATATTCTTTATTGCACACCTCAACGGGTAATTAATACAGACAAACACAGATTACACGTAAAATTCAATAGAGGTTCAACCGGCGGTTTTATGGCTGAAGAGCGATCTCTTCCAGACAACCTAAATATTTTTCTAAGGTTGTTTCCTAATATTTTATTTTGTAATTATCATTTACTGGCTGCGCCGTGTGGTGTTACCCGCTCATCCCACGGGAACACTAAATTTTTCGAGATAAAAAGTAGCCTATGTGTTAAACCAGGGTGTCAGCTACCTTCATACCAAAATTTCTCAAAATTGGTCCAGCCTTTTGAGCGTTAAGAACTAATAAATACATACACAAACATGTACTTACTAACATTCGCCTTTATAAATTTTATAATATTTATAATTTAATTGTTTTAGTTTTTCGTGTATAAGTATTTCGGTCAACAAACACCTATATCACCTTAAACCTAAGTTTTTAGTATAAAATCAATACTAAAATGTTCAAAAACCGACTTCTGAATGACAAATTAACATCCAAACGTCACTTCAATACAAAACAATAAAATTGTCATGCGCGGACGCGCGTTGAAATCTTTCCTTTGACTGCGTCCGGTATGACGTCACTCACCGCCAACTCATTATACACCATACCCATACAATTTAAAGTCTATTTTTACCCAAATTGACTAAGTACTCAAACTATATACATGGAAAAAGATTTTATTTGTATAGGACTTGAAAGGCGTATAAGTCATTTTACAAATGGGGTTTTGTTTTTATGATGTTTACGCGAAGACGACATTTTAAAGGTGACTTTTTATGTTTGTAAAAAGTTGTTTGATTTGGCTCCTTTATTTGGTTTTGAATTCTAAGTATACTGTTCAAAAAAAGGGGTCATGTAACTTTTGACGACGCGGTTGGTGTAGTCTGTAGCTGCCTACTGAGCCGACGGTCCTGGGTTCGAATCCCGGCAAGAACAAATATTTGTGTGATGAACCCGAATATTTGCTCCTGGTTCAATCTATATATATTATGTATTAATATATTATGTATAACGTCGTCTAGTAGGTACCCAAAGTACAAACTTTGCTTAGTTTGGGACTATAGGTCGATTTGTGTAAGATATACTACAGATACTAGATTCATTTATTTATATTTTATTTACCTGTTAACTTTCCCTTTTATTTAAAACTTATTTTGACATTGTAAACAATATTTTCTCTTATTATTATTCTTGCCTTATTTTTGACGATCATGATATTAATTCCTATTATTTATTTATCGTATGGCGATATAATATGGCACACTGGGTTACAAAATTTTCCTATAATTTTGACATGAAGCAAATTTGCAATGTAATTTTTATCGTGAAATAAATAATCTAATCTAATCTATAGTTCATCATTCTAAAAGAGCGTAGGCGGCCAGTAATTGTTTACAGCGCAGAAAATCATACAATCGGACGATTACTAAAACCGATTGAGTATGGAAATTGAATCACTATTCTTTTTGTAAGTTGTGATTGTGACCGTCAATTTTTCCACAAGGTGACCTCATTTGAAGGCTGATTCACGACGCTGCAATAACTTTTTTTTTTCAAAATTTGTCCGTATAATCAAATAGAAATAATAAAATTGTGCGTTACCGGCCTTTCAGGTGGGAGTACGCTCTTTTCTTGTAGGTTTGAACGTGGTATTAGTCCCTTGGCGTTTACGACGTTTTCGCATTTGTCATCGATATTAAGTCGGTTCGTGTTGAGGAATAAATTGTGAAGAATAAGTTAAACGTAATGAGGTCAGACGTTGCAATCTACGCAGTAAGCATGTAGGTACATATACAAAGAATAGACACCGTAAGTCATAAAAAACTGGTCAAGTATGAGTCTAACTCGCGCACCGAGAGTTCCGTACAAATACTTATCCCATCTTAACTGGCCGTGTTAAATTTGCACTTGGTATGTATGGCGCCAGATACAAATGAGGTACAATGTTAACGCAAGCGGGTGCCCCGAATATGATTGGAAGAAGTATATTTTACTTTAGTATTTATTTTATTCTGTTTTTAGTATAAATTGTTATAGCGGCAACAAATACATCATCTGTGAAAATTTAAAATGTCTTTTTTTATCAATTTTATGTAGGTTATTTATGTATGTGTGTTTTATGTAGGTTAGCGAGTCCGACTCGCGCATGAAGGGTTCCGTACCTATATAGATGTATATATAGGTATGGTATAACAAATTTGTTGTATGGGAGCCCCCCTTAAATATTTATTTTATTTCATTTTTAGTATTTGTTGTATAGCGGCAATAGAAATACATCATCTGTGAAAATTTCAAGTGTCTAGCTATCACCGTTCTTGAGATACAGCCTGGTGACAGACGGACGGACGGACGGACGGACGGATGGACGGACGGACGGACGGACGGACGGACGGACGGACGGACGGACGGATGGATGGACGGACGGACGGACGGACGGACGGACAGCGAAGTCTCAGTAATAGGGTCCCGTTTTTACCCTTTGGGTACGGAACCCTAAAAAGTATCATCAAAATGGGTAATTCAAGGTACAATGTATGTATCTAGGTACCTACGTTCTTCATCACTACAATTGTTAATTTATCTTTGAAACTTTATAGCAAACGATATGAGTAGATTCATTCAAAAACTTTCCGAAATTCGCACCGAAGTTGGTTCCAGCAAAGTATTCCACACGAAGTTGCACGCTGCAAGATTTCATTTAACTCAAGTAATTCCACTAGGCAATTTAAATTCATAAAATTAGCAAAAGTTGTAACTTCATTTTCAGGCGCATCCTTCTTATACTTGCCTGAAATTTCATACCATGCGAATACTTTACATACTAAATAACTGCTAAATAGTAATAAAAGTAGAATAACCTAAATAAAACATTTAAAACACATCCGACGCACGTAGCTGGTCATCACGAGACTGATTCAATCCATACTATCCATACTAATATTATAAATGTGAAGGTATGTCTGTCTGTTACCTCTTCACGCTTAAACCGCTGAACCAATTTGGATGAAATTTGGTATATAGATAGTTTCAGTCCCGGGGAAGGACATAGGATACTTTTCATCCCGCATAAATTTAGTGTTCCCGTGGGATGAGCGGGTATCACCGCGGGGCACAGCTAGTATTATATAAATATAAATGTGAAAGTGTGTCTGTCTGTCTGTTACCTCTTCACGCTTAAACCGCTGAACCGACTTAGATGAAATTTGGTTTGGAGATAGTTTGAGACCCGGGAAAGGACATAGGATACTTTTCATCCCGAATAAATTTAGTGTTCCCATGGGATGAGCGGGTAACACCGCGGGGCACAGCTAGTGAGAGATAATTATAAACATGCTACTAAAACTAAACATAACTACAAAATCTGGAATTCTTAGCTTCAATATTGGCTGAGATCTAGTCACTTGTTCCAGTTAAAGCTGAATATCTTGAAAACTACTGGTCCTATTTCTACCAAACATAGCTAAGAACCATCTCGACGGACATATCTTTCGATAAAAAAAAATTGGGCAAGTGCGAGCCCGACTCGCGCATGAAGGGTTCCGTACCTATACTTACATATATATAATCTATAACAAGTTTGTTGTATGGGAGCCCCCCTTAAATATTTATTTTATTTTATTTTTAGTATTTGTTGTTATAGCGGCAATAGAAATACATCATCTGTGAAAATTTCAACTGTCTAGCTATCACCGTTGTTGAGATACAGCCTGGTGACAGACGGACGGACGGACGGACGGACGGACGGACGGACAGCGAAGTCTCAGTAATAGGGTCCCGTTTTTACCCTTTGGGTACGGAACCCTAAAAACTGTAAATAATAACGCTCAGGGCCAAGTTGTACTTAATTTTTTTGAATATTTTGTAAGTTACGGTCATTACGGTGTTATAAGTTAGTGTCATAAAAGATTATGAGACAAATCATGTTTATTGTTTAAAGTATTTAAGTTAAACACCATTATGATACTATTAAAGTCTCCATCAGTTTCAAGTCTGTGCTAGAACCCGAGCTTGATCTGGCTTTATCTCGAATTCATTTATATAAGGTTGTATCTAGTTCCAAAGCAGGTTCTCGTGTCCTAGGGCACTTATCACAGATCTAGATACAGATATAAGATGCTGCCAATAGAATACTTATTTAGCTAAGCTAGCATAAGTAAGTACCTACTTCACAAAAGTACAAGTAACTGTAATAGTTAAGTATGCTTTCTGAACGAACTATTGAGTTTCTTTCAGCGTTTCTTCTCAACAATGATTTCCTCTTGTAAAATGCCGGTAGATTGTAAAAGTGCCCTTGGTGCCTACTAGCAGAATGAAGTTCATTATTTCATTATTATTTATTCTCAGAAACACAATAAATCATTCTTATTAAACGTATTGGCTACAACAATGGAACCAAGATGACATTCACATACCTACGTCAATAATATAAACATAATCCAATAATCATTTATTCAACAGTAAATAATGCATAAAACAAAAGTCAAATCCGCAACGCAGGCATCGTCAGAGAGAATACAAAATCTAATCAGCGACATGCTTCGTCAAACAACACACCAATAACGTGACATCCGCAACAGGCTTCGTCGAAGTTATAGATCGATCTTGATCTTGGAAGGTGGAAAAGGACTTAAAAAGGCTCACCCCGAGTCGCACCTGGCCCAAACGTTCCCATCACACTGGCAGCGTTCCCACGTTGTATGGCCAACGAAATCTGTTGAACCAGATACGACCCAGAGCGAGGATCAGACCCTCTGTCTCTCATAAACATAATTCCTACTGACATAGTCGAATATAATGACACTTCCAAGAAAATATGTCTTGGTAGGTTGACATTGGTTTGTTATTTTTCACAAAGAGAAGTTATAGTCTGTGTATGCTTACTAAGTTAACACGCGATCATTTTGCCAACTGAGGACCAATTTTGCCGTGGAATATTGTTTTGAGGTTCCCTTCTCAATTAACTCTAAAAATACCGACAAAATTAAACAAGTCACGACCATGAACACTAAACATAAACCTCAAAACCTTAACCTAGAAAATAAACGTTCAAAAACCAAGTTCAAGTGTAACAGGATGACTGTAATGTGTCTGTTAATACGTCGTTTAACTATTGTTTAACGAACTAACCGATTGATAAGTATTTCACAAATTTATGAAACATGTAATGTCTCATTTTTAATTTGGGTACACCACAATTATCTTCCTTCCTTCCTACCTTCTCTCCTACAACAACCTACCTTCTCTCGAAGCGCCTCGTCGTTTTTTTGAACCATTATAACTTGCGTTTTGATTATACCTCAGGCAATTGTGGCCCATAGTTAGTTAAGTATATACCTTAACAGCTAACCTACATTAAATCCAGATAAACTAAACTACTGGATCGTATTTTTTCTGCCATTATTAGAAATAAGTATGTGCCGCAAGGAGTTCATATTGATACGTAAAATTACATACATTACGGTATTTGTTGACAGCTCAAATCAGCTACTTTTTATGGAATGTCAAAAACGACCTGTCAGTATGAAGTTTCTATGAAGAAATAGTCTTGTGACGTCACAAAAGCAGTAGTCAAAACAACTCTTATTTTCAGTTCGTCTAATTAAAAATTGTGCATAAAATGTCCAATAGTTAGTGGTAGTATATCGTTTTAGTGGTTTGTTTAGTGGTTTTAATAATACAATTAATTTCCGTAATAATTACGTACTTACAGGTGAAAAACTTGAAGATCTTTTTCCTGCGTACTCTGAGGTATCTTAGGTACATAATCGTTGGAATCGCTTTCATTTGATTTATTAGGTATTTAAATATTCCACCTACCTATTGCGCTACTCGCATATTAGTTATAAAATATCTACCTACCTAATATAGGTGCGTATCCGTATAAGTATTATATATGTATAAGAAAACAAAATACGTAATATTTAAGAATATTATTGCTTGATTACCTATCTATTTTTAGTTAGTCTTGAATTTGCTTCGGCAGGTGGTATGTTTAGTCTGATATTTAGGTATTTTTAGTTTTATGCAATCTGTACATACACCTACGAAGGCTTATTAGAGTATAATAAGCCTTCTTATGTAGGTGTGCTCTTTCTCTTAAAACATGGCAAAATTTTCTTTTTTACATAGGTATAATCTTAGCTAATGCCCTAAAGTGCGAATTTCTAACTCTGTAAATAAATGACATACTTCATTTTGTCATTAATTAACTTGATACGGAAGAAAGTTAATTCAATAATACTCGTATCAAGACAACGGCGAAAGTATAGGCAATCAATTGTCAAGATATTCTAAAGCAACTTGTGGGTATTCAAAGTAAATACAACTGCAACGTAAACTTCTTTAAAAACCGAACACCACCAACTTTCGAACGCGCAATTCCAAATTCAAAATTCGAGTGTTGCCAGACGTAACCGGAGGAATCCCCCGAGTCATTGACCTGCAAACTTTTCACTGTCAACAGTCGAAACGGGACCAACCTGATAGGTGCTTCGTGTCTTGCGCCACGACGACCACCACAGCCAGGAGTGCCAGCCAGCACTCGCCGGCGCACCGCATCTTCACTTCACAAACACATCAACACAACACAGAGCACACACAATTTTCTGGCACTTGGAAAGTTTCTTTGGGAAAGTTTTGGTGACGTGTTAAGCGGGAGCGGCGCAAAGCGGCGTCCCTGTCGGCAGCGGACGAGTGACTGCCGAGCCGGCCGGCCGCGCGTGGGGTGGCCAGCGCAACGGCCTGCGAAGCCTCCAAACATGTTGGGGGAATCTAGAATGTTCAAAATATTGTATACTTGAGTAGTACCTCAAAATTCAATATTGTCATTTAAGATTGACTCTATTTTGAATCGTGTATGATTTTTTTTGAAAGCGTACTGTGAAGCTATTTGTTACCGCTTTTAATTCTTGTTATAACCGGCATCTTCATTACTGTTTCGTAATATATTTAGTTGCATCTGAATATTTGCATTTGACGACGCGTTTGGCTCGGTTTGTAGACACCTGCCTACTGAGTCGGCGGTCCCGGGTTCGAATCCCGGCCGGGGCAAATATTTGTGCAAAATATTTGTTCTTGGGTCATGGATGTTATCTATATATGTATTTATATATTATGTATATCGTCGTCTAGTTCCCATAGTACAAGCTTTGCTTAGTTTGGGACTAGGTCGATTTGTGTATGATTGTCCCTTAATATTTATTTATTTATTTTATTTATTCAGAATTATAGAATGGTGCAATAAGATTAGAATTATGTAATGAAATTTCGATGTTCTTTTTATATTTGCAATATTTTATAGTTAAGACGAACTTTTTAAATAATACTTTTATATAAAAATGTGCTCATTTATTTATACAATGTTTTTTCACTTATGTTATAAATGGGAATATAATTATATTAAAAAATACATCACCACATCCTGACTCATAGATAAATCAAAATAACTGCAACCACAGTTAAATATTTCCGATTTGTAAGTTGACTAGCAAACAGCAGCAGCAGCAAAAAGTAGCAGTTTGAATAGAAACTAATGTTATATTACCGATCTTTATAAATTTATAAATACGTTCTTATTACTGTGCGATATAGGGTTCTTCTTGTAAATTTTGTTCCCTTTATAAAAAAGGAATAAAATGTATCGTAAATATGTGCATACCAAATTATAAACTAATATCCTACTAAGTACACAGACCTTTTGATCTCATGTTTAAATTATTCCTTCATATACTAACTACTTAAAACATATAAATCACCCAAATCGAGGGAATCCGCAAAACTGGTAGTTCAAACAAGTAAAGGTTTTTTGTTTTAGGATTTTCAATTGAGTATATTCCATTAAAAAAAGCTAACTTAACCAGTACAGTATTCGATGATAGCTCAAGTCAAGCTATAAAATGTCAAAAACGATCTGTTAGTATGAAGTTTCCATGTAGATACTGGCTTATGACGTCATAAAATCAGTGGTAAACAGCGCATCATCTTTTTAATTTTTGTCCAATTAAAAATAGTACAATGTCCAAAAGTTGCTGGTAGTTCATTGATTTCGTGTATGCTTTTATCTGTATTTATTAGTTTAAATTATACAATTTATATTCACTATAGTCAAACAGTATTCCCACAACAAATTCCCCCCAATTCGGGGGATTCTCGTGTCGCTGGCAACGCGGCTCACACAGGTGGTTGGCAGGTAGCGGGTAAACAAGCGACCATTTCTTTATCGCCGCGTTTCTTCACATTGTGGGTCAGATTCGCTGTGCCGGTTGGTACCGTTGGGGGCTTAGGCCCGCCAATACTTTATTGTTTCAATTCCTATTAGATTTACCAATAACTATTAATATACAAGGTGGAACATTTGTACAGACTGAGCTGACAGGATAGTGTCATCTGAGTGACCTATTATATTTGTAAAGCTGGATTTAAAAGTAAAAAAATCGTCAACATAACATTATTTGAATATCAGTGACAACCCTACTAATTCAAAGGTTATATTTACATTTTAAATTGACACCTGTCTTTAACTTAAGCGATGTTCAAAAGATGCTAGGGTTGATATGTGCAGATTTTACACCAATGTTTAACAAACTGTATCTTAAAAATGGATAGAAATATTTACATAGTTCATTGGTGAAAAATAAAGTACTCAGTCTGAATAATTCCCTGTTTGCTTAAAAGTCCCTCGATCTGTTCCACCCTGTATATTATGATTATGAGGGTCATACAGATTTTATTACTATAAGTTAGGGTTATGTTTTTTCCTGTGAACATTAATAAATTAAGGGACTTTAAGTCTTCATTTTCTCGCTGGGACTTTAAACGACTTAAACGCATGTATAGCCCATTAGGGTATTTTTCAGCCCACGCCACATTGCGGATTTTAGTGGTACTAAATTATTTTACTGGCAAAATTTTTTGGCACGTGACTAAATGTTCCGCAATTTCAAGTAATTTTTGCATAATAAAGTCAAGACTATACACAGTAATGAGTCATTTTTTTTTTATAGAAGTCAGTATTAATTTCTCAAGGAGAACGAAGGATTGGGAAACATTTCGATAAACAATGTTTTGAATTTAGTTAATGACAAATCGATGACAAATCGCTACTGACGTTTAATAATGCAAATATATGACGTATGCTCATTATTGCAACATGATATGTTAAGTATTTGAAATCATAGTAAAATTATGTAGTTCAGTCAACAAGGTTATCACAAGAATCTATAGATGTTTTTGTTGTTCGTCAAAAAAAATTGGCATTGAAAGATCAAGTTCCCGGACAAAATTTTTAGTTAATTATATGAAATTCTATTTTTTTTTATCTGTTATCTATGATGAGGGGTCAATATTACAAAAATCTTAACCCTTAAATGCACAGTGTAAGATGCAGCTTACATAAACAAAAATGAACAAAAATGAGAAACATTTATTTGAAATAAAATAATATTTTATAATATAGTATTTTTTTAACTCATGCATTTAAGGGTTAACAGTAGGTACGATTCAGCATTTGTATAGAGATGGACGCGCGGTGCCATCTGTTGGTTAAAATTTATTTGTCCGCTTAACACGCATAAAGGCTGGACGGATTTTAACCAATTTTAGTACAGGGATAGCTGGGGTAGAAAAGATGGTTATATGATACTTTTTACCCGACTACGGTGAAAAAATATTCTTATGCTGAATTTCTCAATTTCTTGGGAAGATGTTGGGTAAAGGAATAGTGTATAAAAATCACAACAATATGTGTTTGTGTGTGTGCCTGTGTGGGTGTGCAATAAAGTGGATTTGTTGTTGTTGTTGTTGTATTTGGGTTCATTTGGATTTGGTCTAAATAGTTTAGTTTCTTCAGAGACAAATCAGCTTGGTCTACGTAATAGTCATTAAAAGCGTCGGCGATGTGTTTCGGGTTTGTTAAAAGCTGGTTTTGTTTTATTTTTATTTTTGTATGGGTTCTTTGGGACCATTCATTTTTGTGGTGAATGAAGGCGCTTCCTTCTAATTTACATAATTTTATCAGTAGCCGTACGAATTGTAACTAGCACAACTATGGGGTCCTTACCTTGGGGACATGAACCATAAAGATGTCCTTTCTTTCTGCAGGAGGATAAGAAGATTCGAGGATGGGAGCGCCGCCGGAACAGTAACCGTTGGCTCTTGGCTCCAATTGGGAATCGGGCTGAATGAACGCAACCAAGCGATCGACAGTCCGCATGTCTCCGGCCGGGCGTCCCTACACCAAATCATCATCATGAGGTCCTTATAGTATTCTGAAATAAAGAGATTATAGATAACTTATTTCAAGGTTATTTTTTCTTTCTTCAAACAGCTATTAGGTTTACGACCGCGATCCAGTTAAGTTTCTTGAGAAGGGCTTCCATTTCGGAATTTCTGTACAAACAATGGATTGAAACGGGTAGTTCCCATTTGTTTTATGCAACATGACGTCATCGAACAAACTGAGACATTTTTTCCTATTATTCCCGTGGTACTACTGCGTAGACCTACTGGTAGTGCCACGGGCAAATAACCGGAAAAATAGGGACGAAAATGTGTCATATGGTTCGTAAGACGTAATGTTTAGAGGATCCAAAACCGGTATTTTTTGAAATCGACTTCAAACCACTTTTGGATCCCGTAGTAATGTTCGAATAAATGGCAACTACACTACCCGATTTAAACATACAAAAATCCCGAGACTGGGAGCTCTATTCTAGTCTCAATTTACGTCAGTTCAAGGTTCCCACTGTTCCACCTATTAACTACCGCTCCGATAACAGGTCATTAACTAATGCCAAGAAATCCCGGCCTCGATAACGAGTAGACAGATAATAGTGAGAACTCTTGGACTATTAACTAACCAGGTTACAGAAGGTACTAAGCGACAAGCTTATTTTATTGTATTTTTTTATCACATTATATTATAAAGGTGAAAGTTTGTGAGTGTTTTGTGTCGGGGACAGGTGTGGATGGCCGGTGCCGTGTGTGGCACATTAGATGAGCTATTCGACATAGTTGTGGACGAGGAGGTAGTTGTGAGTAAGATGAAACACTACGGATGCAATTAACTTGATTTATTCCTTATACAATGAAGCACAAAAGAACAGTTCCTGGCACAAAGGTCTGTAAGCTAGGTTATCAAAGTCTCACAATAGTCTTTATTAAATTAACACTGTATTGTTGAGTTATAACGTTTCACTGATTCTAACTTGGTATAGCACAACGAAACGGGACAGTTCCAAGGCAGTAGTGCACTCGACGGTGACCCAGAGTGAAGTGTCGGTGGGCGTTCGCTGAGTGAACCGCCAAGACTCTGTCTAGCGCGCCAAAACAGGTTCAAGGGGGCGCTACTGTCGCCTTCCAATGGCGCGCCTTTTCGTTGAGAGTCCATACTAATGACCGTCTCCGACACGGCCATCCTGCGATGACACACGTCCTCGTGTGTTGCTCTGAAACAATCAACAACCAAAACAGTATCCACTCGGTCACTCCTGACAAACACGTCAAAATGGTAAGACAAAACAAAAACTTCATCTTTCTTTTCGCATCAAATAGTTACTGACACTAAAACTAAAAATATCACAAAAATCATTTTGACAACTAAGTGAAAGTTTTTGTTTTATAACCGCAATATTTCAAAAGATTCAAATGGAATTAGTAGTATGTAGGATACCAATTACCAATTGTAACATTACTTATTATTTCAATAGTGCAATACGTTTTTAAATGAGATTGTACTACAAAGTTACTTGTTGTGAAACAAACTAGCTATTTACCACTTCTACCTTAGAAAACACATTAGGAACCATGTACCACCATATCATTTCCTTTTGGCCCGCCTTATTGAAAATATCAAAACATTTAAATCAACGAAATTTCGTTCAACAAAACAGGTATCTCATTCGTGGCCTAGGGCTAATTTAGCCACCCAATACGCGCATCCTCACGGGATCGCCGAGTCAACCCTATGACTCTACGGTCTCTGCGAGAGAGACCCGACCTCCGCCAGCACCTACCGCGCACCGCGTATCCACGGACTGCTTAGAGCAGATGCCGACTTCTACCGGACTACGGCTACGATGAAGTGACTGGTATGGTCGACCAGCCGAACTGAGAACCTCCCTACCAGTCTCACTATATTTTTTTTTCGTCTACTTCAAATGGTACGTAGCTCCCGGGCATTTCCCTCAACCTATCGTGCAAGTACGCGCATGTTTGGAAGTCAAGTTTATGGCAAATGGTCTTGCAATTTACAATACTACATGTCAACATTTCTAATAGGCTCGCTTCAGTAACTTTATTTATTGCACAGTACTAACAATTTTAGTTAGACTGATACAAGTCATACATAGTCACTGAATTATACAAGCAATTGCCATGGAACTTATTGGAAATCAACTCTTCCATAAGCGATCACTCGGCAACCGAATCACAATAAAATGAGAACTCCTCACCAGATTGCCTCATATGGTGTGGTGTGGTGACGTCACACGTCAACCCTCTTCCCCGTGGTTGAAGGCGCCCTGTTGTTCGCCTTCGCGCAGTTCTTTACGCGATGTCTTCTACCGTGGCAGCCGAAGCAGACGACTCATGGCTTAGCTGTTAGCTGCTAAGTTCGCGAATCTTTTCCTGAAACAAAAACTTCAAGCACAGTATCACAAAGCTCGGTCATTCTAACCTTAAATGTAACAAACTCAACTTCAATTCAACAACAACTGAAATTGGATTTGTAATTACTTATAGTCAAATTAATTGTTTCTTTTGTTATCTGAAATAACATGCTATACGAATAATAATAATCCAACAAAAAAAAAGGAAACTCAAATCAATCTAACAAAGTTAGGTAGGTACACTGAAATTATGATTCGTTAATGTGAACAAATAATCTACGACGTAGATGCAAGAAAAGATTAAATTCAAATCATTATTTGCATTTTAATAACAAACTTTACTTTGTATGATAACCTTTGGATTACCAAGGCTTTACCGATTATGAAACATTAATGATAAAAATCAAACCTCAATTTCAAATTCTTGTTCTAATATTATCCTAATCCTATTAGTGTGTCCAGTTTAAATATTTTAGGCTAAAGCGATCACCACAGTTAAAAGTAACATTAGAATCGTTTAAACAAATCTCAGGCTCACCAGTTCTTACGGAAGTTATAGGCACTAAACTATACACCAGCTAATGTACACCGAGTAAGAAACTATTCAAGATGTCAACAAATTAAATTGTACAGAACGATTGGAAAATCATGAACAGAGGGTAGATTATTAAAGCAGCCGCTCCTACTACTAAGTACTGTGTATGCTTAGAATAATAATTCTAAGCGTGTATGATTGATGCACCCTCACAGCGCAATTTTAGGGTAGGTACACTGCGTGGTGGTCATATTAATCAACACTAAATCTCTGTAGAAACCTTTCGCGTTTAGTCATATTATATCGCTACGAAAACAATCGTTACAAAACGTGCAATAAACTTTGTTTCAAATGATTATTAATTTCTATCACGCAATACTCAACTTTTACTTGGTGTTGCTTTTACCAGTACCCGTTAGTACTTTTTTTTGACAAATACCCACTAAACTGAATAAGTGCGACTCAAGTCTACCCCAGAATCTAGTTACAATTTTATTTGTGAACAAAATATCGGAATCGTAGTGAAAAGTTAACGACTGACCTGAGATTTTAAAATCTGTCGGTGGGGCCATAGTGCCTACGTCCACGCGTCGCTTGTAGTTGACCGTCGCTTCTGGGTCACTTCCACTGGTGCAACAACTGACGATGTGTCCCGCTGTTCTTGAAGTAAACAATGAACTTCGATGTGGTTTGCTGTTAACTGCTGGCTTTTGACGCCGATGTGGTAAGTTGTAGCCTCGATGATTTCTCTTTTATACGAAGTAAGCAATCGAATTTTTCATGTCCGTTTCTCTCGCAATGAAAACAATTTAAACAGTGCAATCTTCATTTGTTTTCATACGGTTTTTTTGGTCTCCGTGACGGTGTTAGCTTGAGTTTCAATAACGGAAACGCTTGTAGCTCCTGTTCCTTGATTTAGTGATGTCAAGTTCGTTGTATTTCAAAGAGTAACAATAAACTTTTTTTCTTCCGTTTTATTCGCTTCGTGTTCCATCATTCTTCGTGTTCGCTCATGGGCCGTAGATACCATCCCAACTTCTGATGTCGGGGACAGGTGTGGATGGCCGGTGCCGTGTGTGGCACATTAGATGAGCTATTCGACATAGTTGTGGACGAGGAGGTAGTTGTGAGTAAGATGAAACACTACGGATGCAATTAACTTGATTTATTCCTTATACAATGAAGCACAAAAGAACAGTTCCTGGCACAAAGGTCTGTAAGCTAGGTTATCAAAGTCTCACAATAGTCTTTATTAAATTAACACTGTATTGTTGAGTTATAACGTTTCACTGATTCTAACTTGGTATAGCACAACGAAACGGGACAGTTCCAAGGCAGTAGTGCACTCGACGGTGACCCAGAGTGAAGTGTCGGTGGGCGTTCGCTGAGTGAACCGCCAAGACTCTGTCTAGCGCGCCAAAACAGGTTCAAGGGGGCGCTACTGTCGCCTTCCAATGGCGCGCCTTTTCGTTGAGCGTCCATACTAATGACCGTCTCCGACATGTGTATGTTTGTTACTTCTTTACGCTCATACGGCTGGACCAATTTTGATAAAATTGGTACCTACGGTGGTAGCTGACAACTCGGGTTTAGGCTACCTTTTATCCCGAAAAAATGTAGTGTTTCCGTCAGATGAGCAGGTAACACCTACGTAAAAATTGTCGGAAACGGTCCGACATCTTATGGACATGGAGCTCTTCGTCAGGGACAGCTTACCGAACAGCCTTGCAGTCAACAAATCACTGAAAAAGATATTTAAAAGAATCAAATCAAATCCTATTCGCACACATAAAAAAATGGGCCAATTTTTATTTTGTTGTTTATTTATTTTTTTACATTTACATTTACAATTTATTTACAATTTATTTATTTATTTATTACAATTTAACACTGACAGTTAAACCTTACGTGCTAATTGTTAAAAATTTAATTACATTATTTATGTGAACTAATTATTTCTACAATACTACAATACTAATTATGTCAACTTACATACTATTATTCGGTTATTAACAAAATATATATTATTATAATTATAGCCATGTCTCCTTACGCTATACGATATACGAAAACAACTAGGTACTTAACTTAAATACGAGGCTACCTAAATTGAGCTCGGGGTCACTCTTGCCTCTAGAAAACGACATGATGCGGTTAAAAATCTAGATTCTAGGGTGAAGAAAATGTCGAGTTGGCTGTCACTATCAAGAATAGCATTCAGGAGTGATAGGGCTTGGTGCAAGGGGGACGAAGCGAGAGCACGAGTCCTGGCCAGGGGGATGGCGAAAAAGCCGCGGCGGCGTTTTTTCTCAGATTTCAATAAAAGGTGAGTTGGTAAGTTACTTATTCTGACTTTGGTAAGCCCAATTTCAGGCTATGTCCTGCAAAATATTAGACAGTATCTAATCAAATTACATATAGTACACTAGAAGGTGCCCGCAACTTCGTGCGCGTAATACTTATTTGTTCATCCTAGTCGGGTAAACCGTATCCTATAATCATCTTTGGATGGTAGCTATCCCTATACCAATTTTTTTTAAATTCTGTTTAGCCGTTTCGGCGTGAACACTTGGTCAGACGGCAAATAAATGCTTAATGCGTCTTTTGAGGACATCATGGAAGTGTAACATTTTAACACATTCACTGCCAGGGGGCGTGGCCTAGTAACAAACTTGTAGTGGTAGTAGTAGTTGGTGGTATTGAGTTCAATTCGATAGTAATAGAAGTCACTTAGTCTCAAATTGAGAAATCTTTTTATTCATATACAGCGTTGGTATTTAATACGGGCATATAATGTATTCAGTTATATTATCTGATCATAGGAATCGTACGGCATAATTATTTGTTAAATAGTGTTTTTAATTAGGTGTAATAATTTTTAAAGTCCAACCAAGCAGCAATGTACGTAGTCCAACAAATGAACGCTGACATGGTATGTCATGACGTTTAGGTAGGTACGTTAATTAATGTGGATGCAAATATATTCCGTCTTCAATTATTACATATGCAAAAAAAAAATTCTCATTATCTAAAGAAATCAATGTACATAGGATACTAATCGGGTCCGATACTAATCGTCAATCCAATATATGCCCGTATTAAAATACCCACGCTGTATGCGTCGATGGTTGTGCATTCGTTACAATTACCTTTAACACTACTACCTACAGAGAACAGTACAGTGGAGAACGGAGTACGAAGTCACGAGGTACCTAATATTTTCTTATTACAAGTTTCTTAATCAAATGCCATAGCCGGACTAGCATAACAGGCAGAAACTTCATCATCCGCGTGTCTCACACTGCACTTTCTACTGGAGTTTTTCCTGGTATATTTAAAAAAGCTCAAATAACCCCGATACACAAGGATGGTGACAGAGGCTGTGTCAACAATTATAGACCAATTTCCATCCTTCCCGCCATGTCAAAAATCTTAGAACGCGTTATAAACTCACGTCTAGTTAAGTACTTAGAAAAGAACAACCTTCTGTCCGCCTCACAATTCGGTTTTCGTAGAGGAAAATCAACCGCAGATGCGGTCCACGAACTAACTCATGATGTTGTTAACAAGCTTGATAGTAGACAAAAGACAGTAGCTTTATTTCTTGACCTTGCGAAAGCATTTGACACGGTCTCTGTACCCATCCTTGTATCCAAACTGGGAAAACTAGGCATCCGTGGGCTTCAATTGAAACTCTTTGAGAGTTATCTTACAGGTCGTACACAATATGTCAAAATTGGAAATGACACGAGTGACGAGGTAAATATCACGTATGGCGTCCCGCAGGGCAGTATCCTTGGCCCCACGCTTTTCTTGACCTATATTAACGATTTGTGCCAATTGCAACTGGAGTGTGGTAAGATCATTACGTATGCTGATGATACTGCCCTAATATTCCATGGCAACACGTGGAACGACGCCTTTCGGTATGCGCAGAAAGGTCTGAACGTAGTAACGAAATGGCTGTCTAACAATGTCCTCACTCTGAATGTCCTTAAAACTAAATACATCACCTTCTCCCCTAAAACCGTTAATCACAAAGACCACGCCCCGTGTCCCATACTAGCCCACACGTGTCTCAACCCTGACCTCCACAACTGTCACTGTCTTTTTTAAATTCTGTTTAGCCGTTTCGGCGTGAACACTTGGTCAGACGGCAAATAAATGCTTAATGCGTCTTTTGAGGACATCATGGAAGTGTAACATTTTAACACATTCACTGCCAGGGGGCGTGGCCTAGTAACAAACTTGTAGTGGTAGTAGTAGTTGGTGGTATTGAGTTCAATTCGATAGTAATAGAAGTCACTTAGTCTCAAATTGAGAAATCTTTTTATTCATATACAGCGTTGGTATTTAATACGGGCATATAATGTATTCAGTTATATTATCTGATCATAGGAATCGTACGGCATAATTATTTGTTAAATAGTGTTTTTAATTAGGTGTAATAATTTTTAAAGTCCAACCAAGCAGCAATGTACGTAGTCCAACAAATGAACGCTGACATGGTATGTCATGACGTTTAGGTAGGTACGTTAATTAATGTGGATGCAAATATATTCCGTCTTCAATTATTACATATGCAAAAAAAAAATTCTCATTATCTAAAGAAATCAATGTACATAGGATACTAATCGGGTCCGATACTAATCGTCAATCCAATATATGCCCGTATTAAAATACCCACGCTGTATGCGTCGATGGTTGTGCATTCGTTACAATTACCTTTAACACTACTACCTACAGAGAACAGTACAGTGGAGAACGGAGTACGAAGTCACGAGGTACCTAATATTTTCTTATTACAAGTTTCTTAATCAAATGCCATAGCCGGACTAGCATAACAGGCAGAAACTTCATCATCCGCGTGTCTCACACTGCACTTTCTACTGGAGTTTTTCCTGGTATATTTAAAAAAGCTCAAATAACCCCGATACACAAGGATGGTGACAGAGGCTGTGTCAACAATTATAGACCAATTTCCATCCTTCCCGCCATGTCAAAAATCTTAGAACGCGTTATAAACTCACGTCTAGTTAAGTACTTAGAAAAGAACAACCTTCTGTCCGCCTCACAATTCGGTTTTCGTAGAGGAAAATCAACCGCAGATGCGGTCCACGAACTAACTCATGATGTTGTTAACAAGCTTGATAGTAGACAAAAGACAGTAGCTTTATTTCTTGACCTTGCGAAAGCATTTGACACGGTCTCTGTACCCATCCTTGTATCCAAACTGGGAAAACTAGGCATCCGTGGGCTTCAATTGAAACTCTTTGAGAGTTATCTTACAGGTCGTACACAATATGTCAAAATTGGAAATGACACGAGTGACGAGGTAAATATCACGTATGGCGTCCCGCAGGGCAGTATCCTTGGCCCCACGCTTTTCTTGACCTATATTAACGATTTGTGCCAATTGCAACTGGAGTGTGGTAAGATCATTACGTATGCTGATGATACTGCCCTAATATTCCATGGCAACACGTGGAACGACGCCTTTCGGTATGCGCAGAAAGGTCTGAACGTAGTAACGAAATGGCTGTCTAACAATGTCCTCACTCTGAATGTCCTTAAAACTAAATACATCACCTTCTCCCCTAAAACCGTTAATCACAAAGACCACGCCCCGTGTCCCATACTAGCCCACACGTGTCTCAACCCTGACCTCCACAACTGTCACTGTCTTGCACTGGAAAGAGTTACACATTTGAAATATTTAGGAGTAGTACTTGACCAAAATCTTAACTTTAAGCAGCATATTGACCTCCTTACTGCAAGAACACGTAAACTCATATTTATATTCAAAAACCTGCGTCACATAGCTGACACAAATATAATAAAAATGGTTTACTTTGCATTGGTGCAATCTATTCTCTCATATTGTATCTCCTCCTGGGGAGGAGCACATAAAACCCACCTGCTGAAATTAGAAAGGGCTCAGCGAGCAGTACTAAAAGTTGGTGCGTTCCTACCGTTCCTGTACCCCACAACTGACCTGTACAAAATATGCAAAGTACTAACAGTGCGGCAGTTATTTTTCCTAGACATCATCCAAAAAAAGCACTCGACGTTAACCTACGAACCTCTTAAGCTGGCAAATAAAAGACGTAATAATCAGATCTGTCCAATAAAAAAATTTAATACTCGGTTTGCACAGAGATTCTACTGTTTTCTCGGTAGTTTCTTATATAATAAAGCTAACAATGAACTATCCATTTATTCCCAAACAAGATCTTACTCTAAAAAGACTGTAACAGAATGGCTGCTAAATTTGGATTATAATAGTACCGAAAAGCTGATGATCCCAATCTCATAACCTCTAAACGCACATGTAGCGCTCACAAACACACACACACACACACACACACACACACACACACACACACACACACACAGATACCTATGCCAATAAGAAATCATGTTTGTAATACTCTTTGGATATTTGACCATATACTCGTAACTATACTTTGAAATTGTTCACTTCTCATATAGTGAAGTTTATATAACTAAACTCATCCCCAAAGTCTGTTCTTATAGATACCTGAGAGATGGAGACCTGGTGACCTGACATACAGGTTCCCCCTAGTTCGGGCACCAGTCTCCACCGCACTAGTTGTATACCTATTCATAAGAAAAATATATAACTTACTGTATATAAACTGTATACTATGTGGTGGAGAAAATAAATACTTTTTTACTTTTTTTTTTTTTTTTTACTGGACAGAAAGAGATAGTCAAAAAGAGCGGGAAGGGGTCAGTTTAAATAAATAAGAAACCGGGCAAGTGCGAGTCTGACTTGAAAACCGAGGGCTCCGTACAAATTTATACTGTTGCTTAACTTCGATGATTGTTTACGTACTTTAAATGAAGATTATATTTTTTATGACTTCATCACAAATGTTTAGTTTTCAGATTTTCCCTGTACTCGTAGTATAAGACGGTATTTAGTTACTTACTCGTCATACCCTAACATTTTGAATTCTCTGAAAGTGTCGAAATATACGTATTTTGAGTCATAAACGGCCGTATAATTTTTTACGTTAATTTAGAAGTTTGATTTTTTGACAGCTTCAAGGGTCTGTAGATTTGAGTACATGGTATTTAAAATTTCAACTAGATACCTCCACGCGTTTCCAAGATAAAAGGTCTTGACAGAGAGATGGACGGACGGACAACAAAGTGATCCTATAAGGGTTCCGTTTTTTCCTTTTGAAGTAAGGAACCCTAAAAACAGCGAGTTAGGACATATTATAAAGAAACATTGTAAACTAAACACGTTATCGGAGATATAATTAACCTTCGAACAAGTTGTAAACATAATTATTTTGAAATTTTTCCTCGCACGGATATCTCCGAAGACGTACATCGCAAAACGATACTGGGGCTTTCCCACGACGCAATAACTAAGTCAAAACCAGTCTCACGCCTCACTGTCTACCCCAGTATATACCCATATTATTGTATTTATTATTTAAACAAGTTACACAGCATTAAACTTATAAATCCAAGGCACTGTGAACTACAAACATACATATAAGTAAACAGGACTCAAAACTGGTTAGATTTAGACGACATAACGCCGTGGCTCCTTTGTATCGTCTGATCTGATGTAGAATTCGACAGATTGCCTCGAAACTGCCGAAACACGACACCCTTCGGCCAGAAGTCTGCACTTGCGATGGTGTCCTGCAGCGGCCGCGGCACGCGCACCACAAACGATGAAGTGCACGTAGTGGCAGGACTGCAGCTGGTGCACCCTCAGCGAGAAGTCAGTCTTCCGGTGGACATGTCCACCATAGTACCGAAAACGTCAACTGCATACTGCATTGACTGTACCTACTTTCTTAGTTCCCTTTTTCAAAGCGAATGAATCTGATTTCGGTAGCTCTAGCTGGTAGTTATAGTTTTTAGTTTTTGAAACTAAGCTAATCTACAGTCGTCATCATAATCATCATCACATTAGCCGATAGACGTCCACGGCTGGACAAAGACCTCCCCAAAGTCCTCCACAACGATCGATCTTGCGCCGCCCTCATCCAATTTCTAGTCAGTTCAGGTCGTCGGTCCACCTTGTTGGGGGTCCTCCAACGCTGCGTCTTCCGGTCCGCGGTCACCACTTAAGATCCTTTCTGCCGCAACGGCCATCGATTCTATACGAGCAATGTGCCCCGCCCACTGCCACTTAAGTTTGACGACTGTCAGCTATATCTACAACCTTGGTTCTCTTGCGTATCTCATCATTTCGGATTCGATCCCGCAAGGAAACTCCGAGCATAGCTCGCTCCATTGCCCTTTAAGTAACTTTGAGCCTTCTTATGAGGCCCATTGTAAGCGACCACATTTCATTACCGTATGTCATCACTGGCAACACACATTGGTTAAAAATAACCTTCGTCTTAAGACACTGCGGTATTTGGGACGAGAAGATATTCCGCAGCTTCCCGAACGCTGCCCATCCGAGTTGGATTCGACGAGTGACCTCGAAATTCGAAATTCGACCTACCCAAAACTGGATCGTTTGTCCAAAATAGATACAGTACCTACCTCAACAATAGTCTTTATCCGTTGTATTGCACCCAAAGCAGATAATTTTAAGCATATTGAAATACTTACCCTATTAAACAAATTATTAGTAAATTCAAGTCACTAGGTTTCCAATTGCTGACACTTTTAACAGGCAAATAGAAATACTAGCTCTGAATCTACGGAACAATTTATCTTTCTAGATAATCTCTCGTGAGCTTGAGACCCATTAAGTATACGTAGTCATCATAAGAAGCACTTAGTTGATTGCGGTTTAAATCGTTGGCATTAACTGTAACGTAAACCAAATGAATCCGTCAGACAAATCGTCTCGCATTCCTTGAATCGCAGTTGCAATATTCATTGAACATCCTCCCTCTTTCTAGGAACCCGTTGGAGGGATTCAGAGGGATTGCAACGGCTTGGGCACAGATATCACAACAAACAGATGCGTTATTAAAGATTACAATAACTATAAGAGCCCAGGCGGTCTTATCGCTAATCGCTGTTTAGCGATAAGACCCATCTTTCAGACAACCGTTAGGTAGCAGAGTACTTAATAATAAATAGAGGTCTACATGGAATTAGTGAGGCAAATAAATAAAATGACTGTCAATGTAACGACTACTTTTAATTATCCTTACTAATTCTTTGTAGACCAAGGCAATGTTGTATACCTTCGGAATCTGATCAAATGTTACATCGAGGTTTTGAAAAATGTTTCTTTTTTGTCATATTGGGCAAACGAGCAAACGGATCGCCTGATGGAAAGCGATTACCGCCGCCCAAAGACACCTGCAACACCGGAGGAGTCACAAGTGCGTTGCCGGTATTTCAGGTGGGAGTACGCTCTTTTCTTTAAGGTTTGAAGGTCGTGTCGGTCCGGAAACACCGCAAGCGACAATTCATTCCATTGCAGTGGTGCGAGGCAGGAAATTTCTAGAAAAACGCACAGTTCTGGACTGCCAACTATTTAAAGTGGAGAGGATGAAAGGGTGCTCGTCTAGAACGATGGCGGAAAGATGCGGTAGGAATCAATCTGAACAATTCCTCGGAGCACTCCCCGTTTGTATAAGTAAGTACGCAGCGCTAAGGAGTCTAGATTTTTTTTTATATCGGCACAACATAGTGGCTCCACTTCGCCCGATGGTAAGCAAAAAGGGGAGCCCAAGTCGTAATGGCAACTGACAAGAAACCAACGGTGCCACGTCAGTTGACACTGCTATGCTGGCCCGAGACATGCTCCTTCACGCTTCGTTTGAAGGGTTGGGAAGGAGTTATAAAAAGGAGGAAACACATGAGCCGGCAAGGGAGTTCCCAAACTTCAAGAGAATTGCCAAACTTCTTGGTATCTAGAAAACTATGCGACGTAATTACCTAATACCTAACGTATAAAAAATCATCAGACCTTCTACCAGGTTATTCTGAAGTTCGTGTTGTGCCCTCCCTTCCACTTCAAATATCGAACATCGGAGTAACCGTCAGATCATTCTACCTAACACGCGTTTTCTGTTATCGACGCTATCTACAGTCTCACGCAGGAACAGGTACTTAGGGTAACACGTAATCAAATCAAGCGTCGCGCGCAAACGCAATAACAGAGAACAATTGTGCCGGGCACGGGTTCGTACGACAATGAGCGCGTGTATTTAGCGCAAAAACACCGCCATTATGCGGTGTTGTGTTGCACGTTACGCGTTCTCTCGAATTGGGTCGTTGAGATATTATACCTTGCCCCTCTAGCACAACTGCGCTTCGCGACTCTGTCTCGCGCGAGATATTTATGTATCTCTTTCTGTGTAGTAATGTTAGAGAGTGACAGGTGACGCTATGCCGCGTGACAAGTCGCGAAGCAAAGTTATGCTAGACGGTCTGGCCGTAGTATTAGCGGTAACAATGCGGCTGTGAGTTATGTTATACTGGGATTATAGGTTGGGTTGGGTTTCTTTTGAGATTATAGCCTTCGTTTATATGTCCGGTTGTAGTTGAACAACAAACTTCGTGAAAAATATATAGTCGAGATGACTTCATTTTGAAATTGTTGTTAAGATTTATGAATCGATTTTGATTATTTTTTTATTTGAAATTGAACTCATCGTGTACATAGGTAGTAGGTACCATTCTCGAAATTCAGATCTGAAAATGTGGTTCCAGAAGGAATCACCGGAAAACTTCCCAATTATATTAGGAGGCTACGCGGTGTATATTAGGGAAATTCCCATTTATGTACATACATTTGCTTTAAAAATAATTCAATTCAATTCAATTAAATTCAACAACACTTTATTGCACACCAACAAGTAAAATATTACATGAGAAATCTTAAATTAAACAATGGTAGACAATAGGCGGTCTTATCCCTAAAGAGCGATCTCTTCCAGACAACCTTTGGGTAGCGGATATAAAGTGAGTCAGATTGTTTGGTTTAATTGACAGCTGTTTATTTGCTTGGAAGAGTTTGCGTGGTCTGATTCATGATATAAAAAAAACCGGTCAAGTGCGTGTCGGACTCACGCACCGAGGGTTCCGTACAAACACTTTCCATCCTTAAGTGGCTAAGTTAAGTTTGCACCTGGTATGTATAGCGCCCGATACAAATGAGGTGCAAAGTTAACGCAACCAATTCCGTTTGTTGTATGGGAGCCCCCTTAAATATTTATTTTACTTTATTTTATTTTTAGTATTTGTTGTTATAGCGGCAATAGAAATACATCATCTGTGAAAATTTCAACTGTCTTAGCTATCACCGTTCTTGAGATACAGCCTGGTGACAGACGGACGGACGGACGGACGGACAGCGAAGTCTCAGTACTTGGGTCCCGTTTTTACCCTTTGGGTACGGAACCCTAAAAAACAACGTATGGCATTCCGGAATGACAGACCAGACAAGTGACGTCATCACGCTATGATTGGTTGGTTGGTTCCGTCAATCCGTTTCTGTCATGGACCAAGTAACCTCTGGACATGACAAGCAAATAATAATACCAGGAGGGAACGGGACAACTATTTACAGAAACCGTTAAGAGCGACAGAGACATAGACAAGATGTTTTGTCCTTATCAGAGTTCCGCTTTTTTTTGTTTAGCGGATGATTGTCAAATTGACAGAGCTCCGCTAAATACTGCCGGGCAGTTCAAATGTGCGTTGTAGCCAACTATAAAACAACGAATATTGTGGATAATTTTACATTTCGTAAGTTTATATATGAATAATAGTGAGTGCTATTAGCTATAGATTTGTAAAACAATGGTGCGTTGCTCCATAATTGGCTGTAAAAGCGACACTGGCCAAAAAAGTGAAAATATAAGCTTTCATAGGTAAGTGCGATGTTTCGACTTTGCTTTTGCTTGATTTCTGCAAATATATATTTAATCATTATTTATACGATAAATTGCACAGCAAAATCATATCAAAACATGAGAAATCTGCTTAAAATCTAATTTTGTAATATCTTATTTTTAGGTATTACCCCTACAAATTCAATAGTGTTTACGTCTTGTCAGTGTCAGTAGTCTTTACTCTTTTTCTTCACCTTTACTTGACGTTCCGCCGCGTTTTTATACTGCTTTTTAATTTGTCTGCTTTATTCGATTTTAAGGGATACCAGTATAAGAATTGGTAAATTACCCTTAACTCATGGAGTTTTACAAATATATTTTTTTGTTTTAGATTTCCAAAACATGATCCTGCTTTACTCCAATGTTGGATACGTGCAACAGGACGATCGAATTGGGAACCAAACAAAAATGCTTGTATATGTTCACGACAATTTTGTTTAAAAGGACAGTAAACATCTTGCCTCATGCCTCCTATGGGCTATCTTGCTGCGCTCTCGAAATTGTAATTAAATTTATGTAAATAAATATGTTTTACCATTACAATTTGACAGTTTTTTTTGTAAATTTTTATTGTATATATTTTATAATTTGTCCCATACAATATAATAATACATTTTAAACTAATTCACACCGCTAACATTGTTAGCTAGTTGTTAGCCTAACAACTAGCACTGGAAAAACGGGAGAATTATTTGGAACCTGGTAACCCTGTGTTAGTCATGTACTTTGCTGCTGTCCCTTTCGGGTATACGCATATGTCGAATCCATAGGTACTTCATCCAAGGTTTCTGTGTTGTGCAATGGCAGTAGTATATATCATAATACTCCCCGATTTCCTTTGTACCTGTATGAATGTCTTAAAATCAAGAGCGTTTAAAATCAATTATTACGACAAAAAAACATTTATTCAAAGGATATGTACTCGGGTAATTCCGAAAGTTGGATTATTCCGAAAATTACTGATATCTAATAAACGGAGTAACATTTTTTGCGCTAGCAACACTATACACTATACACTATACAGATAAGTATTAGATACACTTCTACAGTAATAAGAAGTGTTGCTAGTGCAAAAAACTTTTGGAATTACCCGAGTACCTACACTTATTGCAAAAGTATATTTTTTTGTACGACTGGCGTTGAACATCTTTTCCTTATAATTATTTTGTTACCTTATAGCGGCAACTAATCAGTCTACGTCACATGGCTGCCTTGTCGGAATGCCATACCTTGTTTTTTATACCATGGTCTGACTATTCTTAGTTGCTGGGGCCTAGACCGGCCAAGATTGCAAAATTGATCCGGGACTTTCGACAACCAGGTCGCAAATTAAATGCGTAATAATTTAATTTTAAATACAACATAAATACCTCACCGTCATAGCGGACACACGTTTTCTGTGGCTTTTTGTAAGTCGATAATTATACTTTTAGCCGCTTTTTCCCGCGACAAAGTTTCGACTTTATATTATACATATTTACATTATTTTATAATAAACCTTGCGGTTTTTGTACTTAACCCTTCATCTGGCGTGTATGGCAGGGTGAACAAATTCTTTGACCATCTTTTTCCATTTTTTTTCGAACCAGAATTTTTGCTCTATTTTACCATAACGAGGCTTGAACTATAACTTTTTTTATAGCGACCTTGTCTCCCGGAGCGGGAATTTGCCACACGAAGGGTTATATAAAAATCGTAATGAAATGACATATAAACGACAAAAGTTGGTTTATTTTTTATAAGACAGGTGTCTAAGGTTCAATTGCAATGTAAAATTTATAATGTCAGTTCCCGTTTCTGCTACAACTTTTCTCTTTCTGTACAGACTATTCGCGTTGATGATTTTATTTTAATTGCGAAACGAAAACATTCCGAAACGCGAGGCGGCACTTTACGTGGCAACGATAGCAATAAATATTTGAACTGGTAACATTGCCAAAACGTCACAAAGAAGAGGCGTTTCACCCTACTGATTGCAAGAAAGTGGAAAGAGTAATTCTTATACTTTTCGTATCTTTTTACCCGTGGAAAATTATACCCAATATAATATCAGTGATACATTATTATTTTAATAAAAAGTTAACGTTAATATACTTGATAAAGACACATGGAAATTATATTTGTTTGCAACCATATGTCAAACTGTATCGCATACTAGTGTTTATGTTTGCTAAAGTAGAAAACGTCTCTACGCGACGCGAGACACGAACACTGCAAATAAAAATAATGATTTACTTTAAAAAATAATATACGTCCTAGTTTAAAGTTTAAGTGAATAACGAATAACAAAACACCAAAATGTCCGCAATCGATCAACCGGATCTTTTATTCTTCGATACTTTCTCTCACGACACGAGCGAGGTTAGTAGAAACCGATACACTCAGTTTTTGTGCTCTTATTTTGTTATTAATTTGTCACTTACTGTTACAGGAATTGAATCTTGACCTAGTGCAGTTCCCGAAGTCTGTTTACGTGAGGGAAATACGAATAATACCGCTCGGGGCGCGAGTTGAGGGTGATTTTCCTGGCGGCGTTCGCTTGGGTGCGACGAATCCGACGAAATTTCACATCGACTTCTTCGTGAATGACTTGAGTAAGCCTGGAGCGTCGACTTTTGAAGCGCTTGGCAGCTTGGATTACTGCCAGAATGGACAGATACACATGGAGTGTGGTGCGAACTTGGATCAACCAAGGATACCAACTGACGGGCTTGTTCTTAGAGGTAAGTTAGAGTAATAACTAATCACTGGATAATTTCTACTATACTGGATACAATTAATTAAAGCGTAGAAAGATAGACAACACATTTATATAATGAGTAAACATGCAAAATTATACACCAATAAGAGGTTTGCTGTGCCAAAATTCTTTTTTGAGACAGATTTCAGCACCAGTCTTCACTGATTTGCAGTAGGGCTGCTACTAAAACTAATCTAAATAATGGACAGAATACCATAAAAATTCAAAACAAACCATTGTCATTTAATTTGAATTCAACTTTGTATCTCCCATTATAACATAATCAACCACAACTTCACTTGTCCCACATCATTGCATTGAATCTGGCAATCCGTTTGCTTGTTTGCCCCCTATGACATTATGTGACAAAAATCACAGTTTTGCTAGGAGTCCTGCAATAGAATAGGATATTTTCTTTCTAGTTTCTCCATTAGCGATGCCACTACTGCATCTGTAAATGTCTACATTTCCTGTCCTGCCACAAAGTCTGACATTTCCAACTTTCAATAAAGTACATTTGGCCATTTGAGTAATGCTTGGCATCTGAGTTGCAGTTTTCAGCTAGTATTGGGCCTATGGAAAGTATAAAGCAAATGTTGCATTTTACACACTGGCTATGCTAAAGACCTCAATCAATTCAAGAAAAGGCTTTTCCTGGGCTCTTCTTGGACATAAAAAGTATTAGCCGTAGAGGCGTTTAGCTGTAAGTAATTACACTATTGTTCAATTTCTATAAAGTCAGCCTTGGGGAGAAACATGTTTATATTAGCATTTATAGTGAATCCAAAAAAATACATCAAATGCTTTCAAGAACATCAATTTTTTTGATATCACATAGTACATATATTTATTTAAACTTGCCCACTACAACGTGTCATACCATTGCCATAATAGGAACATGTCAAGCAAAAATATATTCTTTGTATTGAAAAGTATGAGTTTAGTTAGTTTTAAGATTTTTTCACCATAATAGATTGAGAAAATGGCGGATTTTATAAAGAATAAAAATCATATTTTCAGTTTCAATTACTTTAACCATCTTTTACTTTTGTGAACTGAAAAATATATATTTAGGTTTCCTATGTCAAATACTATATACGAAATAAACATAATTTTAATACAAATTAACATGAGCCAACTAGCCTATTGTATGATAATATTTTTATATTTTTTTTTGTTATTGTGTGTATATACTTACACTGTACTTTTCGAGTCTGTTTGTCTGTAAATTCATTAATAGAAGCTTTACAATACAGTTTACTTTGTTGTCAGTTAGTGCTTTTTACATCCGGCAAGTATTTATTATATCGCCAACCAAAGTTGAAATCCTTCTTTGAGCATTATTATGAACTTACATATTTGTTGCAAATGTGACAATGATTCACAATCTCTAAATAAGCTGGAAGTTGGCACAGCGACCGTTTGGGTAAGTGGGATCTAGGATTTGAGTGGAGTTTCATGAAAATAAGTTTTTTAAACCAAGGGAACAACCTAATAATAATTAAATACGCTATGATGGAAGAACTCTCTAGTGCTGGAAAAAGTATAAGTATGGTAGTAACTATAAAATTTGTGATAATGAATTTGAAGTCAGACAATATTAATGCAAAGGTTAATTATAAAGACAATTTTTTTATTAACATTGTAATAAGAGTGGTATTTCTACAAAATAGAATCAATATAATGATCTGTTCAATATTCAATCAGTATTTGCTTAACTTTATCTGAGCTTTACTTTACCCAAATACATATGAATTCAAATTTTGTTAGTCTGTTTTTTAATTGCATTTTGTTTGTTCATATTTTTTAAAGGCATTAATCCTGCATCTCCTTATTGTATAAATTATATGTCATATAGGAGTAAAATTCATATCCACCAATTACAAATTCCAGGTTGGTACACAACCATCACTCTGGCAGTATATGGCAACCTAACCCAGGTGATCACTGAAGCCCCCGTGGGAGTGAACCCACCTGCAGTTCAGAGACCTTCGATCCCTCGCGAGGCGCCCGCGGCGCCGGGCGCGCCGCCGCCGGACTGGAACCCGGAGGCTACCAACCCGATACCAACATACACCGGCTCTGCCGCCGCCAACCCGGATGCCTACGGCCCTAACTACCCTCCTGAGACCTACGACAATCCTTACAGGGCTGATTACTATGATAATGAACCTCCTAAAGATCCGAGGACATACCATATTGACGATGACTGGGAAAAGGACCGTAGGGACATCAGCCTCGACCGCGAGGGAGATAGGTTGCGGCATAGTCCCCGATCGATAGAGTTGGATAGAGACCGAAGAGAAGGCAGAAGTCGCAGGAGATCTCTAGATAGGGGACGCAGCCGCGATTCTTCGCGACATCGCGATAGGAGCAGGGATCTGGACAGGATAGACAGACTCCACTCAAGATCTAGGAGTCGTGAGAGGGACTATGTTGTGAAAGGAGAATATCGCCCCTTGAGCAGGTCTAGGTCGAGGAGCATTGACAGGGAAAGATTACGCGGCCCTTCTAATGACCGGGACTGGGATAGAGGATCCTATAAGAAGGACGACTACAGACGCCATAGGGATTCATCGTACGATCGCTCACGCGCCGGTTCCTATGACAAGCGCTCCGGTTCTTACGAGAGACGCTCCCCGTACGATAAAAGAGCACCCTCTTATGAACGAAAATTGTCTTACGAAAAACGTGGGCCATCTTACGAAAAGAGACAGTCTCCGAGAGCCTCGTCTTATGAGCGTCGAGCACCCTCGTATGACAAGCAAACACCCTATGATAAAAAGAGGCATTCGCCCTACAGCAGAATTAGAACTTCGAGTTACGGTAGTCGATCCCCTAGTCGAGATGATCCTAGGAAACGACCGAGAACACCTCCAGGCGAAAGCAGCAGAAGACCTTTATCACCTAGAGAAGGAGACGCCTCTAGCCCCATTAATTCAATCAGGTCTGAGGAAACAGGCGAATACGACAGAAGTGGCAAACAGATTCCGCGCGTAGACTTCTACCATCAAAGCTACAGACACAAAAATCCTATCAGAAGTCCTTCCCAAGAAGTCGAGAACCCTCCATATGTTGAACCTCAACATTCCAGTTTAGTTACCGTCCAGATTGTGGATACCCCAGCGCCTAAAGTAATAGAATCGCCCGCTCGCAATCCCGAAGAAGACCGATCCATGGACGCAGAACAGTTTGAACCGATTCTGTCTGATGAGGATATCTGTGATGATCTCGAGGCTCCATACATGGAGGTCGACTATGACGTCAATGATTATGATGGCGTTGACGATATCATTAAATATTTTAATCCTTTCAAAAACGATTGGAAGAAGTACGACCATGTTAACAACATTCATAAACTTGCTAATGAGAAAAAGGAAGGCGTAAAAGATGTCATGACTGCTAGCTTCGACGAACTTTGCGACGCCTGTCCGGATCTGTTCAAGATGTCCGAAATGTCTAAAGCGGTAAAGAAGAGAGATCTAAAATTCTCACCAATAACGTTCACAGAAATCGACAACGCATCGAGAGAAGAGTGGGTGCACCAGTGTGAACAGTTGACGGCGGCTTTGACAAACCTCTGCACTAATACTGATATCATATTAAGGATCTTCCGAAACAGCGTGAGAATGGAAGATTCAGAGGAATTCACAGATATTTACAACCTCCTTGCGACGTTTTGCCGCATCGGTCTGAATTTCGATTCCGCGCTATCCCAACAGTTGGCTACATATAAAATAAGACACATGAAGTGTGGAATCCGATTGGCTGAAGCTTTGTTTTCACACAAGCATAACGAGCAGGTTATGGAAGTATTTTTAGACGCTGGAATAGACGTTCAAATGCTACTATTAGAAATGTATTCCAAAGAGTACATGGCTCTTAGCATTCGTCTGATGATCTTGAAGGCTCTGAGTGCGTGCTTGTCATCTAAGGTTGCCATCGACCATTTCATGAAAGAGACAGTATTTCCGAAATTCAATAAGAAGGAAAGTGACAGTGACAATAAACCCAAGAATGGTTATCGGGCACTCATAGCGATTATGCAAACAAATCCGTTGGCGAGAATTAAATTTTCAGTCAGTTCCTTGATCAAAAAACTGAACATGTATGAGTTATTGGAGAAGTTACAGGATTTAGTGATGAACTTTAATAAGACTGCAACGGAAAGTAACCAGGCAGAAGACGCAGAACTGACAGAGAGTGATACCGATTTTATCGTCAACTCGTTAGAAGAAATGTTGTACATGTATCGCTCACAGTGCTTCCACATTTCTCAACCGAAACGCTTTCTGCCTGTCTCTGCTCAGTTCGAAATCAGCAAAGACTGTTCCAACGAGACCTTATTGGAGTTCTTCAATATCCACAAAGTCCTTGAAGTCTGCTTGTACCTGCTGACATGCCCCACAACGTGTAACAATTTAGTCGTGATTAGTCCGATACACGATATGATTTATGAATTAGTCCATTCTCAGAACGGCTTGAGTTTCTTGTACAGAAACATGGGGATGAGTGAACTACTATTCAAGACCTTAGTCCAACCTTACGGCCAACAGAATACCGAAGAGTTCCTCTACCCCCATGATCTGAGCAACTACACTGACTTACAAGTGCTTGGTCTTGAGTTAGCTTACAGACTTAAGGCGTTGTATTATTTGGAGTCCATCTGCGATTTGCAAGCCGGCAAGGTTGATGAAAACGAGTTGATAGATAGACTGCAATCTTTATACTGCCTAAGTTTTGGTAGCATCGGTAGAACGGCCGTGCCCGACGTCATCGCAATGGGCGATAATGCAGAGTGTCTGATGGAGGTGTTTGAAAAGGAAAATAAAAGTAAGAGTAGAAATGAATCGATATTGAAGCAAAAATCTCCCGCGAAAGGCTACGCCATCGAATTGATCGTGTCAGCAGTGCGGTATTCAGCCACTGTTCCATTTTTGAAGAAATACGGCAACAGACTTGTAAACGTTTCGAAAGAACACGACAGGTTTGAGCCTAGCGTCTCAAGTGTTCTACAGGAAGTAATTCCATATCTAAAACCTGTCGAGAAAACTAATCTTCTTACGGGAGAGGATATGGGCGAGTGCGTGGAGATACTCAAAAACACGTTGGAACAAGTTCCAGATCTTCCCGGGGAATTGATGACGTGCTTGAGAATTCTGCGACATTTCTGCATCTCGGATTACGAATCGAACGTATCTATCGCCAGCGAATCTGCTACTGACGAATACATCGAGCTGAAATACAAGTACAATGTGCTGCAATTGTTTTCGTTGGATGGAGTCGCTTTACTGGTCGGTGTTTTAGATCGCTTAGCGGTTCACTTCGATCAGCCCAGCATGCACACGGCATTCTTCGCATCTGTGAGAGGCCTACAGCTGGCGCAAATCTTACTGCCCTGTTTGAGGCTTCTGGACGAAATGTTAGCAAGAGTAGTTCGGTGCCGAGGTTCAAGATTCCGAGATCTAACCGCTGCTCCTATGCTGCTAAAAACTTACGGCATCGCTAAAGCATACCCTGTAGGTTCAGTTGGGTACAGAACGGCAACTAAAGCAGCTGAGGCGGCCGTGAAAGCCTTGTTAGCTTACGCGCAACCGATTGCTGACAACGCGAAAGATGGTGATTCCATACGCCGTGGTGCGTGGACGTCTCTCTGCTCTGAAGTCATCTCATATACCACTACAGCTCCATATACCTTCGTACCAGGTCTCTTAGTGTTCTCGGAGCTACTGCCTTTGCCTTTGCCGATGCAGACGAAGACACCTCCAACGGAAAGGGAGCTAGCTGATGCCTCTAACGAGAGAAGGCTCTGGTCGGCGCATCTCCATGCGCTTTCCAACGATTTGACAGACATGATCCAGATAATTTGCATGTCGACCTATCGTCCAGTGGTACATATGTTGAGAAGAGTATGTGTACAAATAGCGGACTTAGCTCCCAACACAGCTGCTACAGTAGCAAGAGCGGCAGTAGGAGCAGCAACAAGGGAACTTAAACAAGGAGAACCGGCTACAGCCAGTTCGGCTCGGGTAATGGGATTCCTGGCTTGTTTGGTTTCGCATGCGCCTGTAAAATGCGCGGTTCTCCATGCCATGAACAGCGGCGGGCCTAAAGCGACTGACGTGCAGACGGCCTTATGTGGAGTATTGAGTCTTGCGAATGGTTCTAATGAACACGCCGCGGCCCAGGAGTTCGCAGCACACGCCTTAGCCGCTTTCTGCGACGTTGAAGTCACATTGACTCCTCTGCACGCTTCAACTGACGTTTTGCTCTCCAACTCTCTTCCTGGGAAAGAGACTCTGGCGGCGTTTTTGGATGCGTCAGCGGACTGCTTAGAATCATCGACGAAAACCTGTGCTGTCGCGATAGCGGTTTTAAGAGCGTACTTCGTATTGACGGAGCATCAGTATGGATTTCTGCAGTTCAGGAAATTTGTGACGAAAAAGCGAGAAGCTTTGGGGAAGTTCTTCAGATGGGCGTTGGAATCTGAGGAAGATAGGTTGGAGTGTCTAAGCTTGTACTTCGACCTGATCAGGATACTGAAGGCGGAGGAGGGCGAGGGTCCGGTGGGACGGAAAGCGACACTGACGGACGAGGAGGTGGCAGACATGGTGGGGTACACGCCTAATGAGGACCATCCTGCTTTGACCCTGGAGAAATCATTGAAGGTAAGTCGGCAGATTCCGTATCCATATAAGAATCCATTTAAAAGTTCGTTTGCCATGTCAGGGTCAGGATTCAGGATCTTAACGGTGCCATGTAATAGTATATTACTGCCGAGGCCGGGAAAAGTCAGTTCGTGGATGAGTATGATTTTGAAGGACGAGGCGTAGCCGAGTCCTTCAATAATACGAATCTGCGAACTGACATTCCCGCCGAGGCTTGTATAGTGCTTTTCTCCAAATATGCTTGGAAATAATCACCAATCTACATTTTAATTTAATATATCAGTACCATGAAGTTCACTTGGTACTTATTTTTTTTAGGAATAGGAATAAAATTTCGGGTCCGAATCATATGTTTGATTTAAAACAAAATATATGAATAAGAATTAAATATATATGAAAACACAATAACAAAAAATATGCACATAGGTAATTATAAGTTTTAGTTAAATTAACAACTTCTAAACACACTGTTTTTCTTTAGAAACCATACCATATTTATCATTCGGAGAAGATCATAAGTTCAAAATAACTTTTATATTGATTTGGACACAATCATTTCTGTTTTATTTTTTATTTGTTTACGTTTGGTACACTTATTAATTTTCAACTCACTCATTAAATATCATCATATTATTGAAATTAAAACTTTCGTGAGAAATCTCTAATAAATAACTAAGAATCATGAAAATAAATTAACCGCATATAAGATTATTATTAAAATTGTTTGTCCGTTATTCGAAATTTGTCGACATATCAAATACATTGACAGTAGCAGAGCAAAAAAATGTTCAGTGCAAGAACTAAACGCAGAGAACAATTAAAAAGTTTATAATAGTTTTTATTTTTTAAATTTAGTGGACAATTGGCTGTATGGTGAATTATCAAAGTCTTTGAAAAAATTAAAAGTAAACATGCAGTAACCGGCCAAATTAAGATTACCCTCATTTGTATGAGACGTTATAAACGGAAGGTGTGTTTTTTACTTAATCGTCTTATTTAAATAATATTGATTTCCCGGCTAAGGCCAATAATATATATTTTTTTTAATTTTCATTAACGCCTTCTAAATATAACGAACGATTTCGCGGTCCAGTTTTACTACATTAATGGGAACATTTCCAAGCAAGTTGGAGAAAAATTAATTATAACATTTATAGGGATTGATAGCAGTTGCCACCATAAACGCCATAAATCATTCAGGATCTCGTTTGCGGGTTTATCGCACCAAAACGGTAGTATTAATGTGCGTGCTAGGACAGACTAAGGGTGGTTTTATAATACACTTCCCGATTACACTGGTAAGGTATCTAAAGGTTAGCTTATATTGTTTCCTCCGCAAACGAAGTTGCCTGCCGAAGCCAACTCCTGACTCATCGATAATATTAAAATTTCCAGGAACGTTCCATTGACGAAGAGGTGATCGCGAACGCCAGCCTCGTATCCTCCTGTCTCCAGAAGCTCAAGCCCTCAGAGGAGGCTCCTGAGGTCGTGGAGACCGTTCTCCCGGCCCCGGAGACTTTAGTGGCGCAGTTCGCAGCCCGGACTATCTACGCCATTGGGGAAGCTAGTGATGAGAGGCTGACGTCCAGTTATTGGCTGAATCTGCCGTCCGTTGGCGGTGATGAGGATGTTAATGATAATGAACTGGTAAGTATTTCGTTTATAACAACTGTTCTTAAAGTTTACATGTTCATTTTATGGCATACTAAGTAGGTATTTTGACTGAAGAATCTTTGAATCATTTCATAAATCGGCACCGTTTGAAGGTGAGTAAAAATGGCTTTATGGCCCAGTTTCATTGGTCGATATACGGCATGCGGGACTCCCCGCAGACGGTATAACGACCAGTGAAACTCATAAAGGTATGCGTTATGGAAATCTCCCGCACCCCGCATGCGGGCCCTATCGACCAATGAAACTGAGCCATCAGGTCGTTGCCGGCTGCCCTTGCTTTTGAGGAGGCCTTCGATAAGAGAATCATAATGAACTTATTTGTGTTACTTGGAGAGAACGCGCAACAAAATTTCTCTAGTTATTGTACTATGCTATCAGTTTTTGATCCGGAAACTTGGCAGTTGTTCAGCAGTGGACGCTAGAGGGCATAAAAAAGCGGTGGATGAATCGTCGGATAGGTCTTTCAAAACTAAGTAGGGTTTTTTAGCTCAAAGGTGGCATTCGGTTTTTAGCGACCGCGACATATAACCGCGATCGGCGACCGCGATCCACTGTTTATTATGGATTATGTAGCGAGACACGGTCGCTTGCATCTTTCAGTGTTCCATAGTAATCCATATAATGCAGTGGTTCGCGGTCCCCGGTTGCTAAGAATCGTTTTTTTTTTTTATAATTTATTAATATTAGCACATACTTGACAGTGTGTTTAAAGTGCGCCAAACTATGAAACAGTTTGTTGGCGTTGCGTTCTGACACTACAATTATTGTGCACAGTTATGCTTACTTACTAATTACTTAACTAAATACAAACATGCAATATGCAAACGAAGAATTAGTCGCCATACCAATGTAGATTCTATAACGTTGCAATAGAGTATATATCCACCTTTGGAATGCCACCTTTAGACTGTAACAGTTTATAGTTAACATTCCTCTCAAAGGAAAATGTCACCGTAACGCTGGTCTGACGCAGGATTGTACGTTCCCAGGTGGTGTGCGACATCATGGAAGTGGCGCGCTCGTGCGGCGGCGGCGGCGCCGACGTGGCGGGCGCGGTGCGGCGCCTCGCCGGCTGTCGCGCGCAGCCGCCGCCGGCCCGGGAGCCGCGGCCGCAGGGTCAGTATGTTCCCAGGTGCTGCCGCATCATGCAGGGCGCGCGCTCGTGCGGCGGCGGCGCCGACGTGGCGGGCGCGGTGCGGCGCCTCGCCGGCTGTCGCGCGCAGCCGCCGCCGGCCCGGGAGCCGCGGCCGCAGGGTCAGTATGTTCCCAGGTGCTGCCGCATCATGCAGGGCGCGCGCTCGTGCGGCGGCGGCGGCGCCGACGTGGCGGGCGCGGTGCGGCGCCTCGCCGGCTGTCGCGCGCAGCCGCCGCCGGCCCGGGAGCCGCGGCCGCAGGGTCAGTATGTTCCCAGGTGCTGCCGCATCATGCAGGGCGCGCGCTCGTGCGGCGGCGGCGCCGACGTGGCGGGCGCGGTGCGGCGCCTCGCCGGCTGTCGCGCGCAGCCGCCGCCGGCCCGGGAGCCGCGGCCGCAGGGTCAGTATGTTCCCAGGTGCTGCCGCATCATGCAGGGCGCGCGCTCGTGCGGCGGCGGCGGCGCCGACGTGGCGGGCGCGGTGCGGCGCCTCGCCGGCTGTCGCGCGCAGCCGCCGCCGGCCCGGGAGCCGCGGCCGCAGGGTCAGTATGTTCCCAGGTGCTGCCGCATCATGCAGGGCGCGCGCTCGTGCGGCGGCGGCGCCGACGTGGCGGGCGCGGTGCGGCGCCTCGCCGGCTGTCGCGCGCAGCCGCCGCCGGCCCGGGAGCCGCGGCCGCAGGGTCAGTATGTTCCCAGGTGCTGCCGCATCATGCAGGGCGCGCGCTCGTGCGGCGGCGGCGGCGCCGACGTGGCGGGCGCGGTGCGGCGCCTCGCCGGCTGTCGCGCGCAGCCGCCGCCGGCCCGGGAGCCGCGGCCGCAGGGTCAGTATGTTCCCAGGTGCTGCCGCATCATGCAGGGCGCGCGCTCGTGCGGCGGCGGCGCCGACGTGGCGGGCGCGGTGCGGCGCCTCGCCGGCTGTCGCGCGCAGCCGCCGCCGGCCCGGGAGCCGCGGCCGCAGGGTCAGTATGTTCCCAGGTGCTGCCGCATCATGCAGGGCGCGCGCTCGTGCGGCGGCGGCGCCGACGTGGCGGGCGCGGTGCGGCGCCTCGCCGGCTGTCGCGCGCAGCCGCCGCCGGCCCGGGAGCCGCGGCCGCAGGGTCAGTATGTTCCCAGGTGCTGCCGCATCATGCAGGGCGCGCGCTCGTGCGGCGGCGGCGGCGCCGACGTGGCGGGCGCGGTGCGGCGCCTCGCCGGCTGTCGCGCGCAGCCGCCGCCGGCCCGGGAGCCGCGGCCGCAGGGTCAGTATGTTCCCAGGTGCTGCCGCATCATGCAGGGCGCGCGCTCGTGCGGCGGCGGCGGCGCCGACGTGGCGGGCGCGGTGCGGCGCCTCGCCGGCTGTCGCGCGCAGCCGCCGCCGGCCCGGGAGCCGCGGCCGCAGGGTCAGTATGTTCCCAGGTGCTGCCGCATCATGCAGGGCGCGCGCTCGTGCGGCGGCGGCGGCGCCGACGTGGCGGGCGCGGTGCGGCGCCTCGCCGGCTGTCGCGCGCAGCCGCCGCCGGCCCGGGAGCCGCGGCCGCAGGGTCAGTATGTTCCCAGGTGCTGCCGCATCATGCAGGGCGCGCGCTCGTGCGGCGGCGGCGCCGACGTGGCGGGCGCGGTGCGGCGCCTCGCCGGCTGTCGCGCGCAGCCGCCGCCGGCCCGGGAGCCGCGGCCGCAGGGTCAGTCCACCAGATACATGTCTGAGAATAACTTAGCGTCCTTTGGACACTATCCCCATCGCCTTAACTATTATGGAGCACTCGAGAAGCTTTTTCTCTTAGAAAAGTGGGCCGAGCGATTTTTGACGAAGATCGGATCGACCGATACAAATATATTTGAGTTATCAACCTCTATCGCCCGGCCACGCCTTCGGTTTTAGCGGCTCATATCGCGGCACGCCGGGTGGCAACCATGCCACGGACACCGCGCAAATCGCTCTGTAGTCATGGCGTCTTATCTAGTCGCCGATACATTTGTTCCCACCGCACTTCGCTCTGCAAAAACCGCTGGTGGTTCGAGGCATGCTTCATACATTGGTATGATTTCGTTTTGCCGCTACCGCTGGTCGTGCAGTCGTGGGCCTCGTGGCTGGGCCGTATAGCTAAACGCCGTGAGCAAAACCGGCTGGCGGAAGAGACCGGGAATCGAACCTGGTACCTCTAAATTACCGGTCCAGCGTCTTAATCTCTCCGCCACCACTAACGCCAAATAACCCTTAGAATTTTTCCTTATGTTTTGTGTGTCGCCGTGCCGTGATTTTTTAAAAGGCGGCAATGTCTATGTAGAAGACTGCCTTAAGTGAATGACGGCAGCTTAGCGACATCTCGTTATATTCACATATTACCGCACTACTTTACAGCAGTGAACGACCGCGAATCCAGAGATACCAGGTTCGATTACCGGTCATTTAATTTTTTCTTTATGCTTTGATATTTGTATCAATACTATCAATGGTTCTTCTATTCATATTCTAATCAAAATAGAAAGACTCTTAATAGTCCATTGAATGAGTCCCTCCAAGGGGGGTCTAGAGTGCGTGAGTTAGTAACGTAAGATGTTTCTTCGGAAACATGTCAAGAGTCCCTAGGTAATAAACATACTCAAACCCCGGGACACTAGGAGGCGCCCCGGAGTGGGGGGAGGGGGGGAAAGGGTCCATTTTTTAATTTTTCGCGTAAATCTCAAAAACGGTACATGTTAGAGAAAAACTTTCAAGGAAAAGTTGAAAGGCCATAAAATTATCTACAAGTTGTACCTAAATATTTTTTTTCTATTCGCAGCCGTTTTCGAGCTACATCCCATGAAGAAAAAAAATAAAAAGGTCAAGTTGCGTAACTACCCTAATATAATATTTTGACAATCAATTCCTCCTAAAGGCTTCCATGGAGGAATGTGTTTTTTTTACCAATGATAGACCTAATTAAGAGCAATCTATCAGTACCGGTCACAAGTTGCACTTTTGAGCTTTTTGGAAGAAAAAAAATAAAAAGTTCAAGTATCGTAACTACCCTAATAAAATTCAATTCCCCGTAAACGCCTCCGTGGTGGAATCTGGTATTTTTATCAATGATAGACCTAATTATGAGCAATCTATCTGTACCGGTCATAAGTTGCACTTTTGAGTTTTTTTGGAAGAAAAAATAAAAAGATCAAGTTCAGTAACTCAAACTACCCTAATATAATATTTTGACAATCGATTCCTCCTAAAGGCTTCCATGGAGGAATGTGTTTACTTTACCAATTATAGACCTAATTAAGAGCAATCTATCAGTACCGGTCACAAGTTGCACATTTGAGTTTTTTGGAAGAAAGAAATATTTTTTGATCGATGGATGTGATAAACATGGGTATGTAGTATGGGGAAATTGTTTGAGCCAAAATCATTTTTTACTGCGTGTAGCTCAGAAACGGTAGGATATAGGAAAAAAATATTTAGGTACAACTTGTAGATAATTTTATGGCCTTTCAACTTTTCCTTGAAAGTTTTTCTCTAACATGTACCGTTTTTGAGATTTAAGCGAAAAATTAAAAAATGGACCCTTTCCCCCCCTCCCCCCACTCCGGGGCTCCTCCTAGTGTCCCGGGGTTTTAGTATGTTTATTACCTAGGGACTCTTGACATGTTTCCGAAGAAACATCTTACGTTACTAACTCACGCACTCTAGAACTTTTTATTCAATGGACTATAACATTACTAAGTTATTGTCGTAATTCAGTCTCATGATGTCAATTTGTGTTCCACAGTGGCATTATCGCGCGTCCGTCCCGAGGGAGCCGACGCGTTCCGCTCGCGGCCGCCCAACACGTCGAGGCCTCCGTCTCTGCACGTCGACGATTTCACGGCGTTGCACCCGCCGTACGGCAAGCCGCAGGCTCGGTGAGTACACTTATTTCAGTCATAAATACACCTAGAGATTTTCCTAGCACGAACGACGTGTTGTTAGTGCTTGACAAAATAAAAACATCGACAATCCTGTTATCGATAACACCAGTTCAACGTTATAGAGGAAAATCACAGACCTAAATTGGTAGACGCCGCAAACACATCCACTTCGCGTGCCAGCGATTATGTTCAAATAGACATAATTCGTAAATTTTGGTCCTCCTATTTTTTTTTCTAACTTGCGGTATAAGTTTGTTATTATGGAGCAGTCTAAATGAAACAACTTTCAGTTTTTTTTGTTTATATAGTGTGTATTTCTTTATAACGTTGACGTGGTGGTTATCGATAACAGGTTAGTCGATATCATTATTATGTAAGCACTAACGACCGGTGGTTCCTACTAGAAAAATATCTAGGTGTAGTCATAAAATATACACACATTTCCCTCAAAGGTCTTCAGAATGACCACGACGTATGCTGCTTCTATCTCATCGATTTCGACGACGGCGACCCAATGCAAGAACTATGGACTTCGTCTATTGTGGGCTCTGATATGGCTAGCTAATCAAAATTTAGTTTTAACCTATTGACCGCCAAGGTCTAGCAATTTACCGTGCCACTGACGCCAGAGTAAAAAAAAAAAGATGTGCCCCAAAATCAAGAGACATTGAAAAGTAATTGTAGCGGTTAGAATTACAAAGTTTTTGATCATTGAAATTTGGACGGCTGTGGCCGACGTGGCGTCAGGGGCACGATTTTTTGTTGACGGCCACAGCCGACTGTGGCGCTCAAAAAGTTAAACTCTCTTTTGCACGTGTGGCAGTAGAGTTGGCCAGTGGAATTATACGTGTACGTGTAGGAGGGCTTAGGTCGTTCTTTGCGTAACTGGCGTAATAGGTCGTGCTCCAATACCCAGGTAGCAAAGAGGCTGCCGTTATAACTCTAATTTGGGCTGTATCAGGGGTAAGTGGTTTCTCGGCCACGTTTCAAGGCGAAACAATAACTCCATAAAGCGTCTCGTCGTCTAGGGCAAAATAGAAGGTACCAGATCACGTGGAAGATCACCTATGCGATGGACTGACCAGATCAAATCAGCTGTGGGCGGACCTTTGCAATGCAGAAATGGCGTAATATCATACAGCGAACAATATCTGCCTGTAATGGTATTAACAGTTGGTCACGACCGCTCTTTAACCTTTTGAGCGCCACAGTCGGCTGTGGCCGTCAACAAAAAATCGTGCCCCTGACGCCACGTCGGCCACAGCCGTCCAAATTTCAATGATCAAAAACTTTGTAATTCTAACCGCTACAAGTATTTTTCAATCCCTCTTGATTTTGGGGCACATCTTTTTTTTTTACTCTGGCGTCAGTGGCACGGTAAATTGCTAGACCGCTTGGCGGTCAATAGGTTAAAGAGTGAAACGACTAAGAAGAAGTTGTTATGCAGCCTGTTTTACTTGGCTAGTTTCCTGCGATCTTAGGGCCTATGTACAGTCGCCATCAGATATATCGCAGCATATAAGGCGTTCATAAATATCTAAACGCGACTCTTATAGACTGGGCGATACAGTACATGTTCAGATATTTGCGAATGCATGAACGCCTTATATGCTGCCACGACTGGTGGCGACTGTACACCGCGTTTCTTTAATGTGCCATCGACGCGCGTTTCTATCAATTCACATGCGATGCACACGCGAGTCTGACGCAGCTTGTATTCATAAAAGTGATAATAAATGTGGTAAATCCACAACAGTATAGCAAATTCTGTTAAACATTGACAATAGCGCCATCTTTCTCGCTTTCCTAAAACTTTCTGGAGAAACAATAGGGCGGGAGAAGTTGCGCAAACGCACTTCCTGGAAGTATGGTGAATGCGTTTTTTCATTTTAGTAGGACATTACATACCTAGGGCGGTGAATTCGTGAATGCCCCAGATCGCAGGTCTATAGGCCCGCGTCACACGGCTCAAATTTCTGGATGTTTTCGATTTTGTACAGTCGCCATCAGAAAATCGCAGCATATAAGGCGTTCATACATATCTGAACATGTACTGTAACCCAGTCAATAATAGTCGTGTTCAGATATTTATGAACGCCTTATATGCCGCGATATATCTGTAAGGCGACTGTACATAATTAAAGATTTATAGAACCGGGTCTATCGCGATATTTTGATTTACCTTCATTGCTTGACGTTTCGACACGGTTTCATGTGCCGTGGTCTCAGACGTGTCGAAACGTCAGGCAATGAAGGTTCAATAAGTTTTGTTTGTACTACTAGAGTGTTCGTGTTTGTGCAAATAATAATTTTATTTCCATTCTTTGTTTCTTTTCAAAAGTGAAACATAGAACCTTGTAATATAGAGCCAGCATCAATCAGAATGAAGTACCTATAAGCTAGTTATACTGGCGTCATAACGAAAAAGGGCAAATCTAACATTTTTTGTGAAATTGAGTTGGATACAAATACATATTCGGAAAGAGGAAAAAAAGGCGCATCTATATATTTTTTTAATTTTCACAAAAAATGTTAGATGTGCCCTATTTTGTTACGACGGCAGTATATGTTAGCAGCCTTGTTGAGCTTCATTAGGGACTAGGTTGATTTGTGTGAGGTTGTCTGATATTTATTTTATTTATATATTTATTATGTGTCTTGTTATATTATTTGTTTTATTATATATCTCTTGTTTCTTTCAAAACTCAACTGAAAGAACATTATCTATCCCTTTCATAATTCGTATTTTATTCAAATGGTCCTATTACCTGTTGGCTGAATGTATGTATGTATTTATTGTTTATTATATTTATGTATTTATTTGTTTTTTTTTAATTATCATTTTCCGATTTTTGCGCCGCCTAATAACAAAATCTTATTTTTTCAAGTTCTCCACTACCCAAAGGTTGTCTGGAAGAGAAGAGAGAGGCGGTCTTAGCGCTCTTTAGCGCTAAGACCGCCTGTTGTTTACCTCTAATTGTAATTTGCATTGTATTTCTCCTGTATATTTTATGAGGTGTGCAATAAAGAGTACTTGTATTTGTATTTCTTTATGTATGTGTTGCAGCGGCATGCGGCGCGGCGCCGGCGCGCCGGACCGCGGGCGCTTCGCGTCGGCCGCGCCCGTGCACGCGCACGCGCACTACCGCCATCTGTGAGTGATGCACGACACTTATGAGGCCTTATTCCTTATAAAATTTATTTTTTTCATATTACGACAAATATATTGATAATTTTGACCAACTTTTTGAAGTAAATAATACTTTTCCCCGAGTTCTAGGTAGTAACATACCTATTTCATGTTTTCATTGCGTGCAGTGGAAAATAAGTTGAAAAAACTAATTATCCGCGTGAATTTTGTCAATTTCGAGTGGTTTTTGAAACAAAAATTATCAATGAAAATGTCAAACTGTAGGTTTCAAATATATACCAATTAATCCCAATAGCCCTGTTCTAGGTAGTAACATCAATAATATGTTATGAAACATGTTTGATCCTAGAGAAAAATGTCTAAACAATCAGCATTTTAAAAGGAATAAGGCCTCTTAATGTAATAAAACTAGTGCCTACGCCACATCTTGGGATTTAGGTAGCCGACCCCGATTGAGAATTCATTCTCAAAAAAAATGGGACAAAGGCTAGGAGGATGATGAAGGCCTCTTAATGTAATATTTTCATGCATTGTTATTTGCAGTCGCGGGCGCGGCGCTTGGGAGATGGGCGCGCAACACTTCGGCCACTTCCCGCCTGCGCAGTACATGATGGGTGAGTTCGTTTCTTACCCTTATTAGTCCAGTAAAAATAGCGGTTTACCCTTTGCTAATGTTAAAGTGTTTGATTTTTGTTTGAGGGTATTATTAATGGTAAGTGAGAGCTTTTAAAAAGTTGGGAGATGTACTCTTATGCTTTTTTTAGGGTTCCGTACCCAAAGGGTAAAAACGGGACCCTATTACTGGGACTTCGCTGTCCGTCCGTCCGTCTGTCACCAGGCTGTATCTCAAGAACGGTGATAGCTAGACAGTTGAAATTTTCACAGAAGATGTATTTCTATTGCCGCTATAACAACAAATACTAAAAATAAAAAATATTTAAGGGGGGGCTCCCATACAACAAACTTGTTATAGATTATACACTGGGTGGGATGGGCACTTGCCCAGTTTTTTATTTTTTTCCCCTACCGCCTGGCGAGTGAAAATATATTTGCAATGTATTAACTGAGGTAGGGTTATATTTTTTTTCTTGTTTTTACATAATATAATAATAATAATAATAAGAGGTAACAGTCGCATAGATGGTTACGACGGGTGACATTTTTCTGCAATAGCCCACATAAATAGTCCATCCAAACTTCATTTTAATAGCCCGGTTTCTTTTCCATATTAATGCAATAGTTCAATCACCTGCTGGGACCGGTTCATGGATGTATCATCTTATTGATATGATCAGGAACGGGTCCCAGCAGGGCAACAGCCACAGCAAATTTCTCCAAGGGGCCTCTACGTGTTGGATCCATATCCCCACGCAAGCCTTCCAAAAGACCGGGACGTATGAGCCCGAGACTCAAAAAATGAGAAACAAATAATAATAATAATCATTTATTTCGGAATTTCATCCATATCGTGTTAGTAACATAAATAATAAACCTTATATAAGATAAGACCAAATTATTATCATAATAAAGTTACGTAATTTATTATTTTCATTAAAAAAAAACCCCAGTTTTAGGAAAAAATATTGTACCGAAATAACCGAATGCATAGACAGTATGCATAGATAAAAAAACAAGTGATTTTCCAATTTCATCATTTATCAGCTCGCCAAAATTTAAAGATTTTATATAATTGCCAAAGGTTGACTTTCTATTTCACTCTATTTTTCCTGGACGATGTATTTATTCCATGGATCCAATACATCTCCTCTTCCTGGATCCTGGTATTAACGTATTATAAATGTTTCCAGGCGGCATGGGCTGGGGCGGCGCGCGCATGCAGCGCGGCCCGCGACACCGCACCTTCATGAGATAACTACGCACAGACACACATACAGACACTGCGCTGTTGTTGATAGCTCACTTTATTGGAGGCGGCATGGATAAGTGAAGTTCTCTATTAGTAAAATATCAGTGGCAGTTAAGTGTACATTGAGGTGAAAATCAAATAAATGATCTTCTATAGTAAGTATAGTTTTTGATTTAGTTTACCATCCAAGTCCAGGAGTCAGCTCATGAAGCCGATTTTGAATACAAAATGTCAAAATCTCATACAAAAAATAGATGACGTCATAAGCATAAATCCTTCCTGGACTAAACTTCAAGATGGCTTTTAAAATGTTCGTAGGGTTCAGAAGGTTCATCCTGCCAAAGAAAACCTCATCATCAAATGCCGCATTTATTAGGCTAATGGTAAACGTCCCTGTGCTGGACTCTGTCCCAATAGTTGCAATCTTGAATGTTACGTCATTAGCAATAGATAGCAAGTGACAGCATGGAGTCAGGTACTAGACGACTATATACATAGTATATAAAGTCGGATTTTTAATTAGCTGGAGTAAACTGACGCAATTTTTACGAGCGCAATTTGATTAACTAATTTGGTTTGACTATATCACTTTTTATGAATAAAAATTAATCTAATATCAGTAATTAAGAGTATTCTCTCTAAATCACGAATCACTCTGACTAATTAAAAATACAACTTTAGTTAACATCCATTACCCAGGAACAAATATTTGCGAGTTTATCACACAAATATTTGCCCTGGCCGGGACTCGAACCCAGCTCAGTAGGCAGGTGCATTACATACTGCGCCAACCGCGTCGTCTATGTAGAAACTTATCAAGTTCAAATCAGTGAATGCGTTTATAAATATATATAAGGCAATTTAAATAAAACACAAAATTCTTATCAAACTATATTTCACCACGCTCCGGGGGAAGAGAAACAATATAAGAAAATTTAGAAACAAATCAACTTTATTTATCAAGATGAAAAATATTAAATCATATATTATATATAAGCTTAAGAAACAGATATGTCGCCTGCGGGCGGAACCCGATGGGACCTGACGTCACTAGCATACGAGCTAAGGCGTGGTCTCTCGTACTGTCCACGTTGCTATTATATTCACTAACAAAGGCATATTACATTAAAATTAGGTGTTTAAAGGAGCTATTCCACACAGTATAATCGTTTCAGTCGTCTCATAACGTCGTGACGTCACTAGCCGTCGCCATCTATGAAAAACACGAAATGCACTGCCCTGCAACGATTACAGCACGAGAGACCATCGACGATTATTATTATACATATAAAATAAAAACAATTATATCACTCAATTTCATAATGCCTTCAACTAAAGAGTAACGTTGTAAAATTTACATTTTCTCATTTAAAATTAACTTCACCGCGAATTTCCCATTACTATAATTGTCTTTGTTTTTGTTTAATTTTTGTTTTTAATTAAATGGTAAAACGTCTCACTAGCATAATATATTTACAAGGCGTACGCCACAGTCTGTTCATTGTATAAAAGTATCACTCGCGACATGGCACGTGTTCGGGCGGAGCGCGTCGCGCCGCGCCGCATCGCGTCGCATCGCATCGCATCGCATCGCATCGCGGCGCGACGCAGCGCGGCCCCGGCGCTTAGTCGCCCGGGTGCTCGGGGCACGATCTGTTCACTTCGAACCATTGGTCTATACATCTGGAAACAAACAAATATGGTATTAGTGGGGTGTTCACAAACATTATTGATTATACACATAGTTACATGTAGGTCCATGAAAGTTGTGCCTATTCTGTTTCTTATAATATTCCCCAAATTGTGAATTTCAGGAACGGCAGAGAAGTTAGCAAAGCGAACGAATTAAAATTATTAGAATTTACCTGCATATTATCTTATCTTTTCAAAATTATTTTTGTGATGTTTATAAAAGTAAGCCTTTCAAGCCCAGTCTTACTATAAAACAGATAACCACAAATAAATAATATTTTGCATTTCTCAAAAAGTTTGTACACAATTAAGACAGAAAATTAAAGTCCAATATAATTTTCCTATTTTGTTACCAATTATTTTAGTAATTTTATATGAATGTTATGGCTATGTTGTATATCTTTTTTAATTATATATAATTTGATATCAATGTATTGGAAATCACAAAGAAATTTGGTAACAAAATAGGAAAATTATATTGGACTTTAATTTTCTGTCTTAATTGTGTACAAACTTTTTGAGAAATGCTCTAACATGCTTATAGAAAACAGTACTTGCTATCGATACGATTCCTACCGGGCTGCCTTTTCCACTTCCCTAAGCCCCAGCTATGCGCCCGAACAAAGCCGAAGGGCCGATAACCTGAAATAGGTCGAGGGTCGGCCACCCTTTGTGCTTCAAGTGCACTTCCACTTTTATCTCAACTGCCTGCACTTGCAATTAGGTACGTACGTACATATATACAATCTCTCGACCTAATACTGACAGGGTGGAGTGAAGTAAACTACGGAATTAATAACATACCATCCAAAAGAACATTTTTACTCTTATTAAAACTTTCGTGAAACATCATTCTTAAAAATCTTTATAGGGCGATGCAGGATCGTCTTTTGTTTGAGCGCGGTGCCATGCCAGTTTTTGGCGCCATCTGTTGGGCATAATTGTCCTCTCATCATGCCGGAACGGAATTTTTTTAACCAATTTTGGTACAGGAATAACTGGACATCCAAAGATGGTTATAGGATACTTTTTACTCGACTACGGCCCAAAAAACATTACGCGTACGAAGATGTGGGCACATTCTAATCTCGTATAATCATTAGGTATAAATGGTAAAAAAAAGAAAACTTTATTGTGGTAGCGGAAGATCTTACCGCGGTCTGACGCTGCACCAAGTTGTTGCAGCCTTAGTGTATTAGGTATTATCAGGGTACGCGAAAAGCAAAATTAATTGAAGTGCTAGGGCCGTCGTCACTGGTTGTCATACGTCATTTCAATCTATTTTGCTCGCATTTTACGACCTCAGTTTATTATTAGACCCCGGACATTTGTCGCGGTGACGTCATAATAGGGTAGTTTGGGGGAGTAAACGGACCGGTGTTAATTAATACAATTAAATAACATAAATAAATTAATATTCTTTAGTTAATAATACCTATAGGTCAATTGTCAATTGATTTATTTATCGTCGTTGTTATTTCGTTAAGTGACTCTCCGTAACAAATGAAATGTTTGGTTTGAATTAATACACCAAAAAATAATATTGATCAATTAATTCAATTAACTATGTAATTTTTGTCGTAAATTATTTAAATTTATAAACATATACTGACAAAAGCATCTTAAATATCATAGATTTTTAATGTTTGTTTATAATTGAATAACAAGTGGAGTGTATTACTTGATAAAAAATACAAAAAAATAGTGATTATAATTTTTGAAAAAAATATTTTTTTATTTATTTATTGGGTTTGAAACTGTTAGTTTTTCCTTATTTATTAACACAGGTCCATTTACTCCCCAAACTACCCTATTGTCACGTGGCTGCGACGAAAATCCGGGGTCTATTTATTATAGAGATGCTTACCCCTTGTGGTAGATGCAAAGGCAGGGCAGCCTGGCGATGGTGTCGCCCGCGCTGAGCTCCTCCAAGCAGATCACGCATTCGCCCTTTGAGTCGGAGAGCACGTCCTCTGAAACACCATAAACAATATGTTATTTTGGATTTAATCTTCTGAGCACCTCATTCCACTATGAACAAGATACAGCCTGTATAATGGGAAAAGACATCGTCGCGTCGCGTCTGGGTACTGTTACCACCGCTAACTCAAACTCATTTCACATTGGTGAAACAGATCACAGGTCATTTTAGTTATACACAATAAAAAAATTCAAATTACGATAGCATTTGCTAGAAATTAAGATTTCAATAGAATTCCAATTGGTATACTGTACTCCCGGTTCCGAAGATACAGGGTGTGACTAATTTGGGGCCGTTATGTAAAAAAAAAAAAAATTACGTATCACTTTTTCGGAAATAATGTCAGTTTTTTTTTATAATTTTACAATTTTCGAATAGGTAGTATTTGGTAAAAGAATTTGACTAAGGCTTAGCAAGTTCATTCGTGAAATATCCTATTTACGATAGTCAAGCATTTGGCCTCGATTGCACCTGATGTTAAGTGACAATAAGGCCTACGATGATCATCCTTAGCCCATGGGAGTGTCACAAAAAATTTGCCAAGCTATAGTAATGCGATGTACCAACCATTATAGGATAGGCGAGGCCTAGTCAGGCACATGACGAGATGGCACTCGATGTCGTCCGGCAACACGAATTTGCTGCATACCGGACATTTGATACCTGCAACAAAACACAAAGAATATTAGAGCTATAGTCTGGGGTCCATCTGGGATATTTACAAAGAAAATCAATAGCCTATCACGCTTACAACCCGTCGACAATCCGTTAGAAAGAAAAACATTTATTCGGGGACAAAATACAATTGCGCAGATAAATGGTGACAAACAAAGGAAAAGAAAAAATAAGAATCTATAATCTACTTAACTATGCTAATTATGATTGCCTCAAAACAGTTCCACCTTAGCGTAACGCTAGTTCGCGAGAGAGCCAGCGCTGATCTTCCGGTGGGACCATAGGTTGCGCCACGGCACGCGGCACGGCACACATGAAATACTGATCGCGTTAATGATACGTGGGAGTAAATTATAGCCTAACAAGCGTCGGTCCGGCCCAGGGACACTTAGTGACGCTACAAACAGATTTCATATGGCAATAATGTGCATACGTCATATATTTGCATTATTAAACGTCAATAGCGATTTGTCAAGGATTTGTCATCGACCAAATTCAAAACAGTGTTTACCGGAACGCTGCCCAATCCTTCGTTCTTGCAAAATGAATGCTGAATTCTATTTAAAAAAACTTGACTTTCATCACTGTGGATAGTTTTGGCTTTAAAATGCAAAAATCACTTAAAATTTGCGGAATATTTAGCCCTGTTTCCTCTTTGTTTACATCAGTGACATTCATCGACTTTAAACGTCAGTTACCAAAAAATTGTCGTTGCCAGTAAAATAAATTAGTACCACTAAAAATCCTCAATATAGCGTGGGTTGTAAAACCCCCTGTAGAGCTATACATGAATCCAATGTCACATCACAAATGTAACACGTTCACGAGACACAGGACCATTTCGGAAAATTGCATGCTGCACAGGCAAAATTCATACGAAAAGCGGTACAAGACATTTTCCTTTACTTAAAAAAATATGAGACATGTTGCAGGTTGTACACGGAGTGACACAAAGGTCCTAAATGACTTAAAAAATAAAAAAATTATAAATAAATATTAAGGGACAACTGGGACAATCATACACAAATCGACCTAGTCCCAAACTAAGCAAAGCTTGTACTATGGGTACTAGACGACGATATACATAATATATAAATACATATATAACATCCATGACTCAAGAACAAATATTTGCCCCGGCCGGGATTCGAACCCGGCACCGCCGACTCAGTAGGCAGGTGTCTACAAACCGAGCCAAACGCGTCGTCAAAAACATATCACTCGACCGTGAAAGTGAAGTTCAGATTTAAGCGACTGTTTGTTAAATAGGCTGTTTTGTAAAATAATTAACTGTGGCGACTTAGCGTCATCTGTCTTGCTCGCAGTGTGACAGGTAGGGGAAAACCGGGAGACCTCTGACCAGGTGGGAGACTTGAACCATCTCAAATATTTCATTCAAATTTCAAAGCCGAACCGTACTAATGGCGGCCAATATGGCGCACTCGCAGCCACCGCCTTTATGCAAGTGTCTTTCGAGCTATCAACGGCGCCGATGCGATGGCACGAAATTTGAATGAAATATTTGAAATGGTTCAAGTCTCCCGCCTGGTCAGGTCTCCCGGTTTTCCCCTAGTATTTGTCGCGCAACATAGTCGCGACTCTCAGTTATGCTAGACACGTTGGTTTTAAGTTATAAGTATAGCCTAGATTCGACATCAGAGTAAAATCGCATATGAAAAATTAACAGACAGCTATTATTTTATCTTGTTTTTTTTGTCATAAAATCAATGAAAACCGTATTGTGCATTTTGTCACGTCGCATACATTTCCCGTTTAACTAATAGCCTTCCTCCACACTGCAGTGTCTCACGTAGTTACCTAACAACATGCAGACATTGCATTTAGTCGATAAATGTTCGCGTTCACATCGACAATTCATTCTTCTAATATACGATACGTGTAGGTACGCTTTTCTACAAGCGATGCATTGCAAACTCAAACTACGGTTTCGAGCAAAATAATAATAGTTTATGCAACTGTTACATAATGAGAGGTGTTATAAGATGAGTGTGGTTTATGAAACGTTTCATGATAGGATCACACGAGTGCTTTAAGGAATTAAGGCCTATGTACGTATGGTTGCATACACTCCTTTTATCTACACACATCATCATGTCATAGATTGTTTTATGTAGATATGAAGTACTCAGTACTCCGAGTAACTTCCGCGGAGCGGAGGAATGAACGAACAATATATAAATGTATTATTTAAGCCATATTCGTGACATAAATTCAATAAATGATTATCAACACGTGGAAAAATAATAATCATATTAGGATCCAAGCGTGTAAAGATTTTTTAAATGTTTTTGTTACCAAACTTGTTAATGACCTATGTCATTAGATGCACAAAACAACGTGTATATTTTCATTTATGTATCATTGTTTCGTTTTATGATCCATTGTTACTGATACTGTCACTCGCTCGCTGCTAGATTACCGTCAGTGTGAGCTGACATATTATATTAATGAACTGACGTACGTCATATGAGACCCGAGTTATATTATGTTTATGATTATGAGGCCGTCTTAAACTGATCAGGGTAGACAGGGAAGAAACCAACCGCTGCTGTTTATTTATTTATTTAAACTTAATTGCACAAAACAAGTCAGTACAAATGGCGAACTTAATGCCTAATGGCATTCTCTACCAGTCAAACAGAGATGCTTCAAGTGGGTGCAGAGTAGAAAATTAATCGTTCGGAAAGCATCTAAGATACAAGTGAATAGGTAAATGTTTAGGAGGCCTTATTCCTTTAATTTCTTTTTTTTTCATAATATGACAAAATATTGATAATTTAAACCAACTTTTTTAAGGGAATAATTATTTCATGTTTTCATTGCGTGCAGGTGAAAATAAGTTGAAAAAAAACAATTTTTGCGTGAATTTTGTAATAGTATTTGAAACAATAATAATCAATTAAAATTCAAACTGTAGGTTTCAAATATATACCAACTAGCTTTTGCCCGCGACTACGTCCGCGTGGAACTTGGAAGTACGGAAGCAACCTCGTACAACACGATAGATATCCACCTAATCTTCTTAATTAATAAAAGGCTTAGGCGCTTTTAATAATCATTAAAAGCGCCTAAGCAAATGTAAGAGCAATTGTGCTTTTGATCTAATCATTACATTTCCTACAGGGTCATCAATGTCATCATGGATTACTTACTCACTTTTCAATCTTTTTAGGGATAATTTCCAGGATGAAAACTATCCTATGTCCTTCCTCGGATCTTAAACTATCTCCATGCCAAATTTCATCAAAATCGATTCAGCGGTTTAAGCGTGAAGAGGTAACAGACAGACAGACACACTTCCGCATTTATAATATTAAGTATGGATAACTCTCGATAGCCCTGTTCTAAGTGGTACCTACCATTGATAATATGTTAAGAAACATGTTTGATCATAGAGAAAAACAATCAGCATATTCAGCATTTTTGAACGGGTAAGGAACTTTGTCTGTGTGTATGAATATGAATGTCTAAACCAATCACCATTTTAAAAGGTTAATATTTTAAACTAGTCAATCTCGGTAGTTATGTTCGATGCTGACAAACGATTAGTTAGGAGTACAATCATATCTATATATTTTATCTGGAAAAATCTTACCAGCGCGAGGCGCCAGCCAAACATCGCCATCTATTGGTAAAAAAAATCTTTGTCCTCTCCTCTCATCTAGCCCGGAAATCCAGATCCCAGGCTATTCTCGCCGAAGCAACCGATATTCGTGAAATTTTATGAACAGATTCGTAATTTATACAGATTTTATGTAGATTCCGTTTTCCGTAATAAAGAAAAAATGGCGGATTCATTTCGAAACAAATTCACACAGAGTCACTAGTACTACCCTCTATAGCCTTCCGTATACTTGTTCACTTCTCGAACCATGAAAGTTTGACGCAACCCCGCCATATTAGAACCGGCGTGCGCACGCGGACAGACTGCAGCTTATTGCATTGCAAGTATAATTGATGCCCAATAAAGATATACTACTTGACTTGTGGACTGCAGTACACATGCTAGTGTGAGGTCGACAACATTGCACACATCATGTACGGCATCATGGTCGAGACGGGTCACACACTTAATAATAAAACTATTAGATTGTTTACCAAGGGACGAAAGACATTAATTTCACCAGATAAATTTTGGCACTCGGACGTAGGAATACATACATGTTTATAAATATAGCCTACGTGTTAAGTATGGTCTCTCCGATACAAATTTCAAGAAGTAACACAAACACACAGACACACACACACAAACATTCGCTATTAATGTTTAATATTAGAATGAGTTATCTGTTTTGATGTGGAAATACCAAATTTTTATTCATAAATATTGACACAAAGTATAATATTAGTTGGATATAATTATAACGAGGCTGAAGTATAAATAAAGATTCATTCTGTTATTTATATCTCGAGAACGTTTCAGTTTATCCTTTCAACGCGCAAGATATACCTATATTAAGCCGAGCCGGAAAATCCCCGAGAGCACAGAAATATACTTAGGCAGATACTTTCAATATCTTGAATAATTTTGCATAGAAAGAAATAGATCTTACAGAAGTCGACCTAGTCCCAAACTAAGCAAAGCTTGTCCTATGGGTACTAGACGACGGTACACATCCATACTTAATATTATAAATGCGAAAGTGTGTCTGTCTGTCTGTCTGTCTGTCTGTCTGTCTGTTACCTCTTCACGCTTCAACCGCTGAACCGACTTAGATGAAATTTGGTATGCAGATAGTTTGAGACCCGGGAAAGGACATAGGATACTTTTCATCCCGAATAAATTTAGTGTTCCCGTGGGATGAGCGGGTAACACCGCGGGGCACAGCTAGTAAGGGTTATAATTTGTCCAGACGTCTAGGCGTGATGAGAGAACAAAGAAATTATGACCAACAGATGGCGCCAGACCGGCATGGCGCCGCGCGCCCATACAAAACAAAAGACGATCCTACATCTCGCTACTAACATTATTCCCTCTCCATAAAAAACTGATTTTCTATACGAATGTGGAATTTTATCGTAGTAAACATATCATGGCGTGACAATAACTCGTACGTAAAACAGTTGTTGCCCTTCAATGCTATTTCCAGAACTCTGTTTATTCAAAAAAAATACCCACGAAGATACAATCCTGAGCGTAAAAAAACATTGTGCTTAAATGCGATGAAACTCCCTTCACCTGCATTCAAAATGGCGGCCAGGGAACAAAGAAACCAGTCAATTAAGAAGCCCATTCGTGTGGAAATTTTCCTCTAATTATTCGATTTTTATGCGGAATGGAACTGAATGGTCTCTGATATAGAACGTGTATACTTTGGTGTCAATTGCTTTTGGGTTTTGAATTTGTGATGCTTGTTAGCTGACTGGATGATTGAAGAATGAAGTATGCAGTAACTTTTAAACGATTTTAATGCAAAACAACTTTAGTACATGCAGTTTATACTATATAGACTTATTAACTATGCCACTTGAACACTAATTTTGAGTTTGAAAAGGGCGTAAGTCTGTGTGCGCACGCTAACAGCGAACGGCGAAGAGTGACATGCAAATTTGACGCAGCTGCCTCCCCGCGCGGTGCATTCCCCTCGTAGGTCCGGCGGCCGCAAGATAAGGGTTCCTTAACATGCCCCCCGGCGTTGAAAGTCCTGGCTTTCAACAGGATCATCATCCAATGGAAGAGGACAGATTCGATTGAAGGCTCTTCTGATGACGCCTTTATTCGTTTGGATATCAGCTACTCTATTCACTCCATCGATGCCTGGGTGCACGCTTACGATTCGTCCGAGACTCCATTTTAAAGGCGGCAAAGCATCTTCTTTGACGATGACCATCGTTCCTGTGTCGAGGTGTCCCTTGCACGATCTCCATTTTGTTTTCTGCTGCAATTCTGAGACGTATTCCTTTTGCCATCTTGTCCAGAAATGCTGGTGAATTTGTTCAATGCGATCCCATCGTTGTAGTCTGGTCGGATTTATATTCTCTAGCGGAGGAACTGGCAGAGCAGTAAGAGGGCGTCCGACCAAAAAGTGACCTGGAGTTAGTGGGTTAAGATCGGATGGATCTGACGACATGGGTGATAAAGGTCGCGAATTAAGTATGGCTTCTATTTTGACTAGAACTGTATATAACTCCTCGTAAGTAAGATGGGAGTCGCCTATGACTCTGGTTAAGTGGTATTTAAATGATTTAACACCAGCCTCCCATAGCCCACCAAAATGAGGCGCGTAGGCTGGAATGAACTTAAATTTAACGTGCTCATTTGCCATACACTCTGAAATGGATGAAGAGTTCTGTTTTAAAAAGGCGTTAAGCTCATTTTTAGCCCCCACAAATTGAGTACCATTATCCGAAAAGATAAGTGCTGGTTTTCCGCGACGCGCAATAAACCTATGTAATGCAGCAATATAGGCCTCTTTTGTTAAATTTGTGACCAGCTCGAGGTGCAGGCACTTAGTGGTGAAGCACACGAACACTACGACGTAAACCTTTATTAGTTTACATCCACGTCCTTTACGGTCAGCAGCGAGAAGTGGTCCCGCGTAATCTACACCCGTGGTTTGGAATACATAACCTGGATTGAGGCGCTGCTCAGGCAAATGACCCATTATAGGGTTGACTGTTTGAGCCCTCATCCTGAAACATCTCAGGCATTTGTGTGCGACAGATCTGGCCAAGTTGCGACCACCTATAGGCCAAAACTGTTCTTTTATTGATGCTAATAATAATTGGGGCCCGGCATGCATTAAACGAATATGTTCTTCAACAAATATGAGTCGTGTCAATGTGTGTTTAGATAAAAGCAATATTGGATGTCTTTTATCAAATGCAAAATTGGAATTTTCTAATCTACCGCCTACTCGAATCTGTTCGAACTCGTCGATAAACGGAGATAGCATTAACAGTTTATTTTTATTTGGTAACGATTGTTTTTTCAATAATTGATCATATTCTTGAAATGATTGTTTTTGAGACAATTTTATGAGTAATGTGAATGAATCTTGTATTTCGTCTGTGGTGAGTGGACCTGATTTTTTACTGTTTTTGTTTTTACAATTATAAATAAATCGCAACGCATATGCTATAGCTCTTTTCAACTTTAATAATTTAGAAAATCTTTCGAAATCGATTAAACTGTCATTTACGTGTAGAGAGACTGTTGTAGTAGTTACCATTTCTGGTATTTCAAGATTGGTTTTTACGAAATCACTTTTAGGCCAATTAGATTCATTCTCCTTTAAAAAATCTGGTCCATTCCACCAAAAGGACAAATTGTGTAAATCTGACATATTTACTCCGCGAGTCAGCATATCAGCTGGATTGAGAGCTGTTGGCACATGGCGCCATTCATGATTAGCTGTGAGCTCTTGAATTTCGGCAACGCGATTTTTAACGAATTGTTTTAGTTTGCTAGGCTGCGTTTGGAGCCAACCTAAACAAATAGATGAGTCAGTCCAAAGAACACATCTCTTTACTGGTATGCGAATAGATTTGAGTACTTTCTCAGTCAGACGTGCAGCGACAAGGGCGCCGCACAGTTCCAGGCGCGGAATTGTGGTCGGTTTTAAAGGCGCGACTTTAGTTTTTGCACATAGCAAGTTGACCTCCACTTGTCCGTTACATTCCGACCTAACGTACAAGCATGAGCCGTATGCGTCCTGGGACGAGTCACAAAAAGTGTGAATTTCGATCACACTATTTGGATTGTCTTGAATTACACAGCGCGGAATTTTTAAATCAAGTACATGGCGTAATTCGGATGTAAACTTGTGCCATAAATTGACAATGTTTGAAGGTAAAGGATCATCCCAAGATAATTTTAATAACCAAAGCTTCTGTAACATGATTTTAGCTTGAATGACGCATACGCTTAATAAGCCAAGCGGATCATATATCTGTCCTATGGCGGACAGAATAGACCGTTTGGTTGGATTTTGCTCAACAGTTTGCTTTATGGAATAATATAATCGATCATCAGGTGGTGACCAACCTAGGCCCAAGGTGTTTGGCAAAGCTTGGTCGCCGAGGTTTAACATCTGGCATGAGTCTGACTGAGATAGTTTCATATTGGATCTGATTTTACGAAGATTGAAACAACCTGTGGATAAAACTTTACATACGCCTTCTTGTATTTTGACTAATTGCTCCTTTGTTTGAGCACCCGTGACTAAGTCGTCGACATAAAAGTCTTCGGAAATAATTTTAGCTAATTGTTGATCTTGACATTCTAATGCAAGTTGTTTCAAACATCGCACGGCTAAAAAAGCCGCAGAGGCGGTTCCGTATGTAACCGTATTTAATTTGTATATCTTTAATTCCTGAGTGGGATCATCCCGCCAAATGATTTGTTGTAAATGTCTTTGATTTTCATGCACTAAAACTTGCCGGTACATTTTTTCAATATCTCCGGTCAAAACGTATCGATAATGTCTGAATCTTAAAAGGATGGATAGTAAATCACTCTGTATAGTGGGGCCAACCATTTGGAGGTCGTTGTATGAAACCCCTGAACTCGTGGCAGCACTAGCGTTGAAAACAACACGAAGTTTCGTGGTGGCGCTGTTGTCGCGCAAGACTCCATGATGTGGAAGATAAAATGGTTGCGTGTTTGCTTGTTCGTGTTGTTTTGTCTCCGCCATGTGCCCTAATTCAATATATTCTGACATGAAATCTGTATACATTTGTTTTAATTGTGGTTGTTTTGCTAGCCTACGCTCAAGCGATAGGAAGCACTGTTTTGCGCGTTCAAATGAGTCACCTAAGCAAGATTCTGGTTTCTTGAGAGGGACTGCGACTGAGAATCGCCCGTCTGGCATTCGAGTATGATTTTCTACGAAATTCTCTTCACATAAACGCTCTTCTACAGAATACACCAGCTTAGAATTGTCCGGAACCTCCTCAAGAGACCAGAATTTAGCTAACTGTTCCTGTAATGAATTGTTCGCGATCAGATTACATTGTACTGTTTCAAATGAATTTCTGTATTCGTGTTTTAGCCCACTGGTAGGCCCAGAAACTATATAGCCGAGTTTTGTATGCTGTAATATTGGACAGCCTGTACCTAAACGGACTTGACCCTGTTCAAGCAGGTCCCAGAAGATGTCTGCGCCGAGTAGAATATCTATGCTCGACGGATTATAGTATTCTGGGTCTGCCAGTACTACATGTGTAGGGATGTCTAGCTTAGGTACGCTAACTTGATTAGTACAAAGCGTTGCAATGTTCGGTAGAATCAAGAATGATATATTGGTTTTGTATTGGTTAGTTCTTGATTCGATGAATGCATTGCAGCGTTTTGTTATCTTTGACACTGTATTGTTTATTCCTACGACGGACGATTGCACTTGTGTATGTTTAATTTTTAATTTACGTAACAAGGAATCCGTCATGAAAGAGGCCTGGCTCCCGGAGTCCAGGAGAGCTTTCACTTCATGGCGGTGGTTGTCCTTGTCATACATGTGGATCACGGCAGTTGAGAGCAGGACTCGCCCTGTCGGCTCGACTGAGAGCGATGTCGCACCCACAACTGATGGCTGAGATGACCCTGACGCTGTATCTGAGTGTAGCACTGAATTGTGTTTTTGTGAGCATTTCATGCATGGGCCCAATCTGCAAACGCGAGCCTGATGACCGGGGCGGAGGCAGTTCTCGCATAACTTGAGCTTCCTCACCGATTCTGCTCTCTCGTCGACAGATTGTGCCAAGAACTGCTCACATCTATAAATGCGATGGCTTTGCTTGCACAAGGGGCAGCTGTAATTGTATGGTGCATATTTTGGTTGCTGTGTATTAGTGACTGCTGCGAGACCCTTAACGTACTCGGCAGATTTGTGTCTGTCAGCTCTGGCGCTGATATTTGTATTATTATTACTCATGTGTAACGTTTCAAGCAAGTCAGCTCTGTTTTTTAAGAATGAAGTAAATTGATCTAATGTAATTGATTTTAAATCGGATTTATGTTCTTCCCATTCCCGCAATGTCCTAGCGTCTAATTTTGTACTCATAATATAAATGATAAGCGTATCCCATGAAGTGGTGGGTTCCCCGAGTGTATCTAAAGCTCTCAAGTTTTTTGTGAAAGTGTCTATAATTTTGCGAATTGATTGATATGATTCTTTTTTATTTTGTTCTAAAGTGAACAATGCCTGAATATGATTTTGAATAAGTAGCCGTTTATTGTCATACCTGTCGCACAACAAATCCCAAGCGATTCTATAATTACGCGCTGAAAACTCTAAAGATTTGATTACCTGCGCAGCGGCTCCCTCCAGGGATGCCCTTAAGTAGTGAAACTTTTGTACATCGGAGATTGACGTGTGTTCATGTATCAACGACACGAATAAATCACGAAATTCCAACCACTCCTCGTACTGACCGCTAAATTTCGGTATTTGAATCGTCGGTAACTTCATATTACCACGAGTGCTCGTGCGAACCACCTTACTACTTCGTGCGTGCTCCTCAGCGTCACCTGAAACGTACGAGGCACTGGAAGAATTATCGTCATTTTTTACAGGTTTATTGGCGTTTAAGATTTCCTGCGCGAGCGCAATATTCGCGTAAAACAAATCCTCAAACTCTGTGCGGGCGGCGGAGTGAACGGTCAATTCATTTTCATCAACTAAAGTATCAATTTCAGATTGAATTTCCTCAAATTGTGTATAAAGAGCATCCATTTTGCTTAAGCGAGCTTGAAGTTCAATTACTTGTAATGACGTTAACGAATCTAATTTTTCCAGGTAGTTGATGAAATTGGTTAACCTCCCCTTAACTGCGCCACGTTTACGTATTAAATCCTTTAAATCAACTGACATTGTGTCGGGCTATGGGAATATAGGTTAAATCCTTTAAATTGTATTGTTTTAAATGTTTACAAACTAGCAGTATTGATTTTAAAATTGTATATGAATAATAATTGACTTGTATAAAATAATGTATTTAAATTAACTTTTAAAACGTATATGATTTGATTATTTAAAACACTTTGTATAAGTTATAAACATGTAAATAAGTAAAATACGATTGCAATTCATAAATAATTCTAATGAGATATTAGTTGCATAAGTTGTTTACTTAAAACTGCAGCGTACCTACGAGCGGGCCGGCTAGTAACAGCGCGCACGGAAACATGTACCTATGCAATGATATGATTAACAACTATTGAACTCGATTTTAACTTAACTATACGTTACTTTGCTTAATGATCACGTAAATATTAACTCAAATGTTTGATTTGCAATCACTATTAGACATAATGAAATGTAATAATGTTTTAAATGTTTACTACTCAATATTAAATATTGTATACAGTTATGATAAAATGCGATTTTTACGTACCTAGTAGTCTAATTAGCAATAGATGGTAACAGATTGGAACAGACTCACTCTTAATCACTCGTTTCGGCCTTAAATTCCATTGCAATTCGACCAATTCTTTTCACTTTCGTATATGTATGTAGCTTAGTATTCCGTAAACAATAAAATTACTTGTAATCTTTGATTTGTGCACTTAACGGCTTCGGTTTCACGTAGATGATGTATGTACTTAATCTTCGCATAAATAGCTGAATACTTGTATGAATGCTGTATAAAATGTCTTGACTCTTCGGTTCAGCTGGTTAAACGTCCTGGACTCCTTTTAGGGCTTGATTCTTCTGTATATTCGGCTCGATGAAGGACCATGTATACTTTGGTGTCAATTGCTTTTGGGTTTTGAATTTGTGATGCTTGTTAGCTGACTGGATGATTGAAGAATGAAGTATGCAGTAACTTTTAAACGATTTTAATGCAAAACAACTTTAGTACATGCAGTTTATACTATATAGACTTATTAACTATGCCACTTGAACACTAATTTTGAGTTTGAAAAGGGCGTAAGTCTGTGTGCGCACGCTAACAGCGAACGGCGAAGAGTGACATGCAAATTTGACGCAGCTGCCTCCCCGCGCGGTGCATTCCCCTCGTAGGTCCGGCGGCCGCAAGATAAGGGTTCCTTAACAGAACGACTGTTACCTTACACTTTGAGAATAAATTATCTTTCGTTACATCGTTAAAAGTATTATAACTCCGTATCTGATGTGCTCCCAAAAGATTATAAATACGAAAGTTTGTTGAGGTGTTCTGATGTTCATGTGTTGAGTAACATACTCAATAACACTTCAATGGTTTCAGATAAATATTGGGTTATGTATTGACACAGATAGACGAACCCTGGGCCGGACCAAGTCCTTCGAAGCCAGTTCCCAGAGCGGCCATAGGTGGGAGCGGAAGATCTGAACGCGGTATCTCGCTCTTTCCAAAACCAGAGTTTAAAGATGTCCCATGTCCAACAGTACACAAATATGTAGGTTGAAAAAATTCCTTGATATTTCATACAATAGGTATACAGGACATACTACTAAAATGATATAGTCAAGCGCAAATAAAACGAATAGGACGCTTTGCATAGAAATTAAGTGTTTATCATTGGCATCATATGTAATTATTATTAACAACATAAAACACCAGATTGTGAACGTAGAAGATAGCTTTTTTACAACCCACAAGGAATATAAAACACGAATCGCATACTATGTATTCTTTCAGCAGACGTGCTTGATATTCGACACACCTTGTCCCATATTGATATATGTATGTACACTGACGTAATGACGTCAATGCTGAAAAAGGAATATATTTTAAGAGATATTTCTTAAGTTGACTTCTGAAGATACGACGTATAAATATGTGATGCTTGGCTATCGCTTGGCTATCGGTTGGATATATTCCATTCAAGGATTATTTATTAAACCCCGACGAAAGAGGGGTGTTATAAGTTTAACATGTGTATCTGTGGCATCGTAGCTCCAAAACGGATAGACCAATTTGAGTGTTTTTTTAACGAAAGACTTGTCATTTCATGTTAATTTTTCATTTCCATTTTCCAGTCCTACCACGATTGATTCCTTTCACATCGTATTTATAGAACTTACACTTGTTTCCGGTCCTTGTTTAACGCATCGTTTCATGCGAGTATGCGAGTAGCTGGCCGCTACCAGACAAGTAGCTCGCACAAAGCCTTAAACACACGTCGGCCACGTAATCGTGAATGCCTGTTCCTACTAAACTAAAATCCACAGACCTACGGACTAAATTGACAAATGACTGACAGGTCAAATGATACCAGGAACAGCAAAATAAAAATAGTGAAGGGTATATGTCGATAACAATATATCGACAAGTTGTAAAGTACAAATAACAGACTAGTTTAAATCAAAAATAAGTATATTACTTTCAAATAAGAGGTACACATTTTGGTTTGTTTGATTTTCGAGGTAGTGGATGGATAAAATGCGTTTTTACCCACTAGTTTTAAATCATAAAAAGGTTTCCGAGCCTAAATATATAAATATTCTACTGTCGGACTTGGGTTGTCAGACTATATTACATATACACCAAACTTAACGGAAATAATTGAAAATCGCAATACAATTTACCTTTGCAACAGTCGGGGCCTCGTTTTTTTTAAAAAAAACATATGCACTTTTTGACGTATTGCCGTAAAAGTAAATTCGTCCACCTTATCTTTGAACGTTAATTTTGGACCGGGTTTCAGAGGCGAAGTAAACTTCTCTTGTTCTTTGTATTCCTTAAAAACTTCAAAAACTGATCTTCTCGAAATAACAAGAATTTCGGATGTTTTCATGACACACTCGTTTTTATTGACATGAATGTCCTCTGGGATATCTTGTTCGTCCTGCAATCTGTCTACCATCTCATTATAAATATAAACGTAAACTCGATGAATCGTCTTTTTTCAGTTACACTAATATATTTTTTTCTCCTTTTTTGTCGGAGGCGAAAATTTTGATGAACATGGTTCTGGTCCCGAATCCATAATAACACGTAACAATTTCAATAAACACTCGTAATAGCAATGATAACGTTTATCGTTAGATACATAAAAGTAGTTTGTAAACAGCGGTCAACTATTTCTGAAGATACACGCTTTTTTTTTGTTAAAAAGATGGACCACATTGTTGGGAATTTGAAAATAAAGAACAATAAAATTATTAATTCATTTAATTAAATGTATGTATTAAATAAACTACCAATTACTATATAATTTTCATGTACATTATTGCTGGTTTGACATTAAATTTTTATCTCTAAATAGGGGTCTACAGACCTTTTGATCTGTCAAAATCACTGGAAAAAGTTGGTATATAGATTAGCCGATCAAATTGCCAATTTGATTGTCCCGTCTGGGTGGACCTTAAACCTACGATGGAACAATAATTTTAATATCGATGAGAACGACACTGGCCAAACTGTGGCAACATTTGTTCATACTTACTTGTCAATTTGGTCCGTAGGTCTGTGGATTTTACTTTATAAACATGAAGTCTGAACACGCATGTGTGTGTGCACATCAACTTCCATCAGTTCCCCTCAGAGTGGCTTTTCTACACGTAGCCTTAAATAATCTTGCGTCCAGCCGGAATGGCATAACACTTATTTCACAAACCCTAATCAACTAGCCCTATTAGCCCAAGGCCCTCTCTAATGGCTGCCAACAATAAAAACGCATCGTCCGTACGCTACTCACGTCCCCAGAGTATCCAAAAGACAACGTCTTAAGAATGTTCCTTGCTTATATATACTTGAGCCTTTTTGGTTTCGTATAACGAGATACGACTTCCAAATATAAACGTCTTAGGAATGTTCCTTGCTTATATGTACTTAGGTCTTTTTGATTTCGTGTCATGAGCTATGAACGCGCGACGGCGGGTGGTTTTTGCTTGCTCATTAAATGGAGAGACTTGTTAGGTAGCCACTGTTTAAAACAATGGAGGAACTAGGCGTGAGGTGAACGAGCTATGTATCAAGACAGGTATTACTAATTATGAGGATATATGGATTTGCTCACATATAGCATTAGTATCTATATATTATGTATGTGTTTGTTGCCATGGATGTGATACAGCACTGAGTCGTGGTCGCTCACGATAAGCTTCGTAAGAAGGCTTAAAAGTTACTCAAAGGGCAAAGGATTGAGCTACGCTCGGAGTTTCCTTAAAAACGAGGGAATTAACAGGAAGGCCAAGGTCAATACTTCATTGAAAGTTTCTTGAATAGCAGCCGCGTACCGGACAAGACAGCGTAGGTAAATCGCCGATCTAGCGAGAAACATTATCACTCGAGTCTCTTACACTAAACAAGTAAATCGATTTGTCCTAATAATATTATTTGACAACAAATCGTCTGATTTATTACCATCATCATTAATCACTATCAAAATCCAATCTACTCGTAGTTCTAGACCGTACTGCCTACCGGTTTCAGAGAACATTTTTCATTTTAGGGAACTTCGCAATAGAGATAAAAGGAATTTCATGTTTTCATTCCTATCCCAACCCGTGTATGTAAAGTTTAAGTGATTTGTTCAACTTTCGGCGTATTCAGCGAAACAAATGGATTTAGTTCAACGTTGATTAATTAGTTACGAAGGTATTGATGGTCCATTCTGTTTTGTGAAGTTTCTTTAGGATGCTAATTCAATTGTTAAAATGGCCCCTATATGTATTAGGATTCCACTCAGACCACGTATCTCATAAGGACACCATATACACCACCTGCACGTCTAGCATAACTGTGACATGCGACTCTTTGACACACGACAAATACCACCTGTCACTTTCGTGTCAATACCGGGCGAGCAAGACAGGTTACGCTAAGTCGCGCGACAAGAGTAGCCGCGTTAAGATATGCTAGCCCCGCTGTATAAGACATGGATAAAACTCAGAGACCGCATTCTAAACACAGAGATCAGACAGAGAACCCAAGTAACCGACATCGCTAGGAAGGCCACTCCTTCAAAATGGAGATTGGCGGGGCATTAATAGGCGAGAAGATCGACGCTGGTCTCCAAAGCTACTGGGTTGGCAACCTCGAATAGGACAAAGAAGCTTTGGCAACTCCCCGTTAGATGGAGAGACGATATAGTCGCAGAAACGGAGTCACAGCGAATGGAAAATGCACGAGGTGGCCCTGATCCAGCAGTGAATAGATACAGACTGATGATGATTATGATCGATCCTGAAATATCGCCAGCGACAGATCATTCCACAGTTTAGCTGTGCGAGGCAGGAGATTTCTGGAGAAACGCACAGTTGAGGACTGCCAACCTATCTAAGTGGTGAGGATAGAGCGATAGCGGAAAGAAGCGGAGCGGAGGGAATCAATCCGAGCAATTCCTCGGAGCATCCCCGATACAAGAATATTTAATTTTGTTAAAAGAACTGTTCGGTATACTCTTCGGGGAAGTTCTCCAGACCAGGAATGCCAGGATCGTCAATGAAGGAACACTGGACAGTACAAATCTTCGTTTTATTTATATAGGAGACAGTTACAATAGTAATTAAATAAAAGTGTTGCCGCCACGGTTGTGCGGTGCAGTCTAAGGGACAGCGGCCATGTGACGTATGCGTGACGTCACTATAACCGGTGCGTCGACTTCTTTTATGTTGCCCTAGAAGGTACCTTACCTTCTTCCCAATGAAGGTACCCATAACATCGAATTCTACGGATGTAAAAAAAAACGATTATCATATATATTTCTTTTTTCTAATACCATTTATATCATGAAGGGGCTGTCGAGAAAACATGAATTATTAATAGAGACGATATGAAATGCCTGCGCGTTGCCGAATTGACACTTACATCCGACATACAAATTGAGATGAAGGAAGGTATCCTTTACGCCTGGAGCTGAATTCGATTGGTATTTCAGTGATGTTCCTAATCACATATATCAGAAAATCAGATAACACCCTGTTTACTTACGTACGTTCGATAGTAATGTTGTTAAAAAACACCTAACCTTACCCTGGTAATGCGGCAAAACCGCGGCTAAATGCTACTACGCCTATTTAAATAACCACATGTACTCTAGCATAACTTTGGCACACTACTTTTTGTCGCCCGCCAAATACCTCTCATTTTCCTTTCAATACCATGCGAGCAAGAGAGGTGATTTAAAGTCGCGCGACAAGCGAAGACGAGGCAGGATATGCCCCGCTGGTCCACGATTCTCCAATTGTGATTGGATCACAAATATTCCGATATTGTGATCAGGGCGTAACGTAACTCAGGCAGGGTTGTATTACGATATTGAAGTACCATTGTTGACGAAACAAAGGTTTGATGAAGTTCAATATTCCCGGCTCACGGCCCACTCGCTCTATTTGATCGATACCGCAGTCAACGAAGTATTTGATTGCAAGTTAGAAACATTGGGAGACGGAAATAATAGAAATTCGTGACACGATCCGTTTAAATTGTTCTCTTTCCAACTTTGAGAAGTATTTTATTTACTAATAATAAAATAATGAACTTTATTCCGCAAGTAGGCCACTAGGGCACTTTTACATGTCTGAGTCTACCGGCACTTCACGCGAGGAGACCACTGTTAGGTAAGAAGAATCGCCGAAAGAAACTCAACTGTCAGTCATGGTAGAGAATGCCTTAGGGCAGGTCCGGCATTTGTACACTTAGCGAAGCGAAATTTAAAAAAAAATAAGAGCTACTTTTAATCCCCGTGGGACGGTGAACTCGACAGTTCACTCAGCTGACTAGGCTTTCTAGCACTAAACTGAATCTAAGATCAAGAAATAGTCAATATTTAACGCACGACAAAAGTCGGGTGTCAGAATCGAAGTAAGTACCTACTGTTTTACAAAACAAGTATAGTTTATCGCATAAAATTTTTATTTACATAGCCTATTCGTGTGTCCCACTGCTGAGCAAACCAAACCACAAAGGCCCCTCCCTTAGATTTCCACAGGTCCCTGTTTGATGTCTCGTCCGACCAGTTGCTAAGGAATGCGTCTAAGTCTAAGTCATCCCGCCATCTCCGTCGCGGCCTGCCCCGTCTGCGTCGCCGATCTTGAGGCACCCACTTAGTTGTAATGCTGGCCCATTTATCCGGGTGCATACGGCAGAAGTGGCCTGCCCAATCCCACTTGAGCCTGGCTGCGAATACGAAAGTTTATTTCAATTAGTCCTTTCGCAAGTTGCAGTGGGAGTGGTCACGTCTGTCGAATGCCGAGCTGTGGGCCAAGATCGCCACAGAGTGGAAGCCCAGCAGCCTGAGCGGAGACGTGGCAGACCTCACCGATGATGCCGGGACGAGCTAGACGCCTTTATAAAGGAATGACTAGAAATAGCTTAAAACCGGAAACAATGAAAGAAGAGTGGGGAGGAGGCATTTGCCCAGCAGGCGGACATCATGGATTCACAATAATAAAAAAGAAAATAATAATAAAGTCCTTTCGCGAAATTCAGCGGATACAAAAACGCTCACAGCAACCTACCTCAATGATTGGACTAATACGTTTCCATTTACATTATTGGGATCGATCCTCAGCACTCGTAAATAATCAACGATCTGAACAACACTTTCATGAAAATTATATTTCGCATTGGAATAAATTAAAAGCGACCGGGATGATTGGAAAGCTGGCTGCCGATTTTAAATGGATATTGGATGAAAACCATAAAGTGTTTATTTTACGACTGACGTCATAAAGTAAGGGGTAAGACACACGGAACAGGCCATATAGAAGCTCGTGTACTTACAGAATACTTTTAAACAAATGCAAACAAAAACAAACGAATTTTAAATGCTTCATTTCAGGACCGTATTAATAAACTACAGTGAAGTCTAATACCGCTCGATCACATTTAGTGTCTGTTTGTCCGTACTTAAAACTTAAGTTCGGTATCATATTAAAGTAAGTACAGTTTATTAATACGGGCCTTAGTATCATACTATCAATCACTAGGTTGGTGATTTTTTGTTGTAAAATAATTATTAGAAATTGTCATTCTAATAATTTTTCAAAATTATGCTTAGGTATAAACCTCAACAGACAGACATAGTCATCATCATCGGCCTATTATAGCAGTGCACCGGTGGATTCAGACTATCAATAGTAATTTTATTAAAACTTTTGTGAGACATATTTAATTATTGTATTAAGCGGAACGGCCCGAGATGTTTCGAACTCGTACGGAGATCTACATCAGGGACTGCTACCCGTACAGCAGCGCGGTAACATCGTCACTGTTTCATGTAAGTGTAAACCGCTTAATACAATAATTAAATATGTGTCATGAAAGTTTTAATAACATTAATACGTCATTATTGTTTATTTTACCATGTCATCGGTTTGGCAAATTCATGTTCTGTCAACAATAACTCAATTCGTAATAGTTAATATATAGTTTAGAAAACGCGGTTGGCTCAGTGGTAAAGCAACTGCCTACTGAGCCGAGGGTCCTGGGTTCGAATCCCGGCAAGGGCACAGATGTTTTCTATGTATTTAAGTATATATTTTTCTATATAAGTGTGTTTATCGTCATCTAGTGCCCAAAACAAGCCTAGAGCTTACTGTGGTACGAGATTGATTTGTGTGAGGTTATCCGATATTTATTAATTTTTATATTTATAGTAGTATTTTATTAGGGCAACCGACAATGTATTTAATGTTTGCCTTTATCAATAACCAAAACGCAGCCTTATTCCAAATTGCCTCTTATGTATATATAAATAATATAACTCCATACGCATGTCGGTCATTCTGCAAACGGCCATTTTATATAAGTACCTACACACTCATGCAATACATGTTTACGCAACCTCTATATCCGTGGTTCACACGAGTGAGCACTGTAAACACGATGCTCGAACACTGAACTAAATATCGAGTGAGTTGAAACCGATTTCTGATCCTGAAGGGCTATTCCCATGTTCGAAATTCGCATAGTGCAGTCCCGCTCACTCAAATAAACTTTGACACGAGATTGAGAGGGACGGCACTATTCGACGGGTGAATTTCGAACATCGGAGTAGTCCTTCTGCCCCACCGGGAGCAGTTACGTCGCCAGCTACCATAGACAAACAAATCATATTGCAGTGTAAGGAGGCTAGTCAGAATGTCAGGCACGTGCACGTAACACTATTCTTTTTGACTTATAAAGAAGTTAGAAAAGTAAGTTTTGGGTTCTTTACTTTTCACCGAATAAATTTTCGTCGAATGTTTCATTTCGTAGAAAGCATTTTTCTCAGAAACCATTTGGGATTGTTTGTTACAAAACAAACCTAACCTCTACTCAATGGGATATTTTCAAGAATTATGATATATGTATTTATGACTTCAGACGGAAATAAATTCGGCGAAGTGAAAATTGGACGATAAGGCAGAACACCGTATTTTTGCTAAGTCTATATTTTTATTTTTGGCTTTGTATTGATAGTGAACTCCTGGACTTATATATCATAGTCGTCATGTGCCCTACAAGTAGACGTTCTGGTGGAACCGTATCCAATCCAAACAAATTATATTAAAATGTATGGAAGTTAACTCACTTGGCGATAATTGGCTAGCACATTTTTGTATGAGATACGTAGCTGGCGGCTCTGCCCAGTGGGACTGGGCTCGTATATATCTGTGGTCCTAGTGAAAGGTGTAACTCTAAGTCACATTTAACCTAGGAGCAAAGTAACTTAAGTCTAATAGCGTTATGACTTTTTGGTGCTGGTTTCATTGCAGCGCCCAAATGCTTCTAATCTGGCTGCTCATACCAGCTGCCGGCGCAATGATGGATTGCAGGAGTGCTTGTGAGATGTGCCAGACAGGCTCTGACACGTTGGCCCGGCTAAGCAACTGTGCCTTGTGCAAAGACTGCATTTTGACCATGAAACGCCGCATGATGGAATTACACCTTCCCAACAAGCAGAACGTATTAGTGGAAGGACAAGTCCAATTCCCGAGCGAGGGCAAAATGGTGTTGCAAGGAAAGGTGGTCAACAATCAACAGATGAAAGAGCTGAAGGAATTAGAGAAGAGGGAATTTGCACAGATGATGAAAGAATACGGCTGGCAGCCGGCAGATTTTTTGGACGATACTGTCGTAGATGATAGAAATGGTGAGTCGATAAGGCTGGGGTTGTAGAATAGAATTTCACGAAATGGCAATCAAGAATGTTACTGGGTCCGTTATTACTTGAAACTTTATTACCGTTTAGTTATAGCATATGTGCTTAGACTGTAAATACACTTATTTTTGTTTCATTTAAATGAAGCGAATAATTATGAAGTTATGATATTGTAAATGTCGTACGGCGCGCCATGCCAGCCAAACGTCATCATTGGGCTAATATTCATAGTGTATTCGGTAACTAAATATTTTGGAAACTATAAGGCGTATCCAAAAATAATATTACCTATTTGTTTAATTTTTAATGCAGCGTAATGTAAGGTCAAAATCTAAATTCGGTGATATGCTTCATTAGTGGTATTAATATGAACCAGTGTGTATGAACAAGTATGGTAGAAATATTATGGATGCTGAGAAGGTGAAGAAACAAAGGTATCTACAGTTTGAGGGAACTAGATAAGCAGGAAACGTACATAGATTAGTACCATTTATTATATGATAGATATAAATTAAGTCTAACGTTAATACCTATCTGTTAAACATATTAGAATAACTGCAAAATATGACGATCCATACTAATATTATAAATGCGAAAGTGTGTCTGTCTGTCTGTCTGTCTGTCTGTTACCTCTTCACGCTTAAACCGCTGAACCGACTTAAATGAAATTTGGTATGGAGATAGTTTGAGACCCGTGAAAGGACATAGGATACTTTTCATCCCGAATAAATTTAGTGTTCCCATGGGATGAGCGGGCAGAGCGGGTAACACCGCGGGGCACAGCTAGTTCTTTATAAGTTTGTAAAATATGCAATATATGTTCGTCGTCTAGTACCCATAGCAAGCTTTGCTTTTGTGCCATTGTCTGTGACTAGATAGATTTGTGTAAGATTGTACCTTAACATTTATTTATTTAAATAACAAGGCATGTATCGTGTCGGTAATTTATTATAATCTCTAATATCCACAGATGAGTGTTTAACACCGAAGGAATGCCTTCGAGATACCGATGAGAAGCCAAAAGACGACGGTATTGAAAAGTTGATAAACGTACAAACACCTCATACTAAGTGTCCAACCTTGCCTCAAGTAGTGTGCCCTACAGTATGTCCTCCTTATTGCGTGCCTACGACTGTGGCCCAACGCACGACAGCAAGTACATCGTGCCCTCCTATCATACCGTGCGAAGAGAGGCAAAAGCTGATAGGTATCGTGCGTACATTATCCACCATGCCATTTAATTACAAGACACGGAAAATGATTTTGAGGGATTTGGTGCGGTTGGACACGGAAGAAAAAGAAGAAGCCATGGGTATGAGTGTTCACTAACCTTTGTCCCGAATTTACACATGCGTATTTTGCTTATCGATGTAGTAGGCGACCCTACTAAAGCAACAACGACCAGTGTCTCATGTCACGTTTGCGGTCGGATATGTCGATCACATAACGGTCTTTTCAGCCACCATAGACGATGCTACGCAGGCAGACTGAAGACCATAAATCGTTTATGATAGAATTAGGGTCCTGTGATAATGATTATGCTTTCGACTTGCGAATAGTTGAATTTCTTTAAAATAAAACTAAAGAACCAGTTTGTAATACGAATAGCCATTTTAGTTACCGTAAGGTGAGGGTATTGGAATCCTAAGGGGCTGTTTTGATTTGCAAATTAAAGGAAAAGGCAAGCCCTTATAGCAAATGGAGAGCGTCACTAACCGAAGGCTAATCATACGTTTCTTAATATAATTATAAATAAATATTGACGGACAATCTTACACAAATCAACCTAGTCCCAAACTAAGCAAAGCTTGTACTAAGTATGGGTACTAGACGACGATAAACATAATTATATAAATAATAATAAATACATAATAGATAACATCCATGACCCAGGAACAAATATTTGAGTTCAGCACACAAATATTTGCCCTGGCCGGGATTCGAACCCGGGACCGCCGGCTCAGTAGGCAGGTCTCTACAAACTGCGCCAACCGCGTCGTCAAAATGAAAAACAATAAAAGACACAAACGGATCAAACATAGATTGAAAAAAACAACATACTCTGACCTATAATATTTGGAGGATTTCTTAAAACACGGGTAATAAATAGTACGAATTATATCCCGTAGAAATGAATTATTGATGTAACAGAGAAAAATTTAGATTTTCTCGGTCTCAAATAATGAATATACGCGATATACTTAGTCCGTCTAAATTGACTTGTATGAATCGCGAAGTCCGAATTAAATATGATCTACAATTGATGTTTCAGATTGCCCACCCCAACCAATTTGCCCTGAGGACGAAGAGTCTCCAGAATACGAAAAAGACCGATTAAGAAAATATAGCACAATACCACCGCACACAAGAGGAACGTCCACACGATTCATGCCCATAAGTTCAAGCGAGGAACACACACACAAGACACCAAGGTCTAAAGAGCAAACTTGTATGCCTTGTGTGCCTACGTGTCCCCTACCTTGCCAACCATTCCCAATACCATATCCACTACCACCAACTATACCACCAGAGGCACTTCAAGCGCTGATGACTCTTACTACTGCAACTCCAAAAGAAAAGAAAAAATTAGCATATACGCTCGATCCTGTCAAACATATTAATGAGGAATCCGACGAGGAACGAGGAAGATCTGCTAATACGATAAAAGATTACGTTTATATGTATGTGGGGATACCGAAGGAAACGAAAATAGAGAGGGGATGAATTTTTATGTTTTATTTTATTTATAAATGAACACATTTTGCCTTTCCAGATACGTAACGCCAAGCTTTCGTATGGTGGTTCCTTTAAGTTACATAATGTGATGTAAGTCTTCACGTTAAAAGAGCCGCAAAGCAGGTAATATTATGTGCTTCTTACTATTAAGAAAATCGTCATGCTTATGCATGACGATTTTTTTTTGAGGATGTCAATCGATTCTATTTTTTATTGGGATCAGATGTATGTATGGGACTAACTACACTTGGACTGCTCTAAAAGCCAGAAATGACCGTCAAAGTTTAACATTCCTTTATTACAATTCATTCTACGTATCTAAACCTATTATAGTAATTTAACAATATGGATGTAGATAAAACACGTGATACTTATCTGCTATATTAAAATACAGGCTTATTGTGCCCTTCATGAGTGCAGCTTACGATTATTTGACGTGAATTAAGTAGCCCATCGTTCATCCTATTGATTGGGCTAGTTTCATAAAAAAATATAACTAGTCCATCAGTCAGATTATTAATAAAAGTTGAACACGTATTTTTTTATTTTATCCATTAATGGCGAAAAAATGGCGAAGATATAGTCCGTTAAAGTTCCCCGTGACGTCGTGCCCTGATATTTTTTTTTAGCAAGTCGTGACGTCATTAGCTCCTACTCCCAAACTTTGATGCGCTTTATCTTCTTATTTTTTATTGACAAACGAAAAACTACGCCTCCAAACTCTGACTAGCTTTTCTTTCTTTTTCATTCATGTAAGTATATGCATTTTTGACACCTGAATTATTTACCTGCACAATATATATTAATATTACTACTAAAGGTTATGTATGTATACAATAAAAACCGTATATTATCCGTTCTTCCTTAATGATTAAATAATTATCTTACTTATTATAACAACCTACTGTGACCTACAATCTGAATTGATTGTACGGTCAAGATCAACAGTAAAGACTAATATTTACTAGATAATGTTTACCTAGTACATGTTCACTCAAATGCTTTCAAATATTAAATCGCCCTAATGTTCTTCACTTCGAAAAAGGACTTCAAGGATCACTTACTTTTGAGTGAATGTCAACCGTTTTGAAGTTTACTGTACCACCGTTCTTCTCATGTGGATTATGTCTTAACGTTGATATTGGCGAAATACCTCTGGCCAAAGCAGCTAGAAGTGAAAGCCATTAATAATAAAAAAAGTTACTTGACAGTTAAGTCATAGTCTTAGCTTACTTTGAACTTATGCAACATAACCAAGTTAGTTCCAAGTTTGACCACCGCTGTTGTAAGGGCTCAGTTACACAAAGAGTTTCGTTTGCTAGTTCCGAGCAGTTATCTAAGAGAGATCGGTAAGAAAGTTGTGTATTCTATACGATTTAACGACTTGGCGTAGGTACCAGAAAGTCAGTGCTTGCTACCTGCTAACTATGTATATCGAGTAAATACATACTACGCCGTAAATGCGAGCGTCCAAACCATTACTATTACTACAGTATTTTCTTCGATCGTCAATTGTTTTTCGTTACCATGTCAATAGGTTCGTAAGGTTCAAGAACCTACTTTCTTCTAGCTAGAAAGTGGCGAGCGCGGAACGGAAGACGCAGTGTGGGAAGGCCCCAACAAGGTGGACCGACGACCTGTTTAGGATCGGTGGTCCAGCAATGGACGTCTATCGGCTGATCATCAAGCTCCAACACACAAACATAAAGTCATGGGTTCAAGTCTCATTTGGACTGCAGTGGATCACAAATCATTTTGGCTTCTCATTTATCCAGTTAAGTCTATCTGCCAGTAGCCTCTACTGGCCCTGACCCTTCGCCGCTCAGATAACGCCTATGTTAACATTTACTTAAGTAACGTAAATAAATAAAGATAATGTGGTGTAAAAGCTAGTGACACAGTGTGGGCCGAGGCTTGAATGATGAACAACTACGTTTATTTTATTACTAACCCAAAAAACAAATGCTTCTCTGTACCCTATAATCAAGACCTTTATCACTAAACAGTAATATAGTATTTATTTCGTCCGTTGATAAACAAACCTCACTAATTATTGTAAGTAACAAATACCTACTTAAAACAAAGCTCGTATCACAGTGTCAAGGTACTTACTAGATACGAGGTTTTTGAAGAGTGACAGATATTTTTGTGAGTTTTGGCTGTGGAAGTGCTCGTGAGAATCGAACCGACGACCTCTGCTTGACCGGAGCACATAAAAATAGGATCAACATTTATTCTGTTCCATATTCAGTAATATGTATAGTATGCTGTAACCATTGTGATTGCTTGTACTATAAAGGTTTATAACAGAGCGTTTTGGTAGTACCACTATATTGGCACTAAAAGCGATACTCGACGCTTTTACGTTTCATTTATAGAGCAGATTTACCACCATGAGAGCCATTATGTTATGTACCTAATGTTTATAGAATAAATAAATTATTGGAAGCTTGCTATAGCTTAATGTATCGATATTGTTTTCCGATTATTTCGCTATAAATATACAGTGACAGCTTTGTGATTTTATAAGTTTTACATAATCTGGGATAATGTATATGTTGCAGTCAAAAGTGTGAACTGGTCAAAAGGACTTTTAACCGACAAAAACAGGCAAAACTGCTTTTGACTGAGCATGTTGGTCAGAAGCAGTTTTTCCTGTTTTTGTCGGTTAAAAGTCCTTTTGACCAGTTCACACTTTTGACTGCGACATATACATACACACATGGATTGAATAATTAGAAATTGTCCGGTTTTTAGACGCACCGCTTTGTTTAATTATAAATATAAATCTGACGTATAGTGCGACCAATTTTTCTGTGAACTGAAGGGCGTTACCACATTATTCACAGCCAGAGCACTCGAGCGCAGACACTGACAATCGTATATAATTTCAGCATAACATTCGTAGTTTCTAATTTCGCCGTTTCACAGACAAATTAGGCGCACTATATTCCATTATATGGTCATCATCTGACAGTTGGAAAAGTTTGTCAATCTTTATAGACGTATAGTTTTTTAAATGTTTATTAAATTGCACTATTCGTGTGATGCTTTTTATGATGTTTGGAATAGGATTATATATTTTTATTAGCATATAATGTGGGCAGTTCCGATCGTGTCAGCCACAAATACGCATGTAATTTACTTTGACTTTGCACTTGGACGAAAGAGGAAAACTCCTTTGTTATTATACTGACTTCCTCACACAATGAGGTTTCAATACATATTAACAGTAACCGCGACCTGAAAGGTTATTTTTAAACTGGTGCTTAGAGGAAAACCAACTGTAACATTTTATGACAAACATCGCTACATCGTTCGCAATCCACAATATAAATAAATAATACGTATGATAATAAATATTGCTAACATTTAATTATGTTTTTAGTCATCGGTTGGTACGACTTTCTTCCCGCATCGACGTATTCTTATAACGTTGACTCTTTCTAAAACAATAATGTTCCAAAACTTAAATATGGCTCATATAGATTAACATATTATTAGCTCGATAAACAGTCAGCATCAAAAGCTGTCAATTTTAGCATGCAATTTGACATGCCATTGACAGCTACTATTGATGCCGGCCGTAATAATCACTATATCTGCTCTGCATAAATACTTAAAGCCTTTATTCAGCTTAAATTAGTTGTATAATTGCTGTACAAGCGCTTCTGCAGCTTGTGTGTGTTACTTAGATTGTACGATGAAGTATGCATTCGCTGACACCCGAACGCGTAAACTAAGCTGTTATTGCATTGCTCATGTCAGGCATTGTGCATCAACAATCACAGGATTTATCGCTTCAAAGAAACTCTGCCATGCTCAGTCGCGTTCAAACTAATAGGGCTGCATGTTGAATTCAATCATTATAAATGTTGTATTGTATCAACAATACAATACGCATTTACTTAGAATGGCACACCAAAATTAAAACACAAATACAATAAGTATAGTGAAAATAAACTTTAATATTGAAATTGACACACGTTCTAAAATTCACGGGCATCATCCTATTATTAATTAGACAAAAACTAAAAAGGAGGTTGTGTTTTGTGTTTCATATAAACTTCATACTAACAAATCGTTTCTGCCGTTTCATAAAGAGCTGTCATCAAATCAAATACCGTACTACATTTTTAATGATAGATAAAGTTAAGAAACTGTCTTATCGCTAAAGAGCAATGTGTTTAGCGCAACGTATTTTTCAGTACCGTTGCGTTGCGTTGCGCTGCGTTTTTGGAGTAGAGTAAAGTAGACTAAAAATAAACTACATTTGCTTTTCGATCTACATTAAAAACATTGACAAGTCCCAATCTCTTGTAAAAATAAACTTATTGATTTAAAATATTAGTAACAGCGAGCGAAAACAATGGGTGGGATATAATGGAAGTGTTTAAACCATCCGGGGGTTACTCTGAAGTTCGAAGTGAAGTGTGACTTGGGATGTAGACTTGGTTTTAATTTCAACTTGACGATACCTCCACGCGTTCCCGAGATAAAGGATCTTGACAAAAAAACATATCTTATGAGGGTTCCGTTTTTTTCCTTTTGAGATATGGAACTCTAAAATGAACCATCTCGCCGCAATAATGCTGAATTCCGTATAAATTATACATATGGGTATTTTCTGTTGATATGTAGAAGTCGCTCTTTGCGCGGTTTACTTGTTTTTGTTTTACACTAAGTGCATATTTAATGACATCGTGTTTATTTTAATTACTGCAAAAACAAAGAAAAAACATTTTCAAGAAACATTTCGGTATTCGACAAACATGGTATCGGCCATTAAATTGCTTGTTCTCATCTGTTTACAGATTTCAGAAGATTCGCGTCGTAATTATTTATTTAACTGAGAAAATTGAGAAAATTTCATTAAATCTATCGAAGATAGACAGAAAGCTCTCTAATGATACATTGGATATTTTTTTTTAATTGGCGTTGGTTGGCGATGTTTTTGTTTCATGTAAATCTCGTAATTTCCCATCCGCAGTACCCGTAATATTTTCAGAATTATATAACCATCGTTTTAAAGAAACCCATTAGGTTAGGCAAGGTTTGTTTTATAATTATTCTGAAAAAAGAACAGTTTTGGAAGAAAATGGTTTTTATTTTGGTAGTTATTATTAAATGAAAATTTGGCAAAATGTTACAAATGGGAAACAAAAATTAGTGTTTCAGATAGGTAACCCTCAAAGTGTACAAATATAAAATTTACCGTAAAGTATCCTCCTCGGCGGTCGGCGTAGTTGCGCGCCGTACGCCGCCGCGTCCGGCTCGGCGTCCGGCACGCAAGTCCCGATGATGATCCCCATAGCACTCACGTCCGACACATAACCACTTAACACCTCACAGTACTAATAAACATCATTTTTATCGGCCCGCAGTGTACACGTGCCAAGAACACTAATTTTAATATCCCGGAGTGTATACTACAAACACATCGCCTAAGATAAGCTTTTTACTGGCCTGAAGTGTACACTATTACAACGCCAATCCGAAGTGTAACACTTCAGCCAACTGAGTCACAGTACCTACCTACTCAAAAGTTCTCTTTAAACGATCGGCAGTGTACACTGGCGCGGTATTTACTCTAAAAATCAGCACGTCTAACGGTATAGTATACGCAATCACATAGCCTGTCTAAAATGAAACACTGTCGGCCAACAGTGTACTGGCACTGTCTTGTTATCTACTAGATACACTTCACAACACCAAGTTAGCAAACACATTTAAACACTTTAATTGGCCTGCAGTACACAGTCAATTGTTTTGTTCCCTATTTATGTAAACTGGCGAACGAGAAACATTTAAAACGGCTCGAAGACAACGTGACAATTTAAGTAACAAACAGTGTCCTCAAGTGTAACGCCTTAATTATCCTTTGTATAAAGTGGCGGACAATTTAAGCGGCACACGATTGACACGTGATTTCTCGGCGCTGACTCGAAGGCGAGTGGTGCGTGTCTGTAGGTCCGGCACGGTAGCCATGACGTGTTGAATGCGTCACGAATAAAATGTAAATATGGCCGCCCTATTTTAGTCCGCGAATATGAACGCTGGCTGACCATTACGGAAATACGTATTGTAGGGCTTTGCTAATGTGAATGTGGCGTTGTTTGCTTCGATATAAAGGGTGGCAATCGACCTTATGATATCTTAGAGTATAGGCCGTAGGAATTAGAAGCTTAACCAAATTATAGCACACATTGAGCCGAAACACATAATGTCCGGTTTCTTTGTGCATACTAAGGATTGGAATGAGAAAACAGATTTTGCACATAAATTGTAAATGTTCCATTGAATGAGGTTGCGGTAAAAATCAATTAAGTCCTGTAAATTGCGAAGCCATTAATTTGTCTAATTGCTCAAGACAACTTTTCTAATTGTGATTTTATCAAAGCTTTATCGAGAAAAAAGGTTACAAAACTTTTAAAAAGGTAAGTTAAGTTAACTTCTTTTAATTCTAATTTTTTTTAGAGCACTACGCCGGAAACGTAGGGTCGCAGGTTCGAGACCTGCTTACATTGCTGTGGATCACATTCAATTGTTTTTTTTATAATTTACCTTTGTGTCAATATTTATTCTTTTAATTCTACTTTTTTTTTGTATAAATATTATCCAATTCCTTTCAAAACTTTACCGTACAAATGAGCTCAGATAAACATGAATATATTAGTTTAAAATAACGGACATATTTTGGAATATATACTACATGACAACCACTAAAATACGATAATGGTACCTATGTATGTCACCTGTGATATATCAGTTAATCGAAAACGTATTTGTATATAAAAATACAGACTGATGATACAAGCGACATTCAATTTCCTTTGAGCCAGTACAATATATTAAATATTTTTTGACATAAAATACACGAAGAAATATCTTTTCTACAACTATATTTAATAACATTCTTTCTACAATTGTACGCTAATAAGAGAATAAACGATTCATAATAAAGAGGGCGCGGACAGACATCAGCGAACAACCCGAACACTAAACCGTATTTTTCACACAAAACGGTACTTCGGAAAAACCATCGCGACGATGACTCATGATATTTCCCCGCAGCAAACACTAGCTATGATATAGTACTTTTCTATTATTACCCTTGGTAGGTAATTTCTTTCAAATAATAGACAGTCTACGATATAATAAAGTTGATAACGACGATTCTAAGTTCTAAGGAGTGAAATCAAACAAATGAAACGTGCTGCCGGATCATTTTCAATATTTATAATAAGGACTAAGTATCTTTGAGATCTCAGAAATGCTAAACCACTGTCTTTTCTCTCTCTATTACTGAGACTTCGCTGTCCGTCCGTCCGTCTGCCACCAGGCTGTATCTAAAGAACGGTGATAGCTAGACAGTTGAAATTTTCACAGATGATGTATTTCTATTGCCGCTATAACAACAAATACTAACTATAAGATAAAATAAATATTTAAGGGGGGCTCCCATACAACAAACTTGTTTTATGGTACGGAACCCTTCATGCGCGAGTCGGACTCGCACTTGCCCAATTTTTTTATCGTTTATTTCTGAGGGTCCGTCTGAAGTATAAACGCTGTTAAGAGGCCTTATTCCTTTTAATATTTTGTTTCATATTATGACAAATGTATTGGTAATTTCAACCAACTTTTTCAAGTGAATACTTCATACATTTCCCCGAGTTCTAGGTAGTTAACATAGCTATTTGATGCTTACATTGCGTGCAGTAGAAAATAAGTTAAAAAACTAATTTTCCGCGTGAATTTTGTTAATTTCGAGTTTCTTTTTGAAACAAAACATATCAATCAAAAATCCAAACTGTAGGTTTCAAATATATGCCAATAAATCCCAATAGCCCTGTTCTAGGTAGTTACATCAATAATATGTTAAGAAACATGTTTGATCATAGAGAAAAATGTCTAAAACAATCAGCATTTTAAAAGGAATAAGCCTCTTAAGTACTCGCTTTGTTTGCTTCGCCTCACAAAATAGTACCCAGTTTATTTCCACAACCTGCGTCATAGTCGCAAATCTAATTACGGAAATCGATTTCTATTTCGGTAGACCGCATGTGGTCAGGGCCAGGATGGTGATAATCTCCATATTAGTGTATACAGGGTGGCTTTAGAAACGTGACCAAAGAAATATGACATCCACAATATCCAAATGCCATCTATTAAAATACGTCGTCGGCGCAACTTAGTCCAAGTATTTTATTTTTGCTACCGTATAGGTAGCTAGGTAAATACCCTACCATCTTTGGTTCTATAGTTATCCCTGTACAACAACAACAAAAACAAATGACGCTGTACGCATGGCGCGATGTGCCCTTGCAAATACTGAATCGCGCTGTTAAGATTTTTCCTAAAATAATGACCCCTTCCCATAGAAAACGTTCAATATGATTTAACCCTTAATTTGGCAATGTGTAACACCAGGATGTAATTACAAACTCTGTTTTTTTTAATAAGATTTTTTTGCTTTATTCAACCTTAAAAAGTCATGAACTACTATCGACATTCGTTTTTTTTTGTAATATTAAAGGCTCATAATAGTAAAGATAAAATAAATGCTTTCGGTTACATGTTGGCGAATCATCACAGATGGGATACTATAATTGGGAGTGGTGGTTATAACCAACCAGGAAGCAGCAACCAAAAAGCTGATAACCTATAGGTTATAAATAACCACAACTCCCAATTATAGTTTCCCCATCTGTGATGCTGCAACCAGGAAGTTGATAACCTATATGTTATCAGCTTCCTGAAGTTGGTATTACCCTAATCATTTTCGTGGTTCAAAGGGTATTCCCACTCGCCTTGGATACAAGTTTGGCATGGATCAGATACGGGCAGATGTTATCAGCGAGGGCGGTAATTATCCGGGAGATTAGCCACACGCAACAGGCTTTTTAGCCACTCGAGGGGTTTCCACTTTATTTGATTACCAGCGAGAAGGTCGAGGCGTCTTCAATGTTACTACGGGCAACTTAACTGTACACTGTTTTGTTAAGGGCAACCCTTCCTGCGTAAAATAAGTATACAGGGTGTCTCATGGTGAAGTAAATGGAACCATTTTTCTATTTTTAATACATAACTGCGCTTAAAAATGGCATACTACGAGTACGTCATACTCGATAGCGTTTTTGTTTCACCATTGTTTTATCGTAAATGTCATTTAAGTTGGAATATTTTTCTCACTCTTTCTGGTCTTTAATGTTTTTTTTTTTTGTATATCACTTTGAGTTTATGATGATAAAATTTAATAAGGTCTTAAACTAACCTGGGGCCCTATGATGGTTGCTTTTATCACGCGATAAATAAGTGATACAGAATCCGTCACGTTTTGACATATTGCGAGTGTGAGTGACATATGCTTTGTCACTTATTTATCACGTGATAAACGCGACCATCATAGGCCCCCAGATGATAACATAACATTAATAATTAACTGCTAGGCGAACATATTAATGCAAGTGGTACGGAGGGCCCATTGGCGGAATATAATGCTTTATGTCACTTTCGCAGTAGCTCAGGGGTCAGATCACTACTTCGGATTAATAGAGATTCGATGACCTGCAATGTAGTTGGATCGCGTAAAAATATTTATTTATATTTAACCTCTCTATCAATATTCATAAACAGAGCTTAGCGTTCTCGCAATAGAACTTAATAATCATAGATTTAGATGTAATAAATGTAAATCAGAACTAATATGTCGAGCGTTGAACTCTCTATTTACACATTTTCTTAAGAAACAGCTGTTTTGTGTCTGATTTGAGACGCTTTATAGATACACCGTTAGCTTAGACCCGTCTTCCGAATAGAAAAAAAATATATATTTAATTCCATACAGGATGACACGGAATAACTAATCACAAGAGGTGTTTCTTATTAAAAATAAGGAAGTTAGTAACCACCTTAGTGGTATTAATCGCGAGAATTCAATTAAACATTTAAATGGTTTTTACTCCTCATTCACACGCATTTTAAATTCATATTTAAATGAAAAGGTAAAGCTTTTGGCAGAGAAAGTTTGGACCACTACTCGGTATAATCACTTTGATAAAACGTTTTCAAATTAAAAATGTATGATATTATATCACAGACCAATGGTCTGTGTATTATATGTAAGTACTTTATTTTTGTAATCTATATATCGGTTCTAAAAATATTTATATCGATTTTTTTATTGCCATTTATAACTGTGATGATACAAAACTTTCTGACACTCCGTAATCTTAGACACCTTCTCACACATTGAATCGTTACTTTAGATTAGGGCCCCAATTCAACACGCACTAATTTAATAAACTGACTCGCGTCTTGTCCTTCCTAATTCCATTACCTACTCGTTAAGGGAAGATATCAAATATTATCATGTAACTTTCTTGCGACCAAGAAACTACGAACAAAAGTAACCACCAAACTTTGGTGTTCCTTTTTGACAAATAACAACAAGTTACGCAACACGTAACGAGCTAGGCTAATGTGCACCTGGCCTTAATCTAATTGGTAACCGAATAAGGGTTTGCGCACACCGACGTACAGTTGCGAAACCTAAAATATGCCGAATGCTTCATCCATTGTTCGCTGAACATTGGATTACTAACAAGACCATGGCCGGATGTTTCAACGGTCTGTATTTGCAAATTCGTAGTATGAGAAGTATGCTATTTTGATAGGTTGACAACTCGAAGCGTCATTTTTCGAGTTAAGGGCCGACATAGACGGGTTGCATTGGAACTAAATCCTGGTCGCTAAATTGCAGTTCGGATACAGTGCTACCGACTGCACGTCGGCTCCATGCTAGCACGGTATCCTAAAATATAATAAAAAAAAACTTTGTCCTTTCATCACAAACGGCTGAACCGATTTGAAAATTTCATATACGGGTAGCTCCGCATCTCCAAAACACTTTTTACCCGGCTACGGAGAAGGAGAAAAGAGGTTTATGGTAATGTTCATTTCTTCCACGCAGACGAAGTTCGCGGGCACCTTCGTATATAAGACAGCGCTGTTGCAGTTGGAATAACTGCAATAAAACTTTGTAGTCGAAGCTAGGATGAAAACGAAACTAGGAAAATCTACGCATTCGCGTATCGTAAAACACTGGTAGCAACGTCAGTGTGATACAACCTTAACAAAGTAAGGGTAGTCACGCGAGCCCTTTGGAAACAAATTCATTGATAGTGCTGATACGGAGGCCTTGGAATTAATGTTACCCTCACTTTAGTGGGGTTACCTATATGGTGAAACGTGAGTTTGTGGTTCAAATAATTTAGTGACGAATTCTAGAATTTATCTGAGTCTTGAGCATTTGGTGTATTGCATTAGAGATAGTGAAAATATGAGAGAAGAAACAACACCTACGGAAACAAGCTTACAGTTCAGATACTAAACTTGTAAATTGTTTAGATGTATCTATCTGGGTACAACCACCAAGTTTTATTTAAATACCGTCTCAACGGTAGGTTGTGACTAAGACAGTTTTGATAACTTTTCCAAGCCTTAAGTAAAAGTACGAACAGATATTGCACCAAATCCTGTCCTAATGTGTGTGTTTGTAATCGGTGATTGGTGTGGTTAAGGGGTACAAATAGAATGTCAGAGAGATGAATATCGAGCGATCGACGTAAGAGATGACGGTCGTCCGCTTGACAGCGTGAGTTATGCCCGTCGGTAGTGCTGTCTCCAAATCGAAGGTTCAAACGTCCAAACTTATTTATACCCGTCTTCTTTCAGGCTATTTATCGACACGGTAGGATTGTATTCATACCCAAGTTCCGATTGAAAGATGTAATTATTATCAAGGCGAAGCACGATTAAAACTCGAGTAAAACTGAATTTGAACTTTATCTGCTGAAACAACCACTGTCCTAAGCAAAATTTTGTGAACACACCATAAACGACCCTTAAGGGGTACAAATAGAAAGTCAGGAAGATGAATATCGGGCGATCGACGTAAGCGATTGCGGTCGTCCGCTTGACAGCGTGAGTGATGCCGGTCACTAGTGCTGTCTCCAAATAGAGGGTTAAAACGTCCGAACTTAAACCTGACTTCTTTCAGGCTATTATTGAAACGTTAAGATTGAATTGAAACATAATTTTCAATTAATTATTGCGCGAAATAGTAGAATAAAAGGAAAAAGATCAAAACTCGAGTAAAACACGAACATGATTTAAACTTCTGAAAAATCAACAGCTGTCCTAAGCAGAATTTTGTAACCATCCAAAAACGGTGCTTAAAGGGTACAAATAGAAAGTCAGGAAGATGGCTATCGGCTATATCGGGCGATCGACGTAAGCGTTTGCGGTCGTCCGCTTGACAGCGTGAGTGATGCCGGTCGCTAGTACTGTCTCCAAATCGAGGGTTAAAACGTCCGAACTTAAACCCGACTTGAACCAACTTGACCCACTAAAGCGGAGACGTGCGGAATCGACCTAAAATTTAAGCGGAGCTAAGATTCAGATCTCAACTCAGGTGATTGGTCGATTCTGCAAGTCTCCGCTCCGCTCCGCGTCAGTGGAGACGCACCCTAAGACCGAAGTCGGGTTTGCACAACTCTACTCGTAACCCGCCTCAGTCCCAGTGACGCCCTAGGGGACAATTTCTGTTTGACTCCTTTGTTTTCCGGACCTTGGCAGAGGATTGATATTAAAGTATGATAGAAAAGTTGAAAGTAAATATTAATGTTTTGGTGTAATTTTAGTCGTTGAATACTGAACAATGAAAACATCAAAAAAACCTATACCATTATTTCTAAGATTGTATCGATAATAGATCTCTCCATAGAAAACAGATTTTCAATACAATTCTAGAATTTCATAAAACAAAAGTTTGGAGTAGACAAAAATGTTATACGCCTAAACAATTACAGATACACAGAAAAAAAACAAAAAGAATAGATTTTATCGATAAAAGGCGATCTCTACCAGACGAACTAACAAGAAAAATAAACCAAATAAAATAATATGCACGCCAAAGGAAACACATACAGGCACAACCAAACCCAACAGAAAGAAATTTTTCCCGTTGACACCCGCCGGGTAGAACCCCCTCAAAAGGTAAGGCTAGTGACATAAAAGTAACGTCGGTAATATTATCATGTGTAGTTATAAGCCAGGTAATTTAAGACGACGTTTTTACGTCCAATATACGTCATTAGTCATTACGGCCGAGCCGCACTCAGCCAGATTAGCTCGGGTGACGAAGCGGCAAAGTCCTTTCTGTGAAACATTAACGAATTTACTACCATACATAAAAATACCTGGTCATAATCAGGGATCGTAAAATGCGAGCAGAATCGAGTCAAATGACGTATGACAACCAGTGAGAAGTTAATTTTTAGATGGACGTTAAAAGGTGAAGATTTATTATGTTTTAAAGCTGAAACGTTTCAAATCTTCGCAACAACAGGTGGGCTTAGTTCTGAAACCGTTCGGTTCTTTAACATTAAGGAAATCGTACGTAATCTTGCCCATGGCCCATGGTCAGAGACACCCTGTGTAGTACACATCAGAAATTTTGACTTTTTCATATAGGTTAACTTATGTATCCCAGAATACATTTTCTTGCGCTTGAATTTTTTTTTAAGTGATTAAGTATGTATTTTTTGTTCCCATTCAAGGTTTCTATCTTAATTTACCAGCGTCCGATTCATGAGTGAATATTATCGGACGAGTTATTTTGAGAAAGGACGGCCATGTTGTCGGCCACTCGCACCACATCACAGGGTTTATTGATCTTTCATTCTGCGTCTCATTTTAAGTAGAGCGAATCTTTGGTGAGTTTTGAATAAAAACAATGTCAGTTTATTGAACATATACTTCGTATAGGCAAGTATTCGTAAATTTGAAGGACTACGATAGATACGGTCATAATCAGATTAAGAAACATACTTCAACGAAACCTATTTTTTTTTTCTAGCACCCCGACACTAGTAGCTGGTCACTTTGAGTCCCCCTTTTACTGAGTGATATAGTAAATGCTACTAAAATTGATTATAAAAACAAAATTTGGAATTTCTAGCTTCAATATTGGGTAAGATCTGGTCACTTGTTTGACTAAAAGCTGAATATCTTGGTAATAAGAGCTCCGATTTACATCAAATAAAGCTACGTACAATCTCGACAAACCAGGTTTTCGATTAAAAAAAGCCGCACTCTAATCGGTACGATGCCACAGACAGACACACAGATAAACATGTTAAACTTGTAACACGTCTCAATTTTCGTCGCGGGTCAAAAACAAATCCTATCCTGACACATTCCGAAAAGTGTACATTAGATTAGATTTATTTATTTCATAATATAAAATGTCGGTATAAATTACGCTAACACAATTTACATAGACGTACTTACAACAATTGAAGAGTTCTGTCGGTCTTTATCCACCTGAAGAGATAATTCTAATAAGAATTAGAAATTAGGGGTTCAAACTGTCCAATTAAAAGGTTTGTCAAAATGTGTTCATAAGTTCTATGGTAAGGTAAGTAAAAGGTAAGTAGAATCAAAAATTGGGCAAGTGCGAGTCCGACTCGCGCATGAAGGGTTCCGTACCATAATCTATAACAAGTTCGTTGTATGGGAGCCCTCCTTAAATATTTATTTTATTTTATTTTTAGTATTTGTTGTTATAGCGGCAATAGAAATATATCATCTGTGAAAATTTCAACTGTTATTGAAGCTATCACCGTTCTTGAGATACAGCCTGGTGACAGACGGACGGACGGACAGCGAAGTCTCAGTAATAGGGTCCCGTTTTTACCCTTTGGGTACGGAACCCTAAAAAGACACAACTACTTGAAATATTTCTTTTTCTGAAGTCGGTTAAAAATATCGTTAGTTTATATTTATTTTCAGTAACTGTACAATGTAGACATGGATCCCGTTAACGAAGTAAAACCTGATTACGTAAAAGCGAAGCCCATATTTGTTGACTCAATTTATTGTAATTTCGTTCACTTTGATGCCTTTGAACTCAATTTACTGTAAGAAAATCACGAACGGGCTTAGATGTTCAGAAAAGCATTTAATCTATATTTTTATATGAAAATTTATGGAATACATGCAATAAAAAAAAAATCTTGAATTTTTTTTTAGGTAGGAATAGCATTTCATTCCTCAACTTACAGATTTTTCTAGAATTAAAAAAAAAGTTTTTTCTCGCCTTGTACGGGCCTGCACCTCTAACATAACTGTCATACGCGACTATTTCTCGCGCGAGAAACCTGTCTCTTTCTGTGCAGTAATGTGAGAGAGGGACGGGTAGCGCTATGTCGCGCGACAAGAGTCGCGAAGCATAGTTGTCGTGCTGCAACGGTCAGCAACAGGCGGACCGCGGTCCGTTTGCGGACCGCGAAAGGTTGAACCGCCAAATAGAAAGAAAGAAAGAAAATATGTACATTTATTCAACAAAAAAAAACAAAGTTACATGAAAAAAAACGAACATAAACAATCATCGTTGAATAGGGTCCTATTCCACTCAGCATGATGCCACGGCGAGCCGGGGCGCTGGCGCAAATATCGTTATTCAGAATTTTAATCCTACAATAAATAGGTGCCTAGCACTTAATTATTATCAGTTGTTTTTTTTCTGGACCTTGTAAAAAATTTCGAGCATTATCCGGACCCTACCTAAAACTACTTGCCGACCCCTGGTCTAGCACAACTCTGACACGCTTTGTCGCTCGACAAATATTGCCTGTCACTTTCTTTCAATACCGTGCGAGCAAGACAGGAGATGCTGACAAACGAAGTCGCAGCTAGATAGGCTAACCCTGCTGAGATGGCGATTCGACTTGGCAGGGGTGTTGTGTATCTATTTAGGCCTTCGACTTATCAATCTTTTTCGCGTCATTTAACATTTAACGTAGTTTTTCAAATGACCTTTAGATACAGATATTTTCTGAAAGTATCGGTCTATACTCGGCTTATACGCGCAATATCGTATGACAATCGATACACACACACATACAAAAGATAATTACACAGCCGGCTCAATCAATTGTACAATTACATTTGAAACGCGAGGGTACACTTCAATTATCATGTTTTAATATTCCTACGTACACGCAAACCACAGGCAATGCAATATGAATACTATATGGTAGTGGTAAGGTTAAATTTGCCGGAGGTCAGATTTTAATGAAATTCGGGAGCTTGCTACGATTGTGAATATGCTACGGTGCTACGGCGTAGCGCTACGAATAGGGAGAATAGAGACTACAGTCAACTGAAAAAGTAGGTAAGCTGAATAGTAGACCAACAATGTTCTGCACCTTCTTTCTCTTGGTAATAGATTCCGCGTGCATAACGTTCTGAACACTTGGCTTGCTTACCAACTTCTGCTGCTCACTGTACCAAGGTATATCAGCCCAATCTCCTACAACATAATTGTACAATCACGTGAATCACTCATGTGGCGCGGAGATAATCCCATTAGCGGGTTATACTCCCACATAAAGTCCGACCACTGGTAGTGAGGGCTAACCAGCCCTGATACAGTTCAACATGTTAAAAAATATCACGTACAGTAGCGGCAAAAAAGTGTCATATTCAAACAGTTGAATTTTAACATTAATATAAGCCTTTTTTATTTGTTTATATTATATTATATTTAGTAACTTTGAAATAGCGCTAAATGTTAATATACGCGTTTAGTAACTTTGAAATAGCGCTAAATGTCAATAAACGCGTTTTTTTAAAGCACGCTCAATGTTTTAAATAGCTATTAAATAACTATAATAAATGTTTTATTTGTTAAAAGCGAAATGGTAGTTTTTTTTAACCCCCGTCGAAAAAAGAGGGGTGTTATATTATAAGTTTAACATGTGTATCTGTGTGTCTATCTGTGGCACCGTAACTCCTAAACTGTGTACTAATGGATGTACTAATTTGAGTGCGGTTTCTAATCGAAAGACTTGTTGCACAAGTGACAAGATCTCAGCCAATATTGAAGCTAAGAATTCCAAATTTTGTAGTAATGTTCAGTTTTAGTAGAACTTTCTATATCACTCATAGAATGGGTCTCATGATGACCAGCTAACCTTGTGTCGGGGGTGTTTTAAATTTTAATTTAGTTTATGTTCCAAAACCTTATGCGCAAAATACGCAAATATGAGAGATTTCATTGTAGACACCAAAACGTTTATTAACTATTATCTCAGGCATAATAATTACATAGTAACAATATACCGGTCACTGCCTCGCGTGGATCAATATCGAGGTGATTAGAGTTGTTATCGGCCCTCATATATAACTTTGACACTACATAATATACAAGCTCTATGTATATGAGCGGAGCGTGGGCCTATGTATATTAAACTTCATTAAATGTAGCATAATTAATCATTTATAACGTGTTATTGAGGGGCTGTAATTAGTTTCTGTAATATTTGTGACTGAAATAACGCCTGATGATATCCGAAACTCGCTAAAATTTCTGTTACTGCTCTTGAAAACCAAGAATCTAGTAAGTAAATTGGCTGACTTTCGGACAAATGAAAATTAGGCGTAACATTACAGATGGAAAACAAAAATTCGGACTTGCGATAGGCAACTATTATTATGTGACCATATTTATATGAATTCACGGCGTCAAGACAGTAAATACTATAATAAATAAGCCAAAATTTTATCATCTAACTACTAAAGGGCGAAAGCCGTGGGCGTAAGGCCTGATGGATGGATTCTTTGATGGCCTAAATATTATCTAGACCCTAAATGTTCCCATTATCCAGGCTTTCATGAAAATATTTAATGAGGCCATTCTTATCAGACCCTGGACCTTTGAAAGGCACAGTAAATTCTTATTAGCAACGCAATTGCCATACGCGCGTACTTTACTGCCTAAAAACCAAGTACTAAAAAGTCGTAACCCTTTTCTTTTATTTTATAGGGTAAAAAGTAATAATCACTTGCGAATATTCAGTTAAAATTAGCCCGGCCGTTTTTGTATGTTAAGAACGCAAAGATCATCGCATAAGAGTATATATACACAGCAAAAAATTCAAAACTGGGCAACTTTTCAATGTAACTTGAAACAATTAGAAATATTGGGATAAACGCCCGAAATGACTAAAATTTTCAGATATTCTGTTCTTTAGTTTTCGTTTCGACAGAACCGTTCAAGTCGTGCGTTCCACCGCCCAACAGTAAACCCTATAAATTTTGATTCCCTTGAGCGTGTAATATACACTTTTTTGCGACATAAACGGCCGCATCTTTTTTTTTTTCGTTAACCTAGAAGTTTGATATTTTCACAGCTTCAAGGAACTGCCGACCTGAGTATATGGTTTAAATTTCAAGCCGATACCTTTACGCGTTCTGGATATAAGACCTTTTATCTCCGGAACGCGTAGAGGTATCGACTCTTTAAGACCCTTTGACAGATGGACGGACGGACGGACAAATAAGGGTTCCGTGTTTTCCTTTTGAGGTACGAAACCCTAAAAATATCATACATGTCGAATATGAGTCATTTTCAAAATAATTACATGTAAATAGTAAAGGGCTTTAATTAAAACAAAACTTAATTGATTCCTTTGTGTGACGATAGTTACCCATATCATTTGTATGAGTAACTTTCGTAACACAAAAAAGCGATCGCAATTTTGTTTTTATTAAGCCTTTAACTATGTACATATTTTTTGAAAATGACTCATTCCACACTCAATTTCCACATAACCCGCATTACTAGCTTTAAGTCCGCAAGCGATGCCGCGGCACCGAAGGTGTTGTCTCTATTTCCGTTTCCGGGTGCGCGTCCGCCGCGGGATCGTTTCCGGTGTCATGGCCGACGCTTCGCAATAGTATCGTCTTTGTTTATGTTTTTAATATTCGCTGCAAAATGCCTCGGGCGTTTAATGTTCTTAACTATGCAGTGTGGAATAAAATGATGGGCCCTGGAGGGAAATTGCGTGAAATCCTTAAGTTGCTCATTTTACTTATCCTGGAGAAAATAAATGAATATTTGAATAATAAGAGCCAGTTGCTTCGATATTTATAGAGTCAGTTACAAAAACGTCACAACATGTAACGTACCTATAAACGTAATTACGATTTGAAACGACCCATTCTAAGCCGGTTAGATGGCCATAGTATTCCCAGCAGTTAACCGAACTATCATTTAAAATCCATGGCAAACATTTACCGAAACGTGATTAAATAACTGCGAAACACCCTACAAAGAGATAAAGGCTGCTGCCACCAATTACTTGCAGCAAAGGCACGATGCATGCTCCTATCAAAAACAAAAGAGTGCCTATCGAAAAATCCAGACTTCATAATTACCGGCGCATAGTTCTAATTAGAAGAAATTTCCCAATGCTGCTAGAACGTTATAAAAGTAAAATAAACTATGCATTAAAGTACCATGTCGTATCAACGTGGTTGACAGATTCGTTGGCAGGCATGCACTCTGTTAAAACGACAAAGGCGCTGCATGGCTGGCGAACAAGGCTTACAATCGATATTTTCAGCCAGGCGGAAAGGTGAATTATCATATTTATGTATTACGTTACCTACACTTTGGTAGATACATATATAATGTTTAAAACCTAGTTAGTTACACATCAATATTTGCTCCTCGATCTTGGATGTTTTCTACCATTTTTGAGTATATTTCAGGTAAGTGTCTTGTATTCACTTACCTACAAACATTAGCAGTTTCAAGATACGTTTCACGTATAGTTAGTCTCAGAGAGATAGCCATTTAAAATTGTGAGGTAGATTAGGGTACCTTTCCTCGGTAATTGACTGTACTCCTCTACTCAGAGTAGTAACGTTTCATTTAAATTAAGAGGCCTTTTACATTTTAAATTCTATTTTCAAGTTATGACAGATATAATGATAATTTCAACCAACTTTTAAAAGTGAATAATATGTACTTCTCCCTGAGTTCTAAATAGTAACATGGCTATGTCATGCTTTCAATGCGTGCAGTTGAAAATAAGTTGAAAATAACAGTTTTATGCGTGATGTCAATTTCGAGTAGTATTTGAAACAAAAATTATCAATGAAAAATTTTAACTGCAGGTTTCAAATATATACTTAAAAATCGCAATAGCCCTGTTTTAACTAGTTACATTGATTATATGTTAAGAAACATGTTTGATCATACAGAAAAATGTCTAAAACAATCAGCAGGATAATTAGCCTTTTAGAAACTCACAAACTAGAGCAATCACCGACGACTTCATCTTGAATATGTAATATAATATAAATAGGTAAACTCAATGTGGGTTTAATATTTTGTTTGATACAGTGCACTTTAAAGGCACAAAAGAGAATCCATTCATATATCAAACATTCAATAACGTAAATACACATCCAGTAAAATATTCCCAACCAAAAACGTCGATTCAACGATCCCGATCAAAAAACACCGTCACCATTGTCGCCGAGCCGTCAAATACTCGTACCTTATCGAATAGAAACACCTATTTGTAAAGTCCAGTAAAAAATACGTAAATACTAAAATATGAACACAGTGGGAGCCGGCGGCACGACCGGTCGCGAGGCAGCCCGGCGGGGACTGGCTCGCCGGGGTAGGGTTGCCACTACCAGACGAGTGCAACCTGGAATATCGTGCCGACATACAGAAATTATCGTACCAGCACCTCTAGCACAACTGTGATACGCGATATTGATATTTATCTATCTCTTTCTTTGCAGTGATGTGAGATAGTGACAGGTAACGCTATGCCGCGCGACAAGTCGCCAAGCTTAGTTGTGCTAGAAGGGCAGGCGATTTAATTATCGTACTAATAAAATGCGGATAGACATTGAAAATTAGTTTAAAAACAGCTCTAAAAGCGTGTTTTACACAGCTCATGACTCATGAGCTCTTCTTGCGACATTAACTTCAATTTTATGATATTTACTGAAGTATTTTGGGGAATTTAGACATCTTACATAGGCATCCCTGCTAATGGCGACAAGGTTGATATAAAGCGGGTACCAAACATTGGAAAATGTTGACGACCTGCTCAGGTCGGCAGACATTTCTGACCATGTGGCAGCTAACTCGATCGTAAGTTACTCTAGTTAGTGCGTTTTTCATAGAAAGCTATTAAAAACTTAGAATATACCCGACCTTCTACGACCTGCAAGTTATCGTACTTTTGCGTACGACAGTACTAATTGTATCGTACAATGTACATCTTACCGGAGGCAAAATTATATTTATATTTACGATAATTATCGTACGTCTGGCAACCCTCGGGTTCAGGGTGGGGGAGGCTGAATACAGGACTAATTCACAAACAAAACTATATATTTGTATCACGCAATTTTTGCGAACGAGCTATTCATAGGATTCAGTTATTTTTGACCTAGATTAACAATTCGTTTTGGGTTTTCCTCTTTGTTAAATGCATTCAGTCTTTATGATTACTCAAAGTACTTAATTAACTGTTATTTGTATAACGGGAGAATTTTTGCGTAGAGCGAGTTTTTCATAGAATTCAGTTATTATCATACCTGACACAACTCGATCTAGTCCCAAATTAAGCTAAATAAGGCTTGTGTTATGGGTACTAGAAGACGATATACATACTTGTATAGATAAATATATACTAAAATACATAGAACAACCATGACCCACGCACAAATATTCGAGTTATTCACTTTATTACATTGAATGTTTCCTATTTATACTTAAATGTACACAATTGAAAATTAAGATGTGTATCAAACTTTTTACTTCAATGCAAATGTTAGTTTATGTAATTTGTGCTTATTTTTGACCAAATTAACACGGAGCTGTCGGTATATGAAGAGTGGTGAAGACCCAAGGGTTAAATTAAAGTAAACTCGACACGGTTAGTGTTTGAAACAACTATTTAAATGTTTTGCAAGCTGTGGGGTCACACATTTATTGGGTACACTGAGCAAAGGGATTTAGTAAATATTAAATTTTAGTTTGTAATCAACTACTAGTCACAAGCAAGTTACAAAGTTATTATTGGACAAAGATTTTAGAATTGTACCTGGCGATCTTTACTAAAATCGCTGAAGATTACAACTGATTACCTTTAAAAGATAGAAAAATGTCATTTTCAGAGATAGGGAAATATGTTCTTAGGCTTCGATTTTATATGTCATAAAAACTGCACTATTTTTTTATAAATCTCATACATCATTTCATACATAACCCGGTCAAAACCTCTGTAAAGATTCTATAATACGACATACGATTATTTAGAGAATTTTAACCAGGTTCAATTCCCGGTTATGTATGGGATCTATAAAAAAATGCAGTTTATATTTAATCTAAAATCGACGCCATGGTTCCTAAGAACAGATTTCCCTATCTCTTATAGTTTTCGTTTTCTCCCTATTGACCCATTTGGATTGATCAACCTGTGTATTTCGTCGGAGATAGTGCAATACCGCTAGATAACAGCTGTCGATAAAGTTCTCATTTCAATAAAATACTTAGCATTTCTTTGAATATTGATTCGTATCTACATTTGTTACTTACGCAGTATTGAACTGTCTCCGATGTAATGACCATATGGCCGGCACACAGTGTTCAATATGAATCAATGTCAATATAATGTTTTAAACTAATATATCTTGTTTCTAGACGTGTTAAGGACTGATTTGGTAAATTGCGAAGGTAAAAGAACAGGGGCAGACGGGGGAAACGTCGTAATGATCATTTATTTATGTACAAGGGTCCTACGTATCTATTTGGTGATTTCCAAAGGGCTTTTAGAAACAAAGATTGACATGTCGTAGCTAAAACGTAGAGGTAACAAGTATTGTTTGCACACACCTCATTTGTTAACGAGGATAAAGAGACACATCGTCAAATGATGCGCGAATGTCTTGTTTAACTACCTATAGATATTACCTACTATGATCCTCCTCCCTCCTTGTGTTGTGTTTCTCATTGCTGAGGGTCGTCACCTCCACGAATCATTTTGACGATCGCCTTCAAATTGTTGGGGTGTTAGTAGGGTTACCATTTAGGAATTTGAAAAGTCCTGGCAAAAAGCCGGACGAATCGAAAAAAGTCCGGACATTTTAGTCACCAAAATAGGTAGGCATGGTAGTAGGTAGACGCTCGCATTGCGAGATTTGCGAGGGGGTAGGTGCGGGGTGCGGGCGGGTTTTTCTCATTATTCCAACCGATTTGAAAAAAGCCGGACAAATTAAAGGGCCGGACAAAGTCCGGACAAGAGTCGAAAAGTCCGGACATGTCCGGACAAATCCGGACGTATGGTAACCCTAGGTGTTAGGCGCTGTGTAAAGCCTTGTGGACTTTCTTTTTTTCTTCCTCTCGGTCACCTTCCCTGTATTACTCCCAGGGTATTACTGTTATAAATAAATTGAACACGGCGGTTCAGAACTGTCTAATACTAATTGATGTGAAATATATATACTCGTACGTACTCACGATCACAGCTAGGGTTTTTTAATATTCTCGTAGTCTTACCTGTAACAAAAGCAAACATTTCTCAATTAGAAATAAAAAAAATATCAGGATGAAATAAAAACCAAAATTACTCTGTAAACGAAACCTTCAATAAGAGTGCATCGTTGAGTCTTTCAGAGAGTGCTCGTGCCCCCCGAATGAGTCCCCTGGAGATGACCCAGGCAGGACATCACAACACCGCTGAAAGGCCAACATAACATCTAAGCCGCTGAAAGCCATCGTTTCTTCTCCACCAGCTGAAGAGGAGACCAGTAACACCCGAAGACTCCGACGAACGGACGCCGAAGTCAATACTGAATACCCGTCCGTAGTTACGGACAGGGTTAGATGCCACCACTGACGGTCCAGCCCTGGGATGGTTACCCTACCCCACATGCCCACGAAGATATGTGTGAGCGTCCGATAATTCAATTCAATTCAATTCAATTTTTTATTGATAAAATAAAATTTTACATGTCAATAGGATTACAATAAGAGTTATACTTAATTCAACGTACTTAGGTAGTTTACAGATTTGTGACTCGAGGCTGAGCCAGCGAACCAGATACGTATTCGATTATACCTACTATTAGCAACCTACCTACAGTGTTAGCTCTCGTAGAAGGCATCGACAGAGTAGTAAGCATCAGACGCTAGTTTTGTCTTAAGTTTGTTGTTGAAAGCTCCATCACTCGCTGCTTGTTTTATGTCTAGTGGGATTTTATTATAAACCCTAGGTCCTACCGTGTGCATACACCTTCTGGATTTGGCAAGTCGGGTCTTAGGTGGATAGAGTTCACCATGCCTTCTGGGATTTGGGCCTCGTGCATTGCCACGAGTAGGAAACTGTGTTAAATTACGCCTTACATATTTTGCCACTTCGAAGATGTATAAACACGGTAAGGTTAGGATCTTTGTTTGTTTGAACAGTTCCTGGGCTGGCTGGTCCCATGGATTAAGTCCCAAGGAATAAGATTTGAGTTCTTCATGAAATTAAAATTCATGATATAAATCCAGGGGACTAGTGATACTAGTGATGCAGCCATGATATTCCAAATAGGTCCTAAAAAAAGTCATAAGGTTTGTGTCTGCCTTCCTGTAAGACGCCTCATTTAATAATCGTTCTAAACGCGTGGAATTTCTTTTATTCTATTTGTATACAATTCTCCGTATTATAGTTTCCCAGAAAAGATTTTTCAGAGAAAAGTATAGCTAACAATAGTCCATTATCGAAATGAGGTAATGGACTATTGTTATAATACATCCAAGCGCCACGACATATCTCATACTAGCTGCGTCGCGCGGTTTACTCGCTCATCCCACGGAAACACTACATTTTTCGGGACAAAAAGTAGCCTATGTGTTATTCCAAGATGTCAGCTACCTTCATACTAAAATGTATCAAAATTGGTCCAGCCGTTTGAGCATGAAGAAGTAACAAACATACACATAAACACACTCACGAACTTTCGCCTTTATAATTTTAATGTGATTGATAATCCCTCGTGTCTCCCTGCTACCTCGCCCTACTAATCCGTCACTATGGGGACTTCATTGTACACGTGTTATTGTCCCTTCATCATGTCTTAGAGTTTCACCCCTCTCCTGGGTGGCTACACTACTCACCAATCTGTAACCAACCCAGTCAATACAACACAATCAATACATCACACGGTTCTCTGCCTTTTCGCCGAATTACGTTTCGTCAAACGTTTCATTTCGCAAAAGTTTCATTTCGCCAAAAGCATTTTTCACTGAAACTGTAAACTATTTCGAATTGTTATAAAACAAACCTAACCTAACCTAATCTAAAGGATGATATTTACAACAATCTGAAATAGTTTACAGTTTCAGAGAAAAATGCTTATGGCGAAATGAAACTTTTGCGAAATGAAACGTTTGCGAAACATAATTCGGCGAAAAGGAAGTACACCACATCACACTCTAACTCACTCACTCACATCCACTTCACTCAGCTGGTCATGGTCACCCTGGTTGCCCAGCATTCACCCACTTCACCACATAGCGGGACAGGTCCCCCTGGTGACCCCACCCGCAGAGTCAGATCGCCTAAGTACAGTCGAAAGACTCAGGCCCACAACTCGACAAAAAAAAAAACTAATCACCAAGTTGACTGAGATTGGGTGAATATGATAGTGTTGAGACTCTTCGGTCGAGGAACTTTGGTCAACGGTCTCGGTGAACTTCGAGTAGTTGTAGCTGGGGTTAGTATTAGGTACCTATTCCAAGTCATGTCGTGATGTGGAACGAAACGATAACTTGTAGCATTGTCGTTGTGACGCTGTCTTGTAGCCGGTTAATCTTATTTTTGAAATAGCTCCTTATAGTACAGAGAATTTGCGGTATCTAGTAGATACCGCAAATTCTCTATACGTTACTGTATAGTAAGTACGGACCACAAAGTAGATAGTATCTACTTTGTGGTCCGTACTTACTATACAGTAACGTACTAAGTATATCTACGAGTCTTGAAGTACAAAAATATCGATGATAATGACGAGTAACCAAAATCTCTAACCCGTTAATTACTTGGACATATATCATAGAAGGTCTCATTTACAATCCATTTGTAAACATGCAACTTAATTAAAATACACGGGTGTAGGTATAGTGAACGGAAATCGGAAATTGAATGCAACATGTAAGCTTTCTCTTGCCAAGTTGCCATTTATTTCTTCTTATTAAAAGAACATGACATAACCAAAGGCTGCCTGAACGCACTCTAACAAGCCTTTTACTTTCCTTTGCAATCAAAGTATTTGTTTTGCGCTTTCACAACTAATTGATATCAAATATTTTGTGTTCACTTAAGGAAAACCACAAAATAGTCGTAAACGTTAACTTGGAGCGTGTCGAATGAAGGAGCTGGCGCACGGCGCAAGTTACAGCGATTAGCAGGCGAACAATAACGATATATCGCGGAATAAGTTGTGTCGGGCGCGGCCGTAAAGTGCAGCTAGCCGTCTCTGAAATGTTGCAGTTACGATGTAACGGGTCTATTGAGGTGCGGCGTCAGTGTAGGCGAGCTGCCTGGTACATTACATTACATTACATACCTACGGTGGTGAATTCGTGAGTGTCCCAGCTGTCCCAGGTGTTTGTGGCCCGAACCAAAGGTGAGGACCATAAATATGCGATCTGGGGCTTAACGAATCACCACCCATGGTTTGCACCCATGTGGTTTGTCTAACTTTTAACTTTTTACGTCTTGCCTCGACCAGGAAGTGAGATTTTCTCCCCGCTGCGCGTGGAAATCTCACTTACGGCCTAACCTAAGGTGACGTAAAGTATTCAACAGTGAGCGTGAGCTAGCAAAGAATGTACCTACCTACTTAAGAACTAACAAATATTCTACAGTATTTAAATTAGTGACAACCGCGGATGGATATTGATGCTGGTAGATGGTAGACCATGATTGTTACGATAAGTAATAGTTTTATCATATAATATAATACAAAAAAATATACCGTAAGCCATAAAAGTGAGTACCTATTACCTAAATTCAGGTATATTATTTTGAAAATCCGATAATTAATAATTAAAAGACATTACTAATCGGCTACAATACTTCAAGAATGATAAATAGATAACAATATGAGCTTTCTTGTAAAACATTTATTTTATACAATTACCTGAAATTCGACCCGCAACGCTTTATACATATATCAGATATCTGATTGCACTATACTTTCTTCATCGTATAGTATGCCTTTTTGTTAAAAAGCATATTAATGTTTGAGGGACAACCTTTTCTTGAATATTAGACTAGATCAAATCGCTAACCACTATACACATCTCATGCCAATCCGCTACAACTCACACCGCTGTATTTTCCAGCCGCCGCGGGCGCCGTGCCAGCAGGCTTCAGCGCCGCCGGTGCCAAGTCCCGGGTTCGATCCCGCCTGATGCACGGGATAATTGGACCGGGCTGACGGTCCTCTACAATTTGCTGAAGAGTATAATAATGAAGCAGTTTCAGCTGTTTATCACTTTAATGTGTTGTAATTTGAATGTTTGCATGAGGTTCGGAAGTTTTTAGCGCGCAAATGCAATTACGCTGTCGTGACGTGGATATTTACCTCGTGGAACGTAGAAATACACGGCACGGTGTGAAAAGATTTTCCATATTGCGTAAAAGTAAGGTAAAACTAAAATTTAACTATTCATTTTATTAGACGCAGATAAAGTCGTTTTTAGGGTTTCGTAAAATAACCGGCCAAGTGCGAGTCGGACTCGCGCACCGAGGGTTCCGTACAAACACTTTCCATCCCTAAGTGGTTAAGTTAAGATTGCACCTGGTATGTATAGTCCGTCCCATATAAATTAGGTGCAAAGTTAGGTATTAAAAAAACTGCTTACTAGATCTCGTTCAAAACACTTTTCGTTGGTAGTTTTTATAGTAATGTACATCATATGTTTTTTTTAGATTTTTCATTTTCTTATTTTAGAAGTTAGAGGGGGGGGACTAACTTTTTTCCACTTTGGAAGCGTCTGTCACGCAAACTATTCGGTTTAGAAAAAAAATATTTTAGAAACCTCGATATCATTTTTGAAGACGTATCCATAGATACCCCACACGTATGTGTTTGATGAAAAAAAAAATTTGAGTTTCAGTTCTAAGTATGGGGAGCCCCCAATATTTATTATTATTTTTTTATTTTTGCATCAAAATCTTAATGCGGTTCACAGAATACATCTACCTACCAAGTTTCAACAGTATAGCTCTTATAGTTTCGGAAAAAAATGGCTGTGACATACGGACGGACAGACGGACAGACAGACAGACAGACAGACAGACATGACGAATCTATAAGGGTTCCGTTTTTTGCCATTTGGCTACGGAACCCTAAAAATGGTGCTAACGGGACCTTATTACTAAGCCTCCCCTGTGTGTCCGTCCGTCCTTCACAGGCGTGTATCTTTCGAACCATTATATGTAGACTTGAAATTTTCGTATAAAGTGTATTGCTATGGCTGCCATAACAAAAAAGACTGAAAATAAAAAAAGTTTTTATTTTATTTGATAGTATGGAACCCTTCAAGCGCGAGTCTGACTGTAGCTCTTGGCCGATTTTTCACAATTGTGGACAATTTGTTTACAGACTTTTTAGACAACATTTTAATTCAATTTCAAAGAGAGGCGACTTTTAATAGCCTGTGTAATAGTTGGAAATAAAATTAATTACCATGCCTAAGTTTTATTTGACTTCAAAATCAAGCCAATGTTTGGTGGTTGAAGTGTTTGCTTAATGTTTTGTATGAATTAGTGTTATAAACATTTTTGCAGATATAGATTAGATTAGATTATATTTATTTATTTCACACATATAGGGATACATTATTATTTATATAGCCCTTAATTAATACGATTATCTTTTATTTGTGCAAACTGGAAGAAATCTATAGGGATAAGTTCGGCTTTGTACATATCTATTATTATTACGTGTTTATAATAGAATAGAATATAGAATAATTCTATATTGCACACCAAGAAGAAAAATGACACAATAGAACCTTAAATTAAGCCATTGTAGACAGGAAGCGGTCTTGACGCTAAAGAGCGATCGCTTCCAGACAACCTTTGGGTAGCGGATAAATCAAAAGGTAAACAGAGAGTTGTTATTTGCTTTTATTTATGGTGCAAAATTCTGTTCTGCGTATTCGTTCATTTAAAAAATTGTTTTTGTTTTCAGCAATGTCAGAATCTCTGAATGACGTCACACGACCTCCTAGCTCTAAGCAAACAGACAAACACATTATTACACGTGGTATATAATCACTGTGAATACGTTATTTATGTAGCTTACACGGAAGCTGGTTATATTCGTTATCTGCCGTATTATGTGTTATCTATTCTATTTGTGGTGCTTCATGTCTAGGTTAACGAGGTATTTGTAGTTTTACGTCATATAAAAGAAACCTCCTCGATTGAACGATAAATCGCCAATTACTGGCCACCGTTCAATAACTGGCCACCTCACACTAAAAATGAACTCTGTTCACTTACAAACATAATACATTTTAGTGTAAGGTGTTAATTCGGTTTAAAGAATCTTTATTTGTCGTCTAAAGAAATTACAATAATTTCACTTACTAGACAACTTAAAATTAAGTAGTATAATAATAACTTATAAGCAAGCATGCATTACATGTTACATGGTTTTTCTTACAGGAAAATTCATTACTTACACATAAAGCCCTATGAACACCTATTACGCAGAAAAAAAACTAAAAATTTAAACATCTATTACTTAAAATTTGTGGGTAGACTTGTTTGAGCGTCGATGTGCATTCCAGCATTCATAGTATTTATCTCGGTTAAGTTAAGTATGCCCCTGATTTGCACGCAAACATATTGGTGCCAGGTGCTTACCAATCTCAACCGGCTAGTAGATAACGTTATGGGCTTGGTTTACCGCAACTTATAAACGTTAGTTAATTCTTGGTTAACATGTATAGTTAGTTTTCATAAAATTAATTAATTTATTTGTTAAGTTTGATGTTATTTCTTTTATATAATAGCTAGAAATATTTTATAATATCATTTTAAATTCTAAAATACCCAGTTTTAATAAATTTTTAATATACCTATGAACATTTTTTTTTAATTTTTTTTTATTTATTCGATTTTGTCTATGATATATGATTTCAATTTGGTTTTAAATAGGGCAAATGTTTTTACATCTTTTATATATTTGGGTAAACTGTTATATAATTTCGCACCATCGTACATTAGGTTTTGGGATCCGTATCGGGTTCTCGGGAAACGCAGGGTTAGGCTTTCAGCATTTCTTAGTCTTATCTTTTGAAATTGATGTTTTTTATTGAAAGTTATTTCGGAGTGTATTTCACCTTTTAATATTTTACGTATTAAGATACAGGTTTTATACATGTATATTTGTTTTAGGTTCATAATTTTTGTTTCCTTGTATAAAATTTTAGTTGAGGTGTAGTAGTCATAGTGAAATAAAACTTTAATTATTTTATTTTGTGCCGTTTGGACAATTTTAAGATTTGACATTGCTGCGTTACCCCATATTTCGACTAAGTATTCTAAGTGTGGTTTGACTAACGAGTTATAAATATTGGTACGGACTTGTTTTGGAAGACAGTTTGTTATACTCCGCATAGCTGCTGTTAATGATGTTATTTTAGATTTTATTTTAGCAATATGTGCCTTCCATGTGAGTTGACTGTCAAGGATCAATCCAAGGTATTTTTCGTGGTCTTTTTTTTGTAATATTTGACCATTTATGGAGAGGTCTATAGTTTGTTCAATTTTTTTTATTCTTTGCTGAGAATATAACATAGCAAGTTTTAGTAGCATTAATTGTTAACAAATTTTGTTGGAACCAGTTAGAAAGTAGATCGAGATCTTGTTGTGCCTTTTGCATGATGGTATGAAGCGAATTTCCGAAATAGAATAAGCATGTGTCGTCTGCATATAAGGTTAAGTGGCCTTGAAGCCCAGCCTCATGCAAATTGTTCACATAAATCAAGAAAAGCAGGGGGCCTAAGATTGATCCTTGTGGTACGCCACAATTTAAAGGTAACGGAGAGCTTTTGTGTTCACCCAATTTAACTATTTGGAATCTGTTTTGTAGATATGACTCAAAAATACTGTGGGCTTTACCCTTTATCCCAATGGTTTTTAACTTATTCAAAACTATAGGATGACTGACCGTATCGAAAGCTTTTTTTAGGTCGATAAATACTCCTAACCCGATATTTTTACAGTCTATGTTATTCTTAATTTGAGTTACAAGGTCAACTGTTGCTGATGAAGTGTTGCTTTTTGACCGAAAACCATATTGCCTCTTAAATAAAAACTGAATGGAATTTAAGTAAGTATAAAGTCTGTTATGTATTATTTTTTCTAGTACTTTTGAAATTGTAGGCAATACGGATATCGGTCGGTAGTTTCCAGGCTCTGCTTTTGAGCCAGATTTATATACAGGCGATACTTTGGCAATCTTAAGAGAATCCGGAAACTTACCTTCTTTAAAGCAAGTATTGATACAATCTGTTAATTCCTCTACTATAGAATTTTTTATACATTTGAGACTCTTTGTGCTAATTCCATCGACACCAGAACCAACATTTGAATCTAAACCGGAGATTATTTTGGATATTTCGTTTGTTGATGTTGGCTCTAATTGACGTAGTTCATTCTCATTGTTATCTGGATTAGGAATTTGGTCATTTGTTTTTCCAAAATGAGTGGCGATATTTTTACATAAATCAGACCCTATGTTAGTAAAATAGATATTGAAACATTCACAAATTTGATCTGGTGCTGTTATTATTTTATCTTGATATTCGAGTTTAGGAGGAATGTAATTTGATTTTATTTTGTTTTTGGATAATGAATTTATAAGAGTCCACATTTTCTTTGGGTCATTTTTGCACTTTTTGAAAGCACTATAGTAGTATTGTTTCTTGGTCTTAGCGATGTTCACTGTTAATTTATTCCTTTCTTGTATGAAGTTCTTGCGTATTTCTTCGTTGTTCGGATATTTCTTTAATTTTCGCCATAGCTTGTTTCGCAGACTTATTGCTGTGGTAATAGTTCCATTTATCCAGTCATCCTTAGGTAAATTTATTATTTTAGTTTTTGTTATTTTTGCTTTATTAATAGCTGATTTGATTTTTTCTTCTAAGTTCGAGTAGATGTGGTCTTCGCTTATTATCACTTCTTCAGCTATAACAGTTTCTAGCTTTTTATAGTCTACAGCACTATATTTTATTTTTTCTTTGCTTTTTGGATGTCTTTTTAAGAGTTCTATGTAAATTTGTTTGTGGTCAGACATTGCAGAGTCAATTAAGTGAAAATTAAACTGGTCTTCTATTAGGTTTGTGTATACGTGGTCCAGAATAGTCTTGCATGTTGACGTTTCTCGGGTGCAGTAAGTTTCTTCAATATTATTCAGTATGGTGTAGCCGGCTTCCTCGACCATAGAAACGTATTCCAACGTTGTATTGTCATTTGACAGCAGGTCAATATTGAAGTCTCCAAACACAATAGATCTCTTATGTCGCTCTAATTGTGGCTCGAATGTTGTTACGAATTCGTTAAGATTTGTTCTTCCCGGTTTGTATATAACACCTATATTCAGGGACAGTTTTGTTAACGATATCCACAGAAAATTGTTGCCGGCTGTGTATACTTCAACTGTTAAAACGTGGTCAATATCATTATGGACATATATTGAGACGCCACCACCTATGGATTCAGTTCTTAGGTTGTAGTAATGGGAGTATCCCACTAGTTGTAGTAGATTCGCCTCTGTTTCTGTTTTGATCCATGTTTCTGTGAGAAGAATCAGATGTGTTGTGTTGGGTATGCTATTTAGTATGCATTTCAATTCGTCAAGTTTGCCTGGTGCGACTATGCTTCGTACGTTGGCGTAGAGGAAATTTAAGGAATGTGCGTTTTTAGTTATGTCCTGGTATTTGTCTAGTACATGGTAATTTACATAAGTTGATATATTTGATGAGTTCTCGTTCATGGTAATCGGTATTGGCGTTCGAGGGATGATTAGTTTTTTGGTTGATGTTCGATTACAGTTATCACAGGAACACCTTTTCTATATTTGATAGATAAATTTTGTTCGCCGTTCTCTTGACGTGTTGATAATTCTTCTTTAAGGCGTTTCAAGTAATTTTGCTGGCTAGGGGTTTGGTCTGAGTAGATCTTTATACCTGATTTTATGTTATCTCTTTTACGCAAGATGTTTTTAGCGGTTTGTTCAGTGTCGAAGCATACCTTGATAGGCCGATTTGTCTCCGCCTTTTGTTTACCGATCCTAAAAATCTTCAAGGGTTTCGGGCAATTTTTGTCTATAGTTTGCATGAATTACTGGCCAAACTTCAATAACTGGCGACGTTATACTAAAATGAGTTCAGTTTGCAGGTAGACAGTTAATTTTTAGTATGAGGTGGCTAGTTATTGAACGGTGGCCAGTAATTGGCGATTTACCCTAGTAGTGTTTCTGGGAGCTGTATATAGCCTGGGGCTCTGTAAGTTGTCCCGAAATTGCAGTTTTTTTTACGGTTTCAACCAGCCAAAACCAACCAATATGGCAAATATTTGTCCTTACCGGGATTCGAACCCAGGACCGCCGGCTCAGTCGTAGCTGCACTACAAACTGTGCCAACCGCGTTGCCATAGAATTGTAAGTTTATATAGGGTAAATCGCCAATTATTCGCCACCGTTTAATAACTGGCCGCCTCATACTAAAAATTTACTTTGTTCGCCTACAAACATAATTCATTTTAGTATAACGTGGCCAGTTATTGAAGGGTGGCCAGTAATTAACACCTTATACTAAAATGAATTATATTTTTAGTTTGAGGTGGCCAGTTATTGAACGGTGGCCAGTAATTGACGATTTACTCTATTGAAAGTCTTTGGCGAGAGGTCATTATTCCAGGAAAAATCTTAACAGAGCGATGCAGCAACCGCATAGCGCCATCTGTTGGTAAACATTTCTTTGTCCACTCATCACGCCGAAACGGCTGGACGAATTTTAACCAATTTTAGTACAGGGATAGCTGGACATCCAAAGATAGTTATAGGATACTTTTTATCCGACTACGGACAGTAAAAAAAAAACGGACGAAGCTTCGGGCACCTCTAGTATTAAGAGCCCTTATTCCTTTTAAAAAATATTTTTTTCATATTATGACAAATATATTGATAATTTCAACCAACTTTTTGAAGTGAATAATACTTTTCCCCGAGTTCTAGGTAGTAACATGGCGATTTCATGCTTTTATTGCGTGCGGTCGAAAATAAGTTCAAAAAACTAATTTTCCGCGTGAATTTTGTCAATTACGAGTAGTATTTGAAACACAAATTATCAATGAAAAATTCAAACTGTAGGTTTTAAATATATACCAATAAATCCCAATAGCCCTATTCTAGGTAGTTACATCAATAATATGTTAAGAAACATGTTTGATCATAGAGAAAAATATCAGCATTTTAAAAGGAATAAGGCCTCTTAAATACACTCCGACCACGTGAAAAATACGTTCCAGTGATTGTAAAAAACTCGAAACATGGAAGAAGAAAAAATGTATCGGGAGAAAGGTATTGTTTGGCGCACATGTAAAGTACCGTAATATTTTACAAGGAATTCAATGCATGTGCCTCAATACCTCAAAGGAGGCGTGTTTTACGTACAAAAAACGCTTTTTAAGTGGAGCCAAAGGAATAACTTTGTTAAAAATAAAATATGGTTTTTATTTCGGCAATCGGCGGGGATTCATTGTGCTGAAAACTTGAGAATTTTCCGCGAAACATTTTTTCTCAATTGAGATATTTTCGTTCATAACCTTTTAATATATTGACGTCGATTTGGTATAACCATCGCTTTTAACTCACGTTTTGAATGAATTTATAAATGTACTAGCGACCCGCCCCGGCTTCGCACGGGTGCAATGCTGATAAATTATGCATGTATTATACATATAAACCTTCCTCTTGAATCACTCTATCTATTAAAAAAAAACGCATCAAAATACGTTGCGTAGTTTTAAAGATTTAAGCATACAAAGGGACATAGGGACAGAGAAAGCGACTTTGTTTTATACTATGTAGTGATAATAAAAATACAGAGTGACTTCAAATTTTATTGGTGATACAAAATTAATGGTTTGCCAACTTAATTCGCAATCTAAACCCCTGTAATAAGTCTCATGCCTCTAAAGTAATCAAAAGTATGTTATTTTTAAGTTATAAACTATCCCATTTTATAGGCTTGATCCAGTTATCCTACCACTACGATTTTAATACGGTGAATAGAGACTAAAGTACTATGTGTGACCTTACAAACGGTCCGGTAGTTTTGAATTTTTGATATGTTGTCTAGGATGGTTAGTCAGTGTTTAAAATGCAAAATGCACAATTCCCCCCCCTCCGCGCCCGCCGCCATATTGAAAAAACCGGCACTTTCTTCATATTTTTGCTCATATCTTCCTTTAGGAGCATTTTAGCTAGAAGAAAGCTTAGTATAAATGTTATAGAGAGTTAAATTTACTACATTTTCCATTTTATATTGTTTTTCTAGGACAGATAGTTACGGAGATATCTACATTTAAAAAAACGTAAAAAATCCCAATTTCCTACTGAAAAACAAACTTCTGGATTATATCTTCGTTTAGAAGCATTTTAGCTACAACAAAGCTTGGGCAATGTTGTAGAGAATTAAATTTACTATAATTTACACTTCAAATTTTGTTTCAAGGACGGTTAGTTACGGATATATGCACATTTAAAAAACAGGAAAAGTCGAATTTTCCGAAAATTTCTGAAAATTCTTGGTTTAGAACGCTGTCATTCAGTTAGGGACTTGTCTAGGACAAATTAAAGCATGTAGGAAATATAATTGCTTATAAAAGTCATGTCCATTTTTACATACATTTTCGGAAAATGTAACTTTATTTTTTACATATCTCCGTAATTATCTGTCCTAGAAACAAAATTTGAAATGTAAATTATAGTAAATTTAATTCTCTACAAAATTGCCCAAGCACTGTTCTAGCTAAAATGCTCCTAAACGAAGATATAATCCAGAAGTTTGTTTTTGAGTTGAAAATTGCAATTTCTTAAGTTTTTTTAAATGTGCATATCTCCGTAACTATCTGTCCTAGAAACAAAATATAAAATGGAAAATGTAGTAAATTTAATTCTCTATAACATTGTCGAAGCTTTCTTCTAGCTAAAATGCTCCTAAAGGAAGATATGAGCAAAAATATGAAGAAAGTGCCGGTTTTTTCAATATGGCGGCGGGCGCGGAGGGGGGGGGAATTGTGCATTTTTCATTTTAAACACTGACTAACCATCCTAGACAACATATCAAAAATTCAAAACTACCGGACCGTTTGTAAGGTCAAAATCCTTTATTCACTGAATTATTTAAAACAAAGAGGTTTAAAGTATCTACTTCAAAACAACATTTTCCTCTTCGGTTATCATTTGACATAAAGTTCATGAAGTAAACGTGTTTTTATTACTAATTGTCACTTATCAATGAAAAATTCATGCATTGCCTTTACCCCTAACACTAACATTCAAAGAATAGGATAGAGTCAAACCACACTCTTCCAAGCAAATGAACTGTCAAACCATACAAAGTGAGTCAGTTTGTATGGTTTGACAGTTCATTTGCTGAAAAGTTAACGTGATTTTACTCTGTTATCTTTTTATTTTACATTGCGAAGTACAGTGCTTAAGCACTCAGGAATTATTTCAATTAATTTGTTGTAAATTTCGACTGACGTAATTAACGTAAATAATAACGAGTGACAGACATGACAGTTAGCTGTTGAATTTTGGGTAAACATTAGGTAATCACACATTCGGATTTGAATAATTTGTTCTGTTAGAACATTAACGATGAAATAATTGACTTAATATAAAATATTATTTATCATTAACTGGGCCACAATCCATTTTGTATTACCAATTTGAACTCACCCTGTATTTTCAACTGTGCCGTTGAATATTCTATTGAATGTCTGATGATTAAAAGGCAATATCTCTGAGGAATACAGACTAAGTAATTTTTCATATTTTATAATTCCAGGTGATTAGGGGACTTGATGTTTATTAAGAGAGAAAACTCATTATTTAAATTTACTCCGTATTCATTTTTAACCGACTTCAAAAAAAGGAGGTTTCCAGTTTGAACTATGAGTACGTATGTATCTCAAAATAGATTTTTTTACAACAATTAAACATTACGGAATGGTTTGATCAAATAAGATGCTATGATTAAAGTACTTATCTATTTTTTTATTAGATATATGCTAAACTATCTTAAAAAAAAAATATCAGACAGCCTCACACAAATCGATCTAAATCCCCAAATTAAGCTCAAGCCGGCTTGTGTTATGGGTACTAGACGACGATATACATACTTATATAGATAAATATATACTTAAATACATAGGAACAACCATGACCGAAGCACAAATATTCGAGTTCATCACACAAATATTTGCCCTGGCCGGGATTCGAACCCGGGACCGCCGCTCAGTAGGCAGGTGCTTGCAAACTGAGCCAACCGCGTCGTCTAAGTTAGGTTTTTGTTTTTGTTTTATACTAAAACCTATAAAACCTAATTATTACAAAATATAGACACATTGTAAAGCATAAATACAAGGAACTAATTATTAATTACTTTTATTTTCGGGTCATTCCCGATTTTAAATGCCAATCATATATCTCCGTTATATGGCCGTGATGGTTAAGTCAATATAATGAATTGGGGATATTGAATTAAAAAAGAAAACAATAAATTAGTTCCCGCAAAATTGCGGACCTCGCGCTTGTAATAAAATTACTTAACGTATTACTAAAGTTCTATCAACTTTGGAATTTCTTCCCCGGGACGAAAAATAATATTTCATTCAAATAGTTATTTTTTCAAGAAACTTGAGAATAATTTAGGAAGAGTCCATAACAACAATCCATCTTTCGCTAGTTGAGGTTTAATTTTCGGTTCTTCTGATATTTATGAGGGAACTTGTTTCTCCTCGTGATTTACTGAAGCCTATAGTTTACTCTTTTAATTAGCATTATACAAATACAATACAATTATACTTAGTTCATAGTTTTTTATTTTCTTAGTTTGTCACTATTTGTATAATTATGTTTTGTTCCCGATTAAATGCTTTTTTTTCTTCCTTTTATTTCAAATAGATTGTCTTTTGAGATGGTTCATTATGATTCTTAGCTATATTTGGATGTGTCGGAATTTTTAAAATGTTGAATTTAGGTTATTTAACACCGTCGTCATTCCTGAGCACATAGGATCTGTTACCGAACGGCTGTTTATTTATTTATTTAATCTTTATTGCACAAGAAAACTCACCGTACAAAATGCGGACTGCCATGATGCATTCTCTACCAGTCAACCTTATTATATATTAAGAAAAACTGTCGCGATACGCAGTGGGGACTTATTTTTCATGACGGGATTTTTCGGCTTATAATTAGACATTATTAAATAAGATCTGTCGTGCTATGATTAAAGGTCGTATCTATATATGGATTTCAAAGTAGGTAAGATATGACTTTTTACTGTATCACGGTAGAGATATAGGAACACAAAGAAACCTAAGTACTTACTGAAGAAAATTGAACCGATGCTGAGTTGTTTTAGTAAACCAAAAAGACTTAAGTTAGCTATCTAAGTTAAATTGAGAAGAATGTTCAATTTAGATCACCTTGGGTGTTATTGTATAATTCCTCGATCATCCATCGTCGTCATGAAAGTGGACACAATTTCAAGAACAAGTCATCTTCCGGGTTATTCTACAGACGTTAACAGTAAATAACTATTAGATTGCATCAGAGTAGCGGTTGTGCTCACACGCAAAGGTAATTTTACCTATTATTGTTATATCGTTGACGAGACCCTGCAGGCAGTGCGGTGTGTTTACCAGATAATTGCGATTCCTTGCTGAGACAAAATTTTGTGTGTGTGTGTGTGTGTGTGTGTTTTTTTTTCAGCACAATATAGTGGCTCCTCTTCTCATGATGGTAAGCAAAAAGGGGAGCCCAAGTCGCAATGGCAACTGACAAGCAACCATGCCTCGTCAGTTGACACTGCCACATGCTGGCCCGAGAGATGCTTTATCACGCTTCGCTCGTGTAGACATTATTAATCCTATTAAAATATTCTTGATTAATTGGATACTTGGTGCCAAGTGTTCAAACTAGTTTAATGCAGTCTACCATAGAGTGAGCATACCCAAACATGCGTTCTTGTTTCTGAGACAGGCGGGAAAAAAATACCTGGAACTCAATATAGTTACTCGATAATAAGATCGCTGTTGGCAACTATAGGATGATTAATGTTATGGTGTTCATTCACCACGCCTGTAATGTAATTAAAAACAAATTTATTCATATAAAACAAATCAAAATTCCAGTTGTTTTTTGTTACATTACAAGCGAATCCTCGCGGTGAGTAGCACCCTTAGGCATAGGTATGAAGTCTAAGAGATAACGTTTCTCGTCTTTTAAAACTCGCCAGGAGGTAAAAATACCTAATTCTAGTTACATTTCTTCTTGAAAATATTATTATAACTTGGGATATATTTTATTTTCAGTAAAACATAAGAGGCCTAATACAAATCCTAAACGAACTCAACAGCTTTAAGTACTGAAATAAAAGTTGCAAGCAAAAAACGGGAAACACGAAACTTCCCCGCAATACAGCGGCTTTGTTAAAAGTTTAAATCTGTTTGCCGTGGTGGAGTATTTCGAGAATCAGGGAAATTACGTTTAATTAACTTTATAATGTTATTTTAGCCTGTTGCTGGGGACAGTGAGTTAACTGTGCTCCAATTTTAAGTACAGAACTACCGTGAGAGTCGGACATTTAATAATGAGTGACTGGGTCCTTGCAAGAAAAATGGTCCGTTATGTGCGTTTAAATATCTTCGCACAGCGTGAACGCACTAAGACTCCGTACGCGTCACACTACAATTACCACAAATACCTACAAGGGTGGGCATTGAGTGTCTTAGTTTTTCATCGCCGTATATCTCTAATTTTTCGAAGCGCGTGAGCGTTCACAATTCCTTTCAGGTTTGGGTTAAAACTGAAGAGAGTCTGTAACGAAAAACAAGTAAAAAAAATAACAGTAATCAACTTAACCTAAATAAAAGTAACTAACTAAAACCGATGTCCCCCAGATCATGGCCCTGCGGCAGGGTACCCATGATGCCGGCTACGTTCCCTCGCTGAATAGCCAAGCTAATCTTATGGCCGAGGAATGAGCTCTGTGGTCCGAAGAACATTCTGGCAGTTTTTTTATTTTTTTATTTTAGTGTAAATTCTTAATGTTCTTATCCGGATCGCGTAAGAACGAGCGTATGGTATAAAACGCGAATTGCATTCTGATAGCTCACGCAACGGTAATTATTCATTTGCCAACATTAAACACTATCTATCCATCAGCCACAGACATCCACTGCTGAACATAGACCTCCCCCATAGCTGGCCACAAAGTGCGATCCCGTGTAGGTCGCATCCATTGACTTCCCGCTACGGTGGCCGTCCCATGCTGCGCTTTCCTATTTTATACGTGGTCGCCACTCTAGGACTTAGCTGCCCCAACGGCCATTAGTTCTCCGGGCTACATGGCCTGATCATGCCACAAGCCTGGAATCCAAGCTGTCGATTACCTTGGTTCTTCTGCAGATATCCTCATTTCTGAACACATTAAACACTAGCCATACTGTATCATCATCATTAGTCTCTCTAGTGAACAGTTCTAGATCCAACATCGGCTCAACATAGCCTTCAATTTGCGCATCAACCCCCATTAGCAGACTCGTTAGTCTGACACCGAGCTGATAGTAGGTAATTCTTAATTTGCTAACATTAAACACTAGCCATAGGTACTGTATTATCATGGGGTGTGTAATGATAGATATAACAACGTTAATATTATATCATAAGTTGTTATAGCGACCGTTACGCACCGATTATCATCGTTAGCCTCTCTAGTGAACAGTTTTAGATCCCACGACGGATCTCAACATAATGCCTTAAATTTGCACATTAACCTCCATTAGCAAGCTCGTTACTCACGTAGCTAACTAGGTTTACACCCTATCCTGCGGCTGACTAGCACAGTCAGCAAAAAGTACCTGAGAATGTTAGTATGCAATGTGCCAGCACGTCTAGCATAACTGTGACACGCGACTCTGTCGCGCGTAAATTACTACCTGTCACTTTCCTTTCAATACGGTGTGAGCAAGACAGGTGACTCTAAGTCGCGTTACAGGCGAAGTCGCGGCGTTATATGCTAGCCCCGCAGTAGTATTTATTAGCTACTTTTAATACTGACCGTACCGATGACAGTGGAATATAAATCTAAATATCCTGTGGACACGGATACGAAACGTGAACAACGAGAACCTTGTGAAAACCGTGCTTCGGAGAGTGTAATAAAAAGAAACCACAAATCGCACTTTATTAAAACAAAATTAAAGTCCCTTCGAGATCATGAACGTCATCACGTTCAAAATGTCGGATTTAACAAAACTAATTTTCAAAACAATTTTACAATTGTATAAGTACAGATTATGCACTTTATTATTAAACAGCCGCGAGGCGCGAGGTCTACGCGCCATTAAGGAGATACCCCAACATTGCGCGACAGCGGCAGCGGTGCGCGATACGTATCTCGCTCACTCTTATGGCCGCCACGCTCAAACTCTCGCTTAACCGCTCGTCGCGTCGCTGCCCGTCTAGCACAACTTGGTTTCGCGACTCTTCTCGCGCGACGTAGCAGCCCATCACTCCCACAGTACTGTGAAAAGAGAGACAGGTAATATATCTCGCGCGAGACAGAGTCGCGTGTCACAGTTGTGCTAGAGGTCGAGGTGCGCAGTCGCGGCATCTCCATTAGCGCGCAATCTCGACAATTGTTGTTAAACGAGCCTCCGCCGTCCGCGGATTGAAACTTAAAGCAGTTTTAAACGCCGTACTGGCGCCATTAAAATTTAATATTTCAGTAATAGGCCATATTTTTGCAAAGTTTCACCGCTAGAGACGCCATAAAAACAAAGTCTGTCATTTCGGTATAGGATAAAGAATTCTCTGTATTCTGTTGGCCGTTACATTGTATACATACGCAAAACAATTTTTTTTTGAGTCTGTTCGAAATGACGCACTTTATTTCTAAAATAAACAGAACCTATTAACAGTAGCGTGGTGTCCATAGAGTACGATTTTCACTATAGTGCCTATTTTACAGAATTTTAGTACCTAACTTGTTCTACAACATCCACAATATGGCGTGGGCCAAAAACCAACTTTTTTGGCTATAACTTCATGTATTTTGGCATTTACAGTGTTCCGCTTCTCAGGTAAAGAATAGGCCAGTAGGCAATTTTTTTTGAGGATGTCAATCGATTCATTTTTTTATTGGTATCAAATGTCTAGAGACAATAGTCTCTATTACTTATTAGTAATTTGCCATTTTCACCGTGAAAAAGTGCGTTTCAGTTCCTGGCTGTTATATAATTATTGTTTAGTTTAATTATGAGGATTTTGAATACAATTTCAAAATCTCTTTTGGATTTAAAATAAATAACACAAAATTTGCGTACCTACCTTTGAAGTAGCATATTTTTTTTTTTTTCTTTTTGTCATGACATATATATATACAGTATATTGTATTATTCAACATCCGTCAACACCCCTATTGTTGCTAAACGAGACGCACCGCGCCTTGAAACTTAAGACGCTGGTCGCATTCATTCCCGGTTCCATTAAAATTACACTTTAACGATTTTCGTCTTGGTTTTACTTGAAATCAATTTCCAACCACCAACGGATATGTGACCGAGTCAAATCGCCGAATGTAAAAGGTCATGGTAATTAAGTGCACACACATTCTGAGTATGGCCGAAAACCACTTAAATGGTCTACCTCTTGTTTACTTTAATCGTCTTTTGATTGTTTTGCTTTTATTTGAGATCTTTTTATATTAAACTAGCTGCGCCGCGCGGTGTTACCCGCTCACCCCACGGGAACACTACATTTTTCGGGATAAAATGTAGCCTATGTGTCAATTCAGGGTGTCAGCTACCTTCATACCAAAATTTATCTAAATTGGTCCAGTCGTTTGAGCGTGAAGTAACAAACTCACAAACTTTCGCCTTTATAATATTAGTGTAATATTTTGTTCAATATTTTAAGGTACCTACTCACGATTTCATTTACTTATTTTCATTGTGGAGGTTTTGTAGGTATTCAATTGCTTACCTGAAACAAAAAACAATTATTAGAATATGATATGATAAAACCATTCGTTATTAACTAATAATCAATATGCATGAATCTGATGAATTGATAATTATGACAAATTATAAAAGTTACACGCTAATTATAATGAATTATTTCCTTTATTCATCTTTATACTTAGGCTAGGTTTTTTTTACAATATATTTATATAAAAAGTCAAATACAATAAAGTAATTACAATTACAAAATATAAATACATTATAAAAAACCTAACCTAGGGTGCCGCCGGCAGCGGGGCAGGGCTCAGGCTACCGGTGGTTAGGGCTGCAGAGAGGAACCTCCTGACAATGCGCGCCGTGTCCAGGAGTACCGCCTTCTGTATCTGACCCTTGATCCAGCCATCTAGCGAGAGTCTCTTAAGATGTTTGTCGAGACTCTTCGCTATAAGACCGTTCGCCGAAACGACTATCGGGACAGTGATCGTCGAGTCAACATCCCACAGGTCACCTCGTGAGTCAAGTAAAGGTACTTGCTGAGTTTGTCATTCTCGGCCTTTATGAATTTCTAGCTTTTGCCCGCGACTACGTCCGCGTGGAACTTGGAAGTATGGAAGCAACCTCGTACAACACGATAGATATCCACCTAATCACCTTAATTAATAAAAGGTATTATTAAAAGCGCCTAAGCAAATGTAAGAGCAATTGTGCTTTTGGTCTAATCATTACATTTTCTACAGGGTCATCAATGTCATCATGAATTACTTACTCACTTTTCAATCTTTTTAGGGATAATTTCCAGGATGAAAACTATCCTATGTCCTTCCTCGGATCTTAAACTATATCCATGCCAAATTTCATCAAAATCGATTCAGCGGTTTAAGCGTGAAGAGGTAACAGACAGACAGACAAACTTTCGCATTTAAAATATTAGTATGGATGTGAAATGGCTCTCGGTTAAACTGATATATGGCGAATCATACTTTGAAAAATAGCACATAGAAACGGAATTAAGGAGGAAAATGGAACTTTTATTTTATTTATCATTTACCTTGTCCAAGTTTATCAAAAAATTCCAACAGCAAAGTAATATTTCCGTAGCACAAATATATATCAAATTTTCAAACTCCTGTTTCAACAAATAATTGGATAGGAATGTCACAAAGCAATTTTCCTTAAGAAAGCTGATAAGTATTATATGGACAACGGGATTTTTCAGTTACAATTCAGGATTAGGTTTGAAATAGGATTCCATTCAACATAGTATCGTATCATAGTTCGAGTATCGGTTATTATATAACATAGAAAATAAATAAGAACATGTATCATTGTAAAAACTACAGATTTAGCTAACTCTATTTCAGTAATTTCTGGTCAAATTTAACGTTTTTAGGGGCATCTGTTTGATATAGCATTACTATATATATATTATAGGTGTGAAAGCAAAAAAAACTGTCAGGCCATTAATGTCCTGTCTTTGTGTGCTTTTATGGAATACACATTTTTCTTTCTTTTTTTCAAACCGATTGCAATCCTGTCTGTTTGTGTCAATTAAGAGGGCAAACAGGCCACACGATCAAAGACCTTTAGCGGTCGGATGCAGCACGTGACGTCACTAATGCACATTCAAACATGCCGTCGCGACGCGTCGATTAGAACGTCTGATAACTAATAGCTTGGGTGTGCAACCCGTGTATGATTATGTAAAATTATTGATTAGAGCACATGTCTCGCACCAACTGTAAGGTAATGGATGGTTTTCTATCGAATTTCTACGACATAACACATAGCACGCAGAGCAGATGGCCGATGGGGTCGTAAAGTGCTCGAGTGGAGACCTCGGACCAGCAAGCGCAGCGTAGGACGTCCACCTACAAGATGGACAGATGACCTTATAAAGGTCGCCGGAAGGCGCTGGATGCAGGTCGCTTCCAACCGGTATATATGGAAGTCCAAAGGGGACGCCTATGTTCAGCAGTGGACGTCCTATGGCTGAGATGATGATGATGATGATGATGACTGTTCTGAAGTCTATCATTCAGGAATCACTCTTGCAACTCTTCTGATTTTCGCAAAAATGCAGGAGAACTGGATTTTATTTATTGTTTGTGTAAACTGCGACGCGATTGTCCGACGCTACGCGCGCTATTCACAAAATTTCATAAGAATCGGTTGAGAAATGCGACCTCTTGGCGAGAACAGCCGGAAAGCGTCTCGCTTGACATACACACATCTGGACATACGAAATTATTTTGGGCCAAGCTGAAATGGAGACGCTACGCTCTCTAGGTCAAAAACGGGAAGCGAAGTACTTTATAAAATACAAGCGACCCACGGCTTCGCACGGGTGCAATGCTGATAAATTATGCATGTATTACATATATATACATATATATACCTTCATCTTGAATCACTCTATATATAGTTTTACAGATCTAAGCATACATAGGGGCAGACAGCAGGAAGCGAATAAAGTACATAAAATAGTATAACGTAATGAGGAATAAGATCTAATCTAACTAGTCTTGAAAATTACAGGCAGGCTACTGAGAATCTTCTCAGAGAAACGTTGAATGTGGATCTTCAGTGTAAAATACAAGGCAAAGACGCCGCTGCACCCCGATACACGCTCGACCACTCGAAGGGATAAAAAAAATATAAAATATTTAACTTAAAAACTTCCGTGAGTCTTAAATATAATATTCGAGTTAAACGACGTGAGTAAACCCGTTGTAAAATATTGCCTATATGGCATGGCATTGAAAATATTTTTGTAAAAGTAATTAATATTGATACAAAGATTAAACATAGTTATGAAGGCAAAATGTTACATGATAGACTGAAATACAGTGTGATGCTTGATGAAGATCTCTACAAAAAACTGAATCAACATATGATTCTGCCAGCTTCATTAAATGTCTCTAAAACCATAAAATATTTCAACACATCTCTGTTGTGGCAGACGAGATTGAAAGCGATTACCGTCGCCCATAGACACCTCCAACACCAGAGGAGTCACAAGTGCTTTGCCGGCCTTTCAGGTGGGAGTACGTTCTTTTCTTGAACGTTTAAAGGTCGTATCGGTACATATGCTCCAACCATTTCAAGGTTTCGTGACATAACTTTGGATCGATTACAGTTATTTAATTGCTGTTGGGCTAGGTCGGGGATGTCGACCCAAATGCCATGCGTGCCAGCGCCACAAATGCTTGGAGGCAAAAAATCTAGTTCGTATCAACTAAGAATGTTATTGCAATCAATCAAAAAGTTAGTTTTGTGTTACGCTAATATTTCATTCGCTAGCAGAAATTATCTCTGTTTTTTTGCAATATTCAATTCGCTAAATAACTGAGATATATGTTATACTTTGTATATTTTTATATTGCAAACGTTACATGAATATAAACAGACAGGTTGACACAACCAGTTACTTTGTGCTATATCTCATTGTAAGTGCGATTCAAAGAGTAAAGCACAAAGAAAAATAAATTGCGCTCACTTATGGCCAGGAACTACAAAAGTGAAAAGAAGAAAAAGGTTGTAATTATTATCCTTCATTAAAACACATGACACATAATTTATACTGTAGCAGGTTCATTATTTAATGCTTACAAACACTCGTACTCATGCGACTCACTTCCTTCCCCAGATAAAAGATAAGCCACTTTAATTAACTTGTAGTGTTATCATGTCCGCCAGCGCATCCGGCTCTCTACGTAAAATAAAGTACCCTCTAGTTAGGTATTATGTAGTATACGGCTGTCTGTGTCGCGCGGTGTCTAGAGACTGACGGTTAACATAAGTAAGTAATTAAGCAATTACAAATACAGTAATGAACTGTCGCTCGCGGTATTTCCGGACGGATACGACCTTCAAACCTTAAAGAAAAGGGACTCGCACTTGTGACTTTTCTGGTGCTGCAGGTGTCCATGGGCGACGGTAATCGCTAACCAATATAATTTTAGCTGCTCAATATAATTTTGACTCATCAGCCAACTTTTTAAGGGACAAGGCAACTCATTCCACAATTTCACTGCGCGTAAAGTGGAAGATTTGCTCTAAGTGCGCGACTTGCTAAATGGTACAGTCAGAGTGAGGTTTCTATCCTTTGCAGTGGCGTGCACCTTATAAAGACAAAAAGACACTGCCTACCCTAGTTGATTACAGAAACGAAATATATAATTTATTGTTACAAACATTACCTTTTTATAAAATTATATAAAACAAATGTACAAAAATAATCAATTTGCGATCCGCGCCATCTATCGAGTCGGTGCGCCAAAATTACGCACGTATTGGTCCATTCCGTGGAGATTGACTTGAAACATTCCGCGGCACTAGCGCCGCTATGCGCCGTAAGCGGTAAAGACAGGCGATTTTCTGTCTAAATTTATATTTGTGTGCCTCGTGGTAACACGGACCGCGTGTGTGTGCGTTCTTATAAAAATATTGCACACAATAACAAAACTCACGCACACATATACAGAAGTAAGACATTGTCTCATGTCTTTTACTTCCTTACGGAAGTAGGATGTTTCTGACCCGCGACTCGCGCGAATACCGCGACGCCCGATGTTAAGCGAACAATTCCGAACGGGTAGCCTGTCTCGCTCTCTCCTTAGCTATTATTTGTAGATTCGAACTTCCGATGTTGACTATGTAACGAATTTAAAAAGGCGCTTTTCTGTAACTTTAATTAGCGCAAATACAATACTATTTAAGTTTGTCGTATTTTTGTTACCTATAGGTTTTGCATATTTGGACGCCATTATTGTTTGTTTTGATTATTACGTGTGATAGTGGTGACTAGTTAATAAGCGAATAAAAGTTTTTAGTGTATTCTTAAAAGTTGTCTGAAAATGGATAATTTTAATGGTGATAATTGTGGTGGTGTTTATTGTTTTCGTTCGTCAGTTAATAGAGGAAATTATTTAGAGATGGTCGATTTGCTTGATATTTGAGAAGACGAAGAAAAAAAACTGTCCCGCAGTATTTCTGTAAGTTATTAGGTTCTCAAAATTTTGTGTCTACCCTGTCGTAAAACTCTGTGCACGCCACTGATCCTTTGGAATGCAACAACAAACAGTTCAAGGTACCAACTGATGCGACTCACTCCCATCTTAAGATTAAAAAAAAAACTTGTAGTGCTTTTATCATGTCCGCCGTTGCATCCGGCTCTGAGAGAGTCTTCGTCTAGCGTAAAACTAAGTACCAGTTAGGTATTATGTAGGTATACCACCGTCTGCGTTGCTCGGCGTCTAGTGCCGGTTAGTTATGTGACATTAAGACGTGAAACTCTGTAGACAGAGGCGCATGATAGTTGCAAAGTTAGTGTTCGTACCTACAGTGTATAACGAAAACGTCATGTTAACAGTGAAATATTACTGCCACAGAGGGATACTGCATCCCACAGTGTTACCAAGTGCCGGCTGTAGTTTCAATGTACAACTAATTATAATATTATTAAAATTGTACAAATCATTGTTTACACGCAGTGTATTCATCTGAATACACTGCGCGTGTATTCAGATGGATACACTGCGATGAATACACTGCGACGACTGCAATGAATTGGAGCAAAGAACAGCACAGATCTTTGAAAAAGACTTTGCGTGTGAAGTTTCTTGTTTAACTATTTCTGTCTAAACAAAATAGATGTGAGTGTAAAATAACATAAATGTTTGAACACATATGTATTATCTACGGGAAAAAATATAAGGGCCACGTAATTTTAAACTAACGAAATACAGCCTTAATTTAATAAGGACAAATATTAATTCGGAATTGGAAATTGCGTAGTTTTAACCTACTATTGTGCTGTTTCCTCACAGCGCTGTTATATGAAATACTAGGTGCCCGCAACCTCTCCCGCATATTTTTTCTTTACTGATAACTAACTAAAAATTCGTCCAGCCGTCTCCGTGATGGGAACAAAGGAAATAACAGATGGCGCCGCGCGCCCATACAAAACAAAACACGATCCTGCATCACGCTATTAAGATAATAATAAATAAATCATTTATACATTAGCTCGTTAGTTTGGTACCTCTTTCTAAGTATACTAAGATACTTGTGTTAAGAGGCACCGCATTTTTCCTAAAATCATGACCTCTTTCCATAGAAAGCTAATTTTCAAAACAAATCTAGCATTTTATAATAGTACATAGTAGATTGTACATAGGTATTCATCTATATGAAAAAGACGAAATTGTAAAGCGTGTAATATTGAAGTAGGCCTTATTTTCTTTTGAGCAGGACCTATAGTTTAAGCAATACGATCCCTCGTATTTCTGGCCGATTGATGAAAATAATTACCGCCAGATGTTCTAGGCCCAGCCAGTTTGTTGTTAAAGCAACCTTTAAGGCTTCATCACAAAGCCTACAACTATCCAAACGCATATCTCTACGTAGATAAACTCTACAGACAAAATTTTCCTGCGGCACTAATACAAGGATGATTATCCCAAAGCAACTTTCATACAAAATACAGACGATGACTTTCTCTGTATGCAAAGGCCCAACCAAATGTAAGCCACATGCACTTATGTATGTTTCAATGAGCTCAGAAGCATTTTAGACGGACAGACACGGCATAAACACTCGAGGGCGGCGCGCCGCATCGATCCAGGTGCAAACACTAGTTCAACACTGACATATTCCCAAAGATAGCAAGTCCATGCGACGTTTAAGGCGTATAAGCCTTTTTACTGCTAGAGTAGCGTCCAACACCGACTCAATCCAAAAGAATGAAAGTCTATACGAGGTTCTTGGCGTATACGCCTTTTTAGTGGTACAGTAGTGTCGGATGAGTCTTCCGGGGTGAAGGACCTTGGGGTTTCAAGGGAGCAATATCCGGGCTTTTGTTTCAATGCGAGATGACTATTTTAAACTAGAGTTTTCCTATTCGCAAGTATTTTATTTTGTCTAGAGTCTAGACTGAAGTCCGTTAAACGTTTCATTAAAAGCTGAAAGACGTCAACCGCTGGATATTCAAATCATTTCCTTTATTGCGAAGTAGCACAGAGACTAATTCTATTCTTTATGGTGTTTAGTCTTTTCGCCTGTTTCGCAAGTTCTCGTTAACCTGATACGTTGGTGGCAAGAAGCCTGTGCTATCTCTCTAATTACTTAAAAGTTACTCTCTAGTTGATCAAAGTTGGCTTTAATTATGTGGTATATAATTGAGTTTGCCTCCTCTTAACCTTTGCAGAAACCTTAATTACTCGTAAGTTGAAATTAGCTAACGATTAAGTTTGAGGTTACATTCTGGGATACATGCACGGCATGCAGTAGATTAAATTACTATCATTCTGTAAACAGACGACAGGCAGAACAAGCTTTTGCGTACGTGAAATTTATTTCGAATTAAAACTTATTTCGAGTTCGTCACACAAATATTTGCCGTTGCCAGGATAAGGAACCCAGGAGCGCCGGCTCAGTAGGCGGTTGCTAACTACTGCGCCAACCTAGTCACCAAATTATAATAATATTAACGTCACCCTAGGCCGTAAGTGGGATTTTCGCCCGCTAAGGCAAGACGTAAAACTTTAGACAAACCACGGGCGGTTATTCGTAAAGCCCCAGGTCGCATATTTATGGCCCTCACCTTAAGTTCGGGCAGCAAACACCAATTTCACGAATTCGCCCCCCAGTTATGTAATGTACTATTATTGTATTTTACTTTCTATATATATTTGTGAAAAACAAAGGATTAGGTATGACAAATAAAGGAAATAATAGAAACGATACATAATCGACAGAACTTTGCGACATCTTCAACTGAACATTATCGCGTCTTTATCGCGACCATGCATTATTCTGTAGCACAGCTTATGGAGATTCATATGATCATGATCATGCATTAACAAAGCTCTCACACCCAGAACGGTCCATGAACCACCGATATCTCCTGTACTTACGACATTCTTGTATTCGCGGCAGCGTAGACGATAGAAGTGGAGTCAAGATGGATTCTGCATCGCTGCATAATAATCTGCCCAACTAACACAACTTGGCTTAACGACTCCTTTCACGCGACATAGCATCGCCCGTCACTCTCTCACAGTAATGTGACGACAGAGACAGCGGGAGAAAGAGTCGCGTGTCACAGTTGTGCTAGGGGTACCGGGATCGTAAAATGCGAGCAATTTCATTGAAGTGTTAGGGTTGTCACTGGTGTCATAAGTCATTTCAATCGATTCTGCGATCCCAGACAATTTTACCCTTTAGCCTCACTGCACAGAAATGTTAATTGGTAACCAACTTCGAGAAGGAGGTTAACGTATGGATCTGTCCTAATCGTTATGTTAACTAAATATTCACAAATGTTAATTGTAATTTTGTAAAGATTCCAAAATAAATAGTGTGTAATCATTATTTTATCCTCTAAAGTTATTATGGTTTTCATAAGACATACTTGTTCTGTAGTATTAAAATTTAGTAAAAACGTCATAAAAAACTACAGAGTTGTAATAATATATGCGGCTATTAATCTGACAAATAAAGCATTGTAACAAAGCAGAAACTAGTAAGCAAAATTACTGTAATTATTTCATCTTCTTCTTCGTTACACTCTTTACAGAGTGGTCGTGGCCATTATGCATTTGTGGAGTTCTGAGTGACCCGTTTGACGACGCGTCGCCACTCGTCCCGTAGGGCCGCTTTCCGAGAGCATTCATTGACGGTAGCCGACACACTGGCTTTGATCTGGTCGGTCCATCTGATCAGCGATCTTCCTCTCGCTCTGACACCTTCCACTCTCCCTTGAACAACGAGGCGTTCTATGGACGTTCCGTCTCGCCGAGACACGTGTCCAAAGAAGTTGAGGATGCGGGATCTGACGACAGAGAGCAGACGCTCTTTAATTCCAAGCTCCTCAAGAATTGAGACGTTGGTCCGGAACTCAGTCCACGATACACCAAGCATCCGTCTCCAGCACCACATCTCCAGTGCATTGACTTTCTGCTCTTCTGCCGCCGTTAATGTCCATGTCTCAGCCGCATACAGGAATATGGGAAATATGAGGGTTCTAACAAGCCTGGTTTTAGTGGCCCTTGTGATATTACGGTTCCTCCAAACCCTTTTCATCTTGTCCATAGCAGACCTCGCAATGGCCATACGTCGTTTGACCTCATCTACGCAGCCTCCGTTGTTTGTGATCAATGCCCCCAAGTAGATATATGACTGTACTACTTCACAATTCGCAATTTCTGTAACCTCGGGCGAATTGTTGTTCGCACGATCGACAATCAACATTTTTGTCTTGCTGCGGTTAATCCTCAGGCCAAACTCTAAACTGACGTTCTCCATTCTATAAAGCATTATTTCATACCCATTATATTTAAGCTAACTTCTTCTTCCATCTAATTATTGCAGAAATTTCTAGATATACACGATGATTTTTAATCGGTTATCAGGTACCAACTTTTCTAACTCAGTAATTGATGGCGGTCACGTTGAAGTCGTAATTACATGAAAACAAACTTTTATTTTTCTATGATAATTTTTATTTTGAAACCAATTTTGTCTTAAATTCCTTGTCACCGAACTAATCTGTATCGGTGTGCTTACAACCTCTTTAATAATTTAATAGGAATGCCAATTTATGAGTAATAACTTGTCATTACATAAACAAAGTCGTAGAAAATTTCGTAAAATTTCCCGCCAAAGCGATGACACTTGACGTAGGTATCGTACAGTCGAGTTCATTTACAACACGACCCTATTGTCAGGAGCATAAAGTCGTGTTCAGATATTTTTGTTCTCGTAAGTGTGTAGATGTAAATGAACTCGACTGTACTTCAATAATTTATGTAGGATGACCATGGTTATTAGTTTTAATTATGTTTTAACTTTTAATTAATTTAACAGGTAATTACGCGGGACCTCGCGTATTAAGTTTAATTTTAGCTAAATATTAATATTTTTCTACTCTCGATCACTGATTAAAAATCATCGTGTATATTTATGACGACACTACGTGTACATAATACTTAATTCCAGGAACCTAAATTTTCCAATCGCCACAAATTAGAATTTAAACAATAGGTACCTAAGCCAAAAGCAAACATAAAACGAATTTTATTGGTCAATTTAGTAAAGCCGGGCGTAATAATAAATTAACGAATTACAGCGCAGTACTAAACGTGAAAACTCGTTACTAAGTTATATTTTATAATTATTCTGCTCATTTACGGCTGAATAAATATTTTCGTATTACACTGCTCGGCCTTTTAACTGCAAGTTTTAATTTAATAGGCCGGATTCGATTAAACTTTTATTCGAATAACGTCTATTCACAGATATAATCTCTCCCCCCCTCTCTCCCTCTCTCACCCCGTAATCTATCTATTTATCAGCCACACACGTCCACTGCTGGACATAGGTAGCTCGCCACAAAATGCGATCCCGTGCAGACGGCATCCATTGACTCCTCGCTACCCTCACGAGGTCGGTCCGTCTAGTCGGGGGCCGTACCAAGCTGCGCTGCGCTTTCCTATACGTGGCCTTTCTAGGCCTTTGCTGCCCAACGCAATGTTCCCTACATGGCCTGCCCCTTGCCACTTCAACCGCGCAATCCTGTGAGCTATGTCGGTTACCTTGGTTCTTCTGCTATCCTAATCCTATCCTTGCTGATATCCTCATTTCTGATTATATCACGCAGGTAAGTTCAACTTCGAGAAGAATAAATAATCGACGAATTCAACCCCAAGCTGAACCTAATTTCCACTGACTGTCTTCAACTTCCAACAGGTCTATCGAAAACACCTACAACGATTACCGTATTCAATAAAAACTCATCACAACAATGTAGTTAAGGACTTACCAATTTCTGCAAAATAGCCGTAAACATTTTCCTTACCTGCAATAAAAAAAAATTGTTTAAACCGAAACGAAAAACAAGATAATACCGTACTCGGCACAAACAAGAGAGTATCAAGAAGCGATGTACAGGGTGTTTGCGAAAGATCCGCCTCGCCTAATGGGAGTTAAGGGAACGATGATTAACGATTTAATAAATTCGCACCCCGCCGTATAAATCACTCGCCGCGGTTTAAATGTAGCTTATAACTTGAAAACACGGGAGTTTTTTGGGAACGTGGCCGCTAGGATGCGATAAACACGGCGACTTGCCTTTGTATCAAGGAAAAGCTAATTAAGCCATACGAAGATATTATTCTTTTTTATTTCGCCACTTGAATTTTAAAACGGACCTATTCTATGTCCCACGCCAAACAAATTCATAGCCAGGTGCAGATATTTACGGAGGATATATTCTAATGGTTGGTTTTAAGAATTAAGTTTCCAAGGTGGTCTGCCTTTTGGCCGAATTTTTCGTTGAGTGTTTCGTTTAATGCAATTTTAACTTCGCCGAATGTTATTTATTCCTCTGAAGTCATACATTATTCTTGAAAATATCATTTAGGAAGTGGAGTTATATTCGAAAGTCCACTCAGCCCCGCTTTAGTGAAAAGAAACAGTGTTAACAGAGCGGAAATTCCAAGCACTGTGATTGGTCAATTCACGGTTCGTTCCTCTCCGCTGTGTCCAGCGTCTGAGGAAACGCATCCTAACGGAGATGTCAAGACTTTTCGCGACCAGCGATGCGGCGAGCTGTTGAGCGAGAGATCCGAACGCGGCAATACGACTGAGCGAGACAGTACCGCGCACCGCTGTCGCGCCAAGTCGTAACATCTCTGTGAACTTAAGTAAGTTCACCGCGTTTCCGCTGCAACTCTCAGTCCGTATATTTCCACTTCGTGTACAAGGCTTACAGAAACAAAGAAAACCACACCGAGACACGACCTACGAGGAACATTTACTTATTGTCGCGACAAATTACGCGTTGCCACCTCGATTTGTCTTGGAAACGAAAGGATAATCGAATGTAAATATATTCAGTTCAGGATATTTATTACGCGGTAGCGGAGTGTATGTAATAAAATGTGAATATTTAATTTAACAATGATCTACTAATAATACCAGCACCATAAGATTGAGAGGCAGTAGAAAACACATCAAAGCCCACGGTTGTGAGGGGGCAGGAATTTTCTGAATGAAAATGCCGCACGAAAGAATTTGATAAAAAGACGATTTTCCTTCCTACTTATACTCTCACTCTCCCCTTTGTATTTTGTAAATACTCTTTTTCCTGGTTATGTGTAATTTGTTCCAATTATTCCAGTTGAGTTAGGTACCAAAACATGAGGCAGATAAATAGATAATTAATACTATGGGACAATCTTACACAAATCGACCTAGTCCCAAACTAAGCAATGCTTGTACTATGGATGTTATCTATTAATACATATGTAGATAACATCCATAACCAGGGAACCTATATTCGAAATCATCACATAAATATTTGCCTTTGCCGGCATTCGAACCCAGATGATTATCTTCTTTGATCTTCACAAACGCAGCCTGTGAATTTTATTGGTAACTAGCTGTGCCCCGCGGTGTTACCCGCTCATCCCACGGGAACACTAAATTTATTTGGGATGAAAAGTATCCTATGTCCTTCCCCCGGACTGAAACTATTTATATACCAAATTTCATCTAAATCGGTTTAGCGGTTTAAGCGTGAAGAGGTAACAGGCAGACAGACAGACACACTTTCGCATATATAATACTAGCTGTGCCCCGCGGTGTTTTCCGCTCATCCCACGGGAACACTAAATTTATTCGGGATGAAAAGTATCCTATGTCCTTTCCCGGGTCTCAAACTATCTCCATACCAAATTTCATCTAAATCGGTTCAGCGGTTTAAGCGTGAAGAGGTAACGGACAGACAGACAGACAGACAGACAGACACACTTTCGCATTTATAATATTAGTATGGATTTGCATAAAATGCAACGCAAATTCCCGATCAAAGCGTAAAAAAAAAAACTTTTTTTTTTTAATATAAACGCAACGCCACAAATACAGTTCAAGGAGAAAAAAAAATTTGGTCGTGAATGTCGTGATGACGCGACCGATGGACGCGTGCGCGGCTTTTTCCAATATGATGTATTCCCAGACGATGTGAGCCCATCTAAACTGTTAATTTTGTCTCATTCCCATTTATCACCGTTATGTTATTCGTAGTCCACGACGTGTCAGGCCACCAAGGCTGCAGGAAATTGCTCCTGTCACGGTGGCTGACCCGTGCACCGGCCACGCTTCAATGCTTTGCGGCCTTGTTGTCAGATTATCTTATATTCTCGCGAGAAAAGAACCGTCGAATGAATGAACGGACGAAAAAAGAACAGCGGGGACATTCTCGATCTCTTCTCTCATTCTCTGGAGCCCCTTGGTTCGTAGAAACTTATTACTCATTTATTTCGTCGAATATTTCATTTCAAAGAACTTTTATCCCTCAGTAGTCATGTTTTTTTTAGAATTTTTGCAAAAATATCATCCTATTTAGGTTAGGTTAGATTTGTTTTATAACAATCACAAATAGTTTACGATTGCAAAGAAAAATGCTTTCTACGAAATGAAACATTCCACGAAAAATAATTCTAGGATTCAATATGAAGGGTCTATATTGAGTCCTAGAATGATTTTTCGTCGAATGTAGCTTACGTTCTCGCTGGGTCGTCAGGTCTCGCGAGGGTCACCGAAGAAAGAGCGAGAACACGTTCTCGGTATAAATAAATAAAAATAAATAAATAAAAAAGCCATTTATTCTACTACTTTTACACATAAACAAAAATTAAATAAAATATAGTTTCGCCGCTAAGTAATAGTCGCCTCCTGGGCGTAGGCCCCCCCGTTTCTTTCCATAGCTCTCTATCTCTAGCTTTCCTCATCCAGTGTGGTCCCAGTCTTTCCGTAAAGATGTCGGACCATCTTTTATATGGGCGACCTCTCGGTCTTCTACTGTCTCGCGGGATCCATTCTATGATTGTTTTGGACCATCTTTCGTTGTCCATTCTACATACATGACCCGCCCAGTTCCACGTTCTCGGTATAACCCTACTATAAATAGCAGGGTCACGGTCATCTCAACCGTTCTTAGAAAGACCGGAAACTCCGAACGTGCTAGCTTCATAAGTAAACATTAGTATACCTGCATAATGACAAACTGAAACAAATGATTTACTAATTTTATGTGCCAACTTCACGTAAACTAACTTACTTTTAAGTTCCCATGTAAGCGAAATTTACCAATTCTTATGAGTTAAACCTGAATAAAAAAAGAAATTCGTCTTTGCCTTTGAAAGGGTGACCCATTAAACTGGTTCGCGTTAACAATCCGATTATGCATCGATTCCTACCGATTCAATGGTTCGATTCAACTTTGGCTATCGATTTAATGCCATTCAGAAGCCGAGGAAATGTAATTAATGCGATTTGATTAATCGAAAAGGGCATATAAGGATCGAGTTTCGATTCCGCTTGAGCTAGTTTTGATCACATTGGTAAGGTTTGAATGCAATCTTCATTGCTAATGAATTGTAAAGGATGTAGAATCTTATCAAGACTGATGCAAGAATGGGGTGTGATGGAAATGTCGACAGAGGTCAGTGTGGTTTGCCTTCTCGGCGCGTCATTTATTCATCAGTGATGAAATGAAAATCATAAGAGAGAAAGTCCCATGGTTTTAATAATTAATATGTCTCGTAAATTATACTAGATTTGAAGGACATACGATACGTAGGTATCATAGTAGTACCATGGGCTTTTTTTGGAAATAATTGGGTGGTTTTGAAATGACCGAGCGAGCGAAGTGTCTCCGTTTCAGCTTGGTCGAATTTTATTTTCTATGTCCGAATTATGAATTCCGGATGATCGGATGTCCGGTTTTAAGGCTATTCTCGCCTATAGTGCTATCTATTATATTTTTCAAGCGATTCTCATAAAGTATTGTGAGCAGGTTCCATAATTATATGTATTTTTTTTTTGTACATACAGCTTTACGAAATTTTTCAAAATGGCGGGAATATGGGGGTTGAAAATGTAAAAGAGCATATATCAGCCAATTGAAAAAAAAAGGATTCTTATTCTTATTGAAAAAACCGCCACTCGATAACTTATTATATTGTTTTTTTTTGTGAAGAATACGATGCATTGGGTTGGGGTCGTGGGCCGTTGCGACACGACCAACCACCGCGCGTTTATCGTCACGGATTCGTGCTGATTTTGTCCGAACAGAGGCGGAAGGCGTAGCCGAGTACTCATGTGCTGGTTTGCATACTGTTTAGTTTAGGTACGGAACCCTAAAAAAATATTTAATAAGAACCACTGTAACTTAATGCTCATTATTTTTACACATTTTAATTACAGGAAGAGATAGCCGATTGTTTCAAGCGATAATTGCCTTCAACTAACTAAGTGACGTCACGAATCAGTTTTGATAAGCATTACAATAACATTCATTATGGTAATGCGATACGAATCCCCCCGACGAACAACGTAAGTACATATAAGATTCAATGGCGCTTAGGTCGGTTTTGCTAGCAAGATATTATGCGCTGAAATGAATACAGATATTATGCAAACGTTTGTGTCATACTGAAGCGTTGGTTGTTGGTTTGGTTCGATATAATCAGTGAAGCGATAAGTCCCGCAAATTCGCGAAAAGAATACAATGATACGTTACAATACAAGTACTCTTTATTGCACGCCTCATAAAACATTCAGGAAAAATACAACGCAACAAATTACAATTAGAGGTAAACAACAGGCGGTCTCATCGCTAAAGAGCCCTTCCAGAGAAGAAAGTTGTCTTTATACGGCTGAACCAATATCCTTGGTTCAGCTCGTTAAGGGGCTCCCTGCAGAAATCAGCCAATTTGATGATTTTTACATCGTATCTAGTTTGTGGATTATAGAGTTATAATGTCCTATTTAATATATATTGTAGTATGGTCTATGCTTAACACTTTGTAGTGACCCGAATTTTGATTTAACGACTGTGTATTTTATAAAAAAATATTCGGTGAAGGACCAAAAATACACTAATCTCGTTTCTACTTTTATCCCCGGTGTATATGTAGAAAATATCTTACATTTTATTGTTCTAAACCATATTCTACAAAATTTGTTGTGAAGCTTTTTCTATTTTTCTCAATACTTTTCGAGAAAAACGCAAAAAACCGTTTCCACAACTTTTTCCCCGAAAAAATCGTAAACTTTGACGGCCTGTATCTCAAAGTCAGTGACATGTGAAAGGTACTTGATACGGTATTTTGTTGTGGAAAAACTATGTTATTATGATTAGCTATTTATAATATGGGAAAATCTATCGCAACAGATCGAAGGTCTACAAATGAAGCGAAAATTGAAAAATTTAATGATTCGGACAGGATTCGAACCTGCGTTTCCAACCTCTTCGAACCTGCGTTTCTGCGTTTCAGACGTTACTGCTTTAATAAAAAAAAAAAAAATAAGATCGAAGGTCATTGAGAGCGGGTAGCCCCTTAAGGCTGCCTGTCCTCACAAGCGGAGCTGTGTAAATTGGACCAATCACATTCCTAAGATTTAAATGCACTTCTTTTGAGCTTCACGAAGACGCAGCCTGATTGGTTATTTTCTCCGCTCCGCTTTACTGGACACAGGCAGCATGAGACTAGTATCGATCAAGTCACCTTTTAAATCTGTGGATCTGCAACACCTTATCTCCTATACGGATAATCTTTCAATTATACATTTTTTTGTTTGTTTTCTTTGCTATGCATAAAGATAATTGGTTAACTATTCAAGTAGTCATCATAAGTAACGTTAGTTTGCAATATACCTTTAAAATAAATCGTAAGTTGATCGTGTAGTGTTCAATTATAGGATATTAATTACCAATTCAATGTCCCGAAGAAGACTGCATTTTTTTGATAAACCGACTACCCCATGATTCATAACTACCCACATATGCCATATAAAATAGATACTGGCCATAAGGATCTTAGTTTTTGACAAAGGTACAGCTAGCATCAAAATTAGAAGACAATTTTAGTATGCAATTTGACAAACGAAGGCAGTAGTTTAATTTTTAGCTCCTTTCCATGCTGCGTGTATAAACGCGATAAGAAGATAATATTCAATAAGTGTAAAAGGCTCACGTAAAAATTGCCAGGAACGGCCCGACATGTTTCGAACACGTAGGTTATAGGTTATCGCGGGCTGAATTTCCGCAACTGGACGTCTTACCATGCGCCTATTTTGAATATCTATAGTTTTAATAATATTAAGATAATATTCGTATAGCTAAATTACTAAACACGCCTGTTTTCGTAGGCTCCAAATCTACTTAATACAATGACAACAATGACACAACTGCAAATCCCATAACAAAACAACAGCCCAATTTGTCCGAGCCCATGTTGCATAACAATCATCTCGGTTTCTCTTTCCCACGTAGTTAGTAAACAAATATGCGTTATAAGCAGCTAATGTGACCTTATCGCAGTAATGTAAGATCAAATTATGGCGAATTAGAGTCGGAATACATCGTTAAGTTGCTGTGACAGAATTCCAGAGAATTAAATCAAGCGACGGCGTGTACGTCTCGCAACTCTACACAACATCAACTCGACACAGTTGATGTCTGGGTTTATGGTTAGTCTTCATATAAATGAATATCAGACAACTAGGGAATGCAAACCTGTAAATTTATCTATGTATATTACTAGTAATTAACCAGTAAACCGGTAATTTCCAAACAAATATTTACCGGTTTGCATTTCCTATAGACAAAACCTCACACAAATCGATCTAGTACTCCAGTCCCACAGTAAGCTCTATTTACTAGGCTTGAGTTATGGGCACTAGACGACGATAAACATATTTACAACCTACTTATTCCTTAAATTGCTCAAAGCTTAACTGGAAGAGATCCTTTATAGGGATACGTTCGCTTTTGAACGTATTTTATTTGGAATGTAGTCAGTTATAATCAGTTGTTGTGTACAATAAAGTGTCTATATACATACATACTTAAATAGATAAGTACATACAAAACATCCATGACCCAATCACAAAAACCTACTGTTATTTGTAAAATAAGAACCTATATGTTCGTAGCACATGTATAAATATAGTCCTCGCCGTGTCCGGCGACAGCGACTCAGCCAATTATTCTCGTCCGGGTTATGAAAGGCTCTGATGTGACTCGCAAAACCAAACTTTGTCTTGAAGATGCGATTACAAGGTGCGCAATGAAGTTATCCAGCAGGGTCGTAAGTGTAGGAGGGCTTCGGTTGAGTCTTGCGGATATGTCTCTCGGCATTTAGGTCTTCCAGCCGTTGGCGTTCAAATTGCTCCACTTTTTTTGAGACAGTAGAGCGCCATTCCGAATAGCAAGTAGCGCATGTACCCTGTAATTTACCATCAAAATTGTTCAAATGTAACTTGGTGTATTTGTAAATATTCGAGTTCATCACACAAATGTGTGCCCTTGCCGGGATTCGAACCCAGGACCGCCGGCTCAGTACACGCTGCTTTACAGCGCCAACCGCGTCGTAAATGTCTTGAACTTGGCATGTCCGGCACTCAATTACAATGTTGTAATATCAAAACAAGCCCTGGCCGCGACGCGAAGGCTGCCTCATCATCACGCAGATGTAATTGCTTTTATAATTTATAGAAATTACCCTCTGTAAGGTCGTGCAACAATGGACGCTTTCAATGCCTCGTGTCAGGCGTCATCGTCGATAGTCGGCGGAATATAACTCCATGATATAATAGACGAAACATTCGACGAAAAATAATTCTAGAAATCTATTCGAAAAATAATAATTATTTTTCGAATCGAATGTTTCGTCTATTGGCAATTGATGAAAAAAATATTCTAAGTGTCAATATGCCTATATTGACACCCAGAATGATTTTCCGTCGAATGTTTCATTTCTCCGAATAATCATTTCGTGGAAAACATTTTTCTTTGCAACTGTAAACTATTAGAGATTGTTATAAAACAAACCTAATCAATAGGATACCTGCAAGAATTATGAAAAATGTGTGACAACAGAAGAATAAAAAATTTACGAAACAAATTTTCGGCAAGATGAAACATTCGACGAAGCAAGTTTCTAGGAAACAAAGGGCTCCTAGTGCCGGGTCTATATTGACTCCTAGAATTATATTATATCGCTCAAGTCTAGCTACATTTCAATGTTAAACAAATTAGGCCCCCAGGGAATACAAGCTGGAATGTAGAAAATTTCGAAAAGAAAAAAATTGTGCGTGAAGGCCCTCCGCGCGGAAGAAGTGAAACTTCGTAATGTCGAAATAAAAATAAGAAGGGGTAGAAATTGTAATTTCAAAATAGAAAACCTAACAATCAATTGATATTCACAAGAGACGTACCTTGACATAACCTTATATCCGTCGCATTGCCCGTGGGATTGTTGCGTTGAACGTTTCGCAACAGTGCTTTCCTACGAAGTTTCACATCAAAAATTTGCGGAATATTTAGTCCAGTTTCCTCTTTGTTTATATCAGTGGCATTCGCTGATTGTCAACGTATGTTACTCAAAATTAGTATCACTAAAAATCCGCAATAAGGCGTGGGTTGAAACCCTGTCGGGTTATACGTCAATGCACCATTAAAGTATCAGTGCGGCAATCAACCAGAAACCATACGATATTAGCGTTAAGATTGTTAACGCCGAGCCTCATTAGGCCCGCCCGCCGTCAACCAGCAATAATCCTGTTAGCTTGTCTAGTCTACCCTGTGGAATTAGAGCAGCCTGGAATACTTAGAAAATATGCAGGAGATGGACAGAGACAGGCGATATTTCTATTTTATACTAGAACGACCCGCCCCGGCTTCGCACGGGTGCATTGCTGATAAAAATTATGCATGTGTTATAAATATATACCTTCCTCTTGAATCACTCTATCTATAAAAAAAAACGCATCAAAATCCGTTGCGTAGTTTTAAAGATCTTAGCATACATAGGGACAGACAGACAGAAGCGACTTTGTTTTGTACTATGTAGTGATATGGACACCTTGTCACCGTAATTGAGTAAAAATTATTCTATAACCATCTTTGGATGTCCAACTATTCCTGTACCAAAATTGGTTAAAATCCGTCCAGATGATAGGGCACGCGGCTCCAGCCGTACAGTGCCATCTGGTGGTAAAAAAAATTTTTCCTCCCATCCCACCGAAATGGCTGAACCGATTTTAACCAATTTTGATACAGGGATAGCTGGACGTCTAACGATTATAGGACTTTTACCCGACATGGTAAAGAAAAAAATCACGCAGATGACATTCGGACTAATTCTAGTTGAATCATGGAAAACTTCGTTATATATATCATTATATAACTTGCTCAGCCAGACATATGCGCATTATATGGCGATAAGCTAAACGTAGATTGCGGAGTGATGTCATTCGTTACTCATGTAATTGTCTTGTCATGATCGCTACGATTACTCAGGACATCATGCATGTAGTCATAATAAACATAAATATGTTACAATTGTTCCTACTGTTTCTACCTGAAGTATTGAAGCTGAAATCATTCGGAAGCCAAAACCTACCCTAACATCCTGTCCTGCTAGTAGGATAAGAGGCCTTATTCCTTTTTTTATATATATTATATTATGTAAAACATTTATAATTTCAACCAACTTTTTGAAGTGAAAACTACTTTTCCCTGAGTTCTAGATAGTAACGTAGCTATTTCATGCTTTAATTGCGTGCAGTCGAAAAAAATGTTTTTAAAAAACAGATTTCTGCGTGAATATTGTCATTTACGAGTGGTTTTTGAAATAAAAATTATCAATGACTAAACTGTAGGTTTTAAATAAATACCAATAAATCACAATAGTCATGTTCTAAGTAGTAGCATTGAGTAACGGGTGATAACAAAAAAATGAGAATAACTTTCTATGGACCTCAAAACAAGACTATTCACTTAGACAAAAAACTTTGTTTATGAAGTTGTTACTACTTCTTTTGAGGTTCTTAAACTTCATTTGATTTTGTTTTTCAAGCATTAATATTTGTCAAAATGGTGTCGAAACAAGAAACGCTGCGAAAACGGTTGAACATTTTTGTGGGAAATAACCCTATTGTTAGGAATGCCTCGTCGGCCGGGTCCCAACACTGACATCTACGATAGCTCAGGGAAATGTAGAAGAGAAATGGTGTAAATGAGATGGCTCGATTTACTACTGTAGGAAAATAAACGCAAGGATAAACGGAAAAACACTATATATTCAAACACAAAACAATTAACAAAAAATAGAGGATCGGAGTATACTAAAATTAACACACAAAATTAACACGCGAATTTACAATTAAAATCTTAACTAATTTAGTCCTTTACACTGCGGATCGATGATACTACGCACTACTAACTAACAAGATGGTAATACACTTGGATGAAAGAGACTGGTTACAACTTGTATTGGCGGACCGTTGATCTAACGCACTAAACGGAGTGGGACTCTACGTGTTACAAAGTTGAACTTGAACTCAATACTACGGAGTCGTAACTCTACGCAGACTGAAGATGAACTCACTACTACGGAGTCGTAACTCTACGCAGACTGAAGATGAACTCACTACTACGGAGTCGTAACTCTACGCAGACTGAAGATGAACTCAATGAATTCTGCAGAAACGGGCGTCCTTTTATATAATTCGTTCAAGGTTCGTTACATTCTCAGGGGGACGCCCGCTCTGTTACATTTTACTGATTCCTACTTATAATACATCATTTAGCTTAAATTTAACTTATAGCTAACATAAAGGTTTATTCGTGGAACACAAATATGTAAGTGATTTTGATGTGAGAGCTCCCGTTTAATTACAATTAAATAAAATTCACATCATTTCTTTGTCTCGACTCAGAGGCCGTCTCGCTCACACGGGTCGAGATCTACACCTTTCTTGTCCCTCATATCGCGCCGTGCTCGGCGCGTGGTGTTATTTCTTTGTTTGCCGGGCTCGCAGCAAGTTGCGGCCGGTATAATGTATAGAGATTTTACTTGTATGTTCATGAGGAACGTTATTACAAAGTTTCAGGATATTCTAAGTTTTATCCTTAAGTTTTACATTAAATGTAAACAACATGATTCCTTTGTCTCGCGCTGCGAGTGGAAATTACCACGATGAGTCATACTTGTTTACTTTAAGACGTCGTGGTCTTTTAACTATTCTACATACATTATATTTGGGAGCTCTCTTACAGTAATGTTTTCTAGGATAATAAGTGGTACACACACATATTATGGCCGCTTTTTAAGGGCATGAGGTAAATAAGGAATATTATTTATTTATTTTTACTTAGTCTAGTTTCGCCTAGCCGGTACGTACAAATATGTTATTTATTAACCTAAATTTGCCTAGCTGTCCGTAACAGACTCCCCCCGCCGAGCTCCCGCGTAGGCTCGGGTTGCAAGGGGAGGACAGCTAGTTTCCTTGCAGGCCGGCGAAAAATCCCTCTGGTGCGGATTTCGACGTTGCGCACCTCCGTCGGGAACCGGATGCGTAGCCTCGACGATCCCCTTCGGCCAGACGTCGTGCGGCAGCGTGTGGTCAGCCATCACCACGTAGTTGCTTGGCTGGCTCGCCAAGCACGTCGGTCGGCTTCTCGGCAGGGCCCGATGAGTGGCGCTGCAGTAGGCGTGCCCAGCAAAATGATTGGGCGTCAGCGCCTCGTTGTCGGCCGGATCGACGGACATGTGGGTGAGTGGCCGAGCGTTGACAGTCTGCTCGGCCTCGGCGAGCAGCGTGGCGAACACCTCTTCTTTGGGTGCCCGCGTGTGTAGCGTCGCCGTTAGCGCGGTCTTGACATCGGCTGTCCGCGGGACAGCGCGCGTAGCTCGGCCGGGAAGTCCTCTCGCTGCGCCTGTTGCAGCCACATGTGTTCAGCGTTCTTGAAGTGCTTCTGCTGCAGCTCGGTGGGTTGTCTAGTCCGCAGTCGTTCCACGAACTGCAGCATGCGGGCGGTCGTGCCTATCAGTCGGTTATATTTAGAGAACCGACTGACATCCGGCAATGGCGACTCCCATCTTTGTGTGGCTGCAACTTGGGCTTCTGTGTGGTTGTCTTGCGGCGGCGTCGGCGTCTCTCGCGGCCACTCGGAGGCCGGACGTTGTAGGAAGTTCGGCCCGCAGTACCACCGGCTGGCGGCGTCGAGGCGGCGTGTGCTATCGGCTCGCGTCGCGTCGTCAGCGGGGTTTTGTTTCGTCGGCACCCATCTCCATTGCTCGACGTTGGTGGTCTCGGCTATCTCGCCGAGACGGTGCGCGACGTAGGCGCTGTAGCGGCGGGCGTCGTCGCGCACCCAGTGTAGCACGGTTCTGCTGTCCGTCCACAGGAACGTGTCGTCGATGCGTAGACGATGTTCTTTAGTGATGCTGGCAGCTAGTCTCGCCCCGATGAGCGCAGCTTGCAGTTCGAGGCGTGGTATGCTGAGCTGTCGCGTCGGGGCTACTTTAGCCTTAGCAGCGACGAGGCTTACACGGGCGTCGTCGTCTTCTTCTTCGCGCCAGTACGCTACGGCCGCGTAGGCTTGAGCGCTGGCGTCTACGAACACGTGTAGCTCACGTTTCGTAGCTCCCCCCGTAGAGGCATAGGGGCGCGGCAGTCGTAGGGCGGCCACGGATTGCAGCCCTCGTAGCCAGTCCGCGAACTCGGCAGCTTCAGTGGGCGGCAGGGCGGCGTCCCAATCGAGCTTCAGTTCCCACAGTCGTTGCAGCAGTATTTTCGCAGAGATTGTGTAGCTCGCGAGTAGACCGAGCGGGTCATACACGCTCATCACGGCGCTCAGCATCTCTCGTTTTGTAGGCGTGCGGCGTAGCTCTCGCACGTCGGCCGGAACTCGGATCATTTTAGTGTTAAATCCGAGTTCGTCGGCGTTCGGATCCCACATCAATCCGAGAATTTTCTGCGTCTTGTCGCCGCCAAGCTGCGCGGGCGTCGTTGCTCGGAGCTCTGTAGGTAGCGACTCCATGAGGCGAGTCGCGTTAGAGCTCCATCCGCGCAGTGTGAAGCCGCCCGCTTTGTGTGAGGCGGCGACTTGCTTCGATGCTTCGCAGGCTTCCTCTTCTGTGTTGAAACTCGACACGAAATCGTCCATATAGTGATTCGTGGTAATCTCTTCAACGGCCATCGGATGCTGCTCGCGGTTTTGTTCGGCGTTGTAATCCCGTACGCTGTGAGCCAAGTAGGGTGAGCTCGCAGCGCCGAAAAATATCGACGTCATTGCGTATGTTTCTGGAGGTCGTGTGCGATTGGCGCCTCTCCACAGGAACATTTGTGACGGCCGGTCTTCTTCGCGTAACTTGATTTGAAGAAACATTTCTTGTATGTCGGCAGTCACGGCGTAGGCTCCCTCTCGGAATCGAAATAGAATGCCCAAGATCGATTGGAGTTTGTCGGGGCCCTCTAGAATGTAATCGTTGAGGCTGCGGCCCTGGCAGGTGGCCGCGGCGTCGAAAACCAGGCGTATTCGTCCCGGCTTGTTCGGATTGGTGACTGCGAAGTGCGGCAGATACCACATCTTGTTGCTCGGCGCCGGCTCCATCCGCTCGGCGTACTTCTTAGCAAACAGATTGTTCATTTCCTTCGTGTATGCTTCGGCGAATTGCGGGTCTCGGTCCATCTTTCGCTCGATTCCATGCAATCGTCGCAAAGCCATGTTGTAGGTGGATGGCATGTTGACGTTGTCATCACGCCAGAGCTGCCCGACTTCGTAGCGCGGGCCGTTGACGCGCCGCACAGTGTCTTCGAAGATTTTCGTAGCTCGCTCGTTCTGTGGTTTCGTTTTGACCGCCGCCATGATGCCCAGCGAGTCAATGTGGAAGTATGACTTTAGCTGGGCGTTGATGTCGTCATCGTGTGGCGGACGGCGGTCTTGCTCTGTCGGTGCCTCCGACGTAGTTGTGGGTCGGGCGGCGTCCTCTTCTTGTAGCGGCGCCTCGTACCCGACGTAGCAGTGCAGTACGGTTTGCCATCTCGCGTACTGTTGTGGCGCCGACCCGAATAGCACCCATCCGAGTGGAGATAGCATGGCGGCGGGCTCGTCGATCTTGCCCACGCGTAGTTCGTATGGCAGCATCAAGTGCCAGTTGTCGGCACCGATGAGAAGGCGCGGGCGTGCTGTGTCGTAGCACGCGGCGCTCATATCCGCGAGGTGCGGGAATTGCGTGACGTAGTCTCGCTCTGCTTGTTGTGCACGCAAGCCCAGGTCGGCGACGGTCCGTAGGCTTAGTGGGTGAGCCGGACCGCCTGTCTGGTTGCGCACGTGGGCGTGCACTCGACGGCTCTTCTGTTGCGTCGTCATTGACCCCACGCCTTGGATATGCAGGCGCGAGGTCGTACCGTCGGCGCCGATTGCATCTGCGAGGTCCTCTTCAATCAGTGAGATTGTGGACCCCTGGTCCATCAAGGCGTAGGTGAGTGTCTCGCCGCGGGGTCCGCCGACGATGACTGGGATCACTTTCAACAGGACCGAAGACACGTTGCGTCCAAATTCGGCTGTGTTGGCGGTGAATTCTTCGACGCACGCCGTCGTCTCTGGCGGTGCGTCTGGTGCTGCGTGCGTGTTAGGGCGGCGTCGCGACGCCGCGGTATAGGTCGCAGCGGCAGCTTGTGGCGGGGCAGTCGGCGTGGCGCTTCGTCTAGCGCTTGGCGTGGTAGCGGCTTGCTTGACTGCGTAGGTAGCCGGTGCGTACGGTTGATAGGCGTACGGCGTGGCTTGTGGCGCAGGCATGTACGGCGCTGCTTGAGGTGCAGGCATGTACGGCGCTGCTTGTGGCGCAGGCATGTACGGCGCTGGGGCGCTCGGTGTATGCGTCTGTGTCTTGTCGGCGTGTAGCAGTCGGTGGTGTGGATAGGTGCAGCCGGGAACATTGCAGCCGCGGGCGTTGCATTGGTCGCGGCGGTGCTTGCGCTCCAGGCATTTGAAGCATATTTGATTCTGTCGCACCCAATCCCATCGGGCTCCGACTGGCACGGCGATGAGTTTGCGGCATTCGGTAGTGCGGTGGCTGCCTCCACAGTATAGGCAGCTGGTAGGTTGCTCGAGTGCGTATGTCTGCACACGATCTCTCAGAGGGCGTCGTACGGCTCCTCTGCCGGCGTTGGCCGCCGTGCGTTGCTCTGGGACGCGCTGCGATCCACGTTGCTCGGCGGCGGGCGTCGGTCTTCTATGCGGCGCCTTAGCGTGCGAGAATTCCATCTCGGCATCGCTTTCTTCGAGGAGGAACTCCGCCATCAACATGAGTTCGTTTTCGGCGGAGCTCAGGTGCTCCTTAGCGTAGGAACACCAGCGACTGCGCAAGTGTGGGCTCAGTCGCTCGGTGACTTCCCGGATGAGAAGTGGGTTTGCGCCGTAGCTTCGGCGGTCCAGGTCCACAAGCGTAGAAACGATATTCATGATGCGTATGGCGAACTGGTTGAGATCGTTGGCGCTCGGTCCGAGCGGCGGCATTCTGCGCAGCTCGTCGATGGCGCGATCAATGAGGAGATCGGTGCGCCCGAAATTCTTCTTAAGGACCCGTATGATTAGGTCGGGTCGAGCGGAAGAGGCGATCATGTGCTGCACACATTGACGGGCTTCTCCTCGCAGGCAGTGTCGCAGGCGCGCGACATTTTCGTATGCGGAGTACTTGTAGCGTGCGGTGCTCTCGGTGTAAGAGTTATAGAAGGTGAGCCACTCGCTTGGCTCCCCGGAGAATGGCGGCAGCTCGTAGACTTGTTTCGGAGGCGGCCGCATCATGGTTTCAATAGTGTCGGTGAGGCGGTCGATAACTCGGTCTCGGCTCGACGATCGTTCTCGACGGCTGTATGGTGTCCGGGGCTCCTCTTCGTGTCGCTTGCGTGCCTCGCGTTGCGGTGAAGAGGGTCGTGCCTGCTTCGCGTGGACCGCGTCGGCAGGGTGGACGTTGGACAGCCAATCGTTGACGCGTCGCTGTGAGTCGGCTTGAGATCCGCCGGCCCGAGATTGCTCGTCGATGCGCTCCATTTCGACGGCGAGCCTCTTTTCTACGAGCTCGCGTTCAAGGCGAATTTCTTCGCAGCGAAGTTGTTTGAGCCGCTCCATAGCGGCGAGCTCCGCCTCGCGGCGGAGCACGTCCGTCGCGTTCGACGCTCTCGAGTGAAGTGATGACGGTCGGCGCGGCGCGTGGGTTTTATCGCCAAACGTGACGCTGAACTCGCGTCGCTGCGCGCGGGCCTCTGATTGGTCGGCCGGCGCGGAGTGCAGTGATTGGCCGGCGTGCGCGGCCGGCGCGGTGCGCTGTGATTGGTCGAAGTGCGCAGTCTTCGACGGACGCTTGTCCAGTTCGCTGCGCGATGCCGTAGTATCGGTTGGCGGCGAAACTGGAGCTTCCTCGGCGGGAGACTCGGGCGAGTCTGTGTGGTACAGTCCCGAAGGGCCCGGACGGGTATGGGCAGCGGGCGGTGAATGCGTGACTGCGACGTTAGTCACTGCAAACCGCTGTAGGTCGACTGCAGCCTGTGTGCGCTCGCGCTGCGCGCGCACACTCTCCTCGCTCTTGTTTCCGCGTGTATTTACCATCGCTACTCTATTTGGAAACCGCACTTTCCAAACCTAACACACGATACCTAAACTAACTAACTAACTAGCTCCGATCCGGCTCGAAGGACCACGACAATGTTAGGAATGCCTCGTCGGCCGGGTCCCAACACTGACATCTACGATAGCTCAGGGAAATGTAGAAGAGAAATGGTGTAAATGAGATGGCTCGATTTACTACTGTAGGAAAATAAACGCAAGGATAAACGGAAAAACACTATATATTCAAACACAAAACAATTAACAAAAAATAGAGGATCGGAGTATACTAAAATTAACACACAAAATTAACACGCGAATTTACAATTAAAATCTTAACTAATTTAGTCCTTTACACTGCGGATCGATGATACTACGCACTACTAACTAACAAGATGGTAATACACTTGGATGAAAGAGACTGGTTACAACTTGTATTGGCGGACCGTTGATCTAACGCACTAAACGGAGTGGGACTCTACGTGTTACAAAGTTGAACTTGAACTCAATACTACGGAGTCGTAACTCTACGCAGACTGAAGATGAACTCACTACTACGGAGTCGTAACTCTACGCAGACTGAAGATGAACTCACTACTACGGAGTCGTAACTCTACGCAGACTGAAGATGAACTCAATGAATTCTGCAGAAACGGGCGTCCTTTTATATAATTCGTTCAAGGTTCGTTACATTCTCAGGGGGACGCCCGCTCTGTTACATTTTACTGATTCCTACTTATAATACATCATTTAGCTTAAATTTAACTTATAGCTAACATAAAGGTTTATTCGTGGAACACAAATATGTAAGTGATTTTGATGTGAGAGCTCCCGTTTAATTACAATTAAATAAAATTCACATCATTTCTTTGTCTCGACTCAGAGGCCGTCTCGCTCACACGGGTCGAGATCTACACCTTTCTTGTCCCTCATATCGCGCCGTGCTCGGCGCGTGGTGTTATTTCTTTGTTTGCCGGGCTCGCAGCAAGTTGCGGCCGGTATAATGTATAGAGATTTTACTTGTATGTTCATGAGGAACGTTATTACAAAGTTTCAGGATATTCTAAGTTTTATCCTTAAGTTTTACATTAAATGTAAACAACATGATTCCTTTGTCTCGCGCTGCGAGTGGAAATTACCACGATGAGTCATACTTGTTTACTTTAAGACGTCGTGGTCTTTTAACTATTCTACATACATTATATTTGGGAGCTCTCTTACAGTAATGTTTTCTAGGATAATAAGTGGTACACACACATATTATGGCCGCTTTTTAAGGGCATGAGGTAAATAAGGAATATTATTTATTTATTTTTACTTAGTCTAGTTTCGCCTAGCCGGTACGTACAAATATGTTATTTATTAACCTAAATTTGCCTAGCTGTCCGTAACACCTATATTATGTATAAATTCACGTATGTCGATCTCTTAGTAATAATATAGTACGTAAGTGTTTGTTTTCTACCGTTTAATTACTCATTTACCTGATTTATGTTGCTTATGTTGTTTATGTTAGATATTAAGATAAACGTTTTATTTTCTTGTTTTTTACTTACCTATTTAATGTGTGATATGTCTAATAAATAAAACGTGTAATGTTGTTCTTAATTATAAATAAATGAAACCCAAAAGGCAACTCGGAGGCGTGGCCTAATTTTAAGCGCGTTGATGCGCACTCACGCCGAGCGCTAGTGGCGCGGGCACAAATACCCCCGCGCCCCCAGCTACAGCTCCCAGGTCGTTCAGAATAAGTTCTTGCGCAGGATGACAGATACCCCATGGTATGTGACCAACCTGAGCCTTCACCAAGACATGGAACTTCCCACCATGTTTGGTTTTTTCAAAAAAGCGTCAAAGCGCTTCTTCGATATAGCTCCCAACCACGGGAACCCCCTCATAAGGAAGGCAGCCGACTACCTTCCTCGAGCTCCCGATCCCTCTGTGGATCCACCTCACAGATTGCTAATGCAAAGAGGTCGGTTTACCCGACGTCCGAAGCATGTACTATCTGACCCGGACGATGAGATCACGGAAACCATCCAAGCGATGGTCGCCGCGAACTCTCCGAACGGCACCTCAGCGTAATCCCCGCCGGCGGGGAACTACCGCTACTTAGTTCGCGTTTCTTCTCTTTTCATAACCCGATTCTCTTTTCACTCTCCTCCCGCCCTAAGTCAGACTGATTCGGTTCAGTCTATTCACGACGCAGTCCATGCGCCCAGTGCGCCCACGTCACCCCAACCCAAATTACCCCTGTGGCGCGGAGATAATCCCATTAGCGGGTTATACTCCCACACAAAGTCCGACTACTGGTAGTGAGGGCTAACCAGCCCTGATACAGTTCAAGTCATGTCTAAAAAAAAAAAAAAAAAAAAAAGCTACAGCTCACTTACCACTCTACACTCCGAAGCGACCACATCTCACGGTCTCCCGCTTGCCTGGCGGGAATTATTATACTTCATGGGAGTTTTATTTTAATCATACAGTCCACACATTCAACAATGGTACTTCGAGATCCGGATCAATAAAGAAGAAGCAGCATCATACGTCTAAAGAAGCCTCAAGAAAGAAGTCTCAAGATTGCAGTCTAATATAGAAGAGATTCCTGTCTATTATGAAGAGATTCCTGTGAAGAAAGAAGTCTCAAGAAAGAAATCTCAAGATTGTAGTCCAATAAGAAGAGACTCCTCCAAGTACGAAGCCTCAAGATTCCTGTTTGCGAAGAGCTCCTGCCCATTTAGAAGATCACCTCAAGAGCCTGCGCGTCGTGCACCTTACTGCGAGCTACGGTTCCCCGTGCGGCGTGCATCATACTGTCTCTTGTGGCCTTAGGGCAACTGTCTCACTAGGGAAGAGCTTGCTCGACCCCGGGAACTTTTGAGAGGCTTCGGCTTCGGTTCCTAAAACTTTCGGCGACTTTAGTCGTATGGTCTGGCTTGGTCCAGTTCCGCCAGCTTTAGCTGGGGCTTGCATTTCTGCACCTAACGGTGACAAACGCAGACTTGTTTGAGCAACCTTTGCGTGGAGGTGATCACGTGAAGAAAGAAGAAAAGAAGAAAGAAAAAAGAAGAAAACGTAAGGAATTAGGTTCTCGAGCGTTACAGTGACGTCAATCTCCAGTAACGCTCGCGTAGGTGTTAAATTCAGTGCTTCCCCCCCGCGTCCCGCGCACCGTTATCATGTCGACCAACGAAGAGGTTGTGCGCGTCCTCCGTTCGCGAAGTGTTCGTACGGACGAAGCGACACCGTCTCCCGGGTTGACAACAAGTGATAGTACAAATACGTGGAGCAAAGGCACCAGCGGTGGTGGTATAGGTAGCAGTGGCACAGTGAACGCACCGGCACATCCCGCGAACGTTATTCAGTTAGAAGGCGCCGCGCCGCCAGCAGGCCCCCCAGTGAATTACGATTCAGATCCGAATCTGGACGTTCCGTTACATGAACGTCCCCCTCAGCACGATCTACCTAGGCATAGTAGGAGTGCATCGGGCACTGTGGTAGGCGCGCCCTTAGGCAGTGTTAATCCTCAGTTATCCGTTTTAATGGCCGAATTAGAATTACATAACGCGGAATTAGAGCAGGCGAAACGAGCGTCAATGGCGGCGAAGAATCGCTTGGAAATTGCACGTATTGAGGCATCCAACAATTCACATGTGCCATTGACAATCGAACCGACTGCTAGGGACACGCGTGTGTTAGGTTGGGTACAGCAACAACAGCGTTTAGACTGTCCGATGCAAGCAATAGGGCCCAGTTTCGCGCCGCGCGAAGCCCCAGTAGAACGCGAACGTACTGTTTTCGCGAATAGGGACTTCGAATTGTTATCTAACAATTTAGTCAGCGCCGTCAATCGCAGTAAAAGCACGCCGGTCATTCAACGACACGTGCCCGAGTTGACGCCGTTCGATGGCAATATAGCCGAGTGGATAGCATTTCGGTCAGAATTCGACGATAGTTCGCCTCTATTCTCAGACGTAAGCAACATAGGCAGGCTACGTAGAGCATTGCGCGGAGAAGCCCGGCTGGCTGTAAAATCCATTATGTACACCGTGTCGAACCCGTACGAAATAATAGAGGCATTAGAACGGCATTTTGGCGATCCCGAGGAGATCGTATTGGCGGAAATGCATAACGTAAAACGCATGCCGCGTTTAGCCGAAGATAATAGCAACATTACCGCATTCGCGGGAACTGTCGCTAACGTAGTATCCACTATCAAAGCACTCCGCCAAAACGAGTTCCTTTACGCGCCGGAATTAGTAAATAAAATCATTGACAAGATGAATCTGATAGTTCGATATGAATGGAATAAATATAGAATCAATAATAAATCCGTGCCGGGTCTTGTGGCTATGTCACAGTTCTTGAATGACATAAGTGTTGCTACGAGAAAAACCCATAGTAGACAACGAGTTAGGCAGCCGGTTAATCTCGTGAACGAGATCTCTCACGGCCCCGCCCCGCGCATGCGCGGTGAGGGAGCGAGAGAGCGCCGCCCGTCCCACTCGCACGTATCGAATTTTAATTACGACTCATCAGATTCAGATTGCGATGATTATCTCCCACATACTGTGGCGCAGGTTAACACTAGGCCGAATAATAATAAAAATAACTTCTCTAATAACAAAAAAAAACCCCAACGGCCGCGTATGATGGAATCCCAGCGCAATACACAGACGAATTCCCCACCTATGAATGGCATTAAATGCGTATTGTGCAACGGTGAGCACTCAATAAGTAAATGCGCAGATTTTGTGAAAATGTCAGTAGAAAAAAGATGGGAAGCCGTCAAAACACATAAGTTGTGTTTTCGTTGCTTGGATTCCAATCATAAGCGCCCCGTTAAATGCAAGTACACACCTTGCGGTTTTAATCAATGCGAATCAGGGCATCATAAAATGTTACACGGATTGATACTTAACTCGACTCCTTCGCGCAGTACTAACGGGATAGTTAACCATTTGCGTAGCGAAAATACCTACCTGAAAATCATCCCAGTAGAGCTGTCGGGCCCATTAGGCACCATACAAACGACCGCCCTCCTGGATGACGGTAGCTCCATATCTCTAATAGAGAGACATGTTGCTGACGCCATAGCACCGCGAGAGAAAACTGAAATCCTCGCGATTGAAAGCATAGGCGGAAATTCAATATCGGATAAGGAGTCCTGCAAAATAAGTTTTTCCATCCGTGGCGCATGTAGTAGGCATCTAGATAAAATGTCCGCATACACAATTAATAGGCTCAATCTCGCGACGCAAGAGGTATCACGGGACATAGTGAACAAGTGCGAACATTTACGCGAAATTGAAGACGAAATATGTTACGACAAGGCGGCTCCTACCATGATTATAGGGCAAGATCACTGGCCTTTACTGGTCTCTCGTCGCATTTTAAGCGGGGACATAGGCCTCCCAGTGGCTTCCCTAACCCAAATTGGATGGGTACTCCATGGTAGCCATGACGTCCCCCGTAACCGCGCATTCGTCGTAAACCACTTGCGTCCCGCGAAAGTGAGCGAAAATGAGATAGCTGACGTGATTAAAGAACATGTCAGTATCGAGTCACTAGGTGTAGAAAACCGTCCGCCCAAGTCCGACCCTGAGCAACGCGCGTTAGAATTATCAGATGCGACTTGCAAACCGTTGATAAACGAAAGTAGGTATCAGGCCGGCCTATTATGGAAGTGCGATGACGAGTCCTTACCTAGTAACAAGTCACAGGCGTTGAAGCGATTACACTCTCTCGAAAATAAATTGAGTAAAGACGCGAATTTAAAGTCTGAGTACGAAAAGCAAGCAGATAAATTGCTTATTAAAGGCTACGCAGAGAGAATGGAATCGCCACCGCCGGAGGACGCTAGGAGGTCATTCGAAAAATGTTTAAATGACGCGCTCCTCCCAAATCCGGACCTGTTGCAATCGCTATTCGGCGTACTGCCGCGTTTCCGCGAAGGAAAAATTGCAATAATTCCGGATATTAGGGAAATGTCCCTTCACATCGACGTGTTTGAGCGAGATAGGGATAGTCTACTTTTCCTATGGAGGGAGGGAGACGGGCAGAGTAAGCTTTCAAAATTCAAAATGAAACAATTAGTTTTCGGCTCAAACTCTAGCCCGGCAACCGCCCCACATGTTGAGAATAGGAACGCAGACTATGAAAAGGATAGATACCCTAAAGCCGCCGAATATACGATAAAGAGCGAATCCGATTGGCAAATAGACAAGTCAGAACGCAGCACGCTGCCCGCGACCGGGGAAGAGCGTCCCATTAAAAAGGTCGTAACCGCCATTAGCGATAGGTCACTTACGTCGTTTCCGTCCTTACCGCTAGTAGAGCGTTTTTCGAAATACTCGCGGTTAATTAGGGCCACTGCTACCGTACTGCTAGCCGCCGAGGCATTTAAAGCCAAATTGCTCAAAATGAACACAGAAACGGATATAAAAAATGATCACTTGAAAATCGCTGAATTATTGAATATTCAACGAAGTCAACGGGCGTCATTCAGCGAGGAGATAAAGCACTTGGAGGCTGGGCGAAATTTACCGAAGAAGTCGGCGCTCAGCAAGTTAGCCGTGAAGATGGACAGCCACGGAACCCTGCTGCTAGATGGGCGAATTGATCGAGATACTGCCACGCCGATTCTCCACGCGAAAGAAGACTTCACCCGATTACTGACACGACACTATCACGTGACTTTCAACCACGGTAACCACTTCACCGTGATGAATGAAATCACTCAAAGATATCACGTGATAGGGCTGAGAGGCGCACTGAGATACATATGCAATCGATGCCAATGGTGTCGGACCCGTAGGGGGTTACCCTCAAAGGCCCCCTTAGGCGACTTACCTAAAGAAAGGCTCATGGCTAATCAACCCGCATTTACAGCCACTGCATGCGACCTCTTCGGGCCAATGACCGTCACGGTCGGACGACGACACGAAAAGAGATGGGGAGCTTTGTACACATGCCTAACTACCCGGGCCGTACACCTCGAACTCGTGAGCTCCCTCTCCTCCTCGTCCATGATCATGTCACTAAGAAGAATGATGGCTCGGCGCGGAACTCCGACCGTAATATACTCGGACAACGCTACCAATTTCGTGGGCTCCGAACGTGAAATAGCAGACGCTCTCCGCAACATAGAGACGGACATGCAGCAGTTCGCCGAGCACAAGCAGATCGTGTGGAAGAAAATCCCGCCTGGCAACCCCTCCGCCGGCGGGGCATGGGAACGACTCGTAGGCTTCGTCAAAACTGCGCTACGAGTAACCCTCAAAGAAAAGCATCCTCATGACGAGGTGCTGCACACGCTACTGCTGGAAGCCGAGCACATTGTCAACTCCAGACCACTTACGCCGGTCGTGCTGAACAATGAAGAAGCACTTACCCCTAACCATTTTCTCCTGGGTCGCTCCAACGCTATGTCGCCCTTTGGCGCTTTCTCGGACGTCGTATTGACCTCGAACTCCTGGAAGACAGCGCAGCGCTTAGCCGACCATTTTTGGCAGCGTTGGATCAAGGAATACCGCCCTACTCTGAGAGCTAGACCAAGCCAATCCGCACACGCAAACGTAAAAGAAGGCGATATCGTGCTCATAGTCGATAGCACAATGCCACGCGGAACTTGGCCTAGAGGCGAGGTGATAAAGACATATCCAGGACCCGACGGCAACGTGAGAGTAACAGAAGTACGCACAGCCGCAGGATCCATACGTCGCCCAGCCTCCAGACTCATCGTTATTTCCTAAAAAACTCGGAGACGGTGTTCGCACACGGGGGGAAGACTGTGGGAAATAACCCTATATTATGTATAAATTCACGTATGTCGATCTCTTAGTAATAATATAGTACGTAAGTGTTTGTTTTCTACCGTTTAATTACTCATTTACCTGATTTATGTTGCTTATGTTGTTTATGTTAGATATTAAGATAAACGTTTTATTTTCTTGTTTTTTACTTACCTATTTAATGTGTGATATGTCTAATAAATAAAACGTGTAATGTTGTTCTTAATTATAAATAAATGAAACCCAAAAGGCAACTCGGAGGCGTGGCCTAATTTTAAGCGCGTTGATGCGCACTCACGCCGAGCGCTAGTGGCGCGGGCACAAATACCCCCGCGCCCCCAGCTACAGCTCACACATTCGCGCTCGCGCCGCCGTTGGGATCACACGTGCTCCGGAGTAGCTCCGTAGAGTTGTCGTTGTAAATTCCAAATTTCGCGAGTGAAAAGTGTAGTGTAGTTATTGTGAAGTGTAGTGAGATATTTTTGTAGCAATAATACAATTCGGAGGATACTTAACGGTGACAACGAATCCGAGTAGTAATATTGCTATAGGATATCTAAGAATATTTAATATACTGTGACTGCTGTACTTTCAGTACTGTAGTCGCTGTATATAATTTATTTCTTTTCTACTGCATTTCATCATCTGCCCTATTCTATTTTTCGCCCCCTGTGTTTTCTCTTGCATATTTCCCCCATTTTTGTATTTGTATTTTCATTTTTGTGTATCTCTTTCTTTGTGTATTAATCACCACCGCGCACCCCTAAGGTTTTAGCGTGTTTTTCTTGTAATAATAATCACCACGTGCACCCTTAAGGTTTTAACGTGTCTTAACGTGTTTTCCCAGTGTCATTAATCACCACGCGTACCCTTGCGGTTTTAGCGTGATTCTTAACTGTTTTTAGTTTCTGTTTTTGCTTTTCACGTGTTCACAGGTCCCAATGGCGGCACAAGCGCCCAACACACCGGCCGCTGACAAGCGTGCCCTCAGCGACGCAGAGGAAGGATCCAGCTCAGCAGCATCATCACCGGGAGAATGCCGGCTATGCGGCGAAGAAGATTCGCCCAGTCACAGACGCCTACACGACATCGAGGACGCCGTCCCCTCGCACACCGGGCACACATCGGAAGAATCCAGCGACGAGTCCGATTCAAACCCGGCCTCGGGCAATGAGGCGGATTCGGAGCTGGAAGAAACCGTATTGTCCACGGTGTGCGAGGGGTCAGAAAGCGGCCCGCCAAGCGCGCCCGGCTCTCCCACAGCCATACCGAGTGTCACCAAGACAACCTCCACACTGGCCTCGCCCAAAAAGCGATCCCATCGCCGCTTCATCCCAGAGAACCCTGATGTTCTCTGCCTAAAGACCCCTCTCCTTGTAGAGGAGTCCACATGGACGCTAATGTTACTTCGCATTTCGCAGGTAGCAAGCGGGAGCCTAGCTGCAGACGCGCTGGACGAACTAGAGTCCAGACTACTGCAGGCCGTGCGACCCAGCCCACCACAGATGGACGAGGACTCTGCCGTCGTCACCTCCCGACGCAGGCTAAAGAAGCGCCAGCGGGAGGAAAAGACGCCGCCGGCCCCGGAAAAGCGCGAGTGCAACCGCACCACGCCCGAGGGGACGGCCGCCCCCCCGCGTTCGATTCTGGACGCGGACGTAGCAGTCACGCCGCGAACGCACCACGCGGCCCCTACAGCGGCCCCGCCGCCACCCACACTAACACACACACACACTGTCTCTCCACAGAGTCCAGCGAGCACGCCGAAGCGTCCGGCTCTGCTCCCAACTCCGCAACCATCAACGTTCGCAGCAGCAGCAGCGCGCGCCCCATCGACACCACTGTCTACGCAACAGCCATCAGCTTCGACTACACAACAATCTAATAGATACCCTAATATCGTTGCAGATCCGCTGCCCAACTGGGCGGACCACGTAGATAAGCTGAGCGCCGCACTGAAGAAGAGGATACCTGCGGAGCAGTACCGCAAGGGACTCCGCTTCACGCCTGGCAAGGACGGCGAACTGTACAGGAAGCTGATCCAGTACCTGGAGGAGGTGCAACGGAAGGACAAGACAGTGGAGTATACGGTTTACGACACCGACCGCGAGCAAAAGCTCAAAGTTGGCGTTCGTGGCCTCCCCTCTTCCACAACACAGGAGGAGATCAAGGCGGCCTGCCGAAAGCTGGGCCTCACCGCGGAGTATGTGAAGCTCATCAACGAGGGCAGAGGGCGATCAGGCGCCCTCTTCTTCGTGCAATTCGAGGGACCGGAGAAGGACAACGCCATGTTCCTGGAGACACAGTTCTTCATGGGCCTCTCCAAAGTCCGTATCGAACTTTGGAGAGGCAAAAAGGGTATATCCCAATGTCATCGGTGCCAAGGCTTCCGCCATTCTTCTCTCGGCTGTTTCAGGCTACCAAGGTGTGTGTCCTGCGCCGGACCTCACCTCAGCGCACAGTGTACGCTGCCCAAGGATGCCACTCCAACTTGCATCAACTGCAAGGGCCCGCATCCCGCCAACCACAGCCAGTGCCCCGTCATGCAGCGTGAGAAGAGAATCAGGACGGGAGGGCAACAGCCCTACTCACGGGGGGCCAGACGTGGGGTCACCACCCGCGCCTCTATTCCCATCAGGCAGGTCGAGGAGTACGCTCCGGCGTCACTCATGGCGCCGGCCAACCTGCCCAAACACTTACGCTCCACCCCCGCAGCTCACACACCACAGGGCCGCCGCCCCCGCTCTCGCCACAACCCGGTCCAGAGGCCGCAGCAGGAGCAGCAGCGGCAACAACAACAGCGGCAGCAGCAGCGCAGCAGCCATCAGAGTCACCCGACCGGTAACGATGCGGCGGCCCCACCACCACACACACACACACACACACAAGCCCCTACCGGAGTTTCCCGCGAGGAAATCTCCCTACTGCTGGATGCGAGATTCGCTCAAATTCAGCAATACCTTGATTCCGTGATCGCAAAGCTTAACATTCAACAGCAATAATTTGCGCATTGTGTATTGGAATGCTAACTCCATTAGGGGAAAGTCCAACCTGCTGAGAGTCTTTTTACACCAGCAGGACGTGAGCATCATGCTCATACAAGAAACACATTTAAAAGCCATGGATGTCGTTAAATTTTCAGGTTACATCGTTTACCGCTGGGACCAAAAGACGCCCGAGGGGCGGGCGTACCGGGGCCTAGCGGTAATCGTGAAGAGGAATATCGTTCACCAACTGGTGGACACGCCTCCCCAGAAGAACTCACTCACGGCACTGGGGATCGACCTGAAACTCAACGGGCGGAACCTGCGCGTCTTCTCGGTGTACCGGCCACCGGGAACTATCAACGAGCCCGGCTTCGAGCGCGACCTACGCGAATTACTGCTGAAGGATGACGTGCCTACCATTCTAGCTGGTGACTTCAATGCGAAGCACTTTGCCTGGAATTCGTCCAAGGAGAACGACAATGGCTCTGCAATACGCAGGGTCGCTGTCAACCTCAACGTGGACCTAGCAGGGCCCTACAAGCCGACCCACTACCCGCTGACCGGTCATACCCCGGACATCATCGACTTCACCATCCAGCGGGGTGTGGACGTGCTTACTCGCCAGGAAGTCCTGCCGGACCTCCCGTCAGACCACCGCCCGATCCTGCTCACCGTAGCGGACCGAGCGGTGACCACTCTGCCGAGGGGTCCGAGCAGGAAGTACGACTGGGAGGCCTATGCTAGGACACTTGAGGACAATATCTCATCTCATCCTATTTCCACAGCGATCGAGGTAGAGGAAGCAGCCAAAGACATCACGCAGCACATCACAGAGGCCATCACCGCCACTTCGAAGGCCATCCCGGCCACTGACAGGAAGGTCCCCCTCCCGCCGCACCTGCAGCAACTGCTGAAGGACAAGCGGGAGGCTCTCGCGAATTGGACGCGCCTCAGGACACCATCTCTCAAGTCGCGCCTCAACCTCCTGACGGCTCAGCTTAAGCTGAAGCTGAAGGAGCACAGGGGCGCAGACTGGGACGCCCATATCGCGTCTATCTCGGACGATATGCCGTCCATCCATCGCCTCTGCAGGCAGCTGGGCTCGGAGCCGGCACCGGTCCAGCCATTGCTCGACGCCAACGGAGACCTCAAGTATACTGCTCGAGAGCGGGCTGAGATTCTCGCCTGCAGCCTCGAGCAGCAGTTCACGCTGAATCCCGACTCGGACCCAGACCACACCACCGAAGTCGAGCAACATCTCCAGCGCTACTTGGCAGTAGCGCCTCTCCCTCACGAGGATCCGGTATTTTTCTCTCCCAACCAGGTGCTGCGCTCGATCCGGCTGCACTGCAGCCCGAAGAAAGCGCCGGGCCCCGACAGTATTCCAAACATGGCGCTCCGCAACCTGCCGCTGAGAGCCCTAGCGGCGATTGCCCGCCTGTTCAACGGAATACTAAGGTCAGGTCACTTCCCTACCATCTGGAAGACGGGGCGTATCATCGTCCTACCCAAGCCTGGCAAGGACAGAAGAAAACCGGAGAGCTACAGACCCATCACCCTTCTCTCAACCCTTTCTAAGGTGTTTGAGAGGTTGTTGCTGTCGCAGATGATCCCCCACATACAACCCAGACCGGAGCAGTTTGGGTTCAGGTCAGATCACTCCACTACTTTACAGCTTACCCGGGTCCTACACCACATGGCCACGTCCATCAACAAGAAGGAGTTCACCGTAGCAGTACTACTGGACATGGAGAAGGCTTTTGACCGAGTCTGGCACGACGGCCTGCTCTTCAAATTGTCCAACACCACGATCCCACCGCGCCTGGTGAGGGTCATCGCCTCCTTTCTAGCTGACAGACGCTTCGAAGTCAACGTAGAGGGCGCCATTTCTGCGGATCGCCCGATCCGCGCAGGTGTCCCTCAAGGTAGTTGTCTTTCCCCTGCTCTATACGCGCTATACACCGACGACATTCCGGTGATTGGCGACACCAAGCTGGCACTGTTTGCCGACGACGCAGCCTACCTTGCGACGTCAATTCGCTCTTCGCACGCAGTAGCCAAGATCCAAAATACCTTGGACGCTCTACCAGCTTGGCTATCCAAATGGCGCCTCTCTGTGAATATCGCCAAAACACAGACACTACTAACAGGTTACTCTCACCCTCCACAGGCTCCAACACTCTACGGTCAGCCCCTTGTCTGGTCACGCACAGTGAAATACCTGGGCGTCACTATAGACAGAGGGCTGACCATGCGTCAACACGCCGAGAGCACCATCAGCAGAGCAGCAGCAGCGCGCGCCAAGCTCCGTCCTGTCTTCGCCAGCGGGCTCCCCCGGCACACCAAGCTGGGGCTCTACAAGGCTTACGTCCGGTCGCGGCTCACGTACGCCGCGCCGGCGTGGTACGCCTTGCTAAAGAAGACCAACAGGACGAAGCTGCGGACTCAGGAGACGCGTACGTTGCGCACTATCGTGCGCGCCCAACGATACGTGCGCAACGACACCATCATGCGGGACCTCAAGTGGCACCCCCTGGAGAAGTTCATCGGCAGGCTCGCGCGGTCAATGTTTGGCCGCGCGGACCGCTCACGCCATGAGCATCTCCAGGGGATCGCCCCTCACTACACGAGGCCCCCGGACAGCAGAGCTCGGGCATTGCCCAGAGAGCTGCTGACCGACTCCTGAAGTCCCCTACGATACCCGCCGCCGCTGGGAGCAGCCGCTCGCGGCGGCAAGAAGAAGCAGATGACTCAAGCCGTGCCACCGCTGAGCTCTGCTTGCGGTGGTAAGAAGAAGACGGCCCACTCACCCCGCCGCTCGAGCACCATTACAGCTCGCGGTGGAGAAGAGGATAATTCAAGCCGCACCACCGCTGAGCCCCGCTCGCGGTGGTAAGAAAAAGACGGCCCACTCTCACCGCCGCTCGAGCACCATTACAGCTCGCGGCGAGAAGAGGACTTTGTCAAGCCGCGCCACCGCTGAGCTCCGCTCGCGGTGGCAAGAAAAAGATGGCCCACTCACACCGCCGCTCGAGCAACATTACAGCTCGCGGCGGAGAAGAGGACCATATCAAGCCGCGCCACCGCTGAGCTTCGCTCGCGGTGGCAAGAAAAAGACGTCCCACACCCACCGCCGCTCGAGCACTATTATAGCTCGCGGCGGAGAAGAGGATTTATCTCAAGCCGTGCCACCGCTGAGCTCCGCTCGCGGTGGTAAGAAAAAGACGGCCCAGCATCACCGCCGCTCGAGCACCCTTACAGCTCGCGGCGGAGAAGCACTACCTACCCCATCCACAAAATGATGGACCGAAGCCCGGGCGCGTCGTTGCGCGCCCGCGACCCCGATACAGCGTTCAAGGGCCTCATCGCTCGCCATAACGCCCGCAAGTCTCCGGCGAAGCTATGACGGCTAGCCGGGGCTCTTAGCAACTTCGAGTGTGCTACAGCTCACTTACCACTCTACACTCCGAAGCGACCACATCTCACGGTCTCCCGCTTGCCTGGCGGGAATTATTATACTTCATGGGAGTTTTATTTTAATCATACAGTCCACACATTCAACAATTTTTATAATTCAAACTATAACTGGGGGAAAAAGTCTACTGTAGATAATTTTAGTAAAGAATATGTACTTAGTCTCGTGTGCGTGTGGATTGAGTGAGCACCCTTCAAAAATGAAAAAAAATGTGCTGATCATTTAGTAAAAGTTCTAAAACAATTGTAAAACTAATTGATGAATTTGTAAAACGATAAATAAAAAGAATACATTCATTAACGTATGCTCACTCAGTTCTCACAAGCAACCAACGAAATCTGTGAATGTGTTTATTTAACATATAATATTTATATCCTAATTTTTAGTAAAAATTATGCTTAAGGTAGGTAATAATTTGTAGATCACCTGGTTACGTATTTAAAGTTTTACAAATTATTTCGTATGCTCACTCAATCCGCACACTTTTGAAAACCCAATTTCTGATATAAAAACTGCAGATTGAAACTTCTATATATGTGTATAATTTAGTAAAACTCATAAGGGAATTTGTAAAATACAAAACAAACCGCTAACGTGACAGATTTTTGGATAATAAATGTTTGTAAGTGCTCACTCAGTCCACACATTATTCGTAAGTTAAAAATGTAAATATCTTAAGATTTTTAGTATCTAGGAAACTACAAAGTAGTTCAACTTTTAGTAAAAAAAATTACTAAATATCCACCATCTAAAATGTCATATTCGTTGTCTGCTTTTAAAGATATTCAAATTTCATTTTAAAATACAATCTAAGATACAGTCCACATTTTAGATCACACTCCACTTCTTAAAATACAATCTAAAATGTGGACTGTATCTTAGATTGTATTTTAAAATGAAATTTGAATATCTTTAAAAGCAGACAACGAATATGACATTTTAGATGGTGGATATTTAGTAAATTTTTTTACTAAAAGTTGAACTACTTTGTAGTTTCCTAGATACTAAAAATCTTAAGATATTTACATTTTTAACTTACGAATAATGTGTGGACTGAGTGAGCACTTACAAACATTTATTATCCAAAAATCTGTCACGTTAGCGGTTTGTTTTGTATTTTACAAATTCCCTTATGAGTTTTACTAAATTATACACATATATAGAAGTTTCAATCTGCAGTTTTTCTATCAGAAATTGGGTTTTCAAAAGTGTGCGGATTGAGTGAGCATACGAAATAATTTGTAAAACTTTAAATACGTAACCAGGTGATCTACAAATTATTACCTACCTTAAGCATAATTTTTACTAAAAATTAGGATATAAATATTATATGTTAAATAAACACATTCACAGATTTCGTTGGTTGTTTGTGAGAACTGAGTGAGCATACGTTAATGAATGTATTCTTTTTATTTATCGTTTTACAAATTCATCAATTAGTTTTACAATTGTTTTAGAACTTTTACTAAATGATCAGCACATTTTTTTTCATTTTTGAAGGGTGCTCACTCAATCCACACGCACACCTTAGTCTCCACTATTTATAGAATTCTTGCATCCTTGACGATAGATCACAAAAGTGGTAGCCGGCGACCAGCGAAGATAATGACCAAGAGAAGGATGAACCTACACCATAGCACTTTTAACGATAATAATCCTATGAGCCAACGAGATGCCGCGAGAAAAAATAAAGTGTTCCCAACCGTGCACTTGTTCGTTCTTGAAAAAGATAGGTCTGAAATGCCGCAAGAAGGTGAGAGCACCGGAATACACTGAACAGCAAAAACTGACTATTATATCACAGTGTCGCTGGATGATCCGAAATTACAAAGGAAAATCATTCATTTTGGACGATAAAAGTTATTTTCCTTTGAGTAAAACACATATACCTGGAAATGACCGATACTACACCAGCAATAATTTTACAACACCAGACGATATAAAACACAAGTATAAGCACAAGTTTGAGCAGAAAGTTATGCTTTATGTGGCTATATCCGACAAAGGTCTTTCGAAACTGTCGTTCTAACCGAGTGGTTTAGCGGTCAACCAAAAAGTGTATGAGAGCGAATGCTTGAAAAAAATACTGATAGCATTTATTCGCAAACATCACTCAGATGGAGAATATGTTCTGGTCGGATAAAGCATCGTCGCATTATGCCAAAAAAACGACGCGTTTCCTAGACGCTAATAATATACCATTTGTACCGAAAATCCGAAACCCCATAAACCTTGCACAATGTCGGCCGATTGAAGATTTCTTAGGTTATTTGAGCAGTTTAGTATACAAAAATAATTGGAGAGCTGAAAATTGTACCCAACTGATATAAATAATTAAAACATGTGTGCGGAAAATGGACAAGAATTCCGTCCAAGAGTCTTGTTCCAACGTCATGTCTATACTGAGTGGAACAGCTGACCACGAGTCCTATTCTAATGTGCATTGATGATTTTGTAAATAGTTTCTATGTACATATTTTCCAATAATATCAAATTGTGCTAAAAAGATACACGAGTATTTTTTTACACCTCTGAACGAATTCTCATTTTTTTGTTATCACCCGTTACCTATATGTTAAGAAACATGTTTGATCATAGAGAAAAATATCGAAAACAATCAGCGTTTTTGAACAGATAAGAAGCCATAAGGCCAGAGATTTTCGATAGTGCCGCGTACTGACTCATTACCGAGTTTACATTCTGTTAGATTGTATATATAAATAATGACTCAAAGGTAAATTAAGAAAGAAAAATTGAATGCGATCTACTACAATCTAAGCAGGATATGAACCTGCGACCTCTACGTTTCCGGCGTATTGCGCTCCCAACTGAGCTATTAGATCGCTACGTCAATCACACCAAATCTTTCATTCCATAATTCTTACGCTACTGAAGCGCCCTCTGCGTCATATGTGTTTGAAATGCTTATGCGCATTAGCCATACCCTAGGATGTGCGCTTTACACGCACGATCCCCTGTCCCAATAGCTTTACAGCAAGTGTGAAGACTGCGAGAGACAATAGAATAGAATAGAATACTCTTTATTAAGAGAGATGTAGGTAGTAGATCGCATTCAATTTTTCTTTCTTAATTTACCTTTGTGTCATTATTTATAAAAATAAAAATGTGGGGTTACCCTCATCTGGCAGAATAATATTGGTCAGAAATACACTTCGCATAACACGTTTCGCAGAAACACTTTCAGTCGAATGGTAAGGTGGCATAAAGGTATAGTTGGCATTACTACTACCTCGCATACGCCACATTTTGCAGCACATTGTTTTGTAGAATATCTCTTTGGCCGACTTTGGTTTAGCATAATTTTATGTACCATAATAATCCTATAGCATACGATTACAATATCATAATTATTTTCTACTAGCAGAAAAGTGCGTTACGTAAACTTTACGTAGTAGACTGTAAGTACCGTTAGGTACGACGACGAGCGAAGCGAGGAGGAGTGTTAGGTTGAACTGAGACCCTAACGAGCGAGCGAGCCGCGCGGCATCGGCCAGCTACCTACCACTCCATGGACAAAATGTGTAATCACAACAATTTGTAATGCATAAATTAGGTACTGATTGCACCTTAGGGCAGGTCTGACTTGGATTAGGTTAGGTACGACGACGAGCGAAGCGAGGAGGAGTGTTAGGTTGAACTGAGACCCTAACGAGCGAGCGAAGCGAGCGAGCCGCGCGGCATCGGCCAGCTACCATACCACTCCATGGACAAAATCTGTAATCACAACAATTTGTAATGCATAAATTAGGCACTGATTGCACCTTAGGGCAGGTCCGACTTGGATTAGGTTAGGTATTCCGCATATGTCCTATACAACAAGATAAGACAATGAAGTCTATCTTGGAATCAAATGGTATTCGGCTTGACAACTTTATGCCGCCTAAAATATTATGCAAAAAAAATATCTGCGAAAGTACTATTCGTTTAGAAGACTGTTATGCTCATCAACATTATGCCAATATAAGATTCGGTTATATAAAAATCTGCGAAATGATTTATGCCAAAGCATACTCCGCGTAAGATGTTTCTGCCAAACGTTACTTCTGCCAAGTATCGTTATGCAAAACAAATATATGTCAAAAAAGTTTCTACAAGATAATAGTGAACCAAAAATGTGGTATTTCCACATCAAAAAAAATCGATAAAAAGGTTCCATAACAAGATTGTATATAGTTTTATTATTTATTTTAATATATTTTTTTACACCACGGCTCGGCTCGTCTTTTACTCCCGACGACTAGCTTGGCTAACAGTATCTGTACTGGGATAGCTCGAAAATTTCGAAGTTTCATTTCTCCAAAACCATAAATATTCCGAATTTAAAAAATTCCGGAAGTGAAATAACGGGATACCGTAATTTTCGCCATGGATCATATGTTACATACTATAATTAGGTTACGTTAGGGTTATAAACGATAATCCCAAAAAAAAACAACATTTTATCAGAACATGGTTTTCGGAATTTTGAAAATTCGGAATGATAATGCATTCGGACAAATGAAACTTCGTAGTATTGCAGTGTACCCATCGCTACTGCATCGCCTGTCGCACGCTGCTAATGCAATCAAGGGCCACATGTCGCAATTCAGTCGCTCGTTTACGAAACGCGTATCCAACCACCCTTAGTTATATCCACTTTGCGGTATACTGCCTTTTCGCAGAATTATTTTTGGTCGAAAGTTTCATTTCGCCGAATTTTGACTTCGCAGGTTTTTTTTCTCTATCATCATTTTTTATAATTCTTGCAAATATATCCTATTGATTAGGTTAGGTTTAGGTTTATTTTATAACAATCCCAAATAGTTGACGGTTTCAGAGAAAAATGCTTTCTAGCCACTCAATAGCTTCGAATTTTGAGTTGGACTCTATTTATATAATAAAATAAGAGTGGTGACAGGTAGCCGTAGTTACCAAAAGCAATCTACGAGTAGTGGCTAGGAAATGAAACACTCGGTGAAAAATAATTCTGCAATGATTAAGTGAACCCCACATAGCACATAATAAATAAAATAAATAAATAAATATCGGACGACCTCACACAAATCGATATAGTCCCAAATTAAGGTCAAGAAGGCTTGTGTTATGGGTACTAGACGTCGATATACTCGTACGTACTTATATAGATAAACATATACATAAATACATAGAACAACCATGACCCAAGCATAAACATTTGCCATCACACAAATATTTGCCCTGGTCAGGATTCGAACCCGGGACCGCCGGCTCAGTAGGCAGGTGTCTACAAACTGCGCCAAACGCGTCGTCATAGCTTCCTTATATTCGCTATATATATATACGGCACAACTTGTTAGCTGCTAAGTTTGTATCCGCCGCGAATACGAACTAATAGCAACATTATCGGGAATCAAATCTGAGCTGCGAACGAACTCTCCCGAACAAACTTTGTACAGTCGAGATAATAAGTTACTAGTTAAAGTTATAATATACTTTGGGCACATTTCTAGAAGAGAAGACGATAATCTGGAAAAACTATTGGTCACTGGAAAGATCCAGGGGAAGAGGCCTCGGGGCCGCAGCCCGATGCGTTGGTCCGACCAAATCCGCACTGCACTGGACTCCAACTTCCACACGACGCGCTCAAGGTGGCCGAGGACCGTGGAAGGTGGCGCAACATCATCCATAGGAAACTAATCCATAGTGGATGTCACGACCCTCAGCAATAAGGATAACGATGCACGGAGGAGGAGGTAAAGAATGCAAAACTTGTATGCAATCCACTGCAATCTAAGCGGGGCTTACGACCCACCTATTAATTCATTCATTCATAAATTGGCCACGCAAAATATCCCGATTTTTTTCTTCTTTTGCCAAATTCTAGGTTGTAACTATTATTATATTATTATTATTATATTGAGCCCGTAATATCCCACTGCTGGACAAAGGCCTCCCCCTTTTCTTCCAGTGATCTCGGCTTAAGGCTATTTCTGGCCAATCCTTCAAGAAGAAATCCAAGTCGTCCCGCCATATAGTTTGTAATAACTTAAAAAAGAAAATAGATAAACGATAGCTTTTCTTTCTGAATGTACCCATTGTCTTGTCCGGGCCCCTATAATAACCGACCGAGATAACTTCCTCAATAATACTGTATCACGCTATAACGGACATTGTTTCATGAACTACATTCATATTAATAACATATATTTAGAAGATTTAGGTAGTGATACTTTTCCATGACTTTGTCCCAGTAATAATATCATTAATTTATTTCATATTTATTGCACAAAAGATCACCGGTCAACCTTCGCTAATCTAATCTAGAATGTTATATATAATATAAGAGTATAGATGTATAAATTCTCTACCGACAAATTTTAAATATTACAAATATAACAACAAATACAAAAAGCAACTTATAGATCGTTACGCCAAGCACACCAAATCTTTGATTCCATAATTCTACGCTACTAGATCGACAACTAAAATACTATAAAGAAAAGCGTATTGAATTAGTCCGTGGTGCAGTTTTTTTTTTTACATAGGGGAACCGGTCTAGTACAACTATGCTTCACGACTTTTGTCGCGCGACATAGCGCTACCTGTCCCTCTCTCACAGTACTGCACGGAAAGAGACGGGTATTTATCTCGTGCGAGAAATATTCGGGTATGAGAGTTATGCTAGAGGTGCTGAGAAGATGCTCAAGAAGGCGATGATTGTATATATTTAGTGAAAACAGGTAAAACTAATGAATAGTTATACTACGTACATTTAAAATAATATAAAACATGCAGTAATATAAATGCGTGCCAAGGTTCCACCGGCGAAAGGAGGTTAATATAATTGTATGCAGTTTTACTCTAGATGCGCTTGGAAATTGTAGGAAATAGCACATGCTAAGAATAAAATTATAGTAACGTACGACGGCGCCATGTTACTATGACACTAGCGAGAAAGCATTTTTGTTTATTTCTTTAAATGTGGCTTATTTCATATAGAAAACTAGTAAATGGGAAAATCTCACTTCCTAGCCAAGGCAAGATGTAAAATAAAATCTACAATCCACGGGCGGTAATTCGTAAAGCCTCAGATCGCATATTTATGAACACCACCTGCGATCCGGGATATTTACAAATACACCGCCCTTGGTATGTTAAGTACTATTGCGAATCAAATTGTTATTGTATTTTCTTACAGATAAGACAGATACGAAATGATTCAATGCTATTTCGGTGGCAAATCGTACGATCGCAAATATTTGTGAGTCTTATCTTTATCTCATAGTAATTGCCGTGTTTTTGATACTTGGTGCACTTAAACTCGAGACCATTGCTAAGGCCGTCGAACCGGACCGCAGGCACAGATGTTACAGTAATAGAGTGATACGACTGGTACAGCCGTCCAACATTGCCATTGCAGCCCAAATTATTGTACAGTGTGAACTCTCAGATTGCCATTCAGTTGGGTGTGAAATCCGAGAGGTTCTTATCCGGATCGCGTAAGAGCGAGCGAGACAGGTATAAAACGCAATTGGCATTCTGATGGCTCGCGCACGTTAAGCAGATAATAATGTAATATGCTTATTTGTAAAGCAAATAAATAGAGTACTTTAATATGGGTGGACTGTTCATTGTTTCAATTGAAAATACAAATTGTGAATCAAAAATGCTTGTTTAATATCCTTCAATCTTGACAATTACAACAAAAAAGTCGACGTTAAGTATGTATCTCCGACTAGACCTTCATTTACATATCCAGTACTTTATGTCACACGTAGACAACGTAAACGTGACTGTTCTGCTAAAATTATACTCATACGTCTCCAAAACTGTCCAAATGTAAATCAATGAGCAGTAATACTAGTTATATCATAATATTGAATAAAACTCAAAGGCTCAAATAATGAACATACGTGATATAATCCGTTTAATTTGTTTTATTTGAACTAGTTATATCAATGTCAGCGACCACTGACAACAGGTCAGCATTTTAGTTTAATCTTGTATGAAGTTCGGGTTCTGTTTAATATATTTTCTGCGCGTCGCTTTTGCCGTGCTAAAAGTCAATTTCCTTATTAAGAATGACAATAACATGTTAGTCGCCCCTTCATCCGACCTTGGCCGGTCTTAAACCTCAATTCACACTTGTGTATTTACCAAGTCGTCTGCAGTTTTACTCTTTAATCGACTTAAAAAGGGTGTTCACCATTCGCCGTAATATTAGTTGTATTTTTTTTCTAGACAGTCAACGTTGGAGGAAAAAGATAAATAAGTGACAAAGCATCCTTCACGTTCTAACAAGATTCGACTGTGAGTGATCGATGATTTGTCACTTGTTTTTCACGTGATAAACGCAATCATAGGCCCCGGTCAGCATTTCATCTTGTATAAAGTTCGGGTTCTATTTAAGAGGCCTTATTCCTTTTAAAATTTATTTTTTTCATATTATGACAAATATATTGATAATTTCCACCAACTTTTTGAAGTGAATAATACTTTTCCCCGAGTTCTAGGTAGTAACATAGCTATTTCATGCTTGTATTGCGTACAGTCGAAAATAAGTTGAAAAAACTAATTTTCCGCGTGAATTTTGTCAATTTCGAGTAGTTTTTGAAACAAAAGTTATCAATGAAAAATTCAAATTGTAAGTTTCAAATATATACCAATAAATCCCAATAGCCCTGTTCTAGAAAGTAACATCAATATTATGTTAAGAAACATGTTTAATCATAGAGAAAAATGTCTAAAGCAATCAGCATTTTTAAAGGAATAAGGCCTCTTAATATATTTTCTGCGCGTAGTTTTTGCCGTGCTAAAAGTCAATTTCCTCAATAAGAATGACAATAACATGTCAGTCGCCCCTTAAACCTCAGTTTGCACTTGTTTATTTACCAACTCGTCTGCAGTTTTATACTCTTTAACTGACTTAAAAAGGAAGAGGTTGTTGTTTTTTTTTTTTTCTTAAAGTCAACTCTGGATAAAAATATATATCTTGTGATGAAAACAAGTGTCTAAGATAGGCATATTTCATTACGTTTTTACTTTTTACAAATATATTTTTTATGTTTTTTGTTAATGATTCATCAATTTCATCATCAATGTCGTCATTCATTGAAAGTTCACTATCTCGGATTGTTTTTAACAACAATATCTAATCTCAGATCTAATCTGTAGACGCAAATAGCAATTTTATAATCTTCGATTTTATCAAAATAAATAAAAGTAGTTACAGTTTTGTCGTGCTAATTTGAATTTAAAAAATTAACTTCAGCATGATTATTATGAAAAATGCCTGTTCTAATATCTAATTGTCATGATTGATGATTCAACGAATTGACGTCATTCATTGAAAGTTCACTATCTCGGATTATTTTTAACAACAATATCTAATCTCAGATCTAATCTGTAGACGCAAATAGCAATTTTAAAATCTTCGATTTTATCAAAAGAAATAAAAGTAGTTACAGTTTTGTCGTGCTAATTTGAATTTCAAAAATTAACTTCAACATGATTAACATGTAAAATGCCTGTTCTAATTTCGAATTGTCATGAAACAAAGAAAAAAAAATTAGACTTCATAGGTAAATTTTAATTTGTTGTTTTTTTAATCCAAAAGAAGTTTTGAAACTGTTTTTAGAATACTTATAATTTAACAAAACAATAATTGTACGACAACCATGAACTTAAACGCACTTTTAGGGTAAAAATGGCAAATTACATATTGTCTCCATAAAAAATATTGATAGCCATAACATAATAATGACGTGATGACGTCACGATTAGGTGGCCATTTGTATGGAGCGTTTTTAGCGCTCCGGTAGGAATGTTGAACTTTGACGGTCATTTCTGACTTTTAGAGCAGTCTAAGTGTAGTTAGCCCTATATAGACATTTGATCCCAATAAAAAATAGAATAGATTGACATCCTCAAAAAAAAATCGTCAAGGTTATTGTATGCAGAAGACTATGCAAGAGTTGCTTGTTACTAAGTGCCTGAACACTGGCACAGCGGAACCAATGAATAATTAAAATGGAAGGCCGCTGCACTGATACCGGATCGATGCTGGCCGGTTATTGACTGCGACTCGAATCGTTCCGACTTATGCTAAGGAAATAGGCGTTGTATGTTACTGTATTTACAAATATTTCAAGAAACAAAGTGAACGTGTGTCCATCTCCAAGGTTTTTTTTAGTTAGCCTGTTTGAGTGTCCCACTGCTGGGCAAAGGCCACTCGGTTAGATCTAAACTCCCTATTGGCCGCTGCTTCCGGCAAGTTCACCAGGAATGCATCTAAATCGTCTCTCCATCTCCGTCTCTCTCCAAGGTTTAAGATGGGTTTTTTTCGCCAATTTTATCATAAACGAAATGGTAAATACGGGGTTACTTTCAAGGTAAGAAAATTTGTTTCGATTATTTCACCAACTCAAGCTTAAGACAGGGTTGAATAGTTTTTTGGTCTGAAGATATATTATACAAGGTCAAAAACATACAAAAAAGAAACAGTAAATAAATTGCAACTAAAGAGCAGCGGAAAAACTTAACACTGTAAAGAAACAAAAAAAGAAATGTGAGAACACATGGTGCTGAAAATCTTCAATGTGATTCTGACAATTCGAATAAAACCGCGCACCAAAACCAACCTACCATTCTTGCAAATCCTCAAACTCACTATATTACTGGGCAAGTTACGTAATGGCGTCATTATCATTAGTCCTTAATTCAACCTCCACCAGATCTACAGAGTGTATTGAATGCTCCAATCACTGTCAATTTGCAGAGTTCACTGAACTATCAAGGCAGCGGCCCGGTTCCCGTAAAATGTGCGAGTATGTACTGTTTACGCGTCTAAGTAAATATGATGAACAGTAATTTAACTATCGGAAAAATCGCAGGAATGCAAATAGACACCGGAGAAGGTGGCTAAATAAACACTTATAAAAAAAAAAACATTGATTTATTATTATTCTTTGAGAAACTATCTCAATCTTCATTAGCGAAGAAAGACGTTACAGTTACTGAAACAATAATGGCTATATTATATGGTAACGAGCTTAAATTTGCCAGTGCCATAAAATATTGCAACAGACCTGGTTCTAAATACTAATAAATCTAATCATGTAGATCATCATTATTACTTAAGTTACTCTTGTCGGTGCAGTTCTTTCCAGTCCATTCTACTTAACGCCAGTTCTCACTTCTCGATACGAGCCGACGTCTGAGCTTTTTTCTTTATTTGGTCCACTTCCTCTTCCTCTACTTCCCTCAATTTTTCAATATTGTGGATAGAGATAGCGAATTGCGTCGAAAGACTGCTGACTGATTGCTGTCTACGAGGGGCACACCGAAATGATCGGGAATAGAGTACTTTAAACTGAGTTACATTAAATCCTTTTTTGTCACATGCATACTGGCGACTTACAATCACGATGCCGTTTTTACAATTTAAAAAAAGAACGATATATTTTTTTAATTCCATTTTTAAATTGACAACTCGATGAACAAAATGGAGCTGACGCGTGAAAATTTTCGTGCAATTATTTACCATAACTTTCGTCGTGGCTTATCTCCAGATGAATGTCGCAATGAGCTTGTTACTATATACGACATTGAAGCACCTAGTCAGACGACAATATATCGGTGGTATGCTGAGTTTCGACGGGGTCGTGCCTCTCTTGGCACCGTACCTTCATCAGGTCGGCCGAAAACGGCGGTTTCGCCTGAAAACATCGCGGCTGTGGAAAAACTACTAAAAGAAGATAGACATGTGACATACGAGCAGATTCGGGCAACCATAGGCATTGGAATGACTGCAATTCACACTATTTTGCATGGTGAATTGGGTGTCAGAAAATTGATTTCCCGATGGGTACCCCATAATTTGTCTGAAGAGCAAAAGGCGGCTCGTGTTGATTGGTGCCGATCTATTCTGAAATGCTACAATGGAGGAAAGTCAAAAGCCGTTTATAATATGGTCTCGGGTGACGAATCCTGGATTTATTCTTATGAGCCTGAAAGAAAGCACCAGTCGGCAGTATGGGTCTTCGATGACGAGGTCAAACCAACGAAAGTTGTGCGTTCTCGAAGCGTGTCGAAGAAGATGGTGGCTTCGTTCGTCTCAAAAAAGGGGCATGTTGCCACAATTCCTCTAGAAGAACAAAGAACCGTTACCGCTGATTGGTATATCACAGTTTGTTTGCCGGAGGTGCTGGCCGAACTTCGCCAAGGGAACCCGAGACGCCGCGTCATCTTACACCACGACAATGCGAGCTCCCACACCGCCCACAAAACAACTAAATTTTTGAACGACGAAAACGTTGAGTTGATGTCCCATCCTCCATACAGCCCTGACCTGAGTCCAAATGATTTTTTTACGTTCCCTAGAATTAAAGATTTATTGCGTGGTCAGCGGTTTGAGAACCCAGAAGCCGCTGTGGAAGCCTATAAATCGGCCATTTTGGCAATGCCTACTTCAAACTGGAATTATTGTTTTAATGACTGGTTTAAAAGAATGCAAAAGTGCATTGAATGTAACGGAGAATACTTCGAAAAACAATAAAATATAATTTATGTATATAGTGCACATAGTTTTTTAAATTCCCGATCATTTCGGTTTGCCCCTCGTATCGGAATTCTACGTTTGTATAGAAATAACTTAACGAAATTGGCTTAGCAAAGATCTATAACGCATTTCACGTAAATGTTGTTACCTTTTGCATTGGATGCTTGGCTTGTTTGAGTAGGTAAAAACTTAAGATTACGATTGGGTGTAGAGAAAACATATTAATCAACGCTTCTAACAAGTTAAAATACTGCATCCCACATCAACCGTGCAGTACTCACTGTGACGTGTGAACGAACTTTATCGCACATTGTTCGCGTAAATTTATCGTCTTATTTGCCGAGTGTGGGACGCCCTCCAGATGGTCCGATGCCCTGGATATGGGTGCTTAAGAAAACAATTGGCGTCAACTACTTTTGGCACTACCGAATCCTATATGAAACAAACCCATAAGAAGGCCGTACTGTCCGTAACAGTAAAGGAAACTGAACGTGTACCTTTTTGACCCTTATTGTCAATGTGACAATAGACTGGTAGTTCATGTAAAAATTCCAAGTCTAACGGCATTTTGTGAGCCATTTTGGCAACATGACTTTTCCGAAGTAAAAAAGCCTGCTGAATTCGATTTTGGATGTTGCCAAGCCGAATTTTGCCCCGTACCCCATTTCCCCCCCTTTTACCTCAAGATAATCCTCCCTAATCACGGATTTTACGGTTTTATACAAAAAGTATTACAGTTAGAAAAAAGTGTCAAAGACCAGAATGATCTCTGTAAAATTTCCTATAACATCGTGTATAAACTTTTTTAGTAGGCCTTATGGTGTGTGAGCAATATCTTCCCGAACTTCATCATTTTTTTTTAAATTTGATAAACATGGTCGAGGCAGTGAAATACACTTATTTTGGGATAATTGGTATCGCACAGGATCTGGAGAATCTGGCGTGCGGGTTTAAATTTCCTTGACATTACCTCTCTTGTAGAGCGCGTAGACCCTTCACAACTTCATCCTTCCATCGGTATCTCGGTCAGCTGACCGGACGACGACCTACAGGCTGTCCTATATACCGCCCTATCGTCCGGCATTATCTCTAGATGCCTAAGCCACTGGAGTCTTGCTGTCAAACAGGGCGAAGACCTATTTCGGGTCGCTGTGCCAGCAGAGTAAGTAAGTAAGTAGTTACTTACTTACTTAAGACAGTTGTCTTGGGTAAAAAGGTTATGGAAGTTTGTACTTTATCTCACATCCTTACGCTGCCTGTCCTCAGAAGCGGAGCGAAGATGTGTAAAGTGGACCAATCACATCCCTCAGATTTAAAACTTCTTTTGGGCTTCACAAAGACGCAGCCTGATTGGTTAATTTTCTCTGCAGACAGGCAGCGTAAGGCTGACCCAGATGGATGTGAGATAAAGTACATACATAACCCTTTTACCCAAAACAGGTACGAACAGAGACAAGAGAGAATATAGAACAAAGCCGCTTTAACAGCAATGCAACACATCTACAGATTAAGCATCAAAGCACCACCTTGATTCCGGATGATGCGTCTTCAATATTGAAGATAATGACTCGCTAGTACCGGTGTCCTAGTCAACTCAACTATTAAACAACTGCTGTCGCCGAAAGACAACTTTTCTATAGCCACAACTGAATAAGAGCTAGCCAGCCTCTGTTCGTTATGAAGTCTTTGAAAGGCAGGCTTTTAAGCATGCTATGTCGAATCATATCTCTGGACTGGACATTTCTAACTGTTCTAACCGCCTTGAATTACCGCCGCATGGCCTCCAATCTATTATCAGTGACAAAATACAAACAACTAAAGATTCGGAATACAATACCGCATTCAATTTGTCTACGCATTGCGAGGTCGTAAATATTTTTATTAAAATTTAATACGAAACGGCAAGGACGAAGTATTTTGTGCTGTAGAGAGTTATTTGCGACAATATTTCTGGAGGCAGACGCGAATTTTTGAAATGATTATGTTAGCTACGAGTCAGTGATTTTTATATTAAACGTTGCTACTTCTTTTAATAATTGGTTAAGATGTTTTTTTTCTAAGAAATGTTTCGCTCAGTAGCTTATTATTTTGGAGACGTTCATTGCTATTTTTTTATCATGTCTGTGAATGAAATAAAATTGATAAACTGGTGTTTCTTCTTTGTAAATTTCAGACGTCGTTATGTGGCCTAAGAGATTCGAATCATAAGTTAGCACAGTACTCACACACTATACCTTTACACTAAACTGACACACTTTTCACTAAAACACCGTGAATACTAACAATAACTTGTATCAAAATGTCAAGTTTTAAATTAGCCAAATGGAAGACACAAATTAGCTACAACGAGTTGCAACCGCGTTTATAACTTTCTGCAACTTAATAACTTCGCAAACCAACTAAACTAACTTTAATTACTTGCAGCAATGTAACAACTAACTGCAGTACAAGCAAAGAATACGAGGGGGAAAACTTTATCTGAGCGGTTGTTTGTTTTCCTTTGGGATCATTTGATCAGTTGAAGTAGAGTCTTAATCGATGAGACATTGAGATATACCCAACTTAACGATATCTTGGGGTTTATGACGGTCATTTTATTGTTTTATAATTTTTGCTATAGCTGTTTTAAAAGAGACGAAAAGGTTGACTTTTAGAGGTTGTATAGCAAAAATGCTGCATCATGTAAGGAAATTATAGAAAAATTACAATGTACTTACTAAGCTTGAAATTACTCCACTGATAAGAGTCTAGCTCTTACATTATAATATGATGATGAGAACGCGGAATTCAGTTTCGAGAACTCGTATTTTAACCGTATTGAGTAATTTGAGTACCACAAAAAACTGTATGAGTTTGATTCAAATACAGCCAGCTGTCTCAAGCTGTTTACTCATTTCTGGTGTCGAGGTCTTTGTTGTTTTGACCGTATTGTTATTCTGTCCGCATTTATAACCGCCTTCAAATACAAAGTGCGCTTTTTTTATCTACTTAGCATTTGTGTCCACTTTGGGTGTACGAATTATTTTATCAAGGCCATATCAGTGCATTTAGGCCATTGGTTATATGTCAAATAGTGCAAATTTATCGATTAAACGGTTTACTAAATACGGCTTCACTACATAGTATAAAACAAAGTCACTTACTGCTGTCTGTCTGTCCCTATGCATGCTTAGATCTTTAAAACTACGCAACAGATTTTGATTAGGTTTTTTTTTTTTAATAGATATAAATACTGTATGTTCAAGAGGAAGGGTTATATGTATAATACATGCATAATATAGTAGAGAAACACTGATAATATTAGAAGTTCCGAGCGAAGCTGGGGCAGGTCGTTAGTATAGGATAATTCTTGGCAGTTCAGAATAGTATAAGTCGCGTTCGCGTCGTTGTGTTTCAATACTTCTCATGTGTTGACACAACAAAAATTATCCCACTGTTCAACAGCTTACTTACAATAATTGACACCTCTATTACTATGAATTAAGGTTCAAGGAGCCATCTGTTGGGGACAGAGAATTAACTTATGTTTTCAATTAGTATCGATTTGTGAAACTGGTGACACTGAACATGTGAACATTTCCACAATGCTCGTGCCAAATCAGTGCCATTGGCCCAAGAAAGTGATTATCTCCGTCTCTTGTCCCGTTTTGTTCTCGATGTGTCTCTGCGAATAATTACCTATTGTCATGCGTGACACACTTTCTGGAATATGTACCACATAACAACCACAAAAAGTCAATAGGGATATCAACACTATAATAAACAAACTGGAAAAATTTACAAAAATAAGTTTCTGTCAAAAATGACATTTTAGTGGCAAGCTTTTATGACCGACTGTACTTTTCTTTGGATATCCATCAAATGCTCACTGAGACGATTCTAAAGAGCCCAAGCTCGGTAGGATTGCTTTTTAAAAGCTTTTATTTAACTTGCAATGTGTGTATATGTATGTATCTAAGTATGTTTGTTCGGGTGAAATCTTGCAACTCAATTTTGAAGCAGACATCGTCAACCGATTGAGCTGAAATTTTGCATACTTAACTTTGATGACAATACAATAATATGTTACCGTGGGGCTGATCTGATGATGGAGCCGGAAGGTAGCCATAGGAACTCTATACGCCCGCACGTCTCCACTTCAGTGAAGACGCTGATTAGATGATGATTGGTCTTGGCCAGCAATTAACGTTAGTGTAGCCGTGTAGGTGTACAGTCGCCAATAAATAAATAATAAATAAATAAATATCGGACAACCTCACACAAATCAATCTAGTCCCACAGTAAGCTCTAGTAGGCTTGTGTTATGGACACTAGATGACGATAAACATAATAAGAGCGTGTCTAATTTTTTATTATTGAAACTTGTCACACCTTTAGGAATTCGCAACAAAAATCTAGGGCACCAGCAGATGTGGTTAGTTACCGACATGTGGCGCCCGGCGGTGCCAAATTACAAACGGCCTCCAACTGGCACCAATCTAACCCGGGTGATAGATTTCAGAATGTTCTAGCCCTAGTGCATAACCATATATGTTCAGTACATTCCATAAGATCGTAAGTTTGGCTGCTTTGTTAGTGAACTTTGTCGTTTTGTAAGGAAGGTTGGAAGTTGACTGCATTCAATAAGATCGTAACGTAAGTGACTGGAGTTTGTTAATGAACTATATCGTCACCTGTAATATGAATTAATGTAACCGCCAAAATGACGAAATTGAGTTAAGTATACAGTTCGTCTGTAAATTTGACGATCTATCCATTGCTGTTATTAAAATTACGATATCTTGAAAAAAATGTTGGTTACATTAAACAAAAATTTACCATTTTTTTTAGTTTTCTGTATTTATTTTGGTGTATGGCACATTGTTTGTAAATTACTTAATATCAGATTAACGTAACCACAAGTATTGCCCAAAGTTTAACAAAAGTCATTAATGTAAGACTCATCGGTAAATAAATGACTCTTACATTACTCAATTTATAGCACTTTATTACCGATTGACTGTTACGTTAGCTTCAAAGTTAGATAAAAGTTATAAAATGGTTCTTACATTAAATGGGACATACTTTTAGTTTTTAAATCAAATCATGTAAATAATAAGGTACATAAATGATTTACATGCTCAGATTAGATAGGTAAAAAATAAATAAACGAGATTATAAGAAAGAAACCATTTAAAGTCAATTATAGTCTTATCTTGTCACAAATTGTGCTTACTGCAAGCTGGGTGAATATATAATTTAGTCAGTAACATTAAAGTTTTCGTAGTTTTTAAAGCAATTAATGCCTCTTACATTATTATTTGTCTTCCCAAGCCTCGAGTGATGACGGTTACATTAAAATTATGTACTTAATTTAGACGGACCTGGTGCTTACGTTATTTTGGTTACCAGGAACTTTGCGACCATCTCTTTCCTTTGCAGTGTAAATGAGTAGATACCGGTGAGACGACCATACATTTGCCTGTAGGAAGCAATTACAAACACTACCCCGTGCGTCTGTTTATGATTTGGTGTTGTGATGGATATGATAGCCACTTTAGTTTGTACCGACCAGCGATCGGATGCCGGCATTCGACTCCATACAAATACTGGTATTCAATTTCGGTATTTCGCTTATTATTACACATTTCTTTATTTTACTGAGCTAATTTCAAAGTTCTGTACCAATAATTTAATTATATGTAATGGCATTTGAAATAAAATCTGTAATATTTTTTTTGTAATTTTTATGAATACCGGTATCGATCCCTGGTTCCAACAATTCGTGATAAGGACAGTATTGTGCCATTGCGTTGTTATACATCAATAAGTACAGTAAAAAATTACGAGTTAAGTACATTAATAGCTTTTCGATCCGATTGCTCGTTTGCCCTCTTCGATATAAAAAACAAATAAATAATAATATTATACAAAAAAAAAACTTAAAAATAAAGGGAAATTTGAAAAAGGTAAGTACTAAGTAAGTACTATAGAAATAGTTATCACCTCAAAAGGGAGTCGTATTTCTAAGGCGGAATGAAGTTCGTCGGGATTTCCAGTATCAAATACAAATTGATGTTTTAAACTTTTTAAAGTTAAGTTATTTATTAATTAGCTATTATGCCTATTTATACCATGCCTAATTCTCGAATTAGGTACTTTTAATTGAAACAATCTGGCTTAATGCATTTCGTTTTTAGGGAATCTCTTAAATCTCTGGTTAAACGGACTGTGAAAATCAGTCACTGCCACTACCATGTAGCAACATGTAGGCATAATAAAATGTATATACTTGTATATTATTTTTAGAAAACAAGAGACAGAAATGAATGATGGTAGTAAAAGTGATATGGTGGAGGTTAGTGACATTAAGATACTCCCAATCATTTTTTTCAGTAGCCTACGTATCCAACGTAATGTATTGTATTGATGCGATGATTCAATAAAATACGTTAACTATTTGCTTGCCCCTTGAACATTATTTTTTCAGCCAGAGAAATGCGTTGAGCTGGGCCATACTTTCTACTAATAACGGGATACCGATGATGCTTCAAATAAGTAGTTCGCGAGAAAACAGCAGCTTACAAGATATACGAAAAATCTATATCCGTTTCAGCTCTATAAGAAAAATGTCCAATAGCGAAGGTATTCGAAGCATTTCAGTCGTAAATTGACTCCTTGACGTTCAAGTTCATAATAGTGATGTGAGTTGAGTGAGTGAGTTACTAATTATGTGACGAAACATTTAGTCACCAGTTTGCCAAGAAATGGTCAAATTACTAATGAAGAATCAAATAAAGATCATTCGGCTAGTTTCAGACAGGGACAAGCCTTACACTGAAAATAGGACTTAGGCTTTGTAAAGACAAAATTGATTATTTAAACGAAATTATACAACGTTAAGCTGAAGTTTAAACTTAAGTCACTAAAATCAAAAGGAGGGAGTTGATGAATGGAACAGAAAGAAGGTAATAAATACGAAGAAAACTATATAGAAAGAAATAAAAAAGAAAGAGAAAAAGGGAAAGCAGAATGTGCAGTAAAAGTCGTAGGTAAGAAAGGTACATAAATATTGTAGGAAAGGGAGAAAGAGAAGCAAAGTGAGGAAAAACAGTAAGGAAAAGTATCAGATTGGAAAGAAAATTAAGTGTTTTTTTAATACTCTTTAAATCTAAAGGTGCCTTTACCAATTTTGGTTTTTATAAACAAAAAAGAAACTGTTTCCCGCTTATAAACCGGTTTTTATCACGACTTACTATCCTACCACTAATTAACTAAAAAACAAGAAATAACTCTATGTTAAACCTTATTACAATTGGATAAGTTTAAAAATTCCATAGCTGAATTCCACTAATGTAAGTCCACGTTTTGAAAATGTGTGTCCCTTACGTTAGATTTGTTTAACTTTTTGTGACTTACTTTAAATAGTTTTTCATTTTTTGAAATCAATGTTGTGTTGTGATAACGTAACTCCTCATTTTTTGAAAAAAATTAACGTAACTGCCACGCTATTTTCTAAACTATAGTAGCAGCCTTTTTGAGACCATTATCGACTGAAAGATCTTACAAAATTAAGCTATAACTACTATACATCATTTTAATCGGATTAGGAAATAAAAAGTTACTGCACTTTTTATAATTTGCAATTTAGTTTTTGGCTTCTCCTGAAAAATCGTCATTTGGCGGTTACCTTAATTCATATTACAAGTAACGATATCGTTTCGTAAGGAAGGTTAGAAGTTGGCCTTGCATTCAATAAGATCGTAAGTGACTGGAGTTTGTTAATGGACTACGTCGATTTGTAAAGGTTATAAAAGAAGGCTTACCGAAATGTCATTTGGATCTAGAAAAACTGGTTTTGGCGTGGTAGCGGTCAACTGCTTTGTTTTCGATACATTTTTAAGTTTCGCGATGATTTATTAAAATTACATGTCATTAACATGAGCATTTCTTATACCAAAAGTATAACCACCATTTTCGAAAATCGGGCTGACGCTACTGCCAATTTTAGCGGCGCGACGCCGCAACGCGGTTATGTATTTCGGCCCTTAGGCTGCCTGTCCACTGGGAGCCAAATGCGTTGGCTCTTTATACTAGGTACTTCTAAATAAAATGTGAATAAACCAAAAAGTAAAAATAAGATTTTTAAATCTTTAGAAAATTTAGGTATCTGTTGTCTACCGTTAATTAATAAATTGTATTTGTCTTGTTTCCTTTTGTACAATTTATTGGTGTGCAATAAAATATTGTTGTTGCTGTTGTTGTTGTATCTTTGAAAGTTTAGGTATCTTTACCATCAATCTCTAACTTTTATTTGGGATTTAGAATAAAATAACAGATACACAGAGTATACGAATATTACGAATCGCGATGGACGGATTTACACAAGCGATACAAAACATTTCATGTTACGTCCCTTTCAGATATTTTTTGCTTCCGAATACAATTTCCGAGAGTGGTTGGATATGAAACAAACGACCATTCGAAATATTGATACTCGTATTTATTCACTTGCAGTGACTACAATATCAGTGACATTGCATAAAAACAAGCACAAAAACATATGGGTACCTACATTTGTTAAATTCATTAATAGTAGACTGAAGGATATCGCGCTGAATATTTACAACCTTAAATCTCACTTCACTTCTTTTTTATTTATAACTGCACCCCGCGGTGTTGCCCGCTCATCCCACGGGAACACTACATTTTTTCGGGATAAAAAGTAGCCTATGTGTTAATCCAGGGTGTCAGCTACCTTCATACCAGAATGAATAAAAAAATATCCAGCCGTTTAAAATGGTTTAAGATATTTATTCCTCATAAAATTTTACAAAATCACTTACTGAGAAAAAATACATTATTCACTTAAATCTAGAGAGAGAAATCTTTAAGAGTGAAGAAGTAACAAACATACACATAAACACACTCACAAACTTACGCCTTTATGATATTAGTGTGATTTTATAAGGATGGTTATACGATAAGTATTACCCGACCGCGCTGAAGCAAACAGACGGTTATACACATTTTCTCAAACATGCAATGAAATATCGTCGTAACGTGCGTTAGAACAGGCTTCGAAGTGTCAAGTTTCGGGCGGAACAATTCGAGAGAACTGTAAAGGAATTTCATACAAAATTGAAGGCCTAAGCCGGGAAGTAATTTGTTTTTAATTTTAATGTAAACATGGCGTCTGTGTGTATGAACAGCTGATATATATATTTTTTCTAGTAGCTACCCATTCAGCCATCGGACCAACAATATCCGTGTTAATGCCTAGTACACACGAACTGAAAATACCGTCTATACGTAAGTCACCAGAGACCATAGACAATATTAAAAATCCTCTGCCTCTATTTTACTTATTATAGAAACTAAGATTCTTATTATCAGGTTGTGTATAATGGCCCTAATATTCGCACACTACACACGTGGACTTATTAAAGAAAAAAAATATAGAGAGTTGGAGGGAAAATTAAAAATACTTTTTTTAAACATGGCGTCTGTGTTCATGAACTGGCTGAACAGCTGAATTATGTTTTATTGAGTGGTGTATTTTTTTAATTTCATTGCATATGTTTGAGAAAAGCACTATACATGCCTTAGCCGTGAAAAGGGCTTGCCGGCTTCGTATCACTAGACGGCCTCCCTTACGGTCGGCCGTCTATACCTACTCAGCCGGCAAGCCCTTATTTCCCGGCGTCTGCAGTAATGTACTATTCCTTCGCCGCGGAAAAATATATTATAAAAAAGTAAATAGATTCGGACAACAAAAGATATACAAGATACAACCCTAGAGCTAGAATTGTAGAATGTATTGGTGGTTTTTAGGGTTCCGTACCCAAAGGGTAAAAACTGGACCCTATTACTGAGACTTCGCTGCCCGTGCGTCCGTCCGTCTGTCACCATCAGGCTGTATCTCAAGAACGGTGATAGCTATAGTTGAAATTTTCACAGATGATGTATTTCTATTGCCGCTATAACAACAAATACTAAAAATAAAATAAAATAAATATTTAAGGATGGCTCCCATACAACAAACTTGTTATAGATTATGGTACGGAACCCTTCATGCGCGAGTCGGACTCGCACTAGCCCAATTTTTTCTTCCGCTGCGGACAAAGTCCCGCTTTCTAGTACACGAGCTTAATGATTTAAAGGTGCCTGCCTATTACTGACAAGTAGGTACATTGTATTATTGTCTAAATGAGACAAGGTTCTTTTCAAGTAAAATTCCGGTAACCTATTGACAAAAGCCAAACCCAGATACGCAAATTAGTAACGAAGCAAACATTTCATGCTACGCAAGGTCGTTGAACCTTGTCAATGGACAAATAAGGCTACCCAAATAAACAAAGTTGTTCGGCGTGTGACTAATTCTCATAGGTATGGTAGTATTAGAGATAGGTACATGAACTATAGTGTTCCTATTGGTTCTACTTCTGGGACCGAAATACTCGTATAATGTGGAAGTTCCATGAAGCTGATTAAGTACTATAATTAATACAAATAATTAAGCATATTTAAACTCCCGACGAAAAATACGGGTCCTATAAGTTAAACATGTGTATCTGTGTGTCTGTCTGTGGCATCATAGCTTCTAAACGGGTGGACTAATTTGAGTGTAGTTTTTTTTTATCGAAAAACTTGTCCGTTGAAATGGCTCTTAGATATGTTTGGTGGAAATAGGACCAGTAGTTTCCAAGATATTCAGCTGTTATTGGAACAAGTGACAAGATTTCAGACAATATTGAAGCTAAGAATTCCAAATTTTGCAGTGATGTTCAGTTTTAGTAGCATTTTCTATATCACTCATTGAATGAGGGTCTCATGGTGACCAGATATTTGTGTCAGGGCTGTTTTAAGTAATAAAATAACTTGACATACAATCAAAATTACAAGGACAAATTGATTAGACTTTGCGCGTAAATTTTGCTAAGCTGCAAAATCTAGCCTACTTTGCGACATTACCTCGCTGCTCTAAACAGTCTACGGATCATGGCGACCGGTTCCGCCTTCAGTCTTTGTAAGGGTATACTCGGCGCGCGTTCATAGCAACTCTTATAGAGTCGGTCGCGGATCCCCGACCAATTACGTCACATTCTACATAAACGTGGAATTTAGCCCAGCAGCAACAGACATATCTAGATTTATATCGAAAATCAGCTTTCTATGGAGAAGAGTCATGATTTCAGGGAAAATCTTAATAGCGTGATGCAGGATCGTCATTTGTTTATCCAGGCGCCAGACATGGCGCCAGACAGATGGCTCCATCTGTTTTCATAATTTCCTTTGTCCTCTCATCACGCCTGGACGGATTTTAGCCAATTTTGGTACAGGGATAACTGCATCCAAAGATGGTTATAGGATACTTTTAGTCCAACTACGTTTCAAAAAAATTACGCGTACGAAGTTCCGGGCATCTTCTATTATGAAATAAAACGAATGTCTGTATTCGTCACGCTCAGCAACTTCGAACGAAGAAAATATTTTTGAAATCGAACACCGGTCCTTGGCCAGGCCGGCAAGCGGCCGCGGCCCAAGGCGAGCGGCTCGCAACCGGACACTCGCACCGCTTACTGGGACACACGTAACTGATGAGATGAAATGTATTGTAGCGTGCTAGTGTGCTCCGCGTATGGCACAGAAGGCTCACTGTTTTTAAACGCGACCACATCTGTCAATCATTGCGTAACACACATTTTTTTTCAATGATGATGTACTTATTTTGACAGCCAATTTTTATGACGTCCTTAGTTAGAATTTTCGGAGAAACTTCATACTAACGGATCGGCTGATTCGACCAGCATATCTAGCATAGGTAGCTTTGACACGCGACTCTATGTCGCGTCACAAATACTGTCACTTTCCTATCAATACCGTGCGAGCAAGATAAGTGAGCCTGAGTCGCGCGAGAAGTAAACGCGCGGCAAGATAGTCCCCCGCTGTAATCAAATGCCGTATTTTAAACTGTGACACCACACATAGCGTACTGCTTAACATCATCGTAGTAATAAATGAAACAGCTGACGATCGCGACGCCAACTCCCTTGACCATTACGAAGCTATCATTAGATAAACAAGGACTGACATAACAATTTAATTACAACTAAACACCAGGAAAACAAATAATTACGAACTAACACATTAACACGACGCAAGCACAATAGAATCTGATAATTAGCTCATTTACAGTATAATAAAAAAATATTTTTTTTTTAAATCCTTGATGTTTTAAAGTTTGCACCTTATAAAGTTTCACTAAGGCTTGTTTTAGCAGTTAAAAAACATCTGATTAGAACGGTCGCGTCCTTTCATTAGACCTTAAGTAATCATGTTTCCTTTGAGTGAGTAAAGTAGGTGCTGAAAGTACTTTCCGGACCTAAATCGTTTAATTAAATCTAGTATTTTTCCTTTGTATACTGATATCGTTAGACATTATTAAGTTTATTTCAGTTACGCTCCGTTGTAATGAACGGAAGAAAAACTAAATGAATTATAAGAAAATAACGGTGTTTCTTTTTCACACGATTTCCATTTAATGTTTTATTAATTTAGTAACATTATTGACAACAGATAAATTCAGCATCATTAGTATTTCTCTTTGTTTTTATTCAGTGGAAAACTTGCAACACTAATGCTACAACAGGTGTGGTATCCTATAAGGGTTTAATTTTTTCTCTTGAGGTACGGAAACTTAAAAAGAAGTAGGTGCACAAAATAGAATATGCGAGGTTCGCTGTTGCTCTGTCGTCATCATAGGACCACTTTACGTAAATAAAATAGATATATAGCTACCCGTTATGACTATGACAAAAAAGTAACCGAATGTTTTCTAATATATAGGAAAACTAGGAAGCGCTTGAAAGTGAATCCATCCGTCTTGATTAGCCAAGGGCTAAGTTTCGTCTGTGTGCGCATCTGTCACAACGTCAATGTCACAAGCAACACGTCTCTATGATTGGTTCGTAGACACGCACACATAAAGCCAAAAGCGGCTTCATCATTCCCAAATCTGTTGTATGAAGAATTGAAGACTCTCATTCTACGCCTACTTATTCTATAGCAAATTTTAGATGTTAGTTTTCTCTTACTTTGTTTGACACGGTATCAAGTGTGGTCGAACAGGAGATGTAAATAAGACGTACCTGAAACAAAAAATTATACATTAATATTATTAAAACTATCGTGAGATATCTTTAATCATTATAAAAACGGTTTAAATTCACGTAAAAATTGTCAGGAACGGCCCGACATGTTTCGAACACATATGGAGCAGTGGGCCGTGAATCGCGTAGCAGCACGGATAGCTGTCCCTGATGAAGAGCTCCATATGAGTTCGAAACATGTCAGACCGTTCCTGACAATTTATACGTGAGTTTAAACCGTTTTTATAATTATTAGAAAATTATAAAGTTAACTAAATCCAAACAGCAACAGGAACCCGTTGATGTTTTCAATGTCCTAAATACTGCCATAATTTTAAGTAGTACTTAGTCCAGTATGATTCGTTTATTCTATAAAACGAGAGCAAATCACGAAAGTACGAGACAACGAACGAACGCTGCAAATTGCATTGTACATGTACGTATGAACTGCATCCTGCATTACGTAATGCATTGTGCAACAATGTCTGTACGAGTATCTCTGTAACCGTGCGATATGCACTGATTCGGCGATCGCATCTCTATTGTCAAGACTTATTTTAGGGCAAGGTTTCTAATTCGACGAGGCTTTTCGATATCACCAATTTAGCAATATTTCATATTTATTCAAGCTATAAAAGCTAAGAGCTCTGCCCCACTGAGATGCCATGTTATGCCATGTAGCTAAGCATTTGCTGCGTTCCGCTTTACCGACGATGCTGTTATAATATGTGTCCCGTCTACATTACACTACGAAGGTTGCATAAAGGATAAGTATGATGTGAGTTTTAATTCCTTCATGCAATGAATAAGCTTGTTATGCCTGCCCATCGTCTCCGTAAGGTTAGCTCTTCGTTCGTGGGGAACTGTGTACGTTTCTATAACAAAATACCTACCGAGGTAGTGAGTTTACCTTCCAGCAAATTCAAGTCTCACATAAAACGTCATCTAATAAATAAGGCGTATTATACTGTGAATGACTTTTTAGATGATAGGGATGTCTTTAAGCCAGTGGTTTAGTCATGTGAACGTAAAATAAGCATTATTTTAATCGGTAATACAGTGAAACTTGGATAAGTGGGACCTGGATAAGTGAGAAACCTCCATAGCTGGAACTCGTGCTGCTGTCCCGACACTTTACCACTGAATTACCTCTGTTAGTGGGACAAAACGGACCTCTATAACTGGGATTAGTTTTTCGATTTTGTCTTCATAATTACCTCCATAACTGAGACAGCGGGCGTATTTTACCTCTATTATTGAGACTACATCTTAAGTTAAACTTTTAATAAATGGTTATCTTTGAAATTAAAGATTTTGACCTCTATAACTGCGATAACGTAAATCCATTACCTCTCTAACTGGGAGTTCATTTTATTTCAAAACGCGAGAGAGTAAAAACACTATTTGTTTTGCACACCAATTTTGAAATGTCAACAAATTGTAACCAACATTATACCTAAGATTAAATTTATATTAATTAAATAGGTAATAATATTTTAATAGCGGACCCCTAAAAAAGGACAGTACAAAATGTCAGATTTATTTAATTGACGCATTCTGTTGTATTTTCGTACTGTTTATAAAAAAGTGTTAATAATCTTTGATTATAAGGTACCTTTTTATTACTGCCAACTATTATAATTATTTTCATTTATAATTACTTATTATGAAATACACCACCTAACTATTTTATTTAATAATCGCACCTCTATAACTGAAATATCCTCTTTTTTACCTCTATTAATGGAACCCTATGTAAATGGGACAGACATTAATCTATACCTGTATATCTGAGACACTGGGTAAGTGGAATACCTCTTTAAGTGAGACAAATTTGCTGGTCCCTTCAAGTCCCAGTTATCCAGTTTTCACTGTATTAGTTTGTTTTTAATGTAACATGAGAGCACATTATGTTGATTCTCACCGGGCAAATAGCTATAGTGATGAATGCCCGGCAGTGTGAGCATGTCATGCTCGCTTAAAGGTCTTTGCTTACGGTGGCGTCGTTGATCGGGTCGCAACCTTCCCTATAATATGGTTGAGGGAGGCGATGGCTGAGATATGCGTCATGCTCGTGAACGGGTGCCGTTTGTGGGGTCCGGTCTGTTCATACTAGCAAGGGCCAAATTAGTCGTGTAGTAACTGCTTACCAGTGTTTATTGAATTGACGTGAGAGACTTCATCCTGTACTCGATTGAAGTTATTATTATTATTTTTTACTTAGAGACTGTATACATCTCTAATAAACTTAGTGTACTGTACAATGACGCTCAGAGACCTTATACATCTCTGAGGAATGAAATTTAACTATTATCATATGTATTATTATCATTATTATTTTTATTTTTTGTATATTGTGACGCCTAGAGACCTTATACATCTCTAAGAAATTTAGGTTTAATAATTATTCTCTATTGTAGATTATTCACGTTGACGCCTAGAGACCTTATACATCTCTTTGGAATTAAATTAATTAAGTAATTGTATTTTATTGCATTTGTGACACCTAGAGACTTTATACATCTCTGGGTATATTTAATATTTTAAATTGATAGTTAAAGTGTTATTTTAATATTCCTACCTAACATTGATTTGGAGTATCTATATATCTCCTATACGTGTACGCATGTAATAATTAGTTATAACACTAATGTAATGTAATTGTTCTAAGTATTATTTACGAAAAAATGACTTACTGTTGAGTTTCTTTCGGCTTTCTTCTCAACAGCGGTCTCCTCTTGCGAAATGCCGGTAGATTCACAATCTGACTTGTAAAAGTGCCCTTGTGGCCTACTTACTGAATAAATTATTTCATTTCATTTCATTTCATTTCATTTCATTTCATGACAGTTCCCACGTTGGTGTGTAGCAACCTTCACATAGAAACAGTATTGTCCGAAGGGTGTCATGTTCCGGCGTTTCCGTGGACTATTCTGTGACCTCAAACTCGCGTAACATTTCGTTCTTAAAAAATTAGATCTAGTTAAATTACTATTTTTTTGTTTTGTATTTTATACATATGCTAGTTTTATGATTTATATTTATGAACTATACAGTTGCCTGAGAAAAGAATCTTTTTATTTAATTAATTGCTTACACAGCCGAAATAGGTCGTGTAAGGACTGTATAAGCTCTTATGGAGCCTGTGTGCTTCGTGGGTAAGACCGGTCACACAGTCTGGATTCCGGTCCGGTTTCAGAATGGAATGACGTCAGCAAGCGAGACATCGCCATATAACAGACAGAGACAGAGACAGTTCGGACCGTTCGGAAACCGGATCGAAATTCAGACTGTGTGGCCGGGGTAAGTGAGCGCAGATCTGATAAATAGGAGTAACATTTTATACGGATCAAATGTATTTGTTTCTCCATTTATACTGATTGAATTCCCGAAGGGGCGCTAAAGTCTCATAGACTTATACCAACAACGTAAGTTACCCGTAATTTATTCCTACAATACGGATATGTTTGATACATTTGCATAAATGATTTGAATTAGCGACGATATAACTAGTTAATTATTAAGTTATTCACATACGCTCGAACAATACGCAATCGCAACGGGTATCGTCTGCTACATTAATAGTAGTTTATCTACGCACATATCATTAGTGCTCTAAAATGCGTTCAGAAATCGTAGGAAATGACCAGCATTATTACAACCAATTTTACTATGAGTTTTTTTTTTGTCTGTGGTAGTAGGTAAAATCTGTACTGTAATGTTATTACAGTACCGATTTTTGTAAGGTTATGAGTTTAAATTAGGAACAGCTGTCAAAACACAAGTTGGTCTCTATTCTAGTATCCATAGATATTAATATTGTTATCGATACGAAACGTCAATTCAGTATGTTTTTTTATAAAAACCGCACGACATTTGATCTCGAGTGACATGAGAATATGGATACATTCGTTTGTATATGATTTAGAAAAAAAAAACATTCGTCTTGACGGAGGTTCGAATTTCCGCCATTATTGTTGTCATTTGTTTGTTGGTTCTTTGCTGTTACGAAAGTAGAATTGTGAAAAGTTTAGTGTAATTCACATTTTAGTTGAAAATATTGTTTTAATGTAAATGTAAATTACAACTATTACAATAAATAATCGTTTATGTATTTGTTCAGATTTATTTCTTACTGCATTAGTATATGTGTTAGATATTTTACAGGTAGCACTAGTGGTGCCGGTCATTTCCTTATGGCTTCTGAACCCATCTTAGAGTACTTATGATATGTGTGTCCTCTCATTATGTATCAGTTGCATAAACTACTATTATGCAACTGATACATAATGAGAGGCCTTAAAACACGAGTGGGGGTTTTATGAAACGAGCGTTAGCGAGTTTCATAATAGGATCACACGAGTGTTTTAAGGCCTAATTATGTACAGTTGTATACACTACTTTATCTATACACATATCATAAGTACTCTAAGATGGGTTCAGAAGCCATAAGGAAATGACCAGCACCACTAGTGCTACCTGTAAAATATCTAGACTACATTATACTTAAAATGCAGTAAGCAATAAATTTGAACAAATACATAAACAGATTATTTATTGTAATAGTTGTAATTGACATTTACATTGGAACAATATTTTCAACTAAAATGTAAATTACAAACAAATCTTCACAATTCTACTTTCGTAACAGCAAAGAACCAACAAACAAATGACAACAATAATGGCGGCAATTCGAACCTCCGTCAAGACGAATGTTTTTTTTTTCTAAATCATATGTATCCATATTCTCATGTCACTCGAGATCAAATGTCGTACGGTTTTTATAAAAAAAACATACTAAATTGACGTTTCGTATCGATAAAAATATTAATATTGTTACGCCGGTAGGTTAGGTCAAAAACTTTGAACGTCATTTTCAGTGCGTTAGAAGCGTTTTCAGCAGGCTGAAAAGTCATTTCAGGCCGTTTCAGAAGATGCTCTATCACATATCTAAAGATCGAAATTTCACCCAAGTTGCCGTCGTTTTCAGGCGCCTGAAACATGTTTTCAGTCCGTTTCAGGGCACCCTCTAACAGATGACGCCATAACCTGAAAACCCGTTTTCAGGCGTTTTCAGGACCCCTTATGGGCCTCTGAAGCACAAATCGTTATATGGCGAAATATCCCGTAGGTGTGACAGAGATAGCACTAGTAGAATGAGATAGCTATACTCGGAACATTCGAGAAGTGTGGGACAGAGATAGGACTACTAGAAAGAGATAGCTATACTCGGAACATTCGAGAAGGGAGTGACAGAGAGTGCACCATTAGAGAGAGACATATATGGCCTCGAATGTTCTCGGCCCTCACTCTGGACCTTACTAGAATATTCGCGATATGTGTGGACAATGCGTCCAGAGCGGTTCCGCGGAATATATAAGGCGCCGACGGCCGGCGCGAGTTAGTTACATTTTAACTGCGAACGAGTGCTAGTACAAGGATAATCGGAGAGAAAGACTCTTGAGTGATTAGTGCGCTTAGGTACAGTTCGTGTGAATAGTGAGTGCATAATTTGTGAAATAGTGTGTTTGTTTTAATTAGTGGATTTTAAGTACAGTTCGTGTGAATTGTAAGTACGTAATTTGGGTAATAAAGTAAGTGTTTTATTTAGTGGATTAATTTGTGCTTTTCTATCATATACGAACCCCACGCTCGTAACATTTGGTGTCAGAAGTGGGATAGAAAATGCCGTTAATGCCACGAGAAACCGAGCCGAAAGGAGTGACGACGCGAAGTCAAACTTCTGGACCTGGAGACTCTACGCCTGGTTCCTCGGAATCACCTGCTCAACCGGCACAGGGAGTGGACCTCAACGCCATCTTTGTCCTCCTAAAAGAACAGTTGAAGAAACAGGACGAGCAGGCGAGGAAACAGGACGAACAGGCGAGGAAACAGGACGAACAGGCGAGGAAACAGGACGAACAGGCGAGGAAACAGGACGATCAGGCAGGAATCCTTCGTAAACAACAGGAGGAACAGGCTCGAATGCTCCGTGAGGTACACGAGTCCATGACACAATGGAAGAAGGAAATGCTTGAGGTGCAGGAAAAACTGGCTGACATGGACATAAAATTGGAGACGCGAATCCATGAGGTCAACAAGGAAATGGAGGGCTTCAAGGAAAAGGTGCATACTGTCAAGGAAGAGGTATAAAAACCTATAAAAACCGCCTCCAGAAATTAGAAATTAAAGTGACTAATGATACGAGCACCTGTATACCCGACGCATCGGTAGCTGGAGGTGGCAGGTTCAAAGTACCGCCTTTTGATGGTACCTCATCGTGGGCCGCCTATAAGCTGCAGTTTGAGTCTGTTTCCCGGGCAAATGGCTGGAATAAGGAGCAAGCCAGGACAGCATTAACCTTGGCGCTCCATGACGAGGCCCTCACCATACTCGAAGCTCTGGGAAACGACCAGACGTACGACCGCCTTCTAGAAGCCTTGGAGGCACGATACGGTGACAGTCACCTGGAGCATGTATACCGAGCTCAGTTGAAGGACAGGGCGCAAGGACGTAACGAGTCCTTACAACAGTGGGCCTTGGAAATAGAAAAGTTGGTCCGGAAGGCATATCAACGTACGTCAGCATCCTTCGTGGACAGTATGCTGGTGCAGGCCTTCATCGATGGGATCCGGGATCTGGAAGTGAGGGCAGCCGTGCGATTGGGACATCATGGCAGCCTAAAGGATGCAGTAGCCCACGCTCTCGAGGTGGAAGCTGTACGACAGGATTCATCCAGGCCTTTCAGGGTGCGAGAAGTGTTGACTACGAAGCCAGTAGATTCCCGCCGCGAATTTGGGCCACGTTGCTACCATTGTGGAGAACGTGGTCACCTGCAGTCAGGCTGTCCGAAAAGGACTAGGAGGGACAGAGACCCCGCTCCAATGGTGAGGACAATAGGCTCTGTGGAGTCAGAGCCCCAACAGGGAAACGAATAAAAGCCAGGACTATGGGACGAGTGCTGGCTGGTGGTCGAAATGTCCCAATTATGATCTCACAGGCGAACGACGGGAATAGTCTGGTTGTCAAAGGAGAAATTTGTGGAATAGCATGTCTCCTGACCATAGACACCGGAGCTTCTCGGACTGTGATCAGCTCTCGGCTACTGAGACACCTGACCAGAGATCATCTAGTCCGACCTAGGCATCTCCAGCTGCAGACTGCTACCGGCCAGTACATTTCCGTCCAAGGAGAACGAGAGGTAGCTGTAAAAATAGGTGAAAAAGAATACTGGCATAAAGTGATCGTTGCTAACATCGTGGACGACTGCATTATTGGATTGGATTTTATGAGGAGATATGACTGTAAAATCGACTTGAAGGTTGGAGTTCTAAAGTTTGGAGTTGATGAGATTCCAATACAAGGTGGAGTAAATGGAAATGTCTACTGTAGCAGGAGAACCATTCTTCAACCAAGGTCGCAGGGTTTAGTTCCAGTGATATTGCCGAACTCCACAAGGCCGCAATCTCACCGCTGTGTAGTGGTGGAGAGGTTGGATGCTGATAAGCCGTGGATAACAGCCCGTACGATGGTAACCACATCGTCTACAGCATTTGTAAGGATCCTTAATCCAAGCGACACAGAATGCGTCCTCAATAAAGGAACGCTGGTCGGATCATGCGAAGAAATTTCCTGGTTACGAAGCTGTCGGGAATCTGAGGTAAGCGTAAAACCTGGGCATGTTAAGCCTTCAGTAGATGTTGAAACGTTACTGAACGACTCCATGAAGGGCCTTACCAAGGAGGAATTCCTTAAGGCGCGTAGCTTACTGCTGCGATATCGCAATGTCTTTTCTACGCATGATGACGATATTGGAAGAACTGGAGTGGTTCAGCATGAGATTGACACTGGGGAAAATATGCCTATCCGACAGCGGCCTCGGAGAGTTCCAGTAGCTCGGGAAAAGGAAGTCGAGAGCATGATTGAGGAAATGCGAAGAAGCGGCGTTATTGAACCTTCAACAAGCCCGTGGTGTTCCCCCGTAGTTCTGGTAAAGAAGAAGGACGGCACCATGAGGTTCTGTATTGACTACCGTCGACTTAATGATGTGACCAAGAAGGACAGCTACCCACTTCCTCGAATCGACGACACGTTAGACACGTTGAACGGAATGAAATGGTTTTCAACATTGGATCTGAAAAGTGGCTATTGGCAAGTCGAAATCAAGGACAAGGATAAAGAGAAGACGGCCTTCTCTACTGGCAAGGGACTCTGGCAGTTCAATGTTATGCCATTTGGACTGTGTAATGCACCAGCCACATTTGAGAGATTAATGGAACAAATATTAGCTGGACTTCTAGGAGAAACTTGCTTGGTCTATTTAGATGACATCATTATCGTTGGTAGAGACTTCGACGACCACTTGAATAAATTGGAGCAGGTGCTAGCCAAGCTAGAGGGGCAAATCTGAAACTAAGTCCGAAGAAATGCTCGTTTTTCAAACGTAAAGTGAATTACTTGGGACACGTGATTTCAAAGGACGGCATCCAGACAGATCCTGAGAAGATTAGCGCCGTGAAGGATTGGCCGACGCCAAAAGACAAAACTGCAGTACGTGCCTTTTTGGGGCTTTGCTCATACTACAGACGTTTTGTGAAGAACTTCTCGGATATAGCAACGCCTTTGCATCAACTAACGGAAGAAAAACGAACATTTGACTGGAACGAACAATGTGAGTCAAGTTTCAACGAGCTTAAAGGAAGACTTTGTGAAACGCCAATATTGGGGTATCCAGACCCGGAAGTGGATTTCATTGTGGGCACAGACGCTAGCAACACTGGAATTGGAGGTGTCTTGTCACAGAAGAAAGGAGATAATGAAGTTGTGATTGCATATTTCAGTAAGTCATTGTCGAAACCAGAGAGGAATTACTGTGTCACTCGGAGGGAATTGCTAGCAGTTGTCAAGACGTTACAGCATTTCAGCAAATACCTGCTGGGAAGGAAGTTTCGTATCAGAACTGACCATGCTGCTTTAAAGTGGTTGCTGGAATTTAAAAATCCCGAGGGACAAGTGGCAAGATGGATTGAACAACTGCAGGAGTATGATTTCATCATCGAACACCGTAGTGGAAAATCGCATGGAAATGCTGACGCCCTATCACGAAGACCTTGTGCGGACGACTGTAGACATTGCTCAAGACAAGAAGACAAGGAATGTGTCCGAATGATAAGAACTAATACGGTTAGCGACGAGTGGAGTGATGAAATAATGCAGCAAGCACAACAAGAGGACCCTGACGTAAGACCCATTTTTGATTGGATTAATGCTGGTGCACCTAAACCAAGATGGTGTGATGTAGCTCCGATGAGTGCGGTAACAAAAAGCTACTGGGCACAATGGGATAGCTTGGTTATGCATAATGGCGTTCTATGTAGAAAATGGGAATCAACAAACGGGAAGGATGATCACCTGCAAGTAGTTGTCCCAAAGAAAAGGGTGAAAGATGTTTTGAGAAGCTTTCACGATGGAGTGGACACCTTGGAGTAAAAAGGACTCTAATGAAAATTCGGCAACGCTTTTATTGGATTCACTGCCGAGAAGATGTTGAAAACTGGTGCAAAAGGTGCATTAACTGTGCATCAGTCAAGGGACCGCATACCCGTAGCCGAGGAACACTCAAGTTGTACAACGTTGGAGCCCCTTGGGAAAGGGTTGCATTAGACGTCGCAGGACCATTCCCAGCATCTGACTCCGGAAACAAGTACATTCTTGTCGTGATGGATTACTTCACGAAGTGGCCTGAAGTATTTGCCATTCCAAATCAAGAAGCGGTAACCATAGCTGAAAAGTTAGTGAACGAAGTATTCTGCCGGTTTGGGGTACCTCTCGAAATCCACAGTGATCAAGGTAGAAACTTCGAATCTGCGGTCTTTCAGGAGACATGTCGCATAATGGGAATTCACAAGACAAGGACTACGGCGTATCATCCACAGTCGGATGGAATGGTCGAGAGATTTAACCAGACACTGGAGAGACATCTAGCAAAGGTCGTTGAAAGCCACCAAAAAGATTGGGATCGGCATATCCCCCTCTTCCTATTGTCTTATAGGTCGGCAACTCATGAAAGTACGGCGGTTACTCCATCGTATGCGAACTTTGGAAGAGAACTCCGTTTGCCTGCAGATCTCCTGACTGGACGTCCGCCTGATACACCGAGATCTATCACAGAATATGCGAGTGATTTGAGGGATCGGATTGATGATGTTCACAGCCTGGTACGTGAACACGGGCTCCACGCTAGCATAAAGATGAAAACCCGATATGACCGGAAGTCTTATCAAGTGGGTTTTGAGGAAGGTTCGTTGGTGTGGCTACATAACCCTATGCGACGAGTGGGAAAGTCCCCGAAACTGTCTCCGAATTGGGAGGGGCCTTACAAGGTAGTCACTAAAATAAACGACGTCACGTATCGAATCCAGCGGAATCCTCGTAGTCCGAGCAAGATTGTTCATGTTGACCGGCTGGCCAGATACCACGGAAATAATGATGCTCGGGACGAGCATGTCTTAGGAGGGGGTAGTGTTACGTCGGTAGGTTAGGTCAAAAACTTTGAACGCAAACCTCGAATGTTCTCGGCCCTCACTCTGGACCTTACTAGAATATTCGCGATATGTGTGGACAATGCGTCCAGAGCGGTTCCGCGGGATATATAAGGCGCCGACGGCCGGCGCGAGTTAGTTACATTTTAACTGCGAACGAGTGCTAGTACAAGGATAATCGGAGAGAAAGACTCTTGAGTGATTAGTGCGCTTAAGTACAGTTCGTGTGAATAGTGAGTGCATAATTTGTGAAATAGTGTGTTTGTTTTAATTAGTGGATTTTAAGTACAGTTCGTGTGAATTGTAAGTACGTAATTTGGGTAATAAAGTAAGTGTTTTATTTAGTGGATTAATTTGTGCTTTTCTATCATATACGAACCCCACGCTCGTAACAATATCTATGGATACTAGAATAGAGACCAACTTGTGTTTTGACAGCTGTTCCTAATTTAAACTCGTAACCTTACAAAAATCGGTACTGTAATAACATTACAGTACAGATTTTACCTACTACCACAGACAAAAAAGTTCTCATAGTAAAATTGGTTGTAATAATGGCTGGCATTTCCTACGGTTTCTGAACGCATTTTAGAGCACTAATGATATGTGCGTAGATAAATTGCTTAGCTTCATAGGTCTTGAAGCTTTTCTTTACGGGTGAAGACCAAAAAGTTTGCTGCCTTAACTCATTTAATTAAAATTTGTATAAATTTTTCCATTGTACGACGACAAATAAACCATCGAATAATTTACCTTGGGAACACCGAAGGCAAAAGATCGCGCGGTCGTTCACCAACAAGATGGACCGATCAAGTAAAGGACTCGTCGACCTCTAAATTCTACTCGGTTGTAAGAGACGCGCTGGACAGAAACCGGTGGAGGCAGATCATCCGCGCCAGGTGCAACCCTGAAGCTGACCACGATCCTCAGACATGAGGGACCGACTCCAGAGAGAGAATGCACCTTAAGGTACTGTTTCGAACTTCATTATTGTGTCGTTAATTTTTGACGCACAACGGAACGTTTTAGTTAGCGTTATAAAAATAGCGATCTGAAAAAGTTCCGTTGTGCGACAAAAATTTACGATACAATAATGAACCTTAAAAAAAGTACCCTCAAGGTACATTATTCGATGGATAATTTGTCGTCGTACAATGGAAAAATTGATACAAATTTTAATTAAATGAGTTAAAGGCAGCAAACTTTTTGGTCTTCACCCATATCCAGTTTCTTCAGGGGATAAAGTCGACGTTTTTAATAGGATTTATTAATATCACTGCAAATTTTTCCATACAAATTGAGGTTTCGTTTTTCAACTGTTTCCTCTTCCAAAACTTAACCAATCGTAACGAAGTTTTGGAAACTGAATGAGAAGGACAGTGTCAGTGTCGAACCGTTTCGATTTTTGCGCTTTATGTAAATGGCCAATTCACGGCTATATGACCGACTCATTTCTCAAATCCTATCAACAGAAGTAGGGATACATGAAGACGACACACCGATACCATTCAGTTTGACACGAATTACCTATAAAATACAGTTCACAGGCGGCATTTATGAAGACCAAAAGAAAGAACCTTCTGTAACTTATTCTGTGCATGCGACGACTTCCCGCGATCTTATGGTCAGTCGGTCCAGATAAAAAGAAGTCCATACGAGTTTGACAGCTATCAAGTCGTTCCCAGTGGCGGCTTTAGGGGGGTCGACCCGGGCAGTTGCCCGGGGCGCTGGCTCCCAACGGTCGTTTCTTTAAAGGTCTAGGGCGTCTATGGCACCACACAATGAATGACTCACCCAGGACTGACACTTAACCATGAGTAAAACCGTCTTCAATTTCATTTAAATGGACGTATGAATATTAATTAATCAAGCAAGTCTAGGAGCTCAAAGCTGAAACCCTTAACATGACCTTTGAGTAATATATTCATGTGCGTTAATCCCAAATATGGGTTCAGCGGAGGGTCCAACTGTGAATAGAGATTACAACTTTCGACAAGGGATTTATGGTAAGGCTTTTGTTGGCGCTGAAAGGATTTTCTTCAAAGGTGAGTCAAATAAAGGTACCGGTTCTTTCGTTGTTTCAAAATGCAGCAATATAAACTTTCCACCCATGTTGCACAATAATTGTTTTTCCTGATAAAACCTTAATCTAAGTCATAAGTATTTTGACTGTTATCCGATAGAGATTGTGCTATTGTGGAAAACTGTTTGCGTCTTTTGGACTGCACGCGGACGTATCAGGATAGATCAAAATACGTAGAAAACGCATGTATTATACTGCTCTGATGAGGTTGATTTTTATAACATTTTATCAAATCAATTAAGAAATAAACGAGGTATTGAAGGCAGGATAGAGACAGAGGTCAGTACTGGTAAGTTGTGGTTAGAGTCCTTTTGTCCGTAGTAGGGGAAACAATCATTATCCTGAGATGCATTTGCACCATTTTATTGCATACACCTGTTTTTCATAAAGAATTTCTTGCTCTATTAGTAGATTAGATACAAATCGTAGAGCATAGTGGATAGATTCGCTCTGTTTCATCATCATCATCATCATTTCAGCCATAGGACGTCCACTGCTGGACACAGGCCTCCTCAATTGACTTCCACTTCTTCGCTCTGTTTGCTATCAGGGTATTCACTTTCAGCTTGAAGAGAAGCTAGTTACAATATTCGTGGAAAATTCGCCAGAAGGAAGTCCCACCTTTTGATGTGTCACGATTAGGACACCTTTTAAAAAGAGAGAGCACCTATTTCTAGTCACCAAATATGACCACAACAGCACAGTGCAGGTTCCATGAAGTCGTTCATTTATGGGTTTATCCATAATCATAACATACGTTCAGTACAGAGAGTCAAACCACGCTATCTCTTCCAAGCAAATGCAACGCAACTGTCAAACCGTACCGTACAACCTGACTTACATTTGTATTGTTAGACAGTTCATTTGCTTGGAAGAGTGCATTATAGTCACCAAATATGACTACAAGTGTACAATGAAGATTCCATGAATTCTTTAATTTATGGGTTTATCCAGAATCTCAACATACGTTTAGTACATAGACGATCTCCGGCGACTTCCTGGTAGATAATTCTTATTAACCGACAGTATCATGAATAATAAGACTGAACCTCATTTCGGATTCGACGCGAAACCTTCATTTAAATGCAAAATGTGAAGAAAAAATGCCGCCAGTACAAGGAGTGAATAGATTGGTTGCTTGGGCATTTTTAATCAGCCCCAGCCTTGGCAATGGCATTGACTTCGGACGTGATTCGATGACATTATCGCTGTTGACTTGCGGGATTTTGCAGATCGAGTCTTGTCTTGTTTTTTGTTTGACTTGATTTTATGTCTGAGCTGGCACTTCAGATTGCCGCCTTTGTTAAACATTGATGTTATTGTATCTTTCTTTTAATTTTAAACAAGAGATGCAAATAGATGTTTGGTAAATATTCGGACAAGTTAAGATGCCTTATTCCCTTTAAAATGCTGATTGTTTTAGCCATTTTTCTCTATGAACAAACATGTTTCTTAACATATTATTGAAGTAACTATTATTAATGTAAATATTTTTATCACTACTGTCACACTTCTTTATATGTAAATGTGTATTTTGGTCACGTCACGAATAAATGTATTTCTTTCTTTCTTTTTTTATTGATAATTTTTGTTTCAAAAACTACTCCAAATTATTTAAATTCGCATGGAAAATTAGTTTTTTCAACTTATTTTCGACTGCAGGCAATGAAAGCATTAAATAGCTATAATAGTACCTAGAACTCAGGGAAAAGTACTATGCACTTCAAAAAGATGGTTGAAATTATCAATTATATTTGTCATAATATGAAAAAATAAATTTTAAAAGGAATAAGGCCTCTTAAGTGTCAGGCTAATGGTCCCAATGGCCTGTCTGAGTTTCTGTCGTCTCGAGTTTTTTAACGGTTTATATTTGCGGTTCTTCGTCAGTTGCGTAGTTCTGTCAAAAGCTATTGAGTCACAAAAATAAAAGTGGGAGTGTTACTATTTTAGTGTTATATTATTATAACCACTGTCCTGCACTAAATTCAATACCTACTATTCACTCGGGATATACATTCTAAATATAACAGGCAAACGCATTCCTTGGTATATATTATATTATATAAGATTGCAGTTGCTTAAATGACGAACACCACTTGAATAAACGAGTGCCGATAGACAGGTAATAAAGTAATTGTCCTTACAATACCCTTATCTGACGCTTCACAACAAAGCAAGATGTTACTACCCGATAAAATGCACAAGAGCGTTATGTCAATATTGATTTTCAGGCCATTCAGGCTTAAAGTCCGTGTATTTTAAAAGCTTTTATTTAACTTGCAATGTATGTATGTAAGAAGGTACTATGTTTGTTCGGGTGGAATCTTGCAAATCAATTTTGAAGCAGATATCGTCAACCGATTGAGCTGACATTTTGCATACTTACTTAACTTTGATGACAATACCATAATATGGTACCATGCGACTGATCTGATGATGGAGCCGGAAGGTGACCATAGGAACTCTATAATAGAAAAAACAATCCTACCGAGTTTGGGCTCTTTAGAATCGTCTCAGTGAGGATTTGATGGATATCCAAAGAAAAGTACAGTCGGCTATAAAACCTTGTCACTAAAATGATTTTTTTGACAGAAACTTATTTAATGCCTAAGCCAGAGCTCTTGTTATACATTTTAAGATGTATTTTCTCCATATTATGACAAATATATTAAAAATTTCAACCAACATTTTAAAATACCTTTCCCCGAGTTCTGGATATAACATTTGGGAGCTATGACGCCACAGACAGACACACAGATACACATGTTAAACTTATAACACCCCCCTCTTTTTTCGTCGGGGTTACCCCGCCGGTTAGACCACCAGTTGGGTACAGCATGCCCGTATAATGATATCATCGGGTTTTTTTAATTAATTAATTCCAGGGTCACGATCGCTTAGGGCGATAAGTCGGTATGTTTGTTTTAGAATTTCCATCGCGCTATAAAGTGCAGTTACGTTATTTAATAGCTTAAAACGTGAATTTATTGTTCATTTGAATATATGTCGTAAAAAGTAAAGAGTAGGTAATGAGTAGGCTTGGGACTTTTCACTGCTCGCCGTGGTTGTCCAATCCACGGAGTCGTCATATGATAAAAAAATAAATTCAAAGTCAAAGTCGTTTTTATCATATGACGACTCCATGGATTGGACATTGGACAACCACGGTGAGCAGCGAAAAGTCCCAAGCCTAGTAATGAGGTATACTTTATATATGTATCAGCCGTGAAGTAGTTATATCCCTAGGTAATCTATACCTTCCTACTGGGATAAAGTTGTTTAGGTTTCTGCAGTCATTCAAATTCGATTTCACTCCGAACGACGACGCGGTTGGCGCAGGTTGTGCACCTGCCTACTGAGCCGACGGCCCTAGGTTCGAATCCCGGCTAGGGCAAATACATGTGTGATGAACTCGACTATTTGTCCCTGGGTCATGGATGTTAACTATATATGTATTTGTATATTATGTATATCGTCTAGTACCCATAGTACAAGCTTTGCTTAGTTTGGGACTAGGTCGATTTGTGTAAGACTGTCCCTTAATATTATTATTTTTTATCATTAAAGCTCACACAGAAACATGAAACATGAAACCAAACAGTTCTTCCTCAATGCTTACAAACTATCTTCATAAAAAATCGCAACCGAAGTTTATTATTCACCAAACATAAGACACGCCAAAATCATCCGAATTATCCATCTCGTTAAAAACATTTCTGCATAACAACTAAGGTCAACCGGGGTAATTGCCACTTTGGGGTTATTGCGTCTATTTCAATTACTTTTTAAACGACGTTAGTTACTACAACTTCTGCCATTTAGTGATATAGGAATAAACTACTTGGAGGGCAACACGTAACATAGAGGGCGTTTTGGCGTATCGTGGTCAAGAGGTCGACCATTTTGAAATTTAGTGTCATGCTAGATTTACACGTTGCATGAGGTAAGTCAACAAAATATGTTTACATCCCTGTTTTTCTTTAGATATTTGATAATTATTTGTAATAAATGTGACTACTATTAGTACGACGATATGTTCGAACCACTATTTTTGTTGATAATGCTTTGGGTTTGGAAAAAAATCGATGTCAAATTCTTGGAGGTTATTTTTTAAATTTGGCAAAATGCGTCTAATACTTTGAGGTAATTGCGTCTGTGTATCGCATTTGACCCAATGTCAGGTGTCGACAACCTTTTTCTTGATACTTGGTTTTAACAGTATATAGAACATTTTCGAGCTAATTTTTACCAGAATTAATGCATTTTATTTAGTTTTAGTGTAAAACAGTAAGAACCTAGGCGGAATTTCATCTACTGATAAACTCCCAATTTTTTTTTAAATCAACGCCAGAGGGCCTGCTGCAAATCGTGAACAAAGTTTTGCCTCTGCCGCAAATGTGATTTAGTACTTACGTATTCGACAAAGACGCAAGAGTTCCTTCGTGGTCCGCGGTAGGCACTCTGTATTATAACAAAATTACTTATTTAAAAATAGTTTAAACTCCAAAATTCACAAATATTCATTTAATTTTGCACTAATGTATATAAATACGAAACGTCTATCCTGTTATTTATTCACGCTTATAAATATCTCAGCTTGCCTGTTATTTATTCACGCTTAAAAACTTTGTTATTGAGATAGTAAGTCCCACAGAAGAAAGTGGAATAGTTTTTTATCACGGAAATCATTAATATGCAGACGAACTTGCGGGCAAAGGTTACATATTTGTATAAGAGTGTTCATGTTATATCTATATTTGATGACGCGGTTAGCTCAGTTTGTAGAGACCTGCCTACATAAGTGCATTACAACCCTGCATTAGCCATGCATCGTTTGTTTTTAGGGTTCCGTACCCAAAGGGTAAAAACGGGACCCTATTACTGAGACTTCGCCGTCCGTCCGTCCGTCCGTCCGTCCGTCTGTCACCAGGCTGTATCTCAACAACGGAGATAGCTAGACAGTTGAAATTTTCACAGATGATGTATTTCTATTGCCGCTATAACAACAAATACTAAAAATAAAATAAAATAAATATTTAAGGGGGGCTCCCATACAACAAACTTGTTATAGATTATATATATGTATAGGTACGGAACCCTTCATGCGCGAGTCGGGCTCGCACTTGCCCAATTTTTTTATCTGTCGGCTGGACTTATAAACTTGTATAAGAAAGGGATAAAACATAACTTAACTAATTCAGGTTCGTAAAGTTTTATGAATAAAGGGGTTATTCTACAAAAACTTTTTGTTTTCGAGATAGTATATAGTTATTTAAGAAACGCTTATTATTCTTAAATTGTTTTACTTACATGTAAGTACTTAGACGAAACTTCAAAACAAATTTTATTTTGTTTTAAATAATGTAAAATATGGGTAAGTACATAGAAGAAAGTATTGACCTTAAATATTTTTAACAAAACTCCTCATCTGGATAAAATCTCCACTATTAAATTTCACTCATTAAATAGGTCAGTGACAAATATAAAAATTAAAGCTCTCGGAACATTTCTAGATCTAAGACTTTTGACCGACTAAAAGGTTTACAACATCTGGAAATTAGGTTTGGATAAATGCGTCCACATATTGTAGACGCGTTTACCCAGATTATACTATTTTCTATCTGAGGTCGTTATAACTGTTTTTGATCCCTTGTATTTAGCTTTATCTTCTAGAATACTGTATTGCAAACATGTTTCATGAATTTTTGAAAGCCTCTTCGTAATTGATCGTGAATGGCTTAAAAAAGACGCAATTATCCCAACTGGGACAAATGCGTCTAAATTTCCGTTTTTTAAAAAAACATCTGTATATCGTTTAATCATCGCAAGCCAAAAACGTTTTACACGAATTTTCTTGGAAAAAAGCCACAGGAAGCACAGCGCGTAAGAATATTTCTATACACTAATTAAATATTTCATAACTTGGGGTTAAATGAGAGTATAAAATATCAAAAAAAACAGTGACGCCATTACCCCGGTTGACCTTAGTGTTTTTGTGGCGTATGTCAGACAAGTTCTTAGAACCTGACTCAGTCTTGATTACTGTACTGGTATTCTCACTCATGAGTAATTTAGATAAAATTCGCAATCAAAACACGGCGTAGCGTAGGTGAATCTCGAGATAAACGAATTACTCGTCTTGCGACGTAGTTGATATACACAATGGGGAATAGTTACCTATCTGAAACACTAATTTGTGTTTCCCATTTGTAACGTTTCGCCAAATTTTCATTTGTCCGAAATCCATTTTTTTTTCAAAACTATAAATTTTTCAGAATAATTGTAAAACAAACCTAGCCTAACCTACTTAATGGATTCTATAAAACGATGGGTTCCAGTAAAAAATACTTTCGGACAAATGAAAATTTGGCGAAATGTTACAGATGGCTAACAATGTTTTTTTTTTCAAATGAATCAATGTTTCACATGGGCTTGACAGCGATAATTGTCATTTGGCATATGGCCTACCCTACCTACCTTTTGCCAGGACCACACGCTTGCCAAGCCACGGCAAGGCTACAGGACACAGTTATATGTTAGAGTTTGCGCGTCCTGCAGACTTTCCAAGGCTTGGCAAACTAATAGCACCTACATTACTGCAGAGGCCAGGAAAGAAGAGCTTGCCGGGTCAGTAGGCATAGACGGCTGACCTTAGGGCAAGCGTATAGTGATACGAATCCGCGCAAGCCCTTTTTACGGCTAGGCATGTATAGTGCTTTTCTCAAACATATGCAATGAAATAAAAAATTACACCACTCAAAAAAAACAGCTGTTTAGCCTGTTCAGTAACAAAAACGCCATGTTTAAAAAAAAGTTACTTCCCGGCTTAGGCCTTCAATTTTGTATGAAGTTCCTTTACAGTTCTCTCGAGTTGTTCCGCCCGAAACGCGATACTTCGAAGCCTGACAGTGCACGCACTTCATTGCATGTTTGAGAAAAGCCTACTAGAAGATATCAGCGGTTTACCAAATAGTTTTTCAAAGCGCTCGTGTCATTTAGCCCTGCCTATATTTATCGCTCACCAATGTTTACAATCCACTTGGCACCCGCCGCTGGCACCGAACGGGTTCACGGGAGTCGTTTACCCACGGCCGGTTCAACGGAACTTATATGTTTAACCTACATACAATGTGCCTCTAACTCTGTGCAGGGCCGGTATTCTACAATACATCGTTGAGAAATAACCTAATGGTGGATTTACACGCTTGCCAAGCCTCGGCAAGCCTACAGGACGCAGTTATATGTTAGAGTGAGCACGATGTAGTTCCGTCTCACTCTAACATATGACTGCGTCCTGCACGCTTGGCAAGCGTGTATCCACCATAAGTAAACATTTTAAAACACCCCCGACACAAGAAGCTCAATCATATGAGACCCTCATTCAATGAGTGATATAGAAAATGCTATTAAAACTAAACATAACTACATTTGGAATTCTTAGCTTCAATATTGGCTGTCAAGTCACTTGTTTCAATTAAAGCTGAATATCTTAAAAAGTACTGGTCCTATTTCTACCAAACATAGCTAAGAACCATCTCGACGGACAAGTCTTTCGATTAAAAGATATTTAACCCTTAAATAATGCATGATCTTTTCTTTTTCAGTAAATACGAGATATTTTGTGCTTTACAGTGAACCTAAGCATTTTTCTATGAAACAGTATGAAGATGTCACTTGGACAACGGGGACAGAGTAAACAACACAAAAAAGTTGATTCACCCAGAAACACATTTTAGTAAAAAAATATATACCTACTGAACATAAAGACTGCCAAAACACTCATCAAAAAACCACCGTTTTGCGAGACCATAAAAAGATGGCGGTAAGTTCTTCAAATTTATGCCTTCTCGTTAATAAACATCTGTAACTCTTTTTTTTATATGCAACCATCAACGTATGACGAAGAAAATATTAAAATGTATTAATTTTCCTTATGAAATCACTCTCAATAACATTATAAATATTCCTACTTTTAAATAAATCTTGAATTCATCGTTATGTATACTGCATCTTACAGTATGCATTTAAGGGTTAATCAGCAATTCAGCAGGGATCGTAAAATGCGAGCAAAATCGATTGAGATGACGTAAGACAACCAGTGACGGCCCTAGCACTTCAATGAGTTTTGCTCGCATTTTACGAACCCTGTACGCGACGGTTTTCAAACTAAGTTCCAATTGGCAACGTAAACTCTAAACGCACTCACACACGTCTAAGCGTCGGCCAGTCGGTACCGTTTTTCAATTACAGTTTCAATTGAAAAGTTTCAAGTTTCCAAGTAGTGTTAAATCGAAAGCCTTTCATTAATTCTTTATCAAGGAATCCAAACATTTCTTTAGATATCAACTAGTATTGAAGAAATTTTGGAAATCAGACGGACGGTCAACAAAGCGATCCTGCAAGGGTTTCGTTTTTTTTCTTTGAAGTACAGAACCCTAAAAATTGAGATATTGAAAAAAATATATAAAAGTAAAATGCTAATTATTTACTAAGACTAGGTCATTGCCGATTTCCTAATATTTGATTGTTGTTTAGACATTGTTTTACAGGTAATGACAATTACTACTTAGATAGTGGCCTCTCGATTGTATTCAATGTTTCTAAACTTGTTTCAATAATGTCACAGCCATTGGTAATGTTCTATCACTTCTGTCCTTGTTCAGGTTAACTATGAATACAGCAATGCACTGATCAGTTTAAATATTATTCATTTATTTGGATATTTGCTAAATCTTTTCAAGGAAAATGTTAGTAGTGCGGTATATTAGCCACATTTCCCTTAACAGGTTGGCTGCCATCCGTCCGGGTTTGCCTGGATTTGTCCTAGTTTAGAGGCCAGTCCAGGGACACTTTTTATGAGAATGAAAAATATCGAGACAATTTTTTTGATAACATTATTTTCGGACACGTCCAGGGGGAAAAATGCGATTTACGCCAAATGTCCGGGTTTATTTAAGTCTTTGACCGGGTTCCGCGAATTTAGAGATGGCAGCCCTCATGATCATCACGGGTGATGTGTTGTGATTCTCTGACGTCACGACAGCTTCGTCGCTAGGAACTGTCTTATAACTAGATGAAACTAAAATAACAGTTTTCCGAACATTGATTTTGATTTAACAACTCTTAGGGCTAATCAAATAAAAACTACCGGCCACTAATTCGCGCGACCAGCGGGGCGGCGAGCGGCAGCCATAAGAGTAAGCGGGACACCACGCTTGGACCTTCCGCGCCCACCTGTGGCGAGTGAGCGAGGCACCGCACAGGTCCAAACCTTCCGCTCCCACCTATGACCATCGCTCGCCGCCCCGCTAGTTGCGTTGTGGCTGGGTCGTATGTGAGCTAGAAGGCTACCATAAAACCTAGGCAAATATTCATTTCGGACCATTCCATTCCATTACTGTCCGCACCTTAATGACTAATGAGTGCATGATAAAATCCATCGATCAGCACTCGACTTAAGTGACGACGTGTCTGTAATCTGATGAAAATGTAATACCTTTGCTGAAATGAGTGCGCTGTAACATTTATCTAATATGACCGATATTACGAGTCGTGCTTATAACGTATCAAAATATGAATGAATAAATAAATAAATAACAAAAAAAAAGATGTTTTTGTTACCTCCGAACTCCGTCATTTACAAACTAATTCAGAAAATTCCTTTTTCGTTCAAGCGTAGACTTCCAACTTGGTCCCATAAAATTTGGTGAAGATCTGTCCGTCCATGAGGAATAGACGAAACTCCTCAAATATTATAGGCACATTTATGGCGATTCAGATTTTTTTATAGAATAGAATAGAATATTATAGAAAAAGCTTTATTCAAGATAACAACACCATTACAATTTACAATATTACGTAAGTATTAAAGACAGTGTACAAGAGATGTGCATCCGAAATGGTCTCCACTCCACTCAGCAATGCTGTTGGCTTTGCTAGGCATAGTAATGCCCACGGCGGTGCTGGTTTTCTGTCGAGCCAGAGGGACGGTTTCGCGGAATAGCATACAGTCCGGCCAAAAAGAGTAGAAATTAAAAAGTGGCAATACTGTAGTGTCCTCCCTTTGTAATCAATATAAGAAAACAGGGACGACACTACAGTATTGCCACTTTTTAATTTCTACTCTTTTTGGTCGGACTGTACTGAGCGACTTGTGTTAAAGATGAAGCAAATGACAGAGTGTATTATTTTTAGTGTATTTTGACGACGCGTTTGACTCGGTTTGTGTCCCGGGTTCGAATCCCGGCCAGGGCAAATATTTGTGTGATCAACTCGAATATTTGTGCTTGGGTCATGGTTGTTCTATGTATTTAAGTATATATTTATCTATATAAGTACGTATATCGTCGTCTAGTACCCATAACACAAGCCTTCTTGAGCTTAATTTGGGAGTAGATCGATTTGTGTGAGGTTGTCCGATATTTATTTATTTATTATATGTATATGTAAATATGTATATTATGTATATACAGCATATATTTAAGAATAAAAATAAAAATATTACGATACTTAAATTATTTCCGAGTTAATATATTTTTTATAATGTAGCACCGAAAACCTAGGGTTATTATGGTTATCAAAGGCATCGTCTGCGCTATTGTTGTTTTGCAATCACTCTTATCATAGAGAACTTTATCAAAGGAGGACATCGCGGGCCTCAATCCGCCATTTGCAATTTAAATCTATTATAAATAGACACGGCTTTAATAATAATACGCGTTAGCTAAACTAAGTCAAGTAAGATAACAGAAGACCAGAAGTAAAACTGCGTATGTGAACGAAAAATAAGTGTTTTTACATCATGTTGCGAAAGTACAAGTACACAACTCATTATTTTGTTTGTAGGAGCTTAAAGTATTTTGATAGTCAATAAGTGATAAGTGGATTTTTCGAGATCATACTGAAATAAATATGCTATGGACAAAGTAAAAAATATGCGAATGTAATTGTAATGATATTTACATACGTCACCCTAGTCCGAAAGTGCGTTTTTCTGCCCGCTACGCAGGGAGAAAATCTCACTTCCTGGCCAAGGCAAGACGTAAAACTTAAGACAAACCATGGGCGGCAATTCATAAAGCCCCAGATCGCATATCTATGGCTCTTACCTTCGGTTCGGGCCGCAAACACCTGCAATCTGGGACATTCACGAATTCACCGCATTAATTATCAATATCAATGTATGTATTGTTATGTTTTGGATTCAATAATAACATTTCGATAATTAAGATTTGGAAAATACATCAGAGAAGTTAATACATGAGACAATAATGTGACGTTTTCCATAGAAAGGTCCACTTTGCCAATTGTTGATAAAGCTAAAATGTGTTTGCATTTTTATACCAAACCGTCAAACCAACCTGACAAAGTGAACTTGATTGTAAACACCACATACTGTAATGCCTATTCAATGATTCAATGTAGATACGTTATATAAACGAGTTCTTCGTGGGTTGCACATTAATGAAAGATTTCTTTTTTTGTACTTATAAAAATGTATATAATATAAAGTAAAATACAAGAAACAAGTAACCGAATTTAAAACAATAAAATAACTTAAAGATAAAATATAAAGTTCATGCACTAAAATTAGGTGAGCCGTTATAAATGTAAAACCGACGTTATTAAAAGGTAAACAATAAAACAAAAGAAATAAAAGCAAAAAGACAATAAGATCCTAGGAATCGAACTCGCGCTTGCTGCTTCTTAGGCAAGCGCCCTTAAACTGCGCCACCGTGAACTGTGGTACCCTGTGCGAATTTCACGCATATATTCTCGCCAGCATGTAGAGGAGTTTATGTTATTTTCTTAGTTAAAATTCTTGCAATTGACTGGACAATAAATATCATATCTGGCCAAGGTTATTTATCTTGCACTCGTAACACCGCGTCTTACAAAAAGGGCGTCGCCGCAGGCTGCGAACAAATTAACCCGTCTCAAAGATGCGACTCGTGTGGTTCCGCATTAATTATGATCGTTTAGTATAACGCTAGCACTCACCCCGTGTCCTTCGCTTATGCACTCACAACAAAAGTTAATGACAGTAAACATTTAAACAATTTCAGAATTAGCTCCGCGATCCGGAGACTCATTTCTTTGTTCTTCCCAATGACATGACCGTTACCGAGACTCTCGCTGACCTCTTTTTGCAACCTACCTTATTTATTTATTTTTATTTGACATTACAAAATACCCTTCGAATTGAGAGGAGTGCCGTTCCAAAACATTACACACAGAAAATTTACACACACACACATTACTTACAGAAAAGACCTCTGGTAAATTAAAAATTATTCGTGATTAAAGTAGCTACAATGCAATTCGTAAAGGACACATTTAGTTTACTTTTAACCTACTTGTGACACATAAGGTCAGTTACCTGAGACATAAAACGAGAGGTAAAATCAGAACAGTGGAATAAATTAGCAACAGATATATAAACAAGGTGACCCGCGGTCAAAAAACTTTTAAACTTTTGGCCGCCCCATTCGCCATGTGAGTCAGTTTCAAAAAACATGTACATGTGTAAAGGTTTAAAGCCACGTAACCAGAAAAGCGTTAAGCATGAACGTGGACGGATATAGAAGAAGAGGAAGGCCAAAGAAAAGAGATGGATTGTGTGAAAGATGATATGAATAAGAAGGAAGTAAACGACGAGATGACGAGTAATAGGGAAGAATGGAGGAAGTAAACATGCTGCGCCGACCCCAAACAAATGGGATAAGAGCAAGCGAATGATGATGTGTAAAGGCCTAATAAAAACAAAATTACGATTGCTTCTTCTGTGTTACGAAAGTTACTCATACAAAAGATATGTAACTATCGTTACACAAAGGAATCAATTAAGTTTTGTTTTTAAAAAGCCCTGAACTAAGTACATGTATTTTGAAAATGTCTCATGTCACGGCTTCGGAAAATTGTGCTACTGACGCCAACGTCGTCTAGTGAAGACCAAATTACAATGATTAAAAACGCTACAAGTGTTTTGAAATCTCGGTTGATTTTTGGAGCACTTTTTTTTTCTAATTAAGGAATCATTTTAGACCTTGTGTTATTGTGACAAGTTTCAAAGCGGGTCTTAAATTCATATCTGTAACTTTACCTAGTTACAGATATAGTGAACAATCTTTTGCCACCATATTCTGTGGGATAACTTTTATTTAACTAGTTCAGAAGTAAAAATACTACTCGTACTAAATGTGGCAGAACTATATTCACTGTATATGTAACCACAAGTATCACTGCAAATACAGATACTCCAACAATCACAAATCACTGCAACAATCCAACACCCACCTATTTCTTTCCTATGGTAATGCCTATCATGCGTCGTGGTTCCAAAAGCTTGACCCATATTGACACTGCACTGACAACGTAAACTGATAATCAGCTGACACTCACTACTGACAACGTGAACTGACAGTTAGCTGACACTCGCGCATGCGTAGACGTGCTCTCTCGCCGGCGGCGCGAACGGTACTGAGTGAACGAGTGAACGTGACCGGTGACCGATAAGAGTGACCCACATATAGATACGGTCTGTTTGTTTGGATGCTAAGCTAGAGCATGGTAGAGGTAGATAAAGCATAATAAAGTCGTATGGATATTACTTCGTTTGAGAGCTATAAACTTTAGAACCAATGTCCACACAAATTAATTAACATACGTCATGCATATGTAAATATAATCCATTCAAATTATTTTATTTAAATGAGATAAAGCGTTCGTCACGTTACGATAATTACGTTCCAAATTTCCAAGCAGTAGTTTAATCAAACCACTATTTGCCTATTCATAATTTCGCAACTTATATTGGAGATAAATAAATAAATACTAAGGGACAATCTTACTCAAATCGACCTAGTCCCAAACTAAACAAAGCCGGTCCTAGACGACGATATACATAAAATATAAATACACATATAGATAACATCCATGACCCAGGAACAAACATTCGAGTTCATCACAGCACGTGACGAGTGACGACCCCCTAGCATTTCAACGAATTTAGCTCGCATTTTACGAACACTAATAATTAGCTCAGCTCACTTTATTTTAAAATACGCCTATTCGAAACGAAACGAAATGTGCAGCCATCAGAACCACATATAATAAAAAGGACAACAACAATAATTGACAACATTTCATATTTGTAACAGGTGAAAATTAATAGATCGAGAATGCTTTGCGGTGTATTACTTACCCTAAAAAAATATTTGAACTTATTTTTCTGTATGTAAAGAAATATAAGAAAATACATAAAAATTACCGAAATCTACGACAACTATGCCTGCATAGAGATGGAGTCTTTGGCCTATTCGCGAAAAAAAAAAAAAGATGACAATAATGTCAAGCTCAACGTCAATCGTTTTTTTTTAATTAGACATCAGACTATAATATCCTTTCAATTGTGTCATAGTTTTGGAGCATAATACATTTTAGAATTTGTAATTTTTCATAAATTAATAATAAAATAATTAGTAACCTTAGGAATAATAGAAAAACAGTGATTAAGCCCTTTTTCTAAGCGGAATATAGAAAAGTAATAAAATATTAGTTATAAAAATATGAAATCTTGTCAATTCTATGCGAGCACTCATAGTTCTATGGGAACAGCTCTCAAGTTCGAAATGCGTTCAACCCTCGTCGCTATATTCTCCTGGTATTTTTCCTCACAAAGGCAGAACCAGATTGGGTAAGTTAATTTAGCAATTAGCACTGATGACGTCACTGTCAGAGATTAATTGAACTCTAAGTGGGCATGCAGGCTCGTCAACAACAGAATGTAACAAAATAGAGAATAGCGGGAGAATAATTTACAAGTGTATTTGTTTGATTTGATTGATATTGTCATTTGAGCGATATCTGCCATACGAGTTGCAATAAGTGCAATGTAAAGGTGCAAACCACATGGATAGAGTAGGCAAATAGGCAGATGTCTATTGGGAATTTTAGTTTTGGTATAATGAGACATCGTGACCGGAGAGTCAAGGGCGTCGCTAGCGACGACGTGAAGGAGAAAAGTATGAATAAATGAGACACTGTATCTTTTGTGATACCCAAATACCCAAACGCCTTCTAGAAGGCCGACCGGAGGGTCGCCGAAGTAGAGGCAGACCCAAGTTCAGGTGGTTGGACGGCGTCGAACAGGATAGCAAGATCTTAGGAGTGATAAGTTGGAGAAGGAAAGTTATGAATAGATCGGGCTGCAGAGATTTGCTAGACCAGGCTAAGGCCCACCCGCGGCTGTAACGCCTCAGATGATATATTTTGTGAATAGGTACCTGATGGGTTGTTGGTGGTCAGCTACCTGTCCTGAGCGTAGGGGGCCTATATCACAGATTTAAAAGGAGTTCTCGCCTAGGCAGCCTGATACGACACGACGCCTTTCCTTTTCTTTCTTTCTCTCCTTTTTTTTGGTTGTCATTGGGGCAAACGAGCAAACGGATCGCCTGATGGAAACCGATTACCGTCGCCCATAGACACCTGCAACGGCTGCAACACCAGAGGAGTCACAAGTGCGTTGCCGGCCATATTTATTTATTGATAATTCCAACTATAACTACTAGATATCTACATAGTTGTGGTATTTTCTTGAAGTTTGGTTAATTCTTTAAATCCTTTATTGTTTCGATTAGCAAACCTGTTGATGACAACCAACGACGTGATCGACCACAATCTACAGCAAGCAAAAATCTATTAAGTATATAGTTTTACATCGGTTGGTCACACGGTAATGACCCATTACGGATAATTAACGGTTCACGGCTAATTTACTACTCGACTAATTGCGATAACGTAGGAAGCATAGCCGCAGCTATAGGAGATTTATGTGATCTTTGGCTACGTTTTTTCCGTGATTTTGGGATTGGGGTTTTTTTTTTTACCGGTCTTCCAAAAATTCTACCAAGTCTATTACTGTTACATAAATCGTACAAAACCAATTAGTGTGTGAGACATCGTTGTGACGCAGAAATCTACGTGGTGCAACGTAAATATCAACACAAATGTTTTCAATTCGATAGTGTATATACAAATGTTCGAATATCTGATTGAATGTACAGATCAAGTGTCGTATTCTAAATCTCATATTACGCAAGCTTTTAAATGGTATCTTCTTCTTCAATTTAAGAGCTGCTCTCTTTTCAGTGTAGTAATCGCCAGCCGTTTCTTTCTTGGGTTTTTTCCTTCACTTCGTGGTAAGACATAACTTTAACATTTTCTTTTATTTCACCATCATACACTTAAGAGCTGGCTCTTGTCGGTGGAGCAATATCTTGAGCTCTCTCCTTGACGGCCTGGTACGACACGACGTTCACCTTTTCCTTTATTTGGTCCATATAAGCTCTTCTTGGTCTTCCTCTTTTCCTCCTTCCTTCAACTTTGCCTTCTATGTGCTCAAAGTAATTTCGTCTTGGCCGACCTCTACCTCGCTTTCCCTCGATTTTTGCTTCTGTGATATTTTAGAGGAAAAAGTCATGTCTTAGGAGATTGTATAGGCATCGGGTTTTGTCCTTTCAAACAGCGTCACACTATTCTTAAACAGCCGGCATATCTTATCGCGACTTCGCTTCTCGCGCGACTCAGCATCACCCGTTTTGCTCGCACGGTATTGAAAGGAAAGTGACAGTCACACTATTCTTAAACTGCAGCCCGTCTAGCACAACTATACTACGCAACTCTTGTCGACATAGCGCTACCCGTCACTTTCTCACATTACTGCACAGGAAGAGACGGGTAATTAATTATCTCGCGCGATAAATAGTCGCGTATGACAGTTATGCTAGAGGTGCAGGGCTAGCATATTTTGTCGCGACTTCGCTTGTCGCGCGACTCAGCATCCTGTCTTGCTCGCACGGTATTGAAAGGAAAGTGACAGGTTGTATTTCTCGCGCGTCAAAGAATAGCGTGTCACAGTTCTGCTAGACGTACATCTCAAACAGACGGAATTACCATGACAATACTCCCAATTTCTAATCCTCCTTGCCTACTGTTACGCACTGCCATTAGACAGTAGGCTTATTACCAAAAGGGATGTATTTTAATAGAAAACCATTGTCACATATGTCGTTATTGACATTCATAGAACTGAACCTGTTGAACCTACAGAAATGCGGCTGAACAAACAATGAACGCGTAACAGAAAAATATGTTTTTAAAGTACTATGCAAGCTGATGTCGTCTTTTATTAGCCCGAGATAATATCACCCGGTGACAACCAAAACTCACTAAAAATCTCTGTCACTGTTCTTCAAAACCTCGTATCTAGTAAGTAGATGGACACTGAGATACGAGCATTTTAAGTAGGTATTTGTTACTTAGTGAGTTTTGATTGTTAACAGACGAATTACCTACTTATGACCATTGTATCTCTGCCTCTACTCTCGTAAAGAATAAGTTTCTGCCAAAATTTCATTTTTGTGCCAAGATTTTATAGCCGACTGTACATTTCTTTGAACATCCATCATTGCTCACTGATACGATTATTTTGATATTACCTACTTAGAAGAAAATCAAGAGAAACCATTTATATTCACTCGGTATATATTTTCAGGGCATCCGTTAACTTTTCTTCATCGAAAGAAGAACAAGACATTTCACAATCTTTCTAATGTATTGTAAAATATTCTAAGGCACACGACTGATTAGTCACACCCAATCGGTGTCACGGAATGACGACAACTCCGTCACACAACTGTAACTGCAATTTACCTATTTACGTATACCGGTGAAAATATTTAAGTCAATAAGATGTCACTAGTGGCTCTTTAGTCCTCGTGAACATCTTTCGTAATACTATTACAGTACTTTTATCTCACGAGCGCGGGGGAGCCGGCACTGAACGCTCCCGAGCTCACCCACACAGAGCCAATGTGCATGTACATCTACTCACACAAACATGGCTCACCCGCGCTCGTGATATAAAAGTACTGTATTAAAACTATCGCGAGACATCTTTAACAATTATAAAAACGGGTGAAACTCAGGTAAAAATTGACAGGAACGGCCCGACATGTTTCGAACTAATGTGGAGCTCTTCATCAGGGGCAACTATCCGTGCTTCTCCGCGACTCTCGGCCCCTGCTGAGCTCCAAATGAGTTCGAAACATGTCGGGCCGTTTCTGTCAATTTTTACGTGAGTTTAAACCGTTTTTATAATTATCTTTCATAATGTTTTAAGCCCCATAACTCCGCCATAAAAAAAAACTGTATCATCAAAAAATCCCCTATAATCAAAGCTGCTCACATAATTTTATGGAAATCGGTTGAGAAATGCGACCTGTATACGAGAGCGGCCGGGCATCCGGAATTCCGACATCTGGACATCCGGAATTCGGACCTATGTAAGGATTTTTGCCCAAGCTGAAACAACAAGCTCTGTCAATAAAAGGTGCAGTCAGATTTATTTTCACGTTGCTTATCAGTGGCCCTCTCTTAGAAAAGAATGCGGATCTAAGATAGTTATGTTTATCGCGTGATAGATGAATAAAAAACAAAGCATCCGTCAATCTCGCACTCTAATTTTAAAACTATAATTTATAGTTGTCGAATAATGAAGGATATAAAATTTATCATTTATCTACTTATCGTGCGAACATATACCTAATGATAGACTTAAACTTTTAATTTGAAAGTAGAAGTATCATGTTGGCTGACGGTTTTTTCGTTTAAACATCAATTTATTTTAAACATGGCTAAGTAAGAATGAGTACACGTTACCGGAGCCGTAATGTCTCGAACATACCTGAAACAAAAGACGCATATACTTAGAAAGATCTTCAGTCAAAGTCAAAACTTTGTCCGCGAAGTCGGGTAGAAACTTAGAGCATTAAACCAACCGGAGGCGCGTTCGCCGTATATTTCAAAATAAAGTCTGTCAATGGCCACTCCGGTTGGTTTAATAATAATAAAAAATTGGGCAAGTGCGAGCCCGACTCGCGCATGAAGGGTTCCGTACCTATACATATATATAATCTATAACAAGTTTGTTGTATGGGAGCCCCCCTTAAATATTTATTTTATTTTATTTTTAGTATTTGTTGTTATAGCGGCAATAGAAATACATCATCTGTGAAAATTTCAACTGTCTAGCTATCACCGTTGTTGAGATACAGCCTGGTGACAGACGGACGGACGGACGGACGGACGGACGGACGGATGGACGGACGGACAGCGAAGCCTCAGTAATAGGGTCCCGTTTTTACCCTTTGGGTACGGAACCCTAAAAATAATAAAAATTGGGCAAGTGCGAGTCCGACTCGCGCATGAAGGGTTCCGTACCTATATATATATAATCTTTAACAAGTTTGTTGTATGGGAGCCCCCCTTAAATATTTATTTTATTTTATTTTTAGTATTTGTTGTTATAGCGGCAATAGAAATACATCATCTGTGAAAATTTCAACTGTCTAGCTATCACCGTTCTTGAGATACAGCCTGGTGACAGACGGACGGACGGACGGACGGACGGACGGACGGATGGACGGACGGACGGACGGACGGACAGCGAAGTCTCAGTAATAGGGTCCCGTTTTTACCCTTTGGGTACGGAACCCTAAAAATCAGACAACCTCACACCAATCGATCTAGTACCAAATTAAGCTCAAGAAGGCTTGTGTTATGGGTTTTAGACGACTTTAATGCTCTAAAGGTAGAAATTATCCTATAATCCATTTTTGGATGTCCAGCGATCTCAGAAACAATCGGTTAAACTCCGTCCAGCCGTTATTAACATAAAGTTTTGGTTCTATAAGATCAGAGAGCATTAAAGTTCTATAATTTAGCTCTTAGACCGCTTAGCTCTGACCATACAAAAGCTTTTACCCTGTTACGGATTATTTAGGTCTCGTTTTTGATTATAAGAAGTCTTGAGATAGAGATCAAGATTTTATTTTTTAAGTCACCGCTCGCTGGTGGCTTAAAAACCGAAACATAAACCGAAAAATATATTAAACGATTATATTATTATTAATATTATAACAAGATACTTCAATTACTCATAGCTTATAGTCTATAATTTCAGAGAAAGATAGCTGAGTCGAATTAATGAAGAGATAGGTAATAATAAAGGTATATTTTAACGTTAATAGAAAACCGTTCAATAAACCCAGACAGGACAAACATTTAAACGAAGTTATTATAATTAAATACATACCAGTATCGTAAAGTGGTAATTATAATTAATATTCTGATTATTATAAAATTATTATGTTTAAGTTGTTTGTTCCGATACGAAATATCAGAATATAGTTATATTAATCCACTTAATTAATATGGAGATTGTAGTGGAGATAGTACCTTATCTTGACATACTTAATTTTTAGGGTTCCGTACCCAAAGGGTAAAAACGGGACCCTATTACTGAGACTTCGCTGTCCGTCCGTCCGTCCGTCCGTCCGTCCGTCTGTCACCAGGCTGTATCTCAACAACGGTGATAGCTAGACAGTTGAAATTTTCACAGATGATGTATTTCTATTGCCGCTATAACAACAAATACTAAAAATAAAATAAAATAAATATTTAACGGGGGCTCCCATACAACAAACTTGTTATAGATTATATATATGTATAGGTACGGAACCCTTCATGCGCGAGTCGGGCTCGGACTTGCCCAATTTTTATTACCATTTTACGATACTGGTATGTATTTAATAAATACGTTTGTTGTATGGGAGCCTCCCTTAAATATTTAGTTTATTTTATTTTTAGTATTTGTTGTTATAGCGGCAATAGAAACACATCATCTGTGAAAATTTCAACTGTCTAGCTATCACCGTTCTTGAGATACAGCCTGGTGACAGACAGACGGACGGACGGACAGCGAAGTCTCAGTAATAGGGTCCCGTTTTTACCCTTTGGGTACGGAACCCTAAAAATTTGTCATTGCCAGTAAAATAAATTAGTACCTATTTGTATAGAATCTTTTTATCGATTCATATTTTTATGTGGTAATACCACATTTTTATTTTTATAAATAATGACACAAAGGTAAATTAAGAAAGAAAAATTGAATGCGATCTACTACAATCGAAGCGGGGTTTGAACCCGCGACCTCTGCGTTTCCGGCGCATTGCTCTCCCAACTGAGCTATTCGACCGCTACGTCAGTCACACCAAATCTTTCATCCCTTAATCCTTTACGCTACTGGAGCGCCCTCTGTGTCATATATGTTTTTTGAAATGCTTATTGCGCATTAGCCATACCCTAGCTAACGCAGAGGTCGCGGGTTCAAACCCCGCTTCGATTGTAGTAGATCGCATTCAATTTTTCTTTCTTAATTTACTTTTGTGTCATTATTTATAAATTAGTACCGCTAAAAGTCAGTAATATGGCGTGGGATGAAAATAGAGATGTGCCTTCCTTGAGAAAGTTTCTCGATTTGTATGGGGAAGTAGGTTCTCGAGAACATTCTACGGCACATCTCTAGCTGAAAAACACTCTGTTGGGCTATAACTAGTAAGTACTTCACCTACTAGTAGGCACGACCTACAATGACGATGACAATGGCACAGAGCAATTTGTAAACAGATTTATCTATTGAACGGTCAGTGGTCTGACCTGGTACAACTAGATTGCGGAATTGCGCAGTGCTGGCGCCACAGCGTTGTGATAGCGACAGAGGAACCACTAAGCATAATTAACGCTGAGATTGTTGTGAAATCTACAACTATGCTACTCCATGTTCATACACGAAATACAAAATTAAATGAAATTAAATAAATTTTTACACGAAATTAAATAAGGTTAAATATATTAACAGCATTTCAATGCTCTCGTATTTTATTTATTAATATCTACACATAATTAAACTTAGATAAACCTTTTGATAGCATTAGAAAACAAAGTTCATATGAAAGTATAACTATGAGTAAAGTAACTTTGTATTTAAGACATCTCAGTACTGTACATAATATAGTGCTGCAAACAATGATAAGAGGTTGAACTTAACCTATAATGTGATAGAAGGGTCGACAGTATGTATGTAAACAATTTATTGTACATGAAAGCAATTAACAAAACTTGAACATAATAGATGTGTGCAACGGCGAACTTATAACTATAAGGGATTTCTTCCAGTTAACCTTTGAGCGAATGTGAGAGATAGTAAGATATCCCAAAAGACAAAAACTAACAAATACATCGACACTACAGATTAATTTCGCATAAATATAATTATGTCTATGACCACTATTTTTAATACACGTTGTGCTAAGCTCGACGTAGACTTGTAGCGTTTTTTTAATGTATAAAACGACCCATCTGAGCCTCCATAAATCTATTTTTCTAAGTCATTGTCATATTGCTAATGTAAAGAGACAATGGTAACAGTTGAGATGGATGAAAAACAAAACAATTCATGCGATGATTAAATGAATTATGAATTATGGCAAGACAAACTAAACATTTTAATTTTATATAAAAAAAATCGACGAATTCGAATTGAGATATACCAATTTTTTACAACATATGTTTCATTCAGAAACTATTTCTGGAATCGAGCTCTTATACCGCAGTAAACACTTCTGACAATATGACACATGTGAAAAGTTGTTCATATTGAATTTTTCAACATTCACTTGTCTTTGCCATTTCCCAGTACAAGTCAAGTCAATAGTGTCATTACAAAATATTTACTAAAGGAAAAAACCACTAAACGAATCTAATCGGCAAACGGATGAAATTATTATCCTAAAATGAAATTATAAATATATTTTACGATTATAATAAAAATATGGACTTTATTTTGTAGGTATATCCCAATTGACTAATATTATATAACAAAAATATGGACTTTATTTTGCAAAAATAATGTAATTTAGATAATCATTTTTTTGTCAAATTCTGTTAAATAGATGGACCTCGCAAACTAGACACATAATAACTTGTAGAAATTCAGATATAATATCATTATTACAACTCACACGTTCTCAAAGTTTTTATTATAACAAAATTAAACTCGTATTTTTTCTAAGTAAAAATGTCGTGACGGATGTTTCCTGATATTTCTGTTTCCTCCTAATTTATAATAAATAAAGCGCCTACAACAAACGTATTAGCAACAAAGCGCTCGGCGTGGAAACGTTGGCACTCCACCTACAGGCATTTGGACGGACGCCAACGCAAATTGATTCGTATTTATTTACAAACACAAATATATTCCGCTTTCACTGAATCAATACTGAAATGAAGCTTCGGAGCTTTGTTTACTGGAATATATTAAGGTATAAGCAAAGTATATATAGGTAAGTCATTTCTCTTCGGCAAGATAAATATCTGCTAGGCTATGGCGTTACTTGCTGCAACTTCGCTTGTCACTTTTTTAGGGTTTCGTAGTCAGCTAGTGCAACCTGTGCTAGAGGCTGTAGTATTTTTATTGACTAGTATTACGGTCAAATGATTGGAAACCGTCTAGGAACCGAATGAAGGCAGTGGAGGACTGGGTGTTGTATAAATCCTTAGCAGAAACCTTTGTCCAGTCCAGCAGAAGACAATCTAAGATCGATTCGTTTCGAGAACAAATGCTTAAATTGCAACTAACTGTAAGCTGCGTCTAGAAAAAAAAACATATTTCATTGGCATTACTTCTGTAATAACCCTTTAACCTTTTTGTTAACGATATTTTCAGGGCTTCACAAACTTTGCAGATAAGATAAGATAAGATAAGATATTTATTGAATAATAACTTATTTTACAGTAATAATAACTATAGCCTAAGATATTCTACATGCAAAAAATTACATGCGCCTGAACTAGGATTCCCTGTGTTTCAGGCATAAAGAGGACTAACTTATTAACAATTTCTTAAATAAATAATCATAAACACATTAAATGATAAATTATAGATCGGATACAATAATATTTAATTAGAATGAATACAAGAAAATCAACTTAGAACAATCAGTAACTTCTCTGTATCTTCGTATGACATATTTTGTAGTGCTTCCCGGAGTGTTTTCTTACATTTCGCGTAGCTGAGCGGATATATATCCAGCTTCGTATTAAGCCTACTGTACAGGAGAGGACCCAGCGAAACAAAAAATCTAAAACAGAAGTGACTCCTTCGAATAGTTTTAGAGCAAACAATATCCTTGCGCCGTTTATTAGTATACTCAGTGCTATAAGGGATTGCAGCGTGCTGTTTTAGGACCGTGCTTAGTATAAATAGTTGCCGAACGGTTAGTACTTCACAAGACTTATAAAGAAGGTTAGTAGGGTAGAGGAAAGGACGGGAAGTGGAAACCTTTAGAATTGCTCTTTGAGCTCTTTCTAAGTTTAATAATGTAGTTTTGGCCAGGCCGCCCCATGAGGAAATGCAGTACGTTAATATCGATTCACATAGGGCAAAATAGACTCGCTTGATTAACTGTGGGTCCGCAAATGAACGAAGTTTTTTGAAAACAAATATCAACTTACGAACTCTATTGCATAACGCTGCTATGTGATATTTAAAAGAGAGAGTATCATCAATTATTATTCCTAAATACTTAATTTTGGTAACTGCGGCTATATCTGGACATTTGCATTGTGTTTTATTGGGGTCCTTACAGTTGTGCGAGTAGAGCTTGGGATTATTTGGTGCTAAATTAGATTTGCGCATGGAAAACTTTATGTAGTTAGTTTTGTCCGAATTAAGTGTAAGTAGATGCTGTTGAAGCCAGTTATTGACAGTGCTCAAGCCTCGTTGCGCATACGTATAAACTGCCTCTATTGTTTTTGCAGAAAAAAGTAGAACAGTGTCATCCGCGTAGGAAATAATTTTGCCGCTATCCACTTTCAAATTACAGAGATCATTAATATAAATTAAAAACAGTGTAGGGCCTAGTATACTTCCTTGGGGAACCCCAAAACAAGTGTTTTTCAGGTCAGAGCTGACAACATTGTCTATTTTTATGCATTGAGTGCGCTCATCGAGATAGTTTGCGAAAAGTTTGAGTTGGGTGCCTCTTACGCCTATTGCTTCAAGCTTGTGTAGTAGAATGGAAATGGATGTTTCTAATTAATGTTAAATGGTTGTTCTATGAATCAAACGTGACCCGAGCTACCCTCGGACGTTAACGCTCTGTGACAACGTACCGTACACGTATAAGAAATTCGGAAAACGGGTCTCTTCATACATAATTCAATGAAATTAAATGATTGCGAGTTATATCAGTCAAAACTACCAATTACTATACTGTACTTCTAGCACAACTGTGACACGCGACTCTTAATTGCGCGACAAATACTACCTGTCACTTTCCTTTCAATACAGTGCGAGTAAGACAGGTATTGCTAAGCCGCGGCAAGATATGCTAGCTCAGCACCGCTAGCACAACTGTGACGCGACTCTTTCTCGCGCGAGATATACTTATCTCTTTCTGTACAGCACTGTCAGATGGTGACGGGTGATGCTATGTCGCGCGACATGAGTGCGAACCAGTTGTGCTTGTGCCAGACGGGCTGCTGATGCGATGCACTTAGTTTTTTTTTGTGACCGACCTGTATTAATAAAAAATATGAAGAAAATAATAAGAAATGATTTGATCAGCTGACGAGTTGTTTTTCGCGTATAGCATTTGGTTAAATCTGATAACCAGAAAAATGAATAATAAGTAGATTAAGTAGCTCGTGTACATAGCAACTACTTCCACGTCAAATGAGCGCGCTTATATGCCCAGCTAGCGCTATTTAAAGTCACCCCACAATTACCGCGGGCGGCTAGTGCCCATTATAAAATATGAAGGAGTGGGCATAATTGCCCGCTTTCCCGCTTCACCCCTTTACATAGTACCTTTATATGTATACATTGACTCCTAGAATTATTTTTCGTCGAATGTTTAATTTCGCCGAAAAATCATTTCTCTTTGCAACCGTGAACTATTTGAGATTGTTATACGTATAACAAACCTAACCTCTCTTAATTAATAGGATGATATTTGCAAGAATCATGAAAAATGTATGACTACAAAGGAATAAAAATTCTGCCAAACTTTTACACGGAATAAGTTTCTAGGAGTCATAGGGCTCCCGTGTATACTTTGTCTATGACTACCGTGGGCTGATGAGATGAGATTGTCGTAGTAGGTAGGTTCGTATATCCTTTTATAAGGAAAGAAGAATTTTACGCATTTAATATACCTACGAGTATAAATGTCCTACCTACCTACCACGCGATCATTTTCCAAAATGACTGAAATGTGAAGCTTTTTAAATTTTCAAGCTTCATATTTCCGCCATTCAGAAAAAAAAACGAAAAACTGTCTTGACAAGAAAATCTATATAGGTTGAGCCGGCTCACAAAATTTCACAAGAATGATTGAGAAATACTGCCTTTATGCGAGAACAGCTGGAAATCCGGACAAACGGACATACGACATATTTTTTGGCCACGCTGAAACAGAGACGCTTCGCTCGCTTGGCCAATAACATATTTTGAGCCTGAACTCTAATAACCCTTAATTTGACAATGCTGACGATTTATTATTTATTTTTCATTACATTGTAATTTTGAAGCAGGACTTTTGGAGCTGTTTAAATTTGCTGAGGAAGAAACGGGAACGCGCATGTGATGCTCCTGGCATCGCAAGCGTCCATGGGCGGCGGTAACTCCTTAACATCAGGCGGGCCGCATGCTCGTTTGCCACTGTACGTATATTCAAAAAAATGGATTTTAGAAATATTTCCTGCGAAATTAAGTGTGAACACAGTAAACAAACCAGCGCCACATTTACGCAGATTTTTAAAATGCCCATTATAAAACCGCGACTTAAAAAGTAAAGAATTGAACTATGAAGTGTTAGTACAAAAATCAACTCCTAGTGTGTAAAAATAAGATTAAATAGACTGCGAAGCGAATTTGTTAGTTGGGACTTTTTAATTCTCAGCTCAAAATATGAAGGACTAAGGATAATTGCGGTTTAGGTCCCCCTAGTCTAGGGGGAAAAGACCAACCAATGAGGATAGGATAACACGTTATATACTCGCGGTTTAAACATAAATACGACGGGGGGCATATATTGACTCCTAGATTTTTTTTTCGCCCAATGTTACATTTCGCCGAAAGATCATTTCCTAGAAAGCATTTTCTTTGCAACTGTAAACTATTCGAGATTGTTTTAAAACAAACATAACCTAAACCTAATCAATAGGATGATAAATGTAAGAATCATAAAAAATGTATGACTACAGAAGAAAAAAAAACTGCGAAAAAAAAAGTAAGGGCGGCGGCTTACGAAGGGATCTATCGCGATACGAGCAGCTCGCAGCTCCCAGATTATGGAAAATCGCCGAATACTGTGTAGTTTACTGTGTCGGTCCAGTGTCGACCCTGCTGTACAAAATAATCAGTAAAGACGAAGAGCGTTTAGTTCGAAAGACTCAAACGGCTAGAATCTGCCAGCGCTTCCATATCCGAGTGCGAGTCTATACCCTTAACTACACTACAGCCGTTCAGACCATGGCCGTGTAGAGTCGGCTGACCCCTTAGAAAATTACCAAGTTACATGATATGTATACGCGATAAGTTCCGTTTTTGTGACCACCTGCAATTTTTTTGTTTCGCCCTAAGGTTGACTGGTATAGGATGCCTGATGGCATTAAGCATGCCTTTTTATGCGAAAAGGTTTCGTTATGCAATAACGATTAAATTAAAATAATACTCTTTCTTTTATAATAATGATGACGGGAGAGTTCTAGTCAAGGTCCAGCACCCTCGTTGATCGGTCTACTATTCTAGGGGACTAGTCCCCGGTGGGGAGGTAGACGGTAAAAAAACGGTCTGGATCCCGATCAGGTAAGTACGATTCCACTCCACTTTATTAATGGCAGTTATACTCAAAATTTAATTTAATTCGCCATAATTTGAGTGGTTCGGTGGAAATACTTTTCCCCAAACGTACGAGGAAAAGTTTATCGTATTAGTCGCATTTCAAAAGTTATTACATACTCAAATGCAGAGAGGCAATTAGCCAAAAGTTTTTATATGTTTCTCGAAGGTCTAAGAATTGCAAAGCGATTGTGGTACTGGACCTATACAATTGGAGGAAAAAAGAGTCAGTATGGACCGCACAGTAGGTAGAGTCATATAAACCAAGTCTACACTATGGTACTTCGGTGTTCGATGCGTGGTCCTGCCACTTAAGGCGAAGTATCGAACGTAAGCGACTCAAGTAAAAAGTGTCTCTATTTACAGAAGCGAAATTAAGCGTCTTGATACCATGTCTTAGTCGCGTGCAGAATCGGTAAGATTAAGAATAGAATAGAAAAAGCTTTATTCAAGATAACACATCATTACAATTTACAATATTATAGGTATAAGAGATGTGCATCCGAAATGGTCTCCGCTCAGCAATGCTCAGGCTTTGCTAGGTATAGCAATGCCCACGGCGCTGGTATTCTGTGGAGCCAAAGACGAAGCAAATAACAGTTTATATATGTGTATGTGTAATGAGATAAATGCTTTGTACACAGTGTAGTGTATTGGTGTTTATATAACTGTCTCAAGCGCAGACGTCAAGGCCCGGAGGGTGGGGGGCGGCAGTAGCGGTTGGATCACCGCTCGGGGTGCAAGTGTTGATGGTGCGTTGCTGAGCCAGTTCTGGTGAATACTTTACAGAACACGAGGATATTACATGTGGCGACGAGAAAAATAGTAAGTACTTAAATAAAATGCAAACTTTGAAATCATTCAAACAAAGGAGGGAAGGAATATTAAACACTGAGATACGTATTTCAAAGCGATTTTAAGCTAAGTGCATTTACGACTTATGACATGAATCTATGTTTAATAATCGATAACAGATTTTACAATTACGAAACTAAGCGTTGTGTTGTGCTAAGAATGACGTAACGGGTGCGAATCTCTTATAGAGATAAGCCTTTTGCATGAATCGAACAACATTTTAATCTATATTGAAAGAAGTTGTTTACTTAGTCTTCTACTTAAAGTTTAGCGTGCATTTTATACCTTAAATTTGTTTTATGTAACCAAAATAAAGGAAACTGGCCAGTTAATATGAAGTTAAATAGTAATCAACTACCGGCTAAGCATTAATATGTACCTACCTGCAATTAATTAATACGGCAGATTGATAAAGTATCTACACGTTAAGGTTACTCGATGAGGTAAACCGTCGAGTTTTAGATAAACATAAGATGTTACACTTTTATTAGCAATAAACAAGTTAGTCGTTAAAGAATTCGACATTGTCAAGTGCGTTTCACGGATTACGCATTTCTCCCGACCCGACCCGAGTTTTACTAAATCATTGAGTAGGTATTAAGCATAACAATCGATCACGCCGTTTACTCCGTATAAGGTTTTTTCATACTGGCACCTAGACTGATGCAACAATCATACTGGTTCGTTCGGTGCATTGTATTATAAACAGCAGATTACTGAATCTGGACATTTAATTGTCATGAGTGTGTAATAGCTAACAGAACCAACCTGATCATTGAATCAGTTATAGCAGATAAATTTATCTGATTATTGAATTAATTGAAACAACAGATTACCAAATCTGGACATTAAATTGTCATGAACTGATACCCGGTGGTGACATAACAAAACCTGTTCAGAAAACTAACTAAAGCAGATAAATTTATCTGGTCATTAAATTGACACAAATAGATATACCTATACCCAAGTGGGAATCAGCAGATTAACCAATCTGGACATTAAATTGTCATGTATGAATTGATACCCGGTGGTGACATAACAAAACCTGTTCACAAAAGTAACTAAAGCAGATAAATTTATCTGGTCATTAAATTGACACAAATAGATACATACCTAAGTGGGAATCAGCAGATTAACCAATCTGGACATTTAATTGTCATGTACCGAAAATAGAAGCGAACAAATGTAGGTACCTACCGGATTATGAAATCTCAAAAAAAAAAAAAAAAAACGCTGTTACTGGATTATACATATAGCAGATACATTTACATACATTTATCTGGTCATTAAATTGACACGCACAGACGTCTTTTACTAGAATCTGATTATTAAACGGCTTGATTATAGGTCGCCCAAACTATGTCATCAACGCTCACATTGGAGAAGTTTGATTGTGAGGGGGACCCAACTTCGGTGGGCATCCGGTGGGAACGCTGGAAGAGAGCCCTGAACATATATGTAGATGCGGCCGGAATAACCTCTAACGACAAAAAGAAAGCGAGTCTGCTGCATTTCGGCGGTATTGAACTACAAGAGATATTTTACAATATTCCGGGAGCGGATATCGCGCCAACGCCTGACGTCGATGTTTTTGCTGTGGCGCTTTCTAAATTAGACGCATACTTCGCTCCGAAGAAAAACAAATTATTCGAAAGACATGTATTTCGTCTTATTAAACAAGAACCTAACGAAAGATTTGACAAATTTTTGATACGCCTCAGACAACAGGCTGACAAATGTCAATTCAAGGACAAAGACGAAAGTATTATCGACCAAATTACCGAGAAATGCCTTTCATCGGAACTACGGAAGAAAATACTGCAAGTTGGAGATGATATTACCGTAGATAGAGTTATTCTCGAAGCGAATACTCTGGAAGCGATAAATAAGCAGTTGGAAGACTTCTCGACACCTGATAAATCAAGTTTCAATGTAAACAAGGTAGACACAAGATTTAACCGAAGATTTGATAAATCAAAAAGAGACAAATCTTCTTGTACCAGATGCGGTAATCCAAGACACACAGCAAATGATCTCAAGTGCCCGGCTCGTGACAAAACATGTCTAAAGTGTGATTTAAAAGGTCACTTTAGACAGTTCTGCAGGACCATCCTGCCATTGAAAAGAAAGAATGTGGACACAAATAATACTGATCGCAACATTAAACGACAAAAACCAAACGAAAATACAGTCAATGCAGTACAAGACGTGACAACTAAAAAAACACAGTACATATTCCACATCGATGACGATGTGGAATTCGAATGTACCATTGGAGGAGTAAGCACCAAAGTCTTGATCGATTCCGGTTGTAAGCAGAACCTAATCACAACAGAGACCTGGGAGTTTTTAAAAAGTAAGGACGTTGCAGCACGAAATCAAATAGCAAAACCGGACGTTACATTCATGGCTTATGGAGGCGACACACCATTAGAAGTCAAGGGTTCCTTTGAGGCTGAAATGAAAATAGGCAACAAATCACAGCAATGTACATTTTACGTAATGGAAAACGGCACGAGGTACCTTCTTGGAAGAGTGTCAGCTACATCTATGGGATTACTGAAGATAGGATTGGATTTAGAAATCAACAACGTAGAATCAGAAATATTTCCGAAGTTCAAAAACGTCAAGATTGAACTGCCTATCGACCGCACGATACCGGCAGTTTCACAACCTCACAGGTACTGAATACAAAATCAGCTTGGCATATTTGATTACGATATAACATATAAGTATATATATAAAATTATAAAAAAACCTAATTGTTCATTTACCAGTTAATTGTATGTTATTTGGCAATAAAATAAGTGTGATAAATGCTAATCATCGGTTATCTACTTTGAAAAAATAAATATAAAATTGATTAAAGTAATATAATTTGTTTCTTTACCTAGGAGGATTCCCTTGCCCTTGGAGGAAAGGGTTGAAGAGAAAATAAATGAGTTGATCCGAAAAGACATTATAGAAGAAGTACAAGGTTCATCCAGATGGGTGTCACCTATAGTACCCATATTGAAAGACAACGGAGAAGTGCGTCTTTGTGTCGACATGCGCCGGGCTAATGAGGCCATAATCCGTGAAAACCATCCTTTACCGACGATGGACCAATTACTCCCTAAAATCAAGGGCGCAAAATATTACACAAAATTAGACATAAAAGACGCATTTCACCAAATTGAAATTGAATCAGAATCTAGACACATCACGACCTTCATTACCAGCAAGGGATTATACAGATACAAACGGTTAATGTTTGGCATATCGTGTGCTCCGGAAATCTTCCAAAAAACTTTAGAGCGAATGCTGCTAGGATGCGAAGGAGTAGTTAATTACATAGACGACATTCTAGTCTTTGGAAGGGATCTGGAAGAACATGATAGTCGTCTTGAGAAAGTCGTAGCAGTTCTGAAGGAAAATAATGTTGTGCTCAGGGAAGATAAATGCCAATTTAAAATGACAAAGGTCGAGTTCCTGGGGCACGAACTGGCAGAGGAGGGTGTCAAACCACTTCACAGATATATTGCGACGATACAAAGTTTCAGAGCTCCCGTGACTGTCGGTGAGTTACAGAGTTTCCTAGGTTTGGTGAATTTTGTCAGTAAATGGATACCAAACTATGCGACACTGACAGAGCCCATGAAAAAATTATTACGCAACAAAATGAGTGCTGGGCGTGAAATACAAAATGATTGGGGACCGGAACAACAGCGCTCGTTCGAAGCTCTGAAATCGGCTCTCACCAACGTACCTACCTTAGGGTACTATGATGTGAAGGACCGGACTGTTGTCTGGGCAGACGCTAGCCCAGTAGGGCTAGGGGCAGTATTGATCCAAGTGAACGAACAGGGACCTAGAGTAATCGCATACGGCCACAGAACCCTAACGGAATGTGAACGCCGATATTGCCAAACAGAAAAAGAGGGTTTGGCTCTCGTCTGGTCTGTGGAGCATTTCCACACATTTTTGTTTGGCAAACATTTTGAACTAGTAACAGACCACAAACCCCTAAAGGTTATATTTGGACCTAAATCGAAACCATGCGCCAGGATAGAAAGGTGGGTTCTGAGATTGCAGTCTTATACATACACAGTTGTTTATAAGCCAGGGAAAGAAAATATCGCAGATCCACTGTCACGCTTGAGTAAATTTGAAGTTTCACCACGTATACAAACTGACCACGTTCATCAGATTGTAGCATACACGCGACCTATAGCTGTCTCTCTGAAAGAAATCCTGGAATGTTCAGCAAGTGACCCAGAGATCTTACAAGTCAAAGAAGGTTTATATAATAATAATTGGAATGGAAACGTAAGAACGTATAAAGTCTTTCAATCTGAACTTTGTTTTTATGAGGCCATGCTTCTAAGAGGGAATAAAATAGTCATACCCGAACAACTTCGTCAGAGAGTTTTAGACGCAGCCCACGAGGGACATCCAGGAATAGTCGCTATGAAAGGTAGATTGCGGACTAAAGTCTGGTGGCCCGGATGTGACAAGAATGCTGAACAAATGGTAAAGGCATGCAAGGGATGTACTGTAGCATCTGGGCCTAGTGCACCAAATCCTATGAAACGCAGAACACTGCCCGAAGAGCCCTGGGTAGACGTAGCTATTGACCTTCTGGGCCCGCTGCCAAGCAATGAATGGTTACTAGTAATAGTCGACTATTACAGCCGGTACAAAGATATTAAAATATGCCACAAAATTACCACTGGGGAGATAACGTTACACTTAGAGGAGACATTTAGCCGTTTTGGGTATCCTACTAGTATAACAGCGGATAACGGAAAGCAAGTTCTGTAGTAAGGAGTTTAATGATTATTGCACCGAAAGAAACATTACCCTTTTTAACACTATCCCGTACTGGCCCCAACAAAACGGTGAAGTAGAGCGCCAAAACCGGGACATACTAAAACGTATTAAAATTAGCCAGGTTGAAAAACAAGATTGGAAAGCAAGTTTACTACAATATTTGATAATGTACAACAGTACACCACACTCAACAACAGGGGCTACTCCGTCAGAGCTGTTCTTTAGAAGGAAATTCCGGGATAAAATACCTATGGTCAGCGATATTAATCGAACTAAAGAAGAAGACATGGAAGTCAGGGATGCTGATCAAGAAAATAAAGCAAGAGGAAAAGAGTATGCTGACAGGAAGAGGAAAGCCAAGCCTAACGCCTTAGAGCCCGGTGATAAAGTTTATGTCAAAAACATGAATCGTGAATCTAAACTGGATCTACATTATGATGTAACCCCGCATACCGTAAAGAGAGCAGTGGGCGGAGATGTGGAAGTAATAAATCAGGACAACGGCAAAATATACAGAAGAAATGTAGTTCACCTTAAAAAGATAGAAGGGAAATGGACAGTTGCAGGAAAAGAAGGGGAAAAGGAAACGGATGAGGTTGATTCCGGATCGGATGAAGCCAGTGATACATATTAGAAATCCAAATTCGAAGAAGTACTTTAATTTCTTTAGTTTCAGTTATTATAAGTAAGATATGATTGTAAGTAGTCAATTTTGATTATCGATTTATAGAAAGCAAATCCAATAATAAATTAAATAAAACAGGGAAGGGATGTAGTGTATTGGTGTTTATATAACTGTCTCAAGCGCAGACGTCAAGGCCCGGAGGGTGGGGGGCGGCAGTAGCCATTGGATCACCGCTCGGGGTGCAAGTGTTGATGGTGCGTTGCTGAGCCAGTTCTGGTGAATACTTTACAGAACACGAGGATATTACACACAGCAATCTTTGTGTGGAGTTTGAAATAATATGGGTATTATTTTTTGCCCTAGGTACCGTCCATACACCTCGTGGCTCGAGAATCGCGCCTGTTCCTAACTAATTGAAAATGGAATCGAATTCTAGTTAGTCCTCCGGCTGACCAGGCAGCTAGCGCACTGTAATTAAAATATCTACTAAAGCCTGACCAGATATATATGAGGATTGTCAAGAGGGCGCTATTTATAAGATTTATATGGCAACAATTTTGCAACCAATCGCAACCGCACTATAATGACATTAGTTTAAATACCTGTCAGTTCCTATGGTAACCTCGTAAAATCATTTAATGGAATGCACTGTTTTCCTGACTGTTTTTCGTGTAGGTACTAAACACAGATACTACATTATTTATAATATTACGTTAACAACTGTGAATGGTTTTAGGCATTTTCTTTGGATATTTTTAAATATTTGTCTCTTAAAGAAACCACCACGAATGACATTGACATTGTTGACAAACCATCAAAAATCATTGCCAGTGTAAGAAATTAGTTCCAGTGAAATTCCGCAATATGGCGCATCCTCATATATTTCTGGTCAGGCTTTACTACTACGTCTCTATGTTCAAGTAAAGGCTAGATCCAAACTTATGCTGTAGTTGCTGTTACAAGTTACAACGTCCACATCACGAAGACGAATCATGTCGTTAGACTTCGTCATCGCGCCCTAACTACTTATATATCTTGTCAGAATAGGGATATTTATTACCTAAACAAATAGAAACCCCATATTGTTTTAATTTCATTTTAACAAAAAAATACCGATGTCAACGAAGCGAAGTTATGTTATATGAACATAGGACCAACTAGAAACTATGCTGTTTGAAACAAAAAAAATCTAATAATAGGTCCATCCATTTTCAAGTAATCGGGGAACAAACATAAAAGAAAACCAAAAACAGAAAATTCCCCGACAAACTGAGAAGCTTCTTCGATTTTTGACATCGGTTGAAAATCGTAAAATACAGATAATTTTAAGTTAGCCAATTTGATACGTAGGTAGAGGTAGTAAAAAAATTGGTATATCCTAATTGCCAGACAAGAGAGCAATAACGCCGAAAAGCAATACAAAAAAAATGGTTGACTAAAGAAAATAAACAAAATACCCTTTAATTAAAAGAGACATCTTCAATCATAAAGCAGCGTATTTTTAGCATTCGTTAAAAGAGACAAAACTCCAGACAGACTGACAACGACACAGCTTAGAATGAACCAGCCACTAGTCTGAGGGGAAGTGGCAGCAAAGTGTGAGTGTGGGGGGGTACAGTGCGACACAAAAGAGTAGAAAACGGATGATAAAGGAACTACAATTTTTCATACAAAATTGTTACCATATTCAAGCACTTTACGTCAAAAATGTGACAGTTGCGAAGGAAGTGGCGCCCTCATTTATTTTCTACAAGCGCATTTAATTAAGTTTTTTGGAGAAAGAAGGGCGGTGAATAAGAAAAACCATGTAACGATAAAATGCTCCTAGTATCTTAACAACCACGTCTAAAGAACATATTCTTTTATTTTTTATACAATGTGGGGTATTTGTAAGCTGATTGTTGAGTTTAGCTACAGTTCTTTGGTACATAAATTCCTTATATATCTTTTATGTATTTCTACTGTTGATGTGTATAATAAAGGAAAACCTATTTTATGTGAATCCCCGGAAGTCGCAAGCGTCCAAAGGCTACGAACCTCTTACCAGCCCGTCTAGCATTCATGTCGCGCGACATAGCATCACTCGTCACTCTCTGACAGTGCTGTTCAGAAAGAGGTAGGTATAGTATATCTCGCGCGAGAAAGAGTCGCGTGTCACAAACGGCTATTTCTCGCGCGAGATTGCCTGTTTCTTTCTGTGCAGTATTGTGAGAAAGAGACAGGTCACGCGACAAGAGTCACGATTCACGAAGCATAGTTGAGCTAGACGGGCAGACGGCCTGTCCACTTGTTTGCCATCAATACCATAAGTTCTATCTTCTATCACAATCATTATTCGCTACTACGAAGAAGAGAATAACAATTTCGAATGCAAATACAAACATACTCGTATAATCCATGCAAACTAATAAAAGAGCCGAAAAGACTAAAGACTCAGCTGCTAAAATTAAATCTACGCTCAGGTCAACGAAACTCCTTCAAATCCAGTCCGTAGCAAAAAAAAGCTTATTAATATTCTATTTAGGGCTAATAATATGTATACGTGAACAAGGAAAACAAGTCGTCTGTGCGTTGACCCGAGCATTTAGGCTGCCGATACACTAGGATGAGAATCGGTGAAACAAATTCTTCTTCTGAACTGCCCTTCTAGCACAACTATGGTTCGCGACTTGTATATTGCATTAAGCGGTTTACACTCAAGTGAAATTGTCAAGAACAGCCCGACATGTTTCGAACTCGTATGGACAAAGAACGCGCGACGGCAGCCATCCCTGATGAAGAGCTCCATACGAGTTCGAAACATGTCGGGCCGTTCCTGACCATTTCACGCACATTTCACGTGAGTGTAAACCGCTTAATGCGATATTTAAATATGTAAGATACCTGTGAAACGGTTTATATTTATATATTTTACGATTTTAATAAAAAGCTGCGGTCTTTATTCCATTGGTATATCCCAACTCAACTATATCAGATTATTCGAAAGCGGTTCGATTTGAAATTATGAAGCCAATAGCTTGATAATTCAGCTCAGCTCTGGACATCGATGAAGTCATCTCTCTGAACCTGAAAGTGTTATGCGGGAACAAAGTATCAGTTTATCAGTGTATATTTATTGCCTTGCCTGCCTAAACAGATGGTACATTTTACACTATCCAAAATATGTCCGACAAAACAATAAGTACCTTTAATATTGATGTTGCGCGGCTTGTGTGACAAGCCGGTTTAGATCCTCATTATTAAGCTATTTTTAAATCTACAACGATGTATATTCATAAAAAATAACGTACATGTGACAGCGGTTTTGTTGCTGCTAAAATAAGAGATGGACCAATCTGAACATGAACGCGGCTTCAGAGGTAAAACAAATAGATGTTGCTATGATTGTTAAAGTTGTTGTTGTGTTTTGTTGTCTTCGTGTGTTTAACGTCATTAATCAACACAATAATATTATTATTGTTCCGTACCTCAGTCGGCAAAAACGAAACCCTTACAGGGTCACTTTGTTGTCGATCTGTCAACACCCTTTTCTCAGAAACGCGTGGAGGTATGAAGCTGAGATTTATGTCAAAATAGGTCTGCTATCCTTCGGAGCCGTAAAACTTCTAAGACAAACGCAATCAAACGATACGAGTGTTTATGCTGCCTTCGTTTACGCTGGCAAGGGAATCAAATATCAGGTGCACCAGTCCATCGCAGCATTTCGCTATAGCGTATTTCAATTCACTAGGTCCTTTTTTAGGGTTCCGTACCCAAAGGGTAACAACGGGACCCTATTACTGAGACTTCGCTGTCCGTCCGTCCGTCCGTCTGTCACCAGGCTGTATCTCAAGAACAGTGATAGCTAGACAGTTGAAATTTTCACAGATGATGTATTTCTATTGCCGCTATAACAACAAATACTAAAAATAAAATAAAATAAATATTTAAGGGGGGCTCCCATACAACAAACTTGTTATAGATTATATGTATGTATAGGTACGGAACCCTTCATGCGCGAGTCGGGCTCGCACTTGCCCAATTTTTCATTATTCAAATCACTTTTCAACCATATACTCAAAATGGGTCATTCGTCCAGGGTAATTGAATAAACAATAGGCTAGTTGACAAATTTTTTAAGTATATATGAAATAGCTAAAATGATATTACTAGCTCTAAAAAATTTATTGTATTCTTGTGAGAGCTAGAACTAGAAAGCTAAATTTTATTATAGAAATTTCATGAACAGAAAAAACGCCGTTCGCCATTTTTGCATTTTGCTTATCTGTGACGTGACGTAGTGAATAAACAAAAGGACTATTCCCATGTTCGAAATTTCATCGTCGTATAGTGCCGTTCCGCTCACTCAAATATATTTTGACAGGAGATCGAGAGGGACGGCACTATTCGGAATCGTCGGAGTACCCCTTCAGTTTTCTTTACGGGACGGGAGCATTTCGAAATACAGAATACAAAACCATATTTTCAAATTAATTTTTTTCGGCCATCTTCTACTTTCATGAACATATATATATTTAGTTTTCCTATGCTAAATACTATACGAAATAAATATTGGTTTAATACAATTTAACATGAGTCAACTACCCTATATTACCTAAATACTTTCAGAATAAGAGAACTGTAAATTATATCGTCTTTGTGGACGTATGAATGCATCGATCGGCTGCCTTTTGCGACATAAATACGCTTACATAAGCCATTCAGTGTCTCACATTGTATGGCGAACAATGGATATGTTATACAAGATATTGCACGCGAAAATAATAACGTCGACACGATCTTTGTATGTACTCGTACCTCGTATATAACGTACTGAATTATGTCACTGTACTGTAGTAAATCTATTTAAAGAAGGATTCCCGATGAACGCGCCGAATCAGAGCGCGACCAAGCGCATTTGACTAGTTGTTAAAAAGGGTTCCTAGTTGACTACGGAACCCTAAAAGGAGTTTAGAGGCGCTGTACTGAAGAAGAAAAAGATAGGGTGACAGTAGGCGTGAATGTGTCTCTATGATGTATGCTAAGTAAAATGATAAATCACGCCCACATCATGTCACTACTTTCGTGCCCTAATATACGATTGATTATTTGCGACAGATCGGCATATTTTCTGTGATATAGTTACACTACCCCACGTGCCTAATTAGGAACGTATAATATATACCAAGGAGGAACTAGTCGCGACAATATATGTTGTGAACTCCAGACCTGGACATTTCTGCTTTTGCCAGTCCTCGCTGTACACGGGCGAAATTGACAGGGTACTATGAAGTCACAGATGTAGCGCGAATTTGACTTGCAAAATGCCTAAACAGAGAGCGAATTGCCGCGACTTGCCAATTTGTAACTTTGCAGTTGTACAGACAACGGCAGTTACGTAATTTTAAATTTTAATGTAGATATAGCTCAGACAGTCACCAAGCTTAAGTGGCAGATGGCGGGGCACATTGCTCGTAGAAGCGGGCAGAAAGGTTCTTAAGTGGCGACCGCGGACCGGAAGACGCAGCATGGAAAGCCCTCAACAAGGTGGACGATCTGGTTAGGTTCGCGGGCAGAAATTGGATGAGGCGGGCAGAAATTGGATGAGGCGGCGCAGGACGTTGTGGAGAACTCTGGGGTAGGCCTTTGTCCAGTAGTGGACGTCTGTCGGCTGATATGATGTTGATGATGAAATTTTTATCTATAGGTACCATACAAAGACCAAGCACAATGTAAACATGTACCTTGCTGGATGAACCGCTCGTTACCAAGTGTTTCATCATTTAAAATCATAATGTACGGCTATCCGTTGGTACAAATTTATTTGCTTTTTCGCCACGCCACGCTGATTTTAACCAATTTTGGTACAGGGATAGCTGAACATCCGAAGATGGTTATAGGATATTTTTTACTCGACTACGGTAAAGATATAAGTTATACGCAGACGAACTTGCGGGCATATTCTAGTCGATTACACCTAGTATATAGTGACGAGATGTCAGACACGTATCCTGGGAAATGTTGAATTTTGCTCCTGAATTCGTGATGCTCTTCGGTCCAGACTGCATTTTCAGTCTGTCTGGACTACAGACGCGACGGACACTAAAATATTAATTACTTGGTTATGAAACTCCGTATACCTAGATATCGCTGAGCTCGGCGGCTACAGTAGACTTGGCTCGTTTAATAAGGGGACACTGAGAGCTTTGCACTTCTCGTGGCAAATCCATTTTTAACCAACTTTAAAAAGAGAAGGTTCTCCGATTACCGAAGACGGCTGCAATGATTTGAAAGATTCTCCGTTGTAGTGTTAGGCCGGCCACATACAATCTGAATTCCGGTCCGGTTCTCGGAATGGCGTCAGCAAGCGAGACATCGCCATATGACAGACAGAGACACTTTCTGACGCCATTCCGTTTGGAAACCGAACCGGAATTCAGACTGTATTTGACCGGCCTTATTGTCAACAGGGGCCTATGATGGCTGCGTTTATCACGTGATAAATAAGTGACGAAGCATCCTGTCAGTCACACTCGCATTTTGTCAAAACGTGACGGATGCTTTTTCACTTATCGTGTGATAAATACAACCATTATAGGCCCGCAGGTCAGGGTTAGGGTCTGAAACCGATCGAAGAGCAACCGATGGAATTCTTCAAGTACCTATGATAAGCACACCTATCGTTATTATGGTATTTTGTTTAATAATATACGTTCACGAAAAGCATCATTTGGTGACATGGAACTACTCATGACGACTAAGGCTGTCCACTGAAGAATGAACCAATCAGGCTTTGTCTTTGTGAAGCCCAAAAGAAGTGTATGTAAATCTGAGGAACCGATGAGGTGGATGGATCAAGTAAAAACCGCCGTCAACAGTCCTCTACACGAATTAACCAGGAGGGCAGCAGTTCGAGAAGAATGGCGTCGCAATGTAAAGCAAGCCACAAAATCAACGAAGTGACGGCCACGACCAATCTGGCAAGAGTGTACCGCCAAAGAAGAAGAAATCGGAGGAATATGACCAATCATATATATTTTACACAGCTCCTTTCCTCTCCGCTTGCTTCAGTGGACAGGCAGAGGGCTACCGAAAATAAAATTTATTTTCATTGAAGTCTATTCTATTTTGTTGAAAAGTGGTTACCATTCCAAATTACACGCATTCAAGTAAAGATTAGAAAATGATAAAGCATTTTTTAAAGAAACATACGATGAGGCGAGCGCACCTACCTAACACCAAAATATGATTGAAAAAATAAGAATCGCGTATTGCCAAAGACCTGTAACTTACTGAGATTGGTATCATGTATGATCAAGTTTAAAAACACTTTGGAAGAGTTCAATGGTCCTGATGCAATGACAATAAACCCCGAAACAAGTTTGATAACAACAGCCTACATTCCAGTGCAGAATCTGAATAATCGTATCAAAACCAGAGACAAAAAACGAAAAATTTAATTGATTTCACATAATAGATATTTTCTGGTGTTTTTAGTGTATAACTGTTTTTTACGTAGAAAACTACTGCGAATCTCAGACATATCAAAAGACAGGGCGTTTGCCCACAGTGCTCGGTTGGCCGCCGCCGTTTCGAAACATGTCGAACGAATTTCGGCTTTTACGACTGTTTCGTAAATATTTTAATAAAACTGTATATGAAGGAACGGCATAGTGCAACACGAACTTCAGAGTAAACCCTCTGATGTGGTGCCAAGTAGTGCGAGTTCGGATTAGCGACGTCATAAAGGGCTTTGTCCACCGCCACGAGTCAATGGCACCCTGACTGCTCGTATTCTCGTAAAATTAGTAGTAAGGTCGGAAACCCTCCAAATGTTTACAAATGAAGCGAAAATTGAAAAATTTAATGATTCGGACAGGATGCCACCCTAAGGCATGTCGAAGCAACTGGTTGAAAAATTCAATGACTCTGACATCTGATTCGGTGGTCCAATTGGGAGGACGCCAGTGTTGGCCCGGAAAGCCGTTGGAAACGCAGGTTCGAATCCTGTCCGAATCATTAAATTTTTCAATTTTCGCTTCATTTGTAAACATTTAGTTTACGTTAGCAGACGTTACTGCTTTAATAAAAAATAAGTAATTTGGGTGTAGCACATCGTTACTATCGATTCTCAACAAATTTGAGACGATGGTGCCGACGATAAAGTCTAAATCTTTACGGTAGATGGCGCTACGATGCCACCCTAAGGCATGTCGAAGCAACTGGTTGAAAAATTCAATGACTCTGACATCTGATTCGGTGGTCCAATTGGGAGGACGCCAGTGTTGGCCCGGAAAGCCGTTGGAAACGCAGGTTCGAATCCTGTCCGAATCATTAAATTTTTCAATTTTCGCTTCATTTGTAAACATTTAGTTTACGTTAGCAGACGTTACTGCTTTAATAAAAAATAAGTAACCCTCCAAATACTGATCATTCCTAATTGGACTCAACGCAGCTAAATAATTCCACGCGCTATGAGTATATGAGTATGATTTACAAAGATTTTAAAAGTAAGCGGTTACAAAAATTAGTGACAAAGTTACCGCGCGTGTAGCAGTCCGGGTACAGTCCCTGATGAAGAGCTCCAATACGAGTTCGAAGCATGTCGGGCTGTTCTGACAAATTTACGTGAGTGTAAACCGCTTAATACAATAAGTAATATGTAGGTATTGTCATATAATTTGACATGCTTACTATTTTTTTAGAATTATCGAGAGTTATCTGCCGTATCAGGGTCATACATATAAATAATTCCGTGGATTCCAGGTGATCTATTTCACTTCGTTTTTACCCTTACCCTCGCAAATCGCGCAGGAAAAATCTCCTCAAATAATTACCCCTCTCTATACAAAATTGATTTTCTATACAATTTTAGAATTAGAATAGTATAAATGAAACTAACGACGGTCATTCGTATGAGTCACACAATCCCTTGCAAACGATTCCATAATACGGTGAATAGAGACTAAAGTACTATGTGTGACCTTACAAACGGTCCGGTAGTTTTGAATTTTTGATATGTTGTCTAGGATGGGTAGTCAGTGTTTAAATAAAAAATGCACAATTCCCCCCCCTCCGCGCCCGCCGCCATATTGAAAAAACCGGCACTTTCTTCATATTTTTACTCATATCTTCCTTTAGGAGCATTTTAGCTAGAAGAAAGCTTCGACAATGTTATAGAGAGTTAAATTTACTACATTCTCCATTTTATATTTTTTTTCTAGGATAGATAGTTACGGAGATATCTACATTTAAAAAAACGTAAAAAATCGCAATTTCCTACTGAAAAACAAACTTCTGGATTATATCTTCGTTTAGGAGCATTTTAGCTACAACAAAGCTTGGGCAATGTTGTAGAGAATTAAATTTACTATAATTTACACTTCAAATTTTGTTTCAAGGACGGTTAGTTACGGAGATATGCACATTTAAAAAACAGGAAAAGTAGAATTTTCCTAAAATTTCTCAAAATTCTTGGTTTAGAACGCTGTCATTCAGTTACGGACTAGTCTAGGACAAATTAAAACATGTAGGAAATATAATTGCTTATAAAACTCATGTCCATTTTTACATACATTTTCGGAAAATGTGACTTTATTTTTTACATATCTCCGTAATTATCTGTCCTAGAAACAAAATTTGAAATGCAAATTATAGTAAATTTAATTCTCTACAAAATTGCCCAAGCACTGTTCTAGTTAAAATGCTCCTAAACGAAGATATAATCCAGAAGTTAGTTTTTGAGTTGGAAATTGCGATTTTTTACGTTTTTTTAAATGTGCATATCTCTGTAACTATCAGTTTTTGAAACAAAATTTAAAATGTAAATTATAGTAAATTTTATCCTCTTCAACATTGTCTAAGCTTTTATCTAGCTCAAGTGCTCCTAGACAAAGAATTAAGCAAAAATGTGAAGAAGTTCCCGGTTTTTTCGATATGGCGGCGGGCGCGGAGGGGGGGGAATTGTGCATTTTGCAATTAAACATTCACTAACCATCCTAGACAACATATCAAAAATTCAAAACTACCGGACCGTTTGTAAGGTCAAAATCCTTTATTCACTGTGTTATATTAAGCTTAGAGTAAACACCTCACCCTTTCGCTCAATTCATAGCTGTCTGGCTGCAGACTATTGTGTTCGTGAAAAGCACTCAGGCCACACAGGGGTTCCAAGTTCCAATCAATTTACTCAATCCAGGCTGCAAACCAATGTGTGTTGCCAGTGACGTATGGCACTGAAACGTGGTCGCTCACAATGGGCGTCATAAGGCTCAAAGTTACTCAAAGGGCAATGGAGCGAGCTATGCTCGGAGTTTCCTTGCGGGATCGAATCCGAAATGATGAGATACGCAAGAGAACCCAGGTTGTAAATAGCTCAGACAGTCGCCAAACTTAAGTGGCACTAGGCAGAACACTTTGACCGTTGGGGCAGAAATGGTCTTTAGTGGCGACCGCGGACCAGAAGACGCAGCATGGGGAGGGCCAGGCCCCCAACAAGATGGTCCGACCTGAGTAGGATTGGAGGCAAAAATTGGACGAGGGCGGCGCAAGATCAATCGTTGTGGAGAACTTTGTAGGATCAATCGTTGTGGAGGCCTTTGTTCAGCAGTGGACGTCTATCACCTGATATGATGAGTCTGGAGAGCATCTTTCACAGTGTTCCTATGTTCAAGGCATATCAATGAATAAGGGAAATTTTAAAAGTACAGTCTTCCAAGAAAGTGGTATACCACTTCTGGGCCTAAATATTCTTTAAATAGAGTCGTAAAGTGGAAGACCAATTCTGGCTGACGTGATCTGATCGTGACCTTCTGCTGTGTAGGTATTATTCTTCTGTCCAAATTGTGAACTTATTGATATTCGTGACACACCAACAAGGCACCTGTAAGCGACGGGTGCTGGCACTGGTCGAGAGGAACGAAAGTAAAAGAATTCGGTACACAAAATAGGGGTGCTTAAGTGCATGTACATGCGTGCGTCGTACGGTAGCTGAAGGACAACTAATTGCTATTGGCCGTTAGGCGACACTCACACATGTGCATGCGCTCGCGCATACGTTTATTCAACACATAGAAAACAGCGGCAGGTAAGTATCTATGTAGATATGTAAGTTATATAAAACTAGTGAAAGACAATTATTATTATTTTTTAGACTTTCTTTCAGGTACAGTTCATCGCGTCGTCTACATTCTCCGCCCCATTGTCCGTCAAGGACAATCATCTGCGGCTGTGGGAAGCAACGCTAAACGTGCTACAGGTCTGGTAAGTATTCCAGTTTTTGTTTTTACGTCAACAATTCGTATACGGCCGTCGGCGCCTGGGTGCACGTCGTGGACTATTCCTATGGGCCAGACATTTCGGGGTAAGGCCGGGTCTACAATTACCACGACGTCTCCTTTCTTAAGCTGCTTGCCTTCTTGGCACCATTTTTGTCGTGGCAGTAGGTTTGGCAGGACTTCCCGCACCCAGCGTCTCCAGAACCCGTCAGCGAGCCGTTGAGCAATTCTCCACATCTTCTTCCGAAACAGGTCACTGTCATCGAAAATTCCAGGTACTGGGAGGTTGGAGGATGAGCCAATGAGAAAGTGGTTTGGTGTCAAACTCTCTGGGTCGCCGTGGTCTGTCGATACATAGCTCAGCGGCCGGCTATTGACTATATTTTCCACCTCTGCCATCAATGTGACCAGCACTTCTTCCCGTGGGGCTCGTTCTTTCAGCACCACTTTCAGGGCTGCCTTTATTGTTCTGATTAATCGTTCCCACGCTCCGGCCATATGAGGACTTACCGGTGAGAGAAATTGCCACTCAAGTTGCCGTACGGACAGTACGTCTGCGACACAGGCTTGTTCGCGTATCTCTTTGAATGATTTTTTCAGCTCGGCTTCAGATCCCCGGAAATTGGTAGCATTATCTGAGTACAACTTGTAGGGCCAGCCTCGGCGTGCTGCCATTCTTCTCAAGGCCATAATAAATGAGTCAGCTGACAGTGATGGCACCAGTTCTATATGAACGGCTCGCATTGTCATGCACGTGAACAGGACTCCATATCTCTTTTCGTGGCGACGGCCAATTGTCACTTCCATGTTTCCAAATAGATCAACACCACAGTGGGTAAAAGGCCGTTGATGATGAGCAAGCCGCGCTTCCGGCAGGTCGGCCATCCGAGGGGCCGTCGGTCTAGCTTTTCTAATTCGGCAGAAAAGGCATTGTGAGGCGACATTTCGTACAGTAGGACGCAAGTTGATTACCCAATATTTTTGTCGAATATCGTTGACTACAGTCTCATTGTGACCGTGAGCAGCCATCTCGTGGTATCGTTTTATAATCAATTTTGCGATCTTATCGTGTCCGTCCAAAATAATGGGATGTTTCAGGCTTGATTCAACGCCAGAAACAGCGTCGATCCTCCCGCCGACACGTAGTAATCCGTTCTCATCCAAAAATGGCGTAAGTTTACGTAATCGGCTATTGGTTTCAATTTCCATATTATTTTTTAACAGATATATCTCTTCTGAGAATGATTTAGTCTGTGAATAGCGCAGTAATTCCGTTTCAGCGCGCTGCATTATCTGCGTATCGATTCGAATATCAACTGATTGTTTACATTTTTCTATAAATAATAATACGTTCGCCATACATCTCCACAAGCGAATCCATGAAGAAAACTTAGACGGATCAGGAACAATAGGTAAGTCTTCTTTATTTACTGTATATATTGTGTTTACTTGTAACAACTGATTATTGTTTATTTTTTGTTTTTCAGGATCATACTTCGGCCAGTCTTCGTGCGGCGTGTATAAAAACTCGGGGCCGCGGAGCCAATCGCAATCGTCACTCAACTGGTAAGTATTTATCTTCGTGGCTTTGTCGGCTATATTCATATTCGTAGATATATAGTTCCACTCGTGACTCTGTGATAATTCGTCGATTTCGCCGAGTCTATTGGCAACAAATACTTTGTAGTTGCGATTATCGTTTTTTATTTGATGCAAAACGATTAATGAGTCTGTCCAGAAGTAACGTTTAAATGCAGTTAAACGTGTTTCGCGCGCTATTGTGTCGGCGAGTCGGCAGGCGATAACAGCTGATTGTAACTCGAGCTTAGGGATGGTTATATATTTTTTCACAGGTGTCGATCTGCACTTGCTAGCGATGAATGAAACGCACACTTGATTATCTGCGGATGTCTTACGCCAATAGGCTACGGCACAGACTGCAGTTGGTGCTGCGTCACAAAAAATGTGCATCTCTATAGTCGTCTCGCTCTGACGTGAGGTGCTGCAGTGAGCGTCCGTAGCGTGGTCGCGCTCGCTCCCACCTCGCGCGGAGATGAAATAGCATCTTGGTATTCGCAGGCTTGATAAGGTTTGTAACTCCGTTATCCAGCTACGAAAAACTGCATATTCGGTGATCGGAATCTCATTGTCCCATTGAGTGCTTGTTTTCCAAATATTTTGAAGCATTATCTTCGCTCGGACAGTAAATGGGGCCAAAAATCCAAAAATATCGAATATAGACATATATATGCGCAGTAGTTCACGTTTGGTAGGTTTTCGTTGTAATTTTATTATCTCATTCGGAATGCGTTTAAGTGATAAGTCGAAGCCGAACGTGTCGCTAGCCGGGAACCAAAGTAGCCCGAGCGTTCTCTCAGGTAAGTCGTCGCAGCCGGTTTTGAACCTTACGGCCTTATCACTTAGAGTCTCTTTTGGTGTGCATTCTAAAACTTCTGGTTTATTAGATATCCAGTTTCTAATTTGGAAACCACCTCTTCTATGAATTTCAGACACTTCCTGTATCATTTTCATGGCTGAAGCTTCATTGTCCACACTATCGATGTAGTCGTCTACGTAATGTGATTTCAGGATAGCTTCAGCGGCCTCGGGAAATTCTTTTTCAAATCTGGTTGCATTTTTGTTTTTAATATGTTGTGCAACAAAGGGCGAGCAATTCAATCCGAATGATAGTGACGTCATAGCGTAGGTTTTCAGCTCACTATTTACGTTATCGCGCCATAAAAATCGCAGTGCGTGCTGGTCTTCCGCCTTTATTTTAATACGCAGAAAATAGTCCTTGATGTCTCCCATTATTGCAACAGGCTTTTCTCGGAACCTCAGCATGATGCCCATTAAGTTTTGAAGCATATCGGGCCCTTGCAATAGATAATCATTTAGACAACTGCCCGAAGAAACAGCTGATGCGTCGTGAACTAATCTCAGTTTTCTCTTGTTCGGGTTGTCGACTCCGAAGTGGGGGAGGTACCAAACACGAGGATGTGGCGCCGACAATTCCTCTTCCGATAACAATCGAGCATAATTGTTGTCAAATAAATAGTTGATTCGTTCCTTGTATCTTGTTGCGTAGTCTTCGCATGATAACATTTTTCTCTCCACAGTAAGGAACCTTTTATAAGCATTCGGGTAGGAATCAGGCATTTTTAAATCATTTTTCCATGGGAGGCCAACTTCATATTGCCCGTTTATCAGCCTTGCAGAGTTATCAATGCAGTTGACTGCACGAATGTCGTCCTTATTTACGCGTGGCTTAGAGTTCACTCCTATCGCTTCGAGCGCAAACGACCGGCGAACGAGTTCATGCAGTTGTTTACTATCTTCGTTGTAGCAACTTATCTCGCTCGAGTCTTGTGTTGAGTACAGGTGTGCGTCCGCGCATGTGTGCGTCTCCCGCTGAGCAGAATAGGCGTCCGCTGGGGTAGCGATGGAGGGCGTATAGGATGCATCGGAGACGGCGGCGGCCGGTTTGGCACGCTGATAAATTGTTGTAGTCAACGTATGTGCGGTGGTTAGAGTTCGACCGCGTCGAGCGTAGGCAGGTGTAGGTACGATTCCATTCAGGCACCAACCAAGTCTTGTTAGTGTAGCACAAGGCTCATATTTGCCTCGATAAATAGTGCGTAGGGACATAATTAAGTGGAAATTGTCCTGGCCTATTAATATTTGAGGTTTCACTTTCTCGCAAGTTAAAACGCAATTTAGATGACGTAAATGTTCATAGTCATTTAAGTTCACTTTTGAAAGGTCCTGTGTTGGCAAGTCTAGTTCACTTATCTTTCTCGCACGTACCTCGAACGTTTCACCGTTACTGTTAGAGAGTTCAAAGTTCACCAGTTCACTTTTACACACAATATTAGAGTTCCACGCGCCTCTGATACTTAGAGTTTCCGGCTGACCTTGAATATTGGCACAGTTGGCAAGGTCAGCAGAGATCAAGGTCACGCTAGCCCCATCATCTAAAAGGGCATTTGTGGTAATAATAATACCATTTGGTCCATGTAAGTTTACGCGAACAATTTTCAACATAACACTTGTACTGGGTTCCACAATAGTGTTTGTAACAGTTTCGGTCGTGGGACCCTGAACTTCACTTTCACTGGTTGTAGGTATTTGCGATGTATTGATTAGGGCTTCATTCGCGGCGGCGTTGCGATGAGGTAGGTTCTGCTTGGCCGGCCAGTGGAGCAGCCGGTGATGAGTCAGGCCGCATCCATCGATATCGCACGGCGCGGCGGGACAGGTTTCTTTGCCGTGACCCGGCAACAAACACTTGTGGCACAAATTATTTATTTTAACAAAGCGCCATTTATCTCTGCGTAGTGCGCGTTTGAATTTCGTACAACTTGAGAGTGTGTGAGTAGACGTTTTGCAGAACTTGCATCTTGCGTTGCAATCATTATTGTTGTTTAGCACAGAATATACCGGTACTTTTCGTTCGTAATCCAATTTCTTTGGAAACTTATGTTCGGGTTGTGAATGAATATGAGTTATCCCGGCGGCGGCGATTTTTGTAGCTTCTTTGTGCAGGAATTCGGAGAATAATTGCAGTTTAGCTTTATTCGGATCGCAGTGCTCGTAAATATAATCAGCCCACTTGTTGATGAGCGGACTGGGACACTTCGAAATAACAATATTCAATAATTCCGGGCTTCTTAAATGGTCAGTCTGCTTTATAGACTCGGCAGCTGCAACGTAGTTTTTTATTTTGACGGCAAAATTCACTAACTCGGTGTGATAGGCTTGCGGTAATGGCAGCAATTTTTTGATTTGTGTTGTTATTTTGTGTATAATTAGGTCGGGCCTTCCGAAACGAAGTTCTAGTGCTTCAAGAATGATGGATGGTGAGGTGTCGCTTGTAAGCAGTGATGATACGGTCTCCCTTGCCTCGCCGCGAAGACATTTCTCTAATCTTGCGATATTTTCACTATCACTGTAATTGCATAACATCGTGGATTGGGTATATGATTTTTTAAATTGAATCCATTCGAGTACGTCTCCGGAAAATAACGGCAAATCTTTAGACGTGGCTAATCGGGATAAAAGCCGTGTATTTGCGCTTTGTGTGGAGGTAGCTAGTTTTTCCATCGCTTGCGCTAGCTGCTGAAGGTCACGCGGCGCGGGATCTTCATGTACATCTTGGTGACTTTTCTCGAGCCACTGCTCCACTTTTTGAGATGTTCTAGTCAGCGATGACCGTCTGCTGCTACGAGACTTCTGCGATAACTCCTCATCTAGAGCGGCGAGATCGGCCGCTAATTTCTTGTCTATCAAATCTTTTTCGATTTTAGCTTTAGCTTCGGCAGCTTCCAACTCTAATTGCTTTCTCCGAGCCATTAATGAAGACGCATTGGACATTTTGTTCGAAGATTTCGATGTACTAGCGCCAGGCTCTTTTCCTACGCTACCCTCTTTAACTTTAACAGCGGGCTGGTTGCTGGCGTAGTTTAGCTTGATTTGTGTGAGCTCTTCCTTCATAATTCGAGCGATGCATGACTTATGAGAGTACACTTCATCCATGTTTTGTTCCGTGTCCGGTTCCGTGGTGGGATGCTTCAACTTTTCTCTTTCGAGAGCAGCGCGCGTTTTAACCATTGTGCGCGGAGGCGTGCTGAACATTCCTGTCTTCGTTCTTCAAGGTCCGGTTCGTTAGGATCATGTGTAAGCGACGGGTGCTGGCACTGGTCGAGAGGAACGAAAGTAAAAGAATTCGGTACACAAAATAGGGGTGCTTAAGTGCATGTACATGCGTGCGTCGTACGGTAGCTGAAGGACAACTAATTGCTATTGGCCGTTAGGCGACACTCACACATGTGCATGCGCTCGCGCATACGTTTATTCAACACATAGAAAACAGCGGCAGGTAAGTATCTATGTAGATATGTAAGTTATATAAAACTAGTGAAAGACAATTATTATTATTTTTTAGACTTTCTTTCAGGTACAGTTCATCGCGTCGTCTACAGCACCAATGTGCCGCAGAATACACTTTGCGGAACAATGACCTATAGTATAACAATGACACAATCATAATAGATGTGACAATAATCCCAGCTAATCATATATACCATAGAAGGAATGCCGCTGATGATAAGGGTCTCCATTGAAGCGAAGAGGAGACGTGCGGAATAGACCAATCACCTGAGTTGAAATCTGTATCTCAGCTTCGCTTCACTTTTGTAAATCGTCGATTCCGTACGTCTTCCGCTTCAGTAGAGACGCACCATAAGGCTGCCTGTCCTAGAAGCGGAGCGGAGGAAATTAACCAATCAGGTCGCGTCTCTTTGATGCCCAAAAGAAGTGTAAATCTGAAGTATGGGGTTGGTCCATTTAACACATTCGCAGTTAACGCAGTCGCTAGTGAGCACGGTCACAGTAAACTCATTGTAAGGGAGCTTGTTAAATTCACAGTCAACTCACTTACTGTGACAAACGATGTATATAAACTTACCCCTGTGCGCGGAGATAATCCCATTAGCGGGTTATACTCCCACAAAAAGTCCGACTACTGGTAGTGCGGGCTAACCAGCCCTGATACAGTTAAGTCATGTCTTAATAAAAAATGTATATACGCTATTTAGAATGCCTTCAAAGATAAGTTAGACGTCTGGAATTTTCGAGCTATTTTCTTTGTCGATTTATCCAATTTTATCCAAAGATTCTGTATCATAAAGTCTTTAAGGAGACTTATTGAAACGTTCCGATCCAGTGAACTCGAATAAGTATTATATTGAAAAGTAAATTTAGACATTTTTCTCGATTACGCTTTATGGATTAGATGAAACGAGCTCTGAAGTTCTTTTCGTTCGAAAGTTCTATGATTCTGTGATATAATAAAACATTATCAAGCAGAGCGACAAACTACAAAAGCGATTGCAACCTTCTTGCCTATTTTAAGATATACACCACCACCAGTAAACCAATCGAGCCAGGGATTTATTTGTTGTATTTCAAGGAAAAAAGTTTAACCTGGATAGTTATTAAAACTTTGTCGATTTTAAATGACATTACGCAGAAATAAAGTTTAAAATAGGCATGCTAGGTAATATTTTTCCATTAATTTATAAAGGCTTCAATGAAAACTCTCTATATTTGCAGCTTGAAAAGCAAAATGGATTCATGTCGACTGTATCACATGCATATGGCTATGTATCAATTGAATTGTGCGCTATTCATCAAAAACGTGCTGTCAAATTGAAATGACTAGGCATTGCCGACGGTCACCGAATTTTTGCAGAGAGCTATTGACGTTAAAATTTCCAATATTCAATAAGATCGCCATACAAATATTAGCACAGCGATAAATTCAAACGAATACCCACTGCCTGAATCAATTATACCTACTACTTATATACACTAGGTCGATGCAGAGTCAGCCACCGGCTAAGCTTGCACCATAGATTGGAGCGGAGTTTTTTTTTTTGTTTTCGAAATTTTCTCTTCGTCACGACCTAGCGAAATTTAATTTGTGCATTTTAAAACAAAAATTTCTAAAATCGGTTGAGAACTCGCTGAGATCTGCGCATTGTTACAAAGTCCATTCGAGTCGATCCATGGGAGCTTCGCTCGCTCCGCTCCAATTATATATTTTTCAAATTAGTACCGACATCTACATACTATTCTACTAATGGCGATCCATGTGAAATGCATGGCAGGTCCTTAGTTTGCTTTTTCTTATAAAACTTTTAATTGCATTTTGCAGTACTTTTATAAGCTGCTTTTAAGTTCGAACGGCTTAAAAAACTCAACAGACTCAGTTTTTAAAGTTGTTGGAGACTTAACTTATTCATTGAAGACTTAACTTACTCATAGTTTCGCTTCGTGTTGTTCTCGAAGTGGCATCTGTTGGGGAATTCAGCGCACTGGTGCGACGATTTGTGATATTGATATCCCCCCAATTTAGCAAAATCTCGTTTATCTTATCAGAATTGTATATAACAAAAGAAGACGTATATTGCTCGCGCTGTAGCGAAAAGTAAAACTAAAATTGTAAAATTAATTATAAACTGAGAAAGTTCTATGAATCGTTCCGGGAGGTGTCTGGCTCAAAGGTCCCTAGAATACTACCGGAGTTGCCGCGCTGTATCGCCAAGGAGATCCTTCGAGCCAAGTACCGGTTCAGTTCATATCAGACAAAACTAAATAAATGAAACTGTTAAAAGCTTCATTTTTGTGACGTGCGTTTCTTCTGTGAGAGCAGTATCATACTTTATGCATACCAGAATCGGAATGTCTCGAACGTACCTGAAACAGAACAATTTTAATATTTAATTGACATATTCAAGCCTTGCCAGGATAAGATAAGTGATTCTGCCCCCAGGGGATTTTGGCTTGTAATTTTTTTGATGATGTGGCTTTTTTTTGTAACAAGTATGCAAAATTACAGCCCCCCATGCTTTACTGTTTTTCGTAAAAATAAAATACGAGATATGATCTTTCCTCAATATTTTTTCTAGCTAGCCGATTTTATACGTTTTTCACACATTGTTATAAATAACCGAAACATAGAGTTAAATTAAATAAACACCTTTCTGAACGCAATAAAATGTTTTCTTATAATAATGTTCTATCCATTTTTCACAAGAAATGTTGATGCCCGCCGCCCGCCTCTTCGATCCCTTTAAGACTAAGACCATGGACATAACAGCAACAACTAACCAAACCTAATAGCCGGACAGAGCAGTCTGTTTGGCCGGACATTTGGGTAAAAAGGCCGGACACCGTACATTATTGAGGATTTTGTAGGTATCTCAGTAATAGTTACGGCAAAAACATTGTTTGTAAAATCGCGCCACGCTCTGCGTTCGCACGTTTGCGAAATGTAAGAAGCCGGATACCGTTTATTTTGGCCGGACACGCAATCAAAAAGCCTATGTCCGGCTTTATCCGGACGCCTGGCAACGCTAGCAACAACCCCTAGAATATACGTACCGCAAAAGCTATTCTTATGGGCGGTAAATAAAGGAGCTACCCTTGTTTGCATATAGGTAACATAAACAAACTAATTTCAAATTTTCCAATACCTTCCAAGAGTCAACATGCTTGTTATACGCCTATCAGCAATCAAGGGCACATTCGATCAATGAATATCAAGGTCACCCAAACATTAAGACACGTGTAACCGGAACGGCACGAGTAAAAGAAAAACCAAACCAAAGATAGGGGTGTTAAGCTTACAGATCTAGTTGGTTCCACAGTTGAAAACATAATTTTTTTTTCACCCGGCCTTATTCCAATATAATCAAATAAAATACAGGATAAAAAATTTAATGTTATCACATTATTAATTTTTCGATAAGATTCCAATTTCTGATTAAATAATCCATTTGAAAAGATCCTCAATATAAACAAGCGTCGACAAGTAAATTGGACACAGAGCAAAAAATAAAAATAAAATTATGGAAATTGTACCACTGATCTTTTTGTAGGCTGCGACTGTCAATTTTGCACAAGGCGACTTCATTTGAGTACTGTTTCAAATATATTTTTGATTAATAGATTCACGACTCCAACTTCATTGAAATACTATACTTACTTACTAGTTTATTAATAGAGAAAAAAAAACAACACAAAATAAAAAGTATATAGCTAAACCTTAAGAAACTTATGATCTAAATAAACCTAACTTGAACTATTGGGACCTAAACTATATGTACATATAAAGAAGATATATTCAAATTCAGTCAAAGTTCTTAGACGACCATGCTATAACCTTATCACTTTACTACATAGTATAAAACAAAGTCGCTTTCTCTGTCCCTATGTCCCTTTGTATGCTCAAATCTTTATAACTGCGCAACGGATTTTGGTGCGGTTTTTATTAATAGATAGAGTGATTCAAGAGGAAGGTTTATATGTATTATAATACATGCATAATTAACTTAAGACTATTTAAAAAGTTGTCAATCGAAGTGCTTACCTCGGCTCCACACTATCTCGAAGGGGCCATCCATAAATTACGTCACACGTTAAGGGGTCATCCATAAATTACGTCACACGAATTTCATGATTTTTTGCCCCTCCCCCCGTCCTTGTCACAGCTGGTCACATTTGAGAGACTCCCCCCCTCCCTAGTGTGACGTCACTCATTTTGCAAAATCGGTTTTATTTCCATTTAAAACTTTTTTTTTATAAAATTAACATCAAATCAAACAATTAACAACACATAAAACGATGATAGTAGAGCGAGTGGTCGACAAAGAAATTGGTATCTTATATTTACACAGATATAGTTGTATATGTTTTTGAGGTTTTCGTAAAGTAATAGTTTAAAGTTCGTGTTTTAACACTTATGATAGATTTTGAAATGTGACGTCACGAAATTTAGGACCCCTCCCACCCCCTTGTCATACAATGTCACACTTCGTCGACACCCTCCCTCCCCCTTAACGTGTGACGTAATTTATGTATGGCCCCTAAGGGGGAGGGAGGGGGTCGACGAAGTGTGACATTGTGTGACAAGGGGGTGGGAGGGGTCCTAAATTTCGTGACTTCACATTTCAAAATCTATTCATCATACACTTAAGAGCTAGGCTCTTGTCGGTGGAGCAATTTCCAATTCTCTCTATCTTGAGCTCTCTCCTTGACTGCCTGGTACGACACGACGTTCACCTTTTCCTTTATTTGGTCCATATAAGCTCTTCTTGGTCTTCCTCTTTTCCTCCTTCCTTCAACTTTGCCTTCTATAATAGTTTTTAGATATTCGTCGTGTCGTAACAGGTGTCCCATCATTTTCCCTCTGCGATTTTCAATAGTTTTTAAAGGACACCTGTCCTCATTCACCATGTTGAGCACCTCCTCGTTTGACCTCTTCTCAGTCCAGCTAACCTTCTCCATTCGTCGCCAGCACCACATTTCAAAGGCCTCCAGTCTTTCTCTATCTCTTTGTGTCATTGTCCACGTTTCGCTTCCGTACAATGCTATGCTCCAGATGAACACTTTTATGAGCTTTTTCCGTATATGACGGGCTATTCTGGATTTAAATAGACATTTCTTTGCATTGAAAGCTTGTTTTGCCATTGCTATCCTGGTGATTATGTCTGGTGTGCATCTGGAGTCATCTGTTATAATACTACCAAGGTACCTGAATTTTGTGACCCGTTCTATTGCTACATTATTAATCGAAATTGGTCTGCTATATGTGGCGAATTTTGAGGTTACGAGTGTTTTGGTTTTATTCATGTTAATTGTTAGCCCAAAGTTTTGAAAAACTGTATTCATATACAAAATACAAATACAAAAAATCATTTATTAACATAAAACAGCTTTATACATTTTAAGAGTATCCATCAGTGACCAAACTAGGCTGAGCCTGTATCTTGGCCATCTGCGAGTGCGGTTAACAAGGGAGAATTATAAAACAGAGAAATTATAAATTACAAAAGTTTGACATAGGACGTTCGATATTGAATAAAAGTTTAAAATTTACGGCTTTTACTTATTCTAAAATATTATTATATTAAAAAGTACAATACAATGCATCTAATATAATGCACACTAGCCTCGGAAACAAAGGAAATAAACGAATATCTATAATTAGTTGTTGCAATTCTTCAGATGTGTTAGCCAATGCTGCGATATCGTCAGCGAAGCGAATAAATTGTATTTTATACCCATTGAATGTAACCCCCCCTTTTCCAGACTTCTAATGGCGCATTCTATAAAAATGTTAAAAATAAGTGGTGAAAGTGGACAACCCTGTCTAACACCTTGTCGTATTTCTGTTTTTCTGTGCTCTTCTCCTATTTCTATTGTGGTGTATTGATTTTTATAGAGTTCATAAATTATTTTTCGGTCCCTGTAATCTAGTCCGGCTTCTTTCAAGACTGCCATCATAGATTTCCAATTTACTTTATCAAACGCCTTTTCTAAGTCAATAAAAGCTATGTGTGTATCTTGGTGTAATTCCATCCTTCTATCTATTACCATTCTTAGTGCTATAATTGCTTCTCTAGTTCCTCTATTTTTTCTAAATCCATATTGGTCTGGTCCTAAATATTCTTCAGTTAATGGTCTAATTCTGTTCTGTATAATCTTGAGTAAAATTTTGCTCGCCTGTGATATTAAACTTAGTGTTCTAAATTCTTCGCATTTCAACGTATTTGGTTTTTTAGGTAACATTACTGTCTTAGAGATCTATTATAAAGTGTTAAAACACGAACTTTACGAAAACCTCAAAAACATATACCTACAACTATATCCGTGTAAATATAAGATACCAATTGTTTTGTCGACACTCGCTCTATACCATAATCGTTTTTTGTTTTGTTAATTGTTTGATTTGATGTTAATTTTATTAAAAAAATATTTAAATGGAAGTAAAACTGATTTCGGAACCGCTGTTTTCATTCAATAATTTCTAAATGTAAATTTGCAAAATATGTGACGTCACACTAGGGAGGGGGGAGTGTCACAAATGTGACCAGCTGTGACAAGGACGGGGGGAGGGGCAAAAATCATTAAATTCGTGTGACGTAATTTATGGATGACCCCGAAGTTGGCCGAGGTTGGGCGACTATGATAGCGTGGAGAGGCGCTTCGCTGCACAAACTTCGGCCTACTTCGCGATAGTGTGGAGCCGGGGCTACACTCGGGTGACACTTGGAGCTGGTGAAGTTCTAGGTCAGCCACGATCAATGAACGTCAAGGTCGCGAACTCTTACGATACTCGTGCAAGCGGTGCAAGTTTAAAGATTAGAGCGATTAGGATGTTTTGACGTACAAAACAAAAAACCAGAAATGCTACAAATAAATATTAATAAATAAATATTGAAGGACAATAACACAAATCGACCTACTTAGTCCCAAATTAAGCAAATGAATGAATGAATGAAATCGTTTATTTCGAGTAACAAGAGTGACTCATATTTTTTGTTAGTACAAATCTATATCTAAAGTGTTAGTAAAAACTAGTGTCCGACCGAACCACGTTTTTCTGCCGAAACCGAAACCGACCCTTTTATAGACGTGATTAAAACGTTGTATAAAATGTCAGCGGGCCGTTCTTTCTAGATTTAATAATGAATACAATGAAAAACTTCGCTGACCGATGGAGCTAAGTGTGTCAGTTTCAGTTTGGTCCAAAATTCTTTCGTACACACGATTGGATGCTTTTCTGTTCTCGCCTGGAAGACGATTTCTTTACCGATGCTCATGCAATTTTGTTAGTAGGTTTGATAAGTAAGTATATACTTATTCTTTTTGTCGATTAGAAAAATTAAAAAAAAGTGCAGATGGATATAGTGAGTGAGTTGAGGTTAGACAAAGTAAAAAAAATACAAATTTAAGCAATCAATTGAATTGATATTTTAACATTGACACTGGGTCTAAATTAAATTACACAAAAATTGAAAAGCATTAACAGCTAATACTGTACTGAGACAGCCATTTGTTAATTGTAGATGGTATAAAATGAAATAAGTTTAAAAACCTAGCAACAAAATAATTGATTGAGTTTAAATTTTTAAAATTGCAATCAGGCAGCCTCGTAACGCTAATTCAAACGTAGTTACTCATTTAATTATATACACACAACAATTTAAAAAATAAATATTATGAGATAAGTAAACGTCCTAACTTTTGTCCTAAATTACCAATATTGCCGTCAATTTGTTTGTAAATTAAGAAAATTTGCGTAACAAATTACACTATTCATAATATTATATTAATTTATTAACTAATTGAGTTGATAAATTCATAACAAAAAATAAGTTCAGTAAATTTAAAGTAAATGAAGAGGAGAATTTTAAGTCGCAAATCTCCGATATTTTGAAAATTTCGAAAAACTGAATCGACGAAGAAATACTATAATTCTTATCAAACATACCTACTCACAAAATTTCATGAGAATCGGTTGAGAAATACTACATTAAGGCAAGGCAACAGGCGCTAATGGGCTTACCGCCTTTTGCCTTGTCTTAATGTCGCATTTTAATTGTCGGACATCCAAACATCCAGGCATACGATAGAATTTTGGGCCACGCTGAAACGGAAATGCTCTGCTCGCTCGGTCAGTTACTTATCAACATTATTCGGTTATTAACAAACACAAACGTCACCTCACTGAGCAAAGTGATTCATCGGCCGGCGGAGTCAGGTGAGCGACGCCATATTGACTGCCGTGGCGACTGCCGAGCGCACCCGACGTCAGCCGAACGCGACCCGACAGAACGATGTTGTAAGTTTCGGCGCGGCCGAAAGGTTCGACTGTTTTTTGGCCGAAACCGAACCTTTGGCCGAAACATGATTTTTAGGCCGAAACTGGCCGAAACCGAAACTTCGGTCGGTCACTAGTAAAAACATTACAAAAACTTACACAACATACACGCTTTTTGACACATGCTGTTCACAGCAGTGTCTTGTACTATGGATACTAGACGACGATATACATAATATATAAATACATATTTTAATAACATCCATGACCCAGGAACAAATATTCTAGTTCATCACACAACTATTTGCCCCGGCGGGGATTCGAACCCAGCACCGCCGGGTCAGTAGGCAGGTGCACTACACTGCGCCAACCGCGTCGTAGTCGGCGAAAGCACATCTACCGGTGCGTTAAACGTTAATCAGTTAAACGTGGATAAAAAATGGTAGAAACTAAATGGTTCTGCACAACGGAAAAGTTTTAAGTTCCGAAGAATTAGATAATAAAAATAAATACTTTCATTCACATGACACGATAACGACAATCTACCAAAAAGTACCTTTTGAATGGACGATGAACCTCATTCGTTAGTGCGTTCACGACTTTGCATGTGTATAAAAGCTTATACAGCCATTATAACTCAAATTTAAGCTGTATTAAAGCTATGTAAATTGTAAGTGCCTGCAGCCTGTGTGCTACTTGGAGTATCTCTTCAAATATCATAAACGATTTTCTTAAGGTAACCTTTCTCCTATGACTTGGGACCTACCCCTATTGATTCCTTCTTTGTCGCATACTTGGTAGGGTGAAAACGACCGTATATTTTTACGCCACTCATTTTGCGCATCATATTTATTTGCCCTGTAGATAATCATCAAACATAGAAAAAAAAACGATATTTTTCAACTAGTGATGTAATCGTTGTTTAACTATTATAAGTAGTGACCGAGCGATACAGCCGAGGCTGTAAAAGTAGCGTCTGAGTTTGATAAGTTGTAATTTGTAACATAAAGAGGTTAAATAGAGTACCATATGATATGATATTATCACTATACCGGGTGATCAATCCAAATGGGTCATTAGGGAGAAGTCAGAAACTATAAGACATAGGGAAATCTGTTCTTAGAAGTAGAAAAAAAAAATGGAATGCTGTTTCTATTAAATCAAAAATCGACGACATGGTTCCTAAGAACAGATTTCCCTATTAAATCAATAATCGACGACATGGTTCCTAAGAACAGATTTCCCTATTAAATCAAAAATCGACGACATGGTTCCTAAGAACAGATTTCCCTATTAAATCAAAAATCGACGACATGGTTCCTAAGAACAGATTTCCCTATCTTTTATAGTTTTCGTTTTTACCCTCCTGAGCCATTTGGATTTATCACCCTACTATACATATATAACCAAGATTAAAATATTAAAAGGGAACCACTCTTTAAATCTTCGCGAATGAGTCCCGGTCAACCTCTGGACTAGTACCTCTGGATTACCGGTCCAACGTCATAACCTTTCCACCACCCTTTCGCCAAATAACCTTAAAAAAAAATCCTTAGGCTTTGTGTGTCGATCTTTGCATTGTTCATTTGAAAGCCTATCCAATCCAGAGGTACCGGGTTCGATGCCTGGTCTCTTCCGCCAAGTTACGCATTTTTCATTGTGCTTTGATCGTTGTATCAATGGTGTAATATGGCTAATACTTAATGTTTGTTCCTTAGAGTTATTAATATTTCGCTCAGATACAGTATAGGACCTGCCGACCGTTATATCACGCGTAAATCTTTCAAAATTAATAACACTCATAATAATGCTGTCAAGCCTGTCCTGCACAACGGGAGACCAATCTCGAGTGATTAATGCGAATCCCGCTAACTTCTTAGTCTACTGAAGAAAGGGTAAAGAGCCATAGAAACTCGGAGAGACTTAATACCTTTCTTTATTAAGTGGAGTTTGTGGGCACGCCCAAGCGTCACAAAGTCACGGCGTGTATTTAGAAGAACTTGCTCACGCGATGATCTGATGCGTATTTTAGTGAATACTGAAATTAGGATTCCGTAGTCCTAAGTCCTAGCAACCCCTACGAAGACCACGACTGCGCGGCAGCGCCAGCGGTGTAGGTACGTGTGTCTCGCTCACTCGTTATGCCGCCGCGCTCGGATCTCTCGCTCAACCGCTTGTCACGCCGCTTCTCGCGCAAAGCCGTGGCATCTCTGCTATTATTTCGTCTTGTTTATCTCTCTCCGTCCGCTCCTTAGATTGGAAACTGTTACTACTTGTTTTTAACTTGAACGGGATAGCTCGTGACAACAGTCATGGTGGTAAACAGAAAATACCTCCGCATTCTAGTTCTAGAAAAGTTCGAGTTGTAACTCATGAGAAAACTTGATGCAGAGAATTCCACATTCCGGCGTTCACATATGACGAATTTTGAAAAGACTACACGATTACTTATCTATCTATCAGCCACAGACATCCACTGCTAAACATAGGCCTACCCCATAACTGCATGAAGTTATTTGCCTCCTACGCTCTTTTATTAAGACTGACTTTTGAGCAGAATAAATAAATATTGGACAACCTCACACATATCAATCTACGAGTAGTCACACAGTAAGCTCTAGTAGGCTTGTGTTATGGGCACTAGACTACTTAAATACAAATAACATCCATGACCCACGTACAAATATTCGAGTTCATACAAATATTTGCCCTTGCCGGGATTCGAACCCACGACCGTCGGCTCAGTAGGCAGCTGTTTTACCACTGCGCCAACCGCAGAATGCACGGCACAAGGTGCAGTGAAAATAGCTGTAGCAACCGCAAGGTCGGCGGCTCAGTACCGCTAAAATTAACGGCCAACAGCCACGCAGTATAAACCGGGATTCAGCAGCCAAGGACATAGAAAGAGAGAAAATAACGTAACAGATCCTGTACATATTTTTAACAATAAAGCTGCTAGTTACATAAATCGGAGGACAAACTGAGGGCTACTAGTAATTAAAATAAAATTAGCATAATCATGGTTACTTCTAAGGACAATTTGGCTATTTCTCAAGTATAAGTAGTTATACTAGTTAAGCATTTTTTTTTCAGTACCTATATCGGTTAACAATATATGTATTTTAGTATTTAAGCACAATCGAATGGATATGGATTCATGACGCTACGCTATTCGCGCGGGAGCCAAAGACCATACGCAGTGTTGTCTACATACACCTCGAATATAAGACGCGTTAAAAAGTCGGCTAACAATATGTATTTGGCGAAATATTGATACAACTATTTATGGTCGTAGTATTATCTTAGTTGGTTCTGGATTCCGGTAGCCGACACGCAAGATAGAATCTGAAACGGGGATAGTCGCAGAAGAACCAGTACTCGATAAAGCTCACAAGATGGCACGGTTGAAGTGGCGATGGGCGGGCCGTATAGCCCGGAGAACGGATGGCCATTAAAGATGGGCAGTAAAGTCCTCGAGTGGCGACCACGTATAGGAAAGCGCAGCGTGGGACAGCCCCCGACTACGTGGACAGATGACCTCGTTAGAGTCGCAGGATATCGATGGATGTGGTCTGCACACGATCGCACCTTGTTGCGAGCTATGGGGCAGACGTATGTTCAGCAGTAGACGTCTGTGGCTGGTAGACAGATAGAATATCTCAGTGAAGAACCAGCAATTAAATTTGAAACGACTACAAAAGCAACGTAATGGCCATAGAAGGTCACAAGATTTCACCAAAATGTACGCCATCACTAGTAGTAAGTCGGGAATCCGCCACCAAAGACGAGCAAAGAGAGAAAAACTTAAGAGGTCTTATTCCTTTTAAAATTTTTTTTTTTCATATTATGACAAATATATTGATAATAATTTCAACCAACTTTTTGAAGTGAATAATACTTTTCCCCGAGTTCTAGGTAGTAACATAGTTATTTCACGCTTTCATTGCGTACAGTCGAAAATAAGCTAAAAAAACTAATTTTCCGCTTGAATTTTGTCAATTTCGAGTAGTTTTTGAAACAAAAATTATCAATGAAAAATACAAACTGTAGGTTTCAAATATATACCAATAAATCCCAATAGCCCTGTTCTAGAAAGTAACATCAATAGTATATTAAGAAACATGTTTTATAATAGAGAAAAATGTCTAAACAATCAGCATTTTAAAAGGAATAAGGCCTCTTAACTTAGTCTGGTAGAAATTGTGTACTATTTGCAGTGTGACGTAGAAAACACAAAAACCAAATCACAATTTCAGCCTTTTGAGGATGTGTTAATTTCACTAAGTGCCTCACGAATCTTGTAATAAGGCTTCGCATGCATAGAACCATTATAGCATGCATTATAGCACTACTTACTAACACAAAAGCGCATTCTAGTAGCAATCGATTGTGACTTACGTCGTTCCGTTACCGGGGATCGGCTTAGCATTATGCATTAAGGTCGACATTTGCATGAGTACGAGCGAAAATAGAAACGGTCAAGCGTGATTAGGTCTTAATTGGATTACGTCTTGAAGCTACGAGTAGTTGCTGTAGTGTTTACGAGTAACATAATGTAGATGTAGAGGACAACCGCGTCCGTCGGCAATCGTCTACATGGACACTCCGAAACTCAGCGATGAGTAAGGAGCGAATGGACTGTGATGAGATACGAACGAACGGACGAAACGAAAAACGCAAACTAAAATCAAACGATATATATTTACACAAATTAACAAACAAAACAACAAGGATCGGAATAACACTTAATTTACACTTAATTAATTATAGTCTCTGTCTATGAATTTACACTAAATCGCGGACCGATGGTACTACGCTATACTAACAACTAACTCGCGGACCGATGGTACTACGCTACAACTGTTACAAGATGGTTAACGCAGGAGAACAAGAACTGGAAGTGATTCTATACAAAAATGGCCGTCCTTTTATATAATTTGCCTTTAGGTCCAGGGGGACGCCCGCCCTGTCTTTATATATTAATTTACTGGAGTTATACATTACTGAGCTTAAAACTAACTTATGTTATGGATTGACGCTGTTTAGATACATAAAATTTAATACATGTTTGCGTCGTGGGAGCTCCCGTCAGACTGTGAGATGCGAAAATACCTATCGTTTCTTTGTTCCCGGCAAGAGGCCGTCTCGCTCGCACCGTCCGAGATATACACCTGCCTTATCTCTCTTATGGCGCTGCGCGCTGCGCGTTCGCTTATTTTCGGCGTTGTGGTGCTCTCAGACGGTTGTGGCCGGGACAAATCAAATTAATTTACATTTATTTAACATAATAAATGATTCTACAAAGGTTTTAAATTAATCTAAAAATTTTCCCTAAATTTTGCATCTAACGTAAACAGAGATGACTCATTTGTTATTGTCTACGAATGGAAAGTTTATGATGAATCATCTTTGTTTTGATTCTAAGTCTGTATGTAGTCTTTATTAAGACATGACGGGAGCTCGGTAAAATAAGTGATTTACACATAAGAAAATAATTTTCAGCCGCTTATACGGGCAAACGATCTTATATCTAAGTATTGAATAATATTTATTTATTTCTTTCTTAAAACTAGGCGCTTTGCAAAGCTGTCCGTAACAATCTCCCCCCGTCGAGCTGCCGCGTAGACTCGGGTTGCATGGGGAGGACAGCCAGCTTCCTCACGGGGCGTCGAAACACGCCGCCCTTGGTGCGCACGTCCGCGTTCCGCACCTCGCCGTCAGGACCCGGATGCGTTGCCTCGACGATTCCTCGTGGCCAGACGTTGCGTGGCAGCGTGTGGTCGGCGATGACCACGCAGTCGCCTGGCTGGATCCGTCGCTCTGCTCCCGACGGCGATGATTGTCTAGGCGCGAGTGTAGGCAGATACTCCCGTATCCACCGTGCCCAGAATTGGTCGGCGAGCGCCTGGCTGGCCCGCCAAGTGCGGCGGTCGGCTTCCAGGCATGGCCCGATGATGGGCGTCGCCGTCGGTCCGCCCAACAGAAAGTGGTTGGGCGTAAGCGCCTCCTCGTCCCGCGGGTCCACGGAGACGTGCGTGAGAGGCCGGGCGTTGACGGTCGCCTCGGCCTCGGCGAGCAGCGTCATTAGCACCTCTTCCTTTGGCGCCTTTGTGTGCAGCGTTGTCGTTAGTGCGGTTTTGATGGACCGCACTAGCCGCTCCCAGGCGCCTCCCTGGTTCGGCGCGCCGGGCGCGATGAAGCGCCACTCCAGGCCGCGCTGTAGTCCGTAGCTTTGGAGTGCGGGCAGCCATTCTTCGTAGGCCGCCCGTAGCTCGATGTCTGCGGCCCGGAAACACGTAGCATTGTCGCTCCAAATTTGCCGCGGCCAGCCGCGCCTCGCCGCCAGCCGTCGTAGCGCCATGATTGCAGAGTCCGTCGACAGCGTATGCACTATCTCCAAGTGCACGGCGCGGGTGGTCAGGCAGGTGAATAGCGCCACCCAGCGCTTCTCGTGGCGTCGGCCGATGGTGACCCACACGGGACCGAAGTAGTCGGTCGCCGCGTAGGTGAACGGCCGATGGTGTGGCTCGACGCGGGCTGGCGGCAGGTCCCCCAGTGCAGGTACTCGGGGTTGTGTGCGGCGCAGGATGCACGTCCGGCAGGCGTTCGCGACGGCTCGTACAGTCGGCCGCAGCTTCAGCACCCAATGTTGTTGTCGGACGTCGTTCACGACGCGCTCGTTGTTGGCGTGCGCGGCCCTCTCGTGCTCGCGCTGTAGCCACAGCCGCACGAACGGGTTGCGGCCGTCGAGTATGGCTCTTTCTCATTGGTCTTGTTGATGTAGGCGGGCGCGGCGTTGATTCGCCCGCGCATCTTCATAAGGCCGTCTGCGTCGATGAAGGGATCGAGCTTGTACAGACGGCTGCGTCGAGTGATGGGCTCGCCTCGGGATAGCGCCCGTAGCTCCTCCGGGAAGGCTTCGCGTTGCGACTGCTGAAGCCACATGTGCTCGGCTTGCTGCAAGTGTTTCAGCTGTAGTCCCGTGGGCCGCTTCGTTTTCAGGCGCTCCGCGAACTGAAGCAGTCGCGCCGTCGCGCCTATCAGCCGGTTGTATTGGGAGAACCGGCTGATGTCAGGCAGCGGTGATGTCCACACGCTTGTAGCTGCGACTTGATGCGGCTGGGCTTCCATCGTTTCTTCTGTGGGCGGCGTCGGCGTCTCCTGTGGCCACTCCGCTTCAGGCTGCCACAGGAATTCGGGGCCGTTGTACCATCGGGCGCCTATGTCTAGGCGACGCGCGCTGTCTGCTCTCGTAGCGTCGTCGGCGGGATTTTTCTTTGTAGGCACCCATCTCCATTGCTCCGTTTCAGTGATTTCAGCGATTTCACCGAGTCGGTGCGCGACGTAGGCGCTGTAGTGGCGTGCGTCGTCGCACACCCAGTGTAGGACGGTCCGACTATCTGTCCATAGGACCGTCGCGTCGATGGTGACTCGGTGCTCGTGCGCGATGCTTCTTGCCAGCCTCGCCCCAATTAGCACCGATTGTAGCTCGAGTCGTGGGATGCTCTGCTGTCGGGTCGGCGCCACTTTCGCCTTGGCTGCTACGAGGCTGACGTGTGTCTCGCCGTCGACTTCTTGGCGCCAGTAGGCGACGGCTGCGTAGGCTTGCGAGCTGGCGTCTACGAAGATGTGTAGCTCGCGTTTCGTAGCTCCCCCCGTTAGAGTGTACGGGCGGGGTAGGCGTAGCGCTGCTACGGACTCCAGTCCGCGTAGCCACGTAGCGAACTCGGCGGCTTCTTCAGGCGGCAGCGTAGAGTCCCAGTCGAGTTTGAGCTCCCACAGCCTCTGAAGTTGTATTTTCGCTGTCACGGTGTAGTGCGCCAAGAGTCCGATCGGGTCGTAGATACTCATGACGGCGCTCAGCATTTCCCGCTTCGTCGGAGTGCGGCGTAGCTCACGCACCTCCGTCGGGACCCGAATCATTCTCGTGTTGAAGCCGAGTGTGTCTGTGTTCGGGTCCCACATCAGCCCGAGTATCTTCTGGCTCTTGTCGCCGCCTAGCTGCGCGGGCGTTGTGGCTCGGAGCTCCGTAGGTAGCGACTGTATGAGTTTAGTCGCGTTGGAGCTCCATCCGCGCAGCAAGAATCCGCCCAGTCTGTGTGAGGCGGCGACTTCTCGGGATTTTTCGCAGGCCTCCTCTTCGGTTTGAAAGCTCGAGACGAAGTCATCCATGTAGTGGTTTTCAGTGATCTCTCGTACAGCCATCGGGTGTGTCTGCGCGTTCTCCTCGGCGTTATGGGCCAGGAACCCGCACGCTGTGGGCCAGGAACGGACTGCTCGCCGCACCGAAGAAAATCGACGTCAGCTGGTACACTGTCGGAGGTCACGATCTGTCGGCGCCTCTCCATAGAAAAATCTGTGACGGCCGGTCCTCTTCTCTCAGCTTGATTTGTAGGAACATCTCCGCGATGTCGGCTGTCACGGCGTAGGCTCCTTCTCTGAAGCGGTATAGTATGCCCAGTATTGAGCGCAGCTTGTCGGGTCCCTCCAGTATGTAGTCATTCAAGCTGCGGCCTTGTGAGGTGGCCGCAGCGTCGAATACAAGCCGGATGCGTCCAGGCTTATTCGGGTTCGTAACCGCGAAGTGTGGCAGGAACCATGTAGCGCTGCTTGTCGCCGGCACCGTCCGCTCGGCGTATTTCTTCTCAATTAGATTTTCAATCTCCTTGGTGTAGGCCTCAGCAAACTGCGGGTCGCGGTCCATCTTCTTCTCGATGCCTTGTAACCGCTGCAGGGCCATGTTGTACGTCGGCGGCATGTTAGGGTTGTCGTCGCGCCATAGCTGCCCGACTTCATAGCGCGGGCCGTCGATTCGTCGTACTGTGTTGTTGAAGATTGTGATAGCCCGCTCGTCTCGCGGGGTAGTCTTCTTTGCTGCCGTTATCCCCAATGAGTCGATGTCGAAGTAGTTCTTCAGTTGTGCATTGAGGTCGTCGTCTCGAACGGCGTAGCAATGTTGAACGGCCTCTTCTTGATTTCGTCGAATGATTTTCGGCGCCGTTCCAAACACCACCCAGCCCAATGGAGAGAGGAGGGCGGCGGGTTCGTTGATTCTGCCCACGCGGATCTCGTACGGCAGCATCAGATGCCAATTGTCGGCTCCGATGAGTATGCATGGGCGGGCTTCGTCGTAGCAGGCGGCACCCATGTCAGCGAGATGCGGGAACTGCGTGACGTATCTTCTATCGGCTCGTTGTGCGCGGAGGCTCAGATCATCCACGGTACGCAGCATTATAGGGTGTGCTGGACCGCCTGTCTGGCTGCGCACGTGAGCGTGTACTCGACGACTCCTCTGCTCGGTAGCCATCGATCCCACGCCTTGTATGTGTAGGCGTGTGGTGGCGCCGTCGGCGCCGATCTCGTTCGCGAGGCTCTCTTCAACGAGCGAGATTGTGGAGCCCTGATCCATCAGAGCGTAGGCCAGCGTCTCGCCGCGGGGCCCGCCGATGATGATTGGGATGATCTTCAGAAGCACGGTCGAAGTGGTACGACCGAACTCCGCAGTGCTCGCCGTAACTTCATGTGTGCACGCCGTCGTCTCGGGTGCGTCTGTAGTTGCGCGCGTAGCAGGTTGGCGCCGCGACGCCATTGTATGATGCGTAGCGGCTTGATGTAGCGGAGCGGTGGGCTCGGCTCTCCGCGTCGCGACGACTTGCTCAGTCGCGTATGGGGCCGGCGCGTACGGATAGGGCGCGTACGGGTCGGCGTGTTGCATCGGGATATACGGCGCTGGGGCGTTCGGCGTATATGGTTGCTTCGTTGTTGGCGGGCCCGCTTCGGAGTGTAGCAGGCGGTGATGCGGGTAAGTGCACCCGGGAACACCGCAGCCGCGGGCGCGGCACTGGTCGCGGCGATGCCGGCGGTCCAGGCATTTGAAGCAGACTCTGTTGTTGCGGACCCAATCCCATCGGGCTCCGACTGTCATGTTGAGTATCTTGCGACATTCTGTAGTGCGATGAGCGCCGCCGCAGCATAGGCAGGCGTCGGCGTGCTCTGTAGTGTAGGTCTGCGCTCGATCTTTGAGAGGGCGTCGTACGGCTCCTCTTCCGGCGCCGCTGCTTGTTGCTCGATTGTCTGGGACGCGCTGCGATCCCCGTAGCTCGGCGGCGGGCGTCGGTCTTCGTGTCGGCGCCTTGGCGTGGGAAAATTCCATTTCCGCATCGCTCTCCTCCAGTAGGAATTCCGCCATGAGCATGAGTTCGCTCTCGGCGGAATGTAGGCGCTCCTTGGCGTAGGAGCACCATCGGCTGCGTAAGTGCGGGCTTAGGCGCTCCGTCACTTCTCTAATCAGCAGCGGGTTGGCGCCGTAGCTACGGCGATCGAGGTCCACCAGCGTCGAGACGATGTTCATGACTTTGATTGCGAAGTTATTGAGATCGATGGCGCTCGGTCCCAATGGCGGCATCCTCTTCAGCTCTTCAATGGCTCGGTCGATGAGAAGGTCAGTCCGCCCGAAGTTCTTCTTCAATACTCGTATGATGAGTTCGGGGCGGGTCGACGAGGCAAGCATGTGTTGTACGCATTGCCTCGCCTCTCCCTTCAGGCTGTAGTGTAGCGCAGGCGCGCGACGTTCTCAAATGGCGAGAATTTGTAGCGCGTAGTGCTCTCGGTGTAGCCGTTGTAAAATGTGAGCCACTCGCTCGGCTCCCCGGAGAATGGCGGCAACTCGTAGACTTGACGTGGAGGTGGCCGCATCATTGTTTCGATTGTGTCCGTCAGGCGGTCGATAGCTCGTCCTCTGCTTGTCGATCGCTCCCGCTGGCTATGTGGCGTCTGTGGCTCGTGCTGTTGCCGCCCGCGTGTCGCGCGTTGCGGCGTCCGTGCTCGAGTATGCTTCGCATTGTCCGCGTCAGCATCTTGTACGCCTGTCAGCCAGTCGTCGACTCGACGTTGAGAGTCAGCTTGAGAACCGCCGGCTCGGGATTGTTCATCGATGCGCTCCATTTCGACCGCGAGCCTCTTCTCGACGAGCTCGCGTTCCAGTCGAATTTCCTCGCAGCGTAGTTGCTTGAGCCGCTCCATAGCGGCGAGCTCCGCCTCGCGGCGGAGCAGGTCGTCGTCGTTGCATTCTTCTCACACTCCCGCTTGCGGGAGTGTGGGGGGGCCTTTTCTGCGTATCACGCATCTAGGCGGTATCGGGTGCGCAGCCCGCAACTACGGGCTGGTCTATTTAATGAACGCTTTTATGGGCGCCTATAGGGATTCTTTGGGTCAGCTGCCTTCTTGGCGTCAGACGAGCCTGGCGCTTAGATGGCGCTGGCTATTCTTCTTCTTCTTTGCTCGGGGACCAGGCGTCTTCACGTCTGGTCCTGGGTTTCTTGGTTTATCTCCTGAAGCAGTAGTTCCCTCGGGAGAGGGCGAGATGTCATTTCCGGTGGTCTGGCGTGTAGGGGGGCTATGCCCTTCAGGTGCACGTGATGGGAGGCATCGGCTTGGACGAACATGCGCCTGGCCAGCCTCGCCACGAAGGCGTCCAGTCCTTCCCACTTCAGCGCTCGCTGTATGTGCTCGTTCCGCACAAATCTGGGGGAGTTGGTGGTTGCTCTGAGTGCCAGGTTTTCTTGGGCCCGCAGCTTCTTTTTGTTTGAGGCCGACAGTAGGGCATACCATGCCGGCGCTGCGTACGTGAGCCTGGACCTCACGTACGTTTTATATATCCCCAGCTTTGTGCGGAGGGGTAGGCTGCTCTTGAGGACTGGACGTAGCTTCGAGCGTGCCGTCTTGGCTCTCGTTATTACTTCCATCACGTGCTGTTTCATTGATAGCTGCCTGTCTATCGTCACCCCTAGGTATTTGACAGTGTGCTGCCACTGCACAGGCTGTCCGTTCATCCGTAGGGGCGGAGGGGGTCTTTGTTTTCCAGTCACCAAAGCCTGGGTCTTCGCCGCATTCGCGGAGAGTCTCCACTTCCCCAGCCAAGGTGGTAGAGCGTCAAGTTGTTGCTGCATCTTCTTTGCTGCGTGGTTCTGCCCGATTGAGGCAGTGAAGAATGCGGCATCATCGGCGAACAGGCCCAGGTGTACATCCCCGACCACTGGGATGTCGTCTGTGTACAGGGCGTAGCACGCTGGGGATAGGCAGCTCCCCTGCGGTACCCCTGCCTTTATGGGGTGTTCAGCCGATAATGCATCCTCGACAGCTACTTGATATCTCCTTTCGGCGAGGAAGGAGCGTAGGACTTCAACTAGTCTTCTGGGCGTAGAGGTCTCCGACAGTTTGTAGATTAGTCCCTCATGCCACACCCTGTCGAAGGCCTTTTCCATGTCCAAGAGAGCGGCCACAGCATACCTCTTCTTGTTCACGCTGTCGCACAAGAAGTGGAGCACTCTCGTGAGCTGCAGCGTGGTGGAATGTCCCGCCCGGAACCCGAACTGCTCCGGCCTGGGTTCAATGTGGGGCAGGAGTTTGCCCAGAAGAAGGCGCTCAAACACTTTGGAGAGTGTACTGAGGAGCGTTATGGGACGGTAGCTTTCTGCTTTTCTGCGATCTTTTCCCGGTTTTGGAATCATGATGATCCGGCCAAGTTTCCATTCCGTTGGGAAGTGGCCCGAGCGTAAGATCCCGTTGTAGAGGCGCGTCACTGCCACTATGGTGTGCTGCGGCAAGTGACGCAGCGCTGCGTTGGGGATTCTGTCCGCGCCCGGGGCCTTCTTCGGGTTGCTTCGTTGGAGAGACTTCTTGACTTGGCCGGGGGAGAAGAAGATCGGTTCTTCTTCAGCTTGCCGTGGCTCCTCGAAGTACCTCTCCAGGTGATCTGTTACCATGCGCTGGTGTTGTGCGTCCATGATAGGATTCGGCGTGAATTGGCGCTCCAGGCACTCGGCGAAGATTTCTGCCCTATCCTCTGCCTTGTACCTGGGCGCGTTGTCCACAGGGTGGGTGAGCGGCCTGATGGCCTCTGGTTCAGTAGCTAGCTGGCGGCACAGGCGATGGATGGAGGGAACATCATCGCCTATTTCCGCCAGGTGGCTCTCCCACGAGTCTGCGTTATGGAGTCTCAGTTCCTGCTTCACGGTTTCCGTTAGCGCGTTAAGTTCCGCCTTCTGGGTAGGGCATCTGGTGCGCTGCCAGCTCCGTCTCAGACGGCGTTTCTTGGTAATCAGCTCCTGGATTCGCGCCGGAAGTGGTTTGCACCTCTCCGCGGCGGGAGCTGTCTGGGATGCTGCTGCGATCGCCTCTTGGAGGCGTTGAGTAATGTGGGCGGCTGCTGTTTCAACTTCTTCGGCTGAGGAGACGGGTATTAAGTGCTCTGAAGACGGAGTGGTCTCCAGGTGGTGAGTGAACGTCTCCCAGCTTACTTTTGATCTAGGTCTTCTTAGCGCTGTTGCGGGGTCTGTCTGCACACACATTAGCACTGGCCGGTGGTCGGACGGCAGATCCGGTAGTACCAAGTGTGTGACTTGTGCGTTGATATCTGACTGAATGGCGAAGTCTATGATGTCATCTGACCCGTGCGTGACGTCATGGTGCGTCGGCTCCTCGGGACCAGAGACATCTAGCTCCCAGTCTTCGGCAGCTTTCTGTATGATCTTCCCTGCAGGGCAGATGCGTGAGGAGTGCCAGGCAGTATGTTTGGCGTTCAGGTCCCCCGCCAGGATGGTCGGCAGTGGGGACCTGAAGATCTTCCAGAGGTCTCCTCGAAGGTTGATTGTTGGGCTTCCAGCTGGGCGGTAGACTGCGTAGATCCTGGTCTCCCTCCCATCTATATTGATGTCGACTCCAAGAGTGTACATGGAGTCGAGGGGTTGATGGGCCACCGGCTGGTGGATCAGGTTTCTCCGGATGACTACGGCCAGTCCGCGATAGGCTGCACCTAGGTGGTTCACCTCGTCCTTTCGGTACACCTCGTACCCGGGGATCTTGAGGTCGGTGCTGCTCTTGAGGTGCGTTTCACTGACTAGCATAAGGTCCACATTCTGCTCCCTGAGGAAGTTGCGGAGCAGTGCGAACTTGCCAGTCAGTGTCTGCGCATTCCAATAGACTACTCTTAGCAGTTTAGGAGTGAAGATGCTGGTGGTGGGTGAAGGCGGCTAGGGCGTTTGCCACTGCAGCAGGTCCCTGTATCGCTGCTGCTGCCAGCAGTTGGGCAATCAGTGCCGTCAGGTCTGGTTGTTGTGGTTGTTGCTGCAGTGGAGCGGCTGGAGTTGCCGCTGGTGGTGGTGGTGGCCCTCCTGAGGGGTGAGGAGCCACCGGTGTGGGCTTCTTCTTGTTTTTGTTGCGGCTCTTGTTCCTCCTCTTTGGGCCGCTTGGTTGGGCTTGACCTCTTTTATGGGCTGGGCCGCTTGACTGGGCGTCGTAGGACCTTGCGCCCCTTTGGGTGGGGGCGTTGGCCGGCGCCATCAGTGATGCTGGCGCCGACTCTTCCACCGTGGGTTGGTCCACGGATGCCCTGGTAATTGGTCCGGCGCGTAGTGGTCCTCCTCCGGTGTAGGCAGCTCTCGTCCCTCGCCGGTTGCGGCATTCCCTGATGAACACCGGGCATTGCGTATAATTGGCCGGGTGTGGCCCCCCGCAGTTAGCGCACACGGCCGGGTCCCTTTTGGGGTCTGTCTCGCATTCTTTGGCGGTGTGGGGGCCGGCGCAGCGCACGCACGCTATGGGTCTATGGCAGCCGTGCGACGAGTGTCTAAAGCCTTGACACCGATGGCACTGCGCCGGGCCCCTCCTTCCGCGCCAGGCTTCTATTTTGATCTGCGTGATTCTCAGGAGCTCCTTTACCCCGTAGATGCTCTGGTAATCCGCAGCGGGGCCCGCCAGCTGCACAAAGTAAATGCAGCCGGGGCGCCCCCTTCTGGCGTTTATTTGCTTCACATGCTCTACGGGGTATCCGAGCTCCCCGCAGGCGTCCACGATGCAATGGATGGGGGTATCGACTGGCAGCCCCCTCAGCGCCACCTTATGCCGCTTCTCCCCCTCCAGACCATGGATGTTGAAAATGGGCCTCTTGGTTGTGTCTTCTTGCTTCTCCAACTCTGATAGGTGGCGGATAATCAGCCGGTATTCATCTTCGTCCCTCGGTCTGAATTCCACCCCCTTACCAAGCGGCTTGGTGTTTGGTGATCGCCCCAAGAGTTGGGCGATGTCCTCCAGCACCCTTGGCCAGTCCGGAAGGACCTCGGCCAGTATGCATGGGTAGCGTGGTTTCCTCGGTTGTTGTGGTGGTGCAGCGGTCGATGTAGTTTGTTGATGTTGCCTTACGTTTGTATTGTTTTTGGCTGCCGTTGCACCGGCGTAGGACTTCTTTTTCCCCTGGGCGGGCGGCCCAGTCTGGGCGGGCGGTCCGTATTGGTTGGACGGTCCGGCCCGGGCGGGGGGGCCAGTCTGGGCGGGCGGCCCTTGTGGGGCGGGCGGCCCTTGTGGGGCGGGTGGCCCCTGGGGGGCGGGCGGCCCCTGTAGGGCGGGCGGCCCCTGCATGGTGGGCGGGCCCTGTTGGGCGGGCGGCTCTCTCTGGGCGGGCGGCCCTGGTTGTGCGGGCGGCCCCTGCCACATGGGCGGGGGACCTTGGGCGGGCGGGCCCCTAGGGGCGGGCGGGCCTGGCTGGTAGGGCGGCTCGACATAGGCGGGCGCGCTGGTACGGGCGGGCTGCCCAGAGAATGGGGGCGGCCTTTTCGGGGTGGGCCACCATGCTTGGGCGGGTGGTCCGCGGTGGGCGGGCGGCAGTTGGGCGGGGGCTACGTCGTGAGTGGGGCCCCTTGGTTGCTTCTGCCTCTGGGGCTTGGGCGGCTCTGCGCGGTGCGTCGCCGGGCTCAGGGCGGGCGGCGGCTCCGATGTCACTCCGCCCAGGGGTTTGGGCGGAAGTCCCGTTTCCGGGATGATGGATGGCATCCATTTTTGTTGTTGTTGTTGATGTTGGGCAGTATAGAGCGCCTCGGGTTGGTGGGCGCGCTGTCGTAGCCTGGGGTCTGTGGGCGGTGATGTTAAGCGGCACTGCCGCTTGTCTTCCGCTTGCTGGTTGGGCGGGCTCCTCTCGTCCGCCTTCCTCTTCTGTGGGTAGACGGCCGGGTTGGCCTTCAAGAATGTGATGAAGGCCTTGTCGGCAGGCGTCAGCTCCGCGTCGTCGCCGTCCAGCATGTACTCCTGGAGGCGAATAAACGTCCTGGACCAGGCGGCCAGGCTGTCCGACACAGCTCCTGCAGCGATCATATTAGCAACCGCGATGCGGTCACGATCGAGCTGCCTACTATGCGCCGCGGGCTCTCTGTCGGGCGGGAAGATCGCCTCGTGCATGCCGGACGGCGGAGCGGGGCCTTCTTCGGACTGCGGCTGTGGCGCAGTTTGTAGTGGTGTCTCGTTGTTAGTCGGCGAATTTGGTGAATTTTCGTCGATGGGCTCGTTGTCTGTCGGCGAGGACGGCGCGGAGGTCGCGCGGGGCGCGGGCGCTCTTCGTCATCGCCGCTTGTGGCTTCAAGAAACAAATCTTCAAAAGTGGGTAGACTTAAATCCCGATATTTCGGGCTACCCTCTGGTGTCAATTCTTGCTGCGCTTCCGATGTTGATGGCGCTTGCGTCTCGGGTGTCTCAGGGGGTGGGGTTTGTTTTTGTGCGGGGTAAATTGGCAAATGCCGCACGCCCCATGTCTCCGGGTTTGGTGGTAGTGCCCCCTTGAAGGATAGTGGCTGATGACCTACAGGTCCTGCCACACCTCGAACCTGGCCCCGGCTTTCTCCTAGCCTCTCAGTAGTGCCGAGCAGCGTAGCGAGGAGTCGGTCTGTCGACCTTCTCCTCACCTCCCTCGCCTCCAGAGGGGAGTCGCTGCTCGGGGGTAGGTCTACACCGCGAGATGTAGGCCTACCCTCCCGATTGGTTTTGGAGTCGTCCGGGTCCATATTGGTGTCTCTGCTTGCCTGCGTACTAACGCCGCACGTCGCACATTCCGCCAGTGACGGCCGACTCCGCACCGCTTTCCCCGGGGCTTCCGCTTGAACGGGACCGGGTACGGCGGCGCAGCGAAGGATTTACCGGCGGAACTGCTTCTTGTGTTTTGCGGCTTCAAACGCCGGCTCTTGTGCCGGGTGCAGGATCGTCCGTTTGTTTGTTAGTAAACAAAGGTTGATGCGCTGAGTGGTATTAGGCGACCGTGTGCTTTGGACGTTAGAAACGAATCCGCGGAGCAGGTCCGTCGCGTTCGACGCTCTTGAGTGAAGTGATGCTGGTCGGCGCGGCGCGTGGGCTTTATCAGTGAAAGTCACGTTGAACTCGCGCCGCTGCGCGCGGGCCTCTGATTGGTCGGCCGGCGCGGAGTGCTGTGATTGGCCGAAGCGCTCGGCGTTCTTCGACAGTCGTTTCTCCAGTTCACTGCGCCAAGCCGTAGTGTCGGTTGGCGGCGAAATTGGAGCTTCTTCGGCGGGGGACTCTGGTGAGTCGGTTTGAAACTGCAGTCCCGAATGGCCCGGCCGGGCCTGGGCAGCGGGCGGTGAGTGCGTGACTGCAACATTTGTCACCGCGAACCGTTGTAGGTCGACTGCAGCTTGTGTGCGCTCACGCTGCGAGCACGCACTCTCCTCACTCTTGTTTCCTCGCGTTAAAACCATCTTGTTTGACGATTGGGAAAACCGCACTTTTCCCGCTACACAAACGAACCTAAACTAATTCCGATCCGGCTCGAAGGACCAAACAATGTAGAGGACAACCGCGTCCGTCGGCAATCGTCTACATGGACACTCCGAAACTCAGCGATGAGTAAGGAGCGAATGGACTGTGATGAGATAGGTAACGAACGGACGAAACGAAAAACGCAAACTAAAATCAAACGATATATATTTACACAAATTAACAAACAAAACAACAAGGATCGGAATAACACTTAATTTACACTTAATTAATTATAGTCTCTGTCTATGAATTTACACTAAATCGCGGACCGATGGTACTACGCTATACTAACAACTAACTCGCGGACCGATGGTACTACGCTACAACTGTTACAAGATGGTTAACGCAGGAGAACAAGAACTGGAAGTGATTCTATACAAAAATGGCCGTTCTTTTATATAATTTGCCTTTAGGTCCAGGGGGACGCCCGCCCTGTCTTTATATATTAATTTACTGAAGTTATACATTACTGAGCTTAAAACTAACTTATGTTATGGATTGACGCTGTTTAGATACATAAAATGTAATACATGTTTGCGTCGTGGGAGCTCCCGTCAGACTGTGAGATGCGAAAATACCTATCGTTTCTTTGTTCCCGGCAAGAGGCCGTCTCGCTCGCACCGTCCGAGATATACACCTGCCTTATCTCTCTTATGGCGCTGCGCGCTGCGCGTTCGCTTATTTTCGGCGTTGTGGTGCTCTCAGACGGTTGTGGCCGGGACAAATCAAATTAATTTACATTTATTTAACATAATAAATGATTCTACAAAGGTTTTAAATTAATCTAAAAATTTTCCCTAAATTTTGCATCTAACGTAAACAGAGATGACTCATTTGTTATTGTCTACGAATGGAAAGTTTATGATGAATCATCTTTGTTTTGATTCTAAGTCTGTATGTAGTCTTTATTAAGACATGACGGGAGCTCGGTAAAATAAGTGATTTACACATAAGAAAATAATTTTCAGCCGCTTATACGGGCAAACGATCTTATATCTAAGTATTGAATAATATTTATTTATTTCTTTCTTAAAACTAGGCGCTTTGCAAAGCTGTCCGTAACAGTAGATATTATACTTTATTGAAAATTAAAATGGTTTTATTTCAGTTTTGTACACAGCAACAAGTAGCTTACTAGCTATGAAAGTCATGAGACCCTCATTGAAAGAGTAATATAGAAAAATGCTACTAAAACTGAAATTTGGAATTCCTAGCTTCAATATTGGCTGAGATCTTGTCACTTGTTGCAATGAAATCTGAATGTCTTGGAAGCTACTAGTCTTACTTCCATCAATCATTGCTAAGAACCATCCCAACGGACCAGTCTTTCGATTTAAAAAAACCGCTCTCAAATTGATCCATCCGTTTGGGAGCTGTGATGCCCACAAACAAATACACAGATGTGTTGTGTATCTGTCTGTAACGCATGTTAAACTTATAACACCCCTGCTTTTTTACAAGCTGTTATTTACTTTTGACCCACTTTCCGGTTTCCAATTGAGCTGAAATTTTGCACGAATATGCAAATCGCGTTGCAAAGTAATATTTTGATGAAGTGGAGCTGATCTGATGATGGAGCTGGAAGATGGCCATAGGAACTCCGTAATAAATTAAGCAATCATATCGAGCTTGGGCTCTTTAGAATCGTCTCTGTGAGCAATTGATGGATGTTCAAAGAAAAGTACAGTCGGCTATAAAAGCTTGTCACAAAAATGTAATTTTTGTCAGAAACTTATTTTTCGGGGGTCAAACAGCAAAGCAACATAGGAATTACGTAATGTCAAGGACCATATACACGGGACCGCTATTCTTCATACTACGCACCGTACTCCGTTAGTTACTATCGTTCTACGTCGCTAGATGCCGCTAAGGGTCTCAATTCATTCAAAAGTCGTCATTTTTCAATCTCTACCGTACGGTACGCGCAAGCGTGAAGTAAACACAGTCGTCAAGCGTTCAACGACATTCCAACTTCCAAGTGATACAGTAAAAAGTGAATAGATGACGTTAGGTGCGATGTATGTTTTCTACGTTCCGTTTCGTCCAACATCACTACTTTTGTACTATAATGTCAATATATTATTTTACAGAAAGTCTCTTGGCGAAAAGTTATCATTTGCTTTTAATTTCTAAATTAGGAACATATGTCAGTGTCAATCGAGAAAATCGTAAAATAATTTTCAAATACGTTTTTATTAATAATTTGAAAAATAAAATGTTTGCCGCTAACCGTGAACTATTAAGAGAGAATGACTGAAAACTATGAAGAGCTCAAATAGTGGAGTTACACTTGTAAGGAATTTATGAAGCCTAACCACAATCTTTTTAAAAACTATCCAAATGCAGTGCAGTTTGGTACCGTAACAAATTTAAAGCAGCGCTGATTCTCGAACGAATAAAGTGAATGAAAGACCGATATTTGTCTCTGGTCCGCAAGTGAGATGAGATGCTATGACGCGAAAGGGATGCCGCTATATGAGTTTCGTATATGTCTATCTCGTTCTGACGCCTAACCATTCGGTAACTAAAATATTATACAATTCATTCTGCAGCACACTTCGTTTAAACTAATTAGTAATTTTGAAAAAGAAAAGCGACATATATTTCATAGCGAACTTATGTTTTTTTATTTAAATATCAATATTTGAAATACCAAATGTATTATTGAGGGAAATAAAGTTTAAAATGTGAGTATTTCAAAAAAAATGTAGTTAAGACTCGGAACGTGTGCCGCCTTCCGCCTGTGACGGTGGCGTCAGTGACATGACTGGCAACAATGAAATTTTTCTTGTCAATCATTGACATGTAAATTTGTTAATTTCAAATGAATTTTACGTGTTATGCCAATCTTTGAATTCTGTTCGTCGTTGGATACGGCGATATATTAGCTGAAGGAAACCTTATTGATCTACTGCAAAATAACCATCGCCCGCTTGCAATAGCCGAAGACGAACACCGACGACAAATATGGCTTTGCGGAAATGTTTGACGTTCACCCTGAAGGCAATTCCTAATTGTTCTAGGGTGAACGGTGCTATGAATTTACATCAGAGGCGGCCTGCGAAAAAATTGTGTAATATTTGCTTTTTGTTGTTTTGTTAAGAGTAATATAAAGAAAACGTATACTGTATAATTGTGGTTTTATTGAATTATGACTGTCGTCGGTTCTGTTAGTTTATGGATAGGTACATTTCATATCAGTGTTTACTAAAATTATTGATGCGAAAGTGTGTTTGTTTGTCTCTTGCCTTTCAAATGGCAACGGAGCAATTTTATGGCATGATTTTTGGGTGTGGAGATAGTTAGGGAGCTGGAGGGTGACAAAGCAAAGGCTAACTCTTTACCGCAATCAAACATCTCATTCCCATGGGAAAATCTATAATAGAGTTAATTCCCTTTGACCACTCGAGCGATGCTGCGGGTAACAGCTAGCATACCTATAACAGAACTCGCGACATGATAAATGGCTCTGGATTCCAGTTTTGACAAAGTGCCTTGGCCTCACAAAGGTCAGCTCACCATGTCAACATGATGTCAACATGATGTCAACATTGTCATCGTTAATCTGTTGCCTATTTACGATTAACAAACTCCCTACGTGCAAAACTTATCTAACAGATATTACGTTACTGACTGTTTGTTAGTGGGAAATGTCGCTTGTCAATTCGGGCGTAATTTATTTTGTCCACATTACACCAGTTCACCAACGCCACCTAGATATTTTGTGTACCAAAAATTGGCGAGCCCGCAAGCAACCTTGAGCTATCCAGAGGTAGTGCCATCTATTTTAATACGATCAAACCACGTTGTTGAAGACTAAAAAATATAATCCTTAAAAATTGTGTATTTAAGTTATATTATCGTATTAAAATGAAGCAGTAACGCGTTTGATCTTCAAAAATCAAAAATCACTTTAAAATATTGGTGAAAAATACAATTTTTGTCACTTCCAGGCTACGAAGCAGCGCCATCTAGTTTTTATACCGAATTTTGAGCTTTTTCAGAGTTACGTTTTCTTGTATGAGAACGTCGGTCTCGGTGTATATAGTCGTTGGTAATGTAGACGTGCCTGCCCAAGTAGAAGTTAGCCCCTACACCGTCCAGAGTTTAAGTATAAGCACACAGCTAGCTGCTCAACTGTAAACTCTTTCGCTGCCCCGCTATTACATATTCATGACCCCACACACAAGCCCGTGTTAGAATTACCGACACGCCACTTTATTCAATTATTTTTCAATTACGTTCGTAAGTAGGTATATTGATTGGAAATGTTCTTTAAATATGGCGATTTAACAACTCATTTTTTATTTAACTTGGTCGATTTTCACTTATTATACTACGTATACGTAACTAAAGGACACGTAGGTATGTATGTGTTAGGTATTTAAATAATGTAATTGAAAAGGAATATACCTACCGTGTTTTGAGTTCCCGACTATTTGGAGATATCTTACTTTCGGAACTTGTATTTTACGAGGGGCACACCGAAATGATCGGGAATAGAGTACTTTAAACTGAGTTACATTAAATCCTTTTTTGTCACATGCATACTGGCGACTTACAATCACGATGCCGTTTTTACAATTTAAAAAAAGAACGATATATTTTTTTAATTCCATTTTTAAATTGACAACTCGATGAACAAAATGGAGCTGACGCGTGAAAATTTTCGTGCAATTATTTACCATAACTTTCGTCGTGGCTTATCTCCAGATGAATGTCGCAATGAGCTTGTTACTATATACGACATTGAAGCACCTAGTCAGACGACAATATATCGGTGGTATGCTGAGTTTCGACGGGGTCGTGCCTCTCTTGGCACCGTACCTTCATCAGGTCGGCCGAAAACGGCGGTTTCGCCTGAAAACATCGCGGCTGTGGAAAAACTACTAAAAGAAGATAGACATGTGACATACGAGCAGATTCGGGCAACCATAGGCATTGGAATGACTGCAATTCACACTATTTTGCATGGTGAATTGGGTGTCAGAAAATAGATTTCCCGATGGGTACCCCATAATTTGTCTGAAGAGCAAAAGGCGGCTCGTGTTGATTGGTGCCGATCTATTCTGAAATGCTACAATGGAGGAAAGTCAAAAGCCGTTTATAATATGGTCTCGGGTGACGAATCCTGGATTTATTCTTATGAGCCTGAAAGAAAGCACCAGTCGGCAGTATGGGTCTTCGATGACGAGGTCAAACCAACGAAAGTTGTGCGTTCTCGAAGCGTGTCGAAGAAGATGGTGGCTTCGTTCGTCTCAAAAAAGGGGCATGTTGCCACAATTTCTCTAGAAGAACAAAGAACCGTTACCGCTGATTGGTATATCACAGTTTGTTTGCCGGAGGTGCTGGCCGAACTTCGCCAAGGGAACCCGAGACGCCGCGTCATCTTACACCACGACAATGCGAGCTCCCACACCGCCCACAAAACAACTAAATTTTTGAACGACGAAAACGTTGAGTTGATGTCCCATCCTCCATACAGCCCTGACCTGAGTCCAAATGATTTTTTTACGTTCCCTAGAATTAAAGATTTATTGCGTGGTCAGCGGTTTGAGAACCCAGAAGCCGCTGTGGAAGCCTATAAATCGGCCATTTTGGCAATGCCTACTTCAAACTGGAATTATTGTTTTAATGACTGGTTTAAAAGAATGCAAAAGTGCATTGAATGTAACGGAGAATACTTCGAAAAACAATAAAATATAATTTATGTATATAGTGCACATAGTTTTTTAAATTCCCGATCATTTCGGTTTGCCCCTCGTACGTGCATGTATTTTCATCACTTCGCGATGGTCCAAATGGAAGACAAACCGTATTTTCGGCCGGGATCGCACGAATGTATTTCTGTAACAGACGGCTTTAAATAAGTTAAACAGCATAACAATAAAACCACGGCACTGTGAACTACAAAAAAACATTTTTTAACATTGAAAATTAGGCCCTGTAATACAAAAAGTCTACAGGAAAGACTAGCCAAAATCTGACTATGACCCATAAGTACTGTTCACTGGTCTAAATGGAAGACAATGCGTATTTTCTGCTACTCGTCTGTATTTCTGTACCGGACTGATGCGCTATATATAACGGACCTTTAGGTCACGTGTGCTAAAAGTATGCAGCGGAATTGGAAACGTGATAGTGGCCGGTGTTCCCTTAAATACACGGCACTAGCTGTGCCCGCGGCTTCGCCCGCGTGGAATTCGGTCTGTGTCAGTAAGCTGCTAATAGGTACCTCACCGTTTAAACCTTCCCTGGACTACGACAAACATTTCAAAACCAAAATCAGCTAAATCTACCCAGCCGTTCTCGAGTTTCAGCGAAACAAACGAACATCAAACATCAATTGTTTTATATATAAAGATAGATAGATTGGATGATCGGGACTTATACCTCTCTTCTTCACTAAATATCTAGATGGCTCTTCTTCTTAAAGATCTCCCGATTCCCGATCATCGAACGCCGTTTATTAATTACATTTTTACGTCGTGAACTATGAAGAAGGTTGGTTATGTATGTAAACACTATTGTACACAACAACTGGTTATAAATACATTCATAACAAATGAAACATGTAGGTACAAAGGCGAAGTTATATATAGTTATAATAACTGTATAAATACAGAGGTTCCTGTGTCCAACATATAACTTTTTGAGTTCATTCTGCGAATTTGAGTTGGTGGTATAATTCCTCAAGCTTGGAAGGATGCCACTATCTGCAAGCTCTACAAAGGAAAGGGTGACCTCTGATAATACAACACGTTTTCATCTGATTTCAAAGAAGGATAAGGCTTTTAGTCCGTCGGAAGGTTTTATCTTAGAAATATGTACTTAAACACTTATTGTTATTTTTTTTTCATATGAATCCGTGGCAAGATAACCCAATTCCCACTGACTTGCCTAATATAAGGCATTTAAATTTGAATAACTACAAGCACTTTTCAAGAAAGCAGCAAGCAAACAAGCGCCATTTATACTACCGTTTTTCTTGGGATTAAGGCTCCTCCTTATCCGTTCAAAAATGTTTTAGACGTTTTTCTCTGTGATCGAACATGTTTCTTTACATATTAGCAACTAGCGATCCGCCCCGGCTTCGCACGGGTGCAATGCTGATAAATTATGCAAGTATTATACATATGAACCTTCCTCTTGAATCCGCATCAAAATCCGTTGGGTAGTTTTAAAGATCTAAGCATACATAGCATCTAGGGACAGACAGAAGGAAGCGACTTTGTTTTATACTATTTAGTGATGTTACTAGTTAGAAGAGGGCTGTTGCGAATTATTGCTATATATTTGAAACCAATAAATAGTCTGAATGTTTCATTGAATTTTTTTGTTTCAAAAACTACTCGATTTTGACAAAAGTAACGCAGAAAACCGTTTTTTTTTTTCGTCTGCACGCAATGAAAGCATGAAATAGCAATGATACTATCTAGAACTATATAAGTATTATTCACTTTAAAAAAAATGGTTGAAATTATCAATATATCTGTAAAAAAAACATATTAAATTTGATGGCCTCTAGTATAGACGTAAAATGCACACACTGAAATAATATCCCGATTCGCAATTTATAGCTTATTTACACGTCTAAAGCATACAAAATAAAGGAAAATTTCAAGTTTAAGTCGATATTTTATCAGAAACTAGTGGATAGTTTTATATAATAGCGGGTTTGCGTCAAATAATAAATTAGAGTTTGGCGATCGGCCAGGCGTCGACGGCGCTGAAACTATGAAAATATTGAAAATGTAAGGAAATACATCGTTTATTAAAGTTAATACGGCAATTTGCGTGATTAACTCTTTGTTATAATCTATCCTTTAATAAACTTGCTATTTAATAAATAAATAAGTAAATAAATATTAAGGTACAATCTTACACAAACCGACCTGGTCCCAAACTAAGCATAGCTTGTACTATGGGTATGGGTAAACACAATATATAAATACATATATAGATAACATCCATGACCCTGGAACAAATATTCGAGTTTATCGCACAAATATTTGGCCCAGGATTCGAACCCAGGACCGCCAGCTCAGTAGGCAGATGCACTACAAACTGCCCAAGCGCGTCGTCAAAAAAATGGTGGTGATATCCTCTTGGCGAGAACAGCTGGAACACATCCGGACACACGAACCAAGCTGAAACGGAGAGGCTTCGCATGTCTCGCTCGTACAAAAACTACATACATGCCTTTTTTTTCTTTGCAAAAATCGCGCGAGATATGAATTTTGTTGGTTGTTGGTGTAAATCGCGACGCAATTATTGTTAGAAAGTGAGTTACATGAGATGTTACAAATCGCGAAAGTTGGCGTACAGTATTTTATTTTGGCCTCTATGCATGTAGAATTGCTAAAATAAATCTAAATACTAAATAAATTAGATTCAATTACGAATGTCTAAATATTCAATCAATTTAATTAACAATGATTACACAGCCTCAACATTGGTTGCCTGGTTGGTTTTTTAAATTGAATTATTTAATCCAACAAACAAATTCAATTTACAAACCAACCAGCCTGCGGTGTGAATGAAGTCGAAGTAAACGATTCCATTCCAGACCTGATGCTGAAAAAGGGCTCTTGTTCACAAATTGACGATTCCAATCGAACAATTCATTATCAGATAAAACGATTGCGGTGCGGCAAAGTGACGCTTTCTTTTAAGTGCTTCAATAATTAAACACGTATGTGATACGGAGATAAGTAAGTGGCACGGCGTTTATATAGGTAGTAATTGAATTAACAGTGCAAAATATACAGGATGGAAAAAATCAATGGGACATAAAACATTAAATTTCTTACTTTATAGCGCGAAATAAACAGATGATATATATAACACTATACCGCGGCGCGGTTTGTACACATAATTAAAACTTATTGAACCAGGTCTATCGCAATATTTTTGATTTACCTTCATTGCCTGAATAGCCCGGTTCAATAGGTTTTAATTATGAGACAGATGACATGTTTCGTTTAAACAATTGGGATATACATTTTTTTTACGACCTATGTCAATTCAGAAACCATTTCTGCGAACACGGCTCTTATAGCGCAATATTAAATCAGATTGTGACAATATGCCAGCTGTGAAAAGTAATTCATATTCAATTTTTCGACTTTCACTAGTCCTTGCCGTTTTGCCGTACATTTCAAGTCAATAGTGACGTCACCACAAAATAATAAGAAGAAGAACAATTAAACGTATCTAATTAGCATTCGGATGAAATTATTTTCTTAAAATAGTCTATAATTTTAAATAAATAAATTAAGGTTGCAATTGTAACACAAAATGCTCAAAACGTTTCAAGACGAAAAAGAGTCATAGTACCACGATGGCAGTTCTCCGATAGCCAATGCGATTGCAAATGGGTTCATCTCTCTGAGAGTGACTGAAAAAGGATCTAACATTGTAATGACCCAATTTGACATCGGATATGGAAAATGTCTCCAAAGGAGTTCTGAGCGTTTCTGGCTCTTTTTTCCACGAATAAAGCTTACTCTCGGTTAGTAATGTATATTATTTTGATGTACATGACTAAAGCGTTAAGCTTGGAATTAAAGTTTGATTAAATCAAGTCTTAGGGTGGCTCTCCACTGAAGTGGAGCGGAGCGGAGACTTGCGGAATCGATCAATCACTAAAGTGAAGCGCAGCTGAGATACAGATTTCAACTCAGGTGATTGGTTTATTCCGCACGTCTCTGGTTCGCTGCAATGGAGACGCACCCTTAGAGTACGAATGTTCTTGCAAATCGGTTTGTTCCACTAAGAGCAACAACGTCATCACTACACATTAGACAGTGAAGTAATTTTTCAACGCATAAAAATGCTGTGTCGTTCTACCTAAGCGAACCAGAGTTAAAGGTCACCCTGTTTAATCAATACTGAGTTATTTTATGACAGTTGCCCAGCAACTATGCGATAAAAAAAGTTTTTTCAATTTCAGATACAAATTGTAGAAATGCTCTGGGACCGCTAACAATGAAGATCAAAGTAAAATAGCGAGATCTCTTGCAGTAGAAAAAAAATACAAATGCTTACAGAATTGTTTAACTAAAACATTTGAAGTACTGTTTGCACAATTTTACAGTACAGACAATTGTAGTTGAGAAATCAAGTTCAATCAGTTAGTTTAAGTAAAAATATACCAAAAAGACCCAGCGAGTTTTACCCCTGTTTAAAGTAGTCATAACAAAAATGTTGTGGCCATAGAATAAAATAATAGTTTACGAGTTTATTAGATCTGGCTGGCTCGTGTCACTGCCAAGGATACTTTCATTCCATTCTTTCCGTGAAAAATAGTATAAATGTTAAACGAGTTGCTAAAAGAGAAAGCGACACGAGAAATACGGATTAAAATGTCTTTATCTATCCAAATATCATAAACCCTCCATGATGCGTTCAAGCACCTTATGACCACCATAAAAATATACTGTTTTGTTAGCACAAATTTCTTATATGTAAAAATGTTATTATTGCTATATAATAACATCGATTTCGATAATATTATTTATTCAAATTTCGAACATCTCTGAAAAACAAAGAAGTTTGATTTTACCTCTAGTCTAAAATATCAATCGAGATGACGTTTAGTTCGAAATGAATTGTCAATTTCCAATCAAATTTGACAAATGTATGTAATGTAAGATATCGATCGATGATAGTTGGGGCCGACTCTAGTTTGTCTCTGAATTAACTATGACAGTACAGAATAGAGTTCTTCAAAAAAGGAGTGTTCAGATTTTTAAAGAGTCGACAACACGCGAGTAAATCCTCAGTAGGGCTAGCATATCTAGCCGCGGCTTCTCCTCGCACGGTATCGAAAAGAAAGTGACAGGTAGTCGCGTGTCAAAATTATGCTAAAAATCCAAACGTCTACATGCTACAGTAACTGCTTACCATTCAGCTAAGAAGGAGAGGGCACGTCCTTCGAATAGACGACTGCCTGCCGCTTGCCTAAAGCTGTACTCTACTCTGAGTTGGCGGAAGGTAAGCGGAAGCATCTTGCGCCATCGATCCTACGTGCTGGGAGGAGCTTGCTGCTCAAAGGTCATCTTGGCGATCCACCATCTTTGAGCGTATCAAACCGTTTGAGGAACATCGCCTCACAATGCTAGACACAAAACGCCAGCTTCGTAAAGAAAGACCGAGGCCCTCTTACACATACACGTACATCTTGACTGGCCAACTCTACTGTCACACGTGTAAGAGAGTATTTAAAACTAAGTTTGGTCTAGCCAGTCACATTTGAGCACATAATAGGCGAAGTCCATAATGTTTTGTTTGCTTGGGGTCGCCGACATCGAAATAGAGGAGCAGGAATTTATATATAAAAAAAATACATAATAACGCAAAGTTGACTAAAAGCTCTTATCAGGTACAATTGACATAATAAAACGTCGCTTCTGTACGTCAGATTATTCTTAGCATCTGTTTATATGATACGAATTCTGTAGACTCGTTGAAAAGTTCGGCAAGGAAACATTACCTACGCTTCAGACGCGAATTGAGTCTGTTCAGATATCTCCAAACTGCCTGGAACAGACGCCCGTCTACGAATCTACGCTTTGACAAGGTTGTAGATTAGGCAACGAATAAGTATTAAGAGATTTTCAAGGCATTTTATTACCTACTAGTTTAGTAGTTAGCCACAAATCGGGTTTACCTATTAACTTTACTTACGATTATTTTACACATTTTTTTATATAATAACCTAAAATCTAAATTCAAAAACCCCAGATGCAAGCAGCAGTGGTCATCATGAGGTCCACCTCTCTGTGTGTCTGTCTGTGGCATCGTAGGTCCCAAACGGATGGACCAATTTGAGTGCGGTTTTTTAATCGAAAGACATGTCCGTTGAGATGGGTCTTAGCTTTGTTTGGTGGAAATAGGAGCAGTAGTTTCCAAGATATTCAGCTTTCATTGGAACAAGTGACAAGATCTCAGCCAACATTGAAGCTAAGAATTCCAAATTGTCATTCTTTTTAGATTTAGTAGCATTTTCTATCACTCATAGAATGAGGGTCTCATGATGACCAGCTTGTGTCTGTGTTGTTTTAAATATTTAATTTAGTGATATTATAAGTACTAGTTAGTTTGTCATCGTGACAACGCAGCAACACGCGTAGTCGCCTTTGGCATGGCTTTGTGTGACCTTTAGCATTAACAATGTAGTAAACTGCAGGTTAATTGCGAATGTGCCGAATGCAGCCCCGGCCCATGCATGTTGAACTTCGCTGACTTCCGCGCTCAACTTGTGTGTAATTTAATGGCTAGTTCGTAAATCATATAGCGTTTAGTTATAGCAGCAAATGACCTAGTTCTGGGAAGTGTTAACATCATACCAGAGAAGGTAAACGAGTCCGCTATTAAAGGAAAAATTGTGAGCTTTAAATTAAAGCAGTTTGTCAATTGTAACGGTATTTAGAAAAGAAAGCTTGCAGTCATATTAAAACACGTATGAATCTTTTTGACGACGCGGTTGGTGCTATTTGTAGAGCACCTGCGTACTGATCCAGCGTTCCCGGGTTCGAATCCAGGCCAGGGCAACCATTTGTGTTATGAACTTGAATATTTGTGCTTGGGTCATGGTTGTTCTATGTATTTAAGTAGGTATATATCCATACTAATATTATAAATGCGAAAGTGTGTCTGTCTGTTTGTCTGTTACCTCTTCTCGCTTAAACCGCTGAATCGATTTTGATGAATTTTGCCATGGAGATAGTTTATGATCCGAGGAAGGACATAGGATAGTTTTCATCCTGGAAATTATCCCTAAAAAGATTGAAAAGTGAGTAAGTAATTCATGATGACATTGATGACCCTGTAGGAAATGTAATTATTAGACCATAAGCACAATTGCTCTTACATTTGCTTAGGCGCTTTTAATAATCCTTTATATTAATTAAGGTGATTATAGGTGGATATGGATATCTATCGTGTTGTACGAGGTTGCTTCCATACTTCCAAGTTCCACGCGGACGTAGTCGCGGGCAAAAGCTAGTTTATCTACATAAGTATGTATATCGTCGTCTAGTACCCATAACACAAGCCTTCTTGAGTTTACTGTGAGACTATAATAATAGATCGATGTGTGTGAGATTGTCCGATATTTATTTATTTATTTATTTATTTTACATAGAAAACTCCCGTGAGTCTTAGACATGTTAAAATACATACGAAACTCACGTCATAGAAGTCGAATATCGCTCGACATGTTTCGAATCGGTACGCAATTCATCATCAGGAGCTACGATCAGTCGCAGCGGCGGCCAATCTAAGACATATGATACGGTTTCTATGTAAAAAGGTTGCAGCCTTGTTGCAGCCGTCAAAACTACATAACAAACGGCAGCTTAAACGCTCCTGACGAATACAACGTGTCTACGGACATCTGAAATATCACCACCAGATATGTGGATACTAGCGCAATGGACCATATAGGCACAGTATAAGGATATAGGTATTTTTGTTGTCGGGGTTAAAAAATTACTTCAAAATCGCAATATCTAAATCTTCTCGACTCAATCGGGACTAAATAAAACCAAATTGCTTACAAAATACTTCCATCCAAATTAAATTGGCTCATTTTTCCATCGAACCGGATCGCTTAAATAATGTTCGGGCCGGACGTCACTCCCGAAGTGCTGATGGAGTCATTAATCCGTTGGAGAGCTAACTGACGCTTCCGGCCTATTTGCTGGATTAAATCGTACTGGAAATCGGGATTTAAAACTGTCAAGATTTGATTTACAATCCATACTAATATTATAAATGCGAAAGTGTGTCTGTCTGTCTGTCTGTCTGTCTGTCTGTCTGTTACCTCTTCACGCTTAAACCGCTGAACCGATTTAGATGAAATTTGGTATAAGATAGTTTCAGTCCCGGGGAAGGACATAGGATACTTTTCATCCCGAATAAATTTAGTGTTCCCGTGGGATGAGCGGTTAACACCGCGGGGCACAGCTAGTATTTTATATTTGGGTATGGAAGCAACGATGGCGAACGTGTTATAACCACGAGCTATACAAAATGTACGATGAGCCCAATGTTGTTACCTAGAATTTTGGCAAAATGGTAGTGTGGTGTGTGACGGGATAGCAGCGTCACATGCCCTTGGACATCATATGACAGTTAATAGAATAAACATAATTACGTAGCAAACCTAATGTCAACCTACGACAACCCTTTGTTCTACTGTAAATGTCATGGACCTACTAAAGGTTACGTGACGCCCTTAAACACTATATAAAGCCTATATTTTACCTAATAAATAATCAGTCTACATCCGACTACGACAGTATTATTTACTACCAAGCTCCAACCTTTTACATGGCGACCCTGCCAGTGCGTACCATATAGGGTACGCAAGCGCGTTTTTCGAACCTCGGGTGGCCGGTCAGAGTCGGCCACCCGGAGGATCTTGCCAGTCGGGCTGCTCGAGGCAGCAATATAACAAATAGTCCTGAACCGACTGCCGCAGCCGTCACAGCTGGCCATCCGGAGTCCTCCACCCGAGAGACCTGCACGCGAAGACCCGTGCAACAACAGTGCGCGACCAACCTAGCTCCACACCATGACACGACATGGGCAACTACCAGACGAAGCCCAGTTCCAGGAGACCAGAGAAGGCACTAACCAGTGCCTATCCAAGAAGAAAGGAGGCAAGCAGTTGCAGTGTTACTGCGCGGAGGAGACACCAGCAACACTGAAGCATAAAGCAGAGATCCCCGCAGCATCCTCGGCCCCAGCACCCCGCGGAGCCCCAGCCATCCAGCCACCCGAACCAGGTCAACGGAAACACATGAGAAGATAACGTGTGTGTGGAGGTACAACCTTTATATTTTAAGTTATTTTAAGTACATACAGACAATTTTTTTTATAATAAGGAAATACCTAGAACGTTTAGTGTACGAATAATTAATTACGCGCAGCATGCTTAGTCATAAGAAATGATGATCGCGGACGCGCGGCATCTCAAGTTACGCATCAAAACACGTAACATAAATATCGGACGATAACTAATTTTTAAGCTATTTATAACTTTATTACGATGACTTAATTTTATAGAAGTAAAATTTGAAGTCCATTCCGAAATGTTATAAAGTATATTAGTTTATAACTTGATATACTATTACCGTTTGCCTAATTTAGTAACTAGTTTAGATTAAAAAGTATAGATAAGCAGTAAAAACATTAATAATAATAAATAAACTCATTAATAAGAAGGCTCTAAAATAATAATAATAATAAACCAATTATGGTGAAAAAATTAATCAAATAATTATTTCTATAATTAATAAAATGACGCTGCTTAATGTAAAAAAAAATTTTTTTTAAATAAGCACCAAGTAGCTTACAAAAAAATAATGCAAATAAAAGTGAAAAACATTTTAAAATATAAGCAATACAAAAAACGGTAGAAAATTTGCACTGGAAACATAAAATATAACATTATAAATAAAATATATAATTAATAAGGGAAAAATAAAATTAATACAAAGGCAATTATAAGCCGATAAATATATATAAAAAGAAAAAAACAAAGATAATAAAGCCGATACAAAATAACTTGCATTAGGCAAATAAAATAAATATTAAAAGAAAAATAATTTGTAAATCTCGCAATAAAATAATAAAACACACGTACGTAATATGGGTAAAGACAAATAAAATAAATATTAAAAGAAAAATAATTTTAGCTATAATAAAAAAATAAAATATATTAACAATTCATGTAAGTATACTTCAGATAAGTATTTCGAGAAGCAATTAGACTGATCACCTAAGAGCTATTGAAATTCTTATTTGATGAAGTTTTACGACAAAAAATCACCCGTACGAAAATATTAAGCCACTTATGGCGTTACGGAAAAAAAACCTAACGAATATTTTAATAATAAACTAAATAGAGAAGAAAGGATTTCGGGAAAAAACGTTTTACTATAGGTGTCAATATTTAAGAAAAAAAAAATGACAGTTGTATGATTTCAAAATAAAGGGAAATAATGTCACTTGTGAGTAATTCCCGTTTGTGTGGGCGTTACACGTTACCATTGAGTAGCATCACAAGTAGACATTTGGCAAAGTACACCAGGATACAAGGCAGGCGGTAAATCCTTGAAATCTGATCATAATTTGGTCGAGCACCAATTGTGCAGATCCTTGGACACATGGGGGTGTTAAAAGAACCGTCTAAAAAAAAAATATATATATATATAGATATTGTAGACATGTATATGTGCGCGCGCACTTGAAGTCCTTGTATACCTGTATAATGGAATTTAAATGAATATGTCTACAAGTGAGGTCGGCCGACCATGCGCTGTGTACCTTTGCTTCCCAATGATTAATATAAATATATAAGCGCAATGGAAAAATCATACAATGTCCAATTGCAGTACATACCTCCTTACTGTCGTTGTGTGAAAGTCCGAAACTCGATCGCGTATGAAACGAGCTTTCTACGCTAGAACTAGGTACAGTTTGCATGACACAACAGAGGAGCAAAGTACGCATAATACATAGTGATGACACCTCGTGTAATATCATAGAGATAGCTCAAAGTATAAACAAATATGGTACATGGGTCCGGACCCCAATCACGCTGATTGTGAAAAGTTTAAAGTATTAAAGAAAGAAAATAATAAGGATAACGTAAAAAGGTACCATCATTAGCCAAGAACAAGTAATAACACTTAATTTTAAATTTATAAAATATTACGAAAAGTAACAAAATCAAAAATATCTAGAAGAGTAAATGATAAAATAGTATTATAAAACAAATAAAACAAAATAAGATAATAAAATAAATAAATAATAATAATAATACAAATAAAATAGGAAAAACAAAACAAAGAGCCAATTACATAAAACAATTAAAATTAAATAAATAAAGAATAACTAAAAAAAAAAAATCTAAGACCAGTGTCAAATTAACAAATACATACCAAACAAGATGATAAATAGATATAAAATATAAAGCAAGTAAGAATAATAATAAAAATATAAATAATATCTAAATAAAATGTTTCAATATATAGAAAAAAAAAAGAAAAACAAACCCAACCAAACAAAAACTTAAATTATAGTCTTAATTTATAAACTATTAGAATTTAATCAACAACACATCCTTGCACTCCTAATCTAAAGAAAAAAACAAGTAAATTGTATACATGATAGACATACCTACAAGTTTCCTTGTAGTATGGTATAAAAGTAATTATTAGTTTATACTAAGAAATCCAGAAGACAAATTCGAAAAATTAATCTAATGTTTCCTTTATGGAGATAACAACCGGTAGAAAATAGGTAGTTTTTTTTATTACTCTACGATTAATTAGAGCCAATAGAAAGGGCAACTTGATTTAAAAATAAAATAAAATAGAAGCACGACATAAATTAATTAATAAATAAAATAAAATGCAGAAATAGATAGAAACTAATTAAAATCAACCGTTTGCTACAACAAAAGTTAAAACACTAAGAAATTCGCATAAATAAATAAGAGCAATATTATTACTTTCAAAATACCCAAAATACATGAAGTCACTACTACGCAGAATACTTTTCGAATACTACTTACAATCCACAAAAAACTATCAAAAAAATATATATATAAATGCACCAATTAAAATAACAAGTAGTTGCTTTTCTTTTTTTTAATAAAACATGTCGTACCAACTCATATCGTAAACAAAACTTGCAAAGAAAACTAAAGTATATTTTAACTAATGCTCAATTCGCAATGTCGTATAAATTAAAAAGTAAAATATTTAAGAGATGTTACGCCGTCAACCGTAAGTAAAAATAAAAAGATAGTCTAAATAATAATTTAAATAGCACGTAAAAATAGAACAAAAAGCCTAAAAAATTATTAATACAACAACAAACACAATACTATAATATAATTATACATACAACGTAATCACTTACCTGTAGCTAACAACAAGGTTGATCGTCGGAACACAAAACAAATCACATAATGGATGTCTTCAACATTCACACACTATAGAAAAACAAAATTCGAATTTCAAATAAACATAACACTCACCAAAACTTCGGAACAAAACATACAAACACATCCGTACTTCCAGTTATTAAAACGGCAACTAAATAAATAACCCAGAGTAAGATGCAGTAACGACGCGACACGAAATAAGACACCAATGACATTCCAATGAACAGAGATTACAATATTCACAATCCAAACAAAGACTGCGTACTAGACTGCGCACCTAGGATTTATATTACAAAAATAAACAATAAAAACGACGAGCGAATTAAAAATTTCAAAAATGTAATTGCTAACCATATATATAAAAGATATAACGCAACGGTAATGACCAATATTTACTACTACAATAAAAACAAAATAATGATAGGTAAAAAATTATACGAATTATATACTCTTCAACACAAAACTCAAAAAAAAAAAATATCGAAAAAAAAACCTTCAATACATGTATTAAACAATTATAAATAAAATAGGATTAGTATACGTAAAGTAATGACAAGGAAAAGTATGTAAAAAAAAAATAATAATAATAATAAATAAATAATAATTTATAAATAAAACCCAAAAACTGTATCATGTACCCACAAAAAATAAATATGTATTTAAATAAAAAAAAAAATGTATTTAATGATAAGATAGTTAATAGGGCCCTGCTTGTATTAATTTTAAGTACTAGGTTATTAAGATAAGCCAGATAAGGTAATTAGTTAAGAAAAGAAATTGTATTTTTTTTTTTTGAGTTTATATAACGCATAAATATAATATCCCATACAATTTAAGTATAGGCTACAAAAGGCCTAAGCAAATGCGAGAAATAATTAAATTAAAACAAGATGTAAGAAACAAAAACAAAAAAAAAACGATTTAACAGCTAATTCGATTTAATAAAACATAGAAAATTTAATTTAGTTAAAAGGAAGATAGAGATACAATAAGACCCAGTATACACAGAACTTTAAACCAAAATGGAAGATCAGGATGTCAAAATATTTGAAATGTTAAATAATATCAAGATTATTCAGAAAAAAAAAAAAAAAAAAAAAAACATATTGTACCCAAAAATAGAAAAAAAAAGCCGGATCACTATTAATTTAAACAACAATTCACTTACCAATCAGCAACAATGGATAAGGCATTTAAATCAGCAAATAATTGCAATCCAAAAAAAATAAAAAGGGATCTCCATCTTTCTTACCCATAAGATCATATTATAAACGTAAGATGAGCATCGCATTGTTTACACTTAGAATATAAGTTCAACATTGTTTACAATAGCGCAGTAAATGTTACAATAACAAATAGGATTAAGATAATTTCAAGTACTTATGTATCGTAACTACGTTATGTTTTGGACACAAATAATTGTAGCAATAAGATCATATTGTACGCATAAGACAAACGTCACAATGTTTACATTTAGAAATAAGGTTTATTGTAACAACCAATGTAATGATTGTTTATATAATTAAGATTAGATTAAGCGTTTGTATACCAATAACAGCATATAACCTATAGAGTAAGAAAAAAAATGTATTAAATTAGACACATAAGTTAATTATATTAGAAAGTAAAAAAAAAAAAAAAATATATTTTATAAAACAAATTTTAAAAACTAAAAATTATTGTAAAACTATTGTATTAAGGAATAATGTATAAAATTAGACATAAGTAGAAAGTAAGAAAACATTATTTCATATAACAAATTTTTAATATTGTAATTTAAAAAAAAAAAAAAAAAAAGGGGAAAGGTGTGGTGTGTGACGGGATAGCAGCGTCACATGCCCTTGGACATCATATGACAGTTAATAGAATAAACATAATTACGTAGCAAACCTAATGTCAACCTACGACAACCCTTTGTTCTACTGTAAATGTCATGGACCTACTAAAGGTTACGTGACGCCCTTAAACACTATATAAAGCCTATATTTTACCTAATAAATAATCAGTCTACATCCGACTACGACAGTATTATTTACTACCAAGCTCCAACCTTTTACAGTAGAACAGGATGCAGAAATTTGTAGAATATGAAATGAAAAATCTAGATCTACCACCTCTCCGAAACAGTACGTTTTTAATCGTTCCGTTTTAAGTGATGACATTACAAGGTAGGCTTTGGCTCTAGGAACAACAAGTTGTGCATTCAATAGTAAGTGGGTAACGTTTGAGAATTGTTCACGACCGTAAAACTTTTAAAAACTGGTAGAGTTGACGCTGAGGGAGGTAGATAGGTAGAGCGGAGGCAAAATAGGCAGATCTACTGAAGAATAAGTAGATCTGACAACACTGGATGAGCCAAACGTTATTAAGACCATAAAAATCGGACGCCTGCGTTGGGCAGGGCACGTGTTGGGAATGGACGAGGCCAGAGTACCCAAACGTCTTCTAGAAGGCCGACCGGAGGGTCGCAGAAGTAGAGGCAGACACAAGCTCAGGTGGTTGGACGGCGTCGAACAGGATAGCAAGATCTTAGGAGTGATAAGTTGGAGAAGGACAGCCAAGAATAGACCGGACTGGAGAAATTTGCTAGACCAGGCGGGTGGGCCTTAACCAGCTGTAACGCCTCAGATCATGATGATATCTGGAAGCGACAGGATTCTGAGTGGTAACCATGAATAAATATATTCTATTCTATTCTGTGTCTGTGATGTGTCTGTGATCAATAGGGTAAAGACCGGCAGTGATCATCGAATCGTAAGAGGCACACTGAATATCAATGTTAAACTGGAAAGGTCCAGTCTGATGAAGTCTACGCTCCGACCTACTCGGGCCCATATTCAAAACCCCGAGAGCTTTCAACTCGAGCTCTCCAACCGCTTCGCTTGTCTGGAGAACTTTGCCTCAGTGGACGAGATCAACGACGGGCTAGTGGAAACTGTCCACACGGTAGGGTCTAAGTTTTTCAGACCCCGCCGTAAAGATAGACCTCAGAAATTGTCTGATCGAACCTTAAACCTCATGGCTGAACGACGCTCGCTACAGTTGCAGTCTCCCGATGACGCGAGGTCATATAGGCAGCTTAATAGACGTATATCGAAGTCCTTGCGACATGATCTGCGGCTCTTTAATACGAACCGTGTTAAAGAGACCATTGAGCAGAACAAAGGCTCCAAAGTGTTCGCAAAGGACAAGTCTATTGGACAAAGCCAGCTGACCAAGCTGAAACGGGAAGATGGCAGCATAGCGTCGACCAAAGCAGAGGTTCTAGGCGAGATCGAGAGGTTCTATGGTCAGTTATACACTTCAGTCGCAAAGCCCGTTGACAGCTTGGTAGGCGATCCAAGAGCCAAGCTGTCCCGACATTATACCGAAGACATCCCGGACATCAGTCTGTACGAGATTAGGATGGCCCTGAAGCAACTTAAGAACAACAAGGCGCCGGGTGAAGACGGAATCACCTCAGAGCTTCTGAGAGCGGGTGGAACACCGGTACTTAAGGTCCTCCAGAAGCTCTTTAATTCCGTCTTGTCTGAGGGCAAAACGCCTGAAGCATGGAATAGAGGCGAGGTGGTACTGTTCTTCAAGAAAGGTGATAACAGCCTATTGAAGAACTACAGGCCCATCACGCTTCTAAGCCATGTTTATAAGTTGTTTTCAAGGGTCATCACGAACCGTCTCGAACATAGACTTGATGACTTCCAGCCTCCCGAACAAGCCGGTTTCCGAAGAAGCTATAGTACCATAGACCACATACATACGCTGCGGCAAGTTATACAGAAGACTGAAGAGTATAACTTGCCATTATGCTTAGCGTTTGTGGACTATGAGAAAGCCTTCGATTCGGTGGAAACATGGGCGGTGCTCGAGTCACTTCAGCGATGCCATATTGACTATCGGTACATTGAAGTGTTGAAGTGTTTGTATAGTAACGCCACCATGTCGGTCCGAGTTCAGGAGCAGAGCACAAAGGCCATTCCATTGAGAAGAGGCGTGAGACAGGGGGACGTTGTGTCCCCGAAACTGTTTACGGCCGTTATGGAAGACGCCTTCAAGCTCCTGGAATGGCAAGGACTTGGCATCAACATCAATGGCGAATACATCACTCACCTTCGGTTTGCCGACGACATCGTAGTCATGGCAAAGTCGATGGAGGAACTCAGCATGATGCTCGATGACCTCAATCGAGTTTCTCAACGGGTGGGCTTAAAAATGAACATGGACAAGACGAAACTCTTGTCAAATGCCAAGGTTGTGCCCATCCCAGTCTCTGTTGAAAACTCGGTACTCGAAGTTGTTGACTCATACATCTACCTAGGACAAGTGGTCCAATTAGGTAGGTCCAACTTCGAGAAAGAGGTCAACCGCCGAATCCAACTCGGCTGGGCAGCGTTCGGGAAACTACGCAATGTCTTTTCGTCCGACATACCTCAGTGCCTCAAGACGAAAGTCTTCAACCAATGTGTGTTACCAGTGATGACTTACGGCACCGAAACGTGGTCTTTCACTATCGGCCTCATCTCAAAGCTCAAAGTCGCTCAACGAGCAATGGAGAGGGCTATGCTCGGGGTGTCTCTACGTGATCGAATCAGAAATGAGGAAATCCGTAGACGAACTAAAGTGACCGATATAGCTCACCGGATTAGCAAGTTGAAGTGGCAATGGGCAGGCCACATAGCACGCAGAGCAGATGGCTGATGGGGCCGTAAAGTGCTCGAGTGGAGACCTCGGACCAGCAAGCGCAGCGTAGGACGTCCACCTACGAGATGGACAGATGACCTTGTAAAGGTCGCCGGAAGGCGCTGGATGCAGGTCGCTTCCAACCGGTATATATGGAAGTCCAAAGGGGAGGCCTATGTTCAGCAGTGGACGTCCTATGGCTGAGATGATGATGATGATGAGTCTATTCTAACCATGCATAGCAATATGCAGCATGGACAGGCCTTTCACAAGGTGACGGATGACCTGCTGAAGGTAGCTGAAGTCAGTTGGATGTAGCTGGATGCTGTGGGAAATTTTCCCCGGGGGCTACAGTATACGGTCCTTCAAGAGGGGAGTTAAGGGAGTTAATAGGCTCTTAAAGGGTGATGCACCTGGCGTCGCTAACGTCCATAGGCGATGATAACTGCTTAACATCAGGCGGCCGCATGCGTATTTGCCACCTTCCTAGTATAAAAATAAAAACAAGCTGGATGTAGGCGGCGAAAGACTGGTCATGGTGGCGTTATTTAGGAAGGCTTGTCATACTGAAAATCAGAGTTTTAATTTGGGTAAATCAATGTTTTTCTGTTACTCGTTGCCATGGTGATGTCCCCTTTGTTCGCTTTTTAAAACTTATATTTACCAAAAACTTTTTAATTGCAGAAGTTATAAGCCCATTCTTATGTAGACTATCTCCTGATAATACCAGTATATAATATAAATTATCGACACTTTTCTAAGAAGTTTAATCACTATTGTATGGTCCCCTGGGTCACTGCCGATAATGTTCGCTTCTTGGTTCAGAGTAGTAAAAGTGCCTTTATGTTATGTAGCCTCCTTACACAATGTTCAATTTCATATTACGATCGTTGTATCTTTATGTCTGTCGGATCGTACTTCCAAAACGAATACACCGATTGAATGGATTTTCTTGAGAGATGATTTAATCAACAGTTTTGTTATCTTTGATCCAAGTTAGCCATTTCGTAATCATCAGGTTTATGACACTGTTCACCACATCACACACACACCACATGTATTAACACGTTCGCGGACAGTAAGACGCGTCATGTGTCATGGCCCAAAGGAAAAAAAAACTACGGGACTGCCATAACATCCGCAAACGTGTTAAGAAGTTAAATCATTGTTTTTTTTGTGTTTATATGAGTACCTATAACTGGAAAAATATTACAAGACTTTTTCCAAAATAATATTCTTCTATTTTGATCCTGACATTGACCTTTAACCTCTTCAACTGACAGCATTAAATATTGAGCAACATTGCCGATGGGATCTATATTCACACGTGTTCACTTTCGGCTCTCGATTTCGTCTATCTCTCTCTAAAACCCTAAAGGAGACGGAGATAGCACGAATAGAATTGCGAATGTTACACTGGGCTGGATACGGGATGATTTACGACGTACGTTGTCCGGTCAAATTATAAGCCAGGAACATAAAGTAGGGCGGCGTGTGCCGCGCTAACTTAATAACCAACCTCAATAACCAAATGGAAACAAGCCTACGGTCGACTTATAGAGACGTTCTATGAATACACTTTCAGTAAACTTTGACGGGCGACAAATCTTAGCGAAAGTTTGTGAGTGTGTTTGTTATTTCTTCACGCTCAAATGGCTGGACCAATTTTAAAAATGTTTGGTATGAAGGTAGCTGACACCCTGGATAACACATAGGCTACTTTTTATCCCGAAAAAGGTAGTGTTCCCGTAGGATGAGCGGGACACACTGCGCGGCGCAGCTAGTACCTATCCATACTAATATTATAAATGCGAAAGTGTGTCTATCTGTCTGTTACCTCTTCACGCTTAAACCGCTGAATCGATTTTGATGAAATTTGGCATGGAGATCAAGAATCCGAGGAAGGACATAGGATAGTTTTTATCCTGGAAATTATCCCTAAACAGATTGAAACGTGAGTAAGTAATTCATGATGACATTGATGACCCTGTAGGAAATGTAGTAATTATTAGACCAAAAGCACAATTGCTCTTACATTTGCTTAGGCGCTTTTAATAATCCCTTTTATTAATAAAGGTGATTAGGTGGATATGGATATCTATCGTGTTGTACGAGGTTGCTTCCATACTTCCAAGTTCCACGCGGACGTAGTCGCGGGCAAAAGCTAGTATTATATACGAGCTTTTATGCCCCCGAATTCGTCATGTCCTTCCTCCCGGGACCTAAACTATCTACATACCAAATTTCACTAAATCGGTTTAGCGATTTAAGCATGAAGAGGTAACAGACAAACAGACACTTTCGCATTTATAATATTAGTATGGAAGTACGGATTACCTAACGTTTTACTTTAAGGCTGCCTAGTGCCTATCCACTGGACCAATCACATTACATTCTTCAGATTTAAATGCATTTAATTTGGGCTTCACAAAAACGCAGCCTGATTGCTTCATTTTCTCCGCTCCGCTTTTTAAATATTTAAATATCTGACGACCTCACACAAATCTCTCTAGTCCCAGAGTAAGCTCTAGTAGGCTTGTGTTATAGGCACTAGACGACGTTAAATATACTTATATAGATAAATACATACTTAAATACATATAACATCTATGACCCAGGCACAAATATTCGAGTTTATCACACAAATATTTTCCCTTGCCGGGATTCGAACCCAGGACCGCCGGCTCAGTAAGCAGCCGCTTTACCACTGCACCAACCGCGTCTTTACTGGACCGTCGATCGGCAGCCTTAGTTGAACCCACTATAGAACTCAACATCACATACATACAAGAACCATCATCGTTTAGTAGTTAGTTTTGTAATGAATCATTACCAGTACGTCTAGCATAACTTTGACACGCGACTCATGTCGCGCGAGATAGCGCTACCTGTCACTCCCTCGCATTACTGCACAGAAAGAGACGGGTAATTATCTGGTATCGTAAAATGCGAGCGAAGTCGATAAAATGACTTTCACCAGTGACGGCACTTCAATGAACTTTGCTCGCATTTTACCAACCCTGCAGGGCCAGCGTATCCCTCACCTGTCTTGCTCGCACGGTATTGACAGGAAAGTGACACAGTTATAGACGTGTTGATTATTACTGTATACGCATGTAGCCTGTGTGCTTACCTGAAACAAAAAAAGTTTATCATTAATTACTTTGCACGTTGATCATAAAGAAAACTTTAAGTTTTAAAGTCCAAATAAGAAAAATATATTGAAGTGAAATATTTTTTAAATCTTATATTACTTATATTGCAATTGCGGTGGATCACATTACATTTTCTTTGTATCTATATTTAGAAGAAAAAAAAATTGTGTCAATATTTACATTAAAAACATATTTTTTTAAATTTTTTTCTTCAATGAAACATTTCATAAAAACCATTACAACTGCTCTGATCGCTTGGACAATGCGCAGTCCAGGTTAAACTCCAAGTTAGCGCGAACAATAAATAATTGCGCGAAGTGCTTTCGGGGCGGGGAATAAAAGCGGCGCCCGAGGGAAGCCATTACTGAGCGTTTTAATGAAGCAAACCGCTGGGGCGTTTGCATTCGCTGTTTCTACTATAAATTATAGTCTGGTTATTAGACCCTAGAAGGACTAGGATAGGTAGGTACTTTAATACACCACTGCATAAATATGTATTAAAATTATATAATTTGTATTGAAAATCAGTTTTCTATGGAGAGGGGTCATCATTTCATTAAATATCTTAATAGCGTGATGCAGGGTCGTCATTTGTTTTGTACGGGCGCGCGGCGCCATGCCAGTGTGACGCCATCTGATGGTCATAATTTCCATTTTACTCTAATCATCATCACTAATATAAATTTAACCAATTTTGGTACAGGGATAGCAAGGACATCCAAAGATGGTTGGGTCGATGGATAGGATAGGCACTTTTTACCCATCAAGGTAAAGAAAAAAATCGCCTCCTATTGTTGTCCTAAGGCATCCCGGATGTGCAGAGGGCCTTCATCAGCTCACACCGCGCCTTTCTATCCTCAGCAAGTTTTCTGGCCTCGCTCTCAACAGTGCGCCGCCATGAGTGTACAGGACGTCCGCGGCTGCGCCTTCCATCCGGCGGCTTCCTCTCGAAAGCGATGCTTGCGTTATTCGCACCTCCTCGCCGAATGGTGTGGCCTATCCATCTCCATTTTCGTGTCGCGATGTCGACATTTATGGGTAACTGGTGGCATATCCTCCACAGGTCATCGTTACGTATCGTCTTTGGTCAGAATAATAGACCTTAGCAACTTGTTTGTGGGCGCTTTTTAGTAATTAATATTTGTGCCAATATACATGTAACCAGTTAAAATAACCGCAAACCCCCAGCTCCGTGCATACGGTGCATGCCGCGTATAAAAAGCCGAAGGTCGCCTGTCGTGGCCGGCCGTATTTTTAGCCGGGTTACTGGACGGAGTTGCTTGTCGAAATGGCGAAATGCGAATCGTTATAAAAATACGGATGGATTAATTCTAGCCTGAACTTATCCAGCCGTATAAACGAAGAGGCTTTACGAAATTTCCAAAAGCATTTTCTCGGCTTTATTACGGCCTACGTAAAACACTGACAATTATAGTACAGTCGCCATCAGACATATCGTAGCATGTAAGGTATTCATAAATATCTGAACACGACTCTTATTGACTGGGCGTTACAGTACATGTTCACATATTTATGAACGCCTTATATGCTGCGATATATCTGATGGCGACTGTACATACTTTGAAGGGGATAAAATAAGCCATTATGTTATAAAGTGATTACTTTTATTAAAACTTTCGTGAGACATATTTAATTATTGTATTAAAGCGGTTTACACTCACGTGAAATTGTCAGGAACGGCCCGCCATGTTTCGAACTCGTATGGAGCTCTTCATCAGGGACATGTCGGGCCGTTCCTGACAATTTCACGTGAGTGTAAACCGCTTAATACAATAAGTGATTACTTGGACGAGCGAACGTATTGAGCGAGGACAAATATATCTGAGTGTCATAAAAGCCACATGTTGAAAAGTCTGCTTTTAAGAATTCAAATTGTTATGTCACCATGGGTTATTGTTATCACATAGGGCAAATTTGTTATGGCACACTGATTTTTTAAACAATGACATAGCGGGCATAGAAAATTGAATGAATAGAAAAACGTAAAGAGACGTCTAATTGCGAAAAAAGCATTTTTTTTATGTAAAGGGTTATCAGACCATCGGTTCCTATACCTACCCATATTTTGGCTGATCTGATCAGGTTGGTATGTTTTCAATTATCCGTATCTAATCTCTAGTTGGCCGCTAACAAGTTTTCTTTTTAAACGCTTTTCGAAACTAAAAAAACGTACTTTTCGAGCAGGATAAATGTCTAATCTATTTTGTAACCAGCTTTAATTTCCATTGTTCCTACTATTTTTGTTAAATAACGTCAATCGCTCGTTAAGACGAAACCAAGTAATGTAAACCTGTAGACTACGTTATTGTCTCGGTTGTAAAAACCTGTGTGGAAACAAAATGAAACTTCTTTCGTTTCTATGTATAATAGCACAGTACAGACGTAATAACTCAAGTCTCGAGTGCTCCTACAAAAGAACAACCGTCGGTATTATTGATTGGTGTTTTATCGAGTTGGAGCGTCGCCAGGTGGTCGGTCTGTGAACCTGGGGTCTCCGCACTCTGCCAATTGGGTTGCGAGTGATCTTCCGGACTGGTGTAGCTACAGATTCTTAGCTAACTGGTGACATGGTGTTAGACAGACATCATCTTTAACCCAACTGTGATAAGTTCTTGACTTTTTGACTGTTTTGATTGCGCTTATATTGGATTGGAGCGTCGCCAGGTGCTCGGTCTGTGAACCTGGGGTTTCCGCACTCTTCCAATTGGGTAGTGATCTTCCGGACTGGTGTAGCTACAGATTCTTAGCTAACTGGTGACATGGTATTAGACTGACATCACCTTTAACCCAACTGTGATAGGTACTCGACTTTTTGAGTGTATTGATTGCGCTTATATCGGATTGGAGCGTCGTCGCCAGGTGGTCGGTCTGTGAACCTGGGCTCTCCGCACTCTGCCAATCGGGTTGCGAGTGATCTCCTGGACTGGTGTCGCTATAGATTCTTAGTTAACTGGTGACATGGTATTAGACCGATATCACCTTTAACCCAACTGTGATAGGTACTCGACTTTTTGAGTGTATTGATTGCGCTTATATCGGATTGGAGCACCGCCAGGTACTCGGTCTGTGAACCTGGGCTCTCCGCACTCTGCCAATCGGGTTGCGAGTGATCTCCCGGACTGGTGTCGCTATAGATTCTTAGTTAACTGGTGACATGTTATTAGACCGACATCACCTTTAACCCAACTGTGATAGGTACTCGACTTTTTGAGTGTATTGATTGCGCTTAGATCGGATTGGAGCGTCGTCGCCAGGTGGTCGGTCTGTGAACCTGGGCTCTCCGCACTCTGCCAATTGGGTTGCGAGTGATCTTCCGGACTGGTGTCGCTATAGATTCTTAGTTAACTGGTGACATGGTATTAGACCGACATCACCTTTAACCCAACTGTGATAGGTACTCGACTTTTTGACTGTATTGATTGCGCTTATATCGGATTGGAGCGTCGCCAGGTGCTCGGTCTGTGAACCTAGGCTCTCCGCACTCTGCCAATTGGGTTGTGAGTGATCTCCTGGACTGCTGTCGCTACAGATTCTTAGTTAACTGGTGACATGGTATTAGACTGACATCACCTTTAACCCAACTGTGATAGGTACTCGACTTTTTGAGTGTATTGATTGCGCTTATATGGGATTGGAGCGTCGTCGCCAGGTGGTCGGTCTGTGAACCTGGGGTCTCCGTACTCTGCCAATTGGGTTGTGAGTGATCTCCTGGATTGCTGTCGCTACAGATTCTTAGCTAACTGGTGACATGGTATTAGACCGACATCACCTTTAACCCAACTGTGATAGGTACTCGACTTTTTGAGTGTATTGATTGCGCTTAGATCGGATTGGAGCGTCGTCGCCAGGTGGTCGGTCTGTGAACCTGGGCTCTCCGCACTCTGCCAATTGGGTTGCGAGTGATCTTCCGGACTGGTGTCGCTATAGATTCTTAGTTAACTGGTGACATGGTATTAGACCGACATCACCTTTAACCCAACTGTGATAGGTACTCGACTTTTTGACTGTATTGATTGCGCTTAAATCAGATTGGAGCGTCGCCAGGTGCTCGGTCTGTGAACCTGGGCTCTCCGCACTCTGCCAATTGGGTTGTGAGTGATCTCCTGGACTGCTGTCGCTACAGATTCTTAGTTAACTGGTGACATGGTATTAGACTGACATCACCTTTAACCCAACTGTGATAGGTACTCGACTTTTTGAGTGTATTGATTGCGCTTATATGGAATTGGAGCGTCGTCGCCAGGTGGTCGGTCTGTGAACCTGGGGTCTCCGTACTCTGCCAATTGGGTTGTGAGTGATCTCCTGGATTGCTGTCGCTACAGATTCTTAGCTAACTGGTGACATGGTATTAGACTAACATCACCTTTAACCTCATTGTGAAAGGTTCTCGACTCTTGACTGCACGGTATTGCTTGCGCTTATATCGGTTGCGGTTCTTAGCTAACTGATAACATGGTATTAGCAACACGTTTAGCCCAGCTGTGATAGGTACTTTCTTGGACCGTACACCTCTACGTTCCCAGTTGGTCGGTCTGTAAACCAGGGGTCTTCGTACTCTGCTTGCAGATATGAATGCCCACGCGCTGTAAATTGAGTTGGGAGTTGGTCTTCCAGACTCGAATTTGGTCTTACCTATTAAGTTTAAGACGGTATTTGAACAATACTGTCTTCTAAACATCACAAACGTAACGTGGCAAAACTTTCCATACAAAATATAACATGTATAAAAAATTGTTAAGAGTATGTTGTTTAGAACTGAGAGATTATTTCATATATTGTATACGTAAAAGGATTTTTTAATTAATCACACTTCATCTGTGATTCAGAATCTATATGCGTTTCTTCTTTTAGAACGCCTTTGTAACCGTGTTTTTTTTTTGTTTACAAACAAGGTCCTACTTTGTAACAATTTCCCCGTCCATTTCTCCGAACTTCCCGATATCGTCAGCTGCCAATACGCGGGGACTAGCACTAATTCGGGAGTGGGTCGAGTCAGTAGGACAGCCGCTCCTAGATTTAGATCTAGGATCAAGTCGCCAGGTGTTCGTGTTCGTGGTTTAGCTTGGGGCGGTTGATCGACAAATGGGGCTATTTCGATTATGCTATTATTTATTATTTCTGCAGATTTTTGTAAAAATTTATATGTATTCATTGAGTTCTTAAATTCCATTAATTTTTGCAACTCAGTGGGAAATTACATAAAGATTTTGGGACATATCGGGATAATTAGTTTTTCTTACACAGTAACCTATTTAAAGCCTGACCAGAAATATATGAGGACTGTCAAGAGGGCGCTATTTAGAAGATTTATATGGCATCAATTTTGCAACCAATCACAACCGCACTAAAATGACATTTAGTTTAAATACCTGTCAGTTCCGATGGTAACCTCGTAATATCATTTAATGGAATGCACTCATTTCCTGACTGTTTTTCGTGAAGTAAACACGCGTACACTTTATTTATAATATTACGTTCACGATTGAATAGTTTTTTTGGATATTTTTAAATATTCGTCTTTTAAAGAAACCACCACGAATGACATTGATTGTTGACAAACCATCATAAAATCATTGTCAGTGTAAGAAATTAGCTCCAGAGTAGAGAATCGAGCAGGATTCTCTTGTGAATTTTACAAACAACCACTAATAAATATGCGGTATGAGAGCCCTATTCCCCAGAATTGATTTCTAAATTAACATGTACCGTTATAATTGGTATAACCCAATTGAAACGGAAGCATCTGATACAATATTATTAATTAACAATTTTTTTTATTAGAATAGAATAGAATAGAATATTCTTTATTGCACACCTCAACAGGAAATAAATACAAACAAATTACAAGTAACATTCAAGAGAGGTAAACAACAGGCGGTCTTATCGCTAAAGAGCGATAAGATAAGATTTATTATAAAGTAACAAAATAAAACTGCAAACATGTGGACACCAATCTGCATCGTTAAGCTGTAGGTTAATTCCCGATATTCCGTCGCACGGTTTAACACAGTGACCTATTTCAAAACCTACGCTTTGTTCCACAACCATATGCCAAGCCGTTAAAAACTGAATTCCAAACGCAGTATTTTAAGTTAAGTCTTTATATTTCTCTGCGGTGTGCATCGTGTCTGCAAAGTTAAATAACATGCTGCGATTTCAATGTAAAGTTTAATTTCAGAGAATCACGGTTAAAATGTAGAATTAACGCATCCTCTGGGTGCGAGATTTTAGCTTGCTACCTTTTATTTGCGCTCATGAGTATGCTCGTGTAAATTTACAGTGGAGTATTAATACAAAAGACATTGTAAATTTGGAGAAATTACGGCAACATTTACAAAAAATAGGATTTTAGAGGTACTACTCATATAACTGTATGCGCTCTTGTACATTACATACTTGGGGCGGTGATGCGGTGAATTCGTTAATGTCCCAGATCGCAGGTGTTTGTCACCCGAACCGAAGGCGAGGGTCATAAATATGCGATCTGGGGCTTGACGAATTACTCCCGTTTTATCATATCATTGGGGGCCTTATGTGTAGTTAACCCATGAAAGCCCGTGGTTTGTCTAATGTGTTACGTCTTGCCTTGGCCAGGAACAGAAACTTTCTCCCCGCGTAGCGGGCAGAAAATCCATCTTACGGCTTAGGGCGACGTAAAAACTTATACCTACACGATGGGCCTGACAAATATTTTGAGTGTAGTATGTTGTTATGATTTAGAACAAAGGAAATTCCCGGACGGAAGGAAAAACGGAAGAATATTCCCGCGACCCATCACTATCATGACGTGCTGGAGATAATTAATTGGAAAAAAATTACTTACTTACCCAATGAAATACGTAATGGAATTTACATCGTATAATCAAACTCAGACATACATTGATATATTTGATGTATGTATAAAATAACCGATAGCCGGGCAGTTGCTTGAAGAAGTATATAAAGCAATAATCCCACCGAATCGACCCACTCTTGAAATAGTATGTGCGTTGGTACGATTGGCAGCTGTCGAATCAGAAATGCTAACGACCTTCCGATCTAGGGGAAATGAAGCGAACATTTCAAATGCATTATAACATAGAGAATAGATGAATACTAGCTGTACCCCGCGGTGTTACCCGCTCATCCCACGGGAACACTAAATTTATTCGGGATGAAAAGTATCCTATGACCTTTCCCGGGTCTCAAACTATCTCCATACCAAATTCCATCAAAGTTTGTTCAGCTGTTTAAGCGTGAAGAGGTAACAGACAGACAGACACACTTTCGCATTTATAATATTAAGTATGGATAGACCTTAATTTGGAATTAGATCGATTTGTGTGAGGTTGTCCCGATATTTATTTATTTATGTTGCTGACAGAGTGAGCGAAGCGTCTCCGTTTTGGTTTGTCCATAATTCTATCGTGCATTTTCTTTTTTTTGCCTATTTGAGTGTTCCACTGCTGGGCAAAGGCCTCACCTCTTGATTTCCACGACTCCCGATCAGATAGATGCCTCCACCGGCCGTGGTCGTGTATTATTCACTTCAAAAAGTTGGCTGCAATTATCAATATGTTACATTACATTATAATTGTCCTAAAATGAAAAGATAAAAGTAATAATGCCTCTTAAAGTAAAATAAACGATGAAGGCTAAGTTTTAAGGTAGCTCATATCAAAAAACGCTTGTTTGCAAAGCATTATTCAAACTCTTCCAATACCATTCCAAGCAAACAATATTTCCCTCAGACAAAGAAATACTCCCGTAATTGGGTGGATACGACCAAAACTTACAACACAAACATTACGAGTAACTCTTTCAATAACTATCTTATGACAACACTTACAGATTTCGAACTTTGAACCGTAAACAAACAGAATTACGTTTCATATTCGCCGCCAAATTTAAGAGAGATGCGAACTAGTATTTCTAGTAGATATGGAATGTTTTCAAAGCTTGTTACGGTTGCATTTTCGCTTCGGAAACGCATCCTCGGCTCAGCGTGTGCAGTTTTTCAGCTGCGAAATGAAAAGCAACGTTTTTGACAACACGGCTCTAATTACCGTTGGAAAAGCGGCAGGGAATATGGGATGGATGTAAAGCTACTGACAGGCTTCTTTCACGGCATCAGTCTATCGGATCGGTGATCTCCCACGGGCCCTTTTTCCTTCCACGACCAACTACAATGAGCTTTTCTAAACTATCTGGCTCGCGGCAGCTCTGGCAGGCTTCAATTCGAAAGGCGGAAAACCGCGTGGAGTGGAGAGCTTTGGTGCAACGGATAACGGCATGAAATGGTCACAACCCTCAGTCATGAGGAAGCGAGGAAGGAGAAGAGTAAAGCTACTGAGATGTAAAGGTACGTAACCAAACCGGAATTGTATTAAATACATATGAAACGGCGGTTGCGCGTTTTTCATCATAATAGTCGTATCGTATCGTCTGTTGCCGACGATCTTTTTTTAACCCATCACCAAAAGTTTCTCTTGAAGTATAGAAGCCGATGGTTACTGATTTTTAAAACTCCTCAATTCTGATGGGGTTAGGAAAACGGTCAAATATGTTTTTCCGATCCATAACGAGGCCTAGCTTCATGTACTGTTTATTCAAGTTGCATTTATCTCAATTAATTTCTAACATAATGTTTTTCTTTTTAATTAGATGCACATGCAAAATATTGCAATATCCTTACAGGGGATGTTTACTGTCATGTTCGGTATAGATAATATTTAGAATTAAATTAAGACATCTGCACTTACACTATATGAGAGTGTACAGTAAACGGCGATAAAGTTTGCACATCGATCTTTGGAAAGAGGCAATCGGCTAATTTCGACTTCGTATAGCGATATCTGTGTCGCACACACCATGACGTTTGTTTTGTCAGTCGTGGTTCAAATGCGAGGGAGTGCAGTCGCATATCCAAGTCAATATATATATAGAGTTGATAAAACTTACACAAAATTAAATTTGTACTATGGCATCTATAGGGAAAAAAAGGTAAGCCGTTACTTTGCCAGTCACGAGAAATTATCTACAATGTTTATAAATATTTAGTAACAGAAGCCGACCAATTTAAAAAACATGAGAATGTTAATGTAAGTAATTACACTTTTTGTCGATCTTTAAACCCACATTTAAGTATCCTAGTAGTATAACATCAGTTGCTAATGCTCATTCAACCCCTTTTAGGATTTTTTCCCTAACAAGAACATTATAGCAATAACTATATATAATTACATCGAGTTTTACAGCTCTATATATTCCACGTGAAATCAAAACAAAACAACAATAAAGTACTTAGTTCTAAATTCAAATTCTGATGAACGATTAATCTAATAATTGATGTACATGGAAATTAGCATTCGTTTGTATTCGGAAATGCGATGATTGCCGATGTGCATTCTTTATCGCCGTTTACTGTACTGTATTGTACGTTTTTGTGTGAGAGTGTATTGTACTGTACTTCACTACATAGTATAAAACAAAGTTGTTTCCTGCTGTCTGTTTGTCTGTATGCCCCTATGTATGCTTAGGTCATTAAAACTACACAACGGATTTTGATACGTTTTTTTTCAATAGATAAAGTGATTCTGATTAAAGATAGACATATGTATAATACATGCAAAAAATAGCATTGCACCCGTGCGAAGCCGGGGCGGGTCGCCAGTTCATAATAAAAATAAATCTATCTAATGTAATACTACTCAATAAATTAATCAAACATATAAAATGACAATACACTTCAACACGTAATTACATACAAAAGGTGTCGCATGCCACACACGCAATCATCCCTAATGCCGTAATCACGCATTAAGAGGCCTTATTCCTTTTAAAATGCTGATTGTTTAGACATTTTTCTCTATGATCAAACATGTTTCTTAATATACTATTGATGTTACTTTCTAGAACAGGGCTATTGGGATTTATTGGTATATATTTGAAACCTACAGTTTGAATTTTTCATTTATAATTTTTGTTTCAAAAACTACTCGAAATTGACAAAATTCACGCGGAAAATTAGTTTTTTTAACTTATTTTCGACTGTACGCAATGAAAGCGTGAAATAACTATGTTACTACCTAGAACTCGGGGAAAAGTATTATTCACTTCAAAAAGTTGGTTGAAATTATCAATATATTTGTCATAATATGAAAAAAATAAATTTTAAAAGGAATAAGGCCTCTGGGCCGTTGACGAGCCCGGCATCAAAGTGTAGCGTAATTAAGGAACGATTCACGGAACTCCCGAATTACTGTCAACAAACTGACGAGGACTTATTCCTTTTAATATTACATTACTGCAGACGCCGGGAAAGAAGGGCTAAGTCTGTACCTATAGACGATCGACCGTAGGGAGGCCGGATAGTGATACGAAGTCACCAAGTCCTTGTCACGGCTAAGGCATGTATGTATAGTGCTTTTCTCAAACATATGCAATGAAATAAAAGAATACACCACAAAAAAAAATATAATTCAGCTGTTTAGCCTGTTCACAACACAGACGCAATCTTAAAAAAAAAAAACAGAATTTTTTAAATTCTCTCGAGTTGTTCCGCCCGAAACGTGATACTTTGAAGCCTGTTATAACGCACGTTATGGCGACATTTCATTGCGTGTTTGAGAAAAAATATTTTTTAAATATTATGACAAATATACCTATTGATAATTTCAACCAGCTTTTTGAAGTGACTAATACTATTCCCCGAGTTCTAGATAGTGTACAGACGAAAATAAGTTGAAAAAGAAAACAGTTTTCTGCGTGAATATTGTCGAGTAGTTTTTGAAACAAAAATTATCAATGAAAAATTCAAAATGTAGGTTTCAAATATATACCAATGAATCGCAATAGCCCTGTTCTAAGTAGTTACATTGATAATATGTTAAGAAACACGTTTGATCATAGAGAAAAATGTCTAAAACAATCAGCATTTTTGAACGGATAAGGAGCCTCACATGCCAGATAGGGTGTGCTCTCGTTACTATTTTTCATGCCCTTGAGGAATTCGTTAATTTTCTGCCACAACGTTACCTACATCACCATCATTCATAACGCCACAAAAAATAAATACGGCCGTCACGAACCAATTACTTGGAACAAAATTCCCGAGGAAAATCAGAAGTAAATAAACACTAGAGAGAAAATAGAAAGAAATCCTACAAACCTTTGATGTCTACGGCCTTTTCAATACCTTTGAAGGAAGTACCTTCTGAAATATATCGTATAAACTGAAGATACAATTAGATTATTTGGAAAAATGTTCCGAGGTCTAAAGCTCGTGTGTATTTCATGAACATTTGACTTGGGTCTCTTTGAGACAAGAGTGAATAGGCTGTTACTAAACCAGCGACCTTCATGTTAAGCCCCGTAGTCACTTAGATACCATCAGGTGTTACAGAGGTCAATCGCTGGGCAGTTTATGAAAAAAAAAAAAACAGCCCCTAGTTGTGAAATATACTAGATATCTTATTTCGTTTCATTAATTTTAAAGTGGAAACACCACAATCTTTATGGAACCCTTCAAGCGTTGTTGTATACTCGAGTGGTTGAGAATTTGGATCGGCAATCCAGAGGTACCGGGTGCGACTCCCGGCCTTTTTACCAGGTTTCGAATTTAAATTATTTGGTCTTTTTTAGGGTTCCGTACCCAAAGGGTAAAAACGGGACCCTATTACTGAGACTTCGCTGTCCGTCCGTCCGTCCGTCCGTCCTTCCGTCCGTCCGTCCGTCCGTCCGTCCGTCCGTCTGTCACCAGGCTATATCTCAACAACGGTGATAGCTAGACAGTTGAAATTTTCACAGATGATGTATTTCTATTGCCGCTATAACAACAAATACTAAAAATAAAATAAAATAAATATTTAAGGGGGGCTCCCATACAACAAACTTGTTATAGATTATATATATGTATAGGTACGGAACCCTTCATGCGCGAGTCGGGCTCGCACTTGCCCAATTTTTTTGTTATGGTGATCTTGTATTGTTAAGGTATTGAAGTGCGGTACCCAAATGAAGCAAACTTACTCGAACACGACGCGAAACAAGACATACCTGAAACAGAAAAATATACTAATAAAATATCATTTTTAGGGTTCCGTACCCAAAGGGTAAAAACGGGACCCTATTACTGAGACTTCGCTGTCCGTCCGTCCGTCCGTCTGTCACCAGGCTGTATCTCAAGAACGGTGATAGCTAGACTGTTGAAATTTTTACAGATGATGTATTTCTATTGCCGCTATAACAACAAATACTAAAAATTAAATAAAATTAATATTTAAGGGGGGCTCCCACACAACAAACGGGTTGGTTGCGTTAACTTTGCACCTCATTTGTGTGGGGCACTATACATACCAGGTGCAAACTTAACTTAACCACTTAAGGATGAAAAGTGTTTGTACGGAACCCTCGGTGCGCGAGTCCGACTCGCACTTGCCCAATTTTTTTATATGTTACATACTTAAGCTATCAAACTCACACTTAAATTATTATAAACTAGCGACCCGCCCCGGCTTCGCACGGGTGCAATGCTGATAAATTATGCATGTATTATACATATAAACCTTCCTCTTGACTCTATCTATTTAAAAAACCGCATCAAAATCCGTTGCGTAGTTTTAAAGATTTAAGCATACAAAGGGACATAGGGACAGAGAAAGCGACTTTGTTTTTAACCGACTTCAAAAAAAGGAGGAGGTTCTCTATTCGAACTAATTTTTTTTTTTTTTTTTGTATGTTTGTTACTCGATATCTCCGAGAACCGTGAACCGATTTTCAATTTTTTTTTTTATCGAAAGGGTATAACTCCGAGTTGGTCCCGTTGGCACTAAGTCGGGATCTGATGATGGAATCTTGGAGAAATCGAGGGAACTCTTCAAATGTTATAGGGACATGTACGGCGCTTTCGGTAATTTATTGATAGAGTCAAGAATTTACATTCAGTAAATAGGATTTGGTGTAAGGAAACTGATGATGAACACCACAGATCTAGTTTTTTAGTTTTACTGAAGTCGGTTCTTTTTTTTGTTAAAAATTATAGTTATATACTATGTAGTGATTAATAGTAATTCAAAAGGCGGTACCTACTCCTGGACACGGCGCGCGTCGTCAAGAGGTTCCTCTCTCTGCAGCCCTAACCATCGGTAGCCGTGGGTCCTGCCCCGCTGCCGGCGGCAACCTTAGGTTAAGTTTTTTAGAATGTGTTTATATTTGCAATATATTTTTATATTATACTCTTTATATACATTTATTGTAAAAAAGAAACCTAAGAAACTTGAATAAATGAGTGAATAATAATGAAAAAATCTAGGCTTGCTTAAAGTCAGTTGTCATACATTTTACCCAGGTCTGTGTGTAATCAAATCTTGAAAGTTGAAGAGTTTAAAGACTCACTTCCAGTTTTCCAACTCAGCAGATTTCTTGTATGCTCGAGTAAATTAGATGGTAATGCAATATTATTATGTGACTTAAAAATCTAGAGCGCAACTGCATCGAGTTTTGACGGGCTATTGACATTTGAGTTGACGAGTACAGTCGTCAAAAAAGACAATCAGTTTTTTTTGTCCTGAAATCATGACTACCCCTCTCCATAGAAAAATGATTTTCAATACAGATTTTTATAATAGTGTAGAATTTAACGTCCAAAGCGTGAAATAAACCGCACCAACCAACCAGCACGAGGCGGAAGGGCCAAGCTTGTTAGCTTGTTAGTTTATAATCAGTCGAGTAAACACGCTATCCCTCAATTAGCATCAACTGTGTAATCACGGCTAATTTTGTCAACTTTTATTGTGGCTGTAAACGAATAGCTTATACCATCAAACATAAATGTGCAAAAATGCCAAGTTTGTGAACGGTCGCTAAATAAGGGAGATGCCATGAACTCGGTCTTAGCGGCGAGCAGCGCGGCGCGATACGTGTGTCTCGCTCAGTCGGTATGGTGCCGCGCTCGGATCTCTCGCTCAACCGCTCACCGCGCCGCTGGTCACGCAGTCATGGCAAGCGAAGGTCCTTTTTCAAGCGAAACTCAAGGAGACAGTCAGCGATTATCTGAATAATTCTAATAAATAAACTCGTTAAAATAATTAAAATAGCTGATATCGGAGTTTTGCTACATCCCGTACGAAGAGAAATCGTATTTATATTAGAGACGGATGTTTTAACGCTAGAGAAATAATCACGGATTTAAACACGTAGGCAATATTTCTTGGGAACGGGGCGTGCAAGGTTAGATTGAACTCGTGCGCTACTTCTCTTTATCGGACGATGAATGCATTGCGAGTGTTTTGCTTTTGATCTCAACTTGATATTCTAACAGACGCGGTTGGCGCAGTTTGTAGTGCACCTGCCTAATGAGCCGGCGGTCCTGGGTTCCAATCCCGACCGGGGCAAATATTTGTGTGATGAACTCGAATCTGTAACTATACCTACTCTAAACTCCTGGATAATGCCCGCAACTTCGTCGGCGTATTTTTGTTTCTTTACCGTAGACGGACAAAACGTATTCTATAACCATATTTGGATGTCCAGCTATCCCTGTATCAAAATTGATTAAATTTTGTCCAGCCATTTCGGCGTGATGCGAGGACAAAGGACATTATGAAAACAGATGGCGCCAGGTGGGCACGGCGCCGCGCGCCCATGCAAATCAAATGACGAACCTGCATCACGCTATTAAGATTTTTCCTGAAATCATGACCACTCTCCATTGAAAAATGTTTTCAATTCAAATCTAGAATTGTATAGTACAGATGTATATCGTCGTCTACCCATAGGACAAGCTTTACTTAGTCTGGGACTAGGTCGATGTGCTAACTAACCTAAACTAGACGGGTTCACGCGCCCGTAGCCATCACGCTATGCGCCAGCAGTCCACACACCCGCGCTAACGCCGACTTCCACTTTTTTCGAACTACTTGACACGCGTTCATTGCCTCTTGCAGTGGCATATCTAACTAGATACTACTCGTGCTTTAAATAACTTTCTTTAGACTTCCTACTTAAAATAACTAATTCAAAGGAGTGTGTAAATATACCTCTATCCATATCTACGTACTCGTTTAGTGCTTTAAATATTTTTTAGACTTCCTTCTTAAATTAACGAATTCAAGCGACTGTGTAAAGATACCTCTCTGTTGGCCTACCACACCTCAGTCTCAGGTGGCGTGAAACGAAACTAACCAAGATTTACGGCATCATTTAACCTGTATTGAGATATACTGAGGGAGAGCTTCCGAATGGCATTGAATTAAAAGATTTGCAGTAAGTCACGAGGACAAGGAGACAACGGGTGTGAAAATAGATTCGCCGCGAAGTGTATTCTCGAATAAGCTTTCTCCCGCTGCTTTGCTCACACGCACATTTTGAGACACGTGACAGTTATATTCTGAGATGGTATGTCTTGCTTGTCTTGTTTAGTGGTTAACTAGCGACCCGCCCCGGCTTCGCACGGGTGCAATGCTGACAAATTATGCATGTATCATACATATAAACCTTCCTCTTGAATCACTTGTATCTATTAAAAAAAACGCATTAAAATCCGTTGTGTAGTTTAAAGATCATAGGGACAGACAGACAGCAGGAAGAAACTTTGTTTTATACTATGTAGTGATGCAGTTTCATACATTTACTGCTAAACTCAAGTAGGGATTGTATGAACACGCAATAACCACTAATCCATGTGTATCTTTCGGCTTTCTTCTGAACAGCGGTCTCCTCTTAGAAAATGCCGGTAGATTCACAATTTGACTTGTAAAAGTGCCCTTACTGAATCAATTATTTGGTTTAATTTTCGTGTTGTAAGTTACTCTCGAGTGGAGACCTCGGACAAGCAAGCGCAGCGTAGGACGTCCACCTACAAGATGGACAGATGACCTTATAAAGGTCGCCGGAAAGCGCTGGATGCAGGTCGCTTCCAACCGGTATATATGGAAGTCCAAAGGGGAGGCCTATGTTCAGCAGTGGACGTCCTATGGCTGAGATGATGATGATGATGATGAAGTTCAACCACGCAAGGCGTGTCTCGGAATCGTCAGAGGTCATTAAATATTTTTTATTGAAATTAGAGGAAATCGTGGAAAGTAGAGAGAATATCTCAACTTATATCTATGGATGTAAATTGCTTGTTGCGGAGAATTGCCACCTGTCGTTCCGGCGATCCTTGGAGGAGGCCTGTGTCCAGTACTTTAATAGGTAGTCTTAAAGTGTAAATCATGTGGCCGAATGTTTACATTTGCTATATTCGCGTTATTCTTTGCGGAACATCAAACAACTGGACAGTTGGAGGCGAGCCCACTCTAGTCCTTACCCCAGGCAGCTATTTTAATTCATGAACTCTTTGATAACTCGCACTTTACTATCTCATGTGCGTCCGCCATTTCCCAGTGGAAAAGTAATTTGCGGATTTTGGTAAGCGTGCCAAAGTTTGTAATTTCATCTTTTTATCATTAATCTTCCACTTTTTTTTATAACGGCATAACATAGTGGCTCCACTTCGCCTGATGGTAAGCAAAAAGAGGAGCCCAAGTCACAATGGCAACTGACGACTAAAGAGACAGAATGAGATACCTAAACCAATGTGCGTAGTACATAGAGATGTCCTTATAAACAATATATGTACTTGCATCTATAATTTTTTTTTTTTTTGATGTCATAAGGGGCAAACGAGCAAACGAATCGCCTGATGGAAAGCGATTACCGTCGCCCATAGACACCTGCAACACCAGAGGAGTCACAAGTGCGTTGCCGGCTTTTCAGGTGGGAATACGCTCTTTTCTTGAAGGTTTGAAGGTCGTATCGGTCCGATAATTAGGCACTGGTCCCACCAAGGGCGAGGAAGCGAATAACTATCGACTATTTTCTCGCTCATGAAACGAAAAAAAGATATAACCCTCGTGTCGGTAAAAGAGACAGATACATTAATAGTTGATAGCTGGCTATTCACACTGAAGGTTACTGTAATAGAATTTTTTATATTAAACCATTGATACAAAGATCAAACCACAAAGAAAAAGTGAAATGCGTAACCTGGTGGTAGAGACCGGGAATAGAACCCGGTACCTCTGGATTACCGGTCCAGCGTGGTAATCCAGAAGTACAGTAGGTTATATTTATTTATTAAAAGTACAGTTTTTATTGCCATTAATTACAATATTTCCGACCCGCTGGTAAAAGCTCATTATTACATAAACTCAGCAACACTGCACAGATACTAGATATTTTTACATCGTGCACTATTTTCACTTGTTTTCCTAAAAATCTTACTCGACACACTTGGCACGCGTAGATGACATTGATTATATTATAGTATCGGTGGAAGCACGAAACAGCTCTTAAGTGACCTTGACATAATAAGACTACCTTTGAAGTGTTTAGGCCATGGCTCAGATTTGCACTCTAAAAAATGAAGGCCAACTAAGAGGAGTTTTCTCTTAGTTGACGCTAAGTTAATTACAACGATTACGATCTTATATAAATCAAATAAAGCTGATCACTTAAAACAATAAGTGTATCTGTGATTAAACTAATAAAGTAGGTATATTATTCATCCTAACAATTGTATACGTTGCATCTACCATTAACGTGTTGGCATAATTACGTAACGTAGGTTGATTTAATTCTTAACAAGTTCATTAAAACAGATAAGTATCTTAATAGTCATGAACATTTTCGTAGTTTATTTGATTATTTTGTCTTTGTTGATTTACATAAGATTTGGTATTTTAATCAACTAAACATATAATATTTAAAACAACGAAGATAAAACATTCAATCCCATTATGATCGAGTTATTGTATTTAATCACGAAACTAATATTCCATTCTACTAAGATTTCAATGTTAAATCGACTGTCATATTAGTTAAATTAAATAATCGATTAATCCGAACAATCAAGAGAAAGGTAGTGGGAGCGCCAGTACTGTACACCCGTTCCCCGCCCGCGCCCTTCTCGCTCTCGCACCGCTTGCGACTTTGTGATTGTGACGGAGCAGAGCAGCGCAGCGCACGGCGTTACCTAAGCTCCTCAGTCAGTTGCATTGCGTCTCGTTTATAACCAACGGTCACGGTCACAGGCGGTCTGTAGAGAAAAGAAATCTAGCTACCGTTAATTTTATCACACCGAACGTCACAGTTAATTATAATTATCGGCTTCTTAATAACGTTTTTCTCTCATCTGTGAAGTTAGTGGCGTGGCGAAACATAACCTCATTTAAGAACCTACATGTGCAGCCATGGACGAAGTAACAGAATTATTGAAGACATGGGAGTTAGATTACTTAATACCAGAATTCACCAGTGAGTACATTATATCTCATTATTTGTTTTTGTTTGTTTGGTTGGAGTGTCTTGTTAGTAGAGGTTTTTTAAGACGAGTTGCTTTGAGGCGAGGGCCTGGCCGCCGCCGCCGGCCCTATCACGTCATGATAGCGTTAGCATCTATGCTATTCGTCGCAAAACAATCCTTAATACATAGTTCCATGTCCATGTTCTTTGTGGGCGCAGGCTCGTACTGTTACACATGTTATAAGTACCTAGTTTGTTGCCCGCTTTTACGAATTGTAATAATTATTTTCAGAACAACAAATAACATTACAATCATTAGCTGTTCTGTCAAATGAAGATATAAAAGAACTGGTTCCTTTAACAGGCCCTAGGAGCCTTTTTATGCGATGTTGGAAGTCATGGCAGGCGGAGTTTTCTTCTGTTAATACCTCCGTAAATACCAGATATATTATACTTATAGTTATTCATTACAATGTAGAAAAAATTGCTAGCTGTTACAAATAAGGGTAATTTAAGAGAAAATAACAGAACTACTGGATTTTTTTCCCAGTAGTTTTTTTTCTAAGTAGTGGGAATAACCCAGAGGTCACACTTTTTGCTTTATTGAGGAAAGGAAGCATAATGTACAGTCGCCATCAGATCATCGCAGCATATAAGGCGTTCATAAATATGTGAACATGTACTGTAACGCCCAGTCAATAAGAGTCGTGTTCAGATATTTATGAATACCTTACATGCTACGATATATCTGATGGCGACTGTACAACATATACCGGGTGATCAATCCAAATGGGTCAGTAGGGAGAAGTCGCAAACTATAAGAGATAGGGTTTGTTCTTAGGAACCATGGTGACGATTTTAAATTTAATAAAAACTGCATTATCTAACCCGCTAAGCTAAGCATAACCCGTACAAAACCGCTGAAAGAATGTTATAATAGAGACTTTTTAACCAAATTCAATTCCCCGTTATGTATGACATTTATAAAAAAAAATGCAGTTTCTTTTAAATCTGAAATCGACACCATGGTTCCTAAGAACACATATCTCGTATAGTTTTCGTTTTCTCCCTACTGACTCATTTGGATTGATCACCCTGTATATATAATTTTGTAGTTTAGTATGTTTGAATGTAACTCTGTGATATTAATTGCATCATTTATTTATAGACTCTGATGGATTTATCGGTGTTTGACTCCATCAATACGGACCTAATAGTTATTGAAGAACGGGATCAGGAAGATGAAAAGTTGGCTTCGGCTAAGGAAAACGTGTACATTGCACATGCTAAGACTGCAGGGCCCAGTTCTCAGTGCAGGGTAAGCTATTATGTATAATTTGCGTTTGTTTTCATAATATTGATTGTTATAGGATATACAACATAATTGTAATAATTAACCATGATTGTACATTACACTCATGTATGTTAACATACATTCAACTTCATTGTTTCTATATATATTAATAACATTTTATCTTTTGCTACATCCCAAGGGGTTTAATGTATAGTATGTTGAATGCAAACAAAGAAAAAATAAATTGCACAAAACATTACAGGAATATCACAACTTAAATTAATATTACAAAGGCAGTCGTTTCGTAGAGAGGGATTTCTTCCCATCAACTTTTAAGTATTACATACACTTGACTATCATAACAATATTTTTGATGTCACTGCATTGTCAGTCAAGTTACCATACAGTATAATATGAGTGTAAAGGCTATTACTATTCAACCAATTTATTTATCATTGTAGAGTATATTGTACTACAATCTTTTTTTTATTATTTGTTATTGTGGCAATCAGTAGCCCAAATTCAAAAACTTTATTTAAAATCTAAATAAATTTTCAGATTTTGGAAAATCTTTTGAAAGAGTCCCTCGATTCAGCATCGCTCCTTGCATTTAAAGGTAAATGCCTTGTTGGGGACAGCGCTCGAAATTTGTTGGCTGCTGTGATTGCGAAGGCAATCCTTACTGCAAGTAAAGGTTCAGCTATCACAGGTGCAATTTATTACAAATGGGCCAATAGTATTAAAGAGCTTTTCCCTAGTGAAAGAAGTACAACATACTATATCCCAGCTTGCACGACTGCTAATGGCATTGTACTGCAAGCTAGAGGCAAACTTGTACACCAGGTGTTAAATAAGCGAAGACGCTTACAAAGTTTAGGTGCTCTACCTAAGGGAAAAGGGAAACGGAACGTAGAAGATAGTCCAACGTGCTCAACCATTCCATCTCCGAGGCCTTTGCCTGGTTTATTCTCATGTGACGAAGAAAATGAGGACAACATTGACGACGATATGCAATGGCTCGAAAATTCTTCTGATCCTTGGCATTTAGTTGAAGAGAAATGGGAGAGAACTTTAAAAGCAAGAACGCGCACTTTATACGACGCTGGTGGTAAAAGTATTGAGAGCTACTTTGAAAAATACCCAGCACTAAAAAAGCCACGAGGATATTCTTTGGTAAATATATTAACTAGCTATTCACTTTTACTTCATAATAATTATAATACTGAATATTAGGTACATATCACACAGCGCCTTCTAGTCCCAAACTAAGAGCCGCTGGCGACCGCGCGCCGTCTGTCCCGACCCTTCTAGAATACAGAGAATTGGTGGGCTGTTGCGGCGGCGGGCCGGGGCGAGCAGCGCGAGGGCGGCCGCCCGCAGCGACGCGAGCAGCTGCGCGGCGCCCCGAAACGGCCGCGCGGCTCCGCTAGTTTCGCCGCCGCCAAGAAACGCGGCGTCGCGCGGCCGCTCGCGTCGCTGCGGGCAGCATCTGTTCGAGGTATTCAAGTGATACTGGTCTTTTTATTAAATATGTACATGCCCTAGGGCCGATTCACACCGGAATGGCAGCGGCCGGAAGCGACGCGGCGAGCACTCACTGTGAAATAATTTTAAACTTTATGTATTTTAAAAAGACCAGTATCACTGGAATATCTCGAACACCTCGACGCGAGCGGCTGCGCGACGCCGCGTTTCTTGGCGGCGGCGAAACTAGTGGCGCTGTGACAGTCTCTTCTTTATTGAGGAAAGGGAGCCCCGAGCGACCGCACGACGCGACGCCGCGTTTCTTGGCGGTGGCGAAACTAATGGCACCGCGCGGCCACTGGGGGCGCCGCGCGGCTGTTCGCGTTGCCGGTTCTCTGTATTCTAGAAGGGTCGGTGGGGGGCGCGGTCGCCAGCGGCCGCCGGCGCGGCGGCGACGAGAACCCGCCGCTGCCCTTCTGGTGTGAATCGGCCCTTAGAAGATAATTCAAACGTACCCCACTATATGTATTTTATTTGAATCACTACAAAAGGTGATCTATACAATAATGGGTTATTTTTGGCTTTTCAGTTTTTTTTTAAGTCTGTTCTTTTTAGGGTTCCAAAGGGTAAAAACGGGACCCTATTACTGAGACTTCGCTGTCCGTCCGTCCGTCCGTCTGTCACCAGACTGTATCTCAAGAACGGTGATAGCTAGACAGTTGAAATGTTCACAGATGATGTATTTGTATTGCCGCTATAAAAACAAATACTAAAAATAAAATAAATATTTAAGGGGGGCTCCCATACAACAAACGGGATTGGTTGCGTTAACTTTGCACCTCATTTGTATGGAGCGCTATACATACCAGGTTCAAACTTAACTCAACCACTTAAGGATGGAAAGTGTTTGTACGGAACCCTCGATGCGCGAGTCCGACTCGCAATTTTTGTTATTTATTTGTATACAGACAATACATAGGGAACACCCAGACCACAAATTAATAAAAATAGTTGTCTTGTGTCCATGCACAGAAAATATTTGTCTTGTGCGGGAATCGAACCCGCTACCTTATGCATCAGTTGGCAAGTGCACTACAAACTGATCCATTGTCTTTCTCTTTTTAATCTCTCGCTTTATTGTTCACAACATATGTACAGAATCCAGCACTCACTTTATGCCTTATTTTCCACCTGGCTTGTATAACTGCATTAACTGACCACTGTTGCATAGTCAATAATTGGCTATGGTACTTATTTTATATGCTGTACTGATGCTCTTGCTCTCATTTTCTTTACTTTTTGCTATTTATTGTATGTTTTATCATTCCAGCTACATAAAGACTTCAATGCTGCGCATGGGATTTATAAAGACAATTTATTTATCAATTTTCCATTAATGAAGATGAAACTTCAGGAACTACTGAAAAACAAAAAGTCAACTGATCCATTCCTCCACGAACTGATCGCACTTACCAATTGTAAGTATACGAAAAAAAATTATAATATTTTTTTTCAGTTGTATACTTTACATAATAGACTTGAGTACGTCCAGATTTTACCTCAAATATCAAAGGTCAAACCATAGATGTTATATGTATGATATCAGCAGATCTCAATTGACAGTTTACCTGTAAAAATTTAGATCAATAATTTGTAAGGTGTTGTTAAAACTTAGGTAACTTCTAGATAACCAGCCGCATTTTTTTTAGCGTCTAATGAGGAAACTACGAATATAGCCGGATTTCTCACCATTCCACTGTTGCTGAACACTGCGGCAGTCCGCCAGAAGAAGAAGCGAGGTTTGGGTGCAAGTTGGAAGCCCAGCAAAGTGGAAGTAAGGGAAGGTTTCATAAAACATGTCAGGTCCAGTGCAGAAATTAGCCAGACAATCGAACTTCGAGTAACCGCACTACAAAAAATAGGATTGCCATCCCAGCCATACATTATGGTAGTGGGTGAGTCTCTTGAAAAAATCGATACGTTTTTAATTGTTGCCAACAGATTGGTAATGTATGAAAGACAGTCTATTATGCACGCAATTGATACATGCTACAAAGTAATATGGGCTTTAAATGCGGAGTACTCGATTGACACATACCCTGTATGGTATTTTATACAAAAAGGCATTTATAAAATGTCATCCGAATTTGACAAAGGGTCGACTGCTACAGAATCCCTTCTCACCGATTGCAATGTATGACTACCTATCTAGGTACCTGCCTATATTTACAAAATTAACTTACAACCTATTTTTATACTGATTCATTTCAATTGCGACGCAAACGTCTTTTGCTTCGTCGTCTTATTTTCAGTGTCCCAGTACTTATTGCAAATGCTACGTATTTATTTGGCGAACTTCAGTAACAATGTTGACTTGTTTTATATGTTACAAAGAATTTTCAGATACCAAACATCTTAGATTACATTTTCAATTAATACACACTCTTAAGGAACTTAGTGTGTACAAATGTGTACAAGGTAACTGTAATCGGCCATTCCAATTATTTAATTCGTTTAGGAGACATATTTTGCGGGAACATTCTTCAGAAAATTCATGTGAACCAAATGTTGTAGAACAACCTGATAATGCAGAGACGGAAGTTTTAAGCCCATCGTCACCTACTCATGATGTAATTTGTCAAGCACAATACTTTCCACAATCTTCAGCTAATTCAGAAGCTGTTGAAAAAGCACTGTCTATTTTTATAGCCAGTTTGTACGCCAATCAATCACTTCCACGAAATATTGTTCAAAAAATAATTGACGGCTTTCAGAAATTCGTTACAGAGACTTTACTTTTTGCGATGAAGCAACGCCTTGAAAATTTATCTGCAGACAATATTATTTCACCTACTAATCTTAATACAGTTTTAAACTCCATTGAACCAATACTGACAACTTCTTGGAGTCGTTTCGATACTGAACATAAGCGAATAAATTACTTCCTTCAAAATCAAACTTACATAAAACCAGAATCAATAGTTATTGGTGAGAGATTAGAAAAAGTTAAAAGAATTGGTGTCAACCGCCTTGTACCAATCACTTGTGTAGAACATTTCATTCCACTTCGTAAAGTTTTGAAATCCTTCTTTTCACTTGAAAATATATTAACTGACACTCTTAATTACATGAACCGTTTAACCTGTGACGGTGACATAAATGTAGCTATAGAAAATTTTATACAGGGATCATTTTGGCGAAATAGAATAAAAATTAATAGAGGCAAAATAGTAATTCCAATTTTTATTTTTTTCGACGATTATGAAACCGGAAATGCTTTAGGATCTAGATCAGGGCAACACAAATTGGGAGCTGTTTATGCCTCTATTCCTTGCCTACCACCATGTCGATTATCTGCCCTTAGCAACATATTCCTGGTTCTGCTTTTTCATTCTTCGGATAGAGTTAAATTCGGGAACAAAATTATTTTTCGCAGTGTGATAAATGAACTAAATTACCTTAGTGAACATGGCTTAGAATTTGATTTGCCTAATTTTACCGGTTTTATCTATTTTGAACTGGGCTTAATCTTGGGCGATAATCTAGGAATTCATTCCATAACCGGTTTTCTGGAGAGTTTTTCCGCAAATTTCCCGTGCAGGATTTGCAAAGTAAGAAAAGATGTTTTAAAAACGCAATGTTATGAAAACAAAGATTTATTACGTACTTTTGCACAATATGAATCAGATCTACTACTTAACAATCCATCAATAACTGGTATTAAAGAAAAGTGCATTTGGCTTGATGTCAAACATTTTGATTTATTCAACCAAGTAGGCGTTGATTGCATGCATGATATATTAGAAGGCGTTGCGAAATACGTCATGCAATTTATTTTGATTCAATATATAAGACGATTGAAATTATTTTCCTTGAGTCTGCTTAACGACCGAATCCATTCTTTTGCATATGGACCTGATTTTAGGAACCAACCTTGCACTCTGTCAATGGAACATTTACTTCATGGTAATGTACGGATGTCAGCGTCAGAAATGCTAACATTTTTAAGATATTTTGGGTTATTGGTCGGAGAGTTTGTACCTAGGAGTGACGAAACGTGGGAATTATATAGGAAATTAAGAGAGCTCTTGGAACTAGGTTTATCTACTGCGTTTGCAAAAGGGACTGAAGAAAAGTTACAAACGACAGTAGCAGAGTTAAATTTGCTGTACATGTCACTGACCAAAGATTGTTTAAAACCAAAGTTCCATCATTTAATTCACTATCATTCTGCGTTAGAGAAATACGGCCCTATTGTATTTTTATGGAGTATGCGATTCGAAGCAAAGCATAGGACGTCTAAAATGGCCGCAAATACTTCGTTTAATAAAAAAAATGTTACATTGACTTTAAGTACAAAACATCAACTACACATGAACGAAATTTTTTTGAAAGGTAAATTAGAAGACGTACTCCGCATAGGTGTTGCTACAGATACCACTTCAAGTGAAAAACAATTCCTTTACTCCAGTTTGGAGTTATGTCAAAATAAGTCCTTAGTTAAAGTTTCTTGGGCAACTGTTACTTCAACTCGTTACGTACCCGGTACTATATTGGTTTATAGTACCAGTTCCGACGATTTGCTGCCTGTATTTTTTAAAGTACAAAACGTTTATTTATATGAATCTCAAAATCTCATTTTTATTGGAAATATTTTACAAACATTAGAGTTTGATAACCACTTCTGTTGTTATCAGGTTATGGAACCAAACACTGCACAGAGAGTTATCAAATTCTACAATTCTTTAGTATCACCAATACCGTGTAATATTAATGTTTTAAGCAATAGCAAAAAATATGTCACGTTGCGCTGTACTATTTAAAATGTATGTTGTACACATTATCCTATATTCAATATTTATTGTGTAGGTTACCCTGTAATAATCAATATTGTGAAAACAAACGAAAATGATATATCATAGCTTACCCTGCACTGAGGACTGGGCCCTGCAGTCTTAAAATGTGTATTGTGCACAATTTCCTTTCCCCAAGATTTTTTTTTAATTTTCCTGTATCTTGAATGACTATTGAGTGCGCGTTTATGGAGTCAAACAAGGATAAATCCATCAGAGTTTACAAATGAATGATGTAATACTAAACTACAAAATTAGAATATATGCAGGGTGATCAATCCAAATGGGTCAGTAGGGAGAAAACAAAAACTATAAGAGATAGGGAATGTGTCAGTGTGAAATATGAACCATGGTGTCGATTTCAGATTTAAAAGCAACTGCATTTTTTTTTTATAAATGTTTAATTTGGTTAAAAATTCTGGTAAGAAATTTAATTTGGTTAAAAATTCTGTAAGTAATTGCATGTCGTATTGTAACATTCTTTCAGCGGTTTTGTATGGGTTATGTATGAGCTTTAGATAAAATAATGCAGTTTTTATTAAATTTAAAATCGTCACCATGGTTCCTAAGAACAAACCCTATCTCTTATAGTTTGTGACTTCTCCCTACTGACCCATTTGGATTGATCACCCGGTATATGCTGTACATTTTGTTCCATTCCTCAATAAAGAAGGAAGTGTCACCTGTTTGGGCTATTCCCACTACTTGGCCACCAAGTTGTTACCTGTGGTAACTACTGAGAAAAAAAACCCAGTAGTTCTATTATTTTCTAATTCATTTCCCTTTTTGTAACATTCAGCTATTTTTTCTACTTTGTAATGATAAACTAGAGGTATAATGTATGTGCTATTATTTACGGAGGTATTAACAGACGAAAACTCTGCCTTCCATGTCTTCCAACATCTCATAGATAGGGACCTAGGGCCTGTTAACCTATTGACCGCCAAGCGGTCTAGCAATTTACCGTGCCACTGACGCCAGAGTAAAAAAAAAAGATGTGCCCCAAAATCAACAGGGATTGAAAAATACTTGTAGCGGTTAGAATTACAAAGTTTTTGATCATTGAAATTTGGACGGCTGTGGCCGACGTGGCGTCAGGGGCACGATTTTTTGTTGACGGCCACAGCCGACTGTGGCGGTCAAAAGGTTAAAGGAATCATTATTTTACGTCCACATTGGTCAAAATAGCTAAGAAAGACTGTAATGTTACTTCTCTCTTAGTTTATTTGCTTGGAAGAGTTATTGTGGTCCGACTCTAGGTCCACCCGCCAACCTGACGCCAGGTTGGCGGGTGGACCTTGCGGGCGGGCGGGACCTTGTTTTGAGCCTAGCTCGTTTTAGGGATATATATACTGATTTATAGTAAATTTTTATGATTTCATAGGTCCAGACGCCAGGATGAAACCTATGAAATCTTGTATTATGTCCAGGGGGCATATGATGGTTGCGTTTATCACGTGATAAATAAGTGACAAAACATTTGTCACTCACACTCGCATCGAGTGTCAAAACGTGGCGGATGCTTTGTCACTTATTTATTGCGTGATAAATGCAACCATGATAGGCCCGCAGCAAAATGTATGTAGTTACATGTTACCTTCTGTGTACCTCAGTGTACCCTCATTAAAAATCGGTGTACAATTCCCTAAAACGAGATATTTCAAAAATAAAGTCCACTAAAGTAGACCTATTATTGAACGTAACTTTTTTTTGGAAGAAGTACAGCTATTTTTGTTTAAGATTATTTATATGTGATATTTCTTGTAATGAGGCTTTTATCAACCGAGAACTCTTTAAGTTACAATTTAAGAGTTCTGGAGTGACTAAAGCTTTTTAAAAATTAAGTAACACAAAATTCCATCTATAAGTATAAATTTTTATTATTAAAATTAAGTCAGATGATTTGAGAGTTTCTCAGTGACACTAGGTTTTTAAATGTTAATTATAAGTTCTTATGTAAAGAAAGTTCAATTTTTCGATGCCAAACGTTTACCTACTTATAAATGTTTAAGTGAATAAATAACATCTTGTTATTAATGTTTTTGTTTTATTTATTAAAACTATATTAACATACTAACCTGCTTAAAATAATAGCAACAACTATTGTTGTTATATTTTATTAGCTACTTACTCGTTTAACTTTGATAAATTTCCTTTGTCCTAGTTGTATACGCGCGGCGCCGTGCCGAATAATGCTGGTCCTGTTGCTCATATTATACTCACGACATACATTTATTTCAGATCTTTTTGAGGATCGACCTAAACCGGTTTAACTTCACAAACACCCTCCCGTGTTTGTGTAGCTAAACTGGTATAGGGCGATCGCCAAAAAGCTAGATCTGAAAGAAATGTCTTAGTAAATGAGACAAATTAAGGCATAGTACTATTGAACAAGAACGGTATTGCACTGGATAAGCTACATAGTTGAAATTATTAAACAATTTAATTCAAATTGACCAATATCTTAGTTCAGCCTAATATGGTGCACAAGTCGATGAAATCATGTTCTTAGTTTAACTTATTTGGATCAAATAGTTAATACAGTAATTATTCATGTTAATATTGATCTACATCTTAGTTGAAATGATAAAACAATTAAATTAAAATTGACCAATATCTTAGTTCAGCCTAATATAGTGCATAAGTTGATTTAATCATGTTCTTAGTTGAACTGTTTTGGGTCAAATAGTTAATGCAGTAATTCTTCATGTTAATATTGATCTCCATCTTAGTTGAAATGATTAAACAAATAAAGTCAAATTGACCAATAGCTTAGTTCAGCTTAATATGGTGCATAAGTCGATGTAATCATGTTCTTAGTTGAACTTATTTGGGTCAAATAGTTAATACAGTAATTCTTCATGTTAATATTGATCTACATCTTAGTTGAATTGACTTGTTTGTATTAGTTGGTACAATTACGTATCATGATAATAATGATCAAACGCTTAGTTCATCTGGCTAGGATCAATTAGTTAGCATAATTATTTTTCATGCTAATATTGAACAAGATGTTAATTGGTTCAGTTACATAGCAATAGTAAGAGCTAACAGTATTCCCTTATTTGATGTGTCTAAGTCCTTGTTAGGCTCGTATGGAATCATGATGCTTGATTATGACTATCAAGATATTGATAGGGCCAACCAAATTTTTTTTAGAGTGTGCGGAAATTACAAATATATAGATAAATATTAAGGGATAATCTTACACAAATCGACCTAGTCCCAAACTAAGCAAGGCTTGTACTATGGGTACTAGACGACGATATACAATGTACATAATAAATAAATAACATATATTCGTATAGGATAACATCCATGACCCAAGCACAAATATTCGAGTGCGATTCTTGTCGCGCGACATAGCGCTACCCGTCACTCTCTAACATTACTGCACAGAAAGAGACGGGTAATTATCTCGCGCGAGAAAAAGTCCCGTGTGACAGTTGTGCTGAAAGTTGGACCAAGATGAATTGTCGGAACATCGATGGACCAGACACAAGACTTAAAGCACTTCATGTTGATTTTGCATGGAATTTGCCACTAGTACAATAATAAACCTAGTTCCCTATAACGACCCATTCCTTCCAGCTACACAAATTAGCAGCTACATCTACGAGTTCAGATACCTCAATTAGGTGGAACAAAGCGGCGCCGGAGCGTCTACGCGAGATTGGAGATAATTAGCCTTCGGGCTGGCTAAACGGTTAAACGACCTAGAGGAGCGCTTACACGGGCCTTAAGCGACACTTACACGGGTAAAGAACTCGCTAAGCGACAGTTCTTCGAGTCGGAAAGAGGGCAAAACAAGAACGTATAATTGCTACCAGCAAAACTAGAAACGCAGTGTTTGAAATCCTTATTCATAAATAAATATTAAGGGACAATGTTACACAAATCGACCTAGTCCCAAACTAAGCAATGCTTTTACTATGGGTACTTAGACGACGATATACAAAATATATACATCAGGCGGATTCAGAGTTAGGCAGATTCATGTTGTAAAGTTATAATATTTTCTTCGGTTTCCGCGACTGTCACACATTTAAATAAAACAATTTAAACGGACCGTGTCAAAGGTTGACAACGGTAACTGGAAAGTTGCTGAAACGTCAGGGAGGCTCAAGTCTATTAAAGAGCCACTAATCAATAAATATAGATAGCATGTCTATGTCAAAACTAATGACACTACTAATTGAGTCCAGAATCATTAATGTGACGTGGATTATGACAGATCTAACTTAATATAAATGAATATCAATCAAAACCAAACTAATGGCTAAATGGATATTTGACTGACGTTTAGCCCGTAATTATTCAACGGATCACTTTAAATTTAGGCTTCAACGTTTCAATTTAATAAAATGTGACATGACCACGTTTTTGGTAGATTGTATCGCAAGCTCTTCCCTATGTTGACCCAGGTTGGGCGAATATGATAGTGTGGACAGGCTCTTCGGTAGAGGAAGTAATACTTCCGCCAACGAGACTCGGTCAACTTCGCGGGTGTAGTGCGGAGTATAAGTTAAATGACCTGAAAAATAATAAATTTAGTTTTTTAGCGATAAGACCGCCTGCTGTCTACCGTTATTTATAAATTGTATTTGTCTCGTTACCTTTTGTAAAGTTTTATTGGTGTGCATTTTACAATAAAGTATTGTTGTCGTATTGTAAACTTGCAATCAGATTTCGCCATAACCATGTGTTAAACTTTCGCTATTCACAACGGTACATCTATGACCAGTCAGTCAAAATTGTAACGACGACGAAGACATTTTAACCTGACACTATCCACCCCAGATCTGAATAAATAGTCTCTCGATACAAGAGAAGCACCGATTATGCAAAGCGCCTCGATACCATAAAAGTGATTTAGGCGGCTCGGAGATCGCGTGAATATTGCACACCGACGGTTTATTACAAGATTACATTGTCCTATATCTATTCAGATGTAAATTAATTGATATGTTTATTTCATGCGGATACTAAAAAAAAATTAAGTACGTAAACCAACCAACAAATGGGCAGGCCATGTCACCAGCAGTTGGGGCAGCAAAGTCCTAGAGTGGCGCCCACGTATAGGAAAGCGCAGCGTGGGTCGGCCCCCGACTATATGGAAAGATGACCTCGTGAGTAGCGGGGAATCAATGGATGCGGTCTGGACGGGATCACACTTTGTGGCGCGTCATGGGGGAGGTCTGTTCAGCAGTGGATGTCTGTGATAGGTAGATAGAAACCAAACGAGTTTTTAGTGAATTGCGTAGATTAATATGTTCTCGAAAACGATCTTTCCCCACACAAATGGGGAAGTATTCTCAGTTGAGAAGGAGGCTACTTTAACTGGTTTCTAAGAGATGGATGCTATGCACGACCGCAACACATGGAAAGCTCTTCTGCGAGCCCTATATGCCCCTAATGAGGGATAAGAGGAACGCGTCATCATCATATTATAAAAAAATATATGGTTACTATCCTTTCCTGTACCCTTCCAAATTTCTCTTGGGTGCCCTAGGGCTTAATTCTCTAGAAGTGAGGCGTAATTTAGGAGTTTTGACTTTTGTGATCAAGATATTAAGGGGAGATTCGGACTGCTCTGATTTGGTGTGTCAACTTGTTCGCCTTAAGGTTCCTTCCCTATCCAAATCTAAACTGAACCTCCGACCGCGCCATTGCCCCCTGCTGGCAGTGCCAACAGCGCGCACGGTGGCACATCGTAATTCTCCGCTTATCCGCGTACTACGGCATCTCAATGCGCTCCTCGCGTCAGCACCTGAATGCGATATTTTTGCATGTCGATGGATGGCTCTTTATAAAGAATGCTTGAGGTTCTGTGAGGCGATGGATACACGTCAATCGACCATATATTAATATAGATGTAAGATTGAATAATATTGTTGTATTTTTGGTTGTTCTTCATTTGTAATTGTTTGTATATACATTACGTATGTTGCTGTTTTTCACAGTGTCTTAGTGTATACTGTAATGCTGTGTTAAAATATGAATAAAATAAATAAATAAATAAATAAAATCATCAATATCACAGTAACGCTGTAAACCAATGAATGAGACATGTCGCCATCAACATCACTAAGCACTCAACACCACAAAAGCTACATTGCCGATTATTGAAGGCCTTCAACACCCAGTTCATGCCACAGCTCCATGAAAGCATGAAACTCCATGCTACAGCCCAGAAAGACACCAGGAGAAAACCTTTGAAAAGGAAATCTTTCGCTGTGAATATGTACACAAAATTACAACGCACCTTAAAAATAAACAGCGAGCGCACTCAAGGTGAACCGTATATTGTATTTTTGCGTACCAATTTATATCTCAACCATTATGTCGCGGGCCGGCAAAGAAATATTACATTTATAAATCATTACAAGCCGCTTACACTGGAGGTTTTTATTACGAGGTTTTGCTACTGTACCTTCTTGGGGGCAAATATCGGAGGGTTAAGGGTATTTATATTAAAATACACGTGATATTTATTACTTTTACTAACATTTGTCAAAAATAGTAATATTTTTATATTAAATTTTTCAGAAACAACATTCAAATATCAAATATGATAATATATCACGCAAAATACGCGCTGTAAGACGTTGGATTGCGGAAAACTAGCCCGCGATAACCTTATAACCTATCAAATATGATATCAGTATTGTGATGATGATGACTTCATGAGCAATACCTGCATATTAGAATGAAAATAAAACAGAACGGCAGACGTCTCACCAAAAGCACAAAAAAGCAGACACGTATAAAATGGACCAACCATATACCTATCTCAGATTTGAATGCACATCTTTTGTCCTTCACATTGGCCTGATTGGTTAATTGTCTCCGCTCTGCTTCAGTGGGCTGCGCAGGCGCCATATTATACACCACGGCAAACTCGCTACGCGCTCGCCTCGCTTTCAACTCACCCGCAAATCGCCAGTGTGCTAAAGCTCTTATTAACAGGCATCGGATATTCGGATCGATATTTACCTAAAGTTGACAAAATCCTATTGCTATCTCACTAATACGTCAAACAAAGCCGCCAATACCTACGACCGAATAACAAAGCCAAAGTTTAGGTAAATATCGATCCGAATATCCGATGCCTGCTTATTAATTAACGGTTAATATTACCTTATTCTTACTCAAATTGAATCAGGAGAAATATAGCTCAAGTCAAGCAATAGACATCTTTTAGCTGTCGAAATATACAAGACGAATCTTAATTTTTACAAGCAAAGCAAACAACCAGTCAAACCCACGTCATGGTGACAGACTAAACAGCTCGTAACATCAAAGTGTGCCAAATAAACATAATATCCGGCTGTAATAAATAAATATATGTTTGACGCAACGACCGGGGATTACTACTAAATCGTAAACATAGAAATATTAGGATATTTCAGTGTGCGGCTGCCGCACAAACTTAAGTTTGAGATTTACGATATATGAAACTTTCATTACGATACGACAGTTAGAAACAGGAAAAAACATACTTCCAAGATTGTTCTTTGCAAACAAATAAACTTAGTTACAAGTGACTAATAAAAAAAAATCTTATAATCTAGATTTGACGATTTGTCATAATAACGTGTGAATATCGTGTAAGTTTCAATCAATTTAAAATGTTTCCCTCGTTATCAGCTAAGAAAATGTACGGCAGCGGTAAAAAAATATCATATTCGGCAGATTAAAGTTGGACACCTTTCGTGCAAAAAAAACCAATACGATAGTTTTTTTTGCTCCTGTGACTATGCATGACATACAGGCTGAAAAACAGGGCTGTGCAGCTGACCCAGCTCACAGCATACGCTGAGCCTGTGACTATCGCCACTTATTGCGATGTATATAGCATAATCTATAATCTGTAGTGTACTTTAAACTGCTGTTGTATTCCAGTTTTTATGGATATAATTTTTTTTTGCACTGAAAAATTTAACATAAAATTAAACTTCTAAACAAATCAGCTAACTTTTCCGCGGCGCTAATAATAGCGACAATAAATCTCCAATAGAATTGCTTCTAGAAATAATCAACCGTGAAGGACATAACACAATAACGGAGGGAATAAATATGTGCGATAGCTAGTATTCCACGGGATTATTACAGATGTGCGACACCGAGTGTGCGACACATCGTTTGTGCGACGTATGAGTAAGCGATGCACGGTATTGCGACATGTCATTTGTGCGACATGTCGTTTGTGCTAAGTATCACTCGGCGATACTCAGATTAGCGACAGGGCATTTGTGCGGCACGTCGTTTGTGCTAAGTATCACTCGGCGATACTCAGATTAGCGACAGGGCATTTGTGTGACATGTCGTTTGTGCTAAGTATCACTCGGCGATACTCAGATTAGCGACAGGGCATTTGTGCGGCACGTCGTTTGTGCGAAGTATGAATAAGTATGAATGTATGAATTTGTGTGGTAAATGTGCATTTTGCATTAGACATGTAATTATGACCGACATGTAATAGATAACGTCTGCCATAACGTCTTGCTATCATCACAAAAGAGGTTAAAGATTAAAACAACATAATACCGGGTAAAGACATAGATCTGCCTGTTGGTATAAAACTCGATATATAAATATTCCCATTTTGAAGCGAGCTACGAAATGGGAATTCTTAATTCCCATCTCGTAGCCAAATTTGGAACCTGGCTTCCAAATGGGAAACATATTCCAATTTCGTAGCGAGCTACCAAATGGGACTAAAGGATTCGCTCATCCATAAGACCCTAAAAAACTTAATGATGGGCCTATCACAATTAAGTTTTTTAAGCAAGGAAGACAAAGACTCAGTCTAGTGCGTAATAAGGGTTAGCAAGTTTCTTTTTTATATGAAGACATCTACTTAGTCCGTAGAAAGTTTGCTTAAAAAGTTTAATGTAATATTTAGTAGGTACGTACATTTGTTTTTATGGTAGAAGAAAATCGCATACTAGGACTTCGCTCATCCATACTGTCGTACATTTGTGTAGTCGAATAGAAGTACATCGCATACTAGTACTTCGCTCATCCATACTGTCGTACATTTGTATAGTCGAATAGAAGTACATCGCATACCAGCACTTCGCTGATCCATACTGTCGGAAATTTGTATTGTCGGACAAAAATACATCGCACAATTCAACATCGCAGAATTGCTTTGTCGATCAATATAAATTTCGCACTAGCGTACATAGCACACTCGGTGTCGCACATCTGTAATAATCCCGTATTCCACACATCCATTGTTTTTAGTCTATACGATACGTTAACAGATGTGTGACTTGTTACAGATTGATCACGACCGATAAAAGTAATTGAGTTTGAAATGGCCGAAATATGACTTACGGTTTCCATCCCCATATCTCCGAAATTTTGTAGGGCTAGCATATTCTACCGCGACTTCGGTTGTCGCGCGACTCGGCATCATCTGTCATGCTCGCACGGCATTGAAACGAAAGTGACAGTAAGTATATATCGCGTGACAAACAGTCGGATGTCACAGAGGTGCTGACTCGACAAAAAAATCCATATTGTTTGAATCTTCTCACAAAGTTTTACGAAAATTGCTGAAGAAATGTAGGTGAAGAAAACCGGTAATCAGGACAAACGGACATCCACATCGGACATACGAAAGATTTTTTGGCCAAGCTGAAGGTGAGACTTGGCTTGTTTAGTCAATCATTATGCTAGGTCAAACGAGAAGGCCTTAAGGCATTAAGTCCGCCATTTGTACTTATTTAACTGTGCAATAAAGTTTAAATAAATAAATAAGTCCCTGTGACAAATCAAAAACGCCACTTGAATTCCGGCCGCTCCTGATCACTAACTTTTTCATTGTGACGTTCCACTCAAGGCTGGTAATAAAACAACTTGTATCTCCTACAATAAATAAATAAATAATAAATATTACGGGACACTTACACAAATCGACCTAGTCGTAAACTAAGCAAAGCTTTTACTTTGAGTACTAGACGACGATATACATAATATATCAATCGATATAGATACCTAACATCCATGACCCGCAGGAACAAATATTCGAGTTCATCACACAAATACATGCCCTGGCCGGGATTCGAACCCAGGACCGCCGGCTCAGGCAGGTGCACTATAGACTGTCAACCGCGTCGTCAAAATAAGTTCCTATAACCACAATTTTTCATAACGACGAAGTGAGACCATAAAACGTTGGCCAATAAACTTATTTACAGTTTCAGGAAACGGCCGCTATAACATTGTGATGTCGTAAATGCGAGTTTTGTATTCAAAACTTGAAACAAACACACTGTTATGATAGGTCATAAGTTTAAACTTGCGCGGAACAAAATTCAACTTTGATTCATAAACGTTCCAAAAGCCAAATTTTATGAAACATGTACCTAATACTGTTGTAATGTGGGTACACACCACAATTTTGCCCGCTAAGGTGTAAAGCCTTTCAAATAAACAATGCAAATGCAATACACCATAGCCAGATTACGCATTTAAATGTTCTTTGTGTTTCATCTTTGTCTCAATGATTCAATAACAAATAGTCCCATTTGTGGTGTTTACCTAGTATAAAATGAATATCCATTGAAAATTACGATACCCCGGGGTTTTCGGCCTAGTGTTAAATCATCTGTGCACCAAAAACCCCTAAGAAAATGAAATTTAGCCAGTATAGTATCGGTCCGCTTTCTCATTTATTTTCGCCACTTGAACACGGCGAAGTAGGTCAGATGCGTTTGACAGACGCGTTATAGGAACATGACGTACAAACTAATTTAATAATTTATTAGAGCGATGTGGCCCTTCAGGCTCGTAAAACCAGGCACTCATAAATTACAAGGAAAGCTATTACTGCCGGGTTAGCTTAAATTGTCGCGGTGCTTGTAGTGCGGTATTGCATCACCCATCTTTCTCACACTGTCAGAAGGAAAGAGAGTAGGTGGAGATGGAGTTGTAAAATGTTACTTCGAACGACTGGAGAAAAAAAGGTATATTATAAATCTAAGCGCTCATAAAAACTACGAGGAATCTAAGCTTGTATCTCCTTAACATCCTGGGCAATGTAATGGGTCAGATTTTGACGGATTAAAACAGAACACTGGACATCGGAGTTTCTGAGGAATGTACTGGAAGCTGAAAATACCGTCGTTGTTCACACGGTCAAATTGTTACTTGCTATGCTATTTAGGAGGGTTTGTTGCTAATTTTAGAATAATAATTAAAATATTGGTCACAAATAAATCTGCAACGTGATTATTTGGTGTAAGTGTGTTTTGTAAATCGTATTATTGTTTGACGGGTATTGACGGGTAGTTTATATTGAAAGAGGGGAAACTCCTTATCGGTGGATAGCACTATTATCACGTTCTAATTATTATATCTACGTACGTGTAGGTCAGAGTGTGTGTATCACACAATAACTTACTCTTCTTTTAGAGATCAGGCTGAGTTAAGAAACATAAAATGCAACCCAGATTTACCTAGGATCACCGCACTCGATTACAACGGGCTAAACTTAGCTGAATTCAACGATTGTTTTTCAAGTAAATAGCCTCACCGATATGCCGTTTGAGTAGGTAGTAGAAGCAGACTTATTGATGGCACGTTACCAATGATAGTGATACAACATTAAGGTAAATTACAGCGAAGCTCAAAAGTCTTACTAAAATAAGTGTTTGACTCTATAAAAATCTTGCCTAAAGAAATTGTAGAGGAGACTGCAATGATATGATAGAATAGCAGAAGTTATTCAATTTTGGATGATATTTTAATGGATGCTTGCCTATTTGGATTGGAGGATTTTAGGTATAATATATGAAGTGCTATTAATTGATACTTCTAGGTACTGTTACATGGCAACACTAGCTTCAAGAGAGTTTGTTTGGAGATGCGACCTGTGGACGAGAACAGCTGGAGATCGAACATCCGGACGTGCGAGGACATTTATGCCCGGGCTATAGCGGAGCGGAGACGTTTCGCCCTTTGGTTGGTGAAGATGACGAATGAAGAAGGATTGATGGAAGTATCTTGCCTTTAATCTTAACTTCATGTGTAATTTTGAAATCCGATTTAGTATTATTTGCAACAAGAATCAAGTAGTTGACTGAATTGACTAACGAATATCTACAGTTTGATGATTCTCAAGTTTAAACTGTTTATTTAATGCTCACTAATATTTAAGCTGGTTGGGATCGCGAAAGGGTTGAATTAGGTCAGCGCGTCCTGCTTTTGTAGAGAACTTTTGGGGAAAGTCTGTGTCTAGCGGTGGACATCTTTCGGCTGTTATATGATGATAGATATAATTGGTGAACTAAGATTACAACTATTATAAAAGTCCAGTTGTTTGGACTCGATTATTTTATGGTTATCTGTATTTATGCAACGGGGCTGAGGAGAGCCCTACACATCTTTTGTTTCTATAGACATCGAGAACCTGGACGCTGAGGGCGCGCATGGGGAGCGGGAGTAAGGCATTCGACGTATGGTGCCGGGGCAAAATGTTGGGGGCCCATCGGACGGCGCGACGAACTGACGCGTCGATCCTTGACGAATTGAACATCGGGTGCCGTTTGTTGGCGGAACTTGTTGGCTTCGACTGCGTGACTGGATGCGGGCCGGGTGGCTTGGAGGAGCTCATCGTGGATTCTCGTGTCGAAAAAAAAAGAAGGCGGAGCGTCGCCGACTCAATGGACCGATACCGTGAAGGATGCCTGCTGGGAGGCTCTGCAGGCGTCAGTCCGGAAGGCGGGGAGTCGTGTGGAGTGGAGATCTTTGCTACGGGGAGTAACGGCTCTAAGTGGTCGTAACCCTTGGTCATCATCATGGAGAGGCAGGGAAGAAGTGTCTACATTTTGGAGGAGTTAATTAGCTATTGTTCATATAATATGGGTGGATCAACTTTGTCTTGCCGTTATTCTGTCCCGTGACCCAGGGGACATTACCAGGGCAACGAGTGGCAGAAAATAGTTGATTGACCCATATGCGAGTGAAAGTTTTGAAAAATGAAGGGATGAATGAGTGTATAATCCAAGAAGGTGTTTTTCAACGTACGCCGTATTGCTGATTTCTTGTTGTACTGATTTGTTTTACTGGTGGCGATATATTTTTGTAACTGATTTTGGGACTTGGTGAATGTCACTGATGTGAGCGGGGAGCAAACGGGATTAAATATTCCGAAAAGTGCAAATAATATTTGCATAACAAAGCCAAGTTTTCTTTCAATGGGATTCAGAATTTTTGCGCAAGAGGAACGAAGGATTGAGTAACGTTCCGGTAAATAATGTTTTGAATCGGGTTAATGACTAGTTCTTGACAATTCGCTGCTAACGTTTGATAGTTCAGATATGACATGTGCTCATTATTGCTGTATGTATGCTGTTAGAGTCGCATCTGTCCCGGGGCCGGACCGACACTTGTTAGGATTTAAATAGTATCAATGTATGTGGATGAGTAGGTCAATATGGCCATATTGGGCGCTGAGTAACAAATCATAGTTAAGGTATTATTGAGACTCTTTTCATCAGATCATTGTTAGTTCTTTCTTTTTATAGCGAAGGGACTCGCTGTGTGTTGGATGGCCGAGCTGTAATGTCCACTAAATACCTACCAACCCTTACATAGTCATTATTGTACTTGTTTTAATAGACTGTCTGCAAGTGGACATGGATAATACGGACATAATATTGCGCATTAAGTAACAAAATTAAGTTAAGTTATTATTGTGGCTCGGATCTTTTGTTTACTCTCTGAAGAATATGCATTTTTGTTTACTTTTTTTTTTATATAGCGAAGGGACTCGCTGTGTGTTGGATGGCCGAGCTGTAAGGTCCGTTAAGTATGGATAGTCAAACCTTATTGATTGTTGTATTTGTTTAATAATTCGCACCATTATAATGTCATAAAATATAAAACATAAATTTATAATAGCCATAGACTTGGCAGGTCTAGGCTGTATGCGTGTGGTGCACTGGTCTATGAACTCATGGAGGGAACGATGACAGATGTCAACGTCAGATTTGGCGCGGAGTAAAGGATGGATGATGGGATTTATTGTGTTTAATGTAATATGCTGGTTTTTATGAAAAGTGTTATTGATGGGAGCCAATACAAATGGAATTGTTATGCGTGCATCATGTGGTTTCATTCCTGACCGAGGGACTACCCTTACACATAACATACAATATTTGTCGCGTCGCGACACAACGCATCGTGTGCAATCTACAACACGGAGTGACCCATTGGCTGGCATAAAATTGATTGGCATAACGTATTGCTTGATATAATCGTTAGCAATAATTCTGAAATTATTAACTTTTCAAGATTTTAAGAGTAACACCCATCTCAGTTAGGTAGTTAGTTGTTTTTTATAACAATCCTGAATCTATCTGTTTCAGAGAAACATAAAAAATTGGGCAAGTGCGAGTCCGACTCGCGCATGAAGGGTTCCGTACCTATATATATGTATATATAGGTATAACAAGTTTGTTGTATGGGTACCCCCCTTAAATATTTATTTTATTTAATTTTTAGTATTTGTTGTTATAGCGGCAATAGAAATACATCATCTGTGAAAATTTCAAGTGTCTAGCTATCACCGTTCTTGAGATACAGCCTGGTGACAGACGGACGGACGGACGGACGGACGGACGGATGGACGGACGGACGGACGGACGGACAGCGAAGTCTCAGTAATAGGGTCCCGTTTTTACCCTTTGGGTACGGAACCGTAAAAATTATGGCTACGAAAATTATGCCGAATCTAATAGACGGTTTCCTCGTACGCCGTTTTGCTGTGTAATTTAGCTCTAGTAGAAAACCACCCTCACAGTTATACTTAGTAACGGACAATGGACATGCCACGGGCCACAACTTTGGCGAAAAGCGGCAGCGAGCGGCGGCCATACGAGTGAGCGAGACTCCGCTATCCTGTATAAAACTATCGTAGTATTCGTAGTTCATATTCACATAATATAAGCTACGTATCTTGTATCGAAACTTACTGTTTTACTGACGATTATGTGCCGGAAACGGCGTGTTTCTAACTTGTATCGAGTTCAACTTCAGGGACATACTATATTGTGAATAGGGCTTGCAGTACCGGGTGCTCCCATACTAAAATTTCCCGGTTCTGCAAGCCCTAATTGTGAACCTGATCGCATCACAAACATTTTTAGTTCCACCTTTGTTTGACAAATTTATCGACAAACGTCACAGAATTTTTCCATGCACCGTATCATTAAAAACCGTCAGCATCTCTTAATCTCGGTTTTTCGCGGACAAGCCTTCAAGGTCAGCGGCCGCGGACTTCTTTATTTTTAATTAATGGCACCGATTCCCCGATACACGCTTATATTTTGGCCTGACGTAAGTGTTGGGCGAGTGGGCGGGACACGGGTTAGCGGGTACATGTTGTGCGTATATCAACGGGGTTTATAAAATACAATACGGTTTTACTGTACGGTGTACGATGATATCTAAAAACTATGGATGAGATTTTTTTGGGTGGATTTAGGCTGCCTATTCATTGGAGCTTCTGTCTTTGTGAAACCCAAAGGAAGTGCATTTTAATTTGAGGAATGTGATTGATCCATTTTACACGGCTCAGCTCCGGTCCAGTGCTCAGGCAGCCTTATTCTAGATGGGTTGAAATCACGCTAAATGTGTTTACAACGTGCCTATGTTTAGTTGTCATCAATAACAGTATTTTACTGAGCATTGCATCAATAAAGGCTGTGAATTGGAGAAAACGCCATTTTCTGTACACTGAAGGACGTGCAGACTGTACATTTATGTAGGAACATTATAAACGTGACGATTTATTGCAAGTTCAAGCACAATAACACAACTCATAGACATTCAATTACCCTAATCAAAATCTTCAATAATTGGACGTATTCAAGCAAAAGGGAATCAACCCACATATAAAACTGTGTAACATGAAACCCTCTATCTATAACATAAAGTACAAAAATTCAATGTGTGTTGATTCCTTTTTTCATAAATACGTCCAATTTTCAACGAGCTGTAAAAATATAAATGTAAAAGGCTACACAAAAACAAAGAACTCGCAATTATCTTCATAGTAAGGTTAGCGTGAGTTTGAATCAAAACACGGCAATTCCGTCCACCGTTATTACCCCGCTGTATACCTTTAGATACACCTACATATGGCAGTGCGTCAACAATTCCAGTAATAAAAACTTTCCGACAAACAACGTGTTCCATTGTCCCTCCAGACTCCCCTAATCCGCAGTCAGACAAGACAAATGATTGTGCTGAACAAAGGACAGACATGCGTAACACTGTACACCTAAAACTAAAGAGCGGACCCGTCTACTTTCAGGCAAAATGTTTAGGTACAGTCAGGAGACTCACTACGCGTCGGGAGTAGATAGGGCTGCCATCACTAAATTTGCCGAACCCGGACAGACTTAAAAAAAAACGGTAATTTGGGGTTAATCGCCTTTTTTCCCCGGACGTGTCCGAAAATAATATTATTGAAAAAACAATCGCTTTATTTTTCATTCACATAAAACCCCCCCGGACGGCCACCAAACTAGGATAAACCCGGGGAAACCCGGACGGATGGCAGCCCTAGTCGGGGGACACATTTCAGCCATAGGACGTCCACTGCTTGACACGGTTGTCCCACCACATTGGAAACCACGAGCAGAGCCAGCGTTAACCATAGAGGCGCCCTGGGCGAGTTATTCATTATTTTGCGATGTGTCCTAGGCGCCCTAGTCCTGGTTAAAGTATGGCCATTTAGGAGCCAGCGCCCCGGTCGACCCCCCTAAAGCCGCCACTGACCACCACCACGTCCGAAACCACGCTGCGCTTGCGACGTGGTCTCCTTCTTCGAGCTATACATGCCCTGCCCATTGTCACTTCAGATCGTTTACCTGATTTGCCATAGTAGTGACTTCTGCCCGTATTTTGGCTTGAAATTCGTTCAGTTCGCAATACTAACGAACTCGACTTTTAGGTACACAAATATACTGTTCCCGCTCGGCACTTAACATTTTCCTATTATGTTAACGAGGACCTTCTTTGACAGACGTTTGCGAAGCTTACGCCTATGTCTAGACAACCCTTATCTAGGGAAAAATTTAAAAGCACTCTTGACAATAGTCCAAAGCTATCTGTGCAGTATACGAATGTATCTCAAAAACAAGGACGCATTGTCAAACGTGCCTTCAGAGGCAACACCCTGACTGAATGGTATTCAAAAAGAGCCTTTTATACCGTTTACGCTGTTTAGTGTACAGTCAGCACCAAAAGTAACTAAACTGAATAACAAACCCACAATGATCTGCACAATTGGCGTGCTCAGCAACTTTTGTTGCTGAGTGTACAGTTGTACAGTCGAGTTCATTTACATCTACACACTTACGAGAACAAAAATATCTGAACACGACTTTATGCTCCTGACAATAAGGTCGTGTTCAGATTTTTTGTTCTTGTAAGTGTGTAGATGTAAATGAACTCGACTGTACACACGTATTATATCTACCCAACCTGGAAACAACGCACAAACTTATTGTCACTCGTCACAAATAGAGGATAATACCGGTTGTACCGAGTATCCCTGTGAAAATTATTTTGCGAGTTGTATTTAATTAGACCCAACACTCAACAGTGTTTACATTAAATATCTCACTGCATAACTTCTGACATTTCGATAAACATAATTGTATTAATAGTGTTTCAAAATAAAAGATTAATAACAACAGTGCCATCTCTTCGTTCATTTGATGCTCCTGTAAGAGGAGTGCAATGAAATGTGAACATGTGTAATGCATGTTCTCATAGATGGCGCTAAGATTAAATTCCGTTCAAAAATAAAATAGTTACATAGGTCAAAACCCGGTCCCGGTGTGGACCACGTATGATTTTTCTTTGCGTGGTGATCTTTGTATATAGCAATTTATTGAACACTACAAAACTGCACAATTGGTTTGGTTGGTTGCACTTAGTGCCATAAGGCATTCTTTACCCGTCAACCATAGGGCCAAACAGATACTAGCAGTTGTTGCAAGATCATTAAAAGCCGTGATAGTGATTGATTTATCAAAGGAGAGATTCGATTCAAGACATTCAAGTGCGTTGGATAACTGAGCTTAAGTTGTGTTTTACCGGTTTTCCGTTTATGCGTTTTACGTAAATTCATGTTTACTTGTGTGTATTGTTTAGATATAGTATTTATTTAAGGATGCGGCCAGCACAGAGCTTAAAGTACAAATTACCAAACCAAGGTTGTCTCAATGGTATTTATGTACGTTTCGCGCATAAATAAATAACAAAATAATAAACGCGTTAAAGTTTGTTATCCGTTAACAGAAAACGTAAACTACAGGCTCTAGCTAGACTATCTACACCAACAATAAGGGGAGTATCAGTCTGTTCTTGATACCCGGTGGGGAATTCAGAGAATGATGTGTATTTCCAGACAATTATAATTTGGATCTCTCTCTTCAAGGTAAGAGTGAATACTTGAATAGGCTATTACTAAACCAGCGAGCTACATCCTCGACCCCGCAGTCACTTACCATCAGGTGATACTGAGGTAAATCGCCAGTCATATTGTAAATGAAAAAAATGGATTAAGTATGAACAATATTGATAGTGAGTTATTCTCTAATAGATCGGCGGTATACACAAATAGAGAAAGCCAGCTCATTATAAATAGAACCTCCATTGACGTCTCGCTGTCTGGCGTCAGAAGTCGGTTGCGATCCAAGCTTTGGAATTCAAATTAGTTGCACCGGACTGACGCGGGGGTGAGAATTACCTCAAATTTCGTGGTATCTAGACTCAATCTAGCGATTTTGAGTCTCATTTCGAGATATTCAATGAATATTTAATTGCCTAGTCTAAGATTTCCAGAAGATCCCAAAGCCGAGGAAAAAAGGAAACGGAAGACATATAAAACCACCAAGTTAACGTTACTGGGAAAGTTTGTTGTTTAAAACTTTAATGAAATCTACCTAAGCCAGAATAAGACAAATTTGAATTGAAGATATGGCAGTCTTAAGTGATCTTAGCTCGAAAAATATAAATGTCTGGTTTTGTAAACGAACGTTGCGAACAAGAATGAAACCAAGGTCTCCAAGTTCAAAATACAAAGCAACCAGGAATACACTGAATGTGCTATTGAGTAAATAAAATAAATAAACACAGGAAAGTCAAACCACCTGGTACTTATTTCACTTTTCAGGTACATTAGGTAAACATAGTTACGTAAAGCATTTATAATTAGTTTTTAATGTCAATTTCATTACATATTTCGCGAATGTTCTTGCATGTTTTGTAAAACTATGAAAAGCGGGTCTCTTTTAAATAAGCACGTTTTTACCTTTAAGGTTAGGTTAGATTCCGCAAACTTTTATACAGATTTTCAACGATTGAATACGGCAATTACACTCAGATGTTCAAACTAACTGAAACAAACTAACTTAAGACACCAAAACAGAATGGGTTCACGAACCTTGCGCCGTGCCAGCATTCTCATACTTCGACTTCAACTTGGCCGCAGTCGCGCGCGCATCCGACCTGACAGAATCCGTCGCGCGCGGCGCCGTTGTCGTTGTCGTCGCCGTCGTCCTGAACGACAGCGTGGTCGATATCGACGACGAGAACGACGACCCTAACCCGAGCCCGAGCGTGGTGCGGTAACGGCGGCGGTACATGTTGTCACGGCGGGGGAACGAACCAGACTGAAGCTGAAACACCGGCGTGGGCGCACCCGGAACACGGTGTCCCGGTTTTAGAAATAGGCGTATGTTTGAGGAATTCCCTGGCGGTTACGTCGTTTCGTTCAGTGGTGGTAACGCGGCGACCGATTTATTATAGTGCTGGAGCTAGGCGGGTGGGCAAGCGCGGTCTGATCTGATAACGTGATGCTCGGTTGTAATTGATTATGAACACTTGGTGATAATACAAAATATTAATACTTTAATGCTATCTGACAGGTTAAGAGTCATTCTCTTCCAATCCAATCATTCCCTTACCTGTATCCTATTTATTATTATTACCTTCCCACCTTCCGTGGCACCCGTTCCTTAATTATTTTCTATAGTCTATTATTTTATGCTTTAGCACAAACTGGTAGACAAATTAGACAACCCACAGGCTAATCGGCATAACAAGAATCAGAACATTCTGCTATCAAATTCAATACTAACTATACTACCCGAAGGCTGTCTGCAAGAGACCGTTTTTAGCGAGAAGACCGCCTGTATGGGTAAGGCTCATGGGCGTTATAAGCGATGCTTTCCTTAAATGGTTATCTCTTCTTATTGTGCCAACGGATGTCGGCGACCATCTTTCGGAACTTGATCCTGTCTTGTGCCAGTCTGCAAAGACTGTCAGTGTCATTAATGTTGGACCAGCTTTCGATGTTGTCTAACCAGGGGGGTTTTTCTCCTTCCTCTGCTCTATGGTTATGATTTTCATGAATATTAAACCTTTCAAAAGTTTACAATGAAGCGAATGGTTGAAAAATTTAAAGGTTCAGGGAGGGTTCGAACCTGCGAAAGCCATTGAATTCAAATAAAAAAACTCCATGGGTCTCGCATCAGTTTCAGTGTTCCAATAGGTAGGACGCCCGTGTTGGCCCGGAAAACCGTTGGCGAAGCAACCGTAAAAATTCAAATTTAAAATTTTTCGCTTCATTGTAACCATTTGGTTTACGCTAGCAGTGGATGTCGTTACTGCTGTAATAATAATAATGCTCGTAAACATTCTCTTTGAATTAAAAAAGCGTTGATTTGTGAGGTCACAACAGGGCGTTTATTATGAATTGTGATGAAGCTCAGAAATAAAATTATTTATTTATTTATTTAAACTTTATTGCACAAAACAAAAGTCAGTACAAATGGCGGACTTAATGCCAAATGGCATTCTCTACCAGTCAACCATAGGGCCAAACAGAGATACTAGAAGTGGGTGCAAATCAGAAATCTGATGGTACAGAGAGGATCTAGAGTACAAGTAAATACAAAATATTATATCACTGTTTATACAAAAATACATATACCTACATTTACACACTATAATATGATATATATATACAGATATATACCTAATATAATATATATATATATATAATATATATAAATATATACGAAAGTCTACAACATGGGATGATGGATGAACTATTCGAGCTCTTGTTCCAGCAGATGCTTACGCAGCATACACTTGAAAGCTATCTTGCTTGGGGCTTGTCTGATAGAGAGAGGGAGTGAATTCCAGAGATGGCATGCCTGAACAGCGAACGAATTAGACATGAAACCAGTATGGTGCGAAGGAATGGAAAGTTTGAGAGTTCGAGAGGAACGAAGTTCACAGCCTGGACGGGGAGTTTGAAAAATGAATTTACTTTTGAGATATCCTGGTGTAGAAGGCTCGAACAGGATAGAAAACAGACAGCAAAGGATCCTGAGGGATCTGCGACTACGAATAGGAAGCCAGTTAAGCTGACGGCGAAATAATGAAACATGATCGTATTTTCGAAGACCGAAAATGAACCGTATACCATTATTAAGGAGACGATCAAGTTTGTTGAGGGACTCTTGTGTGATGTTCGTGAGGCACACATCAGCATAATCAATAAGAGGTAACACAAACGCCTGCACAAGTAACTTTTTGGTACTTACTGGAAGAATGTTTTTAAATTTATAAAGGTTGCGCAACGTACCAGTGACCTTCCGACTTACCTCCGAAAGTTGACCATTCCATGCCAGGTTAGAGTCTAAAACTAAACCGAGATTCTTGACCTGCTTGGAGAGGGGAATGTGCTCACCATCGAAGAGGATCGGAGCAACAGAGATGGCTGGGAGCTTAGAAAGTTGCCGCTGACTGCCCAAAATTATAGCCTGGCATTTAGTGGGATTAACACATATGCCAAATCTACTAGACCAGTCAGCGATGTGGTTCAGATCATCGTTAATCAGTGAGATAGCAGAGTTAACGTCACTGACGTCTGCTTGGGAATAAATTTGTAAGTCGTCAGCATACAAATGGTAAGAACTGAGAAGATTAGTCGTTATAAGGTTGATGAAGACAGAAAACAGCAGGGGAGATAGAATACCACCTTGGGGCACTCCAGTATTTAGATCGCACCAATCAGATAATGACCGTTTGCCTTTTACAGCCTGGGTACGGTTCGAGAGATAAGTCGAAAACCACTCAGTTGCACTAGACGATACCCGCAAGTGCCTTAGAATTGCAAGGAGTAGATCATGGTCAACCGCGTTAAAAGCGTTTGAAAAATCGATGAGCACCAACACTGTAACCTTAGTTGATTCCATGCCATGTCTAACGTCTTCGATGACATTAAGGAGAGCAGTAGTGGTGCTATGTCCAGGGCGGAAGCCAGATTGAAAAGGAGATAGTAGTACATTACGATTAATAAAACTAGATAATTGTCTGTGAGCAACTGCCTCGAGAATTTTGGAGAGAAATGGAAGAATTGAAATGGGACGAAAGTGATTGAGAGCACTGGGGTTTGAAACTTTAGGAAGAGGGATTACAAAGGCCTTACGCCAACAGGATAGAAATACCCCAGAGAGCAATGAAGTATTGACAATATGAGACACAATAGGCAAAATGCAGTCTAGAATGAGAATGACCATGATTCTACTCACATTATCATGTCCGACAGCCTTGGACTTGATTGACATGACGACTTTGCGGATATCTTCGTCATTAACTGGGGTGAAAGTAAATGGCACAATATCGGTATAAGGAAGCGAAGCAATAAAAGATAGAGTTTCTAATTTAGTAACGGGATTGAGAGGAGAAGATTTAGAGAAGTGTGTATTTAGTTCGTTAAGAGAAAAAGTGAATGTATCAACTTCAGACTTGGGTAAGCCGACACCAAGAGACTTCAAAAATTTCCATGTATCAGCTGGAGAGGACGTAGAGATATTCTCGTGAATATAACGACGCTTCGCAGCTCTTACCATCTGATTGCAACGATTTCTGGCAGTTTTAAAAAGGCCCCAGTTCTCGTCGCACCGATCCTGCTTATATTTACGAAACGCTTTATCTCGCCGAGTCATCGCCATGCGAACACCTCTGGTAATCCATGGAGCAGGCGGCCGCCTGAGCTTGACTGCACGCACCGGCGCATGATCATCGAACAGTTTTAAAAGGGCGGAGTTAAAACGATACACTTTATCGTCTACTGTTGATGCCTCAAGCGTGGGCGCCCAGTCAACCGAAGCGGCATCCCGCTTAAGTTTATTGATATCAAGTCGAGCAAAACTACGCTGATGTATGACTACAGGTTCTAACTTTGGTGGCTTGACTTTGTATGCAAGGAAAATTAGGTCATGATGTGAGAACCCCGGTGCTAAAAGCTGACCTGATTTGACAATGTCATCGGGAGAAGAAGTTATGATCAAATCCAACCAGGTGTCAGGGGAGTCGGTGTTATGGTGCGTTGCGTTTAAAGGTACCACTGAAAAATCTGCAGAATCTATAATAGACCCGAGCCTACGTGATCTGGAGTCTTCTTTCAGTAAGTCGGTGTTAAAATCCCCCATGAATATGTGATGCATGCACTCACAACCAACCGCTAAAAAGAGAGCCTCAAGAGAAGAAAAATAATCAACGGTTGGTGGACAGTAGCATACACCTAAGATAATAGCCACTCCAGAGAGTTTAACTTCGATAGCTAAATACTACATAGAACCAGAGTATAAAGCAGGCGAAGAATTTATTATTTTATAGGGTATATCGGCCCGGAGGTAGATCGCAACCCCCCCACCACCTTTACCAGTGCGGTCATTACGCAGCAGAACGTATCCGGGCAGGCAGCAGGAAGTAGTAGGGATATCAGGCTTGAGCCAGCTTTCACTGATAAGGATGGCATGTACTTCAGAGGAAGAGAAAGTGTCTAGCAAATCAGTGAAGTGACTTACAACACTTTGAGCATTGATATGGCAAACATTAAAACAATTTTGAGTATTCTGAAATTCACAACCCAATAGTGAACCAAGCGTACAAGGCTCAATCGACTCCTCAAGAGAGTGGAATGAACTAGACAAGTCGCAAGCAGAGTAAAATGAGTCATCAAATCCATCGGTAGACATAAAAATATATATAATAAAATAAAATATATGTAATAATAAATATGAGTTATTAGCTTATTACTTACAGTAGTACTGATTAGCCCACCGGTCAACCGCACACACACAACTAACCGTAATAACAAGTAGGTATAACAACATTGAAATATAAACTTCAAAAAAGAAAAAAAAAAAAAAGCAAGATACACAGATGAAAATAAGAAGTTGCGAATTGCGATTAGAAACAACACACATAATGAATTACTGAACGCGACCGTAAACGTCACATTGACATTTGGCATGTCAGTCAGTCTCTGTCACTTAAATATGAATTTAATTTGCAAGTGCGTCGGTATACCTAAAAACTATAAATGAACAAAGAAATCAGTAACTATAAAAGGTACCTACGCACAGATTAAAAAGAAAATGGTGTAAATTATGTTTTCCTAACGCAACAACTATCGAAAGGGGAAGCACTATTTCGAGGTAGCAACTTTTGGAATTGCGGCGTCTTGGGCTGAAGTCTTCTGTCTCCTCGTCGAACGCGTAGTCTCAGCAAGCTTCTTAATCGACGGATCAACCTTTGGAGCCGAGGCGTCGACCTTCAGCGCACCTGAGACAGCGATCGGAGCCGCCGTGCCACTACTCGACGACGCAGCTGGATTTGGTTTGGTTGCCGACGTGCCAGCCTTGACGTCTGCTTGCTCCACGCTCGCCACAGGCATAGCGATGGGGTGGTCTTTATACAGCTTATTCAACTGCTGCGCTGTCACTACACGATGCAGCTTTCCAGTAGGCAGCTTGATGAAAATGGTGCCATCATAAGACCAGACCCTGCGCATTCCGAACCTCTTGCGTGCGTCGATGAAGACTGCTTGACGTTGGCGGGTCAGGAACTCTGATACAACAATAGAAGAGCCCTTTAGAGCGCTCTTCTTCCTCCAGATGGTGTCTTTGAGCGCTACATTGTTGCAACGCACTAAGATGGAGCGTGACTGACCAGTGACAGGTGCTCCCAGCCGATGACAAACAGAGAAGGATGCAGAGGAAACCTCGGGCAATTGCAACCGCTCCCGACAAATCACAGCAACAGCTTCGGCAACATTTTCACTGCTCGCCTCCGGGACTCCTGCCAACATCAGATATTTGCGACGGTGACGCATTTCGATGTTGTCTACAGTGCTGCTCAGCGCCAGGATCTGCTGTCGAATTACCTTTACCATTGCCAGAGTCGCCTCCTTGAACTTGTCCAGCTCCACTCTAAGGACATCAATGGTGTCAGTGCGTGGCGGTGCAGTTTGTAGTGCCGATTCAAACTCCGCAAACTTGAGAGTCAACATAGTTTCCAGTGAGGTCTGGGCAGCAGCTATTGCCTCCAAGGAAGACATTTTGTTCCGAAACTTCAGTGGCCAGTGTGTGCAGTGAGGTAGCCGGCAGGTGCTAGTCAGTAATGCCCTTTTAAGGCATCAATGAAAATTGCCTACAATGTATGTATTTAAATACTGATTCTAATAACTTTTAATATTCAAAATAAATTGATTTACTGTGTAAAATAATAATTAATATTTATTTACTTTGAGACTGACTTGTTACTTTTTGAGCACCTACCCCCAAAAAATTATATTCGTTTCAATTTCTTAAAACCGTAACACAGGGGTAGGAGCGCTTAAAGCGCGCTGATCCTTAACGTATAAATAACACTAACTCTCACGTCGTTTTGGATTTAAGTGTTTTATTTTAGCATGTGTCAGTAATTAATTACTTTGGAACACAAATAAACACATTGTGATCTCCAATACAGTTACGAAAGAAAAAGCTATTTATACATCTGCAAAAGTCCCAAAATAAACAAAAGTAACCGGCTCTTCTTAATTTATTTGGTAGGTATGATTCAGAAACTGAAACTGATACTTTTTAACCTACTTTCAAGAAAAACAAATGTGCATCTTAAAAAGAAAACATAGGTAATGAAAACAAATTTCGTATTTAAATATCGCGAGTTTTTTTCTCTCAATCCCAGTCGCTCGTCTCTGCTATTTTTTTTAAATGTGCGTACATATTACAAAGCTTATTGGACATGCAGCCAACGTTAACCAACTTCAAAAAGGATTCCAATGGGATGTTGAATTTTATTATTGTTTTTAAGACCACTATCCACCTTTCAGAAAACTTCCATAGAATGAAATAATAAAGTTAAATAAATCGTCTGAAAAAGTCTTTAGGGTTCCGTACCCAAAGGGTAAAAACGGGATCCTATTACTGAGACTTCGCTGTCCGTCCGTCCGTCTGTCACCAGGTTGTATCTCAAGAACGATGATAGCTAGACAGTTGAAATTCTCACAGATGATGTATTTCTATTGCCGCTATAACAACAAATACTAAAAATAAAATGAAATAAATATTTAAGGGGGGCTCCCATACAACAAACTTGTTATAGATTATAGTACGGAACCCTTCATGCGCGAGTCGGACTCGCACTTGCCCAATTTTATAATTCTGTTCGACCCGCGTCCGCAGCTTGTGTGAGTGGTAATCACGGTAATATTTATCACAATTAAGGTATCCTATTACACTATTACAGCTCCGAAACATTGTTTCCCATCTCTAACGTTTTGCCAAATTTCCATGTATCCGAAAGCAATTTTTTCCTGAAACTCATCTTTTCAGTTTTATAAACATCGTTTTAAATAACCCATTAGGTTAGAGCTGCCCCACTTTGTAGCTCTTTTGGTCTAATTTGGAGAAAAAAAAGTGTGCCAATATTTTTACGTTCCATTCCGTTACCATTTCCATATATCCTACTACTAGCTGTGCCCCGCGGTGTTACCCGCTCATCCCACGGGAACACTACATTTATTCGGGATGAAAAGTATCCTATGTCCTTTTCCGGGTCTCAAACTATCTCCATACCAAATTTCATCTAAGTCGGTTCAGCGGTTTAAGCGTGAAGAGGTAACAAACAGACAGACAGACAGACAGACAGACAGACAGACAGACAGACAGACAGACAGACAGACAGACAGACAGACAGACAGACAGACAGACAGACAGACAGACAGACAGACAGACAGACAGACAGACAGACAGACAGACAGACAGACAGACAGACAGACAGACAGACAGACAGACAGACAGACAGACAGACAGACAGACAGACAGACAGACAGACAGACAGACAGACAGACAGACAGACAGACAGACAGACAGACAGACAGACAGACAGACAGACAGACAGACAGACAGACAGACAGACAGACAGACAGACAGACAGACAGACAGACAGACAGACAGACAGACAGACAGACAGACAGACAGACAGACAGACAGACAGACAGACAGACAGACAGACAGACAGACAGACAGACAGACAGACACACTTTCGCATTTATAATATTATAGTATGGAAGTATGGATAGCGGTAACGGAATGGAAAATCAAAAAATATATGAAAATTTAGCGGCACATTTTTTTCTTCTAATTAGATCGAAAGAGATCGTGATTCTGAGTAGAAAATACCTAAAGTATCAAAAATCTAAAAAAAATTGGGGTGTACAACAAAATATAAAATGGTCCAGAAAGCGTCTCGGTTTCCACAAAATCTACTCCCTACAACACAATCTTTATCGTATAAATTCTTTGTTCGGTTGGCGGAAATATATTCGCATATTTTCATACGGTTATTTGCAACTTCCCGCATACCTGAAGAATTTACAAGATAAGTATAAGCAAAATAAGATCCCAGCATCAACACATCAAAATCGTTTGTGTTTTGTATTGCTGTAGGTATGTATACTTAAAACGGATTTCTACTATTTATGATGGAAAGGCAGTCCTAGAGATGCCATTATTTTTATTTTAAGGATATCCAACAGATAATACTCTAGTAATAACATGATATAAGTTATGGCGGCTTACACCGAATGACGGATGGTGATGGTTGGAAGATATCTTTCACATTATTATGGTAAAAACAGAATTTTAATTTTATGCTCGTGGGCATAGTTGCCATCTTCGAGTACCTATAATTAATAAAAAGTATAATTTAAAAAAATTATAAAAAGAATATTCCGCCGTCCGCTCAAGGTGCAAGTTAATTAAGTGAATAAAGGATTTTGACCTTACAAACGGTCCGGTAGTTTTGAATTTTTGATATGTTGTCTAGGATGGTTAGTCAGTGTTTAAAATGCAAAATGCACAATTCCCCCCCCTCCGCGCCCGCCGCCATATTGAAAAAACCGGCACTTTCTTCATATTTTTGCTCATATCTTCCTTTAGGAGCATTTTAGCTAGAAGAAAGCTTGGACAATGTTATAGAGAGTTAAATTTACTACATTTTCCATTTTATATTTTGTTTCTAGAACAGATAGTTACGGAGATATGCACATTTAAAAAAACTTAAGAAATTGCAATTTTCAACTCAAAAACAAACTTCTGGATTATATCTTCGTTTAGGAGCATTTTAGCTAGAACAGTGCTTGGGCAATTTTGTAGAGAATTAAATTTACTATAATTTACATTTCAAATTTTGTTTCTAGGACAGATAATTACGGAGATATGTAAAAAATAAAGTAACATTTTCCGAAAATGTATGTAAAAATGGACATGAGTTTTATAAGCAATTATATTTCCTACATGTTTTAATTTGTCCTAGACAAGTCCCTAACTGAATGACAGCGTTCTAAACCAAGAATTTTCAGAAATTTTCGGAAAATTCGACTTTTCCTGTTTTTTAAATGTGCATATCTCCGTAACTAACCGTCCTTGAAACAAAATTTGAAGTGTAAATTATAGTAAATTTAATTCTCTACAACATTGCCCAAGCTTTGTTGTAGCTAAAATGCTTCTAAACGAAGATATAATCCAGAAGTTTGTTTTTCAGTAGGAAATTGGGATTTTTTACGTTTTTTTAAATGTAGATATCTCCGTAACTATCTGTCCTAGAAAAACAATATAAATTGGAAAATGTAGTAAATTTAACTCTCTATAACATTGTCGAAGCTTTCTTCTAGCTAAAATGCTCCTAAAGGAAGATATGAGCAAAAATATGAAGAAAGTGCCGGTTTTTTCAATATGGCGGCGGGCGCGGAGGGGGGGGGGAATTGTGCATTTTGCATTTTAAGGCCGTTCCCTGAGCCAGAACCCCGAGCCCCTCCTCAGGCCACCCGTCCCTGTCACATCACAGTCACATTTCAAAAGAGTGACGGAGACAGAGCTTGCGGGTCGTAAGGCGATATCTTTTTTCGTAAGAATTTGTCGATGATTATTTATTTTAAAAATATTGGCTTCAATTATTGAAATTCGGAAGCTGTAAAATTACTATTTTAGTTATGATTGATTTTTCTCCTTTTTTTGTTTCATAGTGTCACGTAGAAAAAAAACAAGTAAAGTTGGAGTAAAAATTCGAATTGGAGGTTACTTTGGGAATTAATTGTATCGAGCGAAGTGTTATGAATCGTGTATCGAATGCTGTGTTATTAAAGATAATATAATCAAGAATGATATATATTTTTCCCTCGTTTACTAATATCAACGTTTCGTAGAAAAATAGGATAATTTTTGGGGTATTTTTGCAAATCTGGCTCAGGGAACGGCCTTAAACACTGACTAACCATCCTAGACAACATATCAAAAATTCAAAACTACCGGACCGTTTGTAAGGTCACACATAGTACTTTAGTCTCTATTCACCGTATTAAGTTTAAAAGTTGTTGTTTTGCGTTGAAATAGGTCACCCGTCCCGTAAATATCGGCGCGGACAAGTGATGAGAAAATTGCCCGCGCCATTACAAGCGGGATGCGCACACGCAGGGAGGCTGATGTTTATTAACCGAACGAGCGAGTCGTCTCTGTCAGCTTCGACAAAATTTATTTCGTAGGTATCTCCGGATGTTTGGATTTTCCGGCTCTTATCGCCTACAGGCCACATTTCTCATGCGATTCTCATGATTATTGTATTAAGAAAGAAAGAAAGAAATACATCTATTCGTGACGTAACCATAAAACATAATTACATAAAAGGTGTGACAGAAATTATAATAAAATACAATAAAACAATAAGCAACTATTATTATGGCTGTGCCACGAAAGAAGGTCCCACCTCAGCGCTCGAGAGCCAGCGCTGATCTTCCGGTGGGACCATAGGTGGCGCCACGGAGAGCGCTAATCGCTTTTAGGATGCGTTAACCTGAAGCGGTTTACACCATAGAGTAAATTATATATACTGAGATAGAGTCATCAGCTTCCTTTGTGTACTAGCGCCATCTATTGAGCGAGTTTCGAGTTATCTGTGTCATGTACATATGTATATACATAGCAATCGCTATATGCACTGTACTGTAGGTACTTTCAATACATATTATATATGATTCATCTCACACTTAACATAATAAGTGGGCTTTAAAACTAGTTATGCTTGTAGGAAGGTATAAAAAAGACACATTTATAATTAATTAGTTTTATTTCCTTAATTTTGGGGAACATAATTAGAACAAACGCTTACCACAGGTAGACACACAACATTTTTTACTTTAAAATAGTTTAAAACGAGGCAATCGTGATCCATTACACAAAGCCGGGATCGAAATTCTTCCTGGAACTTTTGTCGTCGGAATCCAAGTTAGCGTAAAGGTCAACAGCGTAGAGCAGATTCGCTAATATCCGTAAAGCACAGCCGAAGTAAATTTCTTATACCCGTTTGAATATCCACCAGAAAACAAACTTGTCCATAATCCATATAAAGTAAACTGTCAAACAGCACTACGCTACACGTTCCTCTACACCGAATTGTATTAACTAAGTAGTCTGAGTTTTCTTTCTTCTATTGTTTTTTTACATTTAAAAAAATACGCATTTATCATTTTCCATTTTTTTTGTGGATATTAAATTTTTGTGACAATCATCATATAACTGCTTAAAATATAATAGGTGAAATCTAAAAAATAAATGAGTGGAATGGAACGGGGATCTAATCTTAAGCCGTAATGTTGCCTGTAATGATAAATTAAAATAATGCTTCGTAATCTTTCACAATAACTTATAATTATGTTTTTATTATATGTTTATTTATGGATAAAATAATAACATAAAAACAGATTTCATTTTAATAACACTAATTCAAATATTGAATTTTGCTCCATCTATCGAGCGAATCTCGTATAAAACGCACGCTAGTTTTAATGTATGAAATCTGTAAAGTACTGAGTGAAATGCCCCTGGTTTACACTCAGGAGAAATCGTCCGGAACGGCCCGACATGTTTCGAACTCGTGGCATGGGGCTTTTCGCTTCTAACGCTTCATTCAAATGAACCACTGAACGAAATTAAAGAAATGGAAGACATGAACGAAATGAGTATGACTATGAATGATGGAGCAGTTTGAGTCGATAGATCCACTGAACGAAATGAAGGAAATGAACGAAATAAGTGATATATATCGCGAGAGCCAAAGATATGAATCGTTCTCCTTCATTTATGACATGATTTGCTTGCGCATCTCTAAATTGTTCCGATTCAATTTACTACTCCCCTGTAGGTACAAAGGTCAATGTCGCAACGCATTTTACTGACGTAAAATCACTGCCTTATCACACGTGGCAGCCCTACTTGCAGGAGAGTTGCGGCCTGCGGGCCTTTCAGATAAGAGCACGCTTTTTCTAAAAGGTTCATATCGGTTGAAGACGTCGTCTATTGACAAAAAAACTCACTAAATAACAAATATCTACTTAAAACAAAGCTCGTATCTAAGTGTCAATCTACTTACTAGATACGAGGTTTTGAAGAGTGACAGAAGTTTTAGTAAGTTTCGTTTGCCACCAGGCTATGTCATATCGTATGGACGGCTCATATTAGAACATCATGTGAGTGCCCGTACAAAATATTAGCAAGCCCCTGTGTAAAGGTGGTTTTCCACCGGCGAGGCGTGGCGGGGCGTGGATGGGCGAGAATTGAAATTAGTACGGCAAATTTTCAATCCCCGCCACGCGCATCTTCGGTGGAAATAGTAAGGCGACGCGTGGATGCGCGGGGCTTGAATTGAAATATTTGTTTGTGTAAAAATGAACCTTATTGCTTTTAACATAGGGTAGAGATTAAATCTGATTTTTACCGGCTAAGCAGGAAGACGAGTGGCGAGGCGTGGAGTGACGGGACGGGGCGGGAATTTTAATTTGTATTGCATTTTTTCAATCCCCTCCCAGCGCATCTTCGGTCGGTGGAAATAGTAGGAATTGGAGATGTGTGGTGCGGGACATGAATTGAAATATTTGTTGGTGTAAAAACGAACCGTCTTGCTTTCGTCAGATTATAAATTAATTAACAGAAAAACCGCTTCACGCGATCGATAGGCGTTTTGTTGTTCGTTACCGCTGCTGTTTAGGTCTTGATTTTCTTTTTACACTGAAAAAAATAGTAGATTTATTTGATAGTAAGCGGCTTTGTGGTAATAAAAAAATCATTAAGAGTACATTCTCGGTAAAAAAAAGATTGTTTGAAATAAATATTTTAAATTTTAAATAGTATTTTTTCTGACCTTATACAAACAACTAGTTTTTCTATAGTACCTACTGACAGCTTTTCTGTAGTTGGTATCTTTTTTTTTAATGTAGGTTTCAATCATGGCATGTACCTCATACAACCTTTGTCTTGACGAGTGGACGACGCGTCGTACATTTTTTGAAATTAAACCTAGTAAATATGACATGGGGCTTAAATTTCAATATTTAGCATAGAATCGAGTCGCCGTTGAGTTGTTATAATGTGCGAAGACCTTAATGTCAACCGCGAGCTCGGTCAGGCACGCGAGGGCTCGCGCGGGCTCCCGAGGTCCCGCGCGGGCTCGCGATAGCTATTAATGCCAATTTTTAGTGGAAAAGGGTCAGCGCGATTTCAATTCTCGCCCATCCACGCCCCGCCACGCCTCGCCGGTGGAAAACCACCTTAAGAACGGCACACACACTGCCACTCACAGTGACAGGTGACATTACTTTCATTCAATCTATTCGTGACAGCTCTTGTGAATCGACCTGTACCAGTGCGACCAAAAAGAGTAGAAATTAAAAAGGGGCAATACTGTAGTATCGTCCCCGTTTTCTTATATTGATTAGAAAGGGAGGAGACTACAGTATTGCCACTTTTTAATTTCTACTCTTTTTGGTCGGACTGTACATAATTGGCATTAACTGTACGCACTAAACAAATCCTCTTAGCAAAATCCGTAAATCGATTCGTCGAAGTTGTCATCACTTATTATATTTAATCTGTGACTGATCGGCGTGAAAAATGTTTCTTTTGGAAAACAAAATAAGTACGTTAGTAGCAATTCGAAAGCTGAAACCACTTTGGGCTATTTTACAGCACAAACGGTCATGAAAAAAAGTTAATTTGCATGTTTTTTTTTATAAGTCATAGGGGGCAAACGAGCAAACGGGTCGCCTGGTGGAAAGCGATTACCGTCGCCTATAGACACCTGCAACACCAGAGGAGTCACAAGTGCCCAATGGTTGACTGGTAGAGAATGCCTTATGGCATTAAGTCCACCATTTTTACACTTTTTGTTTTGTGAAATAAAGTTTAAATAAATAAATAAGTGCGTTGCCGCACAGGTAGGAGTACCTCTCTTTAGGGTTCCGTAGTCAACTAGGAACCCTTATCGTTTCGCCAAACTGTCCGTCTGTCTGTCTGCGGCTTAGCTCCGTGATCATTATTACTAGAAAGCTGTTTCTTTTTTGAAGTTGGTTAAAAAGCAAATCACGTTCAAAAACCGTCCAACAAGATAAGGTATCAGGAATTATCTCAAATGACCTTGTTATTTATAATCATTTCATTAGCTAACAATAATATTATTGTAGAAATAAAATTAAATCAGACGCTTTTAATAATGACTTAATAACTAGCTAAAACCACTAATGTTTGAAAGTAATAAGTAATAACTATAATTATCAACTACGCCAAAACGTTAGATAATGAAGGTAAATAAGAAATACTGCGACAGAACCGTTATAATTTGTGTTGATTATAAAAATAGTAGTTATGTTTGACTGTTTTAGGTCTCCTACATGACATTATTCTATTACTAAAATCAAAATGTTTAACCGAAATTTCTCCTCTCAGGTGATATGTCTGAACTGAACGTCGTTATTGGCGAAATACCTCTTGCTAAGATGGTTGGCTCAGTTTGTAGAGACCTGCCTACTGAGCCAGCGGTCCCGGGTTCGAATCTCAGCCAGGGCAAATATTTGTGTGATGAACTCGAATATTTGTGCTTGGGTCATGGTTGTTCTATGTATTTAAGTATATATTTATCTATATAAGTATGTATATCGTCGTCTAGTACCCATAATCTATCCAAACAAGGTCTGAAGTGGCAAGTGTCCGGTAGAAAAAGACTTGGTTGTCCTCGCACCACTTGGAGACGCACAGCCAACAAAGAGGCGGCGTCAACCGGCCTCGACTGGAAGAAACTCGAGGAAGCAGCGCAGGATCGGCGTCAATGGAGAATCCTTCTGAGAGCCCTATGTCCCTGATGAGGGATAACAGGATACCATCATCATCATCATCATCTGTATCTGTCTAGTGTCTCACGGGTGCAATGCTGATACTAAATATACTATGCATGTATTATACATATAAAACTTCCTCTTGAATCACTATCTATTTAAAAATTGGGCAAGTGCGAGCCCGACTCGCGCATGAAGGGTTCCGTACCTATACATATATATAATCTATAACAAGTTTGTTGTATGGGAGCCCCCCTTAAATATTTATTTTATTTTATTTTTAGTATTTGTTGTTATAGCGGCAATAGAAATACATCATCTGTGAAAATTTCAACTGTCTAGCTATCACCGTTGTTGAGATACAGCCTGGTGACAGACGAACGGACGGACGGACAGCGAAGTCTCAGTAATAGGGTCCCGTTTTTACCCTTTGGGTACGGAACCCTAAAAAACCGCATCAAAATCCGTTGCGTAATAGTTTTAAAGATGTGAGCAATTGAGCATACATAAGGACAGACAGACAGACAGACTTTGTTCTATACTATAGTGATTATTCTTTTTTCCACTGAATAATATTGATATATCTTATTCCTTTCTTATAGAGATTTAACTTGATTCTAATAAGATCCTTATTAGGCAATGATATCAACTCACACATGATTCACAACACAACTCAATTCGCTGCTTCAAGGTCGTCTAAAGCATGCCCCTTGGGCACTCCATTAGGGGCCTAAAAAACATCTAGGTATGTTTTTAGGGTTCTGTACTCGAAGGGTAAAAAAACGGGACCCCATTGGCCATTACTAAGATTCCGCTGTCCGCCCATCTGTCTGTCTGTATGTTTGTCTGTCTGTCCGTCTGTCACCAGGCTGTATCTCACGAACGGTGATAGCTAGACAGTTGAAATTTTCACAGATGATGTATTCCTGCTGCTGCTATAACAACAAATACGAAAATCATAATAAAATAAATATTTAAGTGGGGCTCCCATACAACCAACGTGATCGGTTGCGTTAACATTGCACCTCATTTGTATCCGGCGCCATACATAACAGGTGCAAACTTAACCCGGCCAGTTAAGATGGGATAAGTGTTTGTACGGAACCCTCGGTGCGCCAGTCCGACTCGCATTTGGCCGGTTTTTTCGGGAGTTGTTTTGACCCCCCTGTGTGACCCCCCCCTCGCGAGACTAGGGACCCGGGCATTGCCCATAGTGCCCAGTAGGAAAGAGGGGCATAAGTGGGAGAAGTGACTGCCTGTAATAAAAGTTCTATTAGCACTTCACAGTTGACACAATGTAGAGCTTGTTTTACGACAATGAGTTTTACAATGAAGATTTATACACTGATGCAGTGATCAATCATTATAGAACAGTATTTACAATATTTTGTTACTGAGCTCTGAGGTTTATATTTTATATAGCATTATAATTATAAACCTAATAAAAAATATTTTTTTTAAATTTAATTGTGTATAATATGTTTACATAACTTCAACACATAGCTGTCAACACTGCTTGCCTTTTGGGCATCATCAAATATTTGAGGAAACTTGACTCGAAAGAAGAATTCAACACAAGCCACTGACAGATACTAAAGTCTTATACAGTCATTGATTAGCTCATATTATCACACTCGAGATGATTATCATTTAATTATCATTCAATTTGCAGCATTATCACTATCAGTCATAAAAAAATTGTACTGATATTGAACTCATAATGAACCCATTAAGAAATGCAAAACAATAATAAGAAACAGTTTGATTATACCACAATAATGTAAATAAGAAGACATCACAAGATTATCTGAATATAAAAAAATATAGAAACCTATTTCTGCAATGTATTCTGGCTTTGCAAAACATTTTAGAGGGCTCTATGGGAATAATATCAGCCTACAATTAAAGTAAGCTTGGAATTAATGCAGAGCAAGATTGTCTCATCTTACTGAATTTAATTAAACTCCATAGAACATGTAGTTGTTTATTCTCTAATAATGAAGGTAGTTTTATGTTTGTATAGAATCTTTTTATCGATTCATATTTTTATGTGGTAATACCACATTTTTTTTTTTTTTATAAATAATGACACAAAGGTAAATTAAGAAAGAAAAATTGAATGCGATCTACTACAATCGAAGCGGGGTTTGAACCCGCGACCTCTGCGTTTCCGGCGCATTGCTCTCCCAACTGAGCTATTCGACCGCTACGTCAGTCACACCAAATCTTTCATCCCTTATAATCCTTTACGCTACTGGAGCGCCCTCTGTGTCATATATGTTTTTTTGAAATGCTTATTGCGCATTAGCCATACCCTAGGATGTGCATTTTACACGCACGATCCCCAATCCCCATTGCTTTACAGCAAGTGTGAAGACTGCGAGAGAGATGGCGCTGTTCTAAATATTTGTATAGAATCTTTTTATCGATTCATATTTTATGTGGTAATACCACATTTTTTTTTTTTATTTTTTTTATAAATAATGACACAAAGGTAAATTAAGTTATGTTTGTTTTCTAAGGCTGCATTTGACGAATCTTTTGTTCCAAGAATAAAGTGTGTTCACTTACTCACGGATACTAATAGGCGTATTTAGAGGGTTTGGCCGGGTGGACTGTGGCCACCCCAATATGGTCTAGTGCCATATGTTAGGTTTTTGATATAAATTCATGGCTTCATCTCATAGGCCATGGCCAGGCCCCCATCTAACTATCCGAGAATAAGTGTTATTCTTGGAATAAGCATTTGGTTAAATCCAGCCTGAATCATCATTTTTATGCTGGATGATATGAAGTTAAAGGCAGTTATTTAGATCACAAAATCCTAATAGTATGATCAGCATCAAAAGGAGTCTAAAATTGCATACTAAAAACAGGAGATTTCCTCTTTGTCCTAGACTCAAGGTCATAGCATATTCTGCTAGTCACCAAGCCTACTACTACTACTTTTTAACAGACTGCCTATGGAACTAAAAATCATTACGAACGACTCACTGTGTCATAGGGAATTGAAAACATTTTTGTTGAGAGGTTGCTTTTACAGTGTTGATGATATATATAGACGATAAGTGAATGTGTAAATGTGTTAGATGGGCTGAGTATTTTTATATTTTAATTTTGTCACCTAAAATAATGCTTTATCCTAATTGTTATGTTAATTTTAATTTAAAATTGTATTTCAAAGACAATACCTGTATTATAATTTTATGAAACATGTAATGTCTCATTTTTTTAATGTGGGTACACCACAATTTTTATTTAAACCATGAATACAAAGATCAAAGCTTAAAGAAAAATTGAAAAAGGAGCTACCTGGTGGAAGGGACCGGGAATCGAACCCGGTACCTCTGGATTACCGGTCCAGCGCGTTAGCCACTTCGCTACCCTCGCTCCATGTAGACCCGATTCCCGGTCCCTTCCACCAGGTAGCTCCTTTTTCAATTTTTCTTTAAGCTTTGATCTTTGTATTCATGGTTTAAATACCTGTATTGTTTATGAATAAAATACTATGATTATGACTATGTCAGTTACATTTGATGCTCTCTGTACAAATAAAAGTTCAATGATTACAGAAACATGAAACAAGTATTTCAAGTGCAAAATGTTGTCAGTTTCAAGTGGAGAACAAAGAACACTGGCTGGCACTTTTGACAGTTTGGAGTCAAGTGGGATTGTGATTATTCAATTTAGCTTTATAAGACTGCTCAAATATTGTGTGATCTGTAATTTATAATGATTATTTTTAGAATAACATTGTTAAGGGCATGCGGTCTTTGTTCCACAGATAAACATCCCAGACAACCAGGTTCATTAAACTTATTCTGTAAGGATTCTAACAAGAAAAACTATGTACATTCATTGTTATTATGCTGAAATACGAAATCATATTACAAGCACCCCTTTTAAGTGCTGAAGTGTTAAGTAATTGCACATAGTATAGGTAAATAAATAAGGAAAGTAACTCACCGTTAATGGACCAGATATGTGAAGGCAAGGAGTGAGCAGCGTAGACGCGACCGAGGGCCAGTGCAGCGCCGGGACCCGGGCCAGGGCCAGCCTCCTCGTTGGAGCTGGAGTCCGTGTCTGGGCTAGCGGCCGCTGAGGCCTCATAGCTGGCAGAGCTCGGCGGGATCGCGATGGCCTCGTGCGACGCGTGCAGGTCCGGCACCGACGACAGCGACCGCGCGCGCTGCCGGTCGCTCGTCACCTGGATCCCCGGAATCGCTCGCAGCAGGCTGAACCCCGCCCCCCCGGAGACCACCTCGCTGCTCGAGCTCGTCGAGAATGTCCTCGCCCGCGGACTCTGCCCTCCGTTCGCCGTACTCGCCTTTGCACCCATTGCTGCACTGAATGTTACGCAAAAAAACACCTGTCACACGCACCGAGGCTTATTTAACTCACGAGCACGCGCGGACCGCTACGCCCGCGACGGCGGAACGCATCGTACGAAGCGCTCTAAGGGCGGCCGTTTACGTGTAATACGACAATAGTCACGGGAAACGACGGGCCTCCGCAAAGTAAACAGCGATGCATGTGCGGTAGCCCCTGCTTTCCTGCAAAATTTTGACAGTTCTGCCCAATCCACTACACACCACAGATCCGGAATGTGATTACTCGAAATCATTAATGCGTAGTTAGCAATTATGTACAGTCACTTAGTTTTCGGGAATGTTATTATTTAATATAAAAAAACAGTGGTACCAACATTTATAAATTAGAAAAAGCTTCGATCAGATGTTTCAGTTCTGCTCAATTTTTATAACCTGTGGATCTTGATTGTCATCTCATGTCACGTCAACCAACTTCTTTCAGAAAACGAAAATATTATTCGATGTTTAGTGTTTTTTACATTATTTTCTTTAATTAATATAACTAACAATAAAGTGATAAGATACAAACATGAATTCTGCAACTGTAAGTATTTTTAACATCTGTATTACTCATGATTGATTCATTTATTTACTTCGATAAAACGTGGATAATATTACGGATAGCTGTTTTGATTTGCACGTCTGTATCTATATTTTGCTGTGATCATTTATTTTCTTGCAAGTACGTAGTTTATAGTTATTATTTGGCTTTGGTTAATAATTATACCTAAATCAACCAACCACTTGACACACAAAAACATACCAATTTAATGAGGTAATAATACCTTGATCCACCGCAATAGTTCAGTGCTTATTAAATAATCCTAAATACCTAGCCTATAGTTTCTTAGATAGACCAAATTTTTTATATCACAGACTATATCTGTATTAATGACTAATTGTTCAACAAAAAGCTTCAATTATATATATAGATTTTAACCCCATTAGTGAATCAATCATCATTTATTCACAGAATATATGGTACATACGGTGGTATAATATAAGAAATTTGATCCTTAAACATATATGTCCCAGATCACAAATGTTTGCCGGGCGGGTCTGGAGGTCCCACTCTGTGACCCCACCCGCACCATTAGACGGCCCTGGTACAGCCGAAAGGCTCGGGCACATCACAAATAAAAAAAAGTGTTTGCCGATCATAAATGAGTGATCTGGGCCCTCCGGCCGTTTTGGCAACCAAGTTTCGCAACCAGTTGTCAAAAAAGAAAAAATATTCTTGCTACGCAACTAGTTGCTCAAAAAGAAAACTTATTACTGTTCCGCAACCAGTGTCGATGACAGCTGAGTTTCGCAACCAGTTGCCAAAAAAGAAAAAAAAATCTTTGTTTACATCTGGTTACCAAATAAGATTCTCAATTCCCATTTCACAGCTAGCATAGCGATAACATGTGACACCTATTGTTGAGGATAGGCACTCAACACTGCTTCTTCGGTAGCTCTCGGGTTTGCTCAGTCAAATAATTGTGTAAAAATTCATGAAAAAGAGGCCTTTCAATGAAAAGTATATTGAACAAAATCCGTTGAGCCGTTTTTGAGTTATCGCAAAATTTCATAATTTTCTTGAAAGGACGTAAGTTGACTTCCAGAAGGTAATAAGTAATTACAGTTACATTGGTGTTTACGACCTTTTTATTGAGCTTGAAATCTTTCTCGTAACTTAAGTCTATTGTGACTGATGAACAACTACTGACGGAACCCTACACTGAGCGTGGCCCGACATGCTCTTGGCCGGTTTTATATATCAAAATTGCTTATGAATTAACAATTTTCGGCTTGTGTCCGTAACACCTATAATCTCGTAAAATCAAACGGACTTTTTAATTGATACTTACCTAGTTACCTTCTTCTTTAGTTGTCAATATTGACATAATTCATTACAAATACTCGTTCTATTCTGCAGTGATCCACATAAGGTTATCAAGCATTTATTGCGATTACACTGATCATTGCATTACATATACATCTCGGCTGTTGAGTATATATTCATTATGTCTACTTCAAATGTATACCCTACGAGTAATATTCACTTCATCAGTACCAAAAGGGGAGGAGTGTCAATGCTGTACGATGACCGGCAATATCACCGGAAAAAAATATATGTAAATGGGAATTCGTTCTGGAAATGTTTTACCACAAAAGGGTGCAAAGGTAATATTACCTTAAATTGCCGTAATGAAATATTGAAACAAAGTGCACACCAACCAGAGTGTTTGGGTGATTGTGGAAAAAATATTATTAAAAAAAAATTGGACGCTCTTAAACAGAAAACAGCCTGCAATTTCGAGTCAATTCCGAAACAATATAATGATATGATTCGTGACCTTAACAATAGTGGATTAAACTTAATGAATGAATGAATGAATGAATTATTTATTTCATGTAACAAAGACACATAATTTATTAGTAGAACTTACAAGCTAAGGGGGTTAGTATTGATATATTAACTTATAACTAAAACAGAATAACACTGATAGGGGAGTGCAATCCCTCACAGTGCGACATGTAGGGGCAGTCAACCCTGTCCGCTATCATGCGTAGAATGCTATTGGGACTGCGGCGCACCCGGCGCACCAGGGATGCGGCGCGCGCGCGCAATGTAGTATAAAAGCAGTCCACGCGCGCCGCTGCGAACATCCCTGATGCGCTGCAGAAACGAGGCAGTCCCACCAGCACCCGGAACGCATTATTATACTGGACCCGAAGGGCCCCAAAAGCCCGTTGCGTATACTGCGCCCACAGATTGCATGTATAGAGGGACGTGCAAAACGCCCTAAACAGAGTAATTTTCACCTCTTTTGAGCACCTTGCAAACCTGCGGGCGATCATATTTGCCCTGACCGATAGGGCCCTTCGTTCCCTTTCCATGTCTAAATCGTCTTTGAGGTCGGCCGCAATCACATGGCCTAAGTACTTGAAACGGTCCACTCTATCCAAAGGGGTACCATTGAGGCAAATGGTGGGAACTTCCCATGTTTTCTTGCGACCGCACTCAAACACCATGAACTGGCTCTTCGTAACATTATATTTGAGCCCATGGTCTGTTACATACGCTTCACATATTTTCAGCAGCTTACGCACCCCACACACCGACGCGCTCAGCAGCACCATGTCGTCCGCGTAACTTATATTGTTGACACAAACTCCATCCACATGACAGCCGACATGAGTTCTGCTGAGCTCCTCGATAAGTCCGTTGACATACAAGTTAAAGAGCGTAGGTGAAGTTAAACCCCCCTGTCTCACCCCACACTCCAACCTGTACTCATCAGAATGCGCGTCCACCCATCTAACACTGTTAACCTGGTTTCCATACCAGTATTTAAATATGCGAATGGTTTCCCGCGGTAAGCTGGTGTTTTCCAGCTTCTTCCACAATAGGTCATAGGAAACCAGGTCAAACGCCCTAGATAGGTCGAGGAAACAGGCTACCACCGGGGTTTTACTTTTGACATAATACCTTACAGTGTGCTTAAGACACAGTATCGCTGACTCTGTAGATAACTGTGGTCGGAAACCCATCTGGTTATCATGCAGTTTTACATGGCTCATTAACTGTGAATTAAGCACACTATCAAATATTTTCGCCATGATTGTGGCTAGCGAGATAGGTCTATAGTTGTTTCTATCTGCTAGGTCACCGGTCCTGTTTTTTACAATAGGTACAACGATTGTTCGCATTAAGTTATCTGGCAGGTATGAGTGCCTAATACACAGGGTATAAAACATTGCCAACACTCTCGATATATGGGGACCAGCATGCTGGAGGTGCTCAATAGAGAGACCATCGAAACCGGGCGATTTTCCTCCCGACATTGATGTAATAATCTTGAAAATTTCCTTGGCGGTAAGGATAGGCCCCACGCTCTCAATTTCGGTCTCACTATCAAACCCCCCCAACTTCGTTGGACCTAAAGCCGATTTAATTACGAAATGGTCTTTAAAGAGGTTGGCAATGCTTTTCGGGTCACTAACGCCATCTACGCTAGCCGGGTGGCCACCCAAAGGCTTCAATTTGTTTGTGGCCTTCCAAAAGGAACGGAAATCTTTTTTAGAGTGGTGAGAGGTAATAATGTCTTGCTTTATTTGATCTTCGTGATCTTGGCACCATTTTAAGCGTGATTTAAAAATCTTGCGACTTTCACGCATCTCATTAAAAATAATACCACTTTCCGGTCGTCCGACCATTATCCATTCGTGAAGCCTTTGTCTAGCCACCCCGTGAGCGGCACTGACATGTTTGTTCCAACCCACAATCCGTTTTTTAGCCCTCGGCATCCTGTCCCCCCGACCGACAGTCGCTGCACTCGTAAGGGCATCAACGATTTCATCATACAACCGGTCTAGCACTTTTTTATGACCCTCTTCCTGACAAAACCCATCTGCACAGGACACGCATTCCATCGGAAAATTAATTTGACGCAGTCTTTGATGACATTCGTCACGATAAATAACAATTTGGTCAGTCGTTCTTTCCCCCCAAATTACATTTTTACCAACGTGAGCCTGACTTGTAGTTCTAGGGACTATGACATTAAGGTCACATTCTAGAAAAATCGGAAAGTGATCCGACCACGTAACACAATTTTTATTTACAAAAACATTGCGAACGGAAGACACCGCAGACTCTGATAACACAAAATGATCCAACCATCTTCTACATAAATGTGCATCACTGACAAAAGTGTAGGTATCTGACGTAATCCCTAGCCTATCTACGTCCACACAACACCAGTTTTGTTCGTCGCAATAGTTTACCAACTCCCTATAAAAACGTTCGTGCGGGTGAGCATTAAAATCACCCATTAAATATACAGATTCTATCCCACATTCCTCAATTATCGCACTCACCGCTCCCAAGCAGTCCGTGAACTCGCCCAAATTGTCAGCGCAGTCCGTAGGCACGTAAACACTGACTATTAATAACGGTCGACTGTCACTTGTCATAATTTTGATCGCGCACAAACGAGCATTATCGCACTGAACCACTGACACATTTTGAAACGCCGATTTCCGAAATAACAGCCCAGTTCCGCCAAACGGACGACCGACCACCATGCCATCTCCAGTATCCATGGCAGACGTACCAGTCGAGCCGAAGTCCTCATCAATTGTGTTCAGGAATACAGTCTCTTCAGGAGTTAGCCATGTTTCTTGCAAAGCCACAATATGACAGGTGCGGCACAACTCTCTTACCGTCATATCGTAATATCTCAGGTGCCAAAGTTTAACAGCGTGAAAAGTGGTTTATATGGTGGAAGAAACCAAATTGTTGGTGCTAAAAGATTACGCTTTACACTTGCACTTGACGTAATCGTGCCGTCGAAGTTCGAAAAAATGCTTCTTTGTGATTACATTGATGAAAGTAAGAATTTAAGAATAATTGTATTTTGTAATAATAATAAAAACGAAAATTGAAAATTATTGTCACTTTTTTGCTGATGGCACTTTTAGGAGTTGCCCAAAAGGGTTTTATCAGTTGTATACATATACAATACACGGTTATGATGATCAAAACCACATAATAACTCCAATTTTTTTTGCACTTTTACCAAATAAGAGAACAGAAACATATCAATTGTTATTGATGTTGATTAAGTCCCAGATTCCTGCTTGGAAGCCAGATAAAATTACACTGGATTTTGAAATAGCCGCTATAAATGCTTTCAAGAAAATATTTCCTAAAATATTATTCAAAGGCTGCTACTATCATTTCAACCGCTGTTTATGGAAAAAAGCTAAATCTCTGAAAATAACTACAAGGGTAATGAAAAGACACGTATCAAGGTGCATCGGGATCGCTCGTTTGCCAACAAAGTACATTAATGAAGGCTATATATATGTTATGGGAAGAAGCCCTAAAAACGAAAAAATCGAGAAATTTAATAAATATTTTCAAAATCAGTGGCTCAAAAAAAATGAATTTAACAAAACTTGTTCTTGTGCAAATGAATTATTCAGAACCAATAACAACATTGAAGGTTGGCACAGAAAAATTAACAGTTTCATTGGCCGAAAAAATCCTACCTTAGCACACCTTCTAGATGTGTTAGATTCGGAAGCGTCATATTATGATTTAAAAAAAAAAACACCCACAAAAAAGAAGGAATACAAGGAGATAGATCAAGAAATTGAATTGGCGTTAAACGATTTAAAAGAAAAACTCATTTCTGTTGGTCACTGCATAGAAATTATAAGCCCTTTTGTCGTACCTTGGTAAATCAAAAGGATTGAATATACATTTTTTTGTCATGGATTTGTTTGCGTTCGACTTGGGTACTATTTTTGGCGCACCTAAGTGTATAGTGTTTTGTACTAAAATAAACCAGGTAATTTTTCTGTCAGTTTAGAATTATATGTTTTAGTTTTTACTTTTTTCAACTACCTAAATAAATGATTGCTAGAAACTAAAAAAAATGTGTTTTAATGAACTGTACATTTTACTACAAAGAAATTATATTGTTTTTTTTTTTTTATGTCATAGGGGGCAAACGAGCAAACGTATCGCCTGATGGAAAACGATTACCGTCGCCCTTAAACACCTGCAACACCAGAGGAGTCACAAGTGCTTGCCTACCCGGAGGACGAAGATAGAATGCCTCTATGCTAGTAATTTCACCGGCTATCTTACCCCCACACCGGAACACAATAATGCGAACATTGCTGTTTGGCGGTGGGTTAGCAGGCAAGACGGCTATATAGGTGATAGCTCAGTTGGTAGAGCACTACGCCAGAAACGTAGGGTTGCAGGTTCGAGTCCTGCTTACATTGCAGTGGATCACATTACATTTTTCTGTCATAATTTACCTTTGTGTCAATATTTATAAAATAAATAATAATTCAGTGTATATTCTTATGTACTACCTGCAGGTCAAACACTTTAATGTACAATTTTGGCTGCGATATACTAAATGTCACAAAAAAATTAAAATAACAAATACATTTGGGTGATTCTACAAAAAATGGGTAACTCGATGTCACAGGGCAATAAAATATTGTTTTGTTATATTTTGTTTATATTTTTAATTTTATTTGAATACTACTAAAAGCCTTTTATTTGGTCACCCAATTTCAGCTATTCATTTTAAATACAAATTTGTGAAACTCCACAATTTATCCTTAAAACGTCAGTACTTTGGCATGTCACAACCTCAAAAGTGGGCAATCAAATGGCTGTATATTAAATATTACCTCTAATGTAAGAAAACTTACTGTTTCAATACAATCTATGATGTATTTAATAATGTATAACACTACTTTCATAATATAATATTCTCACTGTTGTTGTAAAAAATATAAGAAACTTTGTGTTCAGTTTTATTCGTCAGTCCGCTGTCTGTTGTTCGAATTGGAATTTCGCGCTAAATATCGGCGACTCAAATTCAAATCCGCGTTAAATTTCAAGGTTGATAGTAAAGTTAGCTGCAGGTCGAGCCATTTTATGGCCACTATTACTGAGTTTGTACCAGAGTTGTGGTTGTCATGTGAACACGTGCCAATCCAGTCAAAAAGTCAGTCCTATGGTAAGTCGTTATTTCCTTGTAAATCTGTGTTATACTTGAATTTATACACAGTCAACTTTGTTTTGTTAAAACGTAGCTAGTTGATGTTCGAAAATATCAAATTAAATGTTGATTCTAAAGATAACCCCAAATTCATGTCTTTTTCATCAGTCCGTTGGCGTCAGTCCTTTGTGTTATATTGCGCCAAAGGGCTGACGGGTTTCCAGGGTACTGACATTTGTAGCGTGTTGAAGCTGTATATTTTTACTTATTTCAGTTTAAACCATCGTGCCGCCTGTTAAAAAAAGAAGAAACAGGGGTAAAGACATTTGTTAAGGAAATAACACCTTGGGAGCAACGATTAGCCACAAAAAAAAGAAAAAAATCATCTGAGTACACGCAAAAAAAAACAACTTCTGAATGATACTACTTATATCTACTTATATACTTATATAATAGGGATAAGTTCGCCTTTGTACATATTTCATTTGTTATCAATGTATTTATAACCAGTTGTTGTGTACAATAAAGCGTTTACATACATACATACATACATATATCTTTGTTCGCCAGAACTACTGACCACGAAGCATAATCAATAGATGGTGAGCAAATGACCTATTATAAACGACGACCAAAGAGCAAATGAAGCGAAAGACAGAAAAAGTCCAGTAATAGGCAATTAAAAAAATGGTTGCCTGTAAAGTCGGTTTTACGGGCGAAGGAAGATTTTACGTGACAACGTCTTATTCTCGGTAGAATATTTATTGATATGAATATTATTAAATTGCACAATAGGAACAATGAATGAAAATAAGAATTGCACAAATTTTAACTATAGAAATATATTTTGTTCCTCTTCCCTCTTCCCTCTTCCCTCTTCCCTCTTCCCTCTTCCCTCTTCCCTCTTCCCTCTTCCCTCTTCCCTCTTCCCTCTTCCCTCTTCCCTCTTCCCTCTTCCCTCTTCCCTCTTCCCTCTTCCCTCTTCCCTCTTCCCTCTTCCCTCTTCCCTCTTCCCTCTTCCCTCTTCCCTCTTCCCTCTTCCCTCTTCCCTCTTCCCTCTTCCCTCTTCCCTCTTCCCTCTTCCCTCTTCCCTCTTCCGCCCTCTTCCCTCTTCCCTCTTCCCTCTTCCGCCCTCTTCCCTCTTGTTACAGTAATGCTCGATGAATGAAAATAAGAATTGCACAAATTTTAACTATAGAAATATATTTTGTCTCTCTCACTCATCAACCGTGAGCGGCGGGCGTTACATTTTTTCATGAGTGACTCCGAGCGCAACCTAAATTAAGACGTTGTCACGTCAAAAATATTGAACCAAGCAATGGTTTCAAAACTGAGAACTAGACAGAAAAATCATCGACCAAAATATAGGGGAGTCAAAAAGCAGTCTAAGTAAGTTGTAAAATCTGTGGAAGAAACTCCATAAACCAGAATTGGAGTAATGAGTGAAGATATTACTAAAAGTAAAAGAAGGAAACAGTGAAGAAGGGCCTTTTCGGAAGTGTTATATAATTAAATTAAAAGAAACTACATAAAGAGATAAAAAAAGTTTGAATAAGCTACAACAAATACAAAATTATAGAGAATACCAAAAATAGCAGTGAGTTATAAAAAAACAGGGATGCTTACTTAGAAAATGTATGCTGTTAAACTACCTCAAAGTAGTAAAGCCAATTAAAAAGCTGTTTGAATAGTGGAGATAGATCTTTCTCACAGTATTACACGTTAAACAGTTTTTTCAATTATTACTTCAGTGAATGAAGACTAAGAATAAGACTAAAAACATAACAATAAGACTAAAAATAGTTTCTACCGTCTGCAAATCGAAGTAAGTGAGGTACTCGCCGTTAATGTTGATGCCAAGTCTGTTGCATTCCAGTAGCTTGAAAGCATCTTCCAGTGCAGCAGTAAACAGTTTTGGAGAAATTACGTCTCCCTGTCTTACTCCTCGCTGCAGTTGGATAGACTCTGGTCTTGGATTCGGACTGACATGGTGGTGTTATAGTACAAACACTTCAGCACTTTGATGTATCGATAGTCGATACGGCACCGCTGGAGAGATTGAAGCACAGCCCATGTCTCGATCGAATCAAAGGCTTTTTCATAGTTCACAAACATAGTGGTCGGTTATACTCCTTTCTCTTCTGTACAACCTGCCGCAGTGTATGAATTTGGTCTATGGTGCTAAAGCTTTTCGGAATCCGGATTGTTCGGGAGGTTGGAAATCGACTGTGCGTGAGACGATTGGTAATGACTCTGAAGAACAGCTGATGAACATGGCTCAGCAGTGAGATGGTCCTGTAGTTCTTCAATAAAGGCTATGCTCGAAGTTTCTGTGCGCGAAAGAATCAGAAATGAGGATATCCGCAGTAGAACCAGGGTAACCGACACAGCTTACAGGATTGCACGATTGAAATGGCAATGCGCAGGCCATGTAGCCCGGTAAATGAACGGCAGTTGGAGCAGCAAAGTCGTAGAGTGGCGACCACGTATAGGAAAGCGCAGCGTGGGAAGGCCCCCGACTAGATGGACGGATGACCTCCAGAGGGTAGCGGGGAATCAATGGATGCGGTCTGCACGGGATCGCACTTTGTGTCGAGTCATGAGGGAGGCCTATGTTCAGCAGTGGACGTCTGTGGCTTATAGATAGATAAGTTCCTAAGAGATTTATTTCTAAATTTTAATAAATATCAAGCATATGTTATGAAGTTGTGTATTTTGTCAGTACTTTGTCAGCCTCGTCAGTCCCCTGGCAGTCAAATTCAGAAAAACCGAAATTTCTCCGGTTCTACTTAAAAAAGTGACTGGCCCAATCTCGAGCAATATATTCATTACATTACCTATCTTATTTACCCGAATTTGTAGCATTTTGATTAAAAAACTATCATAAACAAAATATCCCGAAAAGTTACCCAACTTTTGTATATTCGCCCATTTGCAGATTTTATTAACAAGAGATCAACAAACAACAAAATTAATGCATCATCAGTTGTTCCAACTGCCTGCCTGATTATATCAAATGATCAAACAACATTGCTTAACATTTCTGATACCACGCCATGCACCTTTTCTAATGAGAACCTAAGCAGGTCAGCTATGTCCTGTGCATGGCGGGCGTCGAAATCGGTCCTGTTGTTGGGGCATACAAAAACTTGTGTCCACCCCCATCTTCCCCTACTCCGCAATGTTGACTGCAAACTCGCGTTCCAGATGATATAAAAAAATTTAGTTTGCACAAAAAGTTTATCCTCAATATGTTGGACACCGGCCTGAGATCTGTTCGGGAGCAGCCTGAAAATATACACGCCCCTTCATTTTCTGGCGTACGCAAGAGTGTCCTCGATGTTTCAAAAGTCGACATTTTGCTCTGTTTTCTTTTAATTATTTATTATACAAAGCGACAAACAACTTCTGACAGCGATAGAAGTCATCATGATATATATATTTTTAACAAATGCCTATCACCAAATAAATTTATTTTAGAATGCTTGACAGCATTCTAAGACTGATATTTTAAAGTAGGTCGTTATGCGAAGAAAGCATAATTTAATTCAGTTAAATTGAGTCGAGTGAAGGGAACTGTTATCTTAATAACACGGTTTAATAACACGGTTATCGGTTCTGCAACTGATGTGACCAGCCCAATACCACTTCAGCTTAAACACAAAAGTTTGCAAGTGCTACTAAGTATTGTATTATTCACTTCTTGAGACGAGTCTCAGAATATAATTGAATGATTATTCCGAAAAACGTACCAATTGTGATCCTGTTCTAGTTGTGGTCCGGTTTCAACTCGCCGAAAGGGCGAAACTAGTTCCTCTTTTTGTTCTAGTACATAAGTATGTAGTTGGTTGCGTAGAAAGATTATTATTTCTCTTTTGACAACTGCCGTTTTAGACAATTCTTCATTGGCAACTGGTTGCGGAACAGTAATAAGTTTTCTTTTTGAGCAACTAGTTGCGTAGCAAGAATATTTTTTCTTTTTTGACAACTGGTTGCGAAACTTGGTTGCCAAAACGGCCGGAGGGGATCTGGGGCTTTACAAATTACCACCCGTTGTTTGTCTACAGTTTTATGTCTTGCCTTGGCCACGAAGTGAGATTATCTCGCAGCATAGCGGGCATAAAATCCCATTTACGGCCTAGGATGACATAAAACATATTCCTAGCTGTTTCTATCTATCTATACTTAAGAGAAAACCCAAGACATTGTCATTGGTAAATGAAAATCAATATTTTTGAGCATAACTATGCTGCTGCTGTTATCATAGTAGCATTACATTTGAATGCCTATAATCATTTAGTTTGTATACTCATTTGCATTAGAAAAAATAATACAATCATAATAACCATACTCCATGAATTTGAATGCCTTATTCCATAGAAAAAAAAAAGTTCACAGTATCACCTCTGTTAGTATTTATCAATTATTTTTTTAGTAAAGATTTGGCATAATAAAACATTATGGTCAGTTGGGGGAGTATTATAAATATTCCACAAACCAAAATCTCGAGAAAAATTTTTTTCTTAAAAATAATGTGTTATTTGTTCAAAATAATTATATTTCCAGAGTACCTTTTTGTTTAACTTCCTCTTTTTTTTTACTAACAAGTAAAGGTACCCAACTGTCCAACTCCGATTTGATTCATTTTGATATATATGTTACTAGCTGTGCCCCGCGGTGTTACCCGCTCATCCCACGGGAACACTAAATTTATTCGGGATGAAAAGTATCCTATGTCTTTCCCCGGGACTGAAACTATCTATATACCAAATTTAATCTAAATCGGTTCAGCGGTTTAAGCGTGAAGAGGTAACAGACAGACAGACAGACACACTTTCGCATTTATAATATTAGTATGGATAGAGTAGTCTAAAATAGCAGACACATATTTTTTTTTAGCTGCACAAATTCAACCTGTTAGGACAAATTGTCCCTTAAAGTACTGAAAATTGACCAAACCCTCTAACTTCTCCAGAGAGGTTTGTTCAAGCAAATTGGTAAATTATTTCTCAAATTAAATCCCTTTATGGGTGATTATGTGGATGTTTTAACTGACCACAAAAAACTGTAACAATATCCCTCTTACCCCAGCTGACTTTCATTACTATCATTTGAATGCGTTTGTATTTTGTGCTATTTGCATTAGAGCTTTGCACGGCTTGGCCTGTAGTGTTGACGCTACTTACAGCCGGGTGTGCCCCAGGTGCCGCTGTTGGACGATGACACCATCGCCTTCGGAGAGGAGGATAATGCTGGGAAGAGATTCATGTAAGTATAGTCAGGATTTCCGCTTAAATTTACTTCAGTGCCATGCTTCACTGGACTAAGCTTCCGTAAAATTTAAATTATTTAGTACTAGCTGTGCCCCGCGGTGTTATTCGCTCATCCCACGGGAACACTAAATTTATTCGGGATGAAAAGTATCCTATGTCCTTTCCCGGGTCTCAAACTATCTCCATACCAAATTTTATCTAAGTCGGTTCAGCGGTTTAAGCGTGAAGAGGTAACAGACAGACAGACAGACAGACATACTTTCGCATTTATAATATTAGTATGGATTAGTATGGATATCAATGACAAAATCAAAACGTTTATTCTATAAGTAGGCCACAAGGGCAATTTCACATGTCTGAATCTGAATCTACCGGCATTTCACAAACGCGACCGCTGTTGAGAAGAAAGCCTAAAGAAACTCAACAGTAAGTATTTTTTTCGTAAATATGATTCTAATACCAATTTTATGAAATGCCATAGAAACTAACATACGTTTCAATAATTGAAACGAATAATCACGCACAATTGTTATGCCAACTGCAGTAGTCTGTATCAAAATATGTTACACAAACTGCTGGCTTCAGGTAACAGTCGCATGGCATCAAACAAAAACCTAGGGCAAGCGGGGGTAGATTTCGCTACTTTTCTGAAGTACCAATAGAGAATGGAACTCAATCGTCCTGAACTGGATATGCCGTTGGGAATCGGATTCTAAGGACGCCACACCACTGTTAATCCACCAATATATGTTTGTGTCTTGCAATTTAAATCATATTGCATTAGGACTGGTTACCGAACAGGCAATCTTGTCCTATAAATGTACTATCAATTTTAATTCGACATGGTTACCATGGACCCCCATGCTCTCTGTTTCACATACATTATAAATTCACAACAAACAAGTTACATTATCTTTCAATTGTCATCCCAAAATTCCAGCCACCCTTACATCGTGTTCTTCCACCTGGTGTTCCGCTGCTCAGCCATCGCGGTGTACATCCTCTGCGGCTGGTTCTCTGACTCTTTCATCGCCTCCTTCGTGCTCGTGATCATGTTGCTGTCAGCTGACTTCTGGAGCGTCAAGAACATTACTGGTATGTTATAAACTTCCAGCCACCCGTACATCGTGTTCTTCCACCTGGTGTTCCGCTGCTCAGCCATCGTGGTGTACATCCTCTGCGGCTGGTTCTCTGACTCGTTCATCGCCTCCTTCGTCCTCGTCATCATGTTGCTGTCAGCTGACTTCTGGAGCGTCAAGAACATTACTGGTATGTTATAAACTTCCAGCCACCCGTACATCGTGTTCTTCCACCTGGTGTTCCGCTGCTCAGCCATCGCGGTGTACATCCTCTGCGGCTGGTTCTCCGACTCGTTCATCGCCTCCTTCGTGCTCGTGATCATGCTGCTGTCAGCTGACTTCTGGAGCGTCAAGAACATTACTGGTATGTTATAAACTTCCAGCCACCCGTACATCGTGTTCTTCCACCTGGTGTTCCGCTGCTCAGCCATCGCGGTGTACATCCTCTGCGGCTGGTTCTCTGACTCGTTCATCGCCTCCTTCGTGCTCGTGATCATGCTGCTGTCAGCTGACTTCTGGAGCGTCAAGAACATTACTGGTATGTTATAAACTTCCAGCCACCCTTACATCGTGTTCCTCCACCTGGTGTTCCGCTGCTCAGCCATCGCGGTGTACATCCTCTGCGGCTGGTTCTCCGACTCGTTCATCGCCTCCTTCGTGCTCGTGATCATGCTGCTGTCAGCTGACTTCTGGAGCGTCAAGAACATTACTGGTATGTTATAAACTTACAGCCCGTACATCGTGTTCTTCCACCTGGTGTTCCGCTGCTCAGCCATCGCAGTGTACATCCTCTGCGGCTGGTTCTCTGACTCGTTCATCGCCTCCTTCGTGCTCGTGATCATGCTGCTGTCAGCTGACTTCTGGAGCGTCAAGAACATTACTGGTACTATACTTAATGAACACTTTCACTACCAACAACTCGCCTTTGTAGCCGCCAGCACACCGGCCGAGTGTACTATAAAAGCGCCCACCTACCGGGTTATGTCGGTTTCTGGGGTAGTTTTAATATTTTTATTCGTTTGTGAAAGTGTTAAAGAAACTAGGGTTAGGGGCCTAGTGTTGAACCCTAAGGTACTCTAACAATAATGGACCACCCTGATTGAATCACATTAAAGACTCGATTACATTCACTCCAAAAGTTATGACGAGACAAGATCTTGGGTGCCGTTTGTCATACCTTAGTGTCTTAGGTTCGTTATTCAGTTTTCATGCGAGATCAATGTAATTATTTATTTATTATTCAATACAGTAACACAGCATTATAGTAAAAACTAAGGCACTGTGAACTACAGAAATACATATAAACAACGACTTAAAACTAGTTAGATTTAGGCGACACAATGGCATGGCTCCGTTGCGTTGCGTCGTCTGATCTGGTGTAGAATACGTCAGATTGCCCCGGAACTGCCGAAACACGACACCCTTCAGCCAGAAGTCTGCACTTACGATGGTGTCCTGCAGCGGCCGCGGCACGGTAATCTAACGCCTTTGATAAGTCACAGAAACTGACAATTACCATGTCTGTAGTTATTTACAGAATCTAATGAAAAATACGCTAAAGTAATCTAATCAGATCAGTATCAAATAAGGATTCCTTCCCCCTACAATGAGTAAGTGTGTTGACACAATTTCCAGGTCGCCTCCTGGTGGGGCTGAGATGGTGGAACTACGTGGACGACGACGGCAAGTCCCACTGGGTGTTCGAATCCAAGCAGGTACGAAAACACTATGAGTTATGACGTAGTTATACCCACACCGTTATAAAACTAAAATTTAATTGAAAATAAATGTGGATGGAGTATTTTTTGTTAGCCTGTAGGAATGTCCCACTACTGGGCAAAGGCCTTTTTCCTAATGATTTCCACGACTCCCGATTCAAGATTTTTATTTTGGAAGACTAAATCAATAATGTTTAGAAACATTATCCACTTAGTTTTATATTATGATTATGAATTAATATCTGAAATGTTTGATTCTTGAACAGTGACAGCAGAGAGGACTGAGTTTGTAAGGATTCTGATTTTTGTTGATAAAAAACTATGCCTTATCATTTTATTTGCTCTAAATAGACTAGAGAGATTGTAAGCTAAGGTACTGTTTTTTTATAATGGTACAACATTTAGGCTGGACTGACGAAATGTTATTGTCAGGGAATCACCCTTAAAGCAGACAATCGTTATCTATAGACAATAATTTGCTACGAATGCTTACTTTTGATTTGAATACTTTTGCTTGCAATTTCAGAACCGGGTGAACCGCAATGAGAGCAGACTGTTCTGGTTGGGGCTGATCCTGTGCCCGCTGATATGGAGCGGCTTCTTCCTCATGTGCCTCTTCACCCTGAAGTTTAAATGGATGGTAATATTATTTTCACAAACATGTAATGAAATGTCATCATGTGTAACACATTACATTACATACATAGGTCGGTGAATTTGTGAATGCGCCAGATTGTAGGTGTGCAGATAAATATGCGATCTGGGGCTTTACGTATTACCGCTCGTGGTTTGTCTATAGTTTTACGTCTTGCCCATTTCACCTCTTGGCCAGAAAGTGAAATTTTCTCCCCGGTAGCTGGCAGAAAATCCCATTTGAGAACAGCAATATACACGCCTTAACAGTGTAGAGGGCTTGCCGACTTTGTATCACTATCCGGTTTCCCTACGGTCGGCCGTTTATAGTATAGACTCTATACTACTCGCCCAGCAAGCCGTTTTTTCCCGGCGTCTGCAGTAATGTACCTACTATTAATTTATTGCAATTAACTACTTAGGGGTCGTCCAGATATTACGTCACGCAAAATGTCGACTTTTTGAACCCCCCCCCCCCCCTATGTCACGCTTTTTTGCTATACCTTTAACATGTACTGTCACGTTTGGTATGACCCCCCCTTACGGTGTTACGTTATATGTGGATGATCCCTTATCTAATACCTTTTTTACGTCACCAGTGAGATTTCCTGTCCGCTACGCGAGGAGAGAATCGAAAGCTTTTTTCCTAAAATAAATAAAAATAATTTATTTTCAGACAGAGAAGTCCATAGTTTGTTAGTATTTACAACTATATTCTATGTTAGTAACAAGACAGTAACACATATGTACGCACGTAGGACCCGCGTGTCATTTTAGCCAACATATCAAACTGCACATTTTAAAACTGCACATTAAAAAACTAGTGCCTACGCCACATCTTGGGATTTAGGTAGCCGACGACGATTGAGAATTCATTCTCAAAAAATGGGACAAAGGCTAGGAGGATGATGATCAAACTGCACATTTTCTAACGTGCAGTTCGATATATCGGCCAAGAATGACCGAGTCAAACCGGTCAGCCATCTTCAGGATACATAAAGGTCTCCATACTTCGTAGTACGAGGTATGGAGACGGCGGCTATGCGACGGCATGGCTATCCCAGAAACCAGTTTTTTTTTTTTTTTTTTTTTTTTTTTTTTTTTTTTTTTTTTTTTTTTTTTGTTTTTTTTAATCTTACCTAACCTAACATTTTGTTTCTCCCCAGCTACTAGTCCTGATCGCTCTAACGCTAACCGGCGCCAACCTGTACGGCTACATCAAGTGCAAGTTCGGAGCCAAGCAGGACCTGCAGTCCGCCACCACGGACTTCGTGAGGAAGCAGATCCTCCAGAACGCCACCTCGTTCATGTTCACGCAGCCCGCGCCGCCCAACGCCGCCGGGACCGGTGTCGTGTAGAGCCCAAGGAGAGGGGACTAATTCGGAAATGTGTAAAGATTATGCATCGGTGACTACGGAATGTCTAAAATGGCTAGAAACGGAGAGATCTTGAAGTTTTTTTTTTTAACGCATTTACTGCCAGCAACGACGCATATATCTGCTGAACCTGCTGGCAATAACTGCGATGTGTATAACATAATCTGTAGTATGGGCTTCACCCTTTTTAATCAATGAATGGGTTTCACCCTTCTTAATCAATTAATAGGTTTCACCCTTTTTAATCAATGAATGGGTTTCACCCTTTTTAATCAATGAATGAATTTCACCCTTTTTAATCAACGAATGGGTTTCACCCTTCTTAATCAATGAATGGGTTTCACCCTTTTTAATCGATGAAACGCTAACCGGCGCCAACCTGTACGGCTACGTCAAGTGCAAGTTCGGAGCCAAGCAGGACCTGCAGTCCGCCACCACGGACTTCGTGAGGAAGCAGATCCTCCAGAACGCCACCTCGTTCATGTTCACGCAGCCCGCGCCGCCCAACGCCGCCGGGACCGGTGTCGTGTAGAGCCCAAGGAGAGGGGACTAATTCGGAAATGTGTAAAGATTATTTATTTATTTATTTATTCAGGATTATTTAATTATTTATTTATTCAGGATCCGCGGTGTTACCCACTCATCCCACGGGAACACTAAATTTATTCGGGATGAAAAGTATCCTATGTCCTTTCCCGGGTCTCAAACTATCTCCATACCAAATTCCATCTAAGTCGGTTCAGCGATTGAAGCGTGAAGAGGTAACAGACAGACAGACAGACAGACACACTTTCGCATTTATAATATTAGTATGGATTACCAACAGATAATACATCTTACATGCTCTTATATCTAGGTGTAACAATCATGGCTGATGCTTATCTAATTATAGGTAACCACAGCTTATGCATCGGTGACTACGGAATGTCTCTAAAATTGCTGGAAACGGATCTTGGAGTTTTTTTAACGCATTCACTGCCAGCGAGGCATATATCTGCTGAACCTGTTGCCAATAACTGCGATGTGTATAGCATAATCTGTAGTATGGGTTTCACCCTTTTTTATCAATGAATGGGTTTCACCCTTCTTAATCAATGAATGGGTTTCACCCTTTTTAACCTATGAATGGGTTTCACCCTTTTAATCAATGAATGGATTTCACCCTTTTTAATCAATGAATGGGTTTCACCCTTTTTAATCTATGAATGGGTTTCACCCTTTTTAACCTATGAATGGGTTTCACCCTTTTAATCAATGAATGGATTTCACCCTTTTTAATCGATGAATGGGTGGCATAGTTTGTAATTTTCAATACAACGAACGTATGAAGGCTTACGATAGTACCGCCATCTATTGATAATTTCACAGGCTGTAAAATCTTATACAGTATCACTACATCAACTCCGTATTCTAACAATCGCCGAGATTTTCGAAGATATGCAAGCCATAGAGGAGCAGAAGAGAAAAATAACAGTAAATTTGTTGTTTCTTTAATTGGTCTTTACACATTTCCTAAATCATGAATAACACTAGATTAAATATTAGTTTGTAAATAAAGTTCCTTTTAAGTATTCGCACCTTTAGAATGATAGTGACCTATTTGATATTTCAATATCTTTGAGTCAATTAGGTTTCTTTTATTATAAATTTATAATTTAGAAAACATGAATACAGTCGAACATATAACCTTCGTTTTTGAAGTCGGTTATAATGAAATAATAAGAGGAAATGGAAGTGACGATTTTGAATTAGGTCACTATCATTCTAAAGGTGCAATTATTTATTTAAGTACAACGCGAATTGTCACTTAAAATAGTCACATAATTTGTAAGTTCATATTTCGATGCCTTAAAACACAATCGTACTAACTTTTTTGGAAAAAGTAGTTGCAATTAGGAACATAATGCACAATCGTATGTGGTTTAAATTTCATTTGCAAAATAATTGTAATTAGTACGAATGTGAACTAAAGTATTGATTTATATAATGTCTGCACTTCCATGTTCTATGTTTGCAAAAGTATTTTAAAATCGTATTGTTCTATTTAATTCCACTGTATACCTATGTATTGCATTGACATTCCAATAAACCAATGATATTAATTGTTATCACCATTCGATTGCTATAAATAATTATTATTTGAACATAGGTTTGATCTTTTATTTAGAAACCTTAATGATGTATATCCCAATGCCATATTGCGGATTTTTAATAGAAGTAATTTATTTTACTGGCAACAACAAATTTTTGGTAACTGACGTTTGAAAGTCGGTGAATGTCACTGATGTGAACACAGAGGAACGGTACTTAATATTCCGCAAATTTCAAGTATTTTTTGCATAATAAAGCCAAAACAAGCCACAGTGGTGAAAGTCAAGTTTATTTTTTCTATATGATTCATTATTTATTTCGCAAGATGAACGAAGGAGAGCATCATTCCGGCAAGCAATGTTGAGGTTAATGACAAATCGCTACCTACTCACGGTTAATAATGCAAAATGACGTATGGACATTATTGCCATATGAAAGCTGTTTGTAGCGTCACTATCCCTGGGCTGGACCAACACTTGTTAGGCTCTAACATGGACATAATTTGCTGAATGACCACTGAAGCGGATTGGAGAAAATGAACCAATAAGGTTGCATTCACGTTGCGTCTTTGTGGAGCCCAAATCTGTTTAGGCGTTTCGGCATAATTAGAAGACAAAAAAGTTTTACCAACAGGTGGCGCTGTACTGCTGGCACCGCGCGTCCAAGCAGGTCCTGTATTATTCCGATGTTAAGATTTTTCCTGAAACTGAACATTTTCATTCAAATGAAACTGATTTTCAATATATTTTTTTAATACCATAGAATATAGATGTAAGGGCATCGCCTGCCAGTAGCCTAGAGGAGGACAAATTAAATTAATATAGGTAGAAGCCGAAGAAAGTATGAATAAGTCAGCAATTTACCAAAACGAAAATTTAATCATCGAAATTCGCGGTAGCCCTCCAGGTTAGAAGGTTCAAGTAATTTTCATGGACTATCAACAGCTGAACCACATAAACATAATTAATAATTTTAATTAACATAAAATTTAGTAATTATGAAAATTATTAAAATCCATTTTTTATTGATACGAAATAGATTCCGATTTTTCACTTACCTTTCACCAAATTTTATATGGCCCAATTGAATTGGGCACAATGGGCCCGATCGATCTTGGATTTCAGCTGTATCCAAGAACGTTCAAGTAGACAGAGCAAGTTTTTACCGTAAAACAAATTATTAATAAACAGAAAACGTGTAGAGAAAATAACAATAAGATAATAAGAATACTCGCGGATGGCTCACCGCGGACGGACGTTAAACTAAACTCTCGTTAGTTATTTACTTAATTTTCGAGTTAACATGGCAAAATTGACACATCAAACCATTCAAACACTAATCCAGAAGGCTATAGAGCCTTTGGAGACAAAAATTACGGAAATCCACTTTAAAATCGACGCAATTTTAGCTAAATTAGAACCAACTAAAACAATCAAGCAAACGGCTAAAGTCAAAAATGGCGACAACCCGACCACTCAAGAATGCACACAGAGGACGCCGAAGACGGACGAACGAGCCCCGACGACAACACGAAGAAGCAACACGGCAGGTACGTCACCAGCAGCGGCCGAAGTAACATCCGCGCGCAGCGCGCGTGCGAATGCGAGGAGTCTACAGGCGCAAGCTACCGCTCTCACCCAACGGAAATCTCTCTCGCACCCAGCGCCCGCAGCTCCTGCACCTGTCACTGTCGCACCAGCACGTAAGGCCCCAGTTCTACCAGCGCCGAACGTTCCCGAGAGCACAGTCAGCGTCGGCGGAGACGTATCGTCGCCTCCGTGTGTGGCCATAAGAGCCGAGGATCCGACTAACCAACAAAATATGACGGAGCCGCACGGCACATACAGGCCCATCACGCTTCTAAGCCATGTTTATAAGTTGTTTTCAAGGGTCATCACGAACCGTCTCGAACATAGACTTGATGACTTCCAGCCTCCCGAACAAGCCGGTTTCCGAAGAAGCTATAGTACCATAGACCACATACATACGCTGCGACAAGTTATACAGAAGACTGAAGAGTATAACTTGCCATTATGCTTAGCGTTTGTGGACTATGAGAAAGCCTTCGATTCGGTGGAAACATGGGCGGTGCTCGAGTCACTTCAGCGATGCCATATTGACTATCGGTACATTGAAGTGTTGAAGTGTTTGTATAGTAACGCCACCATGTCGGTCCGAGTTCAGGAGCAGAGCACAAAGGCCATTCCATTGAGAAGAGGCGTAAGACAGGGGGACGTTGTGTCCCCGAAACTGTTTACGGCCGTTATGGAAGACGCCTTCAAGCTCCTGGAATGGCAAGGACTTGGCATCAACATCAATGGCGAATACATCACTCACCTTCGGTTTGCCGACGACATCGTAGTCATGGCAAAGTCGATGGAGGAACTCAGCATGATGCTCGATGACCTCAATCGAGTTTCTCAACGGGTGGGCTTAAAAATGAACATGGACAAGACGAAACTCATGTCAAATGCCAAGGTTGTGCCCATCCCAGTCTCTGTTGAAAACTCGGTACTCGAAGTTGTTGACTCATACATCTACCTAGGACAAGTGGTCCAATTAGGTAGGTCCAACTTCGAGAAAGAGGTCAACCGCCGAATCCAACTCGGCTGGGCAGCGTTCGGGAAACTACGCAATGTCTTTTCGTCCGACATACCTCAGTGCCTCAAGACGAAAGTCTTCAACCAATGTGTGTTACCAGTGATGACTTACGGCACCGAAACGTGGTCTTTCACTATCGGCCTCATCTCAAAGCTCAAAGTCGCTCAACGTGCAATGGAGAGGGCTATGCTCGGGGTGTCTCTACGTGATCGAATCAGAAATGAGGAAATCCGTAGACGAACTAAAGTGACCGATATAGCTCACCGGATTAGCAAGTTGAAGTGGCAATGGGCAGGCCACATAGCACGCAGAGCAGATGGCCGATGGGGCCGAAAAGTGCTCGAGTGGAGACCTCGGACCAGCAAGCGCAGCGTAGGACGTCCACCTACAAGGTGGACAGATGACCTTATAAAGGTCGCCGGAAGGCGCTGGATGCAGGTCGCTTCCAACCGGTATATATGGAAGTCCAAAGGGGAGGCCTATGTTCAGCAGTGGACGTCCTATGGCTGAGATGATGATGATGATGACGGGCTGTCACCATGATGACATTAAAGCAGTTGAGCAGCTGAAATACGTACAGGCATGGTCATTCCACCCCGCGACAACAGTGGACAACGTTTCTAATTTTCTTAACAAAACTGCGAACTCAGAACATTACGTAGTGGAAAAAAGGAATATACGCACTGAAAGGCACGCCTCATTTTTAATTGGTATTCCTGAAAATCTGTATGATCAATTTAAGACGCCGGCTGTGTGGCCACAGGGCGTGAGATTTACTGAGTGGTTTCGGACCCGGCCCCGCTCTGCGCGGGGACCCGAACGCCGCCGCACGGAATCAACCGACGAGGCGCCAACGCAGCATAGATAATCCACCCGCAGTTAGCGCATGTAAAAAACCCGAATCACCGCGCAAACTAATCGTGTGTCATCAAAATATTCGCGCGCTGGACAACAAGACGCAGCGGTTAGAGGTACTACTGCGAAATGAATTACAATGCGACGTCCTCGCTATGACCGAGCACTGGTTAACGAGCGATAAAATAAAGTGTGTATGTGTACAAGATTTTAAATTAATTTCTAGTTTCTGCCGATCTGATTATGAGCACGGTGGCTCATGTATCTATATTCGCAATGATATACGAGCGGTAGAAAACAGAGATATCACTTTATTAGCGAAAGAACGATATTGTGAAATATCAGCAGTCGATCTCATCGATTTCAATGTAACCATTATTTGTATTTACAGATCTAATTGTAATATTAGTAGTAATGACTTTCTTTCCTATTTGGAACGTCTGCTCGACGAATTAAGTAGCAATGATAGGGACTGCTTAATTTTAGGAGACACAAACATAGACGATGCAGTGAGTAATGTACGACCGGAGCTAAAAAAGTTGTACGATCTCCTCGGGACCCATGACTTCATAAATGTGGTGAAGTTTCCGACGAGAATTACAGCCACTACAGCCACTACGCTGGATCATGCATACTGGAATGGGACACGCGACGCGGTGCGCGCCACACCAGTCACGACGCACCTTAGCGATCACCTCGCCGTGCGCGCAGAGCTGCGGAGCCTGAGCGCGCCGCCCGCGCACCCTACCCGACGCTCAAGAGTTTACTCGCCGCGCAACTATATTCAATTTCGAGACGCTATTCAGAGTGTTGACTGGTATGATATTATTCAACGAAATTTTAAATCCGTAGCTGAACTGATGATGGCAATAATTAATGTTATGAAAAATAAATTTGAAATTTGCTTCCCAGTCAAGGTTATACAAAACACGAAATCTCAATCATGGGTGACAAGGGATATTTATAATCTTAAATCATTAATATTCGAGATTATTGATATAGGAAAACTCGCACCCGATAATGACCATATCACAAATTTGATCTCTGCTATGAATACTAAGTACATTTCTCTCTTAAATTCAAAAAAAGCCAGTTTTTACTCCAATAAAATAAATAACAGTACTAACACGATCACTACCATGTGGGCGATAATCAACCAAGAAAGGGGTAAAGGTTGTCGCAATGAGTTGGATTTTACGGACGCGATCACTGACGCGGACGGTATAAAGTTCGTAACCAAAAAGGCCGCAGCCGACGCCATGAACAATCGCTTCGCTGGCGCGGCGCCCGCCGACCGCCAGCGCGCGCTCGCCGCTCTGGCCGCCGCGCGCCCGCCCGCAGACCGCTGCGTCAGGTTCACGCCGTTCACGGCTGATGAGATCTTTCGCATCATCACCACCCGCGTGGCCAAAAAGAATACCAGAGATATTTTTGACATCTCTGTAACCCTAGTTAATTCCGTCGCCATGGAGCTGTCTCCTCTACTCGCTATCGTGTACAATAGATGCCTTCGCGAGGGCGTATTTCCTGAATCGCTTAAGGAAAGCCGCATCTCGCCGCTGTATAAGGGCATGGGTAAGAGGGACGACATCGATGGATATAGACCAGTGGCGATAATTCCGGTCATGGCAAAGATACTTGAGCACGGGTTAAGTTCAAGGTTGACAAGTTTCCTGAACTCGACTGATGCGCTGTCGGATAGGCAATTTGCATATCGCAAAGGTCGGTCGACGAGTGCGTTGGTGCGTGCTGTGATACGCCAGGTAATGGATGCGCGTGAACGTGGGAACCAGGTCGCCGTTCTTTGCTGCGACTTGTCGAAGGCATTTGACGTAGCAGATCACGAGGTTCTGACGGATAAGCTGCGTCATTATGGCTTCGAAGGTCCTGCACTAGCGTTGATGGCTGACCTACTACGTAACAGAACGCAGGTTGTGGTCGGCGATAACGGTCGAGTACGGTCGGATGCCGTGACCACAACAATGGGCGTAGCACAGGGGTCCTCTGTGTCAAACATTCTCTTCTCTCTGCTGCTAAACGATTTGCCTGCCGCCGTCAGTAGCGGAGAGACGTTTATGTATGCTGATGATGTCGCTATAATTGTTCATGCACCGACGTTGAATGAACTCGAAAGCCAACTTAATTTGACCGCGGCATCGGTATCCACATGGTTCAAAAATAATGGCCTAATATTGAACACAAGTAAAACCCACATCATCAGTTTCGACCTTTCAGGCCGGCAAGTGAGACCTCTGTCAGTAAGAGCTAATGGTACCAACATTGAACAAGTTATGAGCACAACTTTTCTGGGTTTTGAACTTGACAGAGGTCTCACTTGGAAGTTGCACATAGACAAGCTGTGTTCCAAATTGTCTAGCGCCTGCTTTGCCCTAAAACGATTGGCAAGAATAGTCTCCGTCGAAATGGTTCGAACTTGTTACTTTGCGTCTGTGCAGTCGCTCTTACAGTACGGGGTCGAGCTGTGGGCGGGGGCTGCCGACTGGGAGAGGGTCTTTCGGCTGCAAAAGCGAGCGGTACGAGCTATAGTGCGCGTCCCGCAAACTGAGTCTGCCAGACCCCACTTTCAGTCGCTGGGCATTTTAACCCTACCTTCACTTCTCATCCTTCAGGTAGCAATGCACGCACGAGAAAACAGACGGGTAATACCCATTAACGAACCGGCTCGTCGGTACCCGACACGTAGCGCGGGCGCTGATAAGTTGCCCTTAGTATCACACAAACTGGCTAAGTCTCAAAAACTTATCCACATTTTGGGTCCCAAGGTGTACAATCACCTCCCGAAAGACATTGTCGCTGCCCAAAGCGCACCAGTATTTAAGCGAAACCTTAAAAAATGGCTGGTCGAGCAGGCGTTCTATGACTACAAGGAGCTTTTTATTTAATGTTTAATTAATGTTTTATTTAATTATTGACGTGTAAAAGAATATTACCAATAAATATGAATATGAATATGAATATGTGTTACTGGTAATGTGCATGGGTAGATTAACGATCAAATTGGAAGCCAATTCAAAATGATGAAGTTGGCCGATTTATCTGCTGACAATTTGACAAGTTACACCGATTCAATCGAGTCGTAGAGTCGGACCATACAAACTCTTCCAAGCAAATGAATGAAATGAACACAGTTTGAAAGTTCATTTGCTTGGAAGAGTAAAACCCGCTCCAGACCTTCCGATGCGATCCGATTTATCGGAAGAAATGTCCTAACAATTGCACTACACATTATTCGATTTCTTCCGATAAATCGGACTTTGCCCTACACATTATCCGATTTCTTCCCATAAATCGGATCGGATCGGAAGGTCTGGAGCGGGTTTTAGCATGGTCTGACTATATCTTGATACAAGATATAGACAATAACCATGAGAAACTTGGCTTTATTCAGCTAAAAAAACATAGGTACAATTTATCGGCATATTTGACACGACAGAACAATCGCTCCATGGCAACGAGCCATAGAGGTATACATCATTCACCCCGTCTTAGAGATGATCAGATATCTGGTAATCCTCCAGGTAGGCAGGTGGTCGCCTGGTGCGCGTAGACCTTCTGACATTCAGTTGAGGCGTGCCTAACGGCCTAGGTTCCTCTGCAGCTTCCTCATTCGCTGGTGCAGTTGACCTTTCTTCTATTACCTCAGGCATATCTTCATTTTCATCAGAAGAAATGGACAAGTATTCATCATCTGAGGGGATAGGTGCCAAATGTCTGTTTGATATTGTGCCTTCCCTTCCATCGGGATATCTTATGTAAGAATAATTCGGGTTACTTTGAAGGAGATGACCTTCCTCTACGAGCGGATCAAATTTTGAATGACGTACATTCTTTTTGATTAGAATAGGGCCTGGAGTAGAGAGCCAAGCAGGCAAGGATACTCCGTTTGGACTTCTCCGTGGATGGTTAAACATTCTCTCATGTGGCGTGGCGTTCGTAGTTGTACAAAGGAGCGATCGAATTGAGTGCAAAGCCACAGATAAAACTTTTTCCCAATCCTGTATATCTAATCCTTTAGATTTCAATCTTAATTGAATCGTACGCCACAAAGTACCGTTTAGGCGTTCGACTTGGCCGTTGCCTTGCGGATTATATGGAGTTGTCCGACTGCACGCTATTCCAAGGGCGACAAGGTACTGTGTAACTTCTTGGGACATAAATGAAGAGCCTCTGTCTGAATGAATATACATCGGAGTTCCGAAGATATAGAATATTTTATTTAAGCAATCAATCACTGTGCTTGACGTCATGTCTTTACAGGCAAAAGCAAAGGGAAAACGGCTATACTCGTCAATGACAGTTAATATATATTTATTACGTGATTTCGATGGTAGAGGGCCCTTAAAATCAATATTGAGCCGCTCTAACGGGGCAGTCGCCTTGATCAGCTGTCCGTTAAATTTTGCATATCGAGGTTTGATTTCAGCGCATACTTTACAATTGGCCGTCATTTGTCGGATATCATGGATTGAATACGGAAGGTTTTTAGATCGTGCCCAATGACTCATGCGAACGATTCCCGGGTGACAAAGATTGTCATGCAGGGTTTTTAGATTATTGACGTCCATATGCGCACATACGCGAGTCAGTGCATCAGCGACTTCATTTTGTTTACCCGGGCGATAAATTATGTCATACTTAAAACAGGACAACTCTAATCTCCAGCGTTCAATCTTCTCATTCTTTATTTTGCTTGAATGGGTTTGATTAAACATAAATGCAACCGACTGTTGATCTGTTATTAGCACGAAGTGCCTCCCGATTAAATAGTGGCGCCATTTTCGCAATGCTTCAACTATAGCAGCGGCTTCTTTTTCTATGGAAGACTGTCGTTTTTCCGAGTCTGTTAAAGTTCTTGAGAAGAACGCTACGGGCTGCCCATGCTGAGAGAGACTTGCAGCAAGAGCGTTTTCTGAAGCGTCAGTTTCCACGGTAAGCGTTGCGTTTTCGTCGATAGCAGATAAGGAAGCTCTGGCAATATCTGCTTTTATTTCATTGAATATAATAATTCCATTGTCGGAAAGTGGAAATGTATTAATTGAAAGCAGTGGCTTAATCTTCTCCGAGAAATTTTGTATCCATCTGGAATAATGAGCGAAAAGCCCTAATGCTCGTTTTAGCGCAGCAGAATTTTCGGGTGCAGGCAGATCTAGAAGTGGCTTAAGTCGGTTTTCGTCTGGTCGTATAGTATTATTTTTAACAGTATAACCAAGGAGGTTAATTGATTCTTGATTGAATACGCATTTGTTTTCATTTAATGTTAGATTGTATTTAGCGGCAGCTTCCTTGAACTTAGACAGATTGACGTCATGTTCATATTTCGTTTTTCCGCATACTGTGACATCGTCGAGATAAGCAAATACGCCCTTTAAGACCTCTTTTTCTATGATATAGCTCAAGGCGCGTTGAAATGCTGCAACGCCGTTGGTGACGCCGAACGGAATCCGGGTGAATTGATAGAGTTTACCATTAGCTTCAAAGGCGGTATAGATGCGCTCCTTCTGAAGAATAGGTATTTGATGGTACGCACTTTTTAAGTCGATTTGACTGAAATAATTATATTGGGCAGCTTTCGACACTATTGATTCTATTTTAGGCAGTGGAAAAGCATCTAGTTCGGTGTATCTGTTAATAGTTTGAGAGTAATCTATCACCATCCGCTTCTTGTGCAAACCTCCACCGGCGATAAGAACTTGTGCACGCCAGGGTGACACACTAGGCTCGATGATCCCATCTTCTAGCAGCTTGAAGACTTCCGTGCTTATAAAACGTTCGTCGTCGGCGCTATGCTGTCGTGAGCGGACAGCAATCGGCTTCATGTGAGGTGCTAAATTTGTAAACAGCGACGCAGCCGGTACTGATGCTTCCATGACATTACAGATCTTTAGTGGTTCATCGGTTCCTCCAAACTCCAGTTCCAATGAAGAGTGATTTTTAAGAATATCGTGACCGATAATGGCATCGGCGCAAAGATTGTTGACGATAAGAAGAGGTTGATGCTTGTATTGATGCTTTTCTAGTTGAATGTTTACGTAACAGATCCCTTGAACGAATGAAACATGGTTTAACGAAGCCAGTGTGATAGTTTGACGGCTAGGTTTTACCTTTAATTTAAGTATTTCAGCCAGGCTTTTATCTATAAAGCTAACTGAACTACCAGTGTCAATCAGCGCTTCTGCCTTAGATCCGTTAATAGTGATTTGTGTGGTAGCCTTCTTTAAGCTGCTTGGAGAGGCAGCAGATATAGCAGACAGTGCAGCATCAGGTCGGGAGTTGTCATTTGTTACAGCGCTGGCTCTTAGGGGCTGTCTAGATCGGCAGACGTTAGCGAAATGCCCTTTTTTCGTACAAAGTTGACAGGTCTCATTAGCTGCAGGACATTTTATGCGTTGGTGCACGCTTCCCCCACAAAAGAAGCATCGTCTTCTTGGATTCGAATGAAAGGAGGGCGTTGAAGCTGCTACGTTATTTTCAGATTCAGGTAGAGCGTTGAGATTCAGGGATGAGCTTGCATCGTTGAATACCTTCGTATTTATCCCGGCATCTTCGAGAGAAATTGCTAAATTGACAGCTTCGTCCAATGTAAGATTCAGTTTCTCTAATAGTCGCTCCCTGATCTTCGGGGAAGAAATACCAGCGATGAACGCCCCACGCATAGACTGGTTCTGATGTTCTTCTGCAGTAACATTCGTAAAGTGACATTCAAGGGTAAGAAGTTTTAAAGCTTGAATATACTCTTTCACAGTCTCGTCCGCTCTTTGCTTACGGGTAGCCAATAAATGTCTGGCAAGTATTTCGTTTTTAGGCTTAACATAAACCTTCTCTAAAATATTTACTGCATCGTCGTAAGATTTACTTGCTCGTATATACGAAAATATTGTAGGAGAAAGATGATTTACCAGAAGTTTTAGCTTCATTGAATCCGTGGTACTCGAAGTGCATTCTTCGGTTAAAAAATTTTGAAAGGTTGAATACCAATGAGTCCATTTTAAATCGGCCGCGGGGACACTTGGTTCTTCATCGAATCGCTCAGGGCGAAGGTAGCGTGACATGTTCGTGTTGCTCACTTTTTGTGTTATATTTTCATTTGACATTATATCATTGATCTCGATACAATATTTAGCTGAATAAATTGATACAAGATATAGACAATAACCATGAGAAACTTGGCTTTATTCAGCTAAAAAAACATAGGTACAATTTATCGGCATATTTGACACGACAGAACAATCGCTCCATGGCAACGAGCCATAGAGGTATACATCATATCTATTCATCAATTGGACCAATCCGGGGGCACGACAGGCCCCTAACCCCTGCTAAGTTGAACAAAATGCACACACAGGCACACCGTACTATCCTTTTCTCAAAGGACTTAATCACCACTAGCTATAATCAAATACTGTTTTGATATTTTTTTTATACTAGTACTACCCTTAGTTATTTAGAGCTACTTTTTAGCGTACCTTGGTTTTAAATGCAAAAATATAATACCCGCATTCGAGGAAGGTCGCTGCCGCTGCTGCTGTCGCCCAAAGTCGTGGCATCGCCGTAAGGAATAAGTACCGAGAACGAGTACCTACTGTTCAGTCCACCATGAGCTCAGCGACATATGAAATGGTGGAAACCTGGTGGAATATATACCCATGCTGATGTGTGCTTATTACAAGCTTTTATTTAACTTGCATTGTATATATGTATGTATGTAAGTATGTTTGTTCGGGTGGAATCTTGCGACTCAATTTTGAAGCAGATATCGTCAACCGATTGAGCTGAAATATTGCATACTTACATAACTTTGATGACAATACAATAATATTGGTACCATGGGGCTGATCTGATGATGGAGCCGGAAGGTGGCCATAGGAACTCTATAATAGAAAAAGCAATCCTAACGAGCTTGGGCTCTTTAGAATCGTCTCAGTGAGCATTTGATGGATATCCAAAGAAAAGTACAGTCGGCTATAAAAGCTTGCCACTAAAATGTCATTTTTGACAGAAACTTATTAATTCAAAGAGAATGTTTACGAGCATTATTATTGTTACAGATGATGAAATAACCATCGGCAGCCTTTTTGAGGAAAGGTCTGCGTCTCTACTATACTCTCCATTCTCTCCAACTTTTACTTCGATTTCGAGCGAAAATATTAAACTTACCCTACTTCCCAAATACAAACCACGCCGACCCAGCTTAATTTTCAGGGGAAACCTATAAATATATAAATGTAAAGAATTGTACAAATTGCCCTTTGAATTTTTCTGAGGTTGGATTAACGAAATACGTAATTGTAAGAAACTTTGTTATAATAAATATTGTAATTTTATATTGAACTTCGTTTCTTTTCCTCGTATTCAAAGTGAAAAGTAGAGTGTTTAACGCGAGACTAAACAACCATAATGACATTCGAACTATTAGAGCCACCCTCGCTTAGCTCGGGTGGCTAAAACATCTCGTGTCCTCGTCGTGTGTCGTGTCGTGTTTTAGTCCCTTGTTGAACAATCCACTCAGTTGTTTAAGTTGTATAATGACAATAGACCTTCAGTCGAATTGGAAAATTAATCGAAACAGGTTCAAGTGGTTAAATTATTAGAACATTTCTCAATTTATAAAAGAAAGATCATCACTTTTTTAGAAGTCAGTTTAAAATTAGTTCAAAACAGCAAAAACGGCCCAAATTTAATATTTTCACGGTTTGGAATAATACAAAGATTTCGAAATATTTACGTAAACATTAAATGTCTCATACAAAAATTATGCTCCAGGTGAGGCTCGAACTCACAACCCCGGCATTTCTCACACGAACACTGTCTTATAAGTACCGTGCGCTAACCAATTGCGCCACTGGAGCTATAGGAGTACTGGTCGAAATAGCTCGCCACTTTTGCCTCCTCACTTTGGTCAAATGACGTCCTCTTTCGCGATGCCAAATGTCAGAATTTTGCAGTTTTCCATCTTTTACACTGCTAGCGACACAGTGGATGTGTTGATAGATGTTAGACCAATAGAAAACTTGTTAGTTCGGCAAGATATTTCTATGATTGGCTATTGACACGTCAAAGCAACTTTGTGTTTGACCGAGTTTCAATTAGAATCAGAAATTCGGTTCGTATTTCGTGTGCATGAAATTAAAAAGTATTCTTATTTTGTTTCAAATTGTTATAAAATAAAATTATATTATTTGAGACAGTTTGCGGGTTATATTTCAGTGATTTTTCGTAGTATGTGAATTGTTGCAAAACACAACAAAAGTAAAGTAAAACATAAATACAATTACAAAATGGAAACGTCACTTGATTCCAGTGTTGTGTTGTGATAATCTGAATAATGTTTTTCGATTAAACAATGGCCTGTTAAAACATTCCTACGACAATATAATACTGCGTGGAGACTTTGATAACACGTTCGTGATGTTTGTGTGCGTGTTAAATGCGATTTCAGTATGAATTGGTTCGACACTTCGGGACTGACGAGTCTGGCGAAGACTGCCCTGAAAGAAGCCCAGAAGACGCTTGACAAAGCGCTGGATATCCAGGATGAGAGCGGAGAGGAGGAGGAGGCGGAGGCGTCCACTTCTCAGAAGAAATCAGCCTCAGGTGAAAGTGAAACACCTGTGAAAGACAACTCGGATTTTTTCGCTTCCTGGGGCCTCACGGTCAGCGCCGAGGAGTCGCAGGATGCCTCACCGCAGCAGGAACAGCCCGTGGTCACGGAGAGCCCGTCTAAGGCCTCCTCCCAAACCCTTTGGGGCTCATTTGCTGGCTCCTTTTTTGAACATCCAAAGAATTCTGAAGGAGATACTGCTATTGTGCAACCTCCGAAAGCTAAATCTATGAATGTTATTAATGACTCTAAATATGGCAGTGCAACTGATTTATTTTCGAAAAGCCAGCTTGTTATGTCGGAGGATACCGAGTTTGATGTAAAAAAAGTAAAAGATGATTCGAAGGAAGATGAGAGACGTAATTCATCTAGGTCAAACAGGTTGTCCTTTGTGTCAAGTCGAAATAGTTCTGATTCTGTTGAAGTGCTCTCCCAAAGTTTGAAGACAACACCGGACTCTGAGGCAGCATCGGTGCACTCAATGTCTCACAGCAGTAGTGTGGGGCATAAACTCAATTCCGAGTCAGTGGAAATTTTACCAGACAGCCTTGTGAGTCCGAGCTCTATTGAATGTTTAGGCTTTGATAGTTATTCCAGTGATAAAAATAGCAGCACATCATCCAACCTGTCCCCTGCTGAGGTGAGTGACAAGAAATCAACTCCAATTGATAGGACAGAGAAAGCGGAGACAGCTGACAGTGTCAGCTTGGTTGCAGATGATGATGAAGACACCATGTCATATAACTCCATTTCTGAATGTACCGCACCAACTGTATTAGACACTGATGACAAGCCTGTAAGTCCATTTCCAAAAAGAGAAGGCAAGAAATTGTTAGAAAAGGAATTTCTTCACTTAGATCCTCCATTGGTGCCGCAGAGAATGCAGATCAGTGAGAACTCTTCCAATGATGGATCCTGGTCTGATCGAACCCTCAATGCTGACAATGACAGCATGATACTAGATGTCAACACTGATGAACCAAAGAAAGAGGTTGAAACAGAGGATGTGTTAATGGAGAAACTTAGTGATTCTTCCTCATTTTACAATGTGAATGTTTCTGGAGACATGCTTAAGTCTGAGAGTTCTGCATTTGTAAATGTGGAGAAGCAACAATGTAGCCAGTCAGAAAAGTCGGAGTCTCAAAAAGACAGTGTCAAGGAGCGAATATCACCTACAAGTTCTGAAAGCAAAAGTGATCTTGTCAAAATTGGTTCTGACCGAACGTCTGGTCATACATCCGGTGACGAGCTGGAAACAACTACTTCTTCAGACATAGAAATCATTCCTAGCCCCAATGGCGACAACCATGGCTTCCGCAACAGCCCAGCCAAGTACAACTTCAAACAGGCCAAATTCGACGGGACAATATCTCCTAATCTAGTGGATTTAGTCTTAGGAAAGTCTCTAGCTAGTAAGATCCGAGGTCACAATAGGGAATTATCTGAAGCGTCCATTCAGAGCAACACAAGTGACGACAGCCAGGGTTCGGAAAATGACCGATTAATGAGGAGGCTATGCGAGATGGCAGAAGTACTGGAAGCTAGAGAGAATAGACTGATGGAAGTTAGTAGAAGCAATGCAGAACTAGCGGAGAGTAATGCAGATTTGAAGACCCAAATGGAGACGTTGATGGCGAAACATGGTGCTCATGAAGGGGGTGAAATTAGCACCATCACAGAGGACTATACCCAGAGGATGTCAGCCCTGGAAAAGAAGTTCCAACAAGCTATACGGGAAAAGGTATCTTAGTTTTCTTAACAGCATTTTCCTCAGTAAAGAGAATATTATGTAGCTATATAGATGCAATTTTTATGGACTGCGCAGTACCTTTAATTGTTATTGGATTACGCAACACTAATTTATAATTATTGTGTCTTTTACGCTACCATTGTCTAGAAACGGTGTCAGAGTATTTAATCATAATTAAACATTGTCAGTCCGTACCTAAATAAAAGATTGCATCTACAGTATCAATGATTTCGTCCTTAAGCGATTTAAAATAGTCTTATGAAACATGGTCAGCACTGTAGAACTGTTCTGGCCCAGCGGCCATTGATTCTATGGGCAATGGTGTGACCCGATCTCTGCCTCTACTCCTGAAAATTCAGCATGGACGTAGTGCTACAAGGAGAACCGGTAACCTGTTCAAGGTCGCGAGAAACCGTTGAATGAGGGCAACATCAAACCGGCCATCGGGTAAAATATCGGCCATTTTTCGTAACGCACACAAGAGCATTGGTCCACACTGCATTTTCAGATTCGTCGTCAGTCACTTTTAATTACACTATAATCTGCTTTGTTTGGTCACTATTATATTTTTTCAGGACCAACTACGCAAGCAGTTGGACAGCATCAAGTCTGACACCTCAAGGAAACACACCTCAGAATTGGAGAGTAGCCTGAAAGAGAGGGATGAGGTGATAGCTCAGATGCAAGAGGAGGGGGAGAAGCTGGCCCGTCAGCAACTCCAGCACTCCAACATCATCAAGAAACTGCGCGCTAAAGAAAAAGATAACGAACAGGTCATCAAGGGACTTAGGTGAGGATCAGCATTTTTAAAACGCAAAACACTTCTAAAATCCGCATAGCACTAACCTTGAACCAGTATATTATGAGCTGAAACACTTATACAGCCTTTATATATCTTAAATTAGAGTTATAATGGCTGCATAAACTCTTAGAGCCTTATCACACTTGCGATTTGCGAGCTTATTTTGTATGAAGGCGATCGCGCAGCGTGTTCGCCGCGTCGCTTATTTGTATAGAAAATACGCTCGCAAATCGCAAGTGTGATAAGGCCCTTATATAGCATGTTTACTACCTGGGGAGTTGCTGATCCTAATTCAAGTTTATTGGGAGGAGTGTCGTTTTCAAAAGCCTTTTCTAGATCGGAACTGCACTAGCAGCGAACAGTCATGTTGAAGGAACGTGAGATCAGAAGCAGATGCCAATTTCAGGACATTTTTTTTTAAGACATGACTTGATCTGTATCAGGGCTGGTTAGCCCTCGATCTCTAGCAGTAGTCGGATTTTGTGTGCGAGTCCCGCTAATAGGAATATCTGCAGGACATCTAGTGCTATTCTAGGGTATAATAGTTCATTCATTTGGCGCAGTCGGTAGGATGTGGGTTATACATACAATTTTTTATACTCTCTCTTTTTGCCTTTGGCAGTTGCGACAAATGTTTACTTATTACTTCTAATCGTGTGTTTATATAAATAAATAAATATTAAGGGACAATCTTACACAAATCGACCTAGTCCCAAACTAAGCAAAGCTTGTACTATGGGTACTAGACGACGATATACATAATATATAAATACATACAAGATAACATCCATGACCCAAGAACAAATATTTGCCCCGGCCGGGATTCGAACCCGGGACCGCCGACTCAGTAGGCAGGTGTCTACCAACCGAGCCAAACGCGTCGTCAAATATATATATATATATTATATTCTATAAGCCTTGTATTACTTTCAGGGATAAAATAGCGGAGCAGACCTCAGAACTGGACCGGATGAAGAGAGCCATCGCTGCCAAAGAGGAGTTAGAAGTGTCACAAATCGAGGCCGTGTACCGGCTCACTACGGCCAACAAGAAGCTCGAGGCAGAACTTAACGAGGTAAACATTGCTGAATATAGGCCTCCCCATAGCTCGCCACTAGGTGCGATCTTGTGCGGACCGCATCCATCGACTCCACCTAGTCGAGGGACGTCCCTCGCTGCGCTTTCCTATACGTGCTTTTTTTTAGGGTTCCGTACCCAAAGGGTGAAACACGAACCCCATAAGAATAAGAATAAGAATAATTTTATTTGCATAGAGTAAGTGGGTACAGTGAATTGTCAACAGGTGAACATAGACATTAGGCGGCTTATTCTGCTATATGTACTAGTAATACTAGCATGCAAATATATATTTCCTCCAAATTAATTACAGCGTACTCTGAAGCATAGGGTTCTTAGTAATAACTAAGACTCCGCTATTCGTCCGTCTTCATGGACCGTGTGATAGCTAGACAGTTACAATTTTCACAGATGCATAACAAATACTAAAACACAGAATAAAATAAATATTTAAGGGTTACAACAGGGTTACCGTTACAACAAACGTGATCGGTTGCGTTAAATTTTCGTTCATTTGTATTCGGCGCCTTATGAACCAGGTGCAAACTTAACTTAACCCGGCAAGTTAAGATGGGATAAAGAATTTGTACGGAACCCTCAGAGCGCGAGTCCGACTCGTACTTGGCTGGTTTTTAGGGTTCCGTACCCAAAGGGTAAAAACGGGACCCTATTACTGAGACTTCGCTGTCCGTCCGTCCGTCCGTCCGTCTGTCACCAGGCTGTATCTCAACAACGGTGATAGCTAGACAGTTGAAATTTTCACAGATGATGTATTTCTATTGCCGCTATAACAACAAATACTAAAAATAAAATTAAATAAATATTTAAGGGGGGCTCCCATACAACAAACTTGTTATAGATTATATATATGTATAGGTACGGAACCCTTCATGCGCGAGTCGGGCTCGCACTTGCCCAATTTTTTTATTATTTATTATTGTGATTGTGAGCCCATGATGTCTCACTGCTGGGCGAAGGCACTAGGCCATTCCTTTATAAAAGAGTCTAACTCGTCCCCCGCATTAACCAATCGTAGTTTCAAAGCCATACATCCCTACTTATTCCACAAATGCTCACGGCATGTGGTTAGTAAATATTATTGTTATTGCCATGAAATGAACGAAACCAGCAAAGTATGCATTACACAACATGTGCATTTGCGTTATCAGTTTCTGCGTTGCAATGCGACAATTGGTTGGTGCGGTTTAAATCTCGATTGGGCGTAACTCCAAACGAAGTGCCAATACAAATTCGATTGTAAAGTCTTATCAGTTGAGTTCAAATGTACCTACTACTATAACTTCTCAGATGTTTTTATATTGCTTAAAAAACAATGAAAGCGGAGTAATATACATCCGCGAATGAGAATGAAGTAAGTGTAATTTAATTTGATGAGTACTTTATCGTTGGTGGGGTACTTTATTTCAGGGCCATCTCCATCCTTCAATACAAACGTAATGCTTATACATAAAGTGAAAGACACTTTTTGAATATTTTAGATATACAATATAGTGTTTACTGGTACTGATTATCCAGTAAATTCTATACAATTGTAATAAGTATAGTATACTTTTATTGATTCTGTAAGACACAGTCTCTTCAATAAATTAGGTGCTATTCTGGGGTTCATACTCGTATGTTACCTGCTTGTTTAACCATTATCTCGATCTAAATTTAAACATTGAATCATAGAATAATTACTGATAAGAAATGGTGTTATCTTTTAAGTGTCTAATACCAAGTTCCACGTAGCATTGCATTACACTCGTAATTAAACATCTAAGTATTTGTTTACATAGGTATTTATTATCTACGCTCAATATTTCCGGCGATTTTTTGGATGTTATTTAGTTAGTTGACTCATATCAAATTGTCCTAAACTGATGTTTATTCCGTATAGTATTTAGCAAAGGAAACCTTAATATATATTTTTCAATTCATAAAAGTGAAAGATGGCTGAAAAATTTGAATTAGATAATATGGGCAGGGGCTGCTGGGGATTGCTTCGCAGGCCCGTAACCTGCGTGACGTCAATAAAGCGAAACCCTACAGATTGTTAACTGTATTTCTTTACACTTGGAGAACCAACAGCTCAAGTTATGCTAATAGTGACATAACTAGAAATACAGAACCAATTGTAGTATCCATACTTCCATACTAATATTATAAATGCGAAAGTGTGTCTGTCTGTCTGTCTGTCTGTCTGTCTGTCTGTCTGTCTGTCTGTCTGTCTGTCTGTCTGTCTGTCTGTCTGTCTGTCTGTCTGTCTGTCTGTCTGTTACCTACCTCTTCACGCTTAAACCGCTGAACCGATTTAGATGAAATTTGGTATATAGATAGTTTCAGTCCCGGGGAAGGACATAGGATACTTTTCTTCCCCAATAAATTTAGTGTTCCCGTGGGATGAGCGGGTAACACCGCGGGGCACAGCTAGTCTCATATATATACCAATAGTCCAGACGAAATTCCATTTCCAGACAAAAAGCGCGCTTGACGATACAACCCAGCGCCTCGCTACCACCCGTTCATCCCTCGACGCGGCTAAACGCGAGCTCAGCGAGCTAGAGTCGGAGGTGGTCGGGCTGCGCGCGCGCTGCGGGGCCGCCGCGCGCGCCGCCGGCGTCGCGGACGAGGCGCGCGCGCAACTCGAGAGCTTGCAGCAACAGCTCACTAGTCTCAGAGCGGAGTTCGTACAAGGTATCTATGGTAGTAAACTTGCGATCTGACACATTCGCGAATTCACCACCCTTTTTTTTTTTTTTTTTATGTCACAGGGGGCAAACGAGCAAACGTATCGCCTGATGGAAAGCGATTACCGTCGCCCATAAACACCTGCAACACCAGAGGTGTCACAAGTGCTTGCCTACCCGGAGGACGAAGATAGAATGCCTCTATGCTAGTAATTTCACCGGCTATCTTACCCCCACACCGGAACACAACAATGCGAACATTGCTGTTTGGCGGTGGGTTAGCAGGCAAGACGGTAGTAACAATCCGGACGGACCCTGCACGAGGCCCTACTACTCCAAAAAAGCGATCTGGGACATTCACGAATTCACCGCCCAAGTTATGTAATGTACTATTTTGAATTTCCAGAGGAACGTCGCTGGGCGTCCCGCTCGGAAGCTCTGCGCCAGGAGCTGACGGAAGCGCGCGAGCTGTGCGCCGCGCTGGAGGCGCGCGCCGGCGCGCAGGCCGGGCCCGGGGGCGAGGGCGCCGCCGCGCTGCTGGCGCAGCTGGCCGCGCTGCAGCGCTCCGCGCTCGACCGGGAGCAGGCGCACGTCGCCAGCGTGCGGGGGCTGCGGCAACAAGTCGGTGAGTGTGTCGGCCGGGCCCGGCGGCGCTGCTGGCGCAGCTGGCCGCGCTGCAGCGCTCCGCGCTCGACCGGGAGCAGGCGCACGTCGCCAGCGTGCGGGGGCTGCGGCAACAAGTCGGTGAGTGTGTCGGCCGGGCCCGGCGGCGCTGCTGGCGCAGCTGGCCGCGCTGCAGCGCTCCGCGCTCGACCGGGAGCAGGCGCACGTCGCCAGCGTGCGGGGGCTGCGGCAACAAGTCGGTGAGTGTGTCGGCCGGGCCCGGCGGCGCTGCTGGCGCAGCTGGCCGCGCTGCAGCGCTCCGCGCTCGACCGGGAGCAGGCGCACGTCGCCAGCGTGCGGGGGCTGCGGCAACAAGTCGGTGAGTGTGTCGGCCGGGCCCGGCGGCGCTGCTGGCGCAGCTGGCCGCGCTGCAGCGCTCCGCGCTCGACCGGGAGCAGGCGCACGTCGCCAGCGTGCGGGGGCTGCGGCAACAAGTCGGTGAGTGTGTCGGCCGGGCCCGGCGGCGCTGCTGGCGCAGCTGGCCGCGCTGCAGCGCTCCGCGCTCGACCGGGAGCAGGCGCACGTCGCCAGCGTGCGGGGGCTGCGGCAACAAGTCGGTGAGTGTGTCGGCCGGGCCCGGCGGCGCTGCTGGCGCAGCTGGCCGCGCTGCAGCGCTCCGCGCTCGACCGGGAGCAGGCGCACGTCGCCAGCGTGCGGGGGCTGCGGCAACAAGTCGGTGAGTGTGTCGGCCGGGCCCGGCGGCGCTGCTGGCGCAGCTGGCCGCGCTGCAGCGCTCCGCGCTCGACCGGGAGCAGGCGCACGTCGCCAGCGTGCGGGGGCTGCGGCAACAAGTCGGTGAGTGTGTCGGCCGGGCCCGGCGGCGCTGCTGGCGCAGCTGGCCGCGCTGCAGCGCTCCGCGCTCGACCGGGAGCAGGCGCACGTCGCCAGCGTGCGGGGGCTGCGGCAACAAGTCGGTGAGTGTGTCGGCCGGGCCCGGCGGCGCTGCTGGCGCAGCTGGCCGCGCTGCAGCGCTCCGCGCTCGACCGGGAGCAGGCGCACGTCGCCAGCGTGCGGGGGCTGCGGCAACAAGTCGGTGAGTGTGTCGGCCGGGCCCGGCGGCGCTGCTGGCGCAGCTGGCCGCGCTGCAGCGCTCCGCGCTCGACCGGGAGCAGGCGCACGTCGCCAGCGTGCGGGGGCTGCGGCAACAAGTCGGTGAGTGTGTCGGCCGGGCCCGGCGGCGCTGCTGGCGCAGCTGGCCGCGCTGCAGCGCTCCGCGCTCGACCGGGAGCAGGCGCACGTCGCCAGCGTGCGGGGGCTGCGGCAACAAGTCGGTGAGTGTGTCGGCCGGGCCCGGCGGCGCTGCTGGCGCAGCTGGCCGCGCTGCAGCGCTCCGCGCTCGACCGGGAGCAGGCGCACGTCGCCAGCGTGCGGGGGCTGCGGCAACAAGTCGGTGAGTGTGTCGGCCGGGCCCGGCGGCGCTGCTGGCGCAGCTGGCCGCGCTGCAGCGCTCCGCGCTCGACCGGGAGCAGGCGCACGTCGCCAGCGTGCGGGGGCTGCGGCAACAAGTCGGTGAGTGTGTCGGCCGGGCCCGGCGGCGCTGCTGGCGCAGCTGGCCGCGCTGCAGCGCTCCGCGCTCGACCGGGAGCAGGCGCACGTCGCCAGCGTGCGGGGGCTGCGGCAACAAGTCGGTGAGTGTGTCGGCCGGGCCCGGCGGCGCTGCTGGCGCAGCTGGCCGCGCTGCAGCGCTCCGCGCTCGACCGGGAGCAGGCGCACGTCGCCAGCGTGCGGGGGCTGCGGCAACAAGTCGGTGAGTGTGTCGGCCGGGCCCGGCGGCGCTGCTGGCGCAGCTGGCCGCGCTGCAGCGCTCCGCGCTCGACCGGGAGCAGGCGCACGTCGCCAGCGTGCGGGGGCTGCGGCAACAAGTCGGTGAGTGTGTCGGCCGGGCCCGGCGGCGCTGCTGGCGCAGCTGGCCGCGCTGCAGCGCTCCGCGCTCGACCGGGAGCAGGCGCACGTCGCCAGCGTGCGGGGGCTGCGGCAACAAGTCGGTGAGTGTGTCGGCCGGGCCCGGCGGCGCTGCTGGCGCAGCTGGCCGCGCTGCAGCGCTCCGCGCTCGACCGGGAGCAGGCGCACGTCGCCAGCGTGCGGGGGCTGCGGCAACAAGTCGGTGAGTGTGTCGGCCGGGCCCGGCGGCGCTGCTGGCGCAGCTGGCCGCGCTGCAGCGCTCCGCGCTCGACCGGGAGCAGGCGCACGTCGCCAGCGTGCGGGGGCTGCGGCAACAAGTCGGTGAGTGTGTCGGCCGGGCCCGGCGGCGCTGCTGGCGCAGCTGGCCGCGCTGCAGCGCTCCGCGCTCGACCGGGAGCAGGCGCACGTCGCCAGCGTGCGGGGGCTGCGGCAACAAGTCGGTGAGTGTGTCGGCCGGGCCCGGCGGCGCTGCTGGCGCAGCTGGCCGCGCTGCAGCGCTCCGCGCTCGACCGGGAGCAGGCGCACGGCGCCAGCGTGCGGGGGCTGCGGCAACAAGTCGGTGAGTGTGTCGGCCGGGCCCGGCGGCGCTGCTGGCGCAGCTGGCCGCGCTGCAGCGCTCCGCGCTCGACCGGGAGCAGGCGCACGTCGCCAGCGTGCGGGGGCTGCGGCAACAAGTCGGTGAGTGTGTCGGCCGGGCCCGGCGGCGCTGCTGGCGCAGCTGGCCGCGCTGCAGCGCTCCGCGCTCGACCGGGAGCAGGCGCACGGCGCCAGCGTGCGGGGGCTGCGGCAACAAGTCGGTGAGTGTGTCGGCCGGGCCCGGCGGCGCTGCTGGCGCAGCTGGCCGCGCTGCAGCGCTCCGCGCTCGACCGGGAGCAGGCGCACGTCGCCAGCGTGCGGGGGCTGCGGCAACAAGTCGGTGAGTGTGTCGGCCGGGCCCGGCGGCGCTGCTGGCGCAGCTGGCCGCGCTGCAGCGCTCCGCGCTCGACCGGGAGCAGGCGCACGTCGCCAGCGTGCGGGGGCTGCGGCAACAAGTCGGTGAGTGTGTCGGCCGGGCCCGGCACTGGGAGTTTGCGCTAAGTCGAATTAAACTTGATTTAAAATAGTCTGTGTTTGTCAAACCAGCCTTTAAACAATGTCAATTTGAAGTTAAATCTAGATCCTGCTGAACGAGCATTAAGGAGGTTTTAGATATTTTTTTAATGGCATTAGTCTGTAGTCCATGGAGAGTAACGATGCATGTCTAGTCAACACTCCCTCAATTTATTTAGGAACAATTTTACATGTGCCTATATTAACCCTCCAGTGGAAGCTGAGACATCCCTCGCCAAGGCCACAGAGCGCGAGCGCCTCTCCCGCGAAGAGCTGGACGAGCTGAGCCGACGACTGGCCGCGTCGGAAGGGTTGCTGGACGACGCGCAGGGCCGCCTGGACACTGTGACTGCGCAGTGTCGGGAACTGGTCGCCAGGGTGGACACGTTAGAAGATGAACTAAGTAGGTAAGTCTAGACCTTTCCCGTCAAGGTCACAGAGTGCGAGCGCCTTTCCGGTGAGGAGCTGGACGAGCTGAGCCGACGACTGGCCGCGTCGGAAGGGTTGCTGGACGACGCGCAGGGCCGCCTGGACACTGTGACTGCGCAGTGTCGGGAACTGGTCGCCAGGGTGGACACGTTAGAAGATGAACTAGCTAGGTAAGTCTAGACCTTTCCCGTCAATGCCACAGAGTGCGAGGAGCTGGACGAGCTGAGCCGACGACTGGCCGCGTCGGAAGGGTTGCTGGACGACGCGCAGGGCCGCCTGGACACTGTGACTGCGCAGTGTCGGGAACTGGTCGCCAGGGTGGACACGTTAGAAGATGAACTAGCTAGGTAAGTCTAGACCTTTCTCGTCAAGGCTACAGAGTGCGAGCGCCTCCCGCGAGGAGCTGGACGAGCTGAGCCGACGACTGGTCGCGTCGAAAAGGTAGCTGGACCATGCCTGAGGTCGCCTGGATACTGTGACCACTCTGTGCCAGGGTGACAACGCCGGAAGACGAGTTAGCTAGGTAAGATGTCTATCATTCCGAATTTTCATAATTCCGAAAACCATGTTCTGATTAAATATTTAGTTTATTTTTGGCATATCACATAACCCTAACCTAACCTAATATGTATATGTAACATATGATCCATGGAAAAAAATTATCGTTACACGTTATTTCACTTTCAGAATTTTGAAAATTCGGAATATTGATGGTTTCGTATTCATTTATCCGAAACCATCAATATTCCGAATTTTCTTCGGAATTTTTGAGTGATCCCTAAGACGCTACTTCTCGGTCTTTCCTGTCTTCAGGTACACTTTATCATACACGCCATATAAGTACTATGAAGGTGAAAAAAGGACGCACAAACACTACTTTGAATTGCCACATGTGTGTTTTGACTTTTAGCTTCAGACACAAAACACACTCAGCAGCTTAAACATAAATAGGTCACCCTATGTAACCTATCTAGTCTAGCTACTACCCATTCGAAGGGCCAACTGCCGGAAAATGACTCACCGGTAATTAACAATACATATAAACGAAATCGTCAGTTGGCGAGTCAGCTAGCCCATCAAAAACCCTTTTGAGTCACTCTTGTTGCTTTGCCAAAACAATTTTGTAACACACTTTTATTTGAGCTATGCCTGGATCGATTCAAATTCTAGATAGAAATACATTTTTCAATCCTATTAATTACCGTTTAATTTGTCCTCCCTCTTCTACTGAACCTCATTAGGTGATTAAATAGGTAACAACACTATAGACGTACGTGTTTTATGCCACTAAAGTCAGAGTTCAACTATAGCGTATTGTCAAGTTCATTTATATCTACACACTTACGAGAACAAAAATATCTAAACACGACCCTATTGGGAGTATAAAATCGTGTTCAGATATTTTTGTTCTCGTAAGTGTGTAGATGTAAATGAACAGAATGAATTTCCGACAGTCGGTCCTTCAAATCAGTAGCTACAGTAGAAGACTAAAAGTTAGAAGCTAAGGTTTGATATGATCCCACCGGAAGATCAGCGCTGGCTCTCGAGCTAGCATCTTGCTGAGGTGGGACCTTTTCGTGGCACAGCTATAAAAATAATTGCTTATTGTTTTATTTTATTTTCTTCCAATTTCTGTCACACCTTTTATGTAATTATGTTTTGTGTCTCGTCACGAATAAATGTATTTCTTTCTATATGAGTCGATTGTCACTTTCAGTAAGTCTCGCGAGCTCACCCGAGTGAAGGATGAGACCGGCAAGCAGATAGCAGAGCTCCGCCAACAACTGAGCGCCGCTGAAGCCGCGCTGTCTACCGCGCAGGACGCTTTAGACGTAGAGAAGAAACGAAATGCCATATTGCAGGTGACTAATATTTTCTTGGGATTACGCGATAAAAAATAATATGGCGCCGCTAACGCATCACGTTTGTTGTATGGGATCCTCACTCAAATATTAGGGTGAATCAACTTATTTGTGTTGTTTACTCTGTCCCCGTTGTCCAAGTGACATCTTCATACTGTTTCATAGAAAAATGCTTAGGTTGTCCGAGGGACAAATTTTGCGTAACCATAGCAACAAGGTGGACTTAAAAGTTGATTCACCCATTAATTTTATTCTGATCAAAAATGACAAATCGATTTAAATAAATTGGTAGTTTGTATCATGATTGTGACAGGGGAATTAGCGACTTTAGGAAGCTTGTGTTCGGCGCTTATATGGTGTATTGTTTATTTATTTAGGAGAACCAACAGCTAATACATTGGACATAGAAAACATAAATAGAATCATAGACCCAATTACCGGAACTCACAAATAGTTGTTGCACATGAAACATACACTTAAGTAATGTATCGTTTTTCAGGAGCAGGTGTCGTGCCGCGGCGACATCAGTCCGCCGCATTCTGTCGCTTCCGACACGCTGTCGTCGTCCCTGTGGGCCTCGGTAAGTCTTAACAAAAATATTACAAAATGACAAAGTTAGCTTTTTTTCAATTACAGTGTTGCAAGTTTCGTTACTAGGCCTTGAAAGATTTTTAGTAGTCGTTAATATTATTAAAAAATAAAGGCCGTTTCCGATTAAGGGAAGAAAATATGCCCTTTCGTGATAATGGACAGATTTTTTTTTCTACAGTCAGTTACGTCTAGTAGAGTAGCTGTGTCAAGTTTGGTTGAAAAATTCTTTGCGGTTCCGCAGAAAAAAAATAAAAACGGAAATAATGAAATATGGTCTTTCTCCAAAACTATTTAACTTTAATGTACTATTTTTTTTTCATTCTGTAAAGCTTAGTCAAGTTCATGTTTTAAGTGAAAATGGTATCTCTATATCTAACGATTATGTAATAAAATAGGTAAATCAAAATTTTTATATATATTTTTTTTTACTTTTGTGAGAGATACCACTCTAATTGACATTTCTAAATAAGCCTTAGTTAACGTCCTGTAACACATATTAATTTGATGGATAACATCGGAAAGCAAGTGTGTCAAAATGAAATAAATAACTGGGTTGGATTTTATTACATTTTATAGTAAGCTATTCTAACACTTCCAAATAACCAAAGCATTAAGCAGGCCTTTATGAATGTTAAAATAATCGAAAGGTTATCTGGCGTTAGGGTGGTGGAGAGGTTAACTCGTTGGACCTGTACTCCAGAGGCAGAGACGGTTTATTGAAAAATGTTGTGTCTGCAGGAGGAGGCGGGGCGCGGCACGCCGACGCCGGCGGTGACGTCAGCGGCCGGGGTCGACGACCTGCTGTCCCAGCTGCAGCGCCGCGAGGGCGAGCTGCGCGCCGCCGCCGCGCATGCGCAGCTCCTCGCCGCCGAGCGGGCCGCGCTGCGCGGACACGTGGCCGAGCTCAGGGCGAGGCTCGACGACTACCAGGTGAGTGCCGGCGGCGCATGCGCAGCTCCTCGCCGCCGAGCGGGCCGCGCTGCGCGGACACGTGGCCGAGCTCAGGGCGAGGCTCGACGACTACCAGGTGAGTGCCGGCGGCGCATGCGCAGCTCCTCGCCGCCGAGCGGGCCGCGCTGCGCGGACACGTGGCCGAGCTCAGGGCGAGGCTCGACGACTACCAGGTGAGTGCCGGCGGCGCATGCGCAGCTCCTCGCCGCCGAGCGGGCCGGACACGTGGCCGAGCTCAGGGCGAGGCTCGACGACTACCAGGTGAGTGCCGGCGGCGCATGCGCAGCTCCTCGCCGCCGAGCGGGCCGGACACGTGGCCGAGCTCAGGGCGAGGCTCGACGACTACCAGGTGAGTGCCGGCGGCGCATGCGCAGCTCCTCGCCGCCGAGCGGGCCGCGCTGCGCGGACACGTGGCCGAGCTCAGGGCGAGGCTCGACGACTACCAGGTGAGTGCCGGCGGCGCATGCGCAGCTCCTCGCCGCCGAGCGGGCCGCGCTGCGCGGACACGTGGCCGAGCTCAGGGCGAGGCTCGACGACTACCAGGTGAGTGCCGGCGGCGCATGCGCAGCTCCTCGCCGCCGAGCGGGCCGCGCTGCGCGGACACGTGGCCGAGCTCAGGGCGAGGCTCGACGACTACCAGGTGAGTGCCGGCGGCGCATGCGCAGCTCCTCGCCGCCGAGCGGGCCGCGCTGCGCGGACACGTGGCCGAGCTCAGGGCGAGGCTCGACGACTACCAGGTGAGTGCCGGCGGCGCATGCGCAGCTCCTCGCCGCCGAGCGGGCCGCGCTGCGCGGACACGTGGCCGAGCTCAGGGCGAGGCTCGACGACTACCAGGTGAGTGCCGGCGGCGCATGCGCAGCTCCTCGCCGCCGAGCGGGCCGCGCTGCGCGGACACGTGGCCGAGCTCAGGGCGAGGCTCGACGACTACCAGGTGAGTGCCGGCGGCGCATGCGCAGCTCCTCGCCGCCGAGCGGGCCGCGCTGCGCGGACACGTGGCCGAGCTCAGGGCGAGGCTCGACGACTACCAGGTGAGTGCCGGCGGCGCATGCGCAGCTCCTCGCCGCCGAGCGGGCCGCGCTGCGCGGACACGTGGCCGAGCTCAGGGCGAGGCTCGACGACTACCAGGTGAGTGCCGGCGGCGCATGCGCAGCTCCTCGCCGCCGAGCGGGCCGCGCTGCGCGGACACGTGGCCGAGCTCAGGGCGAGGCTCGACGACTACCAGGTGAGTGCCGGCGGCGCATGCGCAGCTCCTCGCCGCCGAGCGGGCCGGACACGTGGCCGAGCTCAGGGCGAGGCTCGACGACTACCAGGTGAGTGCCGGCGGCGCATGCGCAGCTCCTCGCCGCCGAGCGGGCCGCGCTGCGCGGACACGTGGCTGAGCTCAGGGCGAGGCTCGACGACTACCAGGTGAGTGCCGGCGGCGCATGCGCAGCTCCTCGCCGCCGAGCGGGCCGCGCTGCGCGGACACGTGGCCGAGCTCAGGGCGAGGCTCGACGACTACCAGGTGAGTGCCGGCGGCGCATGCGCAGCTCCTCGCCGCCGAGCGGGCCGCGCTGCGCGGACACGTGGCCGAGCTCAGGGCGAGGCTCGACGACTACCAGGTGAGTGCCGGCGGCGCATGCGCAGCTCCTCGCCGCCGAGCGGGCCGCGCTGCGCGGACACGTGGCCGAGCTCAGGGCGAGGCTCGACGACTACCAGGTGAGTGCCGGCGGCGCATGCGCAGCTCCTCGCCGCCGAGCGGGCCGCGCTGCGCGGACACGTGGCCGAGCTCAGGGCGAGGCTCGACGACTACCAGGTGAGTGCCGGCGGCGCATGCGCAGCTCCTCGCCGCCGAGCGGGCCGCGCTGCGCGGACACGTGGCCGAGCTCAGGGCGAGGCTCGACGACTACCAGGTGAGTGCCGGCGGCGCATGCGCAGCTCCTCGCCGCCGAGCGGGCCGGACACGTGGCCGAGCTCAGGGCGAGGCTCGACGACTACCAGGTGAGTGCCGGCGGCGCATGCGCAGCACCTCGCCGCCGAGCGGGCCGGACACGTGGCCGAGCTCAGGGCGAGGCTCGACGACTACCAGGTGAGTGCCGGCGGCGCATGCGCAGCACCTCGCCGCCGAGCGGGCCGGACACGTGGCCGAGCTCAGGGCGAGGCTCGACGACTACCAGGTGAGTGCCGGCGGCGCATGCGCAGCACCTCGCCGTTTTTACCGCTCACCGCTGCCACAGGTCGCGCAAAGTCGTCGCCATAAAATCAATTTGTGTAAAATAATCCCCTTATTTATTCTAATTTCTCCTTTTGTCCTCAGAGCGTACAAGAGCAATACGACGCGCTGCTCCAGATGTACGGCGAGAAGGAGGAGCAGCTGGAGGAGCTGCGCCTGGACCTGCAGGACGTGACGCAGCTGTACAAGGCGCAGCTTGACGAGCTGCTCGCGCTCAAGCGGAGGTAGCCGGACAGACGGACGGACAGACGGACAGACGGACAGACGGACGGACAGACGGACGGACAGACGGACGGACAGTAGAGATGTGTAGCTCGCGAGTGAGTGATTCAAACGAGCTATATCATTTGGTTTAGCTCAACTAGCTCTTTCGCTCACTGACGCTTCAAGTAGCTCAGTATATCATCTATCATCTCAGTATTACTCGCTTCCTCTCGCTCATGAAATGAATGTTGCCATACTGCCGTGAATCTAATTCATCGACATCTCTAGTTCTCTGCTCGCTCGTGGACGATATAGTCTAAAGATCTACTGAGCTAAATGAGCTAAATGAGTGATACATATCTCGGTGAACTAAAGACACATATCACTCTTTTCACTTTAGTGACACATTCTGCGCATCTCTACCGTACTCGTCCTCGGGACGCCCTCTACAAAATAGCGGCTAATAAAACACACACTATTGGGTTGCGAACGAATAATATTTATTTCTTGAAAGCCTATATACATTCTCCGGGAAACAAACGATACCGCGATGCAGCATTGCCCTCAAAGTAACACCGCCATCTACCAGGAAATGCGACTAACTTATTTATATATTACATATGGCGCGAACACGGACGGACGGACAGCCTCGCCGTGTGACAGGTGTAGTAAGTCCAACTGCAATACAGTCCAGCTTTAGAACAGTTCTATTTGAATGCCAAGCTGTTAAGTAATCGCCACAGCGAAAAAATTAAGAAGTGCTGTAAAATCGAAAAGAAATTAAAAACATGCCAGATAACTTTTCAACTTTTTCCTTATGCTTTGTGTGTCGATCTTTGCATTGTTTATTTGAAAGGCACTATTGTTTACACCAGGGATCAGATACCGTTATTCACTCCATACAAAATAACGTTATTAAATTTCGGTTTTTCGCTTATTATTACACATTTTTATATTATAGTGCGCTGATTTCAAAGATCTTTATCTATAACGAAATTCTATTTAATAACAGTCGAAAAAAAAACGCGAAATAAGAAAGATATATCAATTTTATTGAATACCGGTATCGATCCCTGGTTTACACCTTGTTGCGGACAGCTAGGCTAATTTAGGCTAGTAAATAACATATTTGTACGTACCGGCTAGGCGAAACTAGACTAAGTAAAAATAAATAAATAATATTCCTTATTTACCTCATGCCCTTAAAAAGCGGCCATAATATGTGTGTGTACCACTTATTTTCCTAACATTTATTGTAAGAGAGCTCCCAGGTACTAACTAAGATAGTTAAAAGACCACGACGTCTTAAAGTAAACAAGTATGACTCATCGTGGTAATTTCCACTCGCAGCGCGAGACAAAGGAATCATGTTGTTTACATTTAATGTAAAACTTAAGGATAAAAATTAGAATATCCTGAAACTTTGTAGTAATGTTCCTCATGAACATATAAGTAAAATCACTTAATATTATACCGGCCGCAACCTGCTGCGAGCACGGCAAACATAAAAATAACACGACGCGCCGAGCACGGCGCGATATGAGGGACAAGAAAGGTATAGATCTCGACCCGTGTGAGCGAGACGGCCTCTGAGTCGAGACAAAGAAATGATGTGAATTTTATTTAATTGTAATTAAATGGGAGCTCTCACATCAAAATCACTTACATATTTGTGTTCCACGAATAAACCTTTATGTTAGCTATAAGTTAAATTTAAGCTAAATAATGTATTATAAGTAGGAATCAGTAAAATGTAACTGAGCGGGCGTCCCTCTAAGACATGTAACAGATCAAATAAAAGGACGCCCATTTTCTCACAAATTTGTAGTACAACTTCAGTCAACATCGAGTCATCACTCTGTTACTCAAGTGCGTCGATCAGCGATCCGCCAGTACTTCCGTCCAGTCTCTTACTCCAGTGTATACCATCTTGTTAGTCAGTGTTAGATAAAGGACTACATTAGTTAAGATTTAGTTTAAATTTCGCGTTTTAATTTGTGTTAATTTTGTGTGTTAAATTTAATTGTGCTCCGATCTTTAATTGTGTTAATTTGTTTTCATGTAAAATATATATCGTTTTCGTTTACCCTTGTGTTTCTCTTCTCTTTACATCGTTCTACAACTGAGTTATCGTAGATGTCAGTGTTGGGACCCGGCCGACGAGGCATTCCTAACATTGTCTTGGTCCTTCGAGCCGGATCGGAGCTAGTTATTAGTTTAGGTATTTCGTTGTTAGGTTTGGAAGTGCGGTTTCCAAATAGTTAGCGATGGTTAATACACGCGGAAACAAAAGCGAGGAGAGTGCGCGCGCACAGCGCGAGCGCACACAAGCTGCAGTCGACTTACAGCGGTTTGCGGTGACCAATGTGGCTGTCACACATTCACCGCCCGCTGCCCATGCCCGACCGCCTACGGGACTGCAGTTTCAAACAGACTCACCCGAGTCTCCCGCCGAGGAAGCTCCAGTTTCGCCGCCAACCGACACTACGGCTTGGCGTAGCGAACTGGACAAACATTTGTCGAAGACTGCGCGCCTCGACCAATCGCAGCACACCGCGCCGGCCGCGCACGCCGGCCAATCACAGCACTCCGCGCCGGCCGACCAATCAGAGGCCCGCGCGCAGCGGCGCGAGTTCAGCGTCACGTTTGGAGATAAAACCCACGCGCCGCGCCGACCGTCATCACTTCACTCTCGAGCGTCAAACACTACGGACATGCGCCGCCAAGAAGCAGAACTCGCCGCAATGGAACAACTCCAGCAACTCAGACTAGAAGAAATTCGTCTGGAACGCGAGCTCGTTGAAAAGAGGCTCGCCGTCGAGATGGAGCGCATCGACGAGCAATCTCGGGCCGGCGGATCTCAAGCCGACTCACAACGACGCGTCAACGATTGGCTGTCCAACGTCCACCCTGCCGACGCGGTCCACGCGAAGCAGGCACGGCCCCCTACACCGCAACGCGAGACACGCAAGCGACACGAGGAGGAGCCCCGGACACCATACAGCCGTCGAGAACGATCGTCGAGCCGAGACCGAGTTATCGACCGCCTCACCGACACCATTGAGACCATGATGCGGCCGCCTCCGAAGCAAGTTTACGAGCTGCCGCCATTCTCCGGGGAGCCAAGCGAGTGGCTCACCTTCTATAACTCTTACACCGAGAGCACCGCACGCTACAAGTACTCCGCATACGAAAATGTCGCGCGCCTGCGACACTGCCTGCGAGGAGAAGCCCGTCAATGTGTGCAGCACATGATCGCCTCTTCCGCTCGACCCGACCTAATCATACGGGTCCTTAAGAAGAATTTCGGGCGCACCGATCTCCTCATTGATCGCGCCATCGACGAGCTGCGAAGAATGCCGCCGCTCGGACCGAGCGCCAACGATCTCAACCAGTTCGCCATACGCATTATGAATATCGTTTCTACGCTTGTGGACCTGGACCGCCGAAGCTACGGCGCAAACCCACTTCTCATCCGGGAAGTCACCGAGCGACTGAGCCCACACTTGCGCAGTCGCTGGTGTTCCTACGCTAAGGAGCACCTGAGCTCCGCCGAAAACGAACTCATGTTGATGGCGGAGTTCCTCTTAGAAGAAAGCGATGCTGAGATGGAATTCTCACACGCCAAGGCGCCGCATAGAAGACCGACGCCCGCCGCGACATACGCACTCGAGCAACCTACCAGCTGCCTTTACTGTGGAGGCAGCCACCGCACTACCGAATGCCGCAAACTCATCGCCGTGCCAGTCAGAGCCCGATGGGATTGGGTGCGACAGAATCAAATATGCTTCAAATGCCTGGAGCGCAAGCACCGCCGCGACCAATGCAACGCCCGCGGCTGCAACGTTCCCGGCTGCACCTATCCACACCACCGACTGCTACACGCCGAGAAGACGCAGACGCATACGCCGAGCGCCCCAGCGCCGTACATGCCTGCGCCACAAGCAGCGCCGTACATGCCTGCACCTCAAGCAGCGCCGTACATGCCTGCGCCACAAGCCACGCCGTACGCCTATCAACCGTACGCACCGGCTACCTACGCAGTCAAGCAAGCCGCTACCACGCCAGGCGCTAGACGAAGCGCCACGCCGACTGCCCCGCCACAAGCTGCCGCTGCGACCTATACCGCGGCGTCGCGACGCCGCCCTAACGCGCACGCAGCACCAGACGCACCGCCAGAGACGACGGCGTGCGTCGAAGAGTTCACCGCCAACACAGCCGAATTTGGACGCAACGTGTCTTCGGTCCTGTTGAAAGTGATCCCAGTCATCGTCGGCGGACCCCGCGGCGAGACACTCACCTACGCCTTGATGGACCAGGGGTCCACGATCTCACTGATCGAAGAGGACCTCGCAGATGCAATCGGCGCCGACGGTACGACCTCGCGCCTGCATATCCAAGGCGTGGGGTCCATGACGACGCAGCAGAAGAGCCGTCGAGTGCACGCCCATGTGCGCAGCCAAACAGGCGGTCCGGCTCATCCACTAAGCCTACGGACCGTCACCGACCTGGGCTTACGCGCACAGAGAGCAGAGCGAGACTACGTCACGCAATTCCCGCACCTCGCGGACATGAGCGCCGCGTGCTACGACACAGCACGCCCGCGCATTCTCATCGGTGCCGACAACTGGCACTTGATGCTGCCATATGAGCTACGCGTGGGCAAAATCGACGAGCCCGCCGCCATGCTGTCTCCACTCGGATGGGTGCTATTCGGGTCGGCGCCACAACAGTACGCGAGATGGCAACAAACCGTACACTGCTACGTCGGGTACGAGACACCGCTACTAGAAGAAGATGCCACCCGACCCGCAACTATGTCGGAGGAACCGACGGAGCAAGACTGTCGCCCGTCACAAGACGATGACGTCAACGACGAGCGGATGGAGCCGGCGCCGAGCAACGCGCCAGACAAGGCGCAATCAGCACCGCCACGGACTTGGACGCCGAACGCGCCGTACACGAGAATCGCCACAGCGCCGTGTACAGCCGAGCCGTTCGCCTACCGCCAGTACGTGCCGGCACCTCACGCGGCTGAGCAATTCGCCGTGACACCGAACGCACCGTATACGCAGAACGCCCCAGCACCGTATACACCCGTGCAGCATGCCGTCCCGTACGTGCCCTATCCGTACGCGCCGGCCACCTTCGCGACTGAGCAAGTCGTCGCGACGCCGAGTGCTACGCCAGCTGCTCTGCCGCCCACTGAAGCCGCCGAGTTTGCTGACTGGCTACGTGGATCACGATCCGTAGCCATCCTACGACTGTCGCGCCCCTATGCCTCTACGGGGGGAGATGACGACGCCCGCTGTCTACGCCGAGACGACGGCCAAGCCACACACCGACGCGGTGTAACCGCGCAAGCAGCGAACTCGCAACGAGGCCTGCAAGAGACGCCAGCGGCGTCACCCCAACCGCGCGCTACATCAGTGGCGTCGCCTGCCGCGACGCCGCACAAACAACGCCAACGGCGTTGCCCCCGTTCCGGCGCTACAAGTCGACGGGGAGAGGAAGGCGCCGTAACGCGCACGGCGACGCCGCGCGCGCAGACAACACGTCGACAAACTCGACGCGCAAAGAAGAGGAAGCGGCCAAGCAGACTACGCCGGCGGCGTCACCCCGAACCCAACTACAACCAACGACAGAGGGTGATGTCGCTCGCCGCGACGCCTGACGCGTCACCTGCCGCTGTCCTGCCGCGACGCTCGCCGCGTCGCCTGCCGCCACACCCGATGCGATGCCTGCCGCGTCGCCTGCCGCTCCTCCGGCCGCGACGCCACCCGCGTCGCCTGCCGCCACTCCTGCCGCTACACCGGCCGCGCCGCCCGCTGCGACGCCTCACGCGTCGCCTGCCACGGCGCCCGCCACAGCCTTGTCGAGCTACGGCAGCCGACACGAAGCGCAGCCACCACGCCGCGCACACAATCAACGCCGGCAGGCGTTGCTCCCTACGCTGTCGCACAACGGGGGGAGAAGAGCGTCGCGTCACACGCGACGACGCCGCGCGCAATCATAACGCGCCACCTGACGCCACCGTCGCGGCGCGCTGCCACAGCGCGCGCCCAGACGACATCACGTGCCATGATAGCGCGCTCAGCCACAGCGCGCGCCCAAACGACATCACGCGCCGAGACGGCGCACCCAACCCAGGCGCCAAGAAGACGACGCTGCTCGCCGAGGCCGAGCAAGCTGTCAACGCTCGGCCACTCGCCCACGTGTCTGTCGACCCGGCCGACGACGAGGCGCTGACGCCCAATCATATTCTGCTGGGCACGCCTACTGCAGCGTCAATCATCGGGCACCACCGAGAAGCTGACCACACGCTGCCGCGCAACGTCTGGCCGAAGGGGATCGTCGAGGCTACGCGTCCGGGTCCCGACGGAGAGGTGCGCAACATGGAAGTCCGCACCAGAGGAGTTTTTCGCCGGCCTGCAAGGAAACTAGCTGTCCTCCCCTTGCAACCCGAGCCTACGCGGGAGCTCGGCGGGGGGAGTCTGTTGCGGACAGCTAGGCTAATTTAGGCTAGTAAATAACATATTTGTACGTACCGGCTAGGCGAAACTAGACTAAGTAAAAATAAATAAATAATATTCCTTATTTACCTCATGCCCTTAAAAAGCGGCCATAATATGTGTGTGTACCACTTATTTTCCTAACATTTATTGTAAGAGAGCTCCCAGGTACTAACTAAGATAGTTAAAAGACCACGACGTCTTAAAGTAAACAAGTATGACTCATCGTGGTAATTTCCACTCGCAGCGCGAGACAAAGGAATCATGTTGTTTACATTTAATGTAAAACTTAAGGATAAAAATTAGAATATCCTGAAACTTTGTAGTAATGTTCCTCATGAACATATAAGTAAAATCACTTAATATTATACCGGCCGCAACCTGCTGCGAGCACGGCAAACATAAAAATAACACGACGCGCCGAGCACGGCGCGATATGAGGGACAAGAAAGGTATAGATCTCGACCCGTGTGAGCGAGACGGCCTCTGAGTCGAGACAAAGAAATGATGTGAATTTTATTTAATTGTAATTAAATGGGAGCTCTCACATCAAAATCACTTACATATTTGTGTTCCACGAATAAACCTTTATGTTAGCTATAAGTTAAATTTAAGCTAAATAATGTATTATAAGTAGGAATCAGTAAAATGTAACTGAGCGGGCGTCCCTCTAAGACATGTAACAGATCAAATAAAAGGACGCCCATTTTCTCACAAATTTGTAGTACAACTTCAGTCAACATCGAGTCATCACTCTGTTACTCAAGTGCGTCGATCAGCGATCCGCCAGTACTTCCGTCCAGTCTCTTACTCCAGTGTATACCATCTTGTTAGTCAGTGTTAGATAAAGGACTACATTAGTTAAGATTTAGTTTAAATTTCGCGTTTTAATTTGTGTTAATTTTGTGTGTTAAATTTAATTGTGCTCCGATCTTTAATTGTGTTAATTTGTTTTCATGTAAAATATATATCGTTTTCGTTTACCCTTGTGTTTCTCTTCTCTTTACATCGTTCTACAACTGAGTTATCGTAGATGTCAGTGTTGGGACCCGGCCGACGAGGCATTCCTAACACACCTCATCTCAATACAATTCAATGTTTATTCATGTTTTAATTTTTGTATCAATGGTTCAATATAAAAAAATGCGGTATTATTATATGACATACATGAAACATTTAAATATAATGAGAGATTACATTTGTTAACTTGTATTATTTTATTGCTCAAAATTCCTTTGTAACATGTATAGTTTATTTCTTATAGCGTTCTGCGTGTGGCATCTGTCATCTAAGTATATTTGAATCGATTATAACGTACTGAATTGACTGACGTCACACAAAAGCTGTGTGAAATAGACTATAGTTTATCCCATGCTGTAAGATTAAAATGTACCAGGCCAACACAAGTCAGAAATTACCTCACTATTATAAAGATAAGGTGTTATTTCCCTTGTGACGATTTGCCAGGACTTGCTTTTAGAGTTTCTGACATAGTATGCCTATATTATAATTGTCATTTATATTTAAGACATTGTCGTTATAATGTGAGTTTCACTTCACTTCAAAATCTTCAATTCGCACCTACGTGCTGTATATACTTGGGGCCCTTCATTAATTACGTAAGGATAAATTTGACCATTTTTGAAGCCCTGATGTTATTACGAGAATTCTCACATCAGGTATCGCCAGATAGAGCATTTTACGTACGGGGTCCTATGGATCCTTAGGTAATTAATGATTGGCCACTTACAGCTTTCATGTGATATGCCTTTATTGTATTATAGGTTTATAGAGTAATATTAAATGTCAAAAGGGTGCTTTGTGGTGGTTAATCTGTGACGTTTTCAACTAAAATGGCTCACTTTGTCGCTTAACATAAGGACGAAAATTCTTTATACGAATAACCTGTCAATGCGTCCTTATGGGAAACGATAAAATGGTACAGTTAAGGAAATTTTAACACGTACCTTTTTCGCTTTTGTCACAATTACAATAAGAATCTAAAAGGGGCAAGTTTCTGTTTCCTTTAAAGTGACTTTTGCTTGGAAACTTTACATATGTGGAAAATTATGATTGTTCAGGTAAATATCGCTTTCATGTTGAAATAATTGTGAATGAATATTCTGTTAGTACATAAGGGCACTTTAACATGTCAGAGCCCACCGGCCGGAGTCTGTTGTCGGTCTGAAAATGCTACTTCGTCTCTGTGACGTCTCTCCCCCCTCTCCTCCCGCCCTAAAGGCTTGTTCGGACTAGACTAGTATTCTAGTCTAGTAGCGAGTAATGTAGAAGCTAAACTATTCGCTACTGCCTAAAAATCGTTCGCATTACAGTCGAGTAGGTACAGTTCACAAGTCAGTGGTATTCTGCAATTTTAAAGTGGTTTTCTCGCTTCATCGAAACGACATTTTCACGCCAACTAATGAACTCAACTAAATCGACAGGTTCGGACTTGTTTAGCCGGCGGCCGAGTAAGCACAGACGCGTGGTGGGGGGTGCTACTCACTACTAAACTACTAAAAAAAATAGAATAAAATGGATTGACTCGACTAAATTACGTACTAATCTACTCGACTAATTTTTTGGTGTTCAGACACGTTTAGCTACTAAATTACTCGCTAATAGACTAAAATACTAGCCTAGTCCGAACAAGGCTTAAGTCAGACTGACTCGGTTCAGTCTATTCACGACGCAGTCCATGCGCCTAGTGCCTCATGTGGCGCGGAGATAGTCCCATTAGCGGGTTATACTCAAAGTCAGACTACTGGTAGTGAGGGCTTACCAGCCCTGCTACAGTATAAAAAAAAACTTTAAAATCATGAAACGAAGAGGATTTTGATATTGCCATAGCACCCTGGTCTAATCCTTTTATGAGTCTTGTAATATTTCAGGAAAATGCTAATACAAATCCTTAAACTATGTTATCCTTCTTATCTTAATACAATTCTTAGTGGGATACTTACGGAATAAAGTAAAAAAAAAATACTGTAAAAAATCTACTGCCAAATAAGGTCAAAAGTATAATTTCAGAAATTGTAATTGTAATCTGTGTAATCCTATTGACATGTACAATTTTATTTTATCAATAAACGATTTAATTGCATTGTACATTTAAAATATTCGGATATTTGTTGTTTACCATTTAATTCGGATATTGTATATTGGTAATAAAATTATTTATTAGTTGTCGGTTTCTCAGTGCGTCCTATATGCCTTAGAAATTATCTAAATTTGTCTTAACCCATTGTTGAAATATTTATAGAATAAGATCGTATTTATAGTCGAAGACATAAATCTGTAAATGCTAAAACCAGTAACACCTCTAGCACAACTGTTTTCTGTTCAGTTCTATTCATTCATTTTGTTTTGCAATCAGTACTTTATGTGTGTGTGTGTAATCCATTCACCTCTACTTTGGTGAAAATACCTATACTGATTTACTACTAGCGCCATCTAACAACCACCCAACTATAGTTAGTTGGCAAAAGTATGATGGCGTTAGTGCATCTTTACTTTACGATACTTCGACATGGTAGGTGCGCTTGCCCAGTACTAACTTCTTACCGTGCGAGTGAGACAGGCGATACTGAATCGCGCGACTCAGCAGCACCTGTCCTGCTTGCACGGTATTTAAAAGAAAGTGACAGGTACGCGACAGAGTCGCGTGTCAGTTGCGCTAGAGGTGCGTTGTTAACCGGATCGTTAGTCAGATTCGCTGTCCATATGTTTATGTCGTTGGCTGGGTACTCTGCAATTATAGTGTTACTATTATTTTGTAATTACTCCACAGCTGCCTGTATGGTTTTTGTAAATAAAAAGTAAAGTTATATTGTTTTTTTTGTTCACGCCGAAATCCATGTACAGTCGCCATCAGATATATCGCAGCATATAAGGCGTCCATAAATATCTGAACATGTACTGTAACGCCCAGTAAATAAGAGCCGTGTTCAGATATTTATCAACGCCTTATATGCTGCGATATATTTGATGGCGACTCGACTTTACAAGTTGGTTTGTTAAGTAGATAAAATTAAAATGGCTTATTGGGCAACTGGCATTAACATGTGATCGACTGATCGATCAGGGTCAGCCTTATGTTGATGCCTCGACCAAAGAGCATATAATCACTACGTTTTAAGAGTCGGCACTTTCATACAAGCCGCTAATCGGAATTATGAAAGCCTTTTGTACCAACCTAACAACTTAAAACAGTAGTACCAACATAGTAAAATCCAATTCTACTACGAGTATGTTGGTACCAATGTTGTTAGGGCTTGACAAATACGAATCATACTTTTCTATCGATATCGATAATTATTCGATATTCGTGGTTGCGTAGGTTTGCAAGCAGTTTTTTTTGTAATGCAAAAAACGACCAACATGATTAATTGATTAAAATACAAGTCACTTTGACAAATAAATATTCCTCCTCATTGCCTGTTAACTTCACGCATAAACGGCACCTAAAAATAAAACAACAAATGTTATCGATAATTTGTTCACATCACTATGTTATTACTTGCTTAAAGATTAGATTTTTGAGAAAATACATTATTTTACGTATTTACCTGATATCTACTACAATCTAAGTAAAACAGCTAACAAATACGATATATATATAAAGTAAATTGGCACTGAAATACAGTTTTACCTGATCGGGTCAAGCGAAAATCTTGCTAAAATATACCAGAATCTTTTTTTCTGACACTCCCAATGCCACAAACTTCACACTTTCTTGTACATTTCCCTGGCATTATTCTTATAAAATACTGACACACTACTACAACATGCTTATTAATAATTTTGTAACAACAAACCAAACAACAAGAAAATTTTATTCCACCATAGATTTTCCAACTTGCGTCAAATTGAGGGTTGTATGACATTTGTTATTGCGCCTTAATCAAATAGACGTTTTGAGACTTGTTACGCGAAGGAATCGGTTGTCGTTTTAATTTAGTAGAATTATTTTTATATTTCAATGTTGGTACTAAAGGCTTTCATAATTCAGTTTTGTATGGAGCAAGTATGGAGTGTCGCTGGACTGGCCTCGACTGCGCAACAGCGGCAGCGGTGTGGGTACGTGTGCCTCGCTCACTCTTACCGCCGCGCTCGGATCTTTCGCTCAACCGCTCGGGTCGCGCAAGCGTGGCATCTCCGTTATCTATCCAGGTGCTGAGGCGAGGAATGTATATTTGACGACGCGGTTGGCTCAGTTTGTAAACGCTTGCCTACTGAGCCGGCGGTCCCGGGTTCGAATCCCGGCCAGGGCAAATATTTGTGTGATGAACTCAAACATTTGTGCTTGGGTCATGGTTGTTTTATGTATTTAAGTATATATTTATTAGAGATGGGCCGACTATGGGTTTGGCCGACTAGCCGACTAGCCGACTAGTCGGCCGCCTAGAAGGCCGACTAGTCGGCCGACTAGTCGGCTTGGCCGATCGTGGACTTCGGCTAAGTTCGGGTGCAATCGAGAAACTTCGTTTCGCTTCGCCGTCGCGCCTATCCGCATGCGTTCGCGTCGTGACAAGTTAGTTTTGTTTACATTTTGCCGGCGTAGGTAAATATTTCATTTCGTGAGCAAAATAAATCAAAAATACAAAAAGTGATTAAACTATAGACTAGAGCAATTGATTTGTGTAATTTCATGTCTCGTTTTCCTGTGATCCATAAAGTGCCGACTAATCGGCACATTTTGCCGACTAGTCGCCGACTACAAATGAGGCCGGATAGTCGGCTTTCCCGACTAGTCGGCGACTAGTCGGTACATCTCTAATATTTATCTATATACGTATGTATATCGTATAAAATAATGGTACTTGAGCGCGCACAAAGGTACATCCTCAAAGTACTATTAGGTCAAAAAATGAGATATTGTACAGCTAACGTTTACCGAGATGTGGATGTGCTTACAGTTAGGCAGTTATTTATTCTAAATTGTATTCTAAAAACCCACAAAACTATTATACCCGATCCGGTCCTGCTAAGAAAACGAAATCTTTACAGTGTAATTAATATACCAACAACTAGGACTGCCTCTGCGGGGAGACAATTTAATGTTCTATCTAAAAGGATTTATAATAAAATTAATAGGCTTACCAATATCTACACGAAAAGCTATGGTGAATGTAAGAGACACGTCACGACATGGTTGAAAGGTAAAAGCTATGATGAGACCGAGTTACTAATTCAGTAATATCTTGTGTATGATGGTACTCTACTTATATATATTTTTTATCATAATAAAATTGTAATAGTTAAAATAAATAAATATTTTAAAGGCCGTTTCCTTCCACTCTGGTTTAGTTTTCAAACCACATTTACAAATACAAATACTCTTTTCATCTCTCCTGTTCGGAAAGTGTAATTTTCATGAGTAGATAGCCGGGTGGAAAATAGCTTTTCCATCCCTAGGGTGGAAAGTAATTTTTTTTTATTGCCACGGAATCAAAGATAATTGCCTTCTAGATGCACGTCGTGACCAACTAAATTAGGTACAATCTAGTCGGCCGTGGTAAGTGGAAAAAGGAATTGGCATTGAAAAAAGGTCTCCAAAGGTTAGATAGATTGAAACCATTGGATTGTTTTTTATTTATAACTTTTTAAATGTTGGCGGTACGTATATCTTAACTATTTTTTATCTATAAAAAAAAAGAAGAATGAAAGTTTGCAGAAGAAGAATGAAACTCACTTATGACATATGTTGTTTATTATGTGCGTGTATTATTTTCCTCGCAGTCGAAATGAAAAGTAGAGTGTTTAACTCGGGTGAAATTACCCATTTCACCCTCGAACTATTGGCGCTCTCACTTCGTTCGAGCGCCAGAAATATCTCAGGTGCAATGGGTCACTTTCTACCCTTGGTTAACAATCTACTATTATCTACGCACATATCATTAGTGCTCTAAAATGCGTTCAGAAATCGTAGGAAATGACAAGCATTATTACAACCAATTTTACTATGAGATTTTTTTTGTGTGTAAAATCTGTACTGTAATGTTATTACAGTACCGATTTTTGTAAGGTTATGAGTTTAAATTAGGAACAGCTGTCAAAACACAAGTTGGTCTCTATTCTAGTATCCATAGATATTCATATTGTTATCGATACGAAACGTCAATTCAGTATGTTTTTTTATAAAAACCGCACGACATTTGATCTCGAGTGACATGAGAATATGGATACATTCGTTTGTATATAATTTAGAAAAAAAAAACATTCGTCTTGACGGAGGTTCGAATTGCCGCCATTATTGTTGTCATTTGTTTGTTGGTTCTTTGCTGTTACGAAAGTAGAATTGTGAAAAGTTTATTGTTATTCACATTTTAGTTGGAAATATTGTTTCAATGTAAATGTAAATTACAACTATTACAATAAATAATCTGTTTATGTATTTGTTCAGATTTATTTCTTACTGCATTAGTATATGTAGTTTTAAGATATTTTACAGGTAGCACTAGTGGTGCCGGTCATTTCCTTATGGCTTCTGAACCCATCTTAGAGTACTTATGATATGTGTTTAGATAAAGTAGTGTATACAACTGTACATAATTAGGCCTTAAAACACTCGTGTGATCCTATTATGAAACTCGCTGACGCTCGTTTCATAAAACCACACTCGTGTTTTAAGGCCTCTTATTATGTATCAGTTGCATAAACTACTATTATAGCACACCTCAAACATCAAGGAATAGAAAGAACATGAGATTCATTGAATTAACAGGCAGAGCTATACAACAGACGGTCTTATCGCTAAATAGCGATCTCTTCCAGACACTTTTGCCATGTACTCTTTGTGAACGAAACTTTTTATTCTTAGATTTTACTTAATATTATATTTACTAATAGTATAAGGGCTAAATTGTACACTTTAATCTTAGATATACCCCATTAATTATTTATTTTTAACCGTGTATAACTTGGATGAGAGAGCGAATTCTCCTAACACAAGTACTAACTTAAAAGGAGAATTCAACATTATCTATAATCTTGTTGAAAACAAATATATTTTTGATTTATGATTTTTTGATTTTGATATCGTCGTCTGGTACCGTACCCATAACACAAGCCTTCTTGAGCTTAATTTGGGACTAGATCGATTTGTGTGAGGTTGTCTGATATTTATTTATTATTATTATTTATTATGTATTGAGTGGTACAGTCGAGTTCATTTACATCTACACACTTACGAGAACAAAAATATCTGAACACGACTTTATGCTCCTGAGAATAGGGTCGTGTTCAGATACTTTTGTTCTCGTAAGTGTGTAGATGTAAATGAACTCGACTGTACAACGGCCAGCACCTCTAGCACCACTGTGACACGCGACTCTTTCTCGTGCGGGAAATATTACCCGTCTCTTTCTTCACAGCACTGTGAGAGTGACGGGCGATGCTAAGTCGCGCGACAAGAGTCGCGAAGTCAAGTTATGCTTGACGGGCTGGCGCATTTGTCGCGACTTTAGTTAACAAGGGCAGTGAAGCGAAATAAAACAACGATATGACATACACCATTTATTAATATTGAAGTAAACAACCATACAGCAGTGGACGCATCAATCTACGGTCTGCAGGAAGGAAACTACTAGAACCAGGCGTTTAAACCGGTCGGGAACACGGCGAACTAACATCGACGGGAACTGCTTAATAAACTACAAGATACAGACATTTGAAAAGTATATCGGAAAATGTGTCAGTTATCTCTAAGAATAGCCTGATAAGTTGCTTTTCAGCCTACGCCAAATTGCGGATTTTAAGTGGTACTTATTTATTCTACTGGCAACGACAAAGTTTTGGTATAGTCTGTCCAATCTCTAAGATCAAATGAAGTTACTTTGGTACAACGTACAGACAACAGTATACATGTAAATTTAAGGTAATTTTTCACTTGTGCTAGTTTGACACAATTTGATCTTAGAATGCCGGATGTAAACAAAAAGGAAACTGGACTAAATATACCGCGAATTTCGCGCGTTGAAAGTCAGTGATGAAAGTCAAGTTGCAATCAAAACTATTCAATATTTATATCAGAAGAAGAACGAAGGATTGAGCAGCATTCCGGTTAACAATGTTTTGAATTTGGTTTATGACATACTGCTACTGACATTTTACAATGCATATATAATTGTATCAGATTACGGCATCTTAATCTAAAACATCAATTTTATGCTATTTCATTTAACATCCAATCTGACACATACTTATCTGTATTTAAAGTCAATATAATTCCAGGAATACAAAAAGATGATCTGCAACATTCCCTCAACTTGTTCATTGTTCAATTATCCAATTATACAGTCAGAAATATGTCTTACAATTCACATCAATTATTTATTTCTAGGTATGTATAACACAAATCTTACTATGTAATTTAGTAGCTATGTTAAATGCGCCACTGCTCAGACGCTCCTTAAGTAATACGAAGAATGGGAATTATACATTCATACGACAGGCATGCATGAAACTACAATAATGCGGGTAATATGATGAAGAGAACTCATTTTCTGTAAAAACATCAGTGACGAGGCGTCTCGTTCGCGTTCGCGGAACCTGATTTCTACTGTGTTTAACATAGGCATTTTGTTTAGGGTTCCAATGATTCGCTAGATGGCGGAGTTACATTTGCGGAATAATCTGAATCACGCTATCGTTATTTTTACGTAGAAGATGTATAAAGTCTGTCAATCCATTGATTAAGCGCGTGTAAATTAAAGTGACAGTGCAGTTTCAATACAAGTAATAAGTGACAAGTGTAGTGAGGTTGAACATATTGGCTTGTCAATCTGATCTGAGGACAATTTGAGCTGTCAAGAGATGAGACAATTTGCACTGGTTTGCCCACAAAGGTTTGACGCCACGTCATTTAAATATCTGATGACGTCACACCGGGGCGACGTACGAAGTTTACAATATCGTACAGTAAACGGCGATAAAGAATGCACATCGGCAATCATCGCATTTCCGAATACAACCGAATGCTAATTTCCATGTACATCAATTATTAGATTAATCGTTCATCAGAATTTGAATTTAGAACTAAGTACTTTATTGTTGTTTTGTTTTGATTTCACGTGGAATATATAGAGCTGTAAAACTCGATGTAATTATATATAGTTATTGCTATAATGTTCTTGTTGGGGAAAAAATCCTAAAAGGGGTTGACTGAGCATTAGCAACTGATGTTATACTACTAGGATACTTAAATGTGGGTTTAAAGATCGACATAAAGTGTAATTACTTACATTAACATTCTCATGTTTTTTAAATTGGTCGGCTTCTGTTACTAAATATTTATAAACATAATTTCGCGTGACTGACAAAGTAACGGCTTACCTTTTTTCCCTATTGATGCCATAGTACAAATTTAATATTGTGTAAGTTTTATCAACTCTATATATATATTGACTTGGATATGCGACTGCACTCTCTCGCATTTGAACCACGACTGACAAAACAAACGTCATGGTGTGTGCGACACAGATAACGCTATACGAAGTCGAAATTAGCCGATTGCCTCTTTCCAAAGATCGATGTGCAAACTTTATCGCCGTTTACTGTAACTTTAAAACTACTCGCTTGATGACACTTTAATACTCTCGCGGTTTGTACACATAATTAAAAAAAGGTAAATAAGGAATATCGCGACAGATCCGTTATAATTTTGTGTTCATTACTCGCTTGATTTGGTAAAAGGAAGTGTATTTTTTAAGCACATACAGGCTGTACAGTAATAAAGTTAATACAGTGATTTTACGGACCCAGTGATATTCTTGATTCTTATACAAGACACTGCTACATTACTATAACGCAAATAATGTGATTATTTCCTTACAAATGTAATTATAAAGCGGCTATGTTATTTTGGCTGATTTTGGTTTAGGATTTATGGACAAAAGTGTATAAGGATACACTATCAGTCAAAACACTTTTAATTAATACAAGATAAAATTCCATAGGTACATTTTCGGAACTACGTTTTATGGAAGTATAATTTTGCATACAATTTTAATAGCGAGTGTTATATGTTGTATTGAATAAATTAACATGTTTTAGTTAATGATTTTGTTTGTTCGAAATGCTACATTTTCAATGATTTTGATATTATTACATTAGATAAAACATTCCAATAAGAAAGTTATGAAATTCAGAATGGATCAAAAATTTGAGCATTACAAAGTGTTACAGAAAATGAGTTCATAAGAACGCTTTTGAATATACTGAAATATATGATACTTAGGCAGCTACAAACTGTTGTGAAATGTTTCATTAAGAAAGCGCTAATTGCTAGATTTCTATGTCAAATAGTTATTTTTTGTCTCATCATATGAGACATGTCTTACATCTTACAACGTTGTCAAAGGATTTTTTTAGTTTATCTACTTGGGTGCTTGAAAAAAAGCAACGTTTAAATAACTGCGTACCTACTTAGATATTCTATTTTATAGGGATGATTAAGCTAAACCGAATTAAAGGTCGATAACTCAAGAAGAGACAGTAATATCGGTATATCTAAAGTTACAATAACATTAGTAGTAGGTATACAGCGTGTATTGTTGATATAGCTACAAATTGTAACCAGACGTAGATTTTAGTGCTATGAACCGATATTTAAACAAATTGTCAATTTAGTGTTAAGTTCCAGAGCATAATAAATTTTTGAGTTTTTTTGAGCAGCAATGTATTGCGTACCCTTATTTTGACACATTGACTTTTATTGACAATAGATGACTAAAGTGAGAATAAAAAAGGAGTTACATTAAGTGCTAAATTATTTAATAAGAAAAAAATATATCGTACATTTTAATTAAATTATGGAAATCATATTCATTAGGGCCAAGGCTAAGAAATTCTAAAGTTTGAGGTTGTTTCTAAAATACACGCTGTATTATATTTTGTGTGAAATGGTTTGACAGGTAGGTACAATCTATTGTCAGATTAATGTGAAAACTACAGAATTTTTAATGCATGCAAATGTCAAAGCTTATTCTAAAAACACTTGAATAAGATGTGTTATTTTTATTATTATTATTTTATGTTTTATTCAAAAGCGTTCTAAGCGTGACGTTACAAGTCAGCGGTCTCTTACAAATATCATATAAGCCTTCTACTAGTAACTAAACTAAGTTCTACCCTCCGTCTCAGCTGCTCTATTCGCGCTTTAATAACAGACGGCCATACAGTGGACGTGTGCGCACAAGTTAGCCGTAATAGAGAGCATACAAATAATCGCACAATTTAGAAGATCTAGATAAATCAATGACATTTAGTCGCCTTTGCCATTATTTTTAGAATATCGTCCGATCGTTGGGCATCGGACCGCTGCCGGACTTACGCGGCAGTATAGTGATTTTAAACGTCTGCAGTATAATTTTCATTATACCACACTTCATGTCGATCGGCCTTCTAAAAAAGATTTAAAACGAACTAGAGTTCGTTTCACTGCCGAGTGCCGAGGAACGACACGCCGCCGCCGCCCCGGGCGTCGGAGGCGAGTTGTAACTGTCGCTATCGTAGAACGATATCCCTACTTCCCTACTCGAACTTGCCATTCGTGAAGACTAGCCGAGCGGCACCGACTAAAATTAACAAAAAAAAAAAACGAAAAAAGACAATATATATACGCTCGCGATTCCCCTGAAAGGGAAAGATGGTTGAAATATTTCGAGCGGAGTCGAACCTAATGAAGGGACGTCCTTCGACGTCGCCTGAAGTTGTAGCTTACGTCCGGTCACGTCGCACGTGGCGGTGCTTCTCGTCGTCGTCGGGTGCGCGCGGGCCGCGGGGCGCAGGCGCAGGCCCGGGGGCGGGGCCGGGGACCCGGGGGCGGGGCCGGGGAGACCCGGGGGCGGGGCCCGGAGGGAGACGGGGCGGCGCTGCGCCCCGCTCATACCCACGCCATCCAGCCTTCGTACATGAGGCACAAGTTCTCCGCGTTGGTCGCTTCCGAAATTATGTAGTCCACCTGAAATAATGGACCGTTGTTATAGTTCAAACCACGCTGACTTTTCCAAGCAAATGAACTGTCAAACCATACAAACTGGCTTAGATTCTGGTTTAGGATGAAAATTACGGGTGTACGGAATATAACGACGTGTCATATAATTTCACTAGATATAAAATGATTTGATATAATGTTTAATTAGATATAATGACCTGTTCCTGCGGGCGCGCGGGCCGGCCGGGCTCGGGGTCGCGCGCCTCCAGCTTGAGCCGCACGCGCTTCCACACTTGCGCGCCCACCGCGTTCCGCTCGCCGCCGCCTGCGCACATTCAAACTTACATTTTATCATCATCATCATCAAAATACAATAAGTGTAGAAAAAAATACAAAAATATTAAATGTAGGTATATTATAATAAAGTGCGCTTCATCCAGCGGCGCGAGCTGCTGGATGAAGCGACACTTGATCGACTGCGCCTGGCAGTACTGGCCGCACGCGTGGCTTCCACGCCGGCTCGGTACCCGCCCGCTACGTCACCATAGGCGTATCTAGGGGGGTGGCCGGGTGGGCCGTGCCCGCCCCAGTATGGTCTAGTACCCACCCCAGGATTTTGGGTTAGCGATAGAAATTCATGGCTTCATCTCTTAGGATATGGCCAGGCCCCTCCCCAGGCCCACCCCAGGCCCCCCCTGAAAAATACTCTTAGATACGCCAATGTACGTCACCGGTTTCGGCGCCAGCGTCCAATCTGGTGCCGGGGGTGCCGCGGACGGGTCTTGATGCCAACGAGGAAGGCTGTGCGAGCGGCTTAAGTAGGTACCCAGACCCATGAGCAGCCGAGGAGGGCTTTGGAGAAGGAAATTGGGCGGTATCGATCCGAGCAAAAAATCTCGTGGGTGCTCTCAACGCGATGGACAGACCACAATGTGCAGCTTAAAACAGAGTTCTCACTCCGCCAAGCATAGAGCTACATGGCGGCGCATCACGAGAGAAACGGTGGCGAAAGAATCGACCTAACTATGATCACGACCTCTCTGCCGAGTGCACGACTACGAAGACCTTCGGGCTAGCGAAGATTTAGCTGATACCCACTCGATCATGTGGATGCGGGGCCTTCGCGGCGCGGTGTGTTACTCGTGGCGGGTTCCCGGACACTGACCGAGCACCGCGCACCGCCCTGTCTGGTGAGTACGGCGAGTACCAAGTAGCCAAGATCATTCACCAGCAACTTGCTCTTCGAACGGTCTTATGGTTTGAGTTGCCGTACTATACCTAAGTAGGTACGCACCGATGCCAGTTCTCGAGAATGTAAATAAAGGAAATAATAATTATATTTCGTAAATTCTGCTTTGTATTTTACTTTTTTTATAGATAGGTATATTGTGAAAATTATATCCTAAGAAAATAAATAAATGAGTGAAATAATAATTATAGACAGAGGAGCGTTAGAGCTATATGCTTCAGGAGTGGAAGTGCTAAAGGGCACCAAGCCGCGAGTAACTTCAGAGAGAGCGCAGCACACTTTCCGCCAGAGTACAGCGGCAGTTCAAACACCTGCTGGGACCCATTTATGGATGTATCATCTTGTTGATATGACCAGGAACGCGTCACACCTGGGCTAAAGCCACAGCAAATTTCGAAAGGGGCTCTACGTGTTGTGGATCCATATCCATATCCTCACGCCAGACTTCCAAAAAACCAAAACGTATGACCCGACACTAGAAAACGTGAAATATCTATAAAATAATTAGTTGTTAGGGCTTGCGATTCCGGGATTGGTTTATGTGAACAATATCGAAAATTCCGGAATAGCGGATGCGACTGATGTTGAATTATACAACATAGTGTAGTTATATGAATAAAATTACCTCAATATGTCACGATACGAAGAAAAATAAATAAAAACTAAAACTATTTTTTTTATATGTGAGTAAAGAAAATTTTATGATATATTTTTTTAACCCAAAAGAAATTTTGAAATTGTTTTTAGTATCTTCATAATTTAACAAAACAATAATTATACGACAACCATGATCTTAAATTCACTTTTTCACGATGAAAATGGCAAATTACTTATTTTCTCCATACACATACTGGTACCCAATCCACAGATGACGTCATATGCAGGTAGGCCATTTGTATGGAGCGTTTTTAGTCCTCTGCAGGAATGTTGAACTTTGACGGTCATTTCTGACTTTTAAAGCAGTCTAACTGTAGGTAGTCCCATATAGACATTTGACCCCAATCCATGCTAATATTATAAATGCGAAAGTGTGTCTGTCTGTTACCTCTTCACGCTTAAACCGCTGAACCGACTTAGATGAAATTTGGTATGGAGATAGGTTGAGACCCGGGAAAGGACATAGGATACTTTTCATCCCGAATAAATTTAGGGTTCCCGTGGGATGAGCGGGTAACACCGCGGGGCACAGCTAGTAAAAAATAGAATCGACTGACATCCTCAAAAAAAAAAAAAAACGTCCGCACGCCTATTGCAATGGCCCTATTAGTTATGCTACTAACTGAAGTAAGGTAAGTTATTTTTTTAAATATTTTTTTTTGACGTGACAACGTCTTAAATTAGGTTGCGCTCGGAGTCACTCATGAAAAAGTGTAACGCCCGCTCACGTCTGTTACGATGAGTCACCGAACGAGAGAGAGGCCCGCCGGACCGGCGAATGCCTTGCGTCTCTCTCCCACTCAAACATGATCGGTCCGCCGCGCGTTGTCACGTGAAATCTTCGCCCGTAAAACCGACTTTACAGGCAACCAGTTTTTTAAAGTATGGTGCACTGACCGTGCTTGGAGCCGGCGGCGGCGCGGGGCGGCGCGGCGACGGCGGGCTGCCGCGCGAGGCGCCGGCAGCCGGTCTCGGCCGCCCAGCGAGACGGAAACCTGCAACAACACACATTCTTTTCTCACACATGCAATCTGATGTCGTCATAACGTGCGTTATAACAAGGTTCGAGGTATCACGTTTCAGGCGGAACCATTCGAGAGAACTGTAAAGGAATTTTGAGAAGTGTATTTTTTTATTTTATTGCATACTAGCGACCCGCCCCGGCTTCGCACGGGTGCAATGCAGATAAATTATGCATGTATTATACATATAAACCTTCCTCTTGAATCACTCTATCTATTAAAAAAACCGCATCAAAATCCGTTGCGTAGTTTTAAAGATTTAAGCATACAAAGGGACATAGGGACAGAGAAAGCGACTTTGTTTTATACTATGTAGTGATGTTTGGAAAAACACTATACATGCCGTAGCTGTAAAAAGGGTTTGCCGGCTTCGTATCACTATCCGAATTATATTATACCTAAGCACCCCGAAATGAAATGAAATAATTTATTCAATAAGTAGGCCACAAGGGCACTTATACAAGTCAGATTGTGAATCTACCGGCATTTTATTTATTTATTCATAACATATCTATAACTTACAGCTTTCCCAAGAGGAGACCGCCGTTGAGAAGAAAGCCGAAAAAAACTCAGCAGTAAAGCCAAAGAATGTATATACCTACTAATGTAAAAAAAAACGACAGCGACACTTGTATGCAATAACAAAACTCGCGACTATGTGTGCGTGTCGAGGGGCGGGCGCGGGACGCGCGAGGTGGGGCTGGCATTCACGTGAATGCCTTGTCGAAGGATTCGGCATTTGTAATGTCACCGACGCCCGAGTTACACCGATAGGCCGCTGTCGCACCTGTGGTAAAGCAAACCCTTATTTCTCGGCGTCTGCAGTAATGTACTACTATACTACTCACTCGACGAGGTCGGTGTAGGTGTCGGGTATCTGCCGCGCCAGCTCGGCGGCGGCGGCGGTGACGGCGGCGGCGCCCGCGCTCGCGTCACATATAGTGTTGAGCAGCTCGGTGATTCGCTTCTATACTACTATACTACTCACTCGACGAGGTCGGTGTAGGTGTCGGGTATCTGCCGCGCCAGCTCGGCGGCGGCGGCGGTGACGGCGGCGGCGCCCGCGCTCGCGTCACATATAGTGTTGAGCAGCTCGGTGATTCGCTTCTTTACTACTATACTACTCACTCGACGAGGTCGGTGTAGGTGTCGGGTATCTGCCGCGCCAGCTCGGCGGCGGCGGCGGTGACGGCGGCGGCGCCCGCGCTCGCGTCACATATAGTGTTGAGCAGCTCGGTGATTCTCTTCTATACTACTATACTACTCACTCGACGAGGTCGGTGTAGGTGTCGGGTATCTGCCGCGCCAGCTCGGCGGCGGCGGCGGTGACGGCGGCGGCGCCCGCGCTCGCGTCACATATAGTGTTGAGCAGCTCGGTGATTCGCTTCTATACTACTATACTACTCACTCGACGAGGTCGGTGTAGGTGTCGGGTATCTGCCGCGCCAGCTCGGCGGCGGCGGCGGTGACGGCGGCGGCGCCCGCGCTCGCGTCACATATAGTGTTGAGCAGCTCGGTGATTCGCTTCTATACTACTATACTACTCACTCGACGAGGTCGGTGTAGGTGTCGGGTATCTGCCGCGCCAGCTCGGCGGCGGCGGCGGTGACGGCGGCGGCGCCCGCGCTCGCGTCACATATAGTGTTGAGCAGCTCGGTGATTCGCTTCTATACTACTATACTACTCACTCGACGAGGTCGGTGTAGGTGTCGGGTATCTGCCGCGCCAGCTCGGCGGCGGCGGCGGTGACGGCGGCGGCGCCCGCGCTCGCGTCACATATAGTGTTGAGCAGCTCGGTGATTCGCTTCTATACTACTATACTACTCACTCGACGAGGTCGGTGTAGGTGTCGGGTATCTGCCGCGCCAGCTCGGCGGCGGCGGCGGTGACGGCGGCGGCGCCCGCGCTCGCGTCACATATAGTGTTGAGCAGCTCGGTGATTCGCTTCTATACTACTATACTACTCACTCGACGAGGTCGGTGTAGGTGTCGGGTATCTGCCGCGCCAGCTCGGCGGCGGCGGCGGTGACGGCGGCGGCGCCCGCGCTCGCGTCACATATAGTGTTGAGCAGCTCGGTGATTCGCTTCTATACTACTATACTACTCACTCGACGAGGTCGGTGTAGGTGTCGGGTATCTGCCGCGCCAGCTCGGCGGCGGCGGCGGTGACGGCGGCGGCGCCCGCGCTCGCGTCACATATAGTGTTGAGCAGCTCGGTGATTCGCTTCTATACTACTATACTACTCACTCGACGAGGTCGGTGTAGGTGTCGGGTATCTGCCGCGCCAGCTCGGCGGCGGCGGCGGTGACGGCGGCGGCGCCCGCGCTCGCGTCACATATAGTGTTGAGCAGCTCGGTGATTCGCTTCTATACTACTATACTACTCACTCGACGAGGTCGGTGTAGGTGTCGGGTATCTGCCGCGCCAGCTCGGCGGCGGCGGCGGTGACGGCGGCGGCGCCCGCGCTCGCGTCACATATAGTGTTGAGCAGCTCGGTGATTCGCTTCTATACTACTATACTACTCACTCGACGAGGTCGGTGTAGGTGTCGGGTATCTGCCGCGCCAGCTCGGCGGCGGCGGCGGTGACGGCGGCGGCGCCCGCGCTCGCGTCACATATAGTGTTGAGCAGCTCGGTGATTCGCTTCTATACTACTATACTACTCACTCGACGAGGTCGGTGTAGGTGTCGGGTATCTGCCGCGCCAGCTCGGCGGCGGCGGCGGTGACGGCGGCGGCGCCCGCGCTCGCGTCACATATAGTGTTGAGCAGCTCGGTGATTCGCTTCTATACTACTATACTACTCACTCGACGAGGTCGGTGTAGGTGTCGGGTATCTGCCGCGCCAGCTCGGCGGCGGCGGCGGTGACGGCGGCGGCGCCCGCGCTCGCGTCACATATAGTGTTGAGCAGCTCGGTGATTCTCTTCTATACTACTATACTACTCACTCGACGAGGTCGGTGTAGGTGTCGGGTATCTGCCGCGCCAGCTCGGCGGCGGCGGCGGTGACGGCGGCGGCGCCCGCGCTCGCGTCACATATAGTGTTGAGCAGCTCGGTGATTCTCTTCTATACTACTATACTACTCACTCGACGAGGTCGGTGTAGGTGTCGGGTATCTGCCGCGCCAGCTCGGCGGCGGCGGCGGTGACGGCGGCGGCGCCCGCGCTCGCGTCACATATAGTGTTGAGCAGCTCGGTGATTCTCTTCTATACTACTATACTACTCACTCGACGAGGTCGGTGTAGGTGTCGGGTATCTGCCGCGCCAGCTCGGCGGCGGCGGCGGTGACGGCGGCGGCGCCCGCGCTCGCGTCACATATAGTGTTGAGCAGCTCGGTGATTCGCTTCTATACTACTATACTACTCACTCGACGAGGTCGGTGTAGGTGTCGGGTATCTGCCGCGCCAGCTCGGCGGCGGCGGCGGTGACGGCGGCGGCGCCCGCGCTCGCGTCACATATAGTGTTGAGCAGCTCGGTGATTCTCTTCTATACTACTATACTACTCACTCGACGAGGTCGGTGTAGGTGTCGGGTATCTGCCGCGCCAGCTCGGCGGCGGCGGCGGTGACGGCGGCGGCGCCCGCGCTCGCGTCACATATAGTGTTGAGCAGCTCGGTGATTCGCTTCTATACTACTATACTACTCACTCGACGAGGTCGGTGTAGGTGTCGGGTATCTGCCGCGCCAGCTCGGCGGCGGCGGCGGTGACGGCGGCGGCGCCCGCGCTCGCGTCACATATAGTGTTGAGCAGCTCGGTGATTCTCTTCTCGCGGGCTAGGTAAGCGCTCGCTGGATTCACTCCCTGAAATCAATACGCGTTGTTAAACGTTTGGAAAAGAGAAATCGGCTATTATCATATTAGTTTAAAGACTAATGAGATTCAAGTGAAAAATTCCAAAACCTAAATAGATAAAAACGCGTATTTTTTTTTCAGTAAAGTTACAATTATTATTTTATTTAGTTCTTCCAAATAGTACTGAATGTGAAATGATGAAAAAATGGGTATTTTTTTTAAAGTGCACAACATCGACTATATTGATTTAAATAACTATTTCGATAGAAAAATCGACGGTTTATATGCTAAAAATTCAATGGCAGTTTAGTATTAGGTTTATAAATCTTTTGCGATGATAAAAGTCTGACATCTTTCACACAACATACGCAAATAATGGTAGATTTGTGCCGCTACTGTATGTATATTTATACCTACACAGGTAAAATTTTCAATTTTTAAAATAAACGTGTAGTTGAGACTTCGAATATGTTAAAGCGACTCGTCGTTTCCAATATAAAGTAATTACACAACAAAACATATTTATTTATTAGGAGAACCAACAGTATAAACAATACAACAGTCTTAAAAATAAAAGGAAAATTTAGTTAGGTTTAGGTATTACATACATCATGAACGTGTTGCAGCGCCTGTAGCGGGGGTTTGACGTCCTGCGCGAGCGCGGCTCTAGCGGCGGCGGGCGCTTGCAGCGCGGCGGCGCGCGTGCGCAGCTGTTCCGAGGAGGTATGACTTACATCATGAACGTGTTGCAGCGCCTGTAGCGGGGGTTTGACGTCCTGCGCGAGCGCGGCTCTCGCGGCGGCGGGCGCTTGCAGCGCGGCGGCGCGCGTGCGCAGCTGTTCTGAGGAGGTATAACTTACATCATGAACGTGTTGCAGCGCCTGTAGCGGGGGTTTGACGTCCTGCGCGAGCGCGGCTCTCGCGGCGGCGGGCGCTTGCAGCGCGGCGGCGCGCGTGCGCAGCTGCTCCGAGGAGGTATGACTTACATCATGAACGTGTTGCAGCGCCTGTAGCGGGGGTTTGACGTCCTGCGCGAGCGCGGCTCTCGCGGCGGCGGGCGCTTGCAGCGCGGCGGCGCGCGTGCGCAGCTGTTCTGAGGAGGTATAACTTACATCATGAACGTGTTGCAGCGCCTGTAGCGGGGGTTTGACGTCCTGCGCGAGCGCGGCTCTCGCGGCGGCGGGCGCTTGCAGCGCGGCGGCGCGCGTGCGCAGCTGTTCTGAGGAGGTATAACTTACATCATGAACGTGTTGCAGCGCCTGTAGCGGGGGTTTGACGTCCTGCGCGAGCGCGGCTCTCGCGGCGGCGGGCGCTTGCAGCGCGGCGGCGCGCGTGCGCAGCTGTTCTGAGGAGGTATAACTTACATCATGAACGTGTTGCAGCGCCTGTAGCGGGGGTTTGACGTCCTGCGCGAGCGCGGCTCTCGCGGCGGCGGGCGCTTGCAGCGCGGCGGCGCGCGTGCGCAGCTGTTCTGAGGAGGTATAACTTACATCATGAACGTGTTGCAGCGCCTGTAGCGGGGGTTTGACGTCCTGCGCGAGCGCGGCTCTCGCGGCGGCGGGCGCTTGCAGCGCGGCGGCGCGCGTGCGCAGCTGTTCTGAGGAGGTATAACTTACATCATGAACGTGTTGCAGCGCCTGTAGCGGGGGTTTGACGTCCTGCGCGAGCGCGGCTCTCGCGGCGGCGGGCGCTTGCAGCGCGGCGGCGCGCGTGCGCAGCTGTTCTGAGGAGGTATAACTTACATCATGAACGTGTTGCAGCGCCTGTAGCGGGGGTTTGACGTCCTGCGCGAGCGCGGCTCTCGCGGCGGCGGGCGCTTGCAGCGCGGCGGCGCGCGTGCGCAGCTGCTCCGAGGAGGCCTGGCCGCGCCGCGCCAGCGCCGCCGCGTCGCGCGTCAGCGACGATATCACGTCCAACAGCAGCGAGCTCACGCACTCCACCTACACCAATACAACTATTTAGGGTCAGCTCACACCGAGACGCGACGCGACGCGACGCTGCGCGCACATTTCAATAGAGCGACTCAAAATTATACTTTATTTACTACATTAAAATGGACACATTTCATCGTGAGAATTCAAAATACGTTGCGCCACGCAGCGCTGCGCCTCGAGATGCCTCGCGGCGTAGTAAATAAAGGATAATTTTGAGTCGCTCTATTGAAATGTGCGCGCAGCGTCGCGTCGCGTCGCGTCTCGGTGTGAGCTGACCCTTATTCTTACAACGAAAACACTCATCATCATTATCATCATTTCAGCCATAGGACGTCCACTGCTGGACACAGGCCTCCTCAATTGACTTCCACATGGGCCGGATAGAAGCGACCCGCATCCAGCGTGTCCCCGCAACCCTGACCAGGTCATCCGACCACCTTGCGGGTGGCCGTCCTACGCTGCGCTTGCCGGGACGTGGTCGAAAACACTTGCTGTAAAGCAATGGGGAGTGCGTGTAAAGCGCACATCCTAGGGTATGGCTAATGCGCATAAGCATTTCAAACACATATGACGCAGATGGCGCTCCAGTAGCGTATGAATTACGGAATGAAAGTTTTGGTGTGATTGACGTAGCGATCTAATAGCTCGGTTGGAAGAGCAATATGCCGGAAACGTAGAGGTCGTAGGTTCAAATCCTGCTTAGATTGTAGTTGATGGCATTAAATTTTTCTTTCTTAATTTACCTTTGTGTCATTATTAATAAAAATAAAAATGTGGTACTTCCACATAATAAATAGAATCGATAAAAAGATAAATGATTCCATAAAAATAACGAAAAAAAAAAATACCTTTTTTTTATGTCATAGGGGGCAAACGAACTAACGAATCGTCTGATGGAAAGCGATTACCGTCACATCACCATAGACACCTGCAACATCATAGGAGTTGCGAGTGCGTTGCCGGCATTAAACTGCTCTTATAACTGATGGCTGAGCAAAAAGTTTCACGAGTGACCACCACATACAGAACCTAAACCAAGAACGAACGTTCTAATCAAAAACACATAAGTAAATACAAACGCTTAGTTAAGCATGTCACCGAGCGCCGTAGAGATTGTAGGCTTGTAGTGTTTATTTCATTACAAGTTAACAGTCTTTGGCTGATATGATAATTGTATTGTCCATCTGAATTTGAGACTAAAGGGTAGAGGATGCGTAGACAGCAAACCTAGAACGACTACCGACATAAACTATTAATGCGCGCGCGATCGTGTCGTTTCCGCATCGGACTACACAGTCATAAAAAGGTGTCTCTATAGCAATGCGTAAGATCGTCTGTTACAGACGACACCGACTATGATGACAGTGCTACTGGAGCCACGAGATCAAATTAACAAACTGGCACAGTAAGCAGACGTAATAGTAAATATTATAGTAATGTAAGACAAACTTTTTGTAGAGACTCTCCTCTAGACAAACTGTGCAAACAGTTTTGCAGAACTCTGTTCTTAACACTTTTGTAAACAAAAGCCAAATAAAGATTTTTTATTATTATTATTATTTGTTTCTCGACTCATAGTCTCGGGCTCATACGTCCCGGTCTTTTGAAAGGCTTGCGTGGGGATATGGATCCAACACGTAGAGGCCCCTTGGAGAAATTTGCTGTGGCTGTAGCCCTATTATTATTATTATTATAAGTGAAAAACTACCTAATTCTATTTTACCGACACAATTTCATACTACAGTTTCGGACAGACTATACAATAGGCTAATTGACTCATGTCAAATTGTAATAAACTAATGTTTATTCCGTATAGTATTTGGCAAAGGAAACCTAAATATATATTTTTCAATTCATAAAAGTGAAAGATGGCTGAAAAAATTTAATTTGAAAATATGGTTTTTAATCTTTATTTTGAAATGCTTAAAACGCTGTCCGCCATTTTCGCTTATGATAGTGACGTCATTGGTCATGTAAACAAAACTGAAAGTCTACTTTGACGACTTCGAATAGTGCCGTCCCTCTCGATCTCCTGTCAAAGTATATTGGAGTGAGCGGAATGGCATTATACGACGGTCGAATTTCGAATATTTACAGGTAATACTACGACACGCCACAGATTAGCGAAAGGGAAAAATGGCGGACGGCGTTTTTGACTGTTTAAGAAATTTCTAATTTTCAATTGATAAAATGTAGCTTTCTAGCTTTCAGAAAAATACAAGACATTTTTTTTAGAGCTAGTAAGATCATTATTAACCATTTCCAATATATTTCGAAACTGGGTCAACTAGCCTATTCTGAGATTTCCAAATGGATGAATGTGAACTTTTATCAACGAAAATATTTGAACCGTTCCTTACCCAATGTTGGTCGATGTTGCCCTCCGGATGCAGCATCTCCATGAGAGCGTGCTGCGCGTCCGTCACGCGCAGCGAGTACTTCTGCGACAGCGTGCAGGCCTGCAACCGATCATAACAGTAGTTTATGCAACTGCTACATAATGAGAGGTCTTAAAATATGAGTGTGGTTTTATGAAACGAGCCATAGGCGAGTTTCATAATAGGATCACACTAGTAATGTAATAAGAAAATGACCTGTAACGAATGTTATCAATTAATTTTTCATTTTCATTAATTTTCATTTTGTTTTAAGACCTAATTATGTACAGTTGCATACACTACTTATCTACACACATATTCATCATCATTATCATAGATTTTCTTTTATGAAAATATGAAACACAGTCCTGCCCGTCAGGCCTGCTAACGGAGCAGAGGAGTACATGAGGAGACTCGCGCCGCGGCGGGGGCAAGGTCGCGGGGCCTATGGTACTGTTATGAAATTACATCTCTGATTTTGGTTGCTGCCAAGTAATTTAGGTCCTTAACTATAATATCTGAACTTGTTATGGTAATTTAACACGATGGGTGTAGATAAAGATAATAATAAGGTCCTGAAGGACGGTACGGTCGATATTTGTCCGGCATGCCGCCGTACCAGTGAGTCCCTCAGGCATATCTCCGGTTATTCTCATCTTGCAAACGGCGAGTACTAGGACTGACATAACCAAGTAGCCACGGTCATTCACCAGCAACTTGCTCTTCGATACGGTCTTGTGGTTTGAGTTGCCATACTATATGTACACACCGATGCCAGTTTTCAAAAATGGTCGAGCCACGCTCTATTGGGACCGATCTATCATCACGGACAGGACTATCGTAGCCAACAAGCCTGATATCTTGTTGGTAGATGGATCCAAGCGCCAGGCAGTGCTCGTCGATATCACCATCCCCCATGACGAGAACCTCGTGAAGGCCGAGAAGGACAAACTCAGCAAGTACCTTGACTTGGCTCACGAGGTGACCGCCATGTGGGATGACTCGACGATCATCGTCCCGATAGTCGGTTCGGCGAACGGTCTTATAGCTAAGAGTCTCGACAAACATCTTAAGAGACTCTCGCTAGATGGCCGGATCAAGGGTCAGATGCAGAAGGCAGTACTCCCGGACAGAACGCGCGCCCCAGCAGTCTCCGGACACGCAGCGTGGAGTGTGGGACTGACCAGGTAGGACAAATGTGTGATTATTTATTATAGTTTTGTTTGACATAGTTTTTATTGAAATGTAGGTAGTTTTTAAATTGTTTTTATTGACATTATATAATGCACAGTATGTAGAATTCTAATTTTAGCAATGGGACATTGGAAGAATATGTTTTTATTTTTTATTTTTGCGTAATGAATGTAAATAAGTTGGAATTAATATGTATCATTTGTAATGCGTTGAAAATTAGTTAATGTTTTATTATGTCTACTTAGTATTATTTTTAATCGTGTTTTTCTCAAATATTGTATTGTAAGACTTCACTACATAAGTAGTATAAAACAAAGTCGCTTTCTCTGTCCCTATGTCCCTTTGTATGCTTAAATCTTCAAAACTACACATAGATAGAGTGATTCAAGAGGAAGGTTTATATGTATAATACATGCATAATTTATTAGCATTGCACCCGTGCGAAGCCGGGGCGGGTCGCTAGTATATTATATTTCAAACACAATGTACATTGTTTATGAATAAATAAGTATCACTATCACTGACCTTCTCCCAGTGCGCGAGCGCCTGCCGCGCCGTCTTGGCGGTCTTGGCGTTGTTGGTGCGCATGGTGGCGGCGGCGCGCGCATGCGCGGCCAGCGCGCGCGCGGCGCGCACGAGCCGCTCCGCGCGCACGGAGCGCGCGCCCCAGCCCGCCTCCAGGCGCGCCAGCGGCGACTGCAGGGCGGGGTTGGCGCCGGCGCCCCATTTCACTCTGGAACACGAACATAAATTCATTAAAGTCGCCGAGGGAGTCGCTTCCTTTGTTTTGAATATGTAAATCCGATATCTACGCGATGCGCTCGATGGATTGCAGCGTCGGGACGACGAGAAAAGTACCAGATTCCTCGAACCCCTTCGATTACGTAGGGACATTGGGTCGCTGAGCGTTTTCTATCGCCTATACCATGGCGAGTGTTCTGAAGAGTTATTTTCTCTTATCCCACCCTCCCCTTTCCGTCATAGAACCACGCGTGCCGGCTTGCGATGTCATCGCCTCACCGTGGAGAATATTCCCACGCGTACCGAGAAGTTTGGCAATTCCTTCATCTGCCGAACTGTTAAAGTATGGAACTCCTTGCCGGCTCATGTGTTTCCTCCTTCTTATAACTTGGGACCCTTCAAACGAAGCGTGAAGAAGCATCTCTCGGGCCAGCATGGCGGTGTCAACTGGCTTGGCACCGTTGGTTTCTCGTCAGTTGCCATTGCGACTTGGGCTCCCCTTTTTGCTTACCATCAGGCGAAGTGGAGCCACTATCATCATCAGCCTGTTTCAGTCCACTGCTGGACATAGGCCTCTCCCATGACACGCCACTGAGCTCGATTTGAGCCACTATGTTGTGTCGTTATAAAAAAAAAAAAACTCTCGTCTAAAACTGCTCCTAATGTTTGCCTTCTCAGCGCGTATATTATTTACCTCTGATGTGCAGCGGTGAGCAAGCCTTGCGCTTTGGCGGCGGCGGTCGAGAGACGCTCCACGGCCGCGGCCAAGTCTCGGGCACGTCGCGCCAGGATCGGGGCTTCTTGGTTCGAACCCAGTACCTGGAAATTATTCTATACAATTAAATATCAATCACTGTTGTACACGCTGGAAAGTAAGCAATAGGTGGACGATTGAGTTGTAAGTTCATGTATAGCATACTATCAAGCGAGACATTACCTGTTATCTTTCAATAAGATAGATAAGATAATATTTTATTCATCACACAATGGGTAATACATTTTATGTATTTATGTATCCATGAAAACTGTTATACTACTGCAGGTGTGACTAGTCACTTATTACATATTATTTGTAGACATTAATTAAAAAAATATATATATAAGATTATACATTGCAGTCTTATTAATTTGATTATATTTGAAATTCATTAATATTGTATATCGTTTTATTAGTTAATAGATCTTTTAATTTATTACGGAACACCGTCAGTCGTTGTTCTTCCTTCATCGATTCTGGCAGTTTATTGTAAAGTCGTCGTCCAATGACTCCAGGCATCTTCTTTGCCATGGCTAATTTATGTGGGCTTAAACAGAGGTTGGTCGGTTGCCGACTTGGTCGTGTAGTCCACTGACCTCAGCATGTAGTTGCGCATGCGCCTTGCTATGCGCCCTGGCGGCATGGTGCGCGCTGTCGGCGCGCAGGCGCGCGGCGGCGGCGGCGGCGGCGCGGTGGCCGGCGGCGCGCGCGGCCGCCACCCGCGCCGCCAGCACGCGGGCGCGTTCTGTCAGCGGAGAGGTCACTACCACTTTCTCGCAGAGAGACTCGAGGGATACGCTCCAAGACGCTCCTTGACAATCGGACACAAAATAATTGTTACTATTATAATGGAGAGGTCACTACCACTTTCTCGCAGAGAGACTCGAGGGATACGCTCCAAGACGCTCCTTGACAATCGGACACAAAATAATTGTTACTATTATAATGGAGAGGTCACTACCACTTTCTCGCAGAGAGACTCGAGGGATACGCTCCAAGACGCTCCTTGACAATCGGACACAAAATAATTGTTACTATTATAATGGAGAGGTCACTACCACTTTCTCGCAGATAGACTCGAGGGATACGCTCCAAGACGCTCCTTGACAATCGGACACAAAATAATTGTTATAATAGTACATTACGTAACAAGGGTGGTAAACGAAGAATTACAAACGAGGGTCTATTAGAAGCCCGAAGCCGAAGGCGAGGGCATTAATGACACGAGTTTAGAATTCCTTTACACCAGAGTCACGTACGACGTTTTTCATCACACTTTGGAGGAAATAAAACAAAAGTAGTAGTAGTCAATACCAAAATTACTTACCGCCTTAGGGCGTAATATACGACTTACCGCCCGGTTTTTTAGCATGTAAACCCTTAAAGTGTGATAAAAATTACTTATCGCCCTGGGGCGTAATTTACAACTTACCACCCGCTTTTCTAGCATGTAAAACCCTTGTTTACGAGCAAGTGTGATGAAAAACTACTTGCGATTCACTCATTTCAGACAAAGATATGAAAAAGGCGTGATGCTAACGACGCATAGGTACGCAATCTCAAGTTTCGTATGGTCGATCCTTAATACAGAAATATAAATCGAGACATATGTCGCAATACGACGACGACGCGTTTGGCTCGGTTTGTAGACACCTGCCTACTGAGTCGGCGGTCCCGGGTTCAAATCCCGGCCAGGGCAAATATTTGTGCAAAATATTTGTTCTTGGGTCATGGATGTTATCTATATATGTATTTATATATTATGTAAATCGTCGTCTAGTACCCATAGTACAAGCTTCGCTTAGTTTGGGACTAGGTCGATTTGTGTATGATTGTCCCTTAATATTTATTTATTTGTTTATTTAATTACATTGTAGACGACGCATATTAAATTTGATATAGGACGCAATTTATGTTTGTCACAACTAAGGGACGCGCGGGGTGAGCGAGGTCGCGGGGAGGTAATCCGTAAGATACCGCCCGCCAGCTAATAAAAATCAGTCGATGTAAATCAGATCCACTCGCCGCACGTTCCTAATAAAGCTTGTAATTTTGTTCATGTACCAACTTAAAAAAAAAATAAGTTTGTCGCGAAATTTGGCTGTTATTTCTTAAGGTGGTTGCAGAGATGTCACTTTCATACAAATCGTTTGATCAATACACACTTAGGCGGTTATGGCTTTAGGTTATTAAACATTCTTAAAAAAATCTTTAAGCGATCTTATACTCGCCAAGGAAATCAGTTTTGCTATAAATCATACAATTATAAAGTTATTAAAGCTTTAAAACCCGTTGAAATATTGTCCATATATGCATGTGTGCGTTGCTTTTACACACATACAAACGTAAGCGCACGTAAAGCTATTCATGAACAGTGCGTTCTGAAATATAATACTACTTAACTTATGATTTGGGATAATAAATTTAAATTGATGTTTCGATATGAATGCATAACAGTTTATTTTTAAATGATTACAGCTTTCATTAAACATGTAACAAATAATTGGAAACATTTGGATTTTAAAGATACCTATTGTGTTTATTTGCTCATAACAATAAAGTGGAACAGATTTCGAACGCACTAAATCTTATGAATGAAATTATAATGAATTGTGTCAATACTGTCATGTCAATTGTGGAAATTCGTATAAAATGAATCATGTTTGGTTTAAATTTTTTTCGTTTCGTGAGTTTTTACTTTATGCAAAGTGTGAATAATGAAACGTGCATATAATAATAATAAACATGTGAACTCAGGACATAGTGATCCCTAAACGATATTGCGATATCATGGGTCAGAAATTGCGGGGAAAGTATTGTGTTTAAAAACATTACAAATCGAAGCGTCCTGCCGTGAAAGAGGTGTCTCGCGCTATTTTCTTTTTAGGCGAAGACAAAAATGGCGTGATGACAACCGTAACCAACCACAAAAATGGAACGCAATCGCTCGCTTTGGGTGACGAAAAAAAAAACAAAGCTGTTCATAGTGGGTTCATATAGGTAGTTTCTTCTCTCTGACTGAATTGATACCAAGACCTACCCATGTTTTTCAATAGGTGTGGGAAACCAAATCCTTTTGGGAATTATCGATTCAGTGACTAAGTTTCCTCCTTGAAGGATACCAGTAATAACACTAATTACCCTAACACCCTGTAAGATAGGACATGCATACAGCCGTTTCCATTGCCGGCATTTTTGTGACGTAATAAATAATTTCATTACAGATTCAAGGCCAGCTTAGAGCTTCATCAAAAGGGATTACTGCAATATGATTTCCTTCCCAACAAAAATAATGTCAATTAAAGTTCAAACAGATGAAGGCTTCATCCAAGAAAAGCTGCAGAAACTTATAATTTTCTACAAAACATGCGTGTTGCCTAAAATAATATTACAACGTATACACCATTTCGAATTAAAGCGACGTCTACAACTCACGCAAACACTAGTATTATAATAAAACCTACACGTAACAAAAATTGTTTTATTTTATTTAGTGGTTGGTGGTTCTAAAATCCATATATGTACATAATAACAATATATTGTCATATATTTTTATATGGCGCGAGCTAGCCCGGGGTCGTGAAGCGTGGCGCAAACAACTGGTGCTGCGCTCAGTTAGTAGTAGGTAGTTTTAGTAGTTATATATTTTTAGACTGAACATTTTTACAATTAGAGACTCCATGGAACCACGATTTAGAACCACGAAAATCCCAACCCTAATCAGTACCTACTATACTTGAATGTCGGGTTTTTGTATATCAGGTCATAGTATAGAAAAAGGGCCCGATCTTGTAATAAAAAACAGAGGTATACTTGTGTTTTTTTTTCATCGTAAATTTCTAAGTCCCAGCACAGAATGGATGATAGTACAAGTAGTCCCAGGCTACGTAGTAATTCTATGGCAACTTAGGACCACTCTAGTTCTTAAACGGGCAAGTTAATCAAACAATTGTAATTTATAAAAGATACTTATTTTAATGTATTCTTTAGTTCTTATCAAAAAGTAACAAAAATGAGAAAAATATTGTTCAACAAAATATGTGTCCTAAAATTGGCCCCTTTTTGCTGTAACCCAATCGATCATTCAGTAAAACTTAGGACAAACTCAATAACATCACAAATCAGAATCACAATATATCAGAACAGAAACCCAACAAAAAAACTCATTTAATTTCACCACATACTTAAAAAATGTGGAACTGCCAAAGATTTGTAATTTCTTCGTATTATTTATTTTGACAATCCAGCCCGTCTAATACAACTAGGCTTCACGATTCTTGTCACGCGACATAGCATCGCCCGTCAGTCTCCTACCGCACCGCAAAGAAAGAGATAGGAAATATTTTTCGCGCAAGAAAGAGTTGCGTGTCGCAGTTGTGCTAGAGGTGCATCTTTACTTCATCATCAAAATCAAATATCATGCCTGCTTATTTATTCAGCGCTTACTATCAAACTGACAGATGATACGCGACCCTTTAATGAATGAATCACCCGCACACACTCACAATTAGTGTCTATTTGTGTGAGTACTTGCTGATTTTTCACAAATTGCCAACACATGGGAGAATAAAAAAATTTATGACGTGCTACTAATACTACATGAATAAAAGACTAATACGCGGACTCGCCACTATACAAATTTTACTTCAAACTAAAGTAACATACGAAATAATACACAAAAACTACAAATCTTGCTTCCCAGCGCCATCTAGCGTGGAATGTCTAGTTTTGTTTCCTCTGCAACCACCTTAATGAAGTGAACCCGGTCCCCCAGATAGATAGAAATACGTTACTACAGTTTAGTATGAATTGCTTCAATACAATTATCTTACCGATTTCCTTCTGTTCCACTTCAGCCGCAAGGTCCAGCCTCTGCCGTCTCAGCAGCAGGCACAGTACAGACGCCAATGCCTTCGAGTGCACGCCTAACACACACCGTGATACGTATTCAGCAGTGAACCTGTAATTACCACGTATGAATAAATAAATACAAGTAATTACTTGAATCAAGCGTTACTTTGCGGAAATCCATATTAAATAATAATATATGTAAATAATAATCAGACCACCTCACACAAATCGATCTAGTCCTAAATTAAGCTCAAGAAGGCTTGTATTAAGGATACTAGACGACGATATACATACTTATATAGATAAATATATACGTTTAAATACATAGAACAACCATGACCCAAGCACAAATATTCGAGTTTATCACACAAATATTTGTCCTGGTCGGGTGTACGGTTTCATTACCGTACATTTATTTATGCTTACTTGCGGCCTACTTTAGGCCACACGGCAACAACGTATTTATAATAAGTTTCAATTATAATATAGATGAGATTGCTATTAACATCCGAGCACTAAGCATCAAGAGAAAGAATTATTAATATATTTACTTTGTTGTGTTACTATAATAAATTACTTTAACTTTAACTATCTTTCTCCATTCAACAAACATCTAACTACAACCTACAAATCAAGTGTATGAGGCCCAGCCCATACATCGGGATTAATTAAAATAATAACATTGCTTTGCTAATACGCGATATAATATCGTGCCTTTTTGCTAACTCGTTATACTTATTTACGTATTTCTCCATGCATTCATGCATTTGATGGTCCCACCCTTCCGCTAGGATGAGAAAAATAAATACGCAAATAAATATAACAAACCACCACCAAAATAACAAAACGTACTTGACCCGTGTTTCGCCCCTCTACCTATACGAGGCATCATCCGGAGATGTTGACGGTCTGGAGTCCGACAACCGAATATTTCGGTTGTTGTACAGTCGAGTTCATTTACATCTACACACTTACGAGACCAAAAATATCTGAACACGACTCTATTGTCAGGAGCATAAAATCGTGTTCAGTTATTTTTGTCCTCGTAAGTGTGTAGATGTAAATGAACTCGACTGTACATAAATACAAATACTGGGTAGCACCAAAAGTCAGTACCGAACCTACTGGTATCTGACAAAGTCTTAACACTTGGTCAGATACCATTGATAATAATTAAATAAGTTTAAAAGTTTATCACACTAATATTATACTGGCGAAAGTTTGTGAGTGTGTTTATGTGTATGTTTGTTACTTCTTCGCGCTCAAACGGCTGGACCAGTTTTAATAAATTTTAATATGAAGGTAGCTGACAGCCTGGATTAACACATACGCTATTTTTATCCCGAAAATGTTTGTTTTCCTGTAGGATGAGCGGGTAACACCGCGCGGCGCAACTAGTTGTCACTAAATGCATTTCACATATCCGTTGTCACTTTCCTGCACAGTGTATTTATCCCAAGGCCCACAAGGCCAGAGCCTAAGGGCTCCAGTCCCATAAGTAGAACTTGCACCATACTTATGTTCTCCTTATTTATCCGTTAATGGGTGGATCAACTTTTTCTTGTTGTCCTAGAAAAGTTTATGTTCAATATTGCCGCCGAAAATCGTAGTTTTAAAGAGTCACCCAGGGGACATCACCATGGCAACAAGCAACAGAGAAAAATTGATTGACCCAAAATATACTATTATCACTACATAGTATAAAACAAAGTCGCTTTCTCTGTCCCTATGTCCCTTTGTATGCTTAAATCTTTAAAACTACGCAACGGATTTTGATGCGGTTTTTTTTAATAGATAGAGTGATTCAAGAGGAAGGTTTATATGTATAATACATGCATAATTTGTTAGCATTTCACTCGAGCGAAGCCGGGGCGGGTCGCTAGTCTTAATTTGCTCAAAACCGTTTCGAGATGGGGTAGGAGGACCCATATGCCAAGTGCCTAGGGACCCTGGCCCTTTAAGTCTGGGCCCGTTCCTGCAGGAATACACAGACCGCCGAGCGCTCCCGCGATGCCTGCGGCTATGTGACACACTGACCATTGTATGAATAGGCTAAATAACTGTTTTTTTTTGTGGTGTTTCTTTTTTATTTCGCTACATTTGTTAGAGAAAACCACTACACATGCCTTAGCCGTGAAAAGGGCTTGCCATCTTAGTAACCACTTTCCGCGTTCGTCTATATCTACTCACCCGGGAGGCTCTTCTTTCCAGGCGTCTGCAGTAATGTACTATTATTGATAATGAAATAAGTTTGAGCTTATTGTCACTTCCCTGCAGGAACGGGCTGCCTGCGGCTACGGGACCCACTGACCGTTTGACAGGCTTGCAGAGCGCCGCCTCGTCGTACACGGCGAGCGGGCCGGAGCCGCGGAAGGAGGCCGCGGTCTGCGCGCACAGCGCCAGGGCTTCGCCGACGACCTGCACGCGCCGCACCAGGAACAGGTGCTCCAGCACTGACCGTTTGACAGGCTTGCAGAGCGCCGCCTCGTCGTACACAGCGAGCGGGCCGGAGCCGCGGAAGGAGGCCGCGGTCTGCGCGCACAGCGCCAGGGCTTCGCCGACGACCTGCACGCGCCGCACCAGGAACAGGTGCTCCAGCACTGACCGTTTGACAGGCTTGCAGAGCGCCGCCTCGTCGTACACAGCGAGCGGGCCGGAGCCGCGGAAGGAGGCCGCGGTCTGCGCGCACAGCGCCAGGGCTTCGCCGACGACCTGCACGCGCCGCACCAGGAACAGGTGCTCCAGCACTGACCGTTTGACTGGCTTGCAGAGCGCCGCCTCGTCGTAGACGGCGAGCGGGCCGGAGCCGCGGAAGGAGGCCGCGGTCTGCGCGCACAGCGCCAGGGCTTCGCCGACGACCTGCACGCGCCGCACCAGCAACAGGTGCTCCAGCACTGACCGTTTGACAGGCTTGCAGAGCGCCGCCTCGTCGTACACAGCGAGCGGGCCGGAGCCGCGGAAGGAGGCCGCGGTCTGCGCGCACAGCGCCAGGGCTTCGCCGACGACCTGCACGCGCCGCACCAGGAACAGGTGCTCCAGCACTGACCGTTTGACTGGCTTGCAGAGCGCCGCCTCGTCGTAGACGGCGAGCGGGCCGGAGCCGCGGAAGGAGGCCGCGGTCTGCGCGCACAGCGCCAGGGCTTCGCCGACGACCTGCACGCGCCGCACCAGCAACAGGTGCTCCAGCACTGACCGTTTGACAGGCTTGCAGAGCGCCGCCTCGTCGTAGACGGCGAGCGGGCCGGAGCCGCGGAAGGAGGCCGCGGTCTGCGCGCACAGCGCCAGGGCTTCGCCGACGACCTGCACGCGCCGCACCAGCAACAGGTGCTCCAGCACTGACCGTTTGACAGGCTTGCAGAGCGCCGCCTCGTCGTAGACGGCGAGCGGGCCGGAGCCGCGGAAGGAGGCCGCGGTCTGCGCGCACAGCGCCAGGGCTTCGCCGACGACCTGCACGCGCCGCACCAGCAACAGGTGCTCCAGCACTGACCGTTTGACAGGCTTGCAGAGCGCCGCCTCGTCGTACACGGCGAGCGGGCCGGAGCCGCGGAAGGAGGCCGCGGTCTGCGCGCACAGCGCCAGGGCTTCGCCGACGACCTGCACGCGCCGCACCAGCAACAGGTGCTCCAGCACTGACCGTTTGACTGGCTTGCAGAGCGCCGCCTCGTCGTACACGGCGAGCGGGCCGGAGCCGCGGAAGGAGGCCGCGGTCTGCGCGCACAGCGCCAGGGCTTCGCCGACGACCTGCACGCGCCGCACCAGGAACAGGTCCTCCAGCACCGCGCGGAGCGCCGGGCTTTGGAGGGCCGCCTGCAAATAAGACAAGGTAAAATAATGATAACGTTTCCTTTCTTCCACATACTGAAAAGATGCTTGCAATATGGAGATGATACCCAATCATAAGGCAGGAGTCGACAGTAGAATGTACGCGTGAGTGCAGTTTACCCTTGTTTTCCGCGTGTGTGCCGCACTAAGGTTATACCGCGCTAAAACCAACGGCAGCCGGAGTCCCTTCCCTATGGGTCGCCAAATAAGTAACACAATATTTACACCATTAATTTACCGACATATGCATGGCAGCGCTTGGCCCACAGACCATTGAAGCCGACGACCAACATATGCCCCGCTGCGCCCCCACTAAGACTTGCTATGCAAGTAAATCTGGTTGTACCCACCGACATATGCATAGCATCGCTGACATGGTCGATCTTGCGCCAAGCGGGCGGTACGGGCGTCGACAGCGGCTCAGCCAACTCCCGAGTCCGCAGCTCCACGGCCGCGAAGAGACCGTTGAAGCCCATGAGCAACATATGTCCCGCTAAGACCCCACTAAGACTTGCTATGTAAATAATCTGAGTGTACCCACCGACATATGCATAGCATCGCTGACATGGTCGATCTTGCGCCAAGCGGGCGGCACGGGCGTCGACAGCGGCTCAGCCAACTCCCGAGTCCGCAGCTCCACGGCCGCGAAGAGACCGTTGAAGCCCATGAGCAACATATGTCCCGCTAAGACCCCACTAAGACTTGCTATGTAAATAATCTGAGTGTACCCACCGACATATGCATAGCATCGCTGACATGGTCGATCTTGCGCCAAGCGGGCGGCACGGGCGTCGACAGCGGCTCAGCCAACTCCCGAGTCCGCAGCTCCACGGCCGCGAAGAGACCGTTGAAGCCCATGAGCAACATATGTCCCGCTAAGACCCCACTAAGACTTGCTATGTAAATAATCTGAGTGTACCCACCGACATATGCATAGCATCGCTGACATGGTCGATCTTGCGCCAAGCGGGCGGTACGGGCGTCGACAGCGGCTCAGCCAACTCCCGAGTCCGCAGCTCCACGGCCGCGAAGAGACCGTTGAAGCCCATGAGCAACATGCGGCCCGTGGAGTCCCCGCCGGAGAGCAGGGCTTCGTAGCGCACGCGGAGCTCCGCCGCTAACACTTGCGCGGTCGCTGGGCACTGCCAACAAAGAGTTTTGTTAAGAGGCCTTGCCTATTCCTTTTTGTTAAAATATATTGAGAATTAATAATAACAATAAATTTATTTCAATACAACAATATTTTTACAATAGCATCTTTTACAGAGGGTCCTTAAAATTGGAGACTACTTCCTAAATAGGTGAGACCTGAGCTTTAGGTTTAGCAGTGCTCCTTCCCATATAACCGCACTAATGTTTAAATAAAATAAACTTAGGGGTTACATTACCACGAACTTTCATGCTTTCATTCTGTGCATACGAAAAAAATATATACAGATTTCTGCGTGAATTTTGACAATCTCGAGTAGAAAATGAAAGTAGAAAAAAAAATATCAATGAAAAATTCAACCTGAAGGTTACAAATTTATACCAATAAATCTAAATAGCCCTGTTCTAAGTAGTAACAAGTTTAATCATAGAGAAAAATGTCTAAAACAATCAGCATTTTTGAACGGATAAGGAGTCTCAAGATGCAACAATGTAGAAGCTTAAAAAATCTCTTGTGATTGCATATGAACATAGGTACTTCTATATTGAACGGTATCAAACTTGATTCATTTTTTTGTGGTCATGCCACATTCACATTCAGCAGTCCTAGCTCAGAGCACAACTCCGGTAAACTAGACTCCCGTGGAGATCAGTGGATTGCATACAATTCTGGTATCATATTTATCCTTTGTATCTGTCTATCTATATTAATAATCTCTCAAACACGTCCTGATAAACATCTGTTTATTGCACGATAAATAAATACTATCTCGCGTCCATATATTTACGTATCGAAACGTAACACGCATGACAGTGACAGGTTCATTTAATTGTCACACACGTGAGTTTTCTAACAAGTATCGCGAGTGTGAGACTTACAAAATATTATTATCGTTTATTTATCACGTGGTTGACGCAGCCACCCAGCCCGCTGATCTTCTAGGCTATCGTCTCAAAAATTTGAAATGACTAGCTGTGCCGTGCGGTGTTACACTCTCATTCCACGGCAGCTAAACCTTTTTCGGGATAAAAGTAGTCTATGTGTTAATACAGGGTGTCAGCTACCTTCATACCAAAATTTATCACAATTGGTCAAGCCGTTTGAGCGTGAAGAAGTAACAAACATACACGTAAACACACTCACAAACTTTCACATTTATAATATTAGTGTGATTAAATAAAACATAACTTTTAAACCCCGACAAAAAGACAGTGTGTGGATGTGACTGTCTGTGGCGTCGTAGCTCCCAAACAGATGGTCCGATTTGAATGCGTTTTTTTTTTAATCGAAAGCCTTGTCTATCGTTATGATTCTGCTATGTATGCTAGGGTCAGCAGTTTTTAAAATTTTGAAATGGTTATTAAATTACCTTTTTGGTTCTAACTTTTATGCGCTTTCACAATTTGAGTTCAAGAAAGTGTGTATCTATTTAGCAAGATGATTTTGTAGCTAAAAGTAACGCCTTTGTAATAAGATACCCCTCTGCGACTGCGATAAAAGGAAAGCACAAAAGTGACTTCCCCGTTAAAAGATGAGAAACAAGTTCGGAGGAGACTAGAAGTTTCAGCGAAGTTTGTGTCAAATACTGTTTCACAGCCTTTTCTGAGAGGAGACAACGACGATAAAATATAAACAGGCGAAAAAAATGTACCTAGCGACAGTCTGCTTTGAAGATAAACTTGCCTAATTTGACAAGGATTTTGTATGTGAGGATGATACAAATGATAAAGCTTTAGAAAAATAGGGCAAAAAGTTTCCTACACAATTAAGAAAACTTTCAGCTGTCTTTGTACATATGTCTGCGATGGGTCAACAAATACACATACAAATATACAAAAAAAAACCTGGAAGGCGCGGTTGACGCAGTTTGTATTACACCTGCCTATTGAGCCGGCTGTCCTAGGTTCGAATACCGGCCGGGGCAAATATTTGTGTGATGAACTCGAATATTTAATCCTGGGTCATGGATGTTATCTATATATGTATTTATATATGATGTATATCTTCGTCTAGTACCCATCATAGCTTTGCTTAGTTTGGGACTCGATTTGTGTAAGATGTCTCTTAATAATATTTATTTATGACTGTGAATTATATCCACCCGCAAAAATGTAACCGTGCCGTGTGTGACACGTGTATAACAGCCACGTAATTAGATTATCTTAAAACATATGACGCAGAATATAGCGAAACTTTGCAATTCAATCTCCTACAAGTTCGCGGGTAACGAACTGCGATGCGGGCGGCGTCGATAAGTTGCCCGAGTCTGCTTCGCTACTGCACCTCTACATAACCCTAACTGTGATACGCGACTCTTTCTTATTTACCTATCTCTTTCTGTGCAGTACTGTGAGAGAGTGAAGGGCGACGCTACGCGTGACAAGAGTCGCGAGGCATAGTTGTGCTAGGCGGGCTGGAATCCAGAGCCTTCCGAGATGCGGGTCACTATCAAACGGTAGAACATTTTCAACTAATAATTGAAGATTAAGCCCGATTATAGACTGACCAGGAAACGTAACAGTGGAAGAAGAAAAGGTTTTTTTTTTAACTTTTGGTTCTGATACTGTAATAAGTACTACAATATGAAGGCAAGAAAATAATTTTCAAAGTATATAATACAAAAGAACATCACTGAATTATCTTTTTGGAGCTTAGCACTTTTACGTCAAAATGTACCTACTTGACAATCTTATTTGAGTCTCAAAATGCTACTTTTGATATGTATCAACCATGCGTAAATGAGAATTTATGCGTATTTGTGCCAAAACTTAATAATCACATTTTCACAAAAAATAACCGACTTCAACAAGAAAAAATTGTATTTCCTAAGAATTATCCAGTAACTCCTAACCATTATGGAGTGTACCTTCCATGATCAACGCAAAAATTTGAATAACTTTAAAAATACACGAAAAAAGTTGTTTGTGCTTATAATATTTGAGGGATCTGAGGGTTGCCCTCGATTTCCCGGTTACCCAATAGAAAAAAGCCGCCTCTAGAAGCTCGCCTAATAGAAAAATGTTTTCCACTATCAACCACCCTGGCAACTGTCGCAATCACATTGAAATCGGTCCTGTTGTTTTACAGGAATATGGTAACAGTTCACTCCGTTCGTCGTGGGTAGGAAAACAGATTGACTCACCTCCATATCCATCAGCAAGTATCTAAAATTCATCTCCAGTTGGGTGAGCAGTTCGTTCAATGGCAGCGGCGTGTTCATGATCACCGCGTTCAGCTCGCTCACCATCACCATCACCGACGGGTCCTCCTGGTGTAGCTTCTTCATGGCCTCGGGCAGGATTATGGTGCTGTAGTTGTAGTTCAGCTGCACTAAGTCAGCCAAGAGCAGGTTAGCGTTGCGGACGCATTCTACTGCTACGGGCATGGCGGAGTCTTCAGTCGAAGCGGATTGTAGAGGTAAGAGGGATAGCAATTCGACCGCTTGCATCGATAAAGCGCTCATGTCATCTAAGAACCATTCTCCTTCCCTCGAAGTCAGATCAACTAGGCAGTCGCCCGCGCTTTGTGCGCTATTTTCCAGGATCAGATATCGTCTGTTCAAATTGCAAAGCATGCCGATGACGACGCTTTCGAGCGCTGCCCCTGCGCCTTCTTCAGAGCGCACCCAACTGCTGATGTTAGTCTTCGCTTCAATGTACGCTTCTTGGGCTAAGGCAACCGCGTCCGGACCACCCTGTAGTTGCAGTCTCTCAATTGCTTTATTCAGGTTCACATTAGCTTCAGCTACTATATTTTGCAACTGGTAGTTGTACGCGACGATCTGTTCGGCGTTGAGTGCGTTATCAGCATTGACAAGAGCTGTGACTTGGCTGGAAACCTCCCTGCATACTTCCGGAGACTTGCTCTCTAAAGCTTCAGCCAGCCATTTTCGGAACATTACCACTCGATGGTACTCAGTGTGGCTTTGTGGATAGTATTGAGACACTGCCACATATTGCGAGAGGAGCTCTAAACAAGATCTGACAAGTACAATGGTCTCTTGCATACTCTGATTGAGCTCGTTTTCGGCCTGTTCACACTGGGTGATCATCGAGCTCTGGCCAGCGTTCGCGAGGAACTCCTTAATGTGGTCGAATATAGGTTTGTCGTCGTCTTCGTTCGGGCCCGAAAACTCTTGAACCCAGGCCACGAGTTGCGGGCCGTTGATGGCTTCGTTGGCCGCCGCAAAACTTTCTATTTGAGTGTCGAAATCGTTGAGTATTTTAACGAGGGCTTTCATTGAGTCCTCGACAGCGTTCTTCGCTTTTTTGTAAGAGGAATATTTCTGCGAGATAGCGTACAGCGGATGACTACTTAGGTTCGGTCCGTACGCTTCTATCTCTTTGACCAGCGCCATCTGTTGGTGGCAGTCGTGGAGCCTGGCTTCGACGGACTTGTGTTCTTCTGTTTCTTGCAGCCATTGATCGGCGCTCGCTTGAATATCAGGCAGCACGGCCAGGAACTGTTCCCTGAAACAACATAGGGTAAGTGAATATTTGATGGCGGGGGCGCTTAATAATGCACACAAGATCTGGGTAATCAAAGTGGCTTTCAACGGAGCATTCGCAATTAATAATTCTACATGTCGGCTTTATGTGTGGCTCGAGGCTTTAAATAGCTTACTATTATCCGACTCCTAGCTTTGCAGCAAAACCAATATTTACTACAGAAACCTTCCTTCAGAATAATGAAAATGCGATATTAATACAGAAGTTTCATCGAGGTAAATATTGTTTCAATAGCAATTTTAATCGCCTACATTTGTTCCGAACCTGGGGAGCTAAATATTTATATAGCTCGAAATATAATGATCATGGCTCGCGTAGGTACCTACCTAACCGATACGAATAACAACTATAATTTAGTATATTATTACTTTTGGGGACTATATTACTCTCATCACGCCGAAACGGCTGGAAGGATTTTATCCGATTTTGGTATCCGGTTTCCAATTGTGGTATAATACTCGTAGCTGGACATCCAATAATGGCTATCGGATAGTTTTTACACGACTAAGGTTTTACGCGGACGAAATATAGAAGCGAAGAACAAATTGAAAGAAATCTAAACTCGTTTATATTTGGATGATACAAGTTCCTCTATACTGTACGCCGACCCGAGTGGGCTGGCTTTTATACGAACGAAGGAAATACAAAAACATGAAAGGTTTTGTAAAGAATTCCAATTTGATTTATGTATGTGTATTTCGTACCCGCAATTCATAACATCATAATTCAGGAGGACATACCCAAGGGTTTCGATTTTATATTTTTGGACTAAATAGTTATTCTTCAGTTTGTTAATGATATCCAGAAAGCGTTACTCGAGTGTGAATAGAAAATAACAACATTTTTGTTTTATTTTATACAATACAGATGTGATCGAGACATTTTAAAGTGTTCAAGCAGTTTTGCAGGGAACTGTATTAGTATATTACATTTTTTACTTTGATAAATAATTAAAAATGAAACCGGCCAAGTGCGAGTCACTTCGTTCTATCATCTTAACTGGCCGGGTTCAGTTAAGTTTGCACCTGTTATGAATCGCGCCGGATACCAAATGAGGTGCCAAGTTAAAGCAAACGAACACCTTTGTTTTATGGGAGCCCCACTTAAATATTTATTTTATTCTGTTTTTAGTATTTCTTGTTATAGCGGCATCAGAAATACATCATCCGTGAAAATTTCAACTGCCTAGCTATCATGGTTCATGAGATACAGCCCGGTGACAGACAGATAGACAGACGAACAGAAGGACAGTAGAGTCTTAGTAATAGGGTCCCGTTGTTTACCCTTTAGGTACGAAACCCTAAAAACGAATATTCACTATTCACCATGCTTGATATGTTCGTATCAAAGCTCCTCTATTTTCAGTTGTCTGGCATCTCAACACTGGTCTAGCTTGCCACAGATAAATTTAATGTCAACATTAACGTCCGGCCAACGCACATTACCGCCACAAGCACGTTCCGAATGTGGGACATGACCTTGACTGTCAAACTTCCACTGCACCAGAACGTTATGCTGCACTCGGCTAATGCAACTGTATAGCGGCAAAAAATCTATCATACTTATCTATGTATTTGTATGAAAAATGACACACTTTTACAATCGCTCAAGTTTTTAGAACAAAATACTAACCTGCCATTTCACTTTTAGATCAGTTACATGAACAAAATGTTTGCAGTAAGAATATTAACATACGTGGAGAAAATCTCGTAAACCTCTTTTTTGCTTCTCCCTAGTCAGGTAAAAAGTTTCCTACAGCCATCTTTGAATGCACTTTTAATTTCCACACTAAAATTTTATAATATTACTAAGCGGAAAGCGGCCAAGTTAAAGTGGAAATGGGCTGGTCACGTTTGCCGTATGCCAGATGAGTTGTGGGCCAAGACCACTACAGAGAGGAAGTCTAAAATCTCAAAACGGAAACGTGGCAGACCTCGCCGGCCGTGGCGGGACGACTTGGATTTTTTCTTGAAGGATTGGCAAGAAATAGCCTTAAGCCGAGGTCACCAGAAGAAAAGGGGGAGGCCTTTGCCCAGCAGTGGGATATTACGGGCTCGATATAATAATAATATAGCTAGAGGGTGCCGGCAACTTCGTACGCGTATTTTTTATAGCGTCGTTGGGTAGAAAGTATCCTATAAGCCAGCTATACCAAAATTTGTTAAAATTTGTCCAGCTGTTTCGGCGTGATGAGAGGATAATGGAAATTATGCCCGACAGATGGCGTCAGACTGACACGGAGCCGCGCGACCATACAAAACAAAAGACGATCCTGCATCACTCTATCAATATTTTCCCTGAAATAATGAACCTCCTCTCGATAGAATACTGATTTTCAATATAAATCTAGAATCTTATAATAGTATATACGTAGAATAGATAAATAGATATGCAATCATAGCACTACATCCTTTTGGTAGTAATGTGCACATTCCGGAAGAAAGACTGCTTTGCAGTAAATCAGGACATTAGCGTACTTTTCTGCAACCCGCAGTAAAGCTGGGTGTTCTAATTTACGACTGTGTTGTCGGTAGGTTTAAGCTAGTTTTGTTACATGGTTTAAGGCATAAAATATAATGGTCCTTTGGGCCCAAATTTCGTCATCATCATCAAGTTCTATGACTCTTGCACTTTATCTTCATAAATATTTATATCCACATATATTCATGGCTTTATATTCTTAAATTTCTCAGACATGCAAAATAACGCTTTTTGGTTCCCGCTTTCTCCGTGTTTGACTCAATAACGGGACAATGGGCCGATGTGATTTTACATAGGCAGAAATTGAACTTTGAGCCAGTTCGGGAGTAAAGAGGCTACTTTTTATCATGGAAACATATAAATATCTATAGTTATAGAGCAAAATATATTTTGATGCAACGCAAAGAAAAGTCTAATTCTAGTCTTGTAGTCACCGTAAAGATAAAGATGGCGACGAAAGGAACCTTTTAATATGAAACGTCAAATTGTCTATCCGAACACATTACAACGGTCTTTCCATAAGCATCTTACCTATACTAGAGGTATATTACAATATTATGCGGCACTATCTCACTAGTAGCACACGCGGCAGCTGCGCCGATACGATGGCTACTTTATGGTCCGCGCGCTGCAAAATTCGCGTAAGCGGCGTTGGTCGTGTACACTATGTGCATTTAGATACGAGGCTTAAATGTAAACAGCTCACTTGCAGTTACGGTGTACCTAGCTAGACGAAGCCCTAATGATAAGGTTCAATAAACTAGCATCTTTTATTTTCTTTTAAGTTAGGAGTTAATCTATCTTACTGCTCGTTTTCATCTCAATGCGTTCGTAGGTTTACGCGTGCTTGAGTACCAAACTGTCAAGTCACTGTCGGCAACACGCTCCACCGTCTGGGCCCAGTCTATCAGCCGGGCTGCTTGAGTTCGTTTGCGTGCACAATGCGCATTAGCAAATTAGCTCGGGTTTCTAACGAGCAAAGTATCTTACACTTGCGTTCCTTCAGCCGGCTGCTTTCAGGCATTCGCACAGCCACCATAACCACAGCAGTCCCGATCCTCCTCCAGCACTCCACTCCACCAGATGATCGTACACGAAGGCTTCCAGTAGGATCAGGAGGATGGCGCAGATTACGAGTCACAATCGTAAGTTTCCACCTCGAATCACTCACAAATAGGCATCTTTGTACAAGGTATACTTACGTAACGTCAGCAAACTGCTGTCTCAGCTCATGCGCTCGCACAGCCAGCATAGCGACAGCAGCCTTTAAGTCTCGTTCTCCTCTTCGCCTCCGCGCGCCTCCAGCGCCCCACTCCACCAATGGATCGTAGACGAAGGCTTCCAGCAGGGTCAGCAGTGTCTCGCGGCCGCGCCGCATGGTGCGGAGCACGTGTTCGCAGGCCAGACGGAAGATGCCCTGTGGAAAATGGAAAACGTTGCTAAATGTTTGGTTTGATAATATTTTCAGAAATACCGTCATTCTCTCAGTAAATTCGAACAGTTTCAAAAATTTTGGATTTATAAAAACCTAACGATGTTGTTTCTGAGTTGTTAAAAATGTGATGATGACAGAATCTGCAGTGATCTCATTATTCTATATTCTTATGTGCATTAATTCTTTCTTAGTTTTGCACTTTCACATACACCAGGCACTTGCGCATATACCAAAAAGGGGGTTTTCGGGACTTCCATCTGAGGACGTTAAGTGCATTTACATCCTGGTATATGCGCAAGTGGTGTTTGGGAAAGTGCAAAACTAAGAATGATTAATGAGCATAAGAATATGAAATAATGAGATCACTAGAGTTTCAGTCTAAGAAAAAACTTTTATATTATCCACAATACTGCATTACAATTTCCCGGGATAAGTGTAAAGTAGGAAACAAGAAACCTTGGCATCTTGCAGTGCTATTATTTAAAAATTGGCAACACGATTCCAATGGCGGATTTGAAACAAAACCTTTTCAAATCCGAGATTAAAATAGAACAATTTTCTAAAAATAAACAAATGAAAAGCACTACATTTGCTTATGGCACCAAATTGAATCAGGAAGATTGGAACACCGTCAAAGGGATTGAATGAAAAAATGCGAATTAGGAACTTATATCATCCACTTCATCCGGCCTATCTGCATATTTTCTAGTAACCGGAACCGGGTCAGTATCGCATTAGCTAATAGACCACGTATGGCAACGCCGTACAGGTATCGGTTGTGGTAGCATGCTCTCAGAGGGCGGAACGTCGTAACTGGCACGAGGTTTCTACGTAGATATGCCTTTATGGCTAAGCTAGACGGTATAGCCGGACGTTTTATGCATGTGGGGATCTCTAGCACGGGTTGGAGCAGTGAGTTTGATAACAGTATGACAGCCTCTCCGTACATAATGTCCGTGAATTCGAATAAATTCTAAAAACAATTTCATTTGAAATGTAGCTGGATTTTTATATGGGATTCAGAGGAGTATACTTAGGCAATATTGGGTAACATTAAATGTCATATAAGATCGCTGATCTTAGACAACACGTGTGTGCATTCAGCTCAACGCACGACATTAAGTAATATATACAATACAAATACAAGTACTCTTTATTGCACACCTCATAAAATATACAGGAGAAATACAATGCAAGAAATTACAATTAGAGGTAAACAACAGGCGGTCTTATCGCTAAAGAGCGATCTATTCCAGACAACCTTTGGGTAGTGGAGAACTTGAAAAAATAAGATTTTGTTATTAGGCGGTGCAAAAATCGGAAAATGATAATAATATATACATAACAAAAACAAATAAATACATAAATATAATACACAATAAATACATAAATACATACATATATTCAGCCAACAGGTAATAGGACCATTTGAATAAAATACGAATTATGAAAGGGATAGATAATGTTCTTTCAGTTGAGTTTTGAAAGAAACAAGAGATTTAGCGCGCCTTAAGCTCACAGGCAAGGAGTTCCACAAACAGACAGCTTTAAAAGTAAACGAATTATTATAAAATTTTGAGACGGAAGAAGGTACGGCAAGGAGCATATTTTGGGCAGATCGAGCAGAAGTGAGATAAGTGAAACGCTCCTTGAGATAGCGGGGAGTTGCAGGATGAAAAAGTATATTAAAAAGAAGAGCAAGAATATGAGAGTTACGACGAAAACGGATTGGGAGCCACTTGAGCTGAGAACGGAAACTAGATACATGGTCATATTTGCGTAACCCAAATATTTACATTAAGTATATTATATTAACATTATATAGCTACATGAGAGAGAGATGGCGCTGTTCTAAATATTTGTATAGAATCTTTTTATCGATTCTATATTTTTTATGTGGTAATTGCCGCTTCGATTGTAGTAGATCGCATTAAATTTTTCTTTCTTAATTTACCTTTGTGTCATTATTTATAAAAATTATATAGCTACATGTTTAGCACAAATTAAATAACACATAAATAAATCCATTCAATGTACCATCGCAAATTAAAACATATTACAATAAATTATAGTTACACTTAATTAAAATTTTAATAATAAATAAGGAAATGTCAAAATAAAAGATACAGAATAATAAGTACAAACGATTGAAATTATACACTATAATTGAAATAATACAAATATTTAGAATTAAATTACAATAAAACACTATCATTACATGTCATTTTAAAGAAATAATCATTCAAGGAATAAAAGCATTCATAAAGCAAAAACTTTTTCAGCTTAGATATAAATTTATTATAAGGGAGTTCAGTCCAAGCGATAGGAAGCAGGTAAATAATATACATAAATCTTTATTGCCATATGAAAACAGTTTTTCTTTCCGAGCTGTAATCGGGTTTCAGGTACAATTAAACACTTATGCGTAATTTTACAGTATTTTTTGTAGTGGATAGCGTGCAGCGTGAGTAGAATTGTAGATTTGATTTATTAATAACAGAGCGCCAACTCTGCTATCAAACGTCTTACTGACTTGATTTTACTATGACAATACGAAGTCATATTACTCAACCAAATGATACCCATCTGAATAGATCCGATTGTGCGGCCTTCGCAATTTATCCAATATTAAGATTTTACACGACGTAGCAGATAAACTTTTCTGCAAGTGTTTCTTATGAATTTTTATTTTTATTTCTGCATGAGTAATTTTATAATACCCGAGAGGCGTATAAATTCATCATTGTATAAACATGTTGTTAATTTATGGAAGACAAATATTCAACTATGGGGCTGCTCAGAGTGTACTTTTAAAGTAGAGGTTTCAGTCTGCTTCTTCTGTTTAGTTGTATTACGAGAACTTTGCATGTTTTCGGAATTAAAGCTTAATTCTTTGCAAAAACTGTATGGTTACGTTAAAGCAGAACAATTTTGTTAGAAGTTTAAGAATGACATTTACATTATAATTTTATGTTCTTAAGTTTTTGCCGTAAGTTATGGAGGGTTGAGGTAGACGTCGCCCTTAAATGACACTTTCAACTTTTCGGCGGCCATTTCCCCTTAGCACGAAGCAATCTTGTCTATATGACCGGAAACCTAAATAACGGATCATTTATTCAAAAGCCACGCAGCCCTCGTAGCCATAACGATAATCGCAGGGACGGGGCCCACAGCTTAAGGAGATGTATCGATATTGGGGCCCCACGGGTTTAACTAAGCAGATTACTATAGGAATGCTCATTTGATACGTATCTTGACCTGCACGTCTAGCACAACTGTGACACGTGACTCTTTCTTGCGCGAGATATATTACCTATCTCTTTCTGTTTAGTACTGCGAGAGAATGACGGGTGACGATATCTCGCGCGACAAGATGGTCTTTACTTGAAACCATCCAGCAAGATACTTACTTCTACATTAACTTGTATACTATTCTTAAGTTGATGACGAACGACGAGATGACGAGTAATAGGGAAGAATGGAGGAAGAAAACATGCTGCGCCGACCCCAAATGAATGGGATAAGGGCAAGCGAATGATGACTATTCTTAAGTTGATGGGAACATGATATAAGAGACATGGTCCCAAGGAAAAGTCTAACTACTGTGAGGAGACTCAGCATAGAGAAGTCCGGAATTCTCTTGTTAGTATAGAAGTCTAAGATCACCTCTGGTTTATTTACGCCCAGCTAGAGCGAAACTGAAAATTATATCTATGTCATAGGGGGCAAATAAGCAAACGGATCGCCTGATGGAAAGCGATTACCGTCGCCATAGACACCTGCAACACCAGAGGGGTCACAAGTGCGTTGCCGGTATATCTGTTTTTTATTTTATATAAGTATGTAATAAAAATTGATATGGATAAATTAAGGAAAAAAATCGAATAGTCCGGCTGACCTAAATTATAGACTTACAAATGGAGAAACAGAATAAAACTAAAAACGGAGCACTAGACAAGTTGAGAACATGGCAGATTACAAAACTTCTATAGCACCGACTTGAAGGTTTTTATCCGGCGTTTAGCCCGTGCATTATGGAGGTAATTACGTTGAACTCTCGCCGGCTGCCGAGGCACACAAAGCAACTTTGCCAGCAACTATGCAGGTAACTTTATGAATAAAGAAATTCTGCAGAATGTTTTATTATACACGCCTCTTATGGCTTTGTAGTTTGGGCCGTTTTATGGCAGGTTCGGTTAAAATGTCTTATTCGTGTAAGATCAGGTTTGCGTTTTAAAGGCGTTTTATTAGCAGTGTTGCGACTTTACTCCCAGGGAGGGTCAAATTATAAATATACGATTTAATCCGTTTAAATTGTTTTATTTAAATGTGTGACAGTCGCGGAAACCGAAGAAAATATCAAAGTTTACACATCGATATATGGTTTTAAGCGTCCATGAATACAATTAAATTAAATAATAATTACAACGGTCACATGTCAGTGTCATTGAAAACAAGTGTGATCTAGAATTGAAATTACTTATAGGTACAAGTAGATGAGGGCAACTTCTGTGTAACAAATTATACCACTACGACGCACGGATAAATTGTGTGTTATTTCGGACATGCCGACAGCCCGACAACTAGAGAACAGATTATTCTTATGCAAATGTTTCTTCACGTGATGTGGGTATCTGTCTTGTTTATTCACGGCCCTGCAAACTGTAGCGGATAGTTCCCGAAGTGAAACTGTATTCAAGAGAATATTTTATTCAATACAGGCCGCACGCGATCTCTGAGTATTCGAAGACAGGTCCAGATACCCCACACCTTAGCACTCTGGCAACTTTGCGGGCGCGTTTAATTTAAAGTGAGGCGAGCGAGCAGCGAATTCACCGAGAGCGCGCAACGATTTTGCCGCAGGGACGCCATATTATTTATTGATTTATTATTCAATTCAGCATTTCAGTAAAAACAAGGCACTGTGAACTAAAAAAGTACATATAAACAAAGATTTAAGCCGCGTGGCTCCGTAGCGTGCGTCGTCTGATCTGGTGCAAAATATGGCAGATTGCCACGGAACTGCCGAAACACGACACCCTTCGGCCAGAAGTCTGCAGCCGGTGCACCCTCAGCGAGAAGCCAGTCTTCCAGCGGACGTACTCCTACCACATCGTTGGACACGGCGGAGTAATGGAAGCGCGACACATAGAGCGCCTTACTCGGAGTCGCAATATTTCCGAAGACTGAATATTATGCACTGGGCGAACTCGCTGCGCGCCGCCTCGCTTTTAACTCGTCCGAATCCGCCAGTGTGCCAAGGCTCTACAGACATACAGGTTGTGTGGGTACACAACCTGCATATGAAAGTTATTCTGACTTGTTTCCTCAGTCTCCAAAAAACGGAAAAGGAAACATGTCATGCGTAATACACATTCCAAGAACATGTTGAAGTGCAGTAAAGGAAATTGAAAGGCGTACCTTTTTTGACCCTTATAGGTATTGTGACAAGAGCGTTGTGTGTTTCAATTTAAACATTTGACTGTACATAGTAATAACTCGATCCAAATGTGTATGCTCAGGGCTTCTATTTATTCAAGAAGACACGCATACATGATACCCATTTGTGGCAGTAGGTAAGGATCTTGTGAGCGACGTGATCACTATAAAATTGATATATTTATTTATTTAGACTTTATTGCACAGATCAAACTAGTACAAATGGCGGACTTAATGCTACAAGGCATTCTCTACCAGTCAACCACGGGGCTAAACAGAAACATTGAGTTGGTGCAGGGTCTACGAGTAAAATTTGACGCCCAAACATACTAAATTCGAGAAATACACTCGCAAGTCTCCGCAAAGGGGATCTTCTGTAATAACAAGCTGTGCCTTCAGGGCGACGGCATTCATAAAGCCGGACAAACAGAATCTTTAAGCCGACCACATGCAGCTCCATTTTCGTCCAGGCGAATTTTCAGCGACTGCAACCAGATGCCTCAAAGCAACATGGTATTAACAGTATAAGTGCTCCGAAGGCTGTAACTCCCTTTCGTGTTAGAGCCGGCTTCGCCTGTGTACCCGACCGTAATCCCGCGCACCGGGATGCTTAACATAATTTGGCGCATCCCGCGAGTAGACGCAAATATTTGCAGGTTGCACATAGCCGCGAAGAACGGAATAACAAAATATTCACTTGAGGCCATTCCACGTCGCCGTTAGGACACCGGTTTATATCATGTACATTACTGCTGACGCCGGTAAAGGGCTTGCCGGGTGAGTAAGTATACCTAGATGGATAGTGATATGAAGCCGGCAAGCCCTTTTCACGGCTACTGCTTTTCTCAAAAATACGTAATGAACAAAATATATAATCCAGCTGTTTAGCCTGTTCATGAACACAGACGCCATGTTTAAAAAAATTACTTCCCGGCCAAGGCCTTTGTATGGAATTCCTTTACAGTCTCTCGAGTTGATCCGCCCGAATTGTGATACTTCGAAGCCTGTTATAACGCACGCTATAACGACATTTCACTGCATGTTTAAGAAAATATTATTGTATTATAATAATAATATATTCATACTCATGTATATATAGTATAAATAAATATAATATATATATATACATATATGTATTCCCATAACTATGTATTTATCAACGTAACTAGTGTTTTTTTTGTTTCTACATTTGCATCGTGTGTATACACATATTGTTGTACACCCTTCCCGCACCTATAATGTCTCTGTTTGACCTTGTGGTTGACTGGTAGAGAATGCCTCATGGCATTAAGTCCGCCATTTGTACTTTTACTTATGTATTTTGTGCAATAAAGTTTAAATAAATAAATAAATATCGGTTGGTTCTAGACTAGTGTGTAGTGTGTCTCGGGAATGTGCTAAGCGGAAGACTAAACGCCACCGCGATACAGAATTTCAACTTTCGAGGTTGTTTTTCCGGGATTTTGTATATCACACTGCTTTAGTGTCGTATTTTCAAGAAGATTACAATTTTGCTACTTATTCAGACTTGTAGAGCTTTGCATTAAGTATTCTGGTAAAGGGGTGCAGGTGAAACTTTCTTCCGATGAACACTTGTCAAGTCGAAGGTGAGTAGATATTATCCAGGTACGCTTCGTCTTTAGACCACATCATCGATTTACAAGTGGAGTTGAAAACAAATCCTTGCCTATTTTAGGCAGATTTTAAAATACCCAGGCGTTTCAACCGCCATCAGTCCGCTGTCATAAATAGAAAAGCAATGAGCCATGATATGCTTTAAAATAGATCAATTATGTTAAGAAGTACGGTTACAGTATAATAATTGTATGATAGTTTGCAGCTTGGTGTAGCTCATACTTTCAATATTTTTGACAGCAGACTGACGGTGGTTGAAACGCCTCCTGTAGAAACACTGACGAGGTTATAACATCCAGGCAAATTTAAATTAATATTGGGGCTAGGGAAACTATCTACATGTAGCGATTGTTATTTATTATCTTGAGTGTAAATTTCCTCGTACAGTCTGCAGTAGAAGTTGCTCCGCAAGGTCAAATGATATGCACACAGACCCTGAATAAGGGTTGCACTGATCATTGCGCGCGGGCGTATAGCGCTGCTGACTGTACCATAAGTTACATATTAGCCTACTTATTGTAGGCTTTGTTTGGCCTATTTATAAAGTTTACAGTGGGTAAATAACTCAGCAAACCATTTATTTTACTATTTATGAACACTAAATATGTAAATCACACAAACAAGATCAAATCGCACGTACGACGAATTTGACGCAGGTGCAGAACCAATTCCATGTCCCGTGCCAATAGAAATCACTCGAGTTCACAACATTTTTATAACAAAAATCGCCAGTAAGGGGTTAAGTTGGCTTCCAGACACCAGGAAGGCTTTAGAGCCAGACAAGATTTGCACGTCATGCTCTCTGGCATATTTTTTTAAGTCGAGAGAGTAAGTAGTATTTCTAAAAATATCCGTCAAAAGAATGAAAGATGAAAGAAACGTCCATTACTCGTGTTGTATTAATTAACCCGGCAAAGATTCACGGCTTTTGATGTCGAGAAACAAGCCAAAAACTTCAGTTACATCATAAATCGATACATCTATATGCAGGGTCACAAAAAAATACTGAAACCGTTTTATCATTTACATAATTTAATTAAAACAAAAAGGTCTGATAGCGAAATCCAAATGTTTATACTAAAGCGAAAAGTTGAAATCTTTCAATGTTGCTGGATCCGTGGTTTCAAATCCCGTTCGAAATATACAATTATTAATTTACGTGTCTGATTAAATATCTCTAAACTAGATAGCTTTATCAACTGTTCTAAAATATCAGAACCCTATTATTCGGTTTAAATTGACCTTAGAAGGAAAATGTTTGAATGTGCTAGCTTATTTACCGCTACTGTACAAATGTTATTAATATTCATCCCGGCGACACAATAATTAAATACAGAACTTTTTGAATACCTTTTAAACATATTTAATAAATAAACAAATTTAAGCTCGATTCAATAACTCTGAATAACAACAATATCTCCGAATATCAGGTAAATAAGGCCCCAATTATCGGGTTTCTGTAAATAAAACAGAGCATATCGGGGTTGTTTCAATATTCAACAATCGTGTTGTTTACGTCCTGTCGAACAAAGATATTTTGCATAATATGATGTTGTGACAGCCCTGGTCACTAGGCCAAGGTCACCGGCGTCACCGTTGCTAAAAAAAAAAACAATTTAATATATTAAGGTATCAAAGTGAAGCGCTCAATGTAGTTTTGAACTCAATATGGTCGCGATACGCAAGACTTATGGATGTCATTTCAGCAGCGAACGACAATTGGGTATTAGCGACTCAATGACATAAGGCGCTTCCGCACGAGTAACAAGAAGGAACTTAGAACCTTTTTCACTTGGGATCGGAATTGTCACCTAATTTATGTTTTCATTTCGCACGCCTCGCAATAATGTATCGCCCGATAATTCTTTCTCGCCGATGCATCGACCGCGTATGAAGCGGTTTGGGGTGACCTGTTTGAACCTTAATGACCCGATGGGGTTTAGCGCCGTTTGTACAGTGAAATTATCAGTTAGTTCATGAAAATATTGAGCATTTTAGTTCCTGTCAAAATAAAATTCTGACAGAAGTAGTAGCACCTAGTAGTAATTAAACAAAGAAATAATTAAACAAAAATTAGGGCAACAACATAAGAACAAACAAACAACAAAAGATACATAAGACCCCCTTATCACTAAAGAGCGATCACTTCTAGACAACATTTGGGTAGCCGAAGGAAGAAGGATACATTTTGAAAGGACGGATCTAGTTTTCTATTCTATTCAGATGGGAGGGTTCTTATATTATGGCAGGCTCCAATTTGATTTACTTGATCAGTGGTCGACCTGGATCCGCCCTTGAATAGGAGACAAAACAGCTGAAGTCGAAATCTGGACCATATCAAAAAGGTTGCGAGCATATTTGGGACGAAATGCTCATGGATGCGGTGCGTGCCACCATTGTATACTTATTTGTGTTTTCACAATAAGTATCCCTAGAATTTTCGCAAAAATTAGAGTTCGTCACACAGGTACTTTGCGCTTAGAGCCTTAAAACAATTGCGTTTTGCGAGCGACTTTTGTATGAAGGCAATCACGCAGCTGATATTTGTATAGAAAACACGCTCGCAACTCGCAATTGTGATAAAAGGCCTTTACCGAAATTCGAACCCAGGACCGCAGGCTCAGTAGGCAGCCTCAAAACAACTGCGTCTACCGCGTCGTCAATGATAAATTTACTCTTTTAATATCTAACAGACCGAACCAGTACGTGATGCAGTACGATGGAAATTTCCGGAAATCAGCGTCCTCTTCGCAGTTGGTTAACAATGCATGGTGCTTTGCTCGGTTCCGGGTTCAATCCCGGCGGGCCCTGCGCAGCTCGGTATGAATATTACATGTCGTCAGATGGCAGCATTGAGTTTGAATTACTGACGGAAATACATACATGGGTATACGACCGCTAACGTACCGTCGAGTTCATTTACATCTACACACTTACAAGAACAGATGTAAATGAACTCGACTGTACTTCAGAGTTACGTAGTAAAACATATACAAGGATGGAAGAACCCTACTCTAACTAGTGGCTCCGTGACCTCGTGAGACTGTTTTGAAATGACAGAAAATAACTGTCAATTGTTGATAAATGCCAATCGCCAGTTTTGGTTAGCCACGGGCTATCTTTCATCCGTGTGCGCACTTGTCACATCGTCAAGCTCACAAGCAACACGGCTCTATGATTGGTCCGTAGACACGCACACATAAACCCAAAAGCGGCTTCATCTTTCGCAAATCTGTTGTTCAAGACTCGTTCTGGGCGTATTTATTCTAAGCAAGATACAAAAAACACGTGAAGTTTCTATTCAAAATGAACGTTGCTGTGATGAGTAGTAGACTGTAGCTTGATTTTAATTTAATTGACTTTATACTGGTAAAAGGGATGCTTCAGTAGTATAGGGAAGTCCCATGAAATAATAACACTTGAAGATAATTCACATAATGTTGCGTGAAGTGTGTCTTGATCGGAGGTCGCTGAGAGAATGATATCAAGTTAATCGAGCGGTCTTATAAATGATCGCTAGATTATTCCTTGATTGGACCAATGGGTAAGAAGGGCGTGGCCCAATTCTTACATGTGTGCGTGTAGATGTGTAGGTGCAAACTGAACAACATTATCTCTTTATTTCAGTAGATACACATTCGTAATACATAATATACATTGGTGGAACATATTTTGATTGACAAGTTATCATATAAGATTCTTATTGGAAATTCTATTTATTACAATATTAAACCTATTTTATGAAGCTTTCTATATGTTTGTTATATATTTATTCATGGTGGTTTTACATCTTTATCAACCAAAGCTTCATATCTTATCCTATACAATAATGAGAGAAATTAATCTTATACTTAATTAAAACTAAGAGAAAAGAAATACGATTTTGAACATAATGATTTTTTATTCTAAGCTGATTACTTACTGCTATATATGATCGAGCTAACTTATAATTAATACATGGAATCCTAACCTACATGCGACAGTCCCCCCTTCGTACGAAAGTACAATATTTAAGTGGAGCAAATGTAGATGAGTCGATTTGTAGGTCGTCGGATTATGCCTGAGTTAGTTTGGACGTCGGCCACCCTTACATGGCCATCAGGGCCGGGAAAGGTTTTTGCTATAATGCCTCTAGGCCACGTCACTCTCGGCGTAGTGTTGTCAGCTATCATTACGACGTATTGTATAGCAGGGTTTTTGAATTTGCAGCGAGTACGGGTTCGTGGGTGGTACTCGGCAATACCTTTCTTTCTCCTCTTTGCGTACTGACTCCATTTGATCAGGAGTAATTCTGCTTTCCGTTTGGGTCCATTATTCATCTCTATTTCGGATTTTCTCAATAGCAATCGGGTTTTAAATACTTCAGCCGCAACTATAACGCAAGCAGTTGCCCTAGCCGGTTGAGTAAAACTCGAGATTCGTTTTGTCGGAGGTAAATAATTGGATTTATCGCGCGTGTGTACCGATAACGTAATTTCCGCATTACGTTCTTCGCTAGTTAGCGGCGGCGGTGGAGACGGCGGTCTTTTCTGCATCCGTTCCGATTCGTCATTTGTAACAATTTTTGATTTTTGTTGCACGTCGCTTATGACGTTTGGATTTTTAGGGGCGAATCCTACTAACTCGATAGACGCTTGCATGCTCGAGTGACATAGGTTGATAATTTTCTTTTTACGCGGCGCTTCTGGCGGCGGGCGAGAGTTTATTATTTCCGCGTATCCTATATTTATCGATTTTCCTATTGACGCGGTATATTCTGTCTTGAAACTTTCGTCTTCGTCCGGCTCGCGCTCTAAGCTGCGTAGTGCATGCGCGCGTTTGTCGGGCAATGCCTCGTCATTCGATTGCCACAACAATCCCGTTTCGCACCTAATTTCCTCCGGGATTTTCCTACATGTCGCCTCTAGCACGTTTAACACACGTTGGTCCGGGTCCGCCCGGGGTAATTTTTTCTTTACCTCTATCGATTCTATACTGTCGTGTTGTTTCGTACAGCTTAAAATTTCCTCCTCGATAGTGGCCGGACGAACGTGGTTTATACGTACTTCCCTATTTTCCGGTTTATCCTGTGACCCTAAAAGGATCCAACCCAGGTTAGTATATCCTGCGGTTAATGATGAGGTGGGACCTGTGCGGAGCTGTCGCGAAATGATTAAACCCCAATTATCTTGCCCAATTAAAATTGTGGGCGTCCCGCGCTCATACGCTAATTGATCCGTTATATCTTTCAAATGATCGCATTGTTCGACTAACTCGCGGGAAACCTCTTGCGAAGGCAGATTCAATTTATCGATTGTATACGCCGAAATTTTTTCTAGATTTCTTGTACATAAACCGCGAATCGATAAATTTATTCTACAGGACTCATGATCTGTTATCTGACCTCCAATGCCTTGGATCGCGAGAGGTTTGCCCGAGCCTCTGGGAGCTACCTTATCGGCCGTGCCTCGTTCTATTAATGTCATGGTCGAACCTGAGTCTAGGAACGCTAGTGCTTCAGTACTACCTAACGGGCCTGAAATTTCGACGGGGACCACCATAAGATATGTATTAGCGCGCTGAATTTGATTAATACTGCTAACACTTGCGCGGACAGATTGCGCTTCACTCGTAAGCCCGTGAAGTAACTTATGGTGACCCGCTTCGCATTCGTTTTTACCGCATGCGACGTATTTGCACTTAATAGGGCGCCTATGATTAGGTTCTAAACACCTATAGCACAGCTTAAGGCTTCGGGCTGATTCCCACCGATCTGCGATAGACTTTTTCAGAAAATCCGGGCAAACGGCTAACTTGTGATTCCCTTTGCAAAGTACGCAATCTTTTTTATTATTATTGAAATTATTCTGCGACTGCGGGGGCGGTCGAGATTGCGTGGGTTTCACCGTTTGCGCGGGCTTTTCTTTATGCGTTTGCGGGCGCGAATTTACGGTAGCCACGGTAGCGGCGCGGTTCGATTCCCGGTATGAGTCATCGTCCGAATCAGAGTCGCTTGCGTAGTCTCGATAGCTATTCGAGTACGGTCGTCCGCGGCTCGCACCACCGTGCATTCGTTGTTGTGGCTGCCTCGACTCGGCATGGTTCATATTAACCACATGAACGTTTGCACGGGACTTTGAATGTCTGTGATGCGATCGCTTCGTGGCCGTACTGACGTCGTTTAAAAAGTTAGCCATCGCGACCAATTCAGGCGTCCCCTGATTGGCTTGTTTGTACTTTGCCCACTCATACCGAATTATCATGTTTAATTTGTCAGTTATTTTACTCACTAACTCTGGCGCGTGTAAATACTGATCTTGGCGCAATGCCTTAATGGTCGCTACCGTATTAGCTACATGGCCGGCAAAAGTTACGATATTACTCGAGTCTTCGGCTAACCTGGGCATGCGCTTCACGTTATGGATCTCGGTCAAAACTATTTCTTCCGGATCCCCGAAATGTTTTTCTAAAGACTCCATGATTTCGTATGGATCGGACACCGTATACATTATAGATTTGACCGCTATCCGCGCCTCACCGCGTAAGGCGCGCCTAATTCTACCTACATTGTTTACGTTACTGAAATGAGGCGCGCTGTCTTCAAACTCGGCCCTAAACGCTATCCATTCCGAGATATTTCCGTCGAAATGCGGCAATTCCGGAATATGCCTGTGTATAGGAGGGCCTTGCAATGCCCGATCGACGTTTCGTACTTGCCCGAATTCTACCCTATTACTGTTATAAGCCGGGTTCAAATCTCTGTTTTCTACAACGGGTGGACGATTACCGTAATTTGATGCTAACCAACCCGAGACTCTCTCATCGGCCCGAACTGCGGAGGCGCTATCAGAGTGTGCGGCTTCAATACGCGCCACCTGTAGCCGGCAATTTGCCTCCGCAGCTGCTTTCTGAGCTAGTTCAAGTTCGGCTTTACGCACCTGTAATTCGGCCATTAAAACAGAAATTTGACTACTACTTTCCCTATTGGCATTAACTAACGTATTGTCCGAATTTCTATCACCGGGCCTGTCTACATTGTCCCTACCTACTTCTAACGCGGAATCGCGGGCGGTATGGGGCACAGGGGCCGGGTTCGGCGCGGGAGAATTGGTTACGTTCGATCGCGGGGCGGGGGCGGAGGGGGGATCGCTCGCGGGCGTCATTGTGTTCGCGTTTGGATTGCTACTGCTTGCGTTATGAGAAAGGCCAGTCCCGTGGCTCCAAGTATTTGTAGGATTAGTGGACGTTTCGCCGGACTCCGGAGTCTGGTCTCGTGATTTTTGAGAACGCGTAACTCTCTTTTCCGGAAGAGACATCGCACGGGGGGACTGTCGCTTAACCTAACACACACACTGAATTTAACACAATAACAAAAAAAAACACTGAATTTACCTAATACCTAACACCTATTCATTAGCGAGGCTAAGTGCGACGCTAATGAGCCCTAATATCCCTACGGCGTAAATCCCTCGTTGCACAGATCCAGTACGGCTTGTTCACACCGCTGGGTTACCACCGTACCGGAAGCTGTGTTGAGCGTCACACGTGAACGCTATGACGCAGTACAAGGAGAACTTAATCAATCCAAGACCGATTGATGCGGAAACAAGGGGAAATTAATCAACCCGAGATCCGATTGATGGCAGAACAAGGGGAACTTAATCTACCCGAGTTCTGTGATGCACGCCGTGGTGCGGACTATCGTCCGATTGATGGCAGAACAAGGGGAACTTAATCGACCCGAGTTCTGTGATGCACGACGTGGTGCGGATACGAGGGGAAAATTAATTCGACCCACGATCCGATTGATGCCAGAGCGAGGGGAAACTTAATTCGACCCTGTCTGTGATGCCCGGCGCAGGGACGCAGGGTTTAATCCGCTACACGTCCCTGTGATGATTCTCTTGCGCGCCTCCTGTCACTGGAACGAAGGTCCAATTCCTTCCTTCTTGATCCGGTGCTCGAAGGTCCAATTCCTTCCTTCGAGGTCGCTGATTCTTGATATCCGGCTTTCGAAGTACCAATTGTGATGAGTAGTAGACTGTAGCTTGATTTTAATTTAATTGACTTTATACTGGTAAAAGGGATGCTTCAGTAGTATAGGGAAGTCCCATGAAATAATAACACTTGAAGATAATTCACATAATGTTGCGTGAAGTGTGTCTTGATCGGAGGTCGCTGAGAGAATGATATCAAGTTAATCGAGCGGTCTTATAAATGATCGCTAGATTATTCCTTGATTGGACCAATGGGTAAGAAGGGCGTGGCCCAATTCTTACATGTGTGCGTGTAGATGTGTAGGTGCAAACTGAACAACATTATCTCTTTATTTCAGTAGATACACATTCGTAATACATAATATACATTGGTGGAACATATTTTGATTGACAAGTTATCATATAAGATTCTTATTGGAAATTCTATTTATTACAATATTAAACCTATTTTATGAAGCTTTCTATATGTTTGTTATATATTTATTCATGGTGGTTTTACATCTTTATCAACCAAAGCTTCATATCTTATCCTATACAATAATGAGAGAAATTAATCTTATACTTAATTAAAACTAAGAGAAAAGAAATACGATTTTGAACATAATGATTTTTTATTCTAAGCTGATTACTTACTGCTATATATGATCGAGCTAACTTATAATTAATACATGGAATCCTAACCTACATGCGACAGTTGCTTTAAAGTAAAGATAATAATCTGCACGTTTTCCATCCAGCCCGGCCCGGGGCCAATCATGCCGTTGTTAGACAATACCCGGGGGTGGGTAAATATCAGCCAAGTCAATAGCTTCGTTACTGTGGCTTTATTAGCTGGATTTTCTTTGAACGCTGCTTTCTAGTACTAACGAGCTGGATAGTGAGGTATGTGGGAGATACTAATCTTATATTATGCATAACAAGATAAACACTAATATGAATAATAATAAAGGTCTTCGCACATTATAACAACTCAACGGCGACTCGATTCTATGCCGAATATTGAAATTTAAGCCCTATGTCATATTTTCTAGGTTTAATTTCAAAAAATGATATTAGTTGTGGACGACGAGTGGACGACGCGTCGGACGTCGTTTGAAATTAAACCTAGAAAATTTGACATAGGGCTTAAATTTCAATATTCGGCATAGAATCGAATCGCCGTTGAGTTCGTATAATGTGCGAAGACCTTAAGAATGATTGGTGTAACCCCTTACATTTCATTAAATACGGTATTTGATGGCAGCTGAAATCGGCTACTCTTTATGAAATGTCAAAAATGATCTGTTAGTACCTATGAAGTTTCTATGAACATAATTGCTTGTGATGTGACGTCCTAAAAATCAGTAGTCAAACCACGTCTTCTTTTTAGTTTTGATCCAATTAAAAATATAACAATGCCCAAAAGTTGAAAGATTATTTTCTTCCGTGTAGCTTTGACTGTGTTTTTAGTGTTTTCGGTGATACAATTTATTTTCACTATAGACAACTACCGTATTGTCGAAAGGGCCTCTGCACGTTGGTTTCGGCTCCGTGCACGCCTACCAACTAGGGATGTTACGGAGGTTCGGCTTCGGCTCCGATATACCGAAACTTTCGGCTGAATTCACACCTTCGGGTTCGGCTTCGGTTTCGTCTAATTTGAAGCGAACACCTCCGGCTCCGGCTTCGTCTAATTTTAAGCGGAGGTTTTAACGGAGCCGAAAGTCAGCAGCGGCGGCACGCGGCGTGTGCCTAGGAGTACAAACAGGTTTTGACTTGTCTCCCCGGGAATTACCCCACGTGTTTTACGACGATTGTTTACTCATTCGTTTATTGTTTTAGTTCACGAGTTCACGTCACGGCCTGCAGTGTGTTTTTTCAAAGTGTTTTACCTCCGGCTCCGGTTTCGAATTCGGTTTCGCTTTCGGTTTCGGTTTTGGATTTGCTTCCTATTTCGGATTCGCTTTCGTTAAAACAAATTTAAAAACTCCGGTTTCGGCTTCGGTTCCGATAAAACCACCTCCGTAACATCCCTACTACCAACGTCCTGGACACCATAGTCCCGTGAATTTAATCAGTCAGTCAATAAATTTCATCTCAATCGGTGACTGGGTTTCATTATGAAAAACACTCCTAGTTGGCAGTTGGCACAGTTGCCTACGGAAACGGCGGTCCTGGGTTCGAATCCCGGCAAGGGCAAATAGTTGTGTGACGAACTCGAATCTTTGTTCCTGGGTCATGACTGTTACCTATTAAGTATATCGTCGTCTAGTACCCCTAGTACAAGCATTGCTTAGTTTGGGACTAGGACGGTCTGTGTAAGATTGTCCCTTTAGGTATATATTAGAGATGTACCGACTAGTCGCCGACTAGTCGGGAAAGCCGACTATCCGGCCTCATTTGTAGTCGGCGACTAGTCGGCGACTAGTCGGCAAAATGTGCCGATTAGTCGGCACTTTATGGATCACAGGAAAACGAGACATGAAATTACACAAATCAATTGCTCTAGTCTATAGTTTAATCACTTTTTGTATTTTTGATTTATTTTGCTCACGAAATGAAATATTTACCTACGCCGGCAAAATGTAAACAAAACTAACTTGTCACGACGCGAACGCATGCGGATAGGCGCGACGGCGAAGCGAAACGAAGTTTCTCGATTGCACCCGAACTTAGCCGAAGTCCACGATCGGCCAAGCCGACTAGTCGGCCTTCTAGGCGGCCGACTAGTCGGCTAGTCGGCTAGTCGGCCAAACCCATAGTCGGCCCATCTCTAGTATATATGTATATCATATTGTATTAACATCAAATGTCAGTCCAAAACCAACTTAACTAAAAAAAAGAATGGCAAATTCTATGCTGTCCACCTGAATAGATATGCAGGAAAAACCGATTAGGAAACCTATTTCCACGGGTCACGTCACGACACAGAAAACTATCAATATCCCAGTTCATTACCGTTTATACGGATACAAAAATGTCTATACACATAATTATATTACATACATATTCAACAACATCTCCTGGAACGTATAATACCGCCATTAGCTCGCTTTTGCAATAAATAAGATATTAGTGAGCGTTTTTCGGAGCACGGCTTTAGGGAAACATGTGCCGTGTCGTCGGGAAATATTTGTGAGGTATTAATTATATCCATATATCCGTTACCGTGTCCACTATCGTAAAATTATATTAGTGAGTCATTATCGTAATAATGCTCGTCCTACGCGTGGCGGAGCTTGCCTACATATTTATTATTTACTCAGCAAACAGGATAATTTTGGAACAAAGCGATTGTTACTAAGTACGTTGACATTTTGTGTAGCATGTCATGGAAGCGTGTAAATTAGAGTTTATACAACGAACGGGTTACTCGTTCTTGCTGCGTTTTCTTGATGTCATTAGAAGTTGTAAATGTTACATCAATTTATGTAAAATTCGGCAAAACAAAAACCGTACAAACACTTCCCATCTTAACTGGCCGGGTTAAGTTAAGTTTGCATGTGGTATGTATGGCGCCGCATAATGAGGTGCAAAGTTAACGCAACCGACCACGTTTATTGTATGGGAGCCCCCACTTAAATATTTATTTTATTCTGTGTTTAGTATTGGTTGTTATAGCAGCAACATATACTTATACATAATTCGTAAAAAATTCAAATGTATTAGCTATCACGGTTCATGAGATACAGCCTGGTATGACAGACAAACAGACGGACAGCCTTTGGATACGGAACCCTTAAAAGCACTGTTTTAGCCTTTTTTGTGTCTTAAAAATCATAAGATATTTAAAACGTAAAGTTAAATCAATTTCATGAGTGACATCTGCCATTTTGGGATCCGTTTAATCATTACGCCCAGACTTGAGGACAAAGTGAGGATAACAGCCACCGTGTATATTGTGCGCGAAGACAATGACAAGCAAATTGCGTATAGTTAGGTAACCTAATTATATCAGAACCAGACGAGACGACTTTCAAGTGTTGTTGTTTCAAGTGTTTCTACCCGGCTGCGCGACGGAAAAGACTGGATTACGTTTCTGGCCTGAATCTATCCAAATCTATAGTTTTTATCATAGCTTTCTTCTTCTTCTTCAAGTGCCATCTCCATCCCGGAGGTCAACGACCATATATCCGCATGTCGATCTGTCTTTAGTCATGCGAATTAGTTTTTCCTCGCTCTCCTCTCCACCCAGCTTTACATCAACCCAATTGTGATATAGCTCGTGATAACGTGTATATTTCTTTATACGCTATTTTTTTTAGTTATAATTCGATTAATGTATAGACTTTATAGAGTTTATGTGGTACGCCGCTACCTTAAAGTCGAATTCAACTGAATGAATAAAACCATCAATCCCATTGTTTATCATCAATTACAATTATTTGTCTATGCGTCCGCCAATCAAAGCATACATTTTTACACCTTGCATATTCGCTGCTACTTGTTTAAATAAACCAAAAGGGTCACTTTGTTGCTTACCAGTAAGGACGCAATGACAGATTATTGGTATAACGATGCAAACAAATTTCAACTCTATTAACAAGCGACAAAGTGGAACGTTTTGATTGTAAACGACATAACGTTGGACCGAAGTTTACTTATACAACACCTTATTCAACTATTTATCACCCTAGAGCTGGAAACAGGTCTCAGTCTAAAGCAAACCAGGTTACCCCACAAATTCGGTTACTGCAAAGGCCAAAGCCAGTCCCGCTCATTATGAAATATTAACTGTAATTAGTCTTCAAAGGCACGCCTCGTGTATAATTTATTTTTACCGTTCCGGGCTGCTCAAAGGCCTACCTTCAGCCCGAGACTGCATTGCAACGTATATTGGCTCAGAGGGCCCTTTAGTTGTCAGAACACTGTTAAGGTCGTATCACAATAGCTTTAGCACAACTGTAACACGTTACCAATATTGTCTCATTTACTAACTTTTCAGTAGATCTACCGATTTTGCCTCCGATCTACCTATTTTTCAAAATTTTAAGTGAATCTGTGTGGGGGTGTGTGTGGGGTTCGACTAACACTTAAATATTAATATAAGTGAATCTCCCTGTGTGTGTGTGGGGTTTGACTAACACTTAAGGCGACTCCGTACGTGGAATGGTGATTTTTAAAGTCCTAAGGCTCGTAATCTAGCCAACGGAAAAATCTGAAAAAAATATATGTTATTTTTGACTATTTCTTCTAAAAAATTATAGTTGGATTTTTTTTTAAAGCAATAATTACTATGGAAAAAATAATGTTGAAATAGGGTCGTTTTCAATTTTCAATTCCCTAAGGCTTCTAAACTACAAATGATATTTACACGGCTCTTTCGCAAGAATATTGACAATTCATTGATCTTTAATTGTATTGTTTAAAAGTTTGTAAAATGTAAATTCGGTCTAATAAAGCATAAAAAAAACTGAATTTCCGCGAGCGCGGCCATGCCCGGGCTGCGAGCTCAGTGTAAATCTAACCGTCGAAGGGGAAGGCTGTGTCACTTGCTCTCGCGATCCATCTAGTTACGGAAAATTGTTATAGTACCGGATACCGCGGAGGTTCGATCTGTCTTCGTGCGTTTGAAGTGTATTTTAAGAGAGTGTAGTTCGTTTTTTACGACTACGCTATGCGACATAACAAAAAGCACTCATTTTCATATAGAATTAAATGTAACTGTTTTTTTTCGTATTTAGGTATCTATTAATTTTAAGTACTTATAAAAAAAATTGTCATAGCTTAGCATTCCCGGACACATTTGGATACTTAGATATTCTCAGTCCTGGGCCCACACCAGACAGGATTCCCAGAAAATAACACTTTTGGTGTGGGTTTTAGGGCCCTTCTCTGTGTAATATTAGAGTACCTTAGGTATTTCGGTTAGTAAAAAATTCTGATAATACAGATATTTAAGTATGATAACGTCTAATGATCTTTGTTAATTCAACCCTAAGAGATATGAATATCGTAATGCAGAACAAGTATTGTTCGTTTGAATACCATTGTAATATTCGGTAAAACGCTAATTTACGAATACGAATATTTATTGTAATTATTCACATTCGTTGCGTCACTAGTACAGTACATGACAAATGATATAAAAATACATTATCAAAAAGACAATAATTTTCTAGTTCAAGAAGGCAAGTGACAATCTGGGCATGAGGGCTTATTTATGTAAATATAGTCAGAATACATATTTGCATCAATAAATTTCCCACTTCATATATAAATCTAAATGAGCGTTAGTAATTATTGACATATCCGCCGGGCCTAGCTAGACATACCTAGCCTGGCCATAAGTTCTGTTCCAATTGTTTACCGTTTATAAAATAAAAACCTGATTTTTATTACATATCGTTTAAAAGCCATATATTAATGATCGGATTACAGTTGAATTAATGAAAAAATATATAACTTTATTTAGACTCATCGTAATGCCCAGACTTGATTTTTGACTAATGCTCAGAATTTTTCTCTCTAAGTTTGCCAGAGGTCAATGAAACGATCTTGGATCAAATTAATCGATCGCGGAAGGAACGCCAAAACCCAAATAGCTTACGTAACTCAGACAACCGCTAAACTAAAGTAAAGCTGACACGTTTGCCGCATGTCAACCGATCTGCAGATCAAGAAATCTACACCCACCCAATAAAATTCGGAACTTCTAAGTTAAGTAAAAAAAAGATACGGCTCTTTATGCCGCAAAAAAACGTATCTACGCTGGAAAGGAAAATTATCCAAGAGACACGGAGCTAACTTTACAGGACATCTAAAAAACTACGAACTTTTTAAAAAAAATAAAAAGTTTTAAATATTCTGTGGACCTACTTTTTAAATGAAGCATTTATAATTATAAACAACATCATGTTCTCTACATGTCGCTTTTGTTATTTTGTCTATTAATGGAATAATTTAAAATTTAGCATCGCTTACGCAAAATGGCTGTCAAAATAGAATTAGGTAAAATTATCTAAACGACACGTTTCCCGAGATATTAGGTAAAATAGTATAATCTACATTTTACACAACAATCAACACAGTAAACAATATCTATGTGCATACGATGCTCATTTTATATAAACAATATCATGTTTTTTACATGTTGCTTTTGTTATTTTGTTTATTAATGGAATATTTTAGGATTTAGCGTCGCTTACGCAAAATGGCCGTCAAAATAGAATTAGGTAAAATTATCTAAACGACACGTTTCCCGAGAAATTAGTCAGGTAAAATAGTATAATCTATTACACAACAATCAACACAGTTAACAATATATATGTGCATGCTCATTTTATAGTCAGGTAAATATATAAATGTGCATAAATTAGCATGAAATAAATCAAGAAAAATTATCTAATCGCCTTTGTAGGAAATATTTCAGACATGAAAAGCTATTTATCGTACAATAAAACCTCACGATTAATGTTTTAATTAGAGAAAAATATTTATTTTCAAACATTAAAATTAATGAAGTGACATTTAAAGTTCTCTAAGACAAAAACTTATGGTCCAACTACGCAAATACAAAAAAAAACTGCCTTAGGAATTAAAGATTTATTCATCAGATATCACGTGAAATTTCAATTTTATAAATTTTTATGTGTGATCTGCTGAAATATTTCCAGTAGTTCTAGACCAATGTATGGTAGCAAACGATAGCTATGACTAATGAGAACAGCACAAGAGTTCTCAAGACTGCAGTCACTCGGTACTCATTAAGGAATTTTAAATCACGAACTACGTGAAATTTCAAGTTTTACAATTGCAATGAGATAATATCCTATCCTAACAAGAATAACAAAACTACCTACAACTCTGTGTGGTATAAGTGACGTCTCGTAAGACACTGTTTAAGTGAGATGGCGTTTGGGTCCATCAAGCGAGTCCAAAGTAATGCCTTAGCGCCACAGACACAGATTTACGCCGCAGATGGGCCTAACGGCCTTTATAAATATATTGAATTACTACTAAATGTGTGATATTTTATAAAACAGAACCGGTAAATTTGTCTAACTACCAATTTAACGAAAATATTAGTTTTTTAGTACATTCTATGCGACAAATACGACTCAATTGTCATTCAAGCAATTCAAGATAAGCGACAGTAGTCGATCAAAGTCATATTAGGTAAAAAAGGATAAGCGACAATGGTTTCATAGTATCAAAGCAGGTAAATTTGGATAAACGCCAATAGTTAAGATAGTTAAATAGACAATCAGGTAATTTATCTAACTATGTTATTTTTTTATAGAATCTTATATCGATTCTGTTTAATAATGTGGAAATACCACATTTTTACTTTTTGGCTAATGCGCATAAGCATTTTAAACACACATGACATGACACAGAGGGCGCTCCAGTAGCGAAGAATTATGGAATCAAAGATTTAGTGTGATTGACGTAACGATATGATAGCTCAGTTGGTAGAGCACTACGCCGGAAACTTTGGGTCGCAGGTTCGAGTCCTGCTTACATTGCAGTGGATCACATTCAATTTTTCTTTCATAATTTACCTTTATGTTAATTTAACATAAAGACATAGGTAAAATGCCTAAAACGACATTAAAATATATTTTACGATCAGATAAAAACAGTTAACCAACAAGTGCAAGGTAAGTTGCAATAAAGAAAATTATCCAAGTTGTTTGATCTGTTTTGACAAATAAGTAAAAAAGCTCTAAGGTTCATTATTATGCAAAAAACTTTTTATGTTATCTTCATTTTGCTAAAAAAAACTCAAAAATCAAGTCGTTTAGTAGAAAAAAAAGTAGAGATTCTCTAAATCACCGACGGGATAAGCGACACAAAAGTCGTCAGACAGATGTATACGAGACCCAACCCATTCGATGCAGAAAAATCTGCCGATCCCAACAGTGTGTATAACTCAATATCCCCAAAAATGTCGCTTAGATAAGTTCTCCTTTCCAGCATCGGCATATTTTGACACCCAAGTAAATTAACATTTATAGGGTATCCATTGACCTTGAACATTGAAATTAGCCAAAAAATTCGTCTAGTAAAATATCGTCAATATCAACAAGTATAGGGGAAAATCTGAGAACATTACTAAAGTAGTCATAAAAAACTATCACTGTTTATAAGTAGGTAAAGGACGTAAATCCGTTTTCCAACGGTAAAGTTGAGTTTGTATTATTTATGTGATGTGTATTATTTATAGTTTATCTTTTCATTAGAGCAGCATGACCCGGGGGATAAAGCTGTACCTCCACTACTACTTATATTAAAATATCGGTTCATCCGCTGGGTCACGATATGATTTATTTATTAAAAAACGGTATTTTTTATTTCTGCATGATTTTACACGTATAATCAAAAATCTTGTCGGCATTTTAACTATTTTTGGTAGGTACCTACACATACAAAAGAAACTAAAAAGTATTTTTCGATGCGAGACTTCCAAATGGCCAATTTCACTTATTTTTTTGGAAAATAGCTTTAACGCATTTTGTTTTTAATATTCTACTGTAGTGGGTAAATAGATATTTAGTAATCCGCAATAATTATACCATTGTTTAAATGATTTATTTTACTTCGAGATTTTTCAATGCCTTTAAATATTATACCTATAAGGTTTGTTGATCTTCAACTCTCGCTCGGACTATGCGGGTGTATGAAGCTGCTTGGACGCCACTCAACGAGATTATGAACGAAGTAATGTTCCGGGGGCGCACGGTCGGCGGGGGGAATAACGTTAGGCTCCGCCCAGATCCTCAAGGACGTTGGGATTAGGAGTCGCCTTAAATATAAATAAAAAATATAAAAAAAACGCTGAAAGCAGCGTCGACTAAGAATCAGCACCTCGTGGAAAAATTTACAGTCGTACATCAAAATGAGATAATGAAACTGCCTCACACTGTACAGGCACACGCTGGCTTAGGGATCCCTGTTGGGGTGACTATACAATGTATATTTGTCGGAACATTCCAAAAGTTAAATTAAATGCGTACACCGTTATTTCGGTCCGTAATGAGGTAATACCATTGCAGTTTAGCTTGCATGACATTTCACCAGGGAATTTAGCTCGGACGTTGAAATCATTATCCGATCCGTGGCAGCAATCACAAATGGGCTAATTAATGCGACAGATCAGTTTTAGTGTGATTGCAACAATGTTAGAATGATATGAAATGTGCAACCGTATTGGCTAATATTTAATGTGGAGCCTGTTAGACACATGCCAATTTTATCGGTCGTGCCACGATTTTCGGAGGCAAACGGCGCGGCGAGCGGTTGAGTGACAGATCCGAGCGCAGCGGGCATACGAGTGAGCGAATGGCACGCACCACGCACCGATGTCGCTCGCCGCTAAGACAGAACTCGTGCCTCGTGGCCGGACCGTATGACAATGTATCGGACCGGTGTTACTTGTGTTACGTTTTTCAACCGACTTCAAGAAGAAGGAGATTCCCAGTTAATTTGTCTTTCTTTTTTTATGTTTGATACCTCAGATAACTCTATCATTTGACCCGATATCAAAATATATTTTTTTGATCGAGAGAAAGGCATCTCCAAGTGGGTCCCATAAAGTTTAGGTGAAGATCTGATAAATAAATCCATCAAAAATCGAGGGTACTCCTCATTTTAAAAAATTATGTGTCATTTTGACGATGGTTGCTACGGATGCTAATTTTGTATTTATGACGAAAGCTGCGCTGTGGATATAATATTTGGATGCATGCATGAGATTTGTTTTTATAGGCACATCTATGACGATCTCGGTTTTTTGATACAATTTCTTCTCGTTGAAGTCGGTTATATTTTGCGAAAAAGTGATTCCGATTTAGGTATAAGATCATTCTTTACGGTGCCACCCCAAAACATATATAGTTAAAAGGAAGGAACTGGTTGAAATATTCCATGCTTTAGCTAGTGGCTTCAATAGAACAATTGGAAGTTCACCCGTATGGCTAGAAAGTCGTGTTTCGCTTCAAAATAGACAGTTCTATAAGTCTAAGGTGAAGTTACAATGTTGGTAGCAATAACATTTATTCCTAGGTGCGTGTTGCGTAATAAAGACCAGAATGCATGATGTATGAGTGAACTTTCTTCGCATTTGAGCGTTTTACATACGTTTAGTATTATTAAAACATTGGGTTCCTTTATGGGGCGATTTCCTGGAAGAATTCAGCGAATGAAGCCTGGGTGAGCTATGATGCGAACAATACATTCGCATGAAAGGATTTAAGCTATAATATTACAATGTTATATGAGTTTTTCTATCATCTTAATTAAAGTACAAATATTTAATATGATACGAAAATAAGTTCTGGTGCGTCTTGGTAAATGTGGACACTCAGGCAAAGTGCCATTTAAATGTAAATATTACATGTCCTTAAAGGGAACATAAATAGTGGTGATATGTGAATTTTGTGTCATGAAATGTAAATTAGTCATAGTTAGTACCTATATACATTCCAATTATTAAAATAATTCTTTCCTCTATCCTTGCCTTTACTTTTGCCCATGGCGTTGCTTTTTCTTTTCAGTACTGTAGGTATTATTACTGTATTGTATCAGAGAACCGTTTTGCCATTTGGTACTTATGTTACGAATACATTGTAGTTTTGGTAGTTACGAACAATTTGGAGATTTTTCTAACACCGATACAGTTATTAATGTGACCACACAAAATTAGAGGATATGAATAAATCTGCATTCCTTGTAGTCACGCGACTTTCTCGATGCTGATCCTCGCGACCCGCCTGGATATATGCCTAGTTTGAAAAACACTGTTAGCATAACTGAGACACGCGACTCTTTGCCGCGCGCCATGCACTACCTGTCACTTCCCTTTGCTGATGTTTGATGCTGGGTCGCGCGAAAACCGAAGTCGTAGTAGGATATGCTAGCCCAGCTGGTCGATAGAGATAGTTTCCAAGATAGCAGACTGTTTCCTTTTAACTTCCCATGTCGTTTTGCCTTGCTTTCCCCTATACATTATTTTATAGATACGCGATGACGACGCGGTTGGTGCAGTTTGTACTGCACCTGCCTACTGAGTCGGCGGTCCTGGGTTCGAATCCCGGCCAGGGCAAATATTTGTCTGATGAACTCGAATATTTTGTTCCTGAGTCATGGATATTATCTACATATGTATTTATATACTATGTATATCGTTTATAGTACCATAGTACAAGCATTGCTTAGTTTGGGACTAGATTGATTTATGTAAGATTGTCCTTTAATATTTATTTTATTTATCTATTTATAGATAGTTCACTTGAGACACAAAAGTTCCGAACGCAGCAAATTAAGTGCACTCAGGTTTCATATTACGCCCGCGACTCCCGAGAGGCTCATTATAAAGAAAGAACAGAATGTACCTAGTATGTTGGAGAAAGCAACCAACGACAGAACTTGTTTCCTAGTATTATTTTGTTACGTTTTACACGTGGACATAATATCAAAGCAAATACATAAGTTAAGGTAACCCCTAACTAGCAAATTATTTTGGATCAGTGAACCAAACAGGATCTTAGGCTCCGAAACGAGAGCACGCCACTTGTCCCGATCCTACGCAGTTTCTCGCCAGTTTTCGACTGAAGAAAACTGCCACAGTCCAATAACTATCAGTCTTACCCCCTTTGTCAATAAACTAGGTTAGTCTTACTCCATCTTACCTTAAATGATTTGTTGACAAATTATGAGTTGATTCAGACCACGGATCGAATTACCTTACATGGCTGTGTAATAAACCGAAATATTGCTAACTTTGGGATATCGTCATACTAGGTCCAAGGTTTGTTTTCAGAAATGTTTACAGAGAAAAACCTATGCTTCTGGCGATTTTAACTTAGCTGTAGATTAATCCCAGGCTGAGACTATTTGTATTTATTTTTGACATTTATAAAAAAAAAAAAAATGTATTCAAGCACTAAGCAGTGCCTACCCTATGATTTGACCTGATTCTGGTATCCAATCTTTATGTAATATTACAAACGTACCTACAAGTCCCATTACGTAAATATACAACAATACATTCAATAATTTCACAACTACACTGAAAAAATAAAAAACAACCAGTTTAACTACTTGAGAGATAGCCAAATTGTGCTCAGTAGTAACCCAAAATTAAGCTAATTTTACACAACTTATATTGGTTACTAGTAGTCCTCAGTTTGTCAGTCCTTCGATTTATGTAAGTAGTACCTAACATTTGGGCTACTGTTAACAAATCTCTTTTTTTTTTCAGTGTAAGCGGTCTGCTTCATCTAGCGCGTCAGCTTTACCAACAAAGTACATAATTAAGTTTTATGGTTCTAGGATCATTAAAATCTCTAGCATTCAATTTTGTAGATATCTATACGTTTGATAGCAATATGGACCTGTCCTTAGGCGTGGATCACAAATTTATCGGCCCATACGTAATCTCAAGTAGGTAGGTAAGCTGCGAACCATATTAATACGAGGGGCAAACCGAAATGATCGGGAATTTAAAAAACTATGTGCACTATATACATAAATTATATTTTATTGTTTTTCGAAGTATTCTCCGTTACATTCAATGCACTTTTGCATTCTTTTAAACCAGTCATTAAAACAATAATTCCAGTTTGAAGTAGGCATTGCCAAAATGGCCGATTTATAGGCTTCCACAGCGGCTTCTGGGTTCTCAAACCGCTGACCACGCAATAAATCTTTAATTCTAGGGAACGTAAAAAAATCATTTGGACTCAGGTCAGGGCTGTATGGAGGATGGGACATCAACTCAACGTTTTCGTCGTTCAAAAATTTAGTTGTTTTGTGGGCGGTGTGGGAGCTCGCATTGTCGTGGTGTAAGATGACGCGGCGTCTCGGGTTCCCTTGGCGAAGTTCGGCCAGCACCTCCGGCAAACAAACTGTGATATACCAATCAGCGGTAACGGTTCTTTGTTCTTCTAGAGGAATTGTGGCAACATGCCCCTTTTTTGAGACGAACGAAGCCACCATCTTCTTCGACACGCTTCGAGAACGCACAACTTTCGTTGGTTTGACCTCGTCATCGAAGACCCATACTGCCGACTGGTGCTTTCTTTCAGGCTCATAAGAATAAATCCAGGATTCGTCACCCGAGACCATATTATAAACGGCTTTTGACTTTCCTCCATTGTAGCATTTCAGAATAGATCGGCACCAATCAACACGAGCCGCCTTTTGCTCTTCAGACAAATTATGGGGTACCCATCGGGAAATCAATTTTCTGACACCCAATTCACCATGCAAAATAGTGTGAATTGCAGTCATTCCAATGCCTATGGTTGCCCGAATCTGCTCGTATGTCACATGTCTATCTTCTTTTAGTAGTTTTTCCACAGCCGCGATGTTTTCAGGCGAAACCGCCGTTTTCGGCCGACCTGATGAAGGTACGGTGCCAAGAGAGGCACGACCCCGTCGAAACTCAGCATACCACCGATATATTGTCGTCTGACTAGGTGCTTCAATGTCGTATATAGTAACAAGCTCATTGCGACATTCATCTGGAGATAAGCCACGACGAAAGTTATGGTAAATAATTGCACGAAAATTTTCACGCGTCAGCTCCATTTTGTTCATCGAGTTGTCAATTTAAAAATGGAATTAAAAAAATATATCGTTCTTTTTTTAAATTGTAAAAACGGCATCGTGATTGTAAGTCGCCAGTATGCATGTGACAAAAAAGGATTTAATGTAACTCAGTTTAAAGTACTCTATTCCCGATCATTTCGGTGTGCCCCTCGTATTTGATAGCCTGCCAAATTGGGAAGCTATAAATACCCATAAATTATGTACATTACAGGCGCCCGACGGATGTATGCTTCTTTGCCTCTACTAATGATCATCTAGCATGTACATAATATACCTACTGATCCGTCTATGGTTACATAGAATTTGTCTATTCCTTTCTAGTAAGAAGAATGAGAATATGAAGTGTAATCACGTTCCGATTTGGTGCGAAGGTGTCAGTGACGTAGCCATACAACCCGTTTTAGTAAATGTGGCGCGGAGATAATCCCATTAGCGGGTTATACTCCCACACAAAGTCCGACTACTGGTAGTGAGGGCTTACCAGCCCTGATACAGTTCAAGTCATGACTTATAGTAAGTCGTGACTTAAGTGTGTGTGCGTGCGCTATAAGAAAGACGTGTTGTGAAAGCTCTTGGCCATTTTTATTGGATATCCCTGTAAAATGGCCAAAACCGACTTTAAAAGTGTATTAGACGAAGTGAATAAACGGTTGAATTCGTTGACTGAAAAAATTGAAGTGCAAACGACTCTTATTTTAGAACAAAATGACAAAATTCTTTCTCAACAAAGGCTCATAAAAAATCAAAAGGAGGTACTCGAACAATTTTTGTCGAGTATCGACATAGCCCGCATGTGTGCGTGTGCGTCAGCACAATCGGCAGCAGAAAAGAGTGGTGACCTATCAGCGAACACAGTGAGTAGGAAGAGCATGACACCATCCACTACGATTGTCACCGATCGCGCCCGAAGAGCAGCTGAGCGTGCAAGCAAGACAACTACTACCAATAAGCACCAGCCACCACTCGAATTAGACTTCGAATAGCAATGGATGTGCTTGGCCCATTCTGCAAATCAAAGGACGGACATAGATATGTCATTGGGGCTATAGAATACATGAGCAAATTTGCCATTTGTAAAGCGGTACCTAGAGTTACAGCAGAGGTTATCGCACAGTTTCTTGTTGAGAACATATTCTGCACCTTCGGGAGCATCGAATCGATCATCACAGATCGAGGTACAGTCTTCACCTCAAAACTGGTGCAAAATACAGTAGAAGAATTTGGAGGTCGACTTCTTCATACGACGGCATACCATCCACAGGCGAATGGCTTAATAGAAAGATTCTTCAAGACATTGACAACAGGCTCCAATTCTCACAGGGGACCCAAAAACCATTGATGCCGTTTTTATACTCCGTTGGACAGTAAACAGTAACTTTGTCTATCCATAGCTACTCATTGGGTGCAAGAGGGCCTAATATTATAGTGCCCAAGGGCCCCAGCATGTGTATGAAGCAGTGCAGAATCGTAGCCCTCATTAAAGCTTTTCTGAACTAGGTAAGCGTTGGTCAAAGTGCTAAGGTGAGAGTTAAAAGCTACAAGTAGATGCTCTAAATCCATTTAATTGATGGAATGGATTGGAATGGATAGAAACTAAGAAATTCATAAAAGAGCCAAGGTTAAATGACTCTTAAATGTCTTAGAGTTGCCACTTGCCATAAATTGATACAGGTGTGCCACCGTTTATTGTGGAAATCTTTGGAGCTACTTTCTACAGTGGGCATTTATGAGTTAAAATCATAATGGTTGGAATCCACAGGCTTCGCTCTTAATGATCAGCAATTATCGAGACACAGTGATTCCATCGCCAAATTTTGGGCACCGGTGATATTTAAATACACAATTATAGTGAGAACCGCTATAAATATTAATTTATGCAAGTTACTCATTCTACTGGAAATAAATTTGGCTTACTTAACAGCCGCATGGTATATTTTGTAAGTGGGAACTTGTCGTTCCAAGTTTTAATGAAGTGTCGCCTCGCGATCGCGGTGCGCTTGTCCATTCACATTTTACCCGAATATATTTCTGTTAGGCTAAAAACAGCGCCCCAACTGTACTTATATACTTCTCAGTAAAAACAGCTTTTGACCAGATTTCACGAATAAATGCTGAAGTATGTAAGTCATTTTATAAGACCGTCTCACGTGTTCACAAAATGGGTTTAGCTGCAACGCAAATGACGCCGTCGCGTGAAGAGTTCAGTTTTTCACCGTCGTGGTGCATAAAGTGCTCAAAGTATAGAGTATAGAAGGGAAGGAGCAACATCTTTCATAGGAGAATATTTGAAAGTGTCCAGCGGTAAGCAGTAAATAATAGTTCCTAAAGGCTCCACAAGTGGCGCCGGAGTAGCTGGAGTAAATGAAACTGTCTACCGTTCATAAACTGCAGGATACATCAACGTATGGAGCGTAGGGATAAACTCTTTGCTTTGCGTTGTCAAAAAGTCAATATTAGTTTTTTTAATAGAAGAAAAATGGGGATAATCGTGTTAACTATTCCAGCGTTTTGACTTTCATAAAAAGTAGCTGATTTACTCAGTCAGTAATGTAGTATACCTAACCCTATGCCAGGCACAGTACAGCTGTTTATATAGGTCACTATGCAAGAACTTAGCTCGACAACGCACCACCAGCACCACCAGTCTCGGCAAGGGTCGGACAGTAACTAACCCCACTCCGTTGGTTCTGACGTATGCGCACGAGATAAGGATAGCAACACTACATCCCTTTTTTATTTTAATTAAAATTAGATTAATTGGTGATCGTATAAATAATAATATGTGAATGTTTATATATTTAAATAAAAAGGTTGTTTCACTCAAAACCCATAAAGTATTTAATCAGTCTTGTTTTATGTTATCTAGACCGGTTAATAGTTTAATTTGTGATCTCATTTGATTTAGAACTAGCTTTGCAATATAAACTTGCCGCGAACCTTGTTGACACAACAATATAGAGGATACATCGAGGACACACAAAGGATACCGATTCGAAGTCGCTTCAGCGTGCAATATGCTGTAGTCGCCGGTTAGTCTGTCGCAGCTAACCGGCCCTGTACGGGTTCGCGATAAGGAAAAGTTCTCCCACACCAATGTGGATAGGGAGGGAGTCACACTGGTGGAAAGGAAGAGCAAGGCGCGCATGGTGCCCAGCAAGACTAAGTGGCCAGGCGAGCCGGTTAATTCAGTTCTTGGGATTGCGACACCGTGTCCAACCAGGACATGAAAGTGTACCACTTCAGACCTGTATCTACGTGCAATTCAGCTCGTTTGAGCTACGCGTGTCCCAGCCGCTACAGGCTGCTACTATCTGCCTAATCCTACGCCAGCCTGTCTAGCATAACCACGCCTCGCGGTTCCCGTCGCGTGACAGCGCTAGCCGTCATTCCCTCACACCACTGCACAGCTGCAAGAGATAGGCAAATATCTCGCGCGAGAAATAGTGGCACATGACAGCTATTCCAGAGGTCGAACAAAGCAAAGGAGCCACGCCATTATGTCGCTTAAACCATTAAGGCGCTTATTGAATTAAATCTAATTAGTTTTAAGTTTGGTCTGCATGTAGTTTTGTAGTTCCAAAGCATGTAGGTTATATTACTGTAATATTGTGTAACTTATTTGAAAAATAAATGAATTATACAAAACAAGGGTTATACACTTCATTCTAGAATGTTTAAGAATTGTGACATGTAGCCTTATCTGGATAATTATTTCACAACAACCACTTTGTCAAGCACTTAAGGACTATTGCTTGCTCTTTTCCCCTTTTACCATCTTCAATTTTTTTTTTTTTTTTTATGAAACTGAAACTGATAGTATATATGTATTTATCGTAGTACTGTTCATTTGTTAGTTTTAATTTCTTGTTTAAGGCATGTCTATAGCCGCATTGTTAACGAACCTGATGTGTATGATACGACTTCCACGATACAGGCTGTGCCTAGTGTGGAAGTCACTGTTAAATTATGTTAAATGTAGAAATGTTTCTTTTGGTAAAATAAAAATTATTCTGTTCTATTCTATTCCATTCTATGTAGCTAACTTGCTTTACACGTCATCGTGTTCTCTCGTTCAATATTCTCACTAAGGTCATCATTATAATTTGTCATCTGAAATTACGATATATACCATTCAAAAGAATATGAGAATCCAAATAAATTTTCGAAATTGCAACTAAAGTCCAATTGAATTGAGATTTTGAAACCGCGTCTTTTCCTATTCAATCTAGATTTGAAATCACAGATAAACAAATTCCAATTTAATTGCGGCATTAATTTAGAATACCAGACCATTCTCAATATAAGGTTGATAAATAATTCCAGTTTAATGGAGCCATTCATTTGAAATACAGGACCATCATTGGCAATTTAATTAATGTTGTGAAACGATTCCTATTTAATGAAGGCACTTATTTGAAATACTAAACTAAATTGCAAATCCAATTGAATTGAGGTTTTTTAAACCGCCACATTTCTAATTGGATCAAGGTTTAAAATCACAGTGATATACCAATTCCAATTTAATTCCGGCATTTAGTTGTAATACCAGACCATTCTCAATTGAAGGATGATAAACAATTCCTATCTAATGGAGGCATTCGTTTGAAATACCGGACTATTGTCAATTTACTTAATTTTTTCAAACGATTCGAACTTAATGGAAGCTCTTATTCGAAATACTAAACTTTTGTCAATATAATGGAGGTTGTTAAACAATCCCACCTAATATAGGCATTCATTTTAAATGCCACTTTTGTCAATTTAAAAATGATGTCAAACTATTACAGTTTTATCCAGGCATTCATTTGAAGTGCCAAACTATTGTCAATTCAATTAAGGTTGTCAATCAATTCCAATTCACTGGAAGCTTTGAGACCTCGAGTATCCCAATTGAATGGGAGTCAAGAACACGTCATATTCCCATGTTACCGGCCCTCTGATACTTCAGATATTCCAATTTAATGGAAGTCTTAAAACAACAGCCTTTTCCAATTGAATGAAAGCTTTAAAGCACAGTATATTTCAATTTAATCGACGCGTCGAAGCCATCGATATTCAAGTTTTAATGGAAGTCTCAAAAGCAAATACTCCAGTTTATGAACGCTTTGAGTTATTTAATATAAATTTAAAGGAAGGTTTAATACATATGGTATTTCAAATTGACCTTCCAGCACGAACGCGGCACTTTACATACCGCTTATAATATATCTATGGTCTATCAAATTGACCTTCCATGCAATTGTATTTGCTTAGCCGTTAAGCCTTACTATCTTTCTTACGAATAGTTTGGTTCCCGCGGTCTACTAAATAGACGTTTCATAATGCCTTTCGCTTACTTTAACAATCCGCTTAGCCTCTTATATTGGCAATCCAGCGTGGTCTATCAAATTGACCTCATAACGCCTTAGCCTGTCATATTGGCAATTCAGCGTGGTCTATCAATCTATTCCCTCGAGGTTAGACGAAATTATGTGCTGACTAGTGCTTGTAAAATCTTGCAAGGATGTTCTGACTGTCCAGAGCTGGTCAGTCAGGTTATCCGATTGTTCGTCCCTTATAAATCGAGGTTCAATTTTCGTCCACGCTGCCGGCTACTGTTGGCTGCTCCTGAGGCGCGAACTATAGCGCGAAAAACTCTCCTCTAGTTCGAGCTTTACGAGAACTTAATGAGCTTCTCGCATCAGCATCGGATTTGGACATTTTATGGAAGTAGCTGGATAATTGTGTGTCATGAATGTATAAGGTACTGTAAGGCGATGGATGGATGTAATTTTTCAGTAATTGAATCTACCTCATATGTAGCATGTTATGATAAATTATTCTTGTAATTCACAGTGCATTGGTACTAACTGTAAAGCTGTGTAATTATTTGAAATAAATAAATAAATCAAATTGACCCCTGACATAAAGCTATTAGTTTCCAGTAACAATACAGTCAGAGCTTATCATATTGACTAATGACTTTGCACTTAGGAGTCTTCCATATCACTTTTAAACCCGTTTGGCCTATCAAATACTATACCTATATTATATTATACCTTACAAGACGTATCTGCTGTTATTTAATTACTGATTTTGTTATACCCAATTGACTACATGTGACATATGCACCTATACGTGTCATATGTACCTATTAATGCACAACCCTTAAGCTGGATGTTCATACTGTTTATCAACTATACAAGATACTCTAGATAATTATTCCAAAAAATACATTTTCAACATAAAGACAAATTAAGCTTATCACACTATAATATTTAACCCGTCAATATATTTGGAAATTCAGAACGATCAAGCCCACTCCATAGGAAAGTATTAAGTAGCGTATTCAATTACGCACGCACAAATGAATAGTCGTGTAAATTAAATAGACGCCTAGGCAGTCCAATCGTTTTCCCAATTTGTTCATAATTATTATATTGTGATCCGTCATCCACTGCGCCACTGCGCAGTCGAAGATTAGTAACACGACCCATTCGAGAATAACGCTAAACTGCTATATATTCATATTCCTCGAGTGCACAACTACTAATTAATATTCAAAATAATACATTTTGCCCGTTTTCTTGTTTATGTAAGCCACTTTTCACCCAGTGGTGCATTGTGGGTAGGCCTCAGCTTCATTTTGTGGGTAGGCCTCAGCACGAACCCCGTGACAAAATAAAATTATCTTACATTTAGCAACCGAAAACTTGTGTTTTAATAGTTTTTTTATTTTTACGTAACTATTGTTAGGCATTTTTCCGTGATCTGATCAATGATGTGTTCATATTCATCTTTATAATTGCATTTATCGGCTTGTCGCAGCCGTACAAGGAATTTCTCGAACTTTTCATCCTCTTCCTGTTTCATCAAACGGAATACGTGGCGTTCATATACCGTACTTTGTTTGCAGGAGCAAAGTAATCATCGAATTTTGCTAAGGCTATCGCAAATACCTCTATGCCGACACCTGGCTCCGCAACCGCTCCAGGGATATTGTAATATATTTCTTAGAGCTCAATTCCTCCGAAATGCAAGAGGCTTGCTCTCTTCTTTTGGCTATCTGTGATGGCTGACACATCCAAATATACATAGAGTGCTCGTTTCGAACGCTCCCATCTCAGACCGATCGAAGAGGTCTCGCCTTCGCAATGGATTTTTTCCAAAGTTATGGCTGCCATGGGTACTTTTGGGGCGTCCCGGAACCAATCAATCAAATGATTCAAGCGGAGCATTCATCTAACCGCTTGCTAAACAATTTAATGTTCGTACTGGCCCTTTAGCCATTAGTCGTTTTAACGACCGCTTAACTACTGCTATACCATGACCTTGGTCAATGTTAGAAGTGTTAAAACAATATGTCAATTAAATGACACAACATATTTGATTTCAGTTGCTAGGTGTACAAGACCTTTGTCTTATTCATCAATTGAATGATCAGTATACCATAATGACTAGTAAACATTATATTCTTGCCAATTAAATGACCAGGTACAATATACTCTGCTTACAAGTTTATTTACAACATCAATCATACAGTTTAACCACTCATAAACACATATAACTACACGGATATTTCATCATACATATTACGTTCCCGTAAATAACTAAGTGAAATAAACATTAAACACTTCAATGTTTACTTTCATACATATTGACACCGCAGCGCAAGGTATTATTACAATGTAGTTACTTAGTTACCTACCTATTTATCAACCCCGTAAACAATTTAAACTGCACCCGATCTAATCTGCCTCAAATGCCGTTAGAAGCAACCGAAGTCTATTTATAATTAATGATAATATTTCTGACAACTGAACTGTTTACTAAAGCTAGTTTACTTGAGTAATTTTGCTATCGCAAACTTTCAAATTATATCTACCTACAAGCCGTTATTATAAATGACTATAAACTTGCGCTTCTAAGTCAGATCGTTATTTCATAACTAATATAACATTTTATCACACTTTATTATTATTATTATTTATTATATGTTTTCCAATGGTTTTAAACTGTACAATTGCATTAATTTTACGTTGTAGGCGCGAGTAGATAGGTACTTAGATACGTTGCGCTTATTAAACAATACCTCCTTATTGTGCCTAGGTAGGTACATAATTTTTATGGTTTACAAATCTTTCATTATATACGAGTCGCGGTATCGACGCAATTCCGGTAAAAATATTAGACATTAATACCGTTAGTAAATATCGGACAAAAATAATATTTATAAGTAAGTAAAACTGCATGATTCGCCAGGAGTTATTTGCAAATTCGCAATAACCGTTATTTTTTAAACGAATGACCCATTACAAACTAAAACTTGTTTACGAGTCGATCCCTGTACTGGAATAGTTGAGCAGTGCACCGCTACCCACTAGGTAGATGTCTTTTGTTCCACAGTTATTAGTGAAACTATAACTTGGATAAATTAACTTCAATGACAATGTATCATATCACTATCGAGCTTGCCCTGTATTTATTATACATTTACTGTGCAAGTACACGTTAGACTGCTTTTGTCGTGTTCCCGCCTATTCTTTTTTTTTTTTGAAGGCGTAATTAGATTTCTACTTACTTTTGTCCTCGTCGCCACTTGTAGTATACCTAACCCTATGCCAGGCACAGTACAGCTGTTTATATAGGTCACTATGCAAGAACTTAGCTCGACAACGCACCACCAGCACCACCAGTCTCGGCAAGGGTCGGACAGTAACTAACCCCACTCCGTTGGTTCTGACGTATGCGCACGAGATAAGGATAGCAACACTACAAGTAACACAAAACTAGCCTAGCTTTTGCAACACTAGCGCCACCAATTTAACACCTTTCAGCGGACACTTTAGGATATATGAAGATGCTGGTCTTCCCTGTTACAGTCCATAGCTCGAAGGGTCAAAAAGCCGCTAGTTGCCCGTATCGTGATACAATCGAGCCGCAATGCGCCCCGCTAAGTCTGCACTCAACTTGCCACTCACCCTCAGACGGTCGTTTGTTTCGCGATGACGTATTAATACCTCGTGATTGAGAAAGTTAAAATGTTGCCAGCACATTCTACTACATGTGCTAGAAGGTAAACAACACAAACGGACACTTTTGGATATATGAAGATGCTGGTCTTCCCTTTTACAGTCCATAGCTCAAAGGGTTAAAAAGACACTAGTTGCCCGTATCGTGATACCATGGAACCGCACTGCGCCCCGCTAAGTCTGCGCTCAACTTGCCACTCACCCTCTGGCCTCAGACGCTCGTTTGTTTCGCGATGACGTATTAATACCGCGTGATTGAGAAACTCAAAATGTTGCCAGCACATTTTACTACATGTGCTAGAAGGTAAACAACACAAACCAGAAAATAGTATGAGTTTAAAGTTTAAAGTCGTAAACAATAGTACATTACCTACGTAACAAGGGTGGTAAACGAGGAATTACAAACGAGTGTCTATTAGAAGCCCAAAGCCGAAGGCGAGCGCTTTTAATGACACGAGTTTGGAATTCCTTTACCACCAGAGTCACGTACGACGTTTTTCATCACACTTAGAAAGAAATAAAACATAGTAGTAGTCAATACCAAAATTACTTACCACCCTAGGGCGTAATATACGACTTATCGTCCTAGGGCGTAATTTACGACTTACCGCCTGCTTTTCTAGCATGTAAACCATTGTTTACGAGCAAGTGTGATGAAAAGAAAGTTACGGTCACACACAAATAATAAAAATAAAACTTTTCTCCTATAGTCAAAAGTGAACAGCTTTTAACCAGAGTCAGTTATGGTTTTTTTTATCAGCAAGAAGTGAAAGCCACAAAGACAAAATAAAAGTTACGTTTTTATAGAGGAAACGCCGTGAGAGGAAATGCGGTAGAAAATTGAAAGGAAAAAGGGTTGCTTTTCGAAAAATATTCATAAATACTCAACATTGCACCCAAAAAGCAAACGTAGCCCAAACAGCCGTAAAGCTGAAACGGGACTGGGCCGGATACGTCTGTCGCACGTCGGTGGATTTGTGGGCTAAAGTGGGTCCCACAAAATTGACCCTGACGGGGATGACGAGACGATGTCTTCCATAAGATCTGGTGGAAGATATTTAGCTCAAGACCGCAACACGTGGGGAAATAAGAGGGAGGCCTTCGCCCAGCAGTGGGATACCCTTAGGCTCTTTAAAAAAACATGAATATACTAATTACATACATTCGACCTTACCGCCCGGCTGTGCTGGCTCAAATCTCTCTCTCTCATTATAATCAGAGATAATATAATCTTTTGTATTATTTCCATAGCCTGCCAAACTTTGTATGTGTCCTGTACCCTTACCATGAGTTTACAGTGACAGTACTCGCTAGGTCCGTAAACGGTTTGTATGGAGAATAGTTCTACAAAGTAACCGCTAGGGGCGCTGTTGTTCTCCGTACAAATCGTAAGAGTACAGAAGAAAACCGCAAACCTAACTATAAGTATTTGCCCCTCATCTAAATATTACTTTCGATTTCTCAAAATTTCGAAGGTACTTACTGACGTCGAAAAGTAAGACAACAAATTTATAAGACCATTACATAAAGCCATTGGGCCAGACGAGCACGCTATCAGCTTACCTATTACGCAAACATTTAATACAAAGTGGCGATTCTGGAAATTTCATCATGGAAGGGAGTATGCGACATTTGCATAAGCGATCTTAAGCGATCACGAAAGCTGTTGTTGAATCTGATATACCATAAATCAGATAAGATAAGCGATATTTTCTTCACTCTTAATAACTATTTCTATGAGATTTTGAACCTGGATCAAGATTTTCAGAATGTATGTGCCTGTTATTCATTTCACATGTAACCATTCACACTTCAAGATATTCGGTAAGAGTTAAATTGCACTTGTTTTAGCACTATCGCGATTTTCAATTAAACAAAAGAAAAATAAATATTTTTATTGATCGAGCTATAAAATCGAGCGAATCGTCTCCGTTTCAACTTCGCCAATGTAATACTTTAGTTATATCTTCACAAAGTTTTCTTCGAATCTTACTATTACCGTATTAGACATACTGCCATCATTTGAAGGGTAAGTTTATGGATCTATACAATTTTAATTAAAGCAACCGTCACTCTCGCAGATGTAGTGAATCGTATTTTTAATATTTCCATGTCAACTTTTTCACCGAAGTTGATAGAGGAAACATACTAAAACGAACTTTTCTAACAAAATACGATGGAAAACTATTATTCACTACATCTGTACATGTCAGTAAGTGATAGGTGCTTTCTAATTGATATATCACGAGGCAAACGAGATCGTCACTCTGACGGCTCGCTAAGGTTCTCATAGAAATAACTGAATTAGGCCTTGAGCCACCGGAGAATTTTTCCCGAATTAAAGTTGAAGATAGGCAAACAACGCCGTTCCGAGAATTAATCTGAGCGATCAAACAATCGGAACTTATATTAAGTTAAAAATGAGCCGATGAGTTTCACCGTGAGATTTTCTTTTTGGCTGAGGCTCGAGATACATGAAATTGCTCGACTGAAAAGAGCTTATTTTTTAGTCTTTGTTGAAAAAATAGATTATTATGTTGTATGTACCTATAGAATACATTATTTATTACTGCTCTCCGTAACTTCGTTCCCTCAGTTCTCCTTTTTATCGTAATTGGGTAAAAAGTATCTATATAAAAAAGTTTAAACCCATACAGCAGTTTTGGCGTAATGAAGCCTATTTCGCACAATAGATGGCGTTATAATCAATGTCGAAAACCGCTTAAGCACTTACGGAGAAAAACCATTCGTGATACTGTCATGAACTCATGAGCCATGCTCGACGATATGTTGCAATTATAAGGACCATTGACCACATTTCAAATTTTCAAATAGTGTTAAGTTTAAACTAATTTCATCACTATATTATCACAGAACCCGAAACTATTATTTTTATTTGGTTATAACGGAATAGTATTAAGCGGTTTACACTCACGTGAAATTGTCAGGAACGGCCCGACATGTTTCGAACTCGTATGGAGCTCTTCATCAGGGACGGCTGCCCGTACACCGCCGCGGCAAACTCGTCACTGCTGATACTTTGCGCTTAATACAATAATTAAGTATGTCTCACGAAAGTTTTAATAAAATTATAACGGAATAGTTTTGAAAATATTCAAAAAAAAGATGAAAGCATCGTCGTCTAAGAATCAGCACTCAAATGACGTCACTTTGAGGAAAAATGACAGTCGCAAACTACAAAAAGGACCGTGGTACAATTTCCATACTAAATCCGTCTTATCAATAGTCTGAATGTAAGATTTTCTGTGCTGTGACCAATTACGTGTCGCCTACGCTCTTTTAGAACGAGGAACTTTTCAAATTGATTTTTTAATCATAAATTGGCATATTTTCGATAATGTAAATATTTAATTTCATATCCTTTGTATGATTATGTAGCAAAAAGGCTTCGTTAAGAAAATAAAATGTTGTCAATTTGTTCGCTCCGCGCGCAAAGTCCTCGTTCTCTGAAGTCTCAGTGCAGCGGTATCTCGTACAATAAGGATAATACCACCACCCTCAGCCACAAAAAGGCGTAACTGGCACTATGCTTCTATTATAATACATCCTTTTGTAAATTAGGGGAAGGGGGGTAGTACAGCGGTAGGAGGCGTTTTAAAATTTCACTCGGTCGCAGCGCAGTCAGTTTCTTAGAGCCGCCTTGCTCTGATGAATCTCGGGTTTCATTAGCCTTGTTTTCGCCTTTAAAATATTCAAGCGGACATTTTTAAACTTTTACCTGCCTAGGAATTTAGGTCTGGGAAAAATTAGTGTGACAAGAATCAGGCATGAGCGCATGGCGTGTTCAGAAATTATACCTTCATCTATTAGCCGGTGACCACACTGGTGCCGCGTCATCTTAATTTGTACTGTAGAATCTTGATTTGTATACAAAAACCGCATGGTACAACACACTGACTCCGCATCTCGGTGCGGGATGCGGCGACACACAGTGTTTCCAAACCACGAAAATTTCACTATAAAAAAAATTGCATTCGATAGGATATTTGATTTAAAAAAATAAATGTTCTTTGCAATTTTTGATAAAAACTAGTAAATGCGGTAAAAAAAAATGTATGGAACAAGAACTTTAGCATTTTTTTTTCTCAAAAAAAAAAATAACACATTTAACAAATTTTAATATATGAAAGCAAAAAAATAATGTTATCCAGGCATATTTTTGGTTTTCAAACAAGCTGCGGCAGCAGAAATGCTGAGCAATTGAATTTTATACATTTTTATACATTACTGTCGCGACAGTGTGATAACCATCTTAATACGATTTCAAGACAGGCGCCATTTTCTTTTCAAAAGCAGCACTGCATTGGTTGCACAAAATTGCTCGCTCTCTCACTCGCTCGCGGTTACACGCGGCTTTCATTGAGATAAAAAGAGTATTCTGTAATTGAATTATTATGTATTCTGTGCACGAATATCAGCGATTTGAATGACGTGTCGTTAAGCTAGGGTATTTTAGCATAAAATTGCATATGCATACAAATAAGGTATAGATAGGAAATGCTTGTATTTTATTCGAAAATGAAAGTAAAAAACATAGTTACTAATTCAGCTTTAAATGAAATTCAACAAATGGTTTCGGATAATTTACCAATGTCGCTTTTTTTAAATGGTCACTCCATCAACTTTAATTTTACATGGCTTCATTTCTGTCCTAAAATATCGCTTCAAAGAATAGGTTCCTTCCACCGGGAATTGGTTAGAATTGCTTAAATTTCTTACAGGAGTCAATCCTTATTTTCTCAACGTAGAAATAGCACAACTGATATAAATAAATACAAAAATGTGGACGAGTCGTCACGCACGGTTGGTCCGAGGCAAACATGTTACGTTTACCATTTGTTATTGTAATCCAGCCCGTGCCAACAGCCTGACAGACCGGCTGTCAACCTGACAGGGATGGGGAGTACCGACAAACAAGGGTATTGTGCTGCTAAAAGCTAAGTGGTTGCTGATATTTGGACGCTATTTTTCATATGAAGGATGGATATGGACGTTTCGTCATTAAGTATACACGTACCTTTGGAGAATATACTTTATTTAGCAGAGATAGTATAATAATAGTACGCTACCGAATGGACGTAGATCCGCCATACAATAAAAAATAATGACTTCATACCCCTTATACTCTTCAGAAGTGACCACCGCACTTTTCGTGTTTAGAACAGCATACCGAACAAGTACATACATACGGTAGACCGTATATGGTGGTGGTATAAATACCATAAAAATCGTTATTTATGGGTACTCTACTAGAATGAAAAAGAGGGAAAACTTTTATGATTAAAGTTTGTGGTTCTCTCCTATGATGTGCACCATATTTTACATCATACTTGCCTTCAAAGTGCAAGTTTTTGAACTAACCGTTCGCATATAACTTGGACATTGCGCTCGCAAAAACTTTGGCTTATTTTCTGGGGAGAAAATCTGACTTCCTGGCCAAGTCAAGGCGTAAAACTTTAGACAAACCACGGGCAGTAATTCGTAAAGCCCCAGATCGCATTATACGTTATGCTTAACACCTGCGTTCTGGAACATTCACGAATTCACCTCCCTAAGTATGTAATGTACAATTCGCGGGCTGTATTTATTACGGCGACATATGGTGCGAAAATGTCGCCACTCTACTCAATTTGTATAATATAATATAAAATTATATAAGAAATCGGCGGCTAGAGCTGCGCATCATATGTTGCCTTAACCAAGCCTGATAATTTGAATAAATTAATAAGCAGCCACATAGCCTTATTCGTTTTAATATCGCAGTAATTAATCCGTTCGCGGATTCATTCGTTCATCATTAAGCACATTTTCCGATTATACTGCGGCATTAAAATCACGCTGAAATGATTAAAATTGCAAGGTATAATAAACACGGATTGTATTAAGTGGAATAATTCGGTGACCTATTTAACAACCCATTAATGCATTACCGAGAACTAATAAATTAATATATTATCTTTTTAAATACGAGCAACATGTGTATTTTATACTCAGGGTATTATTTTGGTAACGTTATACCATATTACAGCAAAAATGTCGTTAGCAGAAAAATCGCTTTCGGGATTATGAAACTTTCGGACAAGTTTCACTCAAAGTTTCATAATCCCGAAAGCGATTTTTGTGACCGAGCTAAAACTTTCACTGTATACTAAACATTTGAGCTATATACGCTGGCATCTTGTGTAGTGTTAATACTATCACTTATTCTGTGGTAGTGTTAAAATAACTGAAGTGTAGATAAACCCGTACATTCCCGAGCTGAGACTTAGCGTTCTCAGTGTGAAGCGATTTACCTAAACTCTTCTACACTTGTATACTATACATATATGTATGATGATTGTTATCTACCGAATTATACTAAACAGAATTTGAGAGTGCAGTTCATTAAGTTACCATGTGTTTATTAATGATTAAACTACCACTTTGTCCGCGTAAAACTTTTTTCTTCACTGTAGTTGGGTAAAAAATGGATGTCCACTGTTCCAGCTATACAGAGATAGTATACCAAAATTGGTTTAAATTCATCATCATCACATTGTCCTTTTACATCTATAACAGGTGAGTTAAGCAGCGTCTAATAAAGTGCGGAATTTACGAAGATGGCTGGATAGCCCGATACGAGAGCGACAGCCACGGCCGCATGATAGACAAATAAATGTTGTGCCTATCGATGAAGAGGGAAGAGCTGCACGCTGGTGTCTCAGGATGCGCGGTTTAGATTTAAAAAATATATAAAACCGGTGCACTGATTAATGCATTGGTGTGGCGCGATAATACGGGCACTATCCCGTCGGCGTAAGATTTGAATCACAAAGTGCTTTGAGCCGCGCGCTGCACGGACCGTAACGATTGTGTGGCGCTGAGCTTAAGCTTGTGCCGTTCTAGAGAACCTTTGTCGTGTGAAGTGAGAACGTTCTCGAAAACATTTCTCATACAATACGGAGGACGTTTCCGAAAACTCGGGAACGCCTCGTTTCTAACTGAGACGGCAGAGTTTACTGAAGTTAGCCAGGACACTTTGATTCCTACATCGACGCTAGTAGTAGACTGCGCTCGTATGTACCTACTTGTATCTATATTTTAACCACGGAATGGGATGGTGTGGTCATACCGTGATGCCATAACTGGGCCGTAGTAACAGTCCTTTTTTACCGGAGACAAATAAAAAGTAACCCAATAACCATCTTTAGATGTCTCGCTATCCCTGTTACAAAATTAGTTAATATCCATACAGCTGAGCTGTTTAGTCGTGATGAAGGGATATCGATTTCCCGACTAATATACCGTCTGTTGACAACCAAAACTCACTAAGTACCTACACACAAAAAAAACAAAGCTCGTATCTATCAGTGCCATTGTACTTACTAGATACGAGGTTTTGAAGAGCAGTGACAGAAATTTTAGTGAGTTTTGGTTCTCGCCAGGCGACATGGTGCCGTAATCGCCCTTACAAATCAAAATCATTCGTGTTATCGCAATATAAAAAAAAAACTGTAATATTTACCCCTCTCCTAGTTTTTGAAATAATATAGTTGTAATTATGTATGCCACACAAACCACGGGGTGAGATAGTGTGGATATATTTTGTAATCTACAGAGAGCGCAGTTTACCCCCCCATTAAAACAGCCGCTGTTGACAGGAGACTTAAGATCCTTTCTCGAAGACGCCTGCAATATGCATGCTCTTTGATCCAGCACTCAGGCGCCCCTACCAATATATTTAATCCGCTGTAGATTACTAGATATTAGATTTTTGCTGTGCGACAACTGAAAACTTATATTTTACTAGTTACATATGCAACATCGTTGTTATTCCTTACTACATTGTAGATTTAACTGACCGCGGAGAGTTTTTTAGAAGAGAGTACCTAACCAGCCGGGAATTAATCATCATTGTTTATGGATATGTGTAACTCCAGAGGAACGTACGGAAAAGTATTTTTCTCAAACATGCAATGAAATATCGTCGTAACGTGCGTCAAAACAGGCTTCGAAGTGTCAAGTTTCGGGCGGAACAATTCGAAGGAACTGTAAAGGAATTTCATACAAAATTGAAGGCCTAGGCCGGGAAGTAATTTGTTTTTAATTTTAATGTAAACATGGCGTCTGTGTTTATGAACAGCTGATATAATTTTTTTTTCTAGTGGCTACCCATTCAGCCACCGGACCAACAATATCCGCGTTAATGCCTAGTACACACGAACTGATATTATGAATACAAATCTGTATGATTCAATGTGTTGATTAATAAATTTAAAATACTGTCTATACGTAAGTCACCAGAGACCATAGACAATATTTAAAATCCTCTGCATTTATTTAATTTATTATAGAAATTAAATTTTCATTATCAGGTTGTGTATAATGGCCTTAATATTCGAACACTCCTCATGTGGACGACTTCCGAAATAAAAAAAAATATGGAGGGATTGGAGGGAAAATTAAAAATACTTTTGTCGTGTAGCTGGATTGTATATTAATTGTTGATATTTATAGATAAAATTTCATAATGAGTTCCGATACTAACAGCGACGAAGAAATTAATTCTACTCCGCCGGAATTGAGGATGGAGGCAGAATTTGCCATGAATAACTTGTTGCCGCCAAAGTCTAAGGAGAAATACATGAATACATATAAAAGTTTTATTAGCTGGAAGACTGACAAAAATGCCCACGGTTTCTCCGAGAATGTATTTCTGGCTTATTTTACGGAACTGGCAAGAGACAAAAAACCCTCGACATTGTGGGCAATGTACTCAATGCTTAAAGCAACTATACATCTTAAGCATAATATTAACATAAAAGATTATGTTAAGTTGGTTGCGTGGTTAAAACGCCAGTCTACTGGATTTAAGGCAAAAAAATCAAAAATATTTACCGCCGATAATGTCCATACATTTCTAAATGAGGCACCTGATGAAACATATCTGGCTATGAAAGTAAGTAATTATGACAACTTTTATATAGATTAGAGAAAAAAACAACACAAAATAAAAAGTATATACCTAAACCTTAATATTAAACCTAAACTAGACAACTTTTTGAATTCATCATAATCATTCCTAATTGCTTTGCTTTAGTTGACAGGTGCTTGTAAGACTTTATTTGTATAGGTAATTAAATCTTTGTTTGTAAATCTTATTTATATTATTATTTACAACTTTGCCAAAATAGGATATAGATAACATTCAAATTTATTTTTTACAGCAACATAATGACTTAAAAGACATATTTATACTTAAAATAAAAAATAAAACTATTATTTGGTGTTTTTTTATAAAATATTTGCTACATAATACCTACCATAGCTACTAGTATGCTCACATATCAATTTCTTTTCAGGTTGCTTTGATCTTGGGCATCAATGGTGCATGTAGAGGTATCGAGTTAACTAATATCACCACCAATGATATTGAATTTCATGGTGACATAGTGATATTTAAATTACGAGACACCAAGACTAACATCGACAGATCATTTGTAGTTGAAAATGAATTTATGAATATTTTCAAAAAATATTACGCTCTTCGGCCTGAAGATATCAACACAGACAGACTCTTTCTTAACTACAAGAAAGGAAAATGTACAAGACAAGTAATTGGACGCCACACAATTCTATCCATGCCCAAACAAATAGCAACATATTTAAAACTAGATTGCCCGGATCTCTATACTGGTCATTGTTTCCGCCGTACATCAGCAACACTCCTTGCAGACTCTGGAGCCAATCTTCTGGTGCTCAAAAGGCATGGCGGTTGGAAATCTGACAAAGTTGCAGAAGGGTACATTGAGGATTCGGTTGAGAATAAACAATCAATCACTAAAAAAATCACCAAGAATATTGTTGTAGCAACAAATCCTCACACAGCCAAGTCCGAAAAAGAAGTACCCCAATTATCATCAATTTACATAAATCCACAGCCAGGTTGTTCCCGTGACCCTCCTGTTTACATTAAGGATCATAGTCCACCGCCAAAATCTTCTAGCACACATACACTACCAGCTGCTCATTTTCAAACACCCGTTCTTCACAGGCAAATTCATGATCCACAGTCACCCCTCGGTAGATCAGATCCTCAGCCTCCTTTGCCATCTCAGCAGAGCCAACAGTCAACTAGTCACACAACATTATCACAGCCAAGGCCAGTTTCGGAAGTTCAACAAACCAATATCAGTGTACCTGGAAAAACAATAACAATTTCAATAACCAATTGTCCCAATATGTCGAATGTGTCATTTAATATCAGTTAAATTTGTAAAAAACTTTGTAAATAATATGTTTTAAAAGTATTAGTTAAGAACCTTTCACAAATTTCTAAACATCACAGGCCGAAATCTATGGTGATATTAATAATAATAGTATGTATGTAGAACACTGCGGCCTTTCCTTACTTATTGGTAATGTTAGGTTATTTTCTTGTTTCCTTGTAAATAGTAAAATGCATTTGATATCTATGTAATAAATAGTTGTAATGTTAACTTTATTGTTATAGAAACGAAGAAAAGGTTATGTTATCATTTATAATGTGAGCCAGATGACAATTGAAAAATGTCTGTCCTAAAGTTTCGTTCAAAAACGTTTTTTCTTATTAGCGATCCGCTGCTTAATACTAAAACTTAAATTGGAATGAATCTTATTTTAAATTCAACCCAAGTTATAAATTGTAACGAAAAAGTAGTATAATAATAAATGTATAAAGTTTAGCAAGCCTAAATTGTCAGTAAAAAACGGCGGCAATTTGAAAAAATCACTACTTTATTGTCTTCGGCTACCGCGATATTAAATTTGTTTTTTTTTAAGAGGGAGTTTTTATTTCATTGCGTATGTTTGAGAAAAGCACTATACATGCCTTAGCCGTGAAAGGGCTTGCCGGCTTCGTATCACTAGACGGCCTCCCTTACGGTCGGCCGTCTATACCTACTCAGCCGGCAAGCCCTTATTTCCCGGCGTCTGCAGTAATGTACTATTTTTTAAACATGGCGTCTGTGTTCTTGACAGGCTAAACAGCTGAATAATATTTCTTTTGAGTCGTGTATTTTTTTATTTCATTGCATATGTTTGAGAAAAGCACTATAACTACATGCCTAGCCGTGAAAAGGGCTTGCCGGCTTCATATCCTCCCTACGGTCGGCCGTCTATACCTACTCACCCGGCAAGCCCATCTTTCCCGGCGTCTGCAGTAATGTGCTATTCTCCAGGATCCATTGCTATGCAGATTAAATCTTGGGAAAAACCTATCAACCCTACCTACCAAGCCAAACGGTCTTACGTAATTTATGGTAGGGGCCAGTGCCTTAATTCTAAAGGATTTATTCAGACACAGAATGCTAAATATAGAACGAGGAATATACGAGGGATTTCCGACGGACATGAAAGGTGAGTTATTTTAGGATAGTTACAGCCAATACAAATACTCGCTTATGTGTGTTGTACAGAGTTTTAGTAGTATTGTATTCGTATAGTGAATATATTGCCAGATGAAAAGTTGTGCAGACAATTAATTAATTAAGTTTGCTTTGCATCGAATAAAATTGTTTGGAAATTCCAACTAAACTAAATTGTCAATGACATAGTCAAACTAACGATTATATTAGCTCAAACTCATTCAAAGGACAATGGAGCAAGCTTTTCCTTACGTGATCAAATATTTTTCTTTTACCCTTTTCGACTAAAAACTAGGCGTCTGTTTAAGATAACAGAAAACCGTTGGATAAGGTCAGCGGACGGCTACACGTTATCGTCAAGATCATTTCGCAACACTTCTGTCCAGCGGATATCTTTTAAGCTGATATAATTATGATTTTAAACGATTATGCAGAAGGGCAAAACTTGGTTGAACGATGTGTTTTTATTAATCTATGCAAGCCCTACTGGATTTATTTACAAAGAACTAAATCCTTATTACAGTTTACTTTGAAAACGGCTGCTAATATTTCCGATCGCTCCTTTAATCCCCCTGAAGTCGCATCTACTGACTCCCTTGATGAATACTGCATCAATCCTTCCCCCCCCTCACCGCCCCACCTCCCCTCTCGGCCGGTACAGTCAAGCTCGCTGCTCATTATTATTTCAATCTGAACGCCGAGCGGTGAGCGTCGTTTGTTACATTATTTTTGGGAATACGATAAAGGCAAGTCATACGAGGAGTTTATACTAAAGGCCTTTGAGACTGGCTTTTGGATTGTTGTTGAAAGGTTTTGAGATTCGGCTCTAACAAAGCGGATATATTCTATGTGTGTACTGGCCGATTTGCTTAGACTTGCCTTACGTCGGACATGAACTCGTAATATTCGCTTATATGTATGTTGTATGATATGTCAAAAGTCACTTACTTTCGTTTAAATTACCCCTTCATTTCATTATGTATATAGCTTGATTTACATATTTTTTGACCATCTTTTTGAATTTTTTAGTTAAACTGATTTTTTGACTATTTTTACCGGCACCGAGGTTTGAACCAGGGTTCCTTTTTTGTTTTGCGACTTTAAGGTTAAGACAATATAAAATTAACTTAACTTAATAATAGGTCGATTGTAGATCACTCAGATGACACTATCCTGTCAGCCCAGTCTTTAGAAATGTTCCACCCTGTATATAATGTATTGCGGCTGCAGGATGAGGCAGCATTATCACTTGCATTCACGAGCTCGCTAGCGCCATTAGTATTTATTTAAACCGGTTTGTGGTTGGATAATTATTTCAATTTAAAGCCCGAGCTCAGCCGTATCGCCAATTTCAAAAACAATTTAATTATAATGCAGAGTATACAGAGTGCACCAAAAACAGTAATACAGAGATTTAAAACCGAGAGGACTTTTATGATCTGACTGAGGTTTCTTAATCTACAGAGAAAAAATTTGAACCTATCGACAACATTTAATTTTTTCAACCAGGCTCTTTATCAATAAAAGATAAAAAAAAAATTACCACATTTTTATATTTTCGAAAATCCCAATCCCAATTTGTGCTTGAAAATTTCAATTGAAAAGTTCCTCATTCTAAAAGAGGGTAGGTATAGGGAAAATCTTCCAGTCGGACAATATAGTCCGAAGAAGTAACAACTAAGGCGGATTTGGTATGGAAAGTGTACCACTGTTCTTTTTGTGTGTTAAATTTTCAACACAGTGAACGTCATGTAGAGGGCCGATTCTTAGATGACGCTGCTTTTACATTTTTTTATATTTTATAAATTAGTCGGTATAATAAATGAAATAAAATAATAAGTATTAGACAAAATCAAATAAAAATAATAGTATAGGTTTCAGTGATGAAATTAGTGTTAGGACTATTTGTAAATTTTAAATGTTGTCAATTGACTATTCCATTGACATTGATGAATAGTCCTAAAAATAAATGCTGATGAGCGGCACTGCCGACACTCCCACGATGTTTTTTTGCCATTTTGCTCAGTATCATAAATGCTGGCGCAGAATGTCATTACGGGTGGGAAAAGAGAACCTTAATGAACAACTAGCAAGTCGTGCGATGAATAAAACATGTGTGACAGATCGGATCGAAGTGACGCCGATATCACATATCAGTGACATTCATACTTACTAGAGACTCGCATCGCGGCGAGCTTTTGACATAAATTTGTATCAAACTCATCCGAAAGAATCAATCTATTACACACAAGTGTTAAAATAATTTCAATTGGTTTAGTAGTTTTTAAATTAACGCGTCCGTTGACCTTCTTATTTGAAAATATATAGTTTTCGGAAATTCTTCCCTGAAGGTTAGGGTTCTGGAGAGTCCATGAAAGAGCGCCCTCTCTCGCTTCCTCGTTCCCTGCTGTAAAGTAGTGCGGTAAGACGTGAATATTAACGTATTTACATAGAGGTCGCTAAGGTGCAAAGCCACAAATCATAAGGAAAAACAGAGGTACCGGGTTCGATTCCCGATCTTTTCGGCAGGATACGCATTTAAATTTTTATTTGATCTTTGTATCAATGGTTTAATATTAAAATTGTGGTGTTAACCCACATCCAAAACAGTCGCAACCTAAGAAAGTTTAGAAACCAAGCAATAGGGTGTTGTCACTTGAAAGTGAATGTTGGAAATCCAACCAGGCATACGGCTGGCCTGATAAAGAAGGTAAAGCGGCCATTAGCAGGCGTTTAGTACGAATACATGAAGAACACAACCTTCAGGCAAATTACAGCTATTTACTGCGGCTAATAGCGCCATTAGGTACATGCTTTCGTGTGTGATAGCCGATCGGTGTTTTAATTTGAATCCAATATATGTTTTTTTTTTGTTATGACCTGCCTTGATCATGATTTTTAGCAGTATATGTATGCGTTCGTACATATACTCGTACAGCCGTGAATAGTAAACAAAAATCTAAGATGTTCTTATGGTCATAAAGACCTTATATTGTAAACCCACAAAGCCATTGTGTTATAAGTGTAGAGAAGCTCACTTTAGTTACTCAAAAAACACAAACAAATATCTTCTTGTGTCAATATCACTTGAAGTTCGAATCCTATTGCATAGATACGCACATAATTCTTTAATACAAATGCCATTTGAAAACCCGAATCGTGAGATGCCTAAAGCGACTGACACGTATCGCAGACATAGTGTCGTACTTAAGCACTGAAATACATTCAAGTAAAGCTGCTCTTAATTTATGCATGAATAAATATTTACGTTCGAGATTGTCTATCGAATCGGTGTAATCCGAGATTGTAATATTTTTAGCTATGCTACTTATTCAATCAATCCGGCGACAGCGATAAGAATTCAGCAAGGAATGAGATTTTAGATTGAGGCATATCAAGACTATCTGCGCCGCCCGGTCTTACCCGCTTATCTCACGGGAGCAATGAATAGAATATGTGTTAATCCAGGGTGTCAGCTACCTTCATGACAAAATTTATTAAAATTGGACCAGCCATTTGAGCGTATAATAAACATAGTACTGTGAAGGTTGTGCTTCACGGATGGTGGTTGGCCGTCAACTTAAGAATAAAGTAGTTTTTAGATTTAGAATAAGACGTATGACATTAGTCTTAAAAATAAAATGTATAGTTAGTTATCGTCTGGCCTCTGGGCAATAAACAGTTTTAAGGAAGTACCTCTAGTGCTCTTTTATTCATCATCTGAAGCTATCCCCCAGCAGTCGTCACACTTGGTGGAGTCTGCGAAATTTTTAACTAGAGTCACGCGAGTATTGAAAGTTTCCCCGCTCCCAATTAATTTTGTCCACAGATTCTTGGGCATCTGTTACAATTACGTACTGGAAGCATACGGTTTGCATAAAAGCCGTACAGGAGCGGAACGCACTGTCTATATGCGTACGAAGCGCAACGAAGAATAAGTGCACATTTGGCAATTGCGAATTGCCATCATAAGTGTGGTATTGTATGTCGTGACGGCACTGCCGTAACGGAGCGAGTTCGACAGACGGGTGAAGTTGTCGAATTATTGAATCACCCATTATCATTTTTCATCCTATGCGATTATAATTTGTTTGTGCATTTGATTTGTTTGGATTCCATACGAAAATGGAGACGAGCACAATTAATGGCTTTTCCGACGTTTAAATATTGGCCCGTGTGAAAATACGAATTAAAATAATCACAAATGGCAATTACGGTATAAATTTTCGGGGACCGTATTACAGATTAATTTCAGACATCGTTTGAGGATGTTCTTTCAGTGTTAAACAACGAATTCCCGTCGAGCCGAAAATAATGTACAAGAATTTTATCATCGTCGGCGAAAATCGCAAGAATCCCCAATAATTCGTTTCTATACGCTTGAAGCACACGTTGTTGACATCAGACAAGCAACTGTCAATGAAAATATGGAATTTTGCCAATGAAAAACATTCAGTGTTGTCAAACGATGTAGTAAATGTTCTTAAAGAGTGGAAGCCTTCAAGTTCAGCCATTATCACTAATTATACAATATATTGCTAGTAAAACTTTATTTGATTAATATGTGCTGTGCCGGACCGAGTGCTTGTCAAGAAAGTGCAACATCAGGAACAGCGTGCCTGAGCGAGGAGGGCCGCTCAAGCACTGAAGAGCGCCGCTGGACACCGTGGACGCCGATCGAAACGCTGCGCTTCTATCAGGCAATAATGAACCATAATATATAATTTGTAGAATATGTATTTATTAGGATGTAAATAATTGTCCCATAATAATTATGCTAGGTGTATGATAGTTCTAGATGTTAGTAGGGTCCTACAAATAATAATCGTTGTGCATAAATTATTACCCTATAAAATAATCCACCGATTATCTCCATGGAATTATGTGGTGCAAAGACTCACTCCTAATGGTCGTGCCAAAAATGTAATAATTCATGTTAACAGATTGAAGAAATTCTTCAATCGTTAATTAAAAATAAATTTAAACAGTTCTATATTTCTAGGGTGTAAATAATAAAACTATTATTTTTCAGCAATTTTTAATTCAGGCTGACTGTACAAGGATGCAGTTATGTTTGTTGCATTTGCAAGTGTCACTGTTGTAACTATAATTTAATTTCTTTCCACTATATATTAGCTGCATTTCTAAGATATTACTATAGGAAGTTCAATTTTTAATTTCTTGCACTATAAATTTATTGCACTTTAAGTTATTGCACTTACAATACCTTTCCTTGTAATAATAATAACTTATAACTTTCACAGAATTCCAATAATTAATTATAACACTGATTTTCATTTCAGAACTTTAATGTTTACACATGTTATAATAATCTTTTATTTTCATGTATCACACTGCGGAGGCCATACATAGCTGTCCCAGCTCCCTGGGATTTCAGCTACTGGTGTGACTGAATGCGGCTCGCATTCTTCATCCAGGCGGCGGCAGGATCGTGGGGTCTTGGCCTGTCGGGCCAAGGACTCTGCACCCTGCATCAGGCCAATGCAGACTGAAGATTTTATTTTATTTTCATGTCTGTAATATAATAAATTTTATTAATTTTAATTAAATGTTAGGTAGGATTTCTTTAATAAAAATAACTTTCGTTTCGCGTTTTAATAATAATTGACTTTTCGACAGTGACATAGCATTTTGACATGTCATTATGACGTGTACCGCTATGGTCGATGGTCGTAAAATCAATTATGAGGTCGTAATTTCTTTTTGTTTAGGAGTGGTACAGATAGCTGGACTAAAGATAATACTTTAGTCCAGGTATTTATTTAGGATAAGAGGTAATTAAGGTACAGATTTCTGGGGCATATTTAATATATATGCGCCAGGATTCTAATATAAAGCTAGTGGTAGACGATTGTCACTGTTTGTTTGGATGACTGAGACAAGTGTCATAGACAATGTGTCAGGCATCTAATATAAGGGCAGTGACATATCGTGGTACAATTGTTTGGAGCATGCGACGTGTGTCATACTCCAGGCAGTTAAGGTGGGAACATTCGAGGCGATTTAATCGGGTAATTTATTTAAGCCGGTTTTACACCAGGCGATTAAGTTGTGGAAGCCTATCTTTTTAATATCGTATCGAATGGTCTATGCTTTAGAATAAGTCGAATGACACTTGGGGTAGTCAGTTTGGTGCCTTGCCTTTTTAGCAGGGTTTTTGTCAAGGCGAAGCCAGTGTCAGACAACATGACAGATTACGTAACATGCCATAGGCTAGTGTCTGCTCATGTCCTGACCCTGGTTATCTCTTAGCAAGAGACCATCTGGGTATGAATGTATGGGTATCCCTGCATAGGTAGGGACTTATTATGTGTTAGGCAGGAGTAGTCTGTCTAGTGTCTCTGTATTAAGATGAATTTCCCTCGTCCACCCCGAGACGGCGGGAAATGTGAAGGTTGTGCTTCACGGATGGTGGTTGGCCGTCAACTTAAGAATAAAGTAGTTTTTAGATTTAGAATAAGACGTATGACATTAGTCTTAAAAATAAAATGTATAGTTAGTTATCGTCTGGCCTCTGGGCAATAAACAGTTTTAAGGAAGTACCTCTAGTGCTCTTTTATTCATCATCTGAAGCTATCCCCCAGCAGTCGTCACAGTACACACAAACACACTCACAAACTTTCGCCTTTATAATATTAGTGCGACTAGGAGGTGCTCGTAACTTCGTCCGCGTATTTTTTTTTCTTTACCGTAGATGGATAAAAAGTATCTTTGGATATCCCTTTACTAAAATTGGTTAAAGTTCATCCAGCCGTTTCGGCGTGATGAGAGGACAAAGGAAATTATGCCCAAGAGATGGCGCCAGGGTGGCAAGGCGCCGCGGGCCCATACTAAACGAAGGACGACCCTGGACGCTATTAAGATTTTTCCTGACCCATCTCTGTAAAAAACTGATTTTCGATACAAATCTAGACTTGTATAATAGTACTAGCATTAACCCGCGGCTTCGCTCGCGTACCTATATAATATACATCATCCTACGGGAACGATGCTCTTTTTTTCAGGATTAAAAGTAGGCTATTTGTTAAGATAGGGTATAATCTGCAATCTGCATTTCCCTCATGCATATCCGTCCAGCCGTTTTAGCGTGAAGAAGTAACAAAACATACACAGACTTTCGCTTTTCTAATATTACTGGGAAATACTTTTTCTTTTATCATAACTCCACTTTATCAAATCAAACCGAAAACTCTAGCACTCAAATCAAGCGATCTCAGCTTTTACTGTACCAAATAAAGTTCACTTCAAAATTCATAACTCGAAGTGAAGCTAAGACACCGGGATATGTGTGCATTTTATTTGTATAAAGCTTTTATAATGTCCCGAGCCTCCGCTTATCGACTTGGGATATTCGAGATATTGGTTTAATGATTCTAAGCCATGTTCTAAGTTACGTCATGTTCTATTGTAAGATATTGAGGTTCTCTTCGTTGATGAATGAAAAATGTATTATTCTGAGCCAGATAAACGTAATTCAGAATTCTGAAATGACTTAACATAATTATTGAAAAGCTTGAATGTATTTATTACGGATGCAGGAAGTTTCCCGATCATTACTCCTCCCGTCCCAACGCGCCGCCCGCCTATAGGTACCGATTGACGACGATCGAGATGCCACCAAATACTATTTTTTTTATCTATTAGGATAACGCGGATCTCTACCCATACCTCAAAAGCAAAAACAGAACCCCCTTATAGGATCACGTGTAGCTATCTGTCAGTCCATCAGTTACAACTAATTTGCTGCAAAACTACTGGACCGATTAAATTGCAATTTGGCGCAAATGCTTTCAAGAATTTTCATGACCACAAATAAAATTTCAAAATCGGTGGCATTTTCGTAATTAACGTCCCAACAAACCATAAAATTACACCCATACCTACTCATATTTAGTCATTTCAACCCCATCGCACCCCAACAGGCGAGACGGTATTTCACGTCCACCACGTTTGTTTTTTTAAATCGTTGTTGTTTTCGTAATCAGCGACCTGATAAACCTTAGAAACATTACCCTTGTTGATTTTCAGACTTTGTCACCATATTCTCGACTCTGAATTCTCAAAAAACATGAAACACGTGCTTACTCATTTATCGTTAGAAATACTCCTTGGAATTTTCAATAAAATAGTCTAACTTATCTTTTTTCCCCCATTTCACCCCTTTGGGGGGAGGGGGGGTGACTTTTGACAAAATGCTTCTTTTATTGCACCCCTAGACTTTATAAGGACACGTAGGTTCCAAATATGGACTCTCTAGAACCAGCGGTTTAGTATTTAGACATTTCAACCCCTATTTCACCCCAACAGGGAAGATGTTAATTCACGTCCGCCACGTTGGATTTAAAAATCGTTGAGGTTTTCGTAATCAGCGACCCGATCAACCATAAAAGCATTACCAATGGATTTCAGACTTTGTCACCACATTTTTCCCTTTTAGGGGTTGAATTTTCAAAAAACCTCAAATACGTGTTTACTCATTTATCGTTAGAAATACTCCTGTAAAGTTTCGAATAAAATAATCTAACTAATCTTGTTTCCCTATACAAACTTTGGACCCCATTTCACCCCTTTAGGGGGTGAGTTTTGAAAAATTCTTTCTTAGTGCACCCCTACAGCTTATAAGGAACCTACGTCCCAAATTTGAACTCTCTAGAACCAGCGGTTTAGTATTTAGACATTTCAACCCCATTTCACCCCAACAGGGGAGATGGTAACTCACGTCCGCCACGTTGGATTTTAAAATCGTTGCGGTTTTCGTAATCAGCGATCCGATAAACCATAAAAACAATACCCATGCTGATTTTCAGACTTTGTTACCACATTTCTCCCTTTTAGGGGTTGAATTTTCAAAAAACCTGAAACACGTGTTTACTCATGTATCGTTAGGAATACTCCTGTGAAGTTTCGAATAAAATAGTCTAACTAATCTTGTTTCCCCATACAAACTTTGGGACCCCACTTCACCCCTTTAGGGGGTGAGTTTTGAAAAATCCTTTCTTAGCGGATGCCTACGTCATAACATCTACCTGCATGCCAAATTTCAGCCCGATCCGTCCAGTGGTTTGGGCTGTGCGTTGATAGATCACTATGTCAGTCAGTCAGTCAGTCACCTTTGAGTTTTATATATATAGATAGATGTCACAAGTTGTAGTTTGCTAGCTTAAGTAAAAAAAAAAATTGGTTGCCTGTAAAGTCGGTATACGGGCGAAAGTTTTACGTGACAACGACTTTGAGTGGTAAAATAATTTTAATGTGAATATTCATTCGTATAGTAGGAAGAAGGATGAAATAATAGTAACAATTTAAAACGAAATAGAAGCGCAAGACATGAACCGGTGTGTATGCCTATCTCTCTCACTCGGTGGAAGGGACGCGTGCCTCTCACTCGCTCTCATTGTGAGCGCATAACGTGAGCGGAGCGTAACGCAGTTTCTTGAAGTGTCACCCGGCAAACCAATTTATAAGACGTTGTCACGTCAAAAAAACGAATAAAAGCCAATATAGATGCTTTTCGAAAACAACTCATTTGTCTTGTACGAGCAAAATACGTTTAAAAATACATTCTCAAGAAATCCAAAGCAAAGCCGGGGCAGTAAAAACGTAGTACCAATAAAATAGGTATTAGAGCTAAGTTTGTACGTCGCGTGCGCCAAGGACGGGGTATCCGAATTGTTACGAATTCAGAGTCGTTACGTTTATATGTCATACTTCTGAAAGACTTTGAGCCCTGTTTGAAATCTTTTGGGCTTGAATTCAGCGCTCGTGAAGTTAGGTGCTTACTAGAAATGCTACTTAAGTTAAGTTAGATGTTCTACTCCTATAAAAAGTCAGGCCGGTTAAGTGTGGGTTAGTCATTTTTACTAACCTAGCTTGTTTAACGGGCAAACCATGCAAAAAACTCGCAGGTCCCAAAATGAGACGTCCTATACGTTGTCCTCTGAGGGTACCTAAAGATGAACTACTACAATAAGGTATCGCTTAAGTATTGCGCTGCCGAGCACACTTTAAGATAAGCAAAGCAGAAAATGTCACATGTATCGTTTTCCTGCAATAAACAGCTAACATTTTAATTTTTTTATTTTACTTCACAAACTAAAGAATATGTATTACTTTTAAACTGGAGGATTAGTCCGATGTTCGAAATTCGAACATCGTGTCTTGCCGTCCCTCCCATTCTAATATCGTTCGACACGAGATTTAGAAATGGATTAAGATTTCTATCTACGGAGTAGTCTTTCTGACGAGACGATAGCAAAACTAAGTATTGGAGACGTCATACTAAATTATAACCGACTCACTTGGGAGTAATTTACGACGATAATGCATAGAGTGGCAATTAGGAGCGAAGTCACAGCTAAAATAACATAAACGTAGAGAGAGATTCAAATACAACGGAAATAATGAAATTGTTCATCAATATCTAAAATCTAATGTACTCACAACCGACGGTAGCAGCGATATCACATCAGCGTAGGTTACTTAAAATTGCATGTGAAAAATCTATGTCAAGTTATCAAAAAAACCGTTGTGGACATTTCGCTGCACCAATATTACAGGTTTCTATGTTACATATTCACTTAATAATTGAGCATTGAGCTCTGCAGGTTTGAGTACATCAAATAAATCGGTGTATAACTGTATACGGTGTGCTACCTTTAAATGGAGCAATGTGCGAAAAATAAATAGTCACGGGAAGACTGTCTGAGAAGCTGTCTGAGGAGCGGGCTTAGCTGGCTAAGGACATTATTTGGTCTGACGTAAATTATTTCTCTGAATATTTTACTGGATTATCACTAGAGGAGAAAAACCAAAGATTGGACTATGGACATGGGCTTAAAGGTCTAAAGTAAGAAAATCTTTTTAATCAAAGATATTGATTTTGAAGAGTGCCACTGAATATCTCAAGGTCACTGGACTGTCAGACTGACTGAAGAGCTAAAGAGCTATACTATTATAAAATTCTAAAATTGTATTGAAAACAGCGTTCTATGGAGAGGGGTCATTAAATCAACAAAAATCTAAACACGCGTTGCAGGATTTGTATGGGCAAGCGGCGCCAGCCGTACAGCGCCATCTGTTGTTAAAAAATTATTTGTCCTTTCATCACACCGAAACGGCGGATTTTAACACATTCCATTACAGGAGTAGCTGGGTATATAAAGATGGTCACAATTATACAAATACTCTTTATTGCACACCTCCAACATCAAGGAATATACAACACAACACTTCCTTTATACTTTTCCTGACTACGGTAAAGAAAAACAGGGACGAAGTTGCGGGCACTGGTTAAAAATAGTCTAATTCAAGTATGACTGTTTTCTCGTTTCCATCCAGATTGTCCCAATTATAAGGAGCACACTGTATATGTAACAATGAGATATCGATGTCCCATTCCATGGCCCGGAACCAAATGTTACGGGTATTGCGCCGGAATCTAGTCCGATACATAATACACGAGCATGTGCGAATGGCGGTACAACCGCGGAAGTTCAGGGCTATTTTACATGCATTCAATGCGCATTTTGTATAATGTTTACTGCAAACAATACAAACATTTAGGCTGAGAGAAAGAGATGATTGATGATTATTGCTTATGATTTTTACTAACAGATGGGTAATCATATTGAACAGAATCAAAATTGATTCTTTTTGTGTATCACATTTCTTATTTTGTGTATAGATACAAAGGATTTTAGCTAAAATTTGATCTGATCCACTGCAATCAAAGTAGGATTCGAACCCATGACCTCTGTTTAACCGGAACTTTGCTCTTCCAACTGAGCTACAGCACCGCTATGTAGACAGAATGAAAGAATACCGTCTTCATTTGCATTTGCAAAACCAATATAAACTTTATTACAACGTTATAGACTCCATGGTGCTCAGCTGTTTGTAGTATGTTTAAGTGGTTACGTAGCATAACATCTAAAATCGAATGTCATAAGTTCGTTTTTCATACGTTCAAAATATATACGGTCAAGTTGCATAACGTACGGTAATAATAACTTCTTTTATCATAAATTTAAAAACTCTATGGTCTAAATTCATAACATTTGTAATCTATACTGCTCACTATGTATAACGTTGAAAATACATAAAGTCAAATTATATAACGTAGGAATATTATAAAATCTTTGAGTATTATCTATCTATTATGGTATAAAAGACAGATGACGTTGTCTGAGATTTAGCTTTATCCTATTAACTAGCGACCCGCCCTCGTCGTTTCGGTTTGGATAATATAATCTACACCGAATTAATATACACACCGAAATACAAAATGCGTACAGAAAATAGTGCTCTGAACCAGTTATCGGGCTATCAGTAGATCAACCTCTTTAATATTCTATAAGAACCTAAGATATGAATGTCACTGCACCTCTTTAAAAAGCAATAAATCACTTAATCACTTGTCAACATAACGTAGCATGGCTTTGTTTCTGTCTTCTGTCATATCAGTCGGCCAAAACTTGAAGATGGAGTTTATTAAAAGCACAGTGGTTTCAGCTAGAACAAAACAGCGGTTTCTATGGGGGAGAGTATTATGCTAACACTTAACAATAGATGGCTCTTATATCAAAAAGATGACCCAAATGTATATTTGCTATGGTATCACTACAGTATTTTTTCGTATAGTAACTCTGGGATAATTTAATTGTTTCGTTTCAAATTACGCAAAATAAATAATCAGTTCTGGTATTTCAGTTAGTTTAAATAAAAAGAAATATTCATTTAAGTATTTTACTGTAATTCGTATTTATATTGTAATAAAATAAAATAAAATTACGGTCATAAAATTTGTTGAAAATTTTAAAGAAACTCTTTAGTTACCGCAAACGAAACGCTAAGTTGATATCGTACTAAATGTCATTTTAAAATTTCCGTGAACGTAAAAGTGCTTTCTGTGTTTATTTTCTATTTTTTACGAGGACTTGGCTGCACTTGGACTCCTGATTTCTGCTTGTTGCATTGACCACTTTTTTGTTTCTGGACTCTGATTTGCCCCTGGATTGGATAACTTTCAACCATGACGTCAACAAAAATGTGTGCCGCGTTGTGAAAAAACTTGTAAGTATTCCTTTGCCTTCTAAATAAGTTAACACAACAATCTTCAGTAAAATGAAGATCCTAACCTAACAGTTCGTCGAAGTTTTCCTTATAGGTTAAACAGAAATCTAAAATGTTCGTGTTTTTATTTCTCTTTTAAGATGACTTTTATGCTATTATTATGAGCCTAAACTACGTCATTTAATATCTTTACAGGTTCGAATAACGTCATAACCCATTTTTACCTGAACCAACACACGCAAGCAGACAGATTTTATACTACCAGATTATATGCAAGTGAAAGCACGTAACTACTTTGTAAAAAGGAATAAATCTACTGCATAAATCTAAAATTGTCTTTTAATTTAGTTTTCTCTCCTATTTTGTAAATTATAACGCCATATTATTAATCTTTTACATGAAAAGAATTCAATATGGCGTTATAAAAATAATAAGTGAACAAGGAGAACTGCTATGTAGCTACAGTCGCGCGTCGTGTATAGTTTTGGCCACTTAACGCCGGTGGCGCTGCAATCGAAATCGTTGACTGATGACTCTATTATAAAACATTCAATATACTCTATGATTAAAAGTCAAAAAGGTGGGACATTATTATGGCGAAATGGCTATACTTTTGTTAAAAATCGCCTAAGTCAGGATAAAGTATATTGGATTTGTGAATGTAGATCAGACGATATATATAAGTGCAACACACGTTTAGTGACAAATAAAAGTGTCACGGTTGAACATTTGACCGTGATTTCATCAAGTGGCGAGCATAGCCATGAAGGAAACGCAATGAGGCCCTACATTGCAAACAATATAAATAATTTAAAGGCAAAGGCAAGGGAGCAGCCGTACGTTCGCACTTGTCAAATTTTACAAAATCACATCGCCTCTTCGGAAATACAGTTAGCACCTTGGATGCCATCGCGAGAGGCTATGAGACAGGTTGTACAGCGAGAGAAACAGAAAGTGAATCAAATACCTACAGATCCCGATTCATGTGATTTTACGTTTGATGATAATGCTACAATGATGAATAACGAGAACTTTGTTATTAAGGATAGAATTTTTGATGACAACTCCCACAGAGTAATACTTTTGAGCAACAATGATTTCATGACCTATTTAGGCCAGTCGCCGTATTGGATAATGGATGGGACGTTTAAAATAGTACCTAAAGTTTTTCGACAGCTATATACAATACATGGTACTTTTCATGAGGGGAAAAAGACATTTCCTTTATTGTTCGTATTATGATCACACAAAGACAAAAAAACATACGATGTTATGTTCGATCTGATCAAAGAGTACTGTGCGGAACACAACATATATTTAAATTTCACTCATGCGATTCTGGACTTTGAAAAGGCAGCCGTTTTAAGTCTGACACAAAATTTTGAGAACATCGTCATCAAAGGGTGTTTTTTTCATTTAAGACAGATTTTATATAGAAAACTTCAAAAAGAAGGACTGACCACAAAATTTGATACCGATCAGGAGTTTAAAATACATGTGAAATGTTTACTAGCGTTGGCATATGTACATCCCCTAAATGTGCAAGAGTATTACGAAGAATTTATAAAGCAATATAATGACGAAAACCGGATTGCAGAGTGGTTTGCTAAAAGTTATATAAACGGTGGGGCATTAAATTTCCACCCAATATTTTGGTGTACTAGAGGAGTGAATCAGCAGGTCGATATACCCTACACACAAAATAGTGCTGAGGCGTTTCACCACCATATAAACCAAATATGTATGAAAAAACAACTTGGTTTTTATGAACTGGTTAATGAACTGAAAAAAGAAACCAAGAACAATATTATGGAAATTGAAAAAATAAAACTGGGACATCAAATTCCGTCAAAAAGACGTAGGAAAAATGAATCGCATATTTGTAATATAGCAAATATAATAACGAAAATACACGAATACGGCCACTTCGACCTTTTGAAGAATATTGCTGCCAATTTGTGATTTCACATTTAAAATGTTTTTGTTATAAAAGAAGTACTTGTGTTTTAGTTTAAGTTTAAATAAATATTCATACGATATAATATTTTTTATTATTATATATCTATATATATAAAACTCAAAGGTGACTGACTGACTGACTGACATAGTGATCTATCAACGCACAGCCCAAACCACTGGACGGATCGGGCTGAAATTTGGCATGCAGGTGATGTTATGACGTAGGCATCCGCTAAGAAAGGATTTTTCAAAATTCACCCCTTAAAGGGGTGAAATGGGGGTCCAAAGTTTGTATGGGGAAACAAGATTAGTTAGACTATTTTATTCGAAACTTCACAGGAGTATTCCTAACAATAAATGAGTAAACCCGTGTTTGTGTCAGAATGTGGTGACAAAGTCTGAAAATCCATTGGTAATGCTTTAATGGTTTATCGGGTCGGGTCGCCTTTTGGGGTGCGATGGGGTTGAAATGACTAAATATGAGTACGGGTGTAATTTTTATGGTTTGTTGGGACGTTAATTACGAAAATGCCACCGATTTTGAAATTTTATTTGTGGTCATGAAAATTCTTGAAAGCATTTGCGCCAAATTGCAATTTAATAGGTCCAGTAGTTTTGCAGCAAATCGATTGTAACAGACGGACTGAAAGACAGCTACACGTGATCCTATAAGGGGGTTCTTTTTTTGCTTTTGAGGTACGGATAGAGACCCGTGTTATCCTAATAGATTAAAAAAGTAGTATTTGGTGGCATCTCGATCGTCGTCAATCGGTACCTATAGGCGGGCGGCGCGTTGGGACGGGATGAGTAATGATCGGGAAACTTCCTGCATCCGTAATAAATACATTCAAGCTTTTCAATAATAAGTCATTTCAGAATTCTGAATTACGTTTATCTGGCTCAGAATAATACATTTTTTATTCATCAACGAAGAGAACCTCAATATCTTACAATAGAACATGACGTAACTTATAACATGGCTTAGAATCATTAAACCAATCTTGAATAACAAGTCTCAGGGGCAAACTCTCAAATTTGCGGGTATTGACTTGAGAGAACATTGCTTCTCTCATGGACAGTTTTATGTTGCTTGCTCTCGAGTAAGTTCACCCAGTAGCTAGATAGTTTTAGCGCCTAATGACAGATTAGTCAAGAATATTGTGTACAAAGAAGTTTTGTAGGCCCTATTTTTTTACACACGCTAAACAAAAGTAAAGCCGCAAAAACTATACATAATTAATAATAATACTTCTTAACGCGAGCGAAGCCGCGGGCACAAGCTAGTATATATATATTACACTATTTAATTCGATCAGTCTACGTCCACAAAATGTATTCCAGGTACAGGCGTGTTGTATGTATTACGAACGTTATAGATTAAAAACATTATTTATTTAGGCTTTCGACATTCTCGACGTATGTGTATCAAGGTTATGACAAATAATATTATTCATTTTGTACTTCGATATTATATTCATTCGACCAGTCGTGTTGTATGTATTTCGAACGTTATAGATTACGAACATTATTCATTTAGGCTTTCGGCATTCTAGACGTATGGGTATCAAGTTTAGGACATTTGATTTTAGATGTTATGCTACGTAACCGTTTAAGTGTAGGTAGATTAATTAGTAGTTAGTGAGCATAACAGAAAAAACAAAGAAGAGTGCATATACTGTTATGCAGTTTAGTGAAAATATAACTAAAAAGGTAGAATTATCGTAAACCGTGGGGAAGCATTTTATATGCATTCAGTGCGCCCGCGGCGGGACCGCCTGATTGTGGAGCGTCTACGGAGTAGCGGCCGCTACGGCGTAGACGTGCTACGAGAAAATTCAATTCATCTTTTCCTTTCTGAATATTTTCTACAACTAGTTCTATACTAGTACATACTAGATACGTTTCTTAGTTGAGTTATTAGTATGTTGAATGTTTAGGTTTCCAGCAAACACACTGAATATCGGATTAACAACATTATCAGCATAGGTTATTTAAACATTGCATGTGAAAAATGTATATCAAGTTATTAAAAAAGCCGCTGTCGACATTTGTCGAAACGTTGTGTTTGGTGTATTATTATTTCACTAGCTGCGCCCCGCGGTTATCCGCTCAACCCACGGGAACACAATATTTTTCCGGGATAAAAAATTGCCTATGTATTATTATTGGTCTAGCCGTTTGAGCGTAAAGAAGTAACAAACACAATCACAAACTTTCACCTTTATAATATTAGTGAGAAGAGATAAGTTAGCTTTGGTACTCGTATTGACAGTGTGTTCTAGGATTCTCCATATTTTATTTAGGCAGGCGTTATATCAGGATTACCTATTTACCATATTGCCTTGTACGTGGGTGGAGGCTTTGACAGTTAAAAAGGATTGGTTTCGGACCGGAACTTGGATCAGGTCCAACAACAAACCGTCCAATTCGCACTGGCTTGTATTTTAGCAACATATACCATATTAAAATACTACAGAAATCCCTCTATTGGGCTTCGCAAAAGCAGATAAAATAAAAATCTAATGGTATATTCTGCAAGTAGGCCACAAGGGCAGTTTTACAAGTCTGAATCTGAATCCACCGTCGAGAATAAAGCCGAAAGAAACTCAACAGTAAGTAATTTCTCGTACAAATTAAGGCTATTTCCATTTAATCGTTAGTAAAGACAAATACTGAATTTGATTGATTGTTTATGTAAAATCTCACATAATTGCTCGTGGAAATTAGCAGCACGACTGGCAAACGCGTATTTGCCACAAGTGGCTACTAAGTGCGTCGATTTTGAATGAACAGGCACCAAAGTATGCGCTGGTGCATAAGATTGTTACTTTCTTTTTTACCGAGACGGGCGCGTCTAAACAATGTTATTGCCGGCTCGCTAACTGATTTAGATACCGAGAAATTAATGTTATTTCAAATCAAGAAAAGAGCGTACTCCCACCACCTGAAAGGCCGGCAACGCACTTGTGTCCACCTCAGCTGTTGCAGGTGTCTATGGGCGACGGTAATCGCTTTCCCTCAGGCGATCCGTTTGCTCGTTTGCACCCTATGACATAAAAAACAAAAAAAAAACCTCTGTTTCTAAGTCACTCGGTCATCTCTGAATTATCTAACTGGTTTAATTTTTCGTTCTTCCGCTTTAACTAATATTAAAAGTAGGCCTGTGTAACTCCGCGGTACCAGTGGTGATACACATCAGCGCTGCGCATGACTACAAAGCTTTGTCTGGCGCGTGTGACCTTACAGGCTCCATTATACGATTTTACATGACATAAGGCACATATTTGTAGATAAATACTAGAAGGGCTCGCAATATCGTCCGCGTAAAACTTTTCTTTGTCGTAGTCGCGTAAAAAGTATCGTATAACCATCTATGGATATAGCTATCCCTCTTCCAAAATTAGTAAAAAAATCGTCCAGCCGTTTCTGCGTGTTGAGAGTACAAATATTTTTTCACTAACAGATGGCGCTGCACGGCGCCATTACTAATCCTGCATGGAGCTAAGATTTTCCTGATATGACCCCCGCTCTTCATAGAAAACTGATTTTCAATACAATTTTAGAATTTCATAATAAGAAGTGAAGTGGTTATGAATTAAAGACAGAGATGAGCAGCAAACGAAGTCAGAGGAGACATCGAATGTCGTCATCAGGTAGGCGAGTAAGTTCTATGATAAAAGATATGCCAATTTTGTAGATTATATCGTATCTGCCGCAAGTATCGGCGCTATCTGTATACTGTCTATTAATAGTTACATTTACAACTTACTACTTTTTTTTCAGCACACTACTGTGTTTATACTAGATGGAAACGCCAAATACGTAATTGGCAAGGTTTAGTCGATAATTAAAAACTTACTGATTTATGGAGCTCCAATCGCCCTTACCTGTAAGAAAGAAGGAATATAACATTATAGCATTATAATATTTAGAAACTTAAAGCTTACTTTTACCAAAAACACTTAATACAATTTTGAGGCATCTAAACCGCATCCAAATAGCTTAACCAAGCAATAAGGAGCCGGACGGGAATTTTTCCATTACTCGCACGAAATCTCTCGTGGACAATGGAGGCAAAATTAAAGCGAAGATCAAAGGGCAACCCAATTATACGGCAGGCCGCAAGCAAAGTAAACGCTTTCTTGCCCAGGGTGGAAAACACAGGTGTTCTTTGGTGTTTTGTAATGTTGTTATACTAGAGGGCAATGTTACACGAATCGACCTCCTCCCAAGCTGAGAAAACCCGCAAGGTGACCAAAATATAACCAAATCCAACCCTTTTATAAAATGAATCTAAAATTTGGTGGCAGAATGGGGTACTAAACAACAAATTAAAAGTAAATGTTTTGTAAGTGTAATATACCCAAATAGGTACTGAGTACTCCTTAGACGCGTTTGGAAAGTATTCGCTCCAGAGATTTCTAAGAGGCTTGCGTCGAACTTGCCACCTTAACGTGTCGCCGGAGTTACGAAAGGAAGCCACTTTTCACTACGAAACAAAAAGGCAGTATCTTCGTATGAAATTCATACAATTATACTGCGTTTTTCTGAGGCGGCAGATTTTCTACCTTGAGTAATGAGTAGCTCAGCATTTTAACTTCAAAAGCTGTAGAATGGCAATGACGTAATTATGGCAATGTTACAAAGTTTAAATATATAATACCTAGGTACTATTAAACCGCCTAGAGTCGTTGAGAGGCAATTAAAAAGCTGCGCCGAAATAAGACAAACCTAACATGCACGCTTTCGCATTGGTGTTATAAAATTGAATTGTTTGTTACCGGCTAAGAAATTGATAACGTAACTAGAAAATAAATGGATCTACCATGGAATCTGTTATCCTCCCTTTTGACTTTAATTTATCCTGTCATGTCCCTAGCTAGACTTTTTCTTTACTACCCCACTACTCGGCCATCTTGTGGCTTTGATTTATAGACAAGATCCCAGAGCACCGCACACGAGCGAGTTAACTCGGCGCGTGACATATCGCTCATCGGGTTACCGTCGATAGTCGGGAGATAATAGTTCATTGGAAACTTATTAATTACTGGAAAGCGCCTGCAACGCTGATGGCACACGGGGAAGATAATCAAAACTCTGTTTTTTGCTTTATTACTTGTAGGCGGTATCGGTATGAGCTATCTTATAACCATCTGTGGATGCGTATAGCTGCATAGGTGTATTTTTTTTTTGTGGAAATAGCTTTAATGCACGGACATTTAATTGCCATATTAATTTTAATTTGACAACGCGACTGGCCCAGTGGTAAAGGAGCTGCCTACTGAGCCGGCGGTCCTGGGTTCGAATCCCGGCAAGGGCAAATATTTGTGTGAAGAACACGAATATTTGTGTCTGGGTCATGGTTGTTCTATGTATTTAAGTATTTATTTATCTATAACAAAAAGTATGTTATCGACGCCTAGTACCCATAAAACAAGCCTAGCATAGCAGTTAATTTGGGACCAGGTTGATTTGTGTGAGGTTGTCTGATATTAATAAATTTATTTATTTGTAATAGTATATCTCTTTTCTTCTATCAATTAAAAGATCGCGTCAATCTCAGTAGCGACAGATGATCTAAATAAACTTCGAAGCCATTTAATTGGCTGAATAGAACTACCGTCTTCCCCACTGGAAAAATAAATTAGATAGGGAATGTTTGCCCTTTTGTAAAAAGAGCCTCAATGGACTTGTCTAATTGGAGGTTCCAGCATCTGGGGCCTTAGGTCTAATGATAGAAAAGCCTCGAGTAATTAAAACTTTTTCACTGACTCCAGAAAATGTATCCAGTTTTTTTTATGGATTACGTTGCCTCCTTTGAGCAAATTGAGTCGAACACTAAATGAGTTTGTAAATAATTTAAGAAAGAACTTGACTCTTAAATTTTGCTGTTTCTGGGTTAACGAGTAAAGAACTGGGTTGTTATGATTTTAACCGGTATGTATGTATGTGTGTTTGTTTGTATGTAGGTATGAATGTTCAACAGCTGTTCCCTCATAACTTTTAATTAAGCTACTAATTCTATGTTATTGATAAATTATGAAAAATAGCAAGAAAAGTTCAAACAATATTTTTAGAAATATATATTCATCAACTTGAAGACAGATGCCTTAATTATATTATCCATTTGTATTTGTTTTAAGATCCCTCACGTTTCCTTTTGCTGACCTGCAGACGATCGTAAATACATAAACAATGTATTAATTTCCAGACCTGTAATCATAAATTCATGGTAACCAACCGAGACAAAGCCCGATAAATAATTTAGTTAGCCGGCAACACTGCTCTTGCAAGTGCTCCTAAATTAATGAACTTTGAGCAGACCGTTTAAGTTTTGTTGTTCGTTATTTATTAATTTTTGTTGTTCAATGTGTAGTATTGATAGCGTATTGTGCAGTGATCAAACGAATGTGTGAATAGCTAATGAAGAATTCAACTTGAAGCGTACATAGCCCTTCCTGGGTCAAGGCCCGATAGTCCGTGTGGTTTTTTGTAAATCGCTATCACTTTACAAAAAGTACGATTTTATCAACTCACCGTACAACGTGGTATCAATCCTCTATCTAGTCGCTGAGTGCGATTGGCAACGAGACATTGGCAGTAATGGTCGCTTAACTGTGACCGGTTGCCATTTAAAAAAAAATAGAATAGAACTTTGAACAGAGTTGACATCAGTCATATTCATATTCTAAACATATTCTGTTTCATGGCTCAAGTTGCTTTTTTTCCTCCCAGAGTGAACAGTAGGCATAGTGCCTCCAACTGTTTTAGTCTCTAACCTGCTTTTGGGGCGAAACGAAACATGGTGTTGCCAACTTGGTGATTTTATCACTAGATCTAGTTATTTTTCTGTATGTAGAGCGATATATTTTTAACGTCTAGCTATTTAACATATTTGGCGATTTATTTATAGTGACTTTTTAAAACAAGTATTTATAAGCAATATTCTCAATATTGTTCAATCTATGGGAATTCCGCTTGTGTGTGTGTATGTATGAGCCTGGCCTTATTGACTTACACCACTATAAATCACTATTGTGACTTTCCTTACCTACTTATATCAGTGTGAGTGAATCATAAAGAACGCTGCAAGCGACCATTGTTTGTTATTTTTATTTTGTCAAATGACTGTAAAAACGGACTTACGTAGATATCAGATATTAATAATTTCTTTTTTGCGAAATCTAGTGGATTTTTTATTTAGGAAATTTTAGACATAGGTGGTATTTTCCACTTGATTTAGCTACTTGTCAAAATCGAGTTGGCACGTGCCTCGTCATGACATGAAATGTACATTTTGAGATTACAGTTTGAAACTACACCCTTATTCACTCCACTCACTTTCCTATATAATTGTATTACCCAGGTAGCAAACAGGCTGTGATAAGAGCTTAAAATACAGCAATTACAACTCTAATTTAAGCTATATAAGGGCTATATAAGTGCTTACGCAGCCGGTGTGTTACTTGGGTACTTTATATACTGTAGTGACACACAAGCGGCTGCATTATTCATTGCACCTGTGCACCGAGGCTGCACTTGCGTTGCGGGGTGTCGGCGCCCTGTTGCGCGGCGAATTTAATGCTCGTTTGTGCCGCGAGATGGCGTCCGGGAGCCGGGGAACTCGCATTCCGCAGCGTTTGACCTGAATTTGTCGTCCCTGTTCTTGGTGAAATAAAATTGCGCTCGTGTAAAGTGTTATTTGAGTTATTTCGCAAGATACACGTGTATACTTTTTGGATTTCATAGTTACAGTACATAAATAGCTTCAGATTAAATAACCTGCCGGCTTTATCCGCAGTTTCGCACGCACAGTAAGATGTGATGTGGGATGTTTAGCCCTCTTGTTAATAAATAAATAAATATTAAGGGACAATCTTACACAAATCGACCTAGTCCCAAATTAAGCAAAGCTTGTACTATGGGTACTAGACGACGATATACATAATATATAAATACATATATAGATGACATCCATGACCCAAGAACAAATATTTTGCACAAATATTTGCCCCGGCTTTAATGAATATCAATATAATTACAGTTACATTAAGACAACACAGTACATAAATTACAATATATACATTGCGGGAAAACTACGCAACAGATTTCCATAAAAATTGTTAGTAACATAACACGTACGTAGCAGAATAACACAAACAAGTTTAATAGAAATGTGTTGCGTAGTTTTAGCGTTAAAGCGGGACGTATTACGCATTCTCATAAACATTCACGTTTATAATATACTAATATATTCTTTAGGCTTCTGATCGGGAGTCGTGGAAATCAAGAGGAGAGGCCTTTGCCCAGCAGTGGGACACTCAAATAGGCTAATAAAAAAATATATATATATTCTTAATTTTCACTCATTACGAGTATTTCTCCATGAATACTAAAGCTAAGCTACTAGGTTGTTTCAGTTATGATAAGTTAAGTAGGTATAGGTTTTCACACTCCAGACTCAAGTGTGACATAAATAATTGACGTAGGTAGTTTCAGTTTGGATACTAGACCGATTATTAGTTGGTTTTTAGATATGTTGGAAATATGCAGTCAGGCATTTTAAAAATATATTTTTATTACTTAATTTGTGACTTCACCCTTGGACGCTCTCCGTCAAATACAGAAGTGTCACTCACGCGCTAAACACTATGTCAAAATAGTGAAATTTAACTTCATTTGAATTCGAATATTTGTGCTTGGGTCATGGTTGTTCTATGTATTTAAGTATATATTTATCTATATAAGTATGTATATCGTCGTCTGGTACCCATAACACAAGTCTTTTTGACCTTAATTTGGGACTAGATCGATTTGTGTGAGGTTTTCTGATATTTATTTAATTTATTTATTATTTGATACGAAACAGTTTGGTTTTATATTATACACGTTAACGCTTATATGACGGTGGCGTAGTAGGCGCAACAGCACACGACACCTTTAGGTGTACTTGGCGTTCAAAGAGCGCTTGCCTTTAACTATAACCACGACTTCATAGCACAGCTTCAAAAGAGTTTTCGGGCCGCGAAGTAATGAGATTTCGACGGTGAACCTGTATTAGAATCACAAAGGCCCGTTGTAACCCTTTTACAAAAAACCTTCTTAAAAATCTTATAATGGAAATCATTAGTCCAAGTGGCGGGTAAAGAAACAATGAAGTTTCTTCTTCTTTTGCTATATTTGGCAGCTGATGGCCTTGAGAAATACCGAGGGAATTATCGTTTGAAGCTAGTCTTAAGGCTCTTTATCCGTTCAAAACAATTTTCTCTAAGGTCAAACATGTTTCTTATCTTAACATAATATCAATATTACTTAGAACAGGGCCATTGCAATTTATCGGTAAATATTTGAAACCAATTTTTTTTCAATAACTACTCGAATTTGACAACATTTACGCAGAAAACTGTTTTCTTTTTATTTAGTTTTCGACTGCACGCAATGAAAGCTAGAAAAAGCTATGTTAATTTCTAGAATTCAGGGAAAAATATTATTCACTTCAAAAAGTTGGTTTAACTTATTAATAAGTAAGTATATTTGTCATAAAATTAAAAAAAAAAATTAAAAGGAATAAGGCCTTTTAAAAGAGTGGAATATTTGGCTGCGCCTTCGCTTGTCACGCGCATTATCCATTTCATCTCACAATAAAGATGAAAGGAAATATAACAGCTATGTAAAAGACTTTTGGGATTATAAATTGATAGAATGTAAGATTAATGTGTGTATACCTGAAAAGGTAGGATTTAATGAAACTATTATGAAATTGTATTTTACTCATCTTATCATCATCAGCCTATTCTTGTCCACTGCTGGACATAGGCCTCATCTTATACTTGACCTGAATTCCTCACACAATAAATGACTGTTACTGTATTATTTTCTTGTTACAAATAGTGCATACGTCAATCTCCCCAGATATTTCTACTTCAATCGGATCGGCTTTTGTTTCTTTTAGCACCTGGATAGCATGCATTGTGTTAAGCAGTCTTATGCCGCATTTTGTGATTTTCTATTCGACAGCCTTCACTCTTCAGCCACCGCTGTTCTTTTGTTTCAATGAAAAACCTTGAAAATTTTATATGTACGTACTTTTGTCACCACCAGACAGAAATTGTAGAAATAAAGAGCGTGTCGTGAAGAAAAGTCCTAACTACCGTCAAAACGCTACTAACATGTGTCTTTTTGTACAAGCAAGCTAATAACGGTGTTCATACACGAGCGACAGACAATACAGAGCAGACTGGTGGCAGTTAAGTTTTATTTCGCAAATAACGCCCTGCCGCGCCCTGTGAACAAGGGCCGGCAGGGTTGCCAGCTCGTTTAAATATACATTTTTAAAGCCAATTCGGTTGGGTGACATGCCAAGTAATGGTGATAATGATAATAAAGAAATATAAGGTATTAACCCACATGATGAAACACATGAGCGCCATGTACATTTTATTATGACAGTAATGCCATCCCAAGTATTTAGGACCAAAAAAATAGGCTTTCATTAAATTTCTCTTCAAAATTATGCATTCACGTCTAATTTCATATTACTAATCTAATGTGAACCTTCATTATAGTGATATTAATTTAGTTTTATCCCGGTATCTTTGGATTACCAGTCCAACGCCTTTCGACCAGAGATGCACTGTACACGCTTTTAATTTCCCCAAACCCTTTGATCTCTGTACCTATTTCTATTAAGAAATGTATTTAACCTAGCTGATTATTATTATTATACCGAAACTAAAAATGCAAGTTCAATTCGCTAAGGTAAAAATATTCAATTTTCCATTCAAGTGCCACCCCTAGCTATAGCATGTCAAGACGGCAGTCGTTACAGCGAGCGTGGCGTAAAGTGGCGACGTGGCACCCCTGACCTTCTTACGAGTTGCAGTTAGCGAAGTTTGAAATGCACTCGTTATGTTCTGGCCGTGTATGAACGTCTGCTTCTTGCCGATTTTTACGCTATGAATTGACTAGCAAAATATCCTAACATGCGAAAATACTTTTGCAAAGAAGCAAGGTAAGGACCAGACGTCCAAGATCAAACGCCCTCTCTGCTGGACCTATTGCTGACCACCCACCCTGCTGGATACAAGGTTGAGGTCAAGGCGCCCCTGGATACCTCTGACCACTGCCTAGTGTCTGATATCGAGCACAGTGCCAAGCGCAGTCCCACCGCACTCCACGGTGGGTAAGCGTCGAGTCTGGCACTACTCTTCAGCAGATTGGGACGGTATGCGTGACTATTTCGCGTCTGTCCCCTGGGTGCAACGCTGCTTCAATGCGAAGGATGTCACAGCGAGTGCTGCGGCTATTGCTGACGAGATCGATGTAGGAATGGAATATTACATCCCATACTCCGATATCTTCAGAAAAAGCCGACGACGCCCCTGGTTCAATCGCGAGTGTGCTGATGCTGTTAGCAACAAGCAGATGGCGTACCGGGCTTGGGTCAGGGCCCGCGCCCGTAATGACCCCAATATTGGCTCGCTGAAAAGAGCTTACAATACTGCCACCAAGGTCTGTAAGAGAGCGTAAATATAAGAGCAGATGCCTTGCGCGTTGCACAAGTAGGCTCGGAACTAGTCTCGCACCCAACTGGGTCGCGCAACTACTGGCGACTAGCGAAGACCGTGCAAACTAACTTCTGCCAGCCCTTGCTGCCACCGCTGAGACTCCCTGATGGATCGCTGGCTCACCAGAGAGAAAGCCGATCTCATGGCCAGCCTCTTCGCCGTCAACTCGCGTGTCGATGACTGTGGCTTGCCACCGCCAACTATACCTTTCTGTGGTGCCACGATGCCTGCAATCCATTTTAGGCATCGTGATGTACGTCGGGCACTACAGTCACTCGATACCCGAAAAGCCAGTGGTCCTGACGGTATCCCGGCGATTGTACTCAAAAACTGCGCAGCGGAGTTGTCTCCGGTATTGACGCGCCTCTATAATCTCTCGTACTCGTCCGGTAGTATTCCGGAAGCGTGGAGAGAAGCTAACGTGCAGCCAGTCCCCAAAAAAGGAGACCGTTCTGAACCATCTAATTACCGTCCCATTGCCGTAACCTCAGTGTTGTGCAAAGTCATAGAGCGGATCATCAACGACCATCTGATCCGATACCTTGAAGATCACTCCCTAATTAATGATCGTCAGTATGGCTTCAGACCGAAACGATCAACGGGCGATCTTCTAGCGTATGTGACACACCTCTGGGGGGAGGCTATTGATAAACACGGCGAGTTTTTGGCTATCAGCCTTGACATTGCCAAAGCTTTCGATCGGGTCTGGCATATAAAGCACTTCTTTCCAAGCTTCCTGCCTACGGTCTGCTCATCCAACTGTGTATATGGATTGCTGACTTCCTGCATGAGCGTAGAATCCGCGTCCTCGTCGAAGGGTGCGCTTCGCGGTTCATGACAGTGAATGCTGGCGTCCCACAGGGCTCTGTTTTATCACCCACCCTCTTTCTTCTGCATATCAATGATATGCTACCATTAGGGAACATACATTGCTATGCGGATGATAGTACGGTCCATGGTCGATATATTGGCCGGCCGGGAGCTTGTAGGGCGGAAATCGGCGCGAAACGTGAGAATCTTGTCGTTGAACTGGACCAGGTTCTGGACCTCATTAGCAAATGAGGATCTGTTAACCTGGTTGAGTTCAACGCCAAGAAAACTCAGGTGTGTGCGTTCACTACCAAGACGTCTTCGTTTCTCCCTACTCCTAGTCTCCAGAGCACTCATCTTGGTTTGCGTGATAGCCTGAATATGCTAGGCATGGATATCCGCTGCAATCTTAACCAAAACGAATACATCGAGTCACTGATTACCACAGCTTCCAAAAAACTAGGGATCCTGAACAGGGTGCGACGGTTCTTCACGCCGGACCAGCTTTGCCTTCTTTATAAGACTCAAGTTCGGTCGTGCGTTGAGTACTGCTCGCATCTTTGGGATGGCTCCGCCCAATATCAACTCGATGCGCTTGACAGATTGCAGCGTCGGGCGGTCCGCATCATAGGTGACGAGAAAAGTACCAGATTCCTCGAACCCCTTCAATTACGTAGGGACATTGGGTCGGTGAGCGTTTTCTATCGCCTATACCATGGCGAGTGTTCTGAAGAGTTATTTTCTCTTATCCCACCCTCCCCTTTCCGTCATAGAACCACACGTGCCAGCTTGCGATGTCATCGCCTCACCGTGGAGAATATTCCCACACGTACCAAGAAGTTTGGCAATTCCTTCATCTGCCGAACTATTAAAGTATGGAACTCCTTGCCGACTCATGTGTTTCCTCCCTCTTATAACTTGGGACCCTTCAAACGAAGCGTGAAGAAGCATCTCTCGGGCCAGCATGGCAGTGTCAACTGACATGGCACCGTTGGTTTCTCGTCAGTTGCCATTGCGACTTGGGCTCCCCTTTTTGCTTACCATCAGGCGAAGCGGAGGCACTATGTTGTGCCGTTATAAAAAAATAAAAATAAAAGGTAAATGACACTTTTTTTTGCAAAGAAGCGGGTGGATGTCACTTTGATTGCATGAAACGTGGTAAATGTAACTTTATTTACAAAGAAGCGGTATGAATGTCACTTTTTGACAGCTTTGGCGCAGCCGGTAGGATGCTACCATTTCATTTAAGGCGGAGAATGTAGGAATATAAGCTGAGACTGAACATAAATATATATTCTTCGTTTGTCTATATTTTTCCTTGATTAAAGAGCAACCAAGCGTTTTTACTTAAGTGTACGAATGCCATTCCTTACTCTTGGAATTACTAACAATTTAGATTACCAAGGGTAAATACTTTGTTTCCAGAGAACCGTGGTGAGTGTCACTCTCTCGGACCACTCAAGCTGTTCGTTTGCAGTCGCGCGGCGTGCAACCACGTTCTAAGACATCTCTTAGCCTTCGTTTGTGTAATAATACCACAAAAATTAGTGTTTATTCGTCTGAACCCAGGTTGCAACTGATTTAGTGGGAGCAGTCGTATACGGGTCGCACACAACACAACAACCGCACAAGGACTGCTTGGAGCATTCGGGCTGAAGCCGACTCCAACCGCAACACAAATGCTCTAAACAGTACGTCTAAGGAGGCTCTAAGATGGAGATTTTAGGGCTGTACGTGCAGACATAAATTAAGTAGGTATACTCATCGTTTGTCATTTTGGATTGGTAATAATTTAAAGAACATCGCTCTAAGCGGTAACCCTACAGCTTCAAGACGACAGTCGTTAGGGCGAGCGTGGCGCAAAGTGGCAACTTGGCACCCCTGACCTTCTCATGAGTTGCAGTTTGCGGTGTTTGAGACTCACTCGTTACGCGCTGTGCATGGACGTCGTTTAGGAACAGTTACTTATGTCAGAATCTTACTATAATGCGAATCCATCGTAATTAAAATATCAGGAGTACCTACCATGGGATAGTCATGGACACGAAATATTTCGTCGTCTCCTACTAATGTAATGTTAAAGTAAGCATCATCTGATGCACGTACAGAATTGTTATTACTACTTCGCCCAACTCTCGACGCTAATTGTAAAAAAAAACTTGTAGTGGGTGGTGTTCGCTTAGACATACAGAATTAGATGATCAGAAGGTTTCGTTTGGCATGATGGACCTTCTGAACCTTAAGAACATTTTAAGAAGGAGAGCCTTCTTCAATTTTAGTACAGGTAGGAGTTATGACGTCATCTTTTTATTGTATGGGATTTTGACATGTTGTGTTCTGAGTCTTGTCATGTGGGGTATCGATTGAAAGGGCTTTATGAGATAATTGCAAATATACACTGCATTATTACATTATTGCCACTTATTCGGAAACAATCTGTAACGATTGAAACATACCAAGTATAGACAACATATTATTGAAACATACCAAGTATAGGCTCTTGCAGGTAGGAGACGCTTATATGTCGTGAACACCGTCCACTATTGTTATGTGTCCGTGACTCGACAAGAATCCTAGAAGCACTTTATATAACACAAAGGTGAACTTTGTGCACAAGCTATCAGGTTTGTGTGGCTGCACCGATATTGTCCATTGTCACTGCCAGTGCGATATTGAAAACCTACTTGTTTCCATTTACATTATAGACAGGCGAGTGTAGTGATTTTCTAGTAACGGTTCGTATGCTGCCATCGACGTATTTAATGTATTAATAAATAAATATTAAGAGACAATCTTACACAAATCGATTTTGTCCCAAACTAAGCAAATCTTGTGGTATGGGTATCAGACGACGATAATTATAGGTACTTATGTATATTTATATATTATTTTATAAATACATATACAGAAAACATCCATGACCTAGAAACAAATATTCGAGTTCATCACACAAATATTTGCTTTGACCGGGATCCGAACCCAGGACCGCCGGCTCAGTAGGCAGGTGGACTTCAAACTGCGCTAACCGCGTAGCCAAACATAACCGTGAAACATACAATTCTGCGAATTTATTTATACAATGTAATGCTATAGCAAGATTAGATATAAACGTCGTGTAACAAGTTATTAACAATCAGAGGTTTTCTGTCTGTCTGACCGTCCGCAGTTTAACGTAGTTTTTGTAGGTATTTGATTGTAACAATTTAAAGCGAAGGTTGTGACTGTGTTTGTATGTTTGTTACTTCTTCACGCTCAAAAGGCTGGATCTATGGAGGTAGCTGACAACTTGGAAAGCACATATGCTGCTTTTTATTTCGAAAAAATTTAATGTTCCCGTGGGATTAGGGTAACACCGAGGGGCACAACTGGTATACTTAAAATAAACAGTGTGTCGAGAAACCACCATAATTAACGAAACCAACAATTAACCCCTGCCTATTTTTTGGATTGGGCAAAAACATTTAAATTATATAGATTTAGCTTTTACGTATTTGTTACACGACCTTCACACAGCACTTATTATTCCGAACAGCACAAGGTATCACAAGGCTAAGAACATCTCTGAAATATTACTCCAAATTTCTAAGATACTGTCTGGCTGAAGAGGATTTATGATTCGGTCATCTAGGTAAGACCCTAATTCGGCATAGCATTGGAATATCCGTATTGAGTTATTTCTCGGCCTCTCGGGATCTTTCCGGCACATGATCACTGTAGTGTTTGTAGATCTGTATAAAACATATTAGGTAGGTAGTTAATAGTTATTCTCGAGCTGGGGAAGTCAGTCACGTGAGAGCTACAAGCTTCGGACTTCTGACCCGTTGGTGCCAAACCGGCCCAATGAGTGCGGCTTGCCCTTATGTGATCGGGGGATCACTACAGTGACTGAGTTTTAAAGAAGGTTTGAATAAGCTAAATAAAATGTTGAAGTGGGACTAGGCTGGTCATGCCGCATATCGAGTGACTTGCGGGTAGGACTGCCATCGCTAAATTCGCCGACCCCGGACAAAGACTTAAAAACTCGGACATTTGGCGTAAATCGCACTTTTTCCCCGGACGTGTTCCAAAATAATGTAAGTAAGAAAACAATCGCTTTATTTTTCATTCACGTAAAAAGTGTCCGGGTTTTCAGGACACTTATTGAAAACCCCCCCGACACCCGGACAAATCCGGGGAAACCCGGACGGATGGCAGCCCTACTTGCGGGCTAAGATAACCATGGATCGAATACATGACAGCTCTAAACAGAGACTAGGTATACTACGACGGCAATGTAAAAGAAAAATTGGAGACTTGGAAGAATTGGGGAGACTTTGTTCAACTGTTAGTAATAATTATGGCTAAATTATGGAAATATTGTCCGTATCTATAATTTCCAGTTTACAAGATTTATATCACTAATAAAATGACATATCGGTTATTTGAAGTTCAACAGTGGCGACATGCCGGGACATATGTCATAAGAAACATCGAATTTAGCCCTAGGTCTTGAATTTTCGGCGAGTTACCCGCTATCTGTGAGCGACAGCGTCGCTTCAGCCTTATCGTGCTTACGTTAGATAGCTAATACTGGCTCGGTAATTAAACGTGAGGCTTTAAATTTTAAACGGAATATTATCAGACTTATCAGCTTCTAACAATTTTGAATTTTGTGTTGAAAGCCCTTTGAACAAACACGTTTTCCATTCAAACATCTCAGCGTAATCCCCGTCGGCGGGGTACTACCGCTACTTGGTTCGCGTTTTTTTCTGTCATAGCCCGACTTTCTTTCCCCTCTCCTCCCGCCCTAAGTCAGACTGACTCGGTTCAGTCCATTCACGACGCAGACCATCCGCCCAGTGCACCCGCGTCACTCCCCAAATTATTCCTGTGGAGCGGAGATAATCCCATTAGCGGGTGATACTCCCACACAAAGTCCGACTACTGGTATTGAGGGCTAACCAGCAATGACACAGTTCAAGACATGTCTTAAAAAAAAAAAACAAACATTGAATGTTCGGCCGTAGTAGAATTTGTGACTTGAATTTTGCAGTATTGGAGGTCACATAAATATTTTGTAATATTTTTGTGGTTATATTACTAGGGTAATCAACCGGTAGGCCTAGATGATGGTCGCATTAACCACACGACAGATAAAACGCCTGGTGAGAACCAAAACTCACTAGAATTTCTGTTACTACTCTTGAAAACCTCGTATTTAGTTTGTAGAAAGATACTGAGATACGAGCTTTGTTTTAGGTATTCGTTACTTAGTGTGTTTTGATTGTCAACAGAGAAATAATAACAATATCCCTCGCAAAATAATATTGTTTCTGAATATACAGTATAGCTAACGTGCTCGTCAATGTACACACGGAGAATATACGCCTCTCGGCTGTTTTCCGTAGTACGAGATACGCGCTCGCTTCGTTCGATAGCGGCGAAATTTATTACTTTCTCATTATGATCGCAAGAAATTCAATGAAGTCCTGATTTCCCCGGAGATTGGAGCGTTTATTAATATTTTATCCACATTATCTATTAAACGTGTTTATTGAAATATTTAATTAATAAAATTCACCTTCAATATTTTAAAAGACCCCTTGGGAGACTCGTCCTGTCCTAATTATTTAACATTATGTAACGACCTGAATTTCATTTCGAGCGAATTAAGTCTCTTTTTAGGCATTACTGATACACAGACATCAGAATGGTGACTTTTGCATTCAAAATACACAAAGATAACTAGTCCTACTAATGAGTACTGAAAAACCATTTTTAAACATGTCTTTTGAATACCAGATAAATATGCCACGGATACCTATAATCCCTGTAATATAATGCTCGCGGTGAGAAAGTACCCTTAGAAATAATTTTCCCCCCTATTTTTGTTCAATGGCTTTTCAAGTTCTGTCCAACTTCTGACAAGCCGCTTGTTAACTTCAAGATTCAAGTTAAGTTGATCGGACAACTAAAAGAGTTTCAATCGACTAGGATTTAAACGAGAAATATTCTTCTTCTTTGCTTCTGCAAACTGCAGCACGTATTTGTTAAAATAAATAACTTGGATATAATGCAATCATTAAGGGAAAGTGATGGTAATATTAATTTATTACCATTCCCGGCGTTTTCGATGCACGAATGATTTGACACTAGGCCGACAGTGGGCGTCAAATTATTCTTGCACCGAAAACCACGGGGTATGTTTATTAAGCAACTCAAGGACAACAATAAAATATGTAACTCGACGACGACGCGTTTGGCTCGGTTTGTACAGACCTGCCTACTGAGCCGGCGGTCCCGGGTTCGAATCCCGGCCAGGGCAAATATTTGTGTGATGAACTCGAATATTTGTGCTTGGGTCATGGTTGTTCTATGTATTTAAGTATATATTTATCTATATAAGATGTAACTTTGACGGAAAATTGTGTCAAAATATATATGTATTGTTATCCATCCATACTAATATTATACATACTAATATTATAAAGGCTTATTATTTTCGCGGCGACAGAAAAATTAAAGAGCAGCAAACTATTTGCAACTAAAATAATAACTTGTCAGCGATTAAATATTTTGGCAATCATTTATATTAAATGAGCTTTAAACTAAGGATATTTTAAAATTCAAATAATGGCAGCTACTTTAAGGTAGCAGAAATAATAAACAAGATTACTGAAATCATAGGTGAGGTACTATAAATAATGACTTGGCGACTAATATTAGCAGAAGGATAACAAACTTTATATTAGTGGCAACTACAGGTCTCCATCTAAAAAAGCATTTTGGGCTTTGATTTGCTGGCAGCTTAAATATTAAAATGGGTACTATATAAAAGTAATGGGGAGTTATTTTTTTAGTTTTCGAAACCATAATTTAATGAAAACGGCGATAAGCGTTTTTTAGGTAAAAATGTTTTGCCCATACAAAACACGCTTATTTTAGTCCGAATCTAGCTAAAACACGCTACGCTAAAATAAGCATTGCATTATCATAAGACTTGCCTCAGAACCGAAGCTGTCAACCCCGATTCCACGTGGTCTTGTCTGCCCTACCCCTAGAGTGTATATAAAAAGCCGGAGGCGCGGAGGGAGAGCAGCCCTCGCCCGCCGTGACAAAGCTCGGGAGCCGTGCGGAGCGGAGCGGCCGAGGCTGGTCGCCGAAGGCGACCAACAAGCCGAAGCTGCGGAACGGAGTACGGGCGACCGTGCTTTGCCACGCAAGGGCGGAAGGGCTGCACTTCCCGCAGCGCCGGAGCTAAGGCAGAGTCTGACACAATATCCAAAAAAATATTGTCGGTTTTAGGAGTCCATATCTCGGTAATTATTAAGTTTAGAAAAAACTTGTCCATACAAAACACGTTTATTTTAACGTATTCTATACGATAGAATCATAAAAAATAGGTGTCAATATGACATCACACCTGACGAAAAATTGACCAAAATCAGAGCCACTAAATAAAACTATAGACCAAAATTATTATTTATACATGCAATTTTCAACTTTGATTAAAGCTCTTAAATTGTCGCACAAAGTATTTTTTTATGACCTTGATTTATTTTATATGTAATCTCCATTGAACAATTAGAGTAGGCCATTTTCAACTTTTTATCCGCTGTCATGTTTCCGCTTAATTAGTTAATTCAGTCGCCAAAACAATAACTCGATGCTAGTTTATATTGAAACAAAGCCGAAAATTGATTACTTAGCTGCTACTTTTTACTTTAATAGTCTCCGCAATTAGTCGCCAACTTATTATTTTTGCTATCCCCTTTAATTTTTTATAAATCCCTAAATCTGATTAATTTGTCGCCGCGTTAAATACATGCCTATTATAAATGCGAAAGTGTGTCTGTCTGTCTGTCTGTCTGTTACCTCTTCACGCTTCAACCGCTGAACCGACTTAGATGAAGTTTGGTATGGAGATAGTTTGAGACCCGGGAAAGGACATAGGATACTTTTCATCCCGAATAAATTTAGTGTTCCCGTGGGATGAGCGGGTAACACCGCGGGGCACAGCTAGTATAAACATAAATTCAACATAGCCTATCTGTAAATACCAGAGTCCCAAGAAACAATCGGCATTTGTGAACGAATAAGGAGCCTAAAATGAGTGACAGTCGCGGAAACCAAAGAAAATATTACATTTTTGTTTATCTGTTCAAGCTGAAAGTAATATTCCCAAACTAATCCATTACAAGTAACCACGGCCAGAAGGAGATCACTCCACCGATAGCCTTTACCCTATATTTGTTCGATAGGTCATTAATCATCGATTCCCCCGGAAACGGCTAAAACACGCGTCCACGAATAATGAACTACCGTCAAGGACAACAGTAAAACTTCAGGGCCGAAGCAAATTGGCTGGACGGAGCCGCTGGAGCCGCATTGTTTTCGTTTAGTTCCTATTTTTCTTAGAGACTAATCGATACGCGCCATAGATGAAGTATTGTACCCTTATGAGTTAACGTGACCGTATACTCGCTAGCGACAGCGTATAATAATAATACAATACTTTATTGCACACCAATAAAAGTTTACAAAAGGAAACAAGACAAATACAATTTATAAATAACGGTAGACAACAGGCGGTCTTATCGCTAAAAAGCGATCTCTTCCAGACATATGTGTAGTTCTGTGAATAGAGACTAAAGTACTATGGGGTCCGGTAGTTTTGAATGTTTGATATGTTGTCTAGGCTGGTTAGTGAGTGTTTCAAATGCAAAATGGACACTAACATTGTCCAAGCTTTTTTCTATATAAGCAAAAATCTGCGGAAATTGCCGGTTTTTTCAATGGCGGCGCGGCGTTGGGGGTATTGTGCATTTTTGAATTTAAACACTCAGTTACCATCCTAGACAACACATCAAAAATTCAAAACTACCGGACTGCTGGATTAGTAAACGATTTTTTTTTTTTTTTTTTTATTAGGATCACAAAACTGAGCGTTACACAGGCAAGCTTAAATGGTAATATAATAAACAATATCAATAGTGTACGCCCTACTTGATGTGAACACAACATGCATAAAAATAACTACTTAACAAAGTAAATTGCTACCACTAACAATTGCATTCGAGGTTAACAATTGAGAATAGAAAAAATAAGTACATTAATAATATATTAAAAATATAAAAATTTAAAATTTATGCAAAGATTGCAAAGGTGCCTTTGCTGAGATCACAGAACCATGAAACATATCAAACTTAGCTCTCATATCATTGCATCGGGAGCATAATCTGTCCAACGGAGAGTGCCTGCCAGCTACTGTTCTTCTGAGAGGTAAGGCAAATGTCTTGCGATTTTGTAGTCGGCTGCTCTGGCGAGGGACTGATAGTCTTAAGTTATTCAAGAAATCTGGAGCCTCCAATATCCCGTGCAACAGCTTAAACAAGAATACGGTGTCGCTCATCGCCCTTCGAGTCTCGAGACGCGTGACGTTGTAGTGGCGCAATCTTTCGGAATAGCTTGGTAATTCACGACACTTGTTGTCACTATACGCGAGATGGTAGAGAAACCGCTTCTGAATACACTCCAGCCTTTTAACGTGAACAGCGTAAGTGGGATTCCACACTGGACTACAGTACTCTAACGTACTACGAACTAAGCTATTGTATAAAAGAAGGGCAATACTAGTGTTATTGAAAAATTTCATTTGCCGAACTATAAACCCAGATAGTTTCATTGCCTTACATATGGCATTATTTAAGTGCTCCTGAAACGTCAGTCTCTTATCCAAAATCACTCCAAGATCCCGAATGGTGTCCTTCTCAGCGAGTATAGTGCCGTCGATTGAGTATGATACTGAAGCAGTTTTCAGCTTTCTGGTGAACCTGATATGAAAGCACTTCCCGGCATTCAAGACCATGCCATTGCGCGAACACCAGTTATGGACCACGGTTATGTCATTCTGGAGACTAGCAACGTCTGCATGATCATTAATAACTTTGTATAATTTTAAATCATCAGCAAAGAGCTGATATTGGCATTGGAGACTCGACGTTAAATCATTTATAAATATTAAGAAAAATAAAGGTCCTAAGTGGGAACCCTGAGGAACACCGGATGGGACATGTTTGACCGTGGACTGGAAGCCCTTAAGGACTACGAGCTGCGATCTGTTTCGTAAATATGATTCGCTCCATCTCAGCAAAGAACCATGTATTCCAGAACGCCCAAGCTTATCTAGAAGTATGTCATGATTAACAAGATCAAACGCCTTGCTAAAATCTGTATATATTGCGTGTAATTCTTGTTTATTGTCAAGTGCTGTGGCTATATCGTTTACATACGTAATGAGATTTGTTGTGGTAGACCGTTGAGGGAGGAAACCGTGTTGCTTCGAAGACAGGATCGACTTAACATGCCAGTACAAATGCGAACGAACAAACGACTCCAGCAATTTACCGCAAGTGGAAAGAATTGACACAGGCCTATAGTTTGCAACGTTTGACAAATCGTCTTTTTTATGGATTGGTACAACGTGAGCCAGTTTCCATTCCGTTGGAAAAACTCCCGAGGATAGTGACTTATTAAATATATCAGTCAAGGGCTTGGTTAACGTTCTAAGACATTGTTTGAGAAAAATCGGCGGTATACCATCTGGGCCAGCTCCCTTGTTACAGTCCAATTGTCGAAGCAAACACTCAACCTCACTTTCTGTTATAGCCAGCGAGGAAATTGACAATGCCAGGTCTTCTACAACATCATCATCAGTTGTTACCTGAGTACTAACTTTAGGCCGTCCTTGATAAACAGTCTGGAAATAGTCAGAAAACAGATCACAGATAGATTGTTCGCTTGTGGCGATGCTTGAACCATTATGCATCTCATTGGGAATGGTGATGCTATTACTTTTAAGATCATTTACAACCCTCCATATATATTTAGGTTTCTTACGTAAGGTTTCAGATGCGGAACGCTTAAATTCGTTGTAACACTCTGTGATCATTTTATCGCACCTGGTTCTCAATAAATCAAAAGTCTGCTTGTCAAGAGGGTTATGATACTTCTTATACCTTCTATGATATTTGCATTTTTCCTTAAGTGATTTTATTAGGGATGAGGTATACCAAACTGGATAGCAATCGTTGCGCTTCGGTATCAACGGAACCAATGAATCAATGGAATGGATTTATGGAGAATAGTACAGCGCCCCTAGCGGTTACCTTGTAGAACTGCAATTCTCCATACAAATACTTTACGCAGTACTGTCACTGTAACACTTGAGCTGACAAAATGTGATTCAAGTTTTATGCCTGTCCCGCTCGCTCTTAGGCGATCCAGATAAGAACCTCTCAGTTTTCTCCCAAACCTGAATCGCAATCTGAGAGCTCTCGCGCTGTAACTAAGTTGTAAGAACTTAAGGACAGAATACTAATACTGATCGTGTTTAGACAGTTACTTACAACTTCAAGAAAGTTGGAAATTCAAATTCAAATTTCAAATTCAAAGAAGATTTTCGTATCAGTTCATCTTTTGTTATCCCAGGCTAACCACCAAAATTGCAAATCGCTTCATTTGTAGGCATAGTTAACAGATTTGATTTTATCAGATACAAGAAGGCAAATTCGTCCATGAAGAGAAAATAAGAAGGTTCTATGTTTGGTGGGCATTGCAATTTTTTTTTCAGCTGATTTTTTATATCAAGTCCCTAATATGTCTTCTTTGTTGCGTGTGACTTTAACATAATATATACAACAGACAAACCACGTCATCAGGCTACTAAAACTAGCCTGAATCTGATTGTAAGAAAGTTTAGAGTACAAAAGAGGTACCTATAGAATGAGCCTTTCAGTTATACGGTTTTCGTATCCAATTATAAATAATGCAAAGATCTGGGCAGCTCTATTGTAAGTATAACCAACAGAGTACGAAACTGATCCACTTAATTATACCCATTTAGGTAGGTATTAATAGTTAGTCTTCGTACGCTGGCGGTTTACGGGAGTGTTGTGAGTAGGGTTGCCAGGTGTCCCGCTTTGCACGGGTTGTCCCGATTTCAGGGGTATAGACGTGTCCCGATTAAAATAGGATTTACTGGCAAGTAATATTAGTTACGAAAAGCAATAAATGAAGCATTTATAAGAAAGTAAAAAATATTTTATTTGTCCCGTTTTAAAAACCTAAATCCCGATTTGTGTAACCGACTGCCCCGATTATAATCCGAACGGACCTGGCAACCCTAGTTGTGAGCGAGGCGAAACGCGCACGCCGCATGCTCGCTGCGATATAAGCCTTATCACACTTGCGTTGCGATTTGCGAGCGAATTTTGTATGAAGGCGATCACACAGCGAGTTCGCCGCGACGCTTATTTGTATAGAAACTCGCTCGAAAATTACAAGTGTGATCATCATCATCATCATTGGCCTTTTACAGATGAGGACAGCAGCGTCTAATAAAGCAGCCTTTACGAAGATGGCTGTATAGCCCGATACGAGAGCGACAGCCACGGCCGCATAATTGACAAATAAATAAATAAATATTAAGTAAATAAATAAATAACGGGTGATAACAAAAAAATGAGAATTCGTTCAGAGGTGTAAAAAAATACTCGTGTATTTTTTTAGCACAATTTGATATTATTGGAAAATATGTACATAGAAACTATTTACAAAATCATCAATGCACATTAGAATAGGACTCGTGGTCAGCTGTTCCACTCAGTATAAACATGACGTTGGAACAAGACTCTTGGACGGAATTCTTGTCCATTTTCCGCACACATGTTTTAATTATTTATATCAGTTGGGTACAATTTTCAGCTCTCCAATTATTTTTGTATACTAAACTGCTCAAATAACCTAAGAAATCTTCAATCGCCCGACATTGTGCAAGGTTTATGGGGTTTCGGATTTTCGGTACAAATGGTATATTATTAGCGTCTAGGAAACGTGTCGTTTTTTTGGCATAATGCGACGATGCTTTATCCGACCAGAACATATTCTCCATCTGAGTGATGTTTGCGAATAAATGCTATCAGTATTTTTTTCAAGCATTCGCTCTCATACACTTTTTTGTTGACCGCTAAACCACTCGGTTAGAACGACAGTTTCGAAAGACCTTTGTCGGATATAGCCACATAAAGCATAACTTTCTGCTCAAACTTGTGCTTATACTTGTGTTTTATATCGTCTGGTGTTGTAAAATTATTGCTGGTGTAGTATCGGTCATTTCCAGGTATATGTGTTTTACTCAAAGGAAAATAACTTTTATCGTCCAAAATGAATGATTTTCCTTTGTAATTTCGGATCATCCAGCGACACTGTGATATAATAGTCAGTTTTTGCTGTTCAGTGTATTCCAGTGCTCTCACCTTCTTGCGGCATTTCAGACCTATCTTTTTCAAGAACGAACAAGTGCACGGTTGGGAACACTTTATTTTTTCTCGCGGCATCTCGTTGGCTCATAGGATTATTATCGTTAAAAGTGCTATGGAGTAGGTTCATCCTTCTCTTGATCATTATCTTCGCTGGTCGCCGGCTACCACTTTTGTGATCTATCGTCAAGGATGCAAGAATTCTATAAATAGTGGAGACTAAGTACATATTCTTTACTAAAATTATCTACAGTAGACTTTTTCCCCCAGTTATAGTTTGAATTATAAAAATGTTCAACCGTTTTCGCAGTGTTTCTTGTTTCGACACCATTTTGACAAATATTAATGCTTGAAAAACAAAATCAAATGAAGTTTAAGAACCTCAAAAGAAGTAGTAACAACTTCATAAACAAAGTTTTTTGTCTAAGTGAATAGTCTTGTTTTGAGGTCCATAGAAAGTTATTCTCATTTTTTTGTTATCACCCGTTATTAAGGGACATCATACACAAATCGACCTAGTCCCAAACTAAGCAAAGCTTGTACTATGGGAACTAGACGACGATATACATAATATATAAATACATATATAGATAACATCCATGACCCAAGAACAAATATTTGCACAAATATTTGCCCCGGCCAGGATTCGAACCCGGGACCGCCGACTCAGTAGGCAGGTGTCTACAAACCGAGCCAAACGCGTCGTCAAATGTGGCGCTTGTCGATGAAGGGGGAAGTGCTGCACGCTGGTGTCTCAGGCAAGTGTGATAACGCCCTAATGAATAAAGACTCGCGGCAAACTCGTTGCGCGCACGCGGTGGGTTCGCCACGTGCTCGCTGCACGCTCGTCTCGCTATCAACTCGCCCGTACCTTAGACTAATCGAATAATCGTATTTCGAATCCCGCCATCTAATAGCCTGGAGATGAAACTAGACACCGAATCTAAGTCTTATCGCTTCAATGCCTATCTTAACATCAAGGACGGCTACAAGGTCCCGGCTCAGGAAGATAATGAAAATGTAATGTTGCCGCAAAATAAACTTTTCGGCTTTCTCTCCGTTAGCTCTGTCTCTATTAGCTGTAATGTTGTACACTTACGTCATGGCGTAATTCATAACGGTAATCCACGCGTGTTCATAACTTTTACACTTTATTGTACATAATATGGGTACGTACATATAAGGCAGGTACAAGCTTGAAGCATAACGCGAGGTATCTTCCTAATTCTTGACTTCTGAATTCATTATTTAATATTATTAATGTGAAAGTAATTATGTATATCTGTAAGTATGTCTATCTGTCCCCTGTATCTGTCTATGTGTCTACTTGTTACCTCATCCCGCTTAAACTGCTTTATAGATTTTGACGAAAATTGGTACGAAGATATGTAGATTGACTTCCGAAGAAGGACATAAAATAGTTAAAAAAAACAACGGAAATGACCTCATAAGTAGGCGAAAAGAAGAAAGTTTGAATTTATTATGGAATTGCGATTACTTGTGGGCATAAACTATTACATCATTGACTTTTAGACATGAGAGAGAGAGAGAGAGAGAGAGAGAGAACGATACAGTTTTTTAAATTTTTACTTTCTGGAAGCTAGAAGAGATATATAGGTATCTGCAATGTAAGAAGATATATAAACTCCCGGTTTACTGATTCTGTAGCCTGAACGGTTTTTCTTATATCGCCAATTAAGGACACCCTCATCAAAATAGAATTTTTAACTTTTTACGTGTTCATTGTATTGCAAACATTAAATAAATTATTCCCATTGTTATACGCGTCTTATCGTCGCCATCACCCCGCATTATACTTTTAATAATGAACATTAAATTACTATTTGTAGAGTTAATGATATCGAGTACTTTTAATGTCCCACAAAGATAAAAAGCTACGACATAAGTAGGTACACAATTTGATATGTATCTGAAATTTTATGAATTCTGTCCAATTAAATAAAGTCTTTAGTGGCACTATAAAACTAATATTACAAAAAGATATTCAATTACAGCGGCCATTTCAGTACGAATTGCTACATATGAAACTTCTACCATTTATACGTCAGGATCGAAATCGCATTTGTCAACAGACAAAGCCTTTCTAAATGTATTATCACTATCTGTTATGTTAATGAACTTCATAAATGTGCATATTCATTATTTCTTCCGTTTATCCAGAAAACAGTAGGTAACCTGTTAGCAGTATAATCAAACCGCCTTCTGTATAAATACACCTAGAAACCCAGCTAGCGCTTGAAAGTGAAGCCAGTTTTAGTGAGCAACGGTCTAGCACGGGCTCAGTATCGCCTGCGTACGCATCTGTCACAACGTCAGTATCACAAGCAAAACCTCTCATCTCCAAGTTTGATTGGTTCGTAGACACGCACACATAAAACCAAAACCGCCACAACTTCAGCCTTCGCAAATATGTTGTATGAAGACTATCGTTCTAGGAGTATTGATTGTAAGATAATAATAGAATCATCTCATCAATCTCTCGCGATGAAGACGCCATTTAAACAAAAAATAAAAAAAATATTCGTTACACAATACGATGCTACAGACACAGTACACTCCAAACTTACATCTAGTAAGTTTGCTTACCTATCTGAAATACTATATATAATATATTTGTCCGTTCATTTTTTTTCTAATTCTAACCTAATGGCTTCTTTAAAACGATGTTTATAAAATCCTGTAAATATTACAAGTTTCAGGAAAAAAAAATACTTTCGGACGAATAATAATTTGGCGAAACTTTGGTTACAGATGGGAAACAATTTTTCGGAGTTGAGATAGGACCAGTATTTTTACATAGGGACAATTTCATTACAGATACAGATAATTTATTAATAAAAGCAAATGCATTTTACAACCTATCTGAACCTATCTGTGCCCGCATACCGAAAAAGTTTACCGAAACGATTTGTGTCCGCACACCAGGCACGCTTCCGCTAACTGGTTGCGCAAACATATTTGAGGAACTATTAGGCGCCCGATGCGCTGCACTGCATTCGGGCAAACAAATTCTCGCAAATGGAACCCAGGGACACGAGGGTCACTACGATAGTGGAAGTGTTAGAAAATGTTTACAGGAATTGCTTACACAGTACGGAGGATATACGGAAATGTTATCAGAGAGTGCTTTTAGTGGTCCAATAAGTAGTTCGTCACACGAAAACCAAAGAAAATCGTTCATTAATATCAGGTATTTCTTAAATCCTAGTTCAGAAATTCGATTAGCACAGATTACAAGTCTCCTGCCTTAAAGACTGCTCGTAACATTTTAAGGACCAGAAAAAAGGAAAATAAGCCAGTAAAAACAAATTGCGGCAGCACACGCGAATAAAGAAACATTTATTGCAGTAATAAAAGTTAAATTGCGTCTCCACACACCGACAAAGTCTCAATTACGCGGCAGAAGCGTTATTTGTCGCGCGCGACAGTGAGCAATGCCCATGCATTCCGTCGTCCGTGCACGTCTTAAACAACAACTTTAACTTGAGCCTTAAATTGCATCATCTTGTATGCACCGCAAGGTCGCAACAGTTGGTTGGCCATTTGTTAACCGGCCGATGTCGCAGGACGTCGATAACAGTTGTAGGTCCAGTGGAGCGGGGGTCTGTTTATATTGGTCGTGTTGCATTGTGGTCGAGCACGTCTTCGTCGCGATCTGGCTTCCGTCTTGGGTTTAGAAATTAAGCGAGTTCATTTTTGTTGAATGTTCAGTGGAGAGCGACGTAATGCCACAAAGGAAATCACTTGGTTGTTCTGTTATAAATATTCTGAGAACTCTCTGGGTCGGATGCCAAAGCGAAGCGAGCTTAGAAAACTCCCTACAATCGCCTGTAGAGCCTAGGGGAATTCACGGTACCACAATACTAAAATTTCCCGGCCCTAATCGCCTGGCTTCATATTTATGTCCATCATTTTCATAACAGATCCAAGATAATAAAAAGCTTGAGATAACTACAAGGGCAAACCGTTTGCCCTTCACACTGCCAATTCTATTTCCAGCACAATACATTAGCAATTTAAAACTACAAGTTATTGTAGGAGAATTTCATCGCTAATGGATTCGTCAGGTTGCCATAAAATTTTGATATAATAAACCTGAAAGCATAAACTCGCAATTTTAAAATTCATTTTTACAGACAAAATGTGAATGAATTTGATTATTTTAATTTAAAGTTCGCTCCACCCGGAGCGTGACTCGCGAGTAGAGAGCAAAGTTGCGTTTGTAGAATATGCTATTTATTAGCACCCAGACCCCTTAGTATGAATGTTTAACGAGGCGTTCCTGAATGCTGGAACAAGCTGGAATGGGAATGAGTAGGATTAGGATTTTGGCAGCAATTGTGTTTCAAAAATCCACGCGGCATCGCTAATTGTGAACAATTTTAAAGTCAGAATTCAAAAATATACCGTTACTAGAGTTCTACTTTTAAGACTTTGACTTTTAACATCTACGTGGATTTTTAAACCACGGTTACCATCACCAATTGTCCCAACCTTACTCGAAAGGAAACTAGGAATCACATTCAGTGAAGTTTTGATGTCCGAATATCAGCATACTTTTCTTGCAGTTACCCACTTTGAAATCGAATCTAAATATACTATAAACTGTAATAATTACATGTAAGTACGTATTTTTAATACTCGTCTAGGATAGTACATTACATACCTAGGGCGGTGTATTCGTGAATACCCCAGAACAAAGGTGTTTGTGGCCCGAACCTAAGGTGGGGTGGGGCTTTAAGAATTACCGCCCGTGGATTGTCTAAAGGTGTACCTACAAGCCTACCACCACAACATAGTGTCCCACGATTACCGGTTTGATGACGCGGTTGGCGCAGTGGTGGAGCCACTGCCTACTGAGCCGGTGGTCCTGGGTTCGGTTCCCGGCAAGGGCAAATATTTGAGTGGTGACGTGACCATGGGTATTTCTATTTATTTAAGTATTTATTTATCTATAGAAGTATGTATATCGTCATCTAGTACCCATAACAGAATCCTACTAGAGCTTAATTTAGGACCAAATCAAATTGTGTGAAGTTTCCCGATATATACGTATATTTATATCAGCACAAAAATAGTGGAAACGCACCCTAACGTTCCTTGCATTTATTCCAAGTAGCAGCTACGTTATTCTGAGAGCGTACGATCGTACAAAGACATAGATGTTCGGAGTTACAGGCGACGGTAATCGTAGAAAGCAAATTGCATTCTTCCATTACGTGTCCTGGCGCCGGCTAATTCGCTAGCCAATTGAATAAATTGCTGCAAAATACGGAGGGAAGATTCAATTAATTTTAAATTTTATTTAATTCTAATGCAAGCTTGTATAATTGTTTTATACAAGCTCAAACAATATATTATGAATTAACTACAGCAACATTAGAAAGCTGGGAAGTAATTTAATACCGAGGATTGCTTTACAGGTTATTTCATTGAACAAAACCCTGAAATTACTTATTTTGCCATGTTTTGCCGAATCTCGTAGTTATTATCTTTTAGATAGGTTAGGTAGGTATGCACCAGGGCACATTTATCACCCTCATTCATGCAGAAATCGATGTGAGACCATAATTTTTCAATTACCATTTCAAGTAAGTAAGATACTATTTTCACTGTGGAAAGCAATCAATATCTTTAAGGAATTCAAGCCACGTAACAATCTTGCCATTTTGACGACTCCCTACTTAATAACCGGCCAGATAAGTTGAAATTATTTTCGAACGGTCGCGACGTCGCTCAGTATCCCCCGAGTAGGGTTACCATTAGGGCACACAGTCCCGGGATTATTTTTGGCCGAGGCACATTTGGCCGAAATATTACTTTTTCACAGTCTCTATACTATTATAATCGCCCAAATTCGGTCAACTTTTTGAGTAGTGTACAGTCGAGGTAAGGTTTTCCGGTACTCTACTAAAATTTCCCCGAACTGCGAACACTAGAATTCCGGAGACAAAAAGCCCTATATTCATAGAAAAGCCTGAAATTTTCTCGCAGTTAGCGAATTTTTTCGAAAACATTACAGGTTAGTTTTCTGACCGATAACATCGGCTGCTTATTATAAATAGATAAATATTAATGGACAATTAGAATTCTGGTAATTTTAAAATATTTAAATGAGCGAAAATTATTATTTTGCATATCTTAGAAAATTATATTTGGCGGTTAGTGTTGATTAATTCGTATTGTTTTTAGGAAACTATTCTATTTGCAGTTTTGTGGAAGAAACGTATTAATATTGATTTTGTGCAGTGGGGCCAGGGAAGTCTGGCACGCGGTGCTAATTAAAAAGATATCGTTAAGCAAATATGGTAAAACTGATTAAGCTCTTAATTTATGGTTTTGTAGATTAACTAGTTTAAATTTTGGTTATGACCAAAACTGGTTTAGATTGCACCTAATTAGGCTATATAGTATGAAGAATATTTTTTTGAGTTTTTGGTACCTTGTACTACAAACCCTACAAATCTGGAAATACTAATCTATTTCATTGAAAATCCTAAAACTAGTGAGATATCCAAAATCCAGCAGAATTCCTGAAAAGAGTCTAAACTCCAGAAATTTCAGGACAAATCCTCAGATATGGTAGCCCTAGTCCCTGAGGCGATTTGAATAACGTCCACGAGAGGAATGCAGTTAATTTACACCAGCTCGGATTCATTCTGACACTGGAGGCACCAACCCTTTAGGAACAGTATAGCAACTGTTAAAAAAAAAGATTGTCATATTGGTTACTCTTTCGTTATATTATAGTTATTATGGTTGGTTACACTGGTTATTTCGATTGGTTTATATTTTTGGTTAAAAAGCCCTTCGACTCCTAGAAACTTATTTCTTCAAATAATCTATAAAAATCATTTCGCAGAATTTTTATTCCTCTGTATTATGTATAACTCGCAGCTACTAAACCCGAACTAAAACGCAACTTGTATTTGATATGAAGATATGATTTAAATGATAGCCCTTGGTTCCTAGAAACTTATTTCGTTGAATGTTTAATTTCGCTGAAAAATAATTTCACAGAATGTTTATTCCTCTGTAGTCATACATTTTTCATAATTCTTGCAAATATCATCCTATTGATTAGGTTAGGTTTATTTTAAAATAATCTCAAATATTTTAGTTCCAAAAAAAAATGCTTTCTACGAAATGTTTTTTTCGGCGAAATAAAACGTTCCACGAAATAAGTTTCTATTATTATAGCGACCAGTAAATCACTTTCAAATTAATTTTTATTTGGTTCAAAGATTATTACTTGGTAACAAACCTCCTTCCAGTTTTTTTTTACTCCATTCAAAAATCGACCACCGTAATGGACACGATGAATATGTTGAACATTTAAGTTAGTTTACTGCAGGTGACATTGTTGCGGGCACTCAAGGTTGCGGCCGTTTGTTTATTGCGTCGCTACGGCAGAACGGCTTTTTAATTCGGGCTCTTAAGAGGCCTTATTCCTTTAAAAAAAATTTTTTTTCATATTATGACAAATATATCGATAATTTCCACCAACTTTTTGAAGTGAATAATACATTTCCTCGTGTTCTAGGTAGTAGTGCAGTCGGAAATAAATTGAAAAAAAAAAAAAAAAACAATCTTTCCGCGTGAATTTTGTCAATTTCGATTAGTTTTTGAAACAAAAGTTATCAATGAAAAATTCAAATTGTAGGTTTAAAATATATACCAATAAATCCCAATAGCCCTGTTCTAAGTAGTAACATCAATATATGTTAAGTAACATGTTTGATCATAGAGAAAAATGTCTAAAACAATCAGCACTTTAAAAGGAATAAGGCCTCTTAATGCCACGAGGACAATTGCTAAGACAGCTACCTATTATAGGGCTGCCTGTCCTCTGAACCGTAGCAGAGAAAATGGGCTGCATATTTCTGAAACCCAAAAGAAGTGCATAAAATGGTTCACTGCCTTTTCGCCGAATTATTCTTCGTCGAATTATCGCAGAAGTGCCATTTCGTAGTTTTTTTAATCGTAAATCTAATCGATAGGGTGATATTTGCAAAAAATATGAAAAATGTATGACTACAGAGGAATAAAAATCTGCGAAGTAAAAATTCGACGAAAAATAATTCTGCGAAAAGGGAGAATACCGCATAAAACCCGATTTGAAACTTTTCCGTTTTAAGTTGTGTAGGTTACTCCTAGAAATATTTTTTTTTTTTTTATAAAAATGTAAATACAATCGAAAATGATAAAATATGCCTTATATAAACATCTTTTTCACTTCTCATGCTCTAAAAGTTCGACTTTATGCTTTGCGTAGGCGACATAAAGTCGCTTTTTATGCTCTAGAGCATAAAGTAAAATCGTCGTCGAAGACCAAGGCGATCGGTCCAATAGCCACACTCGAACAACATAAAACTTTAAAGAATAAACTCTTTTTTTTCGTTTCGTTAGTATTCTAAGACCAAGGCAAAAATGCCAACAGCCAAAGTACACAATAAAACTACTTGAAATAAACTTGTAATTTTAATTTACTATCATTTATTACTTTTTAAATTTATTTTATTTTAGTAAATGAATATTACTATATATTTAAACTACAAAAATAATTTATCGTAGGTATAAAAAACTAAATGTTTTTAAATTTTAATTAAAGGGTATAGCCGTGTTTGTATGGGGCATCGGCCCCAGAAGCCAAATCGATTGCCGTTTTGCTAATATATTAGCCCAGATGTAAGATGCTATTTTACAAAAAAAGGACCCTGAAATACTTCAGGTTTTTGAGAAAATTAAAAAAAACGAAAATTGGTTTTTATTTTCTTTTATCTAAACTACTCAATGGATTTTTTTGTAACTTATACACATTATGTAGGATATAAAGATGTATTATTAAAAAAAAAATGGATTTCCAAATATCCTTATAAGTAGTGAAATTTTCACTTTAAATTTTTCAATAATATTTTTTTTATATTGTCGAGATAGGGACTTATATGTGATTTTTATTCGATTCTTGTACGAGTAGTTAGGCATATTAAGTCCAACAAATGTATGGTATACCATAACGTCAGTTGACAACCAAAACTAAGTAACAAATACCTACTTAAAATAAAGCTCGTATCTCAGTATCAATCAACAAACTAGATACGAGGTTTTGAAAATAACTGTCTGAAAAATTGTCACCAGGCGATAAGTTTGTTTCATTTTGGATATGTTGATCCAAGTGAATGTTTTTGAAAAAAATATATATGATAGAATATTAGTTTATACATAATATAGCCAAAATTGGTGGGTGTCCCTATCTCGAAAATATAAAAAAAAAATTATTGAAAAATTTAAAGTGAAAATTTCACTACTTATAAGGATATTTGGAAATCCATTTTTTTTTTAATAATACATCTTTATATCCTACATAATGTGTATAAGTTACAAAAAAATCCATTGAGTAGTTTAGATAAAAGAAAATAAAAACCAATTTTCGTTTTTTTTTTATTTTCTCAAAAACCTGAAGTATTTCAGGGTCCTTTTTTTGTAAAATAGCATCTTACATCTGGACTAATATATTAGCAAAACGGCAATCGATTTGGCTTCTGGGGCCGATGCCCCATACAAACACGGCTATACCCTTTGTTTTTAAGTAGGTATAATATTTACATGATGCAGTTTCATTTTCTCGCAATTGAAGTGAAAAGTAGAGTGTGCAACTCGTCCATAAAAACGCATTTTACACTCGACTTTATATTCATCCTCGCTCGCAAGCTCGCTCGGATGGATAAACGTCTCATATAAAATGGTGCGTTTTATGCACTTGTTGTACAATCTACTATGACAGCTCAAACCGTTGGAAGGAAAATATGACTTTTAGTTGTTACTGGAGTAAAAGCATTTAAGTTTCATTAGCATTTCAGGCTTTTATAAAAAAACAAACACCCCGACGAACTGAGCCTTTTTTTAAGCAATCTATAACTATCACATATACTGTATTTTATATTATGCAGATATTTTTTATGTAAAAGGTATAAAATAAACACGTTCAAAATACCTACGCCCAGACTACGGACTACGTAAAACGTGCGTAAATCCACGTGCCACTTAGCCATTCCTTTATGCCCAATTTGTTTCACGTAACGTGATCGGCCCGTCCGAATGGCCACGATTCTAGGTTAGAGGATAGTAACATTTTCAATTAAGGTCGTCGTAACACAAATGTTGGTGAAGAATTAAATAATAATTACCTTTTTAGTTTCCGCGATTGACATTTATATCATCTATTTTTATAGCATTATGTTTCTGTATTTATAGCATCGAATTTCTGTATTTTCGAATGCTTTAGATACCATTTTCACGAAGTAGACGTTTTTCTTTGTCAAAGTTTATTTTATGCAAAAGTTTTATATATCTGAATTTAAAATATTTAAAAACATATTTATTTTATTTTATAACAAGAAAATTTTAAGATAGCAAGGTAAGTACAGTATATTCGGAATTAAGATTAAAATTAAAATCGAATTATGTAAAACCGGCACAAGTGAAAAACTACCTTTTTACATGTATGTATACTTTGTTTGTTTGATTGTTTGTACCTTGTGCCAAAGTACAAACAATCAAACAAACAACTTCATTTGATCTTAGAGATCAGACAGAATATACCTAAACCCTATATACGAGTAACTACTTTTAACAAGTAGGTAAATTGTTGTCACAACGTTCTATGTAAACGTTTTCCAGTCCGCTAGTTTCAAAACCGTTCTATCAGCCTGTCTAAACTGACGACAAGCTTCTGTACTACGGGACCGGTGTGAGTTATTCCAAACAGTCCATCACTGTGATATCTACATACGAGCCGAGCCAATCGCCGCCTCTCGTTTCGATAGAGTATTCAGTTTCTTTTTACGGAGTTCCGGGTTTATCGGGGGTCGCGATATTTGGGTATTAGTGTGCGCCGGATCAAACGCGGGTATTTATTTGGTTTTTATTGGAGCTCGGCATGTGATGCAATGTGGCTGAGCGTTTTGTGACATCTATGATTGATTTGACCAATGCGAATGCTATTCACTGGTAAAGACGCGTGTGTGTCTACGTCCATATTCCGAGAATGAAGAACAATATAAATCAATAATACTTAGCAAATTTTTGGGGACTAGTGATTCTGACACCGGTCATCTCAATACATTTCATAACCTAATATAGGTTACAATATTCAATAAATGTTTTGAGATGACAATTATCAATTTAATTGGATCGACTTTACCGGCGTGACACCATACTACTTAAACTAGGTTATAAAATGTATGTAGGGTTTTATATATTAGTACGCTAGCAACACTAGTTATAAATATAATTTTAAGGATAGGGTAGTTGTGGTTTGAATAAAAATGGTTACCCTCTACCATTTTTAAGAAAACCACGCGATAGGGCATAAAAGGGTGCGTCACTTGGCCGACGGGGTTGTTCTGTTCCAGCCGTCGTAGTGAATAAGTGCTAACCGAACTGTTTATAAGTGCTATTTGTAACGGACACAGTGTGGAATAAAATAATTATTCATATTGAAGTGTGATTTTATTATACTTCAGAAGCAGGGATAAGAACTGTAAGTATACGCCCAGTTTTGATTATTTTCTTTACGAACTAGTATTTTGCTGTAAATTCCATATATTTATCCCACCTTTTTTTATAAATCGTCAATCAATATTTCGGGATAATTCCTCTGGTCTGGTAGGAAAATATACTGGAACTATTTAAACTTAGATTCTAAAGTACCGTATGGACACGTGCTTACCGTAGCCGTTGCCCATACTCATTAATATCCTAGTGGGAACCTTTATTAATTTTAAATTTTAAAACTGGCGATCTCGTTGCAAGTCCATGTGTTCTGTATATTTCGTGTTTAAGGTTACTTTAGCCATAGTTCATGCTTGGAAGTTATATGATTCAGTGAATAGAATAGAAATTCTCAACAATTAGGTTAGTGGAGTGACCCACTCAAGTCTCAGGAGAATCGGTGGATGGTCATCAATATGACTCACTGGGTGGGTGCTTATGTTATCATTAATTAGTGGGCCTACTTGTCCCACCGGTGGGCACTCTTTTGTAGAAGCAATACTTCTTACAGAGCACGTGTTGCGAAGGTAAATCAGTTTCCGATATTTTTACATTCTACCCACATGTGGGCAAGGTTATCCCACCAGTCCCAACATTTGGCAAGTGGAAGAATATACCACGTCTGGGGTATCAAAGGGGGTCGAAAATTTTATTATTTTTGCGCTACGACGCACGGTTTTCGAGATAATCATTTATTTTATGATTTTAAAATTTTGTTTTATGATCTACCCTCATTTAAACAAAGTGCGCTAAATATTTCACAAGGGGAAGAAGAGATGGGGTCTGGGGTATTAAAGGGGGTAGAAAATTTCATTACTTTTGCGCTACGACGCACAGTTTTCGAGATAATTATTGTTTTTGATGTACCGTCATTTGAACAAGGATGTTGTCTGTCTCAACGTGCACATAATGGAAGAATAGGGCCGTTGGGGGTATACATACATTACAGGGGCCCTCCGTATTCGGAGGTAATTTGATTTTAACTACCTTTTACTAAGGTATATAGATGGTGAATATGTTTTAACACAAGATAATTCTGTTTTCATGACCACCGGCTTGAGGAATGGATGACGACACTCGAAGGGGTCGCAGTGAAGAACAGCGACGCTTGCAGACGCCAAGAAGTCGCACCCGAAGCCGCAGTGCTTTGAGGAGGCGCGACAGAAGTGTCAGCGTATTAAGCAGAGGCGACGGGAGTCGCAGCCTGCAAGAAAGGGAGGCTGAACTAGAGCGGGGCCGTCAGCAACTACTGGCATTGGAGCGCGAGGTGCACCGAGATCGAGAAAGGATATCTCGGACGCGTACCTCGCGTACTCGGGACCACGATGCCGCCAGCGGGGACCAGAGCCGGAGCAGCGCGCAACGCCGCCGTCGCAGTCGCACCGCAAGCCCGCCGCGATTGCGAGAGCGCAGCTGCAGCGCAGCAACGCATCGAAGCCGTGGACACCAAGACGAGCCTCTGCTTGAGGGACATCGGGAGGATAGTGTGTCATCGAACAAAAGGTCACGTACACCTTCATTCTCTATTAAAGACGTAACAGACATCATAAATTCTATTAAAACTGGTCTCTCATCTCAGCCATTGACGCAGGGTACTTTGAAAAATATTGGTCATAAAAATATTTTACCAGAATTTGATCCGTCCGCTAAAAATCAACGCATAGATATTTGGTTGCGTAAGGTTAACGAGTGCGCTAGCGTCTATGGGTGGGATGAAAAGACCACAATACATTTTACAATGCAGAAATTGCAGGGTTTGGCCAAGGTTTGGTACGAGGGTTTAAATACAATATTATTCACGTGGTCAGAGTGGCAAGAAAAGCTGAGAAGTGCCTTCCCTTGTGAGCAAAACTATGGCCAAACCCTGGAAAATATGCTAAGGAGGAAGAGCAAGTTTGGTGAACCAATAGAAAACTATTACTATGAAAAACTAACGTTGGTCAATCAATGTGACATAACTGGAAAACGTGCAGTAGACTGCATCATCCATGGGATAACAGATAGGACCATGAAGTCTAGCGCGTTGGCATTGTGTTGTTCTCAGCCTGATCAACTTCTTCAATTTTTAATGAGCAACAAGGAAGCACCGTTGCCGGAACGCGGTTATACTAAAAATCAAAATTGGGCTGATAGCAAGCACAGTGCCCAAACGAATTCTAAGGCTACTAATAATTCTAATAAGAACATTCGGTCACAATTTCCAGTCGTATGTTTCAATTGCAAGGAAACAGGTCACCCTTACATGCGCTGCCCCAAGCAGTTGATAAAATGCAACAAATGCAACAAGATAGGTCACAATGCTGAAAATTGTCACGTCAAACCCGAAATGTCAGGATGTAAGACCAATCCAGCAAAGACAATGGCTATTACGACATCTTGCCCTAACTTGAAATACGTTAAGTTGGTAAAAGTAAACAATTTGCAAGCAGAAGCTTTTATTGATTTCGGGAGTGAGGTGACACTAGTCAAACGGTCGTTGATTTTAAAGCTTGGAGCAGTGCATGATCAGGTTACATCCGTAATGAGGGGGTTCGGGAACAGTATCGTGCAGTCTCTGGGTACATTGATCCTAGATATACAAGTAGACGAGGTCAGGGCTAAGGTTCCGTGTAGGGTTGTTGAGGACGAGTTTCTGGATAAGCCGATTTTGATAGGACAATCGTTTACGGAGCAGCCTCATATTCTAGTTTTAAAGGATTGTCAAACGTTGAAATTCCAGGAAATCGATGCAGAGTTGCCAGCCGCTGATCTCGATTACGACACTCAGGCGCACATTAAAGTAGTAAGGGTTGCGAATGATATAGAGTTGTTTGGTCCGGCGTCAATCAGAGCTCGCATTGATTCGGAATTCAACGGTTGCGTAATGATGAACAACAACGTGATCGGCAGCCCAGTTAGGGAAGCTATCGTCTCGGGTGGTGTCTACCATGTTAAAGATGGGCGTCTGGATCTGTTTATTTTCCCTTGTACACCAGGTTACAAGTTACGTAAGGATTGTGTGATTGGCAGGGGAGAGAAGGTTGAATTTGTTCGTCGGTTAGTGATCGAGTCACCCGGCATCAACGAAGCCGATAGTCCATCTGTTAATAAAAATATAAATATTAAAAGGGAAGATGTTCGCTTAGGAGATTTGGCAGAAGGGGACTATATGTTAAGATTGATGACTATACTACAAAAGTACAAACATTGTTTCGCTTCTGGTTTACAAGATTTAGGATGTACTGACATAACTCAAATGAATATCGAATTGAGCAATCAGCGTCCCATTGTGTATCGTCCTTACCGTTTGTCCCATCATGAACGGGACAAGGTGCAATCCATGATAGGCGAAATGTTGGAAGCAGGGATTGTCAGGGAGTCAGTCTCTGAATATGCAAGTCCAATTATCCTAGTTCGAAAAAAGGACGGCAGTTCTCGTATGTGTGTTGACTATAGGATGTTGAACTCTGTTACAGTAAAGGAGCGATACCCGATGCCCATTATAGAAGATGAAATTGCGAGACTATCTGGGCAGGCATGTTTTGTAACGCTTGACTTGGCATCAGGTTATTACCAGGTGCCAATATCGGAGCATTGCAAATACTTGACTGCGTTTGTCACTCCAGACGGCTTGTACGAGTTTAATCGTATGCCGTTTGGATTGGCAAACGCACCAGCAGTTTTCCAAAGGTTAATTAATAAAGTCTTGGGGACGGCACGATTCAGTAAGGCCACGGCTTATATGGATGATGTCTTAATCTTTGGCAAGAACGCTGCAGAATGCTTGGATAGGCTCGAGGAAGTATTGGGTTTGTTAGAGAAGGCGAATCTTACTCTTAACTTGTCTAAGTGTCATTTCCTGCGGTCGAATGTTGACTACTTAGGCTATGAGATTGGTGCTGCAGGCATACGGCCAGGCAAAACAAAAATTCAATCAGTTCTAAATTTTCCGCAACCAACAAATGTCCACTGTGTTAGACAATTCCTTGGCCTCGCGAGTTATTTTCGGAAATTTATTCAAAATTTTGCTCAAATAGCTTCTCCTTTGACAGAACTGCTTAAAAAGGATACGGCATGGAAATGGACAGGTAGACAAGAAGAAGCATTTCAGGTGCTTAAATCTAAATTAGTTGACAGACCAATTCTAGCCATCTATGATCGAGATGCCGAGACGGAATTGCATACCGACGCTAGTAAAGATGGGGTAGGCGGTATGCTCTTACAGCGTTGTAAAGTATCTGGCTCTTTTTGTCCCGTGGCGTATTTTAGTAGGCGAACGTCTCCGGAGGAAAAATACTACCACTCGTATGAGCTCGAAACTCTGGCCGTTATTAGAGCGTTAGAAAAGTTTCGGGTATATTTGTTAGGCAAGGAGTTTAAAATCGTGACAGACTGTAGCGCCTTACGTTCGACTTTCGTGAAACGCGATCTCATACCTAGGGTTGCGCGGTGGTGGCTTCTACTGCAGGAATTTAACTGCACAATTGAGTACAGACCAGGTGTAAAAATGGCCCATGTGGATGCACTGTCACGCAACCCTAACTTAGAAGAAGATGGTTCCAGTGGTTCGAGCCCACATGCGCAGGTTTTGGTTATTAGTGACGATGACTGGTTGCACACGTTGCAGTTAGGGGATTCTGAATTGAATCGAATTAAGGATATATTACAAAATGACATGGATCCTAAGGAACTTCAATACATTAAAGACAATTATGTGGTACGTGACAACAAATTGTTTAGGTGCTTAAAGGGTGACAAAAATAACTTGAGATGGGCAGTTCCAAAGGGTGCGAGGTGGCAAATATGTAAGATGAATCACGATGACATAGGTCATCTAGGATTAGAGAAGACATTAGAAAGAGTAAGAAAAAGCTATTGGTTTCCGAAATTATCTCGGTTTGTAAAAAAGTATGTAAGTGCGTGTATTGATTGCGCTTATACCAAAAAGACGGTTACCTCTCATGAGGGCCTATTACACCCGATTACAAAAATTGAATTGCCATTTCATACCTTGCATATTGACCACCTCGGGCCCTTTGTGAAGTCCAAAAGGGGGAACTCTTATTTGATAGTCATAGTTGACGCTTTCACGAAATTTGTGTTTGTGAGACCAGTTCGTAACACGAATACCCAGAACGTTGTCCGTGTACTTGATGACATATTTTTTACATTCAGAGTACCTGACCGTTTGATCAGCGACCGCGGCAGTTGTTACACGTCCCATGCTTTTAAAAGATATTGTTATGACAAGGGTATTAAACATATTTTAAACGCTGTTGCGAGCCCGCAGTCAAATGGCCAGGTAGAGAGATACAACCGGACGATCCTCAGTTCATTAAAAGCGCAGTCTCTTCGGATTGACGAGAAGGATTGGGATAAGGAGTTAGGCAAAATTCAATGGGGATTAAACAATTCCGTACAAAAAACAACAGGTAGAAGGCCGGCAGAAGTTATGTTTGGTACTCATATGAACGGAGAAATTAATCCCAGTTTAAATCCAATTCTAGACGAGACTAGGGAAGAGATTGATGTATCGGATATTAGGACTCAGGTTAAAGAGAGAATAGATAGTGAGCAGGCAAAGCAGAAGGAGCAATACGACAAGAACAAGCATCCTGCTCGTATCTACAACGAAGGTGACTTAGTTAAAGTCACAAAGGTAACTTTTAATAATGACGGAAAGAGTAAGAAACTCCTCCCGTCATATATAGGACCATTTCGTGTTACCAAAGCTCTGGGTCAAGATAGATACAAGATAGCATCTATACCGGGGTTTAATAATATAACTAACAAACGCACAACTACGGTAGCAGCAGCACGTATGTTACCATGGGTGAACGTAGCCGCGTTAAAATTGAATGACGATGAGACAGATTCTAGTGTTAGCGAAAATGAAGACTAGTTGCTGTCAAAATAGTTCACTACAGACTTGTTTCCGATTGTTACAGAGTAAACGTGAGAATTATTGAGCTCACTTCCCGGTCACTGATGAAGGAATGTGGCCTGTTGATGAGATGGATGTTGACTTCAGCCTCGAGAATTGATTTGGTTCGTGTGCTGCTGCAACCAGAGCTGCCGATATTAGGGTACGAGAATTGAATTGGTTCGTATCCTAGTAACACGGGGCGCAACAATGCGATTGACGCTCTGTCTGTACATGTCACGAGAAATGATCTGGTTCGTGTACTATTACAGACAAAGCCCCAATGGGGTGCGAGAATTGAATTGGTTCGCACCCTATTAGTTAAAAATTATTGCGAGAATTGAATTGGTTCGCATCTTATAGATTCTTTTATTTTATAATTGATTGGTTCATCAAAATTGTGTAAATGTTGTTTAGATTTGATCAATGTAGTATGTAAGGTACGCTTGATTTATACTAAATGAGTAGGCAATAGTTGATATACATTAATTGCATTTGCTTAACGTCAGTCTCAGAGAAAATATCTGTTTAATGACAATTTTTAATAGTACCTATACCACTTTTTGCTATGATTGTTTTGTTGTCTGTTAGGTTAATTATGGAATATAGTCAATAATAATTAATTAATTCTTCTTTTATGTAATTGTCATCGGCCAAGTGTAGGGTTGCCACCTGGCACGTGTATGGGGGCATACACGGGGTCAGGACGGGCGAGTGTAGGGTTTTATATATTAGTACGCTAGCAACACTAGTTATAAATATAATTTTAAGGATAGGGTAGTTGTGGTTTGAATAAAAATGGTTACCCTCTACCATTTTTAAGAAAACCACGCGATAGGGCATAAAAGGGTGCGTCACTTGGCCGACGGGGTTGTTCTGTTCCAGCCGTCGTAGTGAATAAGTGCTAACCGAACTGTTTATAAGTGCTATTTGTAACGGACACAGTGTGGAATAAAATAATTATTCATATTGAAGTGTGATTTTATTATATGTATGTATTTATTATTTACGTATTTGAACTTTATTGCACAAAATACACAAGTAAAAGTACAAATGGCGGCCTTAATGTCTATTAATGTTTATTTATTGACAGGCATAGCGCTAATTATTTACCTAATCCACACCCGTACGATCTACTTAAACAAATTACACCATAAATTCACATTTATATAATAATATGATATTGATAACAGATGAATTTCGTAACGTTAATTATGCTAGTAACAGACAGTTTGTATTGATAATAACAAGGCTGCTCTAGCCTATTTAACATCATTCAATCTTCATATTAATGCCATAACAGACGATGTCTCCATTACCACGATTGAGGTATTTAATATCAGTCGGCCAGAAATCGCGCATAGTAATGGGCGAATAGCGAGCTGTCTGACATATCTCTGGACGGTAATGGCGTCTTTATGACCTAGTTTGATATTGAAGACTGGTGTTCTGAATGTTTTGCCTGAGCGGGAATAAATCTGTATACGATGTTTGGTAGAGAATGTAGAAATTTTTTTTGCTGTCGATATTTCCGAACCGATACGATCTTCAAACGTTCAAGAAACGAACGTACTCCCATCTGAAACGGAGATGCCACGACTTTGCGCTACCGTGGCAGCGGCAGCGGTGGCGATACGTGTGTCTCGCTCACTCGTTTTGGCTGCGCTCGGATCTCTCGCTCAACAGCTTGCCGCGCCGTTGCACTTGTAACCCCCCTGTTGGTGCAAGTGTCCATGGGCGACGGCAATCACTTACCATCAGGCGATCCGTGTGCTCGTTTGCCTCCTTTTTTTCTTAGCCTTAGTCCCCACTGCTCAGCAAAGGCTTTCCCTCGCTTGCGCTACTCGTCTCTGTTGGCTACATGCTCCATCCAATCGTTACTGACGTTTGCCTATTATATAAAAGAAGCGCACCAAAATTAGACGGTATAAACAACTGTAGAATAAGAGACAGTAATATCATAAAACCGGCTAGTCTGCGCTGGCTTGGCCACGTGGAACGGATAGGTGAGGATCGAGCTATGAAGAGAGCATATCCCGCACAACCACGTGGAAAACGTCCTGTCAGACAACCCCGATACCGGTGGGGTGACCAGTCATCAAAGACTTGATTGAACTTCATCGACCCGAATGGCGGGAGGTAGCTCAAGATAGAAGAAGATCGCGTTCTCTGGTGTCGGAGGCCAAGGTCCACTTTGAGTCGTTGAGTCAGCGCAGTATGTAATCTAATATTATAAAACAATTTTAAATAATTAATTCAAACGTTACGAAGAAGATATATTTGACAATTGAATTATTTGAATACTTCCAAGCCCCCGTTTACATTTTATTCAAGTTAATCATCTTTCCCCTTAGTTTCTAGACTGTTCAAAGACTTGTAATTATTCTTGAGAAACAAGAAATAAGAGCTGCTGTCTCTCAAATGAGCTTCCTCCGCCGCAGTTTGTCAAGCACAGCTTATAACATCAAACGCAGACCACCTAGCCCCGCCTAGTCGCCGTGAAAAAATGAAGGTCGAGAACTTTCGCAGACTGCGGACGTATAAGTACTTACATAAACTTAATTCAGATACTTTGTACCTTTTGTCAGTCTCTGAAAGAGAAATTTTATATTTTTCTGTGTAAACATACACATAAATGTGAGCATTCTATTCTGATCAGTGGGTATAGGTACTCGAGAATCCCTTGAATAGGAAAACGAATTTAGAGATATCACAACTGAAATATCAACAAAACATTACTCGATGTGAAACATTTCTACTCTACTCGGTTTATTATAACATACAGTACTACGCAGTCGACTGATATTTCAGTTGTGATATTAGTTGCATTACTTGATATCTCATCTCCACTCTAATATTCAATCACAGTGTATTAAATGTGTAGTAATAGGTATCGTCTCGAGTGATGTTTGATGTGATATATCACTATTACGTTTCGCAAGAGGTGATGCGATAAGGCGTTATATTCCAATATACTGTTTTGCGCATCTCTAAAAACTATGTGTAGGCATTTAAGGCAAATATAGGAGTAGCAGTTGCGTGTCATAGCCTAATATGATTTAACCAAAATGAATTTACGACTCAATATCGCAATTTCAAGTAGGCTTATAAACCAGCTATAAATTATATCAACTAGAGATTTTTATAGCATTTACAGAAACCGGCTAGTACCTAAAGTAAGTTGCAGAGAAAATAAAACTCACTCCTTGCGATAGCAAACTAATATTATAAAGGCGAAAGTTTGTGAGTGTGTTTATGTGTATGTTTGTCACTTCTTCACGCTCAAACGTCTGGACCAATTGTGATAAATTTTGATATGAAGGTAGCTGCCACCCTGGATTAACACATAGGCTACTTTTTATCCCAAAAAAAAGTAGTGTTCCCGTGGGAGGAGCGGGTAACACCGCGCGGCGCAGCTAGTATGGCTGGTAGTAACTATGACACAATTACAACACAAGGGAAAAAGTGCAAGTGTTGACCATTCCGTATTATTAGCGGAGCTCTTGACCCGATTGCGAGGTCGAGGGCATGCGGGCTAGCATGCTAATCGATTGTCTTGAAAGTGCTTTCATATCGACGCATCCGGTCAACGATGGAAATGATGGCCCATGTTGGGCGCCACTTAAAAGATAACCTTACTTAGAATTAGAAGGTCTTTTCTCACTTAAATCTAGTTAAAATTAAAAATATATTTCATTGTTCGTATTGGGTTATTAAGTCATTTTATCTGGAGTAATTCCAAATACTTTGATATCGACGCATCCGGTCATCGATGGAAATGATGGCCCAGGTTGGGCGCCACTTAAAAGATAGACTTACTTAGAAGATATTTTTCACTTAAAGCTAGTTAAATTAAAATTAAATACAAATTTGGTTGTTCGTAGTACAGGGTTATTAAGTCATCTTATCGGGAATAATATCAAAGAAATATAAAATGAATATTACTATAGTCTCGAATTCACATAAATAAATCCGTTAGCTGCAAACGGTTACGCCAAAGTTAATTAGAGATTCAGAAGGCCTGTTATAATAAGCTTTAACCTTATCCGTGGGACAAAGTCAAGGGCGCTTTGTAATGTCAACTGCCTGCGGAGGTAAGTAAGTAGAATTAAGTAGTGATACCACAACGCAGATATCAATCTAGGGAAAGTATTGTACAAATATTTCACATCTAATTTGCGTCTCTTTTGAATATTAGACAGCGATATTGATAAAATAAAATGCTACGAAACAAACGTATATCATTCTTACTCTAATGCGTTTAAAATGTTAATTGGATTTCTAATAGACTACAATTTGTCAAAAGAAAAATAATAATTTAATTACAGATGAAATTCACTGTCCACAATTCGTGCTTTTAATAAATGTATAGTTCCGGTTAAAACCATCATAAGTTTTCGGAGCATCAGCTATGGGTATTAAAATCTATACATTAAGTTCTCGATGGCATGATTTCTCTGAACGATTTTGTTGAAGTGTAAGATTTTCGACTTCTCTCGCAAAATGGCGTGAAACATTAAGACATTATTTGTTCGACACGAGACCGCAGTTTGCTAAATGATTTGACAAGCTTGAGTCACCCCGTCTGTCCTCCATCATGATTAATAGATATGGTGTCAGTCCTGATGAGTTATTAATTGTACGATGTATAACTTGTCTAGAACTCCCTTAAATTTCGTCGTATAGACTCGTCTGTTCGACCCGAGAATCACAAGGCGCTAAGCGATTTGACTTACAGTACTCAACTCAATAATTAAATTTATTATCAAATTTAATAACTATTAACTTCAAATCGGCATCTCTAGAACCAATTAATGTGCTAATAAACTACAGAAAATCAAGTAATAGCTTCGTTTCAACATGAAAACCAACATTTCCAACATTTATTGATTACATTTCTCTTCCTTGTGGCAAGCAACAGAAATATCGAAATTTATTTTTCTAATTGGAATTGAGCAGTCAATTCAGGTCCCAAGGAAGACATCAGATGTAAGAGCTTATTCAGGCCTTATTATGCTGACACTAGAGTTCGGCTGTATTTTATTTATTTTATTTTATTTATTTATTTTAGGGACAATAAACAACTGTACATAATATATTACAATCGATGTTACAATAGGTGGTACTCTATGTACAATCAACGACATTATCCACGGAGTACTTTGAAACGGTTAACGGTTGTCAAACATCAAACTGTTGTATACTTAGATTAATAAGGTGGATAGTTCTTAATTAGGTACATAGTTCTTAATATTAACTTAATGATATCTCTTACAAAATATTAGATACTTATTATTAACTAATGCATCAATTTTAAGTGACACGTGGGTTTAAGTAGCATTTTTCATATTTTTTATGTACTCGCTTTTAGGTAGGTTACATTTGTAGTTAGTTAAGTGAAATGTTTACAAGGTTTCTAGAATGATTTTTCTATATCTAGCGGTGGACAAGTGGAATATGTCTACATGAGTAAAGTTTTGATTGTAGGTGGCAAACAGTCGACGCAGAGGCGCGCGTGCACCGGCGTTGGTACGGCACCGTGCCGTGGCGAACAGCCGGTACACGCGCGTCCCTCGCCGACTGGAGCGTCTAGGTACTACGTAACTTATTTTATTAACAAGTTGCGAACAGTCAAATTTATTATGGCAAAGTCCATGTAGAAACATCGCTTGCAGGAAAACACGTCTTTTGCTTAGAGTGAGTAGACCATATTTGGTAAGTAAGTTATCATAAGGCAATTTTTTGTTTCTGTTCTGCTTGTAATTCACATACTTTAAAAATTTGTATTGTAATTTGTCTATGGCATCTATATACTTTTTGTAAAAGGGATCCCAGATTTGGCTTGCATATTCGAGCTGCGGGCGGACCAAACTTTTATATAAATAAATAAGTGTGCCGGGTCTTTTGAAATCGGCTGCTGCCCTGCTGACAAAGTGATACATTTTGTAACCCCTTGGATATAATCATATCTATGTGTTTATCTAAATGTAATTTACAGTCCATGAGTATCCCGAGATCACGTATTAGACTGACTCTTTGAAGATGTTGATTACACAACATATAGTTATAATCGACTATATTTAAATTTTTAGTAAAGCTAATTACGTTACATTTCGGTATGCTTAGTAGTAGTTTATTTAATGTGCAATATTCAGTCAAACGATCGAGGTCACCCTGGAGGAGTCTGCAGTCAGTGGGACTTGTGATTTTGCTGAAAATTTTCAGGTCATCTGCGTATAATAAGAAGTTTGTCGTATGAAAACAGGTTTTTATATCATTAATAAAGATGTTAAAAAGTAAAGGACCTAGAATTGACCCCTGTGGGACTCCCGAGGTGACCTCAACTACGTCTGACCGAAAACCATTTACAACGACTCTTTGGGTTCTTTTGGTGACGTATGACAGAAACCAACGCAGCAGATTCCCTCTGATGCCATTGTATGCAATTTTATCTAATAGGAGCTTATGGTCGACCCTGTCAAAAGCTTTGCGGAAATCTGTGTACACAGCGTCGACTTGGATGGCGCGATCCATATGCCCAAATATATACTCGGTATATGCCATCAAGTTAGTAAGGGTAGATCTATTTCTAGTAAAACCATGTTGTTCGGGTATAATTTGATGAGTTATGATAGTGCTCACTGCAGAATGGACTAGTTGTTCACAGACCTTTGCTAGCGCGCATAATATAGAGATGGGGCGATAGTTTTCAACATCTTGTTTCGACCCATTTTTGAATATGGGGATAATATTAGCAGATTTCCATATCGGAGGAAAAGTGCCTTCATGCAAGCATTTCCAAAATATTGTATGTAGGGGCTTTGCTAGTGACTCGGCAGTTTGTTTCAGAAAGATAGAAGGCAACCCGTCAGGACCAGGTCCTTTCGTGGCGTCTAAAGATTTTAGAGTCCGCTCGACTTGTTCGACAGTGAAGTACAGGTCTGAGACAACAATACAGCCATCGGAATATGCTGTTGGTGGAGACCAGTTATTACTATCTAGCATAGTAGGCTCGTACACGGAGTTGAAAAACGACGAGAATAGATTACATATCACCTCCGGGTTGTTTGACCGGTGGTCTTTATAAAACATTTCTGATGGTATTCCGTCTTTACTTTTACGGTTTTTGACATATGTCCAGAAATATTTTATATTATTTTGAATACTATTCTCTACATTCTCCTTATACTTTGTAAAACAACTATTGCATTCCGTCTTAAACCTGTCTCTGTAAATAGAAAATATTTGATAGTCTGATTTATTGCCATAAACTTTCCATTTAATCCAAGCTTTGTTTTTATTTTTATAAATGTGTATAAGAGCTTTAGAGAACCATATTGGGAAGTGGGTGTTTTTAGGTTTTGATTGGGGGATATGTTTTTTTTATGTATGAACTAGAACTTAGAACCATTGATACAAAGATCAAAGCACAAAGAAAAATTGAAATCCGTAACCTGGCGGAAGAGACCGGGAATTGAACCCGGTACCTCTGGATTACATTACCGCTTTTCCCTTAACGAACACGCTGGACCGGTAATCCAGAGGTGCCGGGTCTTATTCCCGATCTCTTCCAGGTTACGCATTTAATTTTTACCCGACTACGGCAAAGCCAAAAGGAAGGGTTATAAGTTTAGCAGTCTATTTTCTTTCTGATTTGATTTTTGTATCAATGGTTTAATATAAAAATTGTGCTGTGTACCCACAATAAAAATAATAATATAAGGAGACCTTACATGTAGAAGTCCCCCCCTGGACCACGAACGATCACTCCGCGTTTGGGCTGCACATGTGCCAGCTCTATTCATAATTAAACTGTTTGCTCCCGTCTGCGCGCTGGCACAGATAGCGGCAGATATAACAATTGTTTGGTGCCCACTGTTTTGCTGACGTGAAATACTTATTCTCATAGAATGTATGTTTCGTCGACAGTTTTATTCCAGAAAAAAAATGGATAAGTTTTCTTTTAAGCGTGCGTATTTGTACTACTGTAATGGACTAACTGTAATGTTTGGTAAGGTTTATTTTATTTTAAAATAATACAGAACAACATTTATATACAGCACTCTAAATATTTTGTGTCACTATGGAATGATATGGAATCATGGAAAAAAAAGCAAGCTGTGCCGACCGCAAATAAATTGGATAAGGGCAAGAGAATGATGATAATAATATTCCACCACCTACCAAAAACATCACATCACCATGTCGGCTCATAAATTCATGATCTAAGTACCATATGAGTTATGACGCCTCGATAGTAGTTACGTCTGATTCTTGTAAACATTGCTTGTTGGAAACAAGCTATAAAATGAACTTCTTGAAAAACTAGTATCACGGAACTGAGTCATACGTAGGTGTCATAGCTATTTAGTTTCCCATTCGCAATTAACGTTCAAGTATCCCAACTGAATTAACTGTTCTCCCACGCTGGCAAGTCAGTAATTCATTTAGTAGTACGAAGGCCATCGTGTCGGAACTAATAACTTGGTCTCCCCTGGCGAGGCTCTGTGTGTTGCGAGTGTTTGTTGCGATACTGATTTTTCCACGCGCTCACTACCGTAAAAGCCATTATGCTGTCATGTCGGTGTTATATTTGTTGACTCTAAAATATATTACCTAGTTCGGGTATGATTAACGATCCAGCCAGATTTATTTTATAACATACAATATGTATAAAACGGCTAAGTATGTGTCATCCTTTACGCAAATCAATATGAAATCGTTAAGAGGTGATGTTTCTCATGTGGAGATCTTGACAACTGCAAGGAAAACCTTCTAGCTTTCTAAAAATAAGGAATGCATCTATGGTCAAACTGTACGAGATGAAATATTTTTTCTACCAATGCTACACTGTTTGTTACATGTACCAAAAGCACAATGAGAAATAATTCCCAACAAGTACGTTGCCATGTCCACGGTGCGGTGTCAAAGTAGAGTTAAGCGGCTTACCGTTGTAAGCCGCGCTCGAAATTGTTCAACTTTTTAATCCAAACAAAGTTGTTTGCCCATGTTTAATGAGCTACATCCTGAGCCGGATACGGCTGCTTTGCATACTTTACAAAAAATTACTAATAAAACCTATTAATTCAATCAATTCTATTCCGCAAATGGTGATTGAATCTACAAATCCACATAAATCAATTGGTTTGGCATTCCATCTGTTTAAGATTTCGATAACTTGCCTTTAGGGTTTGGAAACTTATAGAACACGTTTCTAACCACTGCACCTTGGTTGCATTATTAAACATGAATCCAATTGGGTTATTTAATAATGCAAGTTCACCATTAATTAGCGAGTGACAGTACATGTCGAAGACGCTAGGTATAATGAATAGATGGTCTCATCAATCATAGCTCAACCCGCACACGAACATCTTGTGTTAGTAGCTTGGAAATTGAAATATCGGCATCGTACTGCGAGGTATTTCTCCAGGTAGTGAAAGCAGAACTCTGTTTTACTTACTGATAGTGATTTAAATCGGATCTATATTGACTCCTAGATTTATTTTTCGTCGAATAAATATAAAAATATAAAATAAAATATTAAGGGACAATCATACACAAATCGACCCAGTCCCAAACTAAGCAAAGCTTGTACTATGGGTACTAGACGACGATATTCATAATATATAAATAAGGCATGTATTTAACGCGGCGACAAATTAATCAGATTTAGGGATTTATAAAAAATTAAAGGGGATAGCAAAAATAATAAGTTGGCGACTAATTGCGGAGACTATTAAAGTAAAAAGTAGCAGCTAAGTAATCAATTTTCGGCTTTGTTTCAATATAAACTAGCATCGAGTTATTGTTTTGGCGACTGAATTAACTAATTAAGCGGAAACATGACAGCGGATAAAAAGTTGAAAATGGCCTACTCTAATTGTTCAATGGAGATTACATATAAAATAAATCAAGGTCATAAAAAAAATACTTTGTGCGACAATTTAAGAGCTTTAATCAAAGTTGAAAATTGCATGTATAAATAATAATTTTGGTCTATAGTTTTATTTAGTGGCTCTTATTTTGGTCAATTTTTCGTCAGGTGTGATGTCATATTGACACCTATTTTTTATGATTCTATCGTATAGAATACGTTAAAATAAACGTGTTTTGTATGGACACCTTTTTTTAAACTTAATAATTACCGAGATATGGACTCCTAAAACCGACAATATTTTTTTGGATATTGTGTCAGACTCTGCCTTAGCTCCGGCGCTGCGGGAAGTGCAGCCCTTCCGCCCTTGCGTGGCAAAGCACGGTCGCCCGTACTCCGTTCCGCAGCTTCGGCTTGTTGGTCGCCTTCGGCGACCAGCCTCAGCCGCTCCGCTCCGCACGGCTCCCGAGCTTTGTCACGGCGGGCGAGGGCTGCTCTCCCTCCGCGCCTCCGGCTTTTTATATACACTCTAGGGGTAGGGCAGACAAGACCACGTGGAATCGGGGTTGACAGCTTCGGTTCTGAGGCAAGTCTTATGATAATGCAATGCTTATTTTAGCGTAGCGTGTTTTAGCTAGATTCGGACTAAAATAAGCGTGTTTTGTATGGGCAAAACATTTTTACCTAAAAAACGCTTATCGCCGTTTTCATTAAATTATGGTTTCGAAAAGTAAAAAAATAACTCCCCATTACTTTTATATAGTACCCATTTTAATATTTAAGCTGCCAGCAAATCAAAGCCCAAAATGCTTTTTTAGATGGAGACCTGTAGTTGCCACTAATATAAAGTTTGTTATCCTTCTGCTAATATTAGTCGCCAAGTCATTATTTATAGTACCTCACCTATGATTTCAGTAATCTTGTTTATTATTTCTGCTACCTTAAAGTAGCTGCCATTATTTGAATTTTAAAATATCCTTAGTTTAAAGCTCATTTAATATAAATGATTGCCAAAATATTTAATCGCTGACAAGTTATTATTTTAGTTGCAAATAGTTTGCTGCTCTTTAATTTTTCTGTCGCCGCGAAAATAATAAGCCTATAAATAACATCCATGACCCAAGAACAAATATTCGAGTTCATCACACAAATATTTGCCCCGGCCGGAATTCGAAACCGGGACTGCCGGCTCAGTAGGCAGGTGTCTGCAAACTGCGCCAACAATGAATGTTTCATTTCGCCGATATTTTTTTCATAGAAAGCATTTTTCTTTGTAACCTTAAACTATTTGGTATCAAATTTTTACACAACAAACCTAACCTACTCAATAGGATGATATTTGCAGGAATTGTGAAAAATTTATGACTACAGATGAATAAACATTCTGTGAAATTATTTTTCGGCGAAATTAAACATTCAAGGAAATAAATTTCTAGGAACCAAAGGGCTCTCATTTAAATCATATCAAATACGAGGTGCGTTTTAGTTCGGGTTTAGTAGCTGCGAGTACAAATACATTTATCGAAAAACATAATGCACAGAGAGGTACGGTTAAATTCTATAATAAACAAATTAATTCACAATATGCATAACCTGAACTAGGGCCCCCCTCTGTTTCAGGCAATAGGAAAGCCTTTACATTATTTAATATAGGTATTCATCATTAGTTATAATAATCTTATTGTAGCTAAAATACAAAAAAATACACTAAAGTACTAAATTAAAAAAAAAAACATTTATTTAACTACAGTAAGTTCTCTGTATCTTCGTACGTCATAGTTTGCTACAAAATAGTCTTTAGTATAGGAGTTCGAGTACAAGTTGACACGTCATACAATTAATAACTCATCAGGACTGACACGGTACCTATCAATCAAGCTATGCCTCATAGCGGAGGACGAACGGGGTGTCCCAAGCTTGTCAAATCACTTAGCGAACGAATATCGTTTAATGTTTCAAGCCATCAAAATCAAAATGTTTATTTTGATTTTGATGGCTTGAAACATCAAACGAGGGCACTTCTACATATCTTGACACGAGGAGACTGCTGTTAAAGAAACTCAACTGTCAGTATTTTTTTCGCAAATTATACTTAAAACTATTACAATTATATGATAACTACGTAATTGATACACATAGAAGAGATGTGCAACATTCGTGAAATCAATGTTACAGTACCTAATAGGTAGTAATTATAAAACATAAAGTAAGATTTTTTTCATTCACGAAACAGGACAAAACCGATTTTCCAACAATTCCCTTGATGTGGTGTGTTATTGAACACTTCCGCAAAACCATTCCAGGGGTTACTTACGGTACACAATGTCCAATTGTCCACGTGTGTCCTAGTTAGAGTGTGCTACATTTGAATGCAGAAAATTAATTTCAATATTTCTGATGCTACCGCAGCGAGCAGAAATGTTTTTGATATATTTTCATGTTGGAAACAAGCTTTTAGTTGCTTTTCTGAGTTTCATTAGCGCGTTAATGGTTTCTACAGATGCATTTTTTTGTGTTATTTGTAATTTACTAATGCTTCATAATTATGAATTCTGCTAGACGCAGAATTGCAGCAGTTTTTCTGTTTTTTGTAAATGTCATGATGATGATGAAACGTCATCGTTTTGTCTTCTAATATTTAATTTAGTAATTATTACAACATTGTTATTAGAATATTTTTTTATTAATTCTATTTTTAATTTCGAACTGCCATTATATGTATTTTAATTTTTAGATATTGAGAAAAAGGTTAATTATAAAGGGAAAATGCACGGCAGTGTAAGCAGGATTTGAACTTGCGGCCTTACGTTTTCGGAGTAGTGCTTACATTTGTTACTTCACCAACTTTCTGTCTATATTGAAAATAAACATGCAACAAAATTTTCTAGAGTGGTGATTTTGGTGGTTGCTATACATACATGATAAATATGTTTATAAGATGAAGCCTGGGTTTTAGAACTATTCGATCACATCTAACGACGCTACAGAGCCTTGTTGTCAGTAAATAGTGAAGTCAATTTGTCTTTATTAGAGATTATTTACATTGTTTCCCTAGAATGACGCAATCTTTGTTCAAATTAACAAGACTAAATGAACTATTCCTAATTGAAAAATATAATGAACTATTCCTAAGAGAAAGGTTTTCTAAAATGTCATTAGAATTGCCCGAGTACCGTATTTTATTGGTAGTTTGTGTAAAATAGGATGCAATGATTCTAGGAAGTGACGACACGACCAACGCGTGTATACCTACGCCGCTACCACTGGCTACGAACACGCGCTGATTTGCCTACACGAAGGTGGAAGGGAGAGGCTAGGCTAGTACCCAGGTGTGTGCTGATTTTTATTAAATCCAAAAGAAATTTTGAAATTGTTTTCAGAATCCTGATAATTTATCAAAACAATAATTGTATGACAACTATGAACTTAAACGCACTTTTTCACGGTGAAAATGGCAAATTACTTAGTGTCTCCACACAAATATTGGTACCCAACCCACAAATGTCGTCACATGTAGGTGGCCATTTGTATAGAGCGTTGTTAGCGCTCCGTAGGAATGTTGAACTTTGACGGTCATTTCTGACTTTTAGAGCAGTCTAAGTGTAGTTAGTCCCATACAGGCATTTGATCCTATAAAAAAATAGAATCGATTGACATACTTAAAATATGTCTACACGCCTATTCGCCGATGCGCTGTTTTAAACATAAACAAACAAACTCATCGGCGCGCGAAAGGAATCTCGTCGCACGTAAATTATTCATCTCCGTTCGGGAGTTTACCATATTTACGTGCGCAAGGACACCGGGAATGCGCGATTGTTTGGATAGCGAGTTATTGAAGTTGACAGCTTTATTTTGAACGCGCTCGCGTAAACACTATTGTTTGTCATTGCCGGCGTTTACAATATTTTGTATACCTTTATAGATCTGTTAACAAATGGTTGACGTTCAGTTTTTTTGCGGAAAGTTGTGTTGGATGTGCGCGCGATATTTGATGAGGTATACAGAGTGGAACAGATCGAGGGACTTTTAAGCAAACAGGGAATTTTTCAGACTGAGTACTTCATTTTTCACCAATGAACTATGTAAATATTTCTATCCATTTTGGATATACAGTTTGCTAAACATTAGTGTAAAAATCTGCACCGATCAACCCCAGCGTCTTTTGAACATCGCTTAAGTTAAAGACAGGTGTCATTTATAATGTAATTATAAAATTTTTGGCTTTCAGATTTAGGGTTGTCACTGATATTAAAATATTTTATTTTGATGACTTATTTTATTTTAAATCTAGCTTTACAATTATAATAGGTCAATTGTAGATCACTCAGATGACACTATCCTGTCAGCCCAGTCTTTAGAAATGTTCCACCCTGTATATATCAGGACACTCGGAACCAAAAGAAACCCGCACTCGGCACTTGTTCGCTTCGCGCAGGCTGTTCGAATACCACTGACTTGTTGGCTTGTATGTCCATGAAAAACGTCTCTTTTTATGACACTGTATATATCCTACCTACTTGTACTTTGTAAAAGACTGATACGTTGATATTCTGCTTGTACCGGTAACTGAGCGGCAATTCAACTTGATAAGCCAAATTGGTACGCTCCACTGACTGACGGACGGAGTAATTGACTAACTGCCGAAATTAAAGACCGAAGCTAGTCTTCAACACGGTTTGGTTGTAAAGAGTACGAATACCACCGCGCAAATAACCTCGACTGTGAAAGTGAGCGATTGTATAATTGGCAGGAAAAATGCATAACCACGGAGGACTCTTCATTCCACTCTACTGCATTTAAAGCTGTTTAACACATTTGCCAATCAAATTAACCGTTATGCTTTACTTAGACTTTAGATTAAAAAGTCTAGGTTTTAAGAAATAGGACTCGTTGAATTCATTTCACTTCTACTCCTTTGCACAAATCAAAAAGTTGATGTTTCAGTTTCACATCGTTGAACTGGCCGAAATAACGCCACTTTTTGTTTATTATAGTGCTTTTGTGCCTTAAAATTGTAACAATACTGTAGCTCGAAAAGATAAATCAGAATATCTGTTAAACATCGCTCAAATAACTGTCAATCAAATCAATCTCCAAGCAATCTACCTGCTTTGTTCAAAACAACCCATTATTGATTGGGAGTATTTGTGTCCTCTTTCAAGTACCATAAAATGTTCGTGCGCTGCATACCAATATTCCCGTCCCACTCCCATCTAGTACAATATACGAACAAATGAAATAAAAAAAATGCAGCTAATTTATAAAGCGAACAACAAAACAGAGAGTGGGAACGCTAGAATTACCCGCGCAGCGGTGTGGAAGCGGAGATAGGCCGAGTGCCGAGCGTGCAACTTACCTGCAACAGAAACGCTATTGTTATTACGACTATAATTGTAACAGTGGCTTTGTTCAACGTGACAGATTGAATAAGTCTTAAAACTACAATATAACTAAACCATTGATAAAAAATAAAAAATTTGGTGTATACCCACATAACAAAAATGAGACATTACATGTTTCATATATTTAAAGTATTAGTTGATAGACAATGTAATTAGGTAACATGATATTTGGCACCGAAGTTTTGTATGCAATAGCAATTTAAGTATGTTTAACTTCATATTTAACGAACGAAAAAGTTCTATAGTGATAATGATGAGGCTACTTATTTAATTGCTTATAGTGCGCAATAAGTCATTCTGGCATTCCAAACGGTTAAAATGTAGGAAGTTATCTATGTTTCATATAAATAATATTGTTGAAAATTCGCCACCGCAGGATTTCAATAGAAATTGCACAAAATCGCAACAGAACTACAAATCTGGCCTATGGAAGTTCAGTGAAGTAATATCCGTACGATATTCCTTCATGTGCTGCCTTGGACCATACCATTATATAACAAACGCGCGTCTTAAAAGCGGAAGTTACCTCGTGCATTAAAATTAAAGACCCTAAGTTTTCTAACTACAGCTTTCACGTTTTGAAACTTGGGAGTCTATGTAAAAATATCTAGAGTTCCTAGTGCCCTGTAGTCGTGGGCGGTCTTTGAGTATTTATATTTAGACAGGAGATGCCATGCATGGGCGACCCCCTCCGGCAAAATAATTGGTCAAATGGTGAAGCACGTTATATAAAACTACTTAAAGTCACTTCACTGTCATTTTGCATCATTCCGTGTCGCGTGACATTTCTCTTCAAAAATGGTGAATTGTGCAGTATTTTCGTGTAAAAGACGATCCGACACCTCAAATTCGCCACAAGATCGCGTTTCCTATCACAGGTAAGTGTTTTTATTAACTATTAAATGTGTATTGAAGTACAATCTCCATTGAAAGAAAAAACGGTTGCGATACGTAAACGACAGAAAAATGTAAACATAAAACGGTGGTACAGGGGCGAGGGATGTGACAAAGTCAAAACCACGACTCAACATTTGAATGAATCATTCATTCATTCGATCACTGCAGTTCGTTTAATAGTTAGTGTATTATTAGATACTTGCGACCCTCCCGGCTTCGCACGGGTGCAAAACTGATAAATTATGCATGTATTATACATATTATAAACCTTCCACTTGAATCACTCTATCTATTAAGAAAAACTGCGTCATAATCCGTTGCGTAGTTCTAAAGATCTAAGCATACATAGGGACAGACAGACAAACAGGCAGACAGCAAGAAGCGACTTTGTTCTATACGATGTAGTGATTGAATTTAATAATAGGTATAGATGTATGTTATTTTTAAATCTTGCAAGGTGAATTAGAAATATTACCTTTCTCTAGACATACGATGTTGAAATTTAATATGAAAATGAAAGTAATTCTTTGCTAAAAGTATATCTAGATAAAAGGAACATTTAATGCTGGGCTATGAGTATATGCGTTATTCGTATTCTTTCCATCTTCACTGCTGCCTCCTTATTTCCTTATTCTTCTTTTCTTTTATAGAATGAGAAATGAGGATATGCCGTAGAAGAACCAAGGTAACCGGCATAGCTCACAGGACTGCACGATTGAAGTGGCAATGAGCAAGCCATGTAGCCCGGAGAATCGATGGCCGTTAGGTCAGCAAAGTGCTAGAGTGGCGACCACGTATAGGAAAGCGCAGCGTAGCGAGGGTTGTGACGATTCTTGGGGAGGCCTATGTTCAGCAGTGGACGTCTGTGGCTGATAGATAGATGAATATATTTACTTAATTATAACTTTTTTTATTTTATTTTATATGTGGTAATTCTAATTAAATTAATAACAATTTGTTTTATTTGTTTTCTCTTTACTTATTATTTACTCATATCTTTAAATCACTTTATATGTTGTTTCATATTAATCACCTTTATTTTTAGATGGGCGTATGTTCTTTTCCTGAAGGTTATATTCACTGACCTCTAAACTACAAGCACGTTGGACTAAATATTCCATAGGGAATGACAGTTGTTTTCAGTGCCCATTCAAAGCATCCTGCGTGAACGTCTACTAAAATTGTCATTTCAGGCAAACCGTTCTTTGATCTGTGACGATCTGTGAATCTCTAATATTAGACCCATGGACGCTCACACAACTTGCACATAGCTATCAGCTCCAAAATGGCGAAAATGAAATGGTTTCATTTTAGCAACGACAATATGAAGTCGAGTGTACTTGTTTTAGAAGTCCGTGATTGTTTAAGCCCGAAACAACCGCGGGCGACAGTTTTATTTTACAGTTTAGTTATGCGAGAGTGATAAGGACACAATAAATATAGACAGATATACATAGAAACAAATATATTTATTGGATAACATCTTCAATATACAGAATTTACAGTTTTCAAATTTCACAATAGATAGTATCTATAAGACAATTCAGTTCATTCATTAAAATGATTTGACTCATTCTTCATATGTGTCCCATCACTATGTTTTTCTTATGTATGCTGCACAGTTACGTGAAAACAGTATCTGTGTGCAATGTCATTTTTGATGTGTTGAATTTTGCTGTAGTGTGCGTTTATCGCAACAGCAAAATTTGTGTCTGTTGAGTTATTCGTCTTTTGGTGGTGTGCGTCGTGTTTACCTCACCCCCCGCTAAAATTGGCGAAAAAATTTGTTCGAAGAGTTTACGTTATGACACCTCCATTGTCTATAAATACTCAAAGTGGGCGGTAGGTAAGTGGTTGCAAGTTGCCGGAAGCTGGTTGATTAAAAAAGCATTATTGTAGCCAGATGCTGCACGGTAACAAAATAACCAGACAAGTGCACTTAACAAAGTACTCTCACATTTACCGTCGCAACTAGTGTCAAGATTTCAATCAAATATCAATTTGTTTTCACTGAAACTTTATCGTCTTATAAACCTTTTCGCAGAAAAATGGGCGGTCAATCGTCGATGTCACAGACTTTGCGCATGGGGCACATTTTGTGTACGAATCCGAAAAAGAGTAATAACCTCGGCAGAGTATTGAAGTCCGAATGGCCATTTCTCTCAGCACATTGGCTCCCTCGCAGTTAGGAGCTCAGAGAAAATCTAATGGAATTGTTCCGTCGTCAGCATAAAACAAAGTTACCCAAGCACTAACTTAGCGTTCGTCTGCCCTTTGATGCAATAACTCGAGGGTGTTCAAATTTTCAAAGCGTACGAAACTAAGACTAGACAATTCTGATCACGTCTCCTTTAGTATCCAGTGTCGCGTTGGGGAGTTATACTTCAAATCAAGCAAAGTGCCGCAGGCACGAGCGAAATGGACAATCCGCGAATCGGCCCCAGAGGTACCATAACGGACGAGACGCGAGAACCGATCGAACAAATTGAATACTCTGTCTATACAAATACATGCTAACAAATACATAAAGCGCCAAATTGAATATGCCAGATATTGGCGCCCAACGTGGGGCCGGTGACTTTTATTACTCCGTATCACCTAAGTTGGGAAGTTAACGTCAAGTACAGTGCCAGGACAAATGGAATGATATCCTTTACGAAAAGCATCGGAACGGCTATAAATAAAACTAATATCGAGACGATATGAGTCTCTTACTACCTTTAAAAATTCAGCCATGAACAGATTTCTATACATCAAGAATCCGTGACTTCATAAGTGCAGGAAACAGAGCTGACATTTATCGGATTACTACCATACGAGCAGCTCTCAAGTCTAAACTTCTGGAACTAGCTGTATTATTTGCGAGTCCTATTCAACCAAGATTAATAATGATAAACAATATTTAGTCCAGGATCCAATTTTTACTATTACTAGTAGGTACAGTGAGCATCAAATAGTTAGTAGCGACCCAAGGTATGTAAATAAAGATCTGTTCCGATATATTTGGCTATATCGAAACAGATCTTTATTTACATACATATGACAACTTTGACATATCTCAATTGAAAACAAACAATATTCGCCAATAACATTTATTTTGCCTGATTTATGGAAAAGGAAATCCCTTCCGTCGTTGATTGGTCTATATCAGTAAGAGAGGCAATAAACCAGACCTCGCTAATGCCGATAGAAATGTTCTAGGTATCCGATTACAACCTCCGTGTAACGTGTTTTCTCTCCAACTTGGACGAAGTTAAGAAACTTGGGAGACACGAGTCCATTAGGGGAGTATTACGGGAATCAGTAATAAATACTAGAAAAGAAATGTTTGTGTGCTAAGGTTAATAAGAAACACTAAAACATTTAAGCCCGATATTACCATGCTTTTGTTAATTTTGAACGTTCGACAGGCGTACTTGGTCGTTAATAATGCATGGTGAATTTGGCCCACATGTTTTAGTGCACGGTTTTGTGAATATAAAATTTGCGTAAATGTACGTAAAATGCACGCCCAAAATATTGCTACTACATGTTCACTTCAGCAGCACCCTCTTCTCAATTTACCTTTAAATGGCAACTTGTCAGTGCAGCTCGACCAAAAATAATCCAGAGGTTAACCTCAATCGAATTAGGCCTCATCTTTTATGACACAAAGCCTATCCCAACCCAACCACCTGTTACCGGTAAAACGGGCCCTATGATGGTTGCGTTTATCACGCGATAAATAAGTGATAAAGCATCCGTCACGCTTTGACATAATGCGAGTGTGAGTGACATATGCTTTGTCACTTATTTATCACGCGATAAACGCAACCATCATAGGCCCCCTGGAAAACAACTAACAAACTCGTATCTAAGTTCCCGGAACCTGATTGTCTCATCAAGTGAGCACTTGAGCAGCTAGTAATGCTCAGAACGCAACACAAGAAACTGCAAGCGCAGTTGCTGTTCGCGGCCAAAGTTTCCGCTCCAGTGTTTAACTCCGTTTCAGCTGAGCGTTTATTATATCTGTGTCAGTGAGTTATTCCGGGTATAACTGTTTGAGTTGTGAGTGCTTTGTGTTGGAAGACTGTTCCTTATTCAAATTCAGGAAGTCTCGTCATGTGATATTCATATCACATGCTACATTATTTACTGATCGTCTTAATAAACTACACTTTATTGAAGGTAAATCATAACCGGTTAAAATGCTGTCAAAGCATGTAACGAATAAGATACTTGTTTGTTGTTGTTGGCTAAATCCGAAATTGTCTATTAATATGGATGGGTCATCATCATCATCATCATCATTTCAGCCATAGGACGTCCACTGCTGGACACAGGCCTCCTCAATAGATTTCCACATGGGCCGGATAGCAGCGACCCACATCCAGTGAGCAACTCTAACCAGGTCGTCCGACCACCTTGCGGGTGGTCGTCCTACACTGCGCTTGCCGGTACGTGGTCTCCACTCGAGAACCTTTCTGCCCCAACGGCCATCGGTCCTTCGAGCTACGTGCCCCGCCCATTGCCACTTCAGCTTGCTTACCCGGTTTGCTATGTCAATGACCTTGGTTCGTCTACGAATCTCCTCATTTCTGATTCGATCTCGTAGACAAATCCCGAGCATAGCTCTTTCCATAGCTCGCTGAGTGACTCTGAGCTTCCTATGGATGGGTCATTCCTATCATAACTGCAAAAGAAACCGACACATTTATCGACACCTGGCTAATAAAGGTCTCGCTCGGAAAAACATTCTTTAACAAAGCGAGTGTGAATCGAATGAAGGAAAACAATTTGCTAAATTATCCCACGTAATCACAATGGGTCAAACGAGATGGGTTCGGTGCCGGGAGAGGTTAACGGACGTCTATTTTTAGCACAGCGTTTACGAGGTGTTTATGTTTGTCTGTGGTTAGCATTATTTGCTTATCTGTGCGAAAGCGGCGGATTCCGCTACTCAAGCATGCTCATGAATATAAAAGGTATGGAGGTTTGTTTACATTCCGCCTGTCATCGGACGACTGGCTGGATCCACTGACTTGCTAGGAAAGTTCCTCATTCTTGTAGTTGTCGACAAGTAACTGTGTCGAAAATCATAAAGGAACACTGCATGTCGATCCTTATAACAAGTACTATCGGAAAATAGTCTTTAAAAAACTTTACATTCTCTATGGTGCTAGAGTCTGGCTAGCCAAATAATGGAAACAGATATTTCCTTGTGGTATCACCGATTGTCTATGATTTAAATAATTTAGTAGAGTAGGGTCCTCTATAAATAATTTTAATACTTAATTTATGTACTAGTTCTAACATTTCGATTGAGTTGAAATTTGGCATAGTAATTATGTAATTTTTTGGTGATGGATTAATATTATGGATCATAATCCATCCGTATTATCGAGCTAGGTCTTATTTACTCTACATTTAATTTTTCGCTTTGTATATGGTTAGAAAGTGTAAACATACAATACAATACAACAATACTTTAGTGCACACCAACAAGAAAAATATTACATGAGAAATCTTAAATTAAACAATGGTAGACAATATGCGGTCTTATCACTAAAGAGCGATCTCTTCCAGACAACCTTTCGGTAGCGGAGAATACAAAATAAACATATGTGTTTGTCGTTGACTGTACTGTACATAAATAAATAAATATTAAATAAATAAATACATTTTAAGGGACAATCTTACATAAATCGACCTAGTTCCAAAACTAAGCAAACCTTGTACTATGGGTACGATGGATAGTACTATGTACTATGGCTAGACGATGATATACATAATATATAAATACATATAAAGATAACATCCATGACCCAGGAACAAATATTCGAGTTCATCACACAAATATTTGCCCTGGCCGGGATTCGAACCCAGGACCACCGCCTCAGTAGGCAGCTGCACTACAAACCGAGCCAACCGCGTCGTCAATAGTGGTAGAAATGACGTGAGCTGACTATGAGTGCACGTTAACATACATTAATTTATTTCCCAAAGAAAATCAAAAGTATTTTCTAGTATCAAAACTATAATTCCTACCACACAAAGTGTGACCTACCGCAGAAATTTCCCGCCAAGTCTTTGAGTAATATTTCATTAGCCAGACTATATTGCGTTTTCTCTTTCCATAAATCTTGAATATTACGTACGAGTAAATAAGCTAAACATCTGACTCCGTCACACTTCACGAAAAATTACACATCACTTGTGCGAGTAAACACTTGTAAATGTATTCTGAATAAAACTGTTTGGTTAGTAGACCCTTTTACTGAGTCTTGACACTACCGTGGATAAGTGTTGAGGTAGTTACAAATTACAATTGGTAAGTGCTTCTGGGTACTTGCGATTATATGTACGAGGATGTGTTTAGATTGTTCTACTTGCCTCCCTTCTAGTTTATGTGCCGGCTCGAATAGTATTATTTTGCAGTTTATAAATATGCTGAAGAAAGGCTTTCTATCAGTCCCTTTACATTACAATCGCTTGTATATGAAAAAAAAAACTGAAAAATAATGTGCACTATACACTATCCTCATTAAAAATTGAATTTTAATTACAAATTCTAGCTTCTGACTCCGTGTTTAGAGAATAATTTAGCTGATTACGGCGAGTACCCAAGCGGTCATGATTCATCACAACCTGAATAATTACAACTAACATCTAAAAATACCTACAGCTTATTAGCAATAATGCACGGCGGTAATTGCACGACCTTCGTCATTTCTATATGCAACAAGTCGAACCACTTCCAAACCAAAAGAGCGCCTAATCATATACTTACAAGGTTGTTATTGGCGTGTCGGAAAACTATTGTTGTATTTGTCCTTTGAAATGTTTAGTAGTTTGTTGGATTCTTTCTCTCATACAATTCCAGCACATGTTGCTGATGTCATAGAAGTGATATTAGTTCGCACGGGACTGGATGTTGTGTTTGTACAATGGTGGTGAGAGTGGTCGGAACACGGGAATGTACGGACGAATTGTTTGTGATAACTTTTATTAATATTGCATTATTAATGGCGTGGTAATGAAACGAGTGGATTGCTTGAATAATTAATGCGTTGTTAATAGATTTTTCATATGCCGCGATTTATGAAATTTATTATTTATGTTTTATTTTGTCATTCGAATATATTGACTTTCCATGTTCCAGCAAACTATCATCACAGACATCTACATCTATATGAAACTTCCAAATGAATTAGCTATGGTAGTTGTATGTCTATTGTTAAGGCAACGCTTTACCTCTCTCACAGAGAAAATACAATTGTTTGAGTTTTGAAGTTTGGACGCTTGCAACAATTAGCGCTACAGCACCTCTAGCATAAGTGTCATACACGCGACTATTTCTCACGTAAGATAATTGATTACCCGTCCCTTTCTGTACACTAATGTGAGAGAGTGACGAGTAGTGACGGGTCGTGCGACAAGAGAGAAATAGTTGCGCTAGACGGGCAGGTATAATAAATAACTAAAGGACCTCAAGTACGATAATTGCCTATTGTCCCCACCCGTGGCGGTTGCAGGGTTAATCGAATTTTAGAGAATGTGTTGGGATTGTGGTTAACGTTACGATTTCATGAGGAAACTACGTGAACTAGTTGCTTTTAACTTAGAAGAAGAATATGAAAAAATAAATCTTACTTATAGCCGTTACTATATGAAAATTATAGCCACCCATTATGTGAACCATGAGATATTTAGATCTAACTTTGTGTAGGATCGAGATAACAATGTTTTGGACATATTATCTGGCACCGAAGGTCATGTTGAAGGTTTTCATACAGCCGAATGCTTCTGATTTTCATGCAAAATTGCAGTTTGGATGCAGTTTAAGTTGTTTATCAGTTATCGGTACATAATTGATTAAATCAGCAGTTGATAAACGACAATGACATGTGAAATACCGTCCCAAACATTATGTGGAAAGGAATAACGTGTGAAATTAAACATTTTCCACGCTCCGCCGTAAATCTCATTAAAATGACGAAAGTTATTTAAAGTTTAACACAGCAAGTACATTTGCGGCAAGTTGTAATTACTTAAACTCGTGTGGACAGGTTCTGGGTACGGACATACTGCCGCAACTTCTCAGCTTTTAAAATAAATAAAGTAGATTACATAAAATCCCTGGGGCTTAATTTGACGTGTCTAAGGACGTAATAAGCTTAGAGTATTTACGCCTAGAAAGAGAGTCTTCATACAACAGATTATCACAAGATAAAGCCGGTTTTTAGGGTTCCGTACCCAAAGGGTAAAAACGGGACCCTATTACTGAGACTTCGCTGTCCGTCCGTCCGTCCGTCCGTCCGTCCATCCATCCGTCCATCCGTCCGTCTGTCACCAGGCTGTATCTCAAGAACGGTGATAACTAGACAGTTGAAATTTTCACAGATGATGTATTTCTATTGCCGCTATAACAACAAATACTAAAAGTAAATTAAAATAAATATTTAAGGGGGCTCCCATACAACAAACGGTATTGGTTGCGTTAACTTTGCACCTCATTTGTATGGAGCGCTATACATACCAGGTGCAAACTTAACCACTCAAGGATGGAAAGTGTTTGTACGGAACCCTCGGTGCGCGAGTCCGACTCGCACTTGACCAGCCTTTTTTATGTGTGCGTGTCTACGAACCAATCATAGAGACGTGTTGTTTGTGAGCATGACGTTGTGACAGATGCGTACACGGACAAAACAAAGCTCGTTACGGGCCGAGGCTTATCAAAACTGGCTTCACGTTCAAGCGCTGAATAGGTTTCTAGGCGTATTTACTCTAAGTGTCAAGCCATTGTCACGTTACCGCTTGTGTTAATCACTCTCGTGTGATTCACGGCAATGAAGGAACTGTGGTCAGCTGTACTGTTCGCAAATACCACAATTTACCATAGCGTCAGCAAAACAAGCCGCACGAACACTATAAAATGTTGTTACTACTCTATTGACCCGTGACATCAATCAATACAATACAATACTATTTTTTTATTAAAGTAGATGGCGCTACGATGCCACCCTAAGGCAAGCAACCAGTTGAAAAATTCAATGGCTCTCGTATCAAGTTCAGTGGTCCAATAGGTAGGACGCCGTTAAAACATACTTGCATTAAAAAAAAAAAAACAATTTGCGCCCCTCTCACGTTTTATATCTCAAAGTCTCTTTAATTTCCTTATACAGGGTGGGCCCTGTAACTAAAGCAAAAAATTAAAACAGAGATACCTTAAAGTATCCACAGTTATTGCAAAGTGGTCCTAATGTTCCAAAGTTCCTAAATTACGAGAAATATTCACTTAAAGTTAAGATTTCCCATGAATGAGTTTTCACATTGCGATATTGTCGTTTAACGGTCGTAAGATATCTTGGTACCGGGCATTTTGACAGTTTCTCACATACGTTAATGTGAATTATTTTTTAAAAGGAAAATTAACAAAGGTAATTATTATTGCAAATCTCCGTAAAGGACACCGGTTTGATTTAATGATTTAAAAATGTTTGTAACTTTATGGTACGTTGACAATGTCAAGTTCGCAAAACGTATTATCACAAATTCAAAATGCCAAGAATAAATTACGATTCACACGAATTGTGTGACATGATTTTAATTTACGGAGAAACCAGAGGTAACGCACACCGAGCTCTAATGCTGTACTGCGAACGATATCCCGATCGAAGGCATCCAGCCAACGGCCGAGTCATCACCAACGCCGTGCAACGCGTGCGGGACAACGTGCCTGTGACTGGAGCAGTACAACCGGCACAGGGCCCGGGTGCGGCATTTAATGTAAGATTGGCATTAGAACAAAGAATAATGCGTCATTTTCGGCAACGACCAACGACCAGCACCAGAAAAGCAGGTCTTATGTTTGGAGTTAATCACCGAATAATACAAAAAGTCTTAAAACGAAGAAAACATCACCCTTATAAATTTCAAAAAGTACAAGCAATGTTACCACGAGACTACCCAGTGCGATTTGCATATTGTGACTGGTTTTTGAGACAAGACCAAGAACACTTGAACTTTGTGCGTAATGTGATATGGACGGATGAATCTACTTTTACAAATAATGGAAAATGGAACCCAAAAAATACACATTACTGGAGTAGTAACAACCCTCTTCTTATGAGACAAACGGGTCACCAGTACCGCTTTTCCCTAAACGTTTGGGCGGCCATTCATGGACACACTATAATTGGTCCAGTTTTTATTGACGGTACCTTAAATACAGCACGTTTCATGCGATTAATTGACGGGACCGTGTTAGACTACTTTAATAATTTACCCGAGGACGTTAAAAATGAAACGTGGTTTCAACTCGATGGTGCACCAGCGCACTCTGTAGTGCCAGTCCGACAAAGACTAACTCAAATATTTGGTCATAGATGGATTGGTCGGTTTGGTCCCCGAAGATGGCCGGCGAGATCTCCCGACCTTACATGTTTGGATTTTTATCTTTGGGGAGCTATTAAAGATGACGTATATTCAGCAGAGGTAGACACGGTCGAGATGTTGAGGATTAGAATTGTTGAGGCATTTGAAAGGATTCGAGAAGTTGATCTTGACATAGTGCACCGTAACACACTTTTGCGTTATGAGGCGTGCAGAACAGGAAACGGTCAGCACATAGAAAATTTGTTTCATTAGATCAAGGAACGGACGAAGACTGAAACGATTTATTTTATTTTCTCAAACATGCAATGAAATGTTGTCATAGCGTGCGTTATAATTGGCTTCGAAGTATCACGTTTCGGGCGGAACAACTCGAGAGAACTGTTAAGGAATTTCATCCAAAATTGAAGGCCTAGGCAGGAAAGTATTTTTTTTTAGGCATGGCGTCTGTGTTCATGAACTAGCTAAACAGCTGAATTATATTTCTTTTGAGTGTTTTATTTTTTATTTCATTTCATATGTTTGAGAAAACCACTATACATGAAAAGGGCTTGCCGGCTTTGTATCACTTCTGCCTACGGACCTTCTCCTCCGCCTCGCTACGAACCGTTTTTTCTGGCGTCTGCAGTAATGTACTATTTCTAGTGTTGGTTATGTTACAAATATTTACTAAATATGATTACAATATTTTCGCTTTTTTAATCGTTTTGTCTTTCAGTATCATGTGAGTGTAACACTCGAGACAAGTGGGCATGAATTATGAATTCTTGAATTGGTAGAGATAATGCAATTTCATAATAGACTTTTTATTGGTCTCTTACTAAACAGTTTGTTTAGACTATTTTCTACTGTGGTGTGTACCTTTGATCATTATTTAATATCATAGGTACTCAAAAAATAATTCCATTGCAATTTTGTATGAAGTCTGAACCAAGAACCAACAGAGATGCGAGTTAAGACATTAGATAGGTATTAATATCTGCTTATTTTTTTACGATGGACACTAAGCTGGATTGCACTGCAGATCTGACATATTCGTGTTTCTAGTTAAGATGTGGCAAAAATCGGAACTACCTTTTTATTACATACAAACAGTAATACTCAAATATGCGTGTAGGTGTGTATTTATCAGTTTTACTCAAATTGTACTGTTATGTGTACAATAATGTCAATAATACATTACAACCGGAGTTGGGTAAAAAATAGTTTGAATAAGAATCCACTTCAGGCCCATTTGGTGATGCACTATAATTCTTGGGCCACTATCTATGTATTAGTCATTGTCAGTATGCGTTAGTTAATACCATTTCCTACCACATGCGCCTTATTTCAAACAGGAAGATCTCTGCTCTGCAATGGAATCCAGCCTCCAGCCATCTTCCAGTCCGCTAACCTATGGCCATGGAACTAGCAAGTACTGCACCTGTAATGCTCGTTGCTACGAATCGTAGCAATAGGATCGTTGTATCGTAGCCTACGATACAACGATCCGAGTGAGTTAGGCACCAAAGAGACAATGTTTCTGGCTTTGCTGGGGTAACCAATTGTTTAGCAACAAAAAGATAGTCATCGCTTATTCATCGCGTGCTCATCGTTACTACATTTTATTATAATCGAAAAATTAGGAGATTGAGAGTTTTTTGTTGCCGACATAGTTAGTAGCTTTAATTTATTTTATTTATTAGTACAATGACTTATACTTTGACAGAAAGAAAATGTATTGAAAGTGTAGTGGAAGTCCCATCGTTGAAGGCAAAGTGGGCTTAAACAATAACACGGTTCCAGTACCTACGACTTATTTACACCCTTACACCAAAGCCTCGAACATAGATAAAATACTCTAGTACTGGTGACAATCGCTTAGTATCTACTTGCTAAAATACCTCTCAGCGAACTTCTTAATTAAACTAATAAAATAATATGTCCAGATATTTGGATGGCCGTTTGTTCGGGTTTCCGATTGTTCTCGCTTAGAGGTCGCATTTATCAACCGAATCTTATGAAATCTTGTAAGTTGGTTGTACCGGTGAAAACGTAAATAATTACAAATTTCAACCATTTCGTAAAAACCACCTGTTTTCAGTTCATTTCACCGAAGGACAGGACCCTCATTCAGATGATGCCATAACCTGAAAACCCGTTTTCAGGCGTTATCAGTACCCCTTCTGGGCCTCGGAAGTAGGTACACATCAATATATGGCAAAATTTCCAGTAGGAGTGACATAGATAGTACTATAGAAAAAGATAGCTATACTTAGAACATTCGAGAAGTGTTTGAGAGAGATAGCACTAATGGAAAGAGATGCAGTGCGAACAAAGTGATAATCTGAGCGACGGACTTTCAATTGATAAGTACGTTTAACGTTTTTAAGTACAGTTTGAGTGAATTGTGAGTGTGTAATTTCGTAACAAAGTGTGTGTTTTAATTAGTGGATTAATTGTGTTTTTCTATCTAATACGAACCCCACGCTCGTAACAATATCTACTATCTGAAAGATTACATTAAAACCATTAAATGTTTAACTTTAACAACCCTTTATACTTAGTTATCTTAAAATTCGAGAAAACATCATAAATACCATAGAAATGAATTATTTTGTTGAAATGTATTGTAATTACGCAATATTACAGTGGCGTCATAAAGTGGGTAGATAAAGCAGTGTATGTAACTGTACATAATAATGCATTAAAACACTCATGTGATGTTATTATGAACCCACACTCGTTTAATACCCTTCATTATGTACAGTCACATAAACTACTATTTATGTAGTTACTGATTTTATAGTGTATAAAACATTTGTTAGTTTTTTTTGATGGTGCGAAAGAAACTTTAGCAAATAAAATATTAAGTTGTGTGAAGTTTTAAGCATTAATTTTTAAACTACCAATCACTACTATTTTTGTGACTGGCATTAATACACTGACTCCGTGCATGCGGTTTCTGTTCCGGATCGTTGCCCCTTCAGTTGTAAATTTTATTTTTTATCATTACATTAAGGTTTTATTTTGCGTGCACACTTATTCAGAGTGTACACTCCTGTCTACACATTAGCTCCATGCCTATGGCTATTATTTTATTCAACCTTCACAGACATTCACACAATTGCGAACTTTTTGTTATTGGTTGTTTACTCTAATGTACGTCAAGTTGATAAATGAAAGTTATGCAAAAAGACAACAATTAAATAAATTAAACGTACGTGAAATATGTACACGATATTATGAAAGAAGAGCGATGGAAGAGCGAATACAATTTAAAAACCGAGTTTTGTGTTAGATACTGCGAACGATTGTCCTCCTGTTAAATAATAGCCACGGTACTATCAACGCAAAGCAACGAAAGTTCGGCCACCAAACATGGTTCTGTTTGTGGCCGCGGGTGTGCAGCCAGATTATCACTGAAATTCTTTGATAATTTTGAAAAGATACACACTCAGTATGTTGTGTAAGTACACATGCCGCGTCGGAACGGAATCAAATGGATCACAAGTCGTATCACTGCAGTTGTGGTCGAGAAAAATAAACATCTTTACAACCTGTTAAAAAGGCAATTGACCTTGTGAAGTGGTTACCCAGTGATTTTATTTAGTGCACTTATTTTGTTGGAACTTCTTAATAAAAAGTTTAAAGTTTGTAAGTATTTGGTTTATTTATTTCATCGTTTTGGCCCTACACCTTAAACCAACTTGATAAGAACATTGTTACGTCGTGTTGAAGGAAGTGATATGTAATTCAACTGCAAACGTATTAATAATAATGATGTATTCAATAGGTTTTATAATATTATTAAAAACGTTCGTAAATGTCACTGTCAAGTATGCGACTGGGCACAATGTCTGTAGTACATTGCTGGCTCGATTAATTTTGTTAGAAAATTACAGTAAATTTATTTTTCATTTTAATTAATTGATACCATTTGGACTTCATTACTGATTGGTTATAGGATGTATATTTTAATTTTTCGCTCTTGTTACAGGGCCCACCCTGTATTTATTTATTGGTCTATTGTCGTAGTAAAGTAAGACCACTGCGGCGGAATACACTGATTTATAGACTACTCAAATAACTTTTTGGTGTTGCCGTCGGTAAATAAAAACACAAATGAGATTATTTGAAACTCGGCACAACACTGACGCTACGAAACTTCGTAGACGCTCTACGCCGTAGCGATGAAATGAGCTATTCAACGACAGTGTAATATGAGGTTAGAGTCACATTCTAAGTGATTGATGATATTTCCTCGGGTGTAATTCGATTTATATTGACTTAGTATATCATGAACATTGGTACAGTATGTAAGTAGATGATCTTAACGTCTTTTATTTACATATTTACAACTATAATATAAATCTTCACCCGTCCTCAACTGACCATAGTTATGCAGAAAGCGACCAAAGTTTTTTTTTCATAATGCAAAAAGCGACCAAACTCATTCATAGATTAAGACTTAAGTCACTTTGACAAGAAATCTACGCTGGTCGCTCTCTGCTTAACTATGGTCAACTAAATCACTCTGTTGTCTCACATTCTTCGGCATACGTCAAATCTAACACATTCCTGATTTTATTATATTCAAACTAGCATTAATCGTCTACCAGCCAGCTCGTTATATTCTACCAGTACCAATCCCTAATGTATAGATTTTTGCAATTCCAGCTGATTCATTAAAATTTTCTCATATCTAGCGAGCCCAATACAATTAAAATTGATATACAGGGTGATCAATCCAAATGGGTCATTAGGGAAAAGTCAGAAACTATAAGAGATAGGGAAATCTGTTCTTAGGAACCATGGCGTCGATTTTAGATTTAATAAAAACTGCATTATATATTTTTTATTAATGCATATGTACGGACATATGATCGATATATCTCCATAGTTGCTTTACGATCACAAATGGGATAGTTAGTTGAAATCCATAAACAAGTTGTTAGTTACACGGTAAACAGACTACATCACTACTTGTGCATTAGTTAGTCCTAATGAAACCCTTTTTTCTCCCACGTTACCGCGAACACTTAGAGGTTATATACAAACTGTACGCTCGCCGGTTTTCATTTGCGCGGCGGCAAATAAATGGTTATTGCTTCTCATTTTTTCGACTTGTTTCGAACGACCTTCTGCCCTGTTGTCGATGAACGTTGACGAAGATGTATAGCGGGTTTAATGTTTATTACCGGCACTATTCGCGTACTGATTCGTAAAGGCATCACACTAATATTATAAAGGAGAAAGTTTGTGAGTGTGTTTATGTGTAAGTTTGTTACTTTTTCGCGCTCAAACGACTGGACCAATTTTGATAAATTTTGGTATGAACCCAAGCAGCACATTAGTGAATTTTGCAGCTTATCTTATAGCTTTAAGTTCTAAATGAGTGGTTTAACAGTGTTTGATACAACTTATAGCTTTAAACACAACTCAAAACTGTATATGAGTTCATCCTATCACTTGTAGTTGCATAGGAACGTTTTTTGTTTCTACTTTATTACTTATGGTGGGATAAAGTCGATTTTGCTACTTAAAGTTGCATGCAGCTTCAAATAGTCACTCAATAAGAAGCAATAGTGCTATATAAGGCCTTAAAATCACTTATAAGCAACTTTTACATATAAGTGGGAACATACCCTTATTTGGAACTAAAAGTTCCAAATGACTAGTACATTAGCGAATTATATCACCAATAGTGGCTAAAGGGATAATTTTACGGCTCTTTTGGAACCAAAAAATATTGCAACTTTAAGGCCTAAGAAGTACCTTATTGCCACTCCAACGCATAAATAGGCCTCAATAGGAGGTTCTTGGAACCAAAAGCAGTTATTTTCACTTATTTCAAACCACTAACGAACTAAAAGTTCTATTATTGTTCCTATTTGCGCCTTGTCAAAATATATTTAATAGTCTTGCTTGTTTAGTAGTCTACAAAAGAGCAAATAATTACTATTGGTAATATCATTCACTGCTTTGCCACTCGCAAGATACAAATAAGTGATTATTAGACTTGATAGTTCCAAATAAGTGAAAATAAACACTGTAGGATCTTTTTTGTTTCGCCATGTTTACAAATGGAAGCCTATGAAAATTGATTATTTTAACCAGAATTTTATCACACTCACGCATAATCACAGATTTTGATAGTTGTGACGATGTTACTTTAACATTGTACGTAACCTACAATCATTAAGTCAGGTTTTTAACAGTTTTATTTCTTATCAGTATCTATTCCTTATTTAATTTAGCGCTCTCTTTTTTAATATTCCTGATCAAATGAAAGGCGCGTCGAAATTTACAAAGAAAACATACTATAGTTTCACAGTAAAAAAAAAATCGCAAGAATTTCGTGCTTATTTCAATGCTTGTATAACGTAAAGTTTTAATCAGACGTATAAATCCAAAATTAATATGGCAGATCACGTATTACTTTTAATAAAACACAATTTGACAGTTGCCTCGCCACTCAAAGATAATTTTGACGACTCATTTATCACTCATTGACCGAACTGAAATGTTTTCATTCGTTCACTGCGCATAACTTTTACCCTTAGTTCTAATTGCCACTTAGGTTATTGTGAGATCTCTTATGGACGCATAACTTTCACCCATAGTTCTAATTACCACTTAAGGTAATTGTGAGATCTCTTATGGATTCTATTTAGCACCAAAAATAGGCTGCAATTTTTCTCCTTTTGGTTCTATACTGGTGGCATAAGGGTTCTTGCCACCTATATAGCACTTAGTCATGGTGGTAAATTTCACTTAAGCATCTAATAAGATATGATATACGAGCTATTTAGACCCAGTTGTGCTACTTGGGAAGGTAGCTAACACCCTCTATTAACACATTGGCTACTTTTTATCCCAAAAAATTAAGTGTTCCCGTGGCATAGCGGGTAACGCCGCGAGCGCAGCTAGTAATTTCATAAAAGTGACTCCGCTAGGGATATAAGTGGCAACGCAATCACAAAAATTTTGCGACAAAAATTAGAATACAACAGCAGTTTAAGTACACTACAGCGCAGTAAGTAGCAACAGGCTCAGCTCTGACCCAGAATTGTGTTTAAGAAATTAAATGTTCCTTTCACATGATGAAGAAGATAAAAAAGTGGGTTCCTATTGGATAGTTCTTCAGTTTATTTTTATACTACGACGTTAGCAAACAAGCATGCGGCCCGCCTGATGTTAAGCAGCTTGCGCCGCCAGGAGCATCACACGCGCGTTGCCGACCCTTTAAGAACCTATTTACTCCGCTCTTGAAGAACCGCATACTGTACAGTTTTACTGGATTAACCGAAAGACGATTGCTTCTAGACAAAGGTCCCCCAAGGTTCGCCACAACGACCGGCCTAGCGCCGCACTTATCCAACTACTTTCTCCCGAACCACTTTATACAGGTTACTTCTTTTTAACCTTAAATTATTAATTGCGCTTAAGAAGCCACTCTAAGTGGTTCTTAAATCATGATATGTTATAAAAACACTGTTACACAAGTGCTTTTTTCCGGCTGTTTTCTTGTATCTCATTAAATTTACAGCGGGGCTAGTATACTGCGACTTCCCTTGTCATGCGAATCAGCGTCATCTGCCTTGCTCACACAGTATTAAAAGAAAAGTGACAGGTAGTGTTTGTCACCCGACAAAGATTCGCGTGTCTATGTTATGCTAGACGTACTGGATCTCATTAGAACGAGAGTAGTCATAGGTATTATCTTGGTTAGCACATTCTTTCGTCACTTATCTTATTTCACCGTTTAAAAGTATAAAAAGGAAAAAAACCAGGAGGTTCAAGTTTTAAGCAAAATATTATTAGCTTTTTAAAACAATTTCACGGAATTAGAATTGGTGCCTCTTTTTAAGCAATAACTATGCTTGAGTTAATTGATACCACTTTTCCGCATGTTATTATTGTTTTAAATGTAGGTGTACCCTTACCATGAGTACAGTGACCGTACTCGCTAGCGACTGCGTAAAGGATTTGTATGAGGAATTTTAGTTCTACAAAGTGACCGCTAGGGGCGCTGTGCTATTCTCCATACAAATCGTTTCCGCTGTCGCTTAGCGAGTACGATCACGTTAACTCATGGTAAGGGTAAATACTGGTATATTTATTTATTTTTATTTATTTAATCTTTATTGCACAAAAGAAAGAACTTATCGTACAAAAGGCGGACTTAATGCCATATGGCATTCTCTACCAGTCAACCATTGGGCTAAGCAGATAATTTGTGGGCGGTGCAACTAAATTAAAACAATTTCAGAAGATATATACTTAGATAAATACATATTCCTATAGGATATACACACAATATAAATATATATATATATATACATATATATAAATACAGATGAACAAAGTAATCAGATAAGCTATGAGTTCACATTTCTGCCAACAAATAGATGACATAAAGCTTTTTTGAAAGCAAACTTGTTCGGGACTTGCTTGATTTTGAGGGGAAGGCGGTTCCAAAGGCGAGACACTTGGACGGTAAAGGATTTGGACATAAAACTAGTTCGGTGATATGGGATAGAGAGAGATAAATTGCCAGAAGAGCGAAATTGACGGTTAAGAGTTAAACCATAATAGTGAAAGAAGTTTCTAAGATATTCGGGAGAGTTCGGGTCCTTGAGAATAGAATAAAGAGTGCAAAGCATGCGAATTTCACGTCGTTGACGGATAGGAAACCAGCCAAGCTGAGAACGGTAAGAGGACACGTGGTCATACTTACGTAAACAGAAGATAAAGCGAATGCAATTGTTTAGTAATCTCTCCAATTTATTCAGAAGCTCCTCGGTTAAGTCCGGATAACACACATCACCGTAGTCAATAATAGGTAAAATTAACGTCTGAACTAGCAGGATCTTGGTCTTAATAGGTAAAAAGTGCTTAAGCTTGTTGAGAGCATGGAGGGAGCCTATAACCTTCCTACTAATTTCAGCTACCTGCACCTTCCAACTTAGTGTGCAATCCAAGTAAATGCCCAAGTCTTTCACGCTGGAGCTGAAAGGGATAGGCGTGCCGTTAAAACTTATTGGTTTAAGAGCGTCGTGGTTAATTCTAGCGATCTGGTGGGAGCTACCAAAGACAATGGCCTGACATTTTGATGGATTGACAAACAGGCCAAACTTTTCGGACCATTGTTGTATATGTTGAAGGTCCAAGTTTAATCTGTCGATGGTAGTCTGGAGGTCAGCCACTTTACACTGGTCGTAAAGTTGCAAATCGTCAGCGTAGAGATGGTACGAACAGCGGAAGTCAGGGGTGATGAAATTTATAAAAGTCGAAAACAAGAGTGGTGAAAGGATACCTCCTTGAGGTACGCCAGTGGCAAGGTCACACCAGTCAGATAAGGACCGGTCAACCCGGACCGCCTGCTGACGACCTCGAAGATACGAAGAGAACCATCTAAGGGTAGAAGAAGATACATTGAGATGTTCAAGAAGGGCAAGAAGAATGTCATGATCAACGGTATTAAATGCGTTGGAAAAATCTATAAGAACTAGTACCGTGACCAACTGATTCTCCATACCCCGCCTGACATCCTCAGTTACCTTAAGGAGAGCAGTACAAGTACTATGACTCGGCCGAAAACCGGATTGAAAGGGGCTCATAAGCTGGTTAGAGAAAATATAACACGAAAGTTGTATATAGTAGGTATTTAATATAAGAAAAAATACAGCTTACTTCAACTTATGTACGTTGCCATTTCAAGATCTTAAAACTCTTACGAGGCACAGCAATTAGTTTTAATTACATACTATCATTCGTTTTCAAAAAGTTGTTTCTCGTGAATAGGCTCCAACAGTCCGAAGGGACCAATAAGCGCGGCACCGAGCACTAAACATGAAAACACTTTTTCACCCTATAACTTGCTCCAGTAAATGTCAGCGGCTGAAATATCTGCCTGGCCTTTTAAAAGCCTCGCGTTTCAAGTATTTTAATCTGGTTTCTCTCCAACTCTCTTTCGTATTATACGTAGGAAAGAGTCATAAAAAGTTACAAACTGTCGTCTGACTGATTTTCTTGTTAACTTTTATCATATTAATACGTGAAATTATCAGCAACGTGTCAATTATGCGTAATGTCTATAGATGACCAAAGTGACGTTGGAGTGCTGGACGGACAAGTAGTAGGCTTGCAAGCATTGTCCGCCCCGGCGCCGTCGGCGCACGCTATTAGAGCAGAGCGTCGATTCAGAGACGAAAGATTCAGAGACGAAGTTACCGCGCCGCTGTATGCAGAAGGTAGCAATCCCTGACGAAGAGCTCCATATGAGTTCGAAACTTGTCGGGCTGTTCCTGGCAATTTCACGTGAGTGTAAACCACTTAATACAATGATGAAATATGTCTCACGAAAGTTTTAATAAGACTAGATTTAGATGTCTCAATATTATCATTATCAATCGTATTGACGTATAAGATATATTCGAATTTCTGACAGCATACGAGAAACAAATCAACTTCAGTTTTTACTTTTTAGCAGCCACAGCAGTAGTTTTTACCTTGGCGTGCTTTGACTGTATTTCTCTAGACAGGGAAGTTTATTAAAAGTGTACGCTTATAATTAATACAAACTAGGACTTGTGATATACGTGTTACACGCGGAACCGTAGCTCCGTGTTCTTAGCGCCGACGGTCCTAAGATCACATGCTACACGTACACGTCAAAGACACGTATCCGTGTCCGCGTTCGGCTACGGATCGGCGGATCTCGGCTCCGCTCGGGTATTGAGTGAAAGCTTGTCAAACCGACAACGTCACGGACGGATCGGATCTGCGTGTAGTTAAGAAACGTGCTCCGTGTAATACGAAGCTACGTATATTAATTACGCGGACCCTCATTACACGTGCCGAACGGTCCAAATCTCCGTTGCCGTGGACACGAAACACGGACACGACCGGGAGCCGTAATACAAACACACCAATTTGCCTTACAAGGAATCGAATTTACTATTAGGCACAATTTTGGATTCTGTAGTGAATCTGGAAATCTACAATGTATCACTAGTAAGCCGGCGGATCTCTAAAATAATTACACGTGGCCCCAGCGCAGAAAGAGGTGTCACTTCGGACGGCGTTTGAAGGGCCCGCCATTTGCATTTTAATTGTATGGATGAGATGGCTATCGGCGTACAGTTGGAGGCATTAAATGTTTGATAAACGAGTACAGAGGGTCGAAAACTATTATTGATATACGAAATTTTAACTAGTCCCACAAACAAAAATTACGGCGGGTCCTCTCTTTTGGCCTTTGCAAAAGCTACAGATTTATATTTTTTGGGTTATTTGTGTAAAATGATCCGTAAGTGCCGTAACCGATGGCTGGATTGATATAAACATTTTTGACAGAAGATTCGTACACTCTCCATTGCTCGCTAGACGCATTAAACTTAATCATAATAGAATTTGTGATTATATGTGGTTTCACATCACTAAATTACATATATCGGTATTAAGTATTTATTCAAATATATCTTCGGATTACCAACAAATTAATAACCATTATTACCTATGTAATAAAAATCACTGCATTCCTCTAATTTTGTGAACAAGCGAACATCTTATTCGGTTAGAAAGCACCTACTTTCTACACTTTATGAAATGTATCTTTTATGACAGTATATTTTTTGCATAGACGACTGTACTCTTCTATTACAGAAAATGGAAATTTCCTATAGCGGTTCTAAAAGCAATTAAAATTACACGGGCTACCGCTCTGATGAACTACGCGCAGACGGCCAGCTATTGAAAGTTGACGCACAAAAAACTATCTTCTATATTTAGCACATTAATTTAACATTCATCTTAACCATCGGTCGCCAGCCGGCAGCCAGGGGGTCTTCGCTGTGCCCTTGACTGTTTTGTAAATAAAGGTGAATTCATAAGTAAAATTTATGTTTATTTACTAACACTAGTATAAATATGATATATATAATGTAATAGTCTACTAACACCATTTGGTCGACATAAACATAAATGACTATTATCTGACTATTACTGCCAACAAAAAAGTAGCGGGGCACTACCTTTTCTAGAACCGTTTCGTCTCATGGTAAGGAATTAAGTTTATATATATTATCAGGGAAGACAAAATTAATTTCTTGATTCCATATGGGCCAGACGCTCCGTTGGACTTATTTACGGTACTCTATGAAACGGCCAAGCCATACTTTTGAAACCAAGGTGGTAGAGTTATTAAAGTCAGGGCTTAGGGGCTTGGCTTTTCCTGGGATCTTATAACTTTTATTACAGCGAAAGCGTTATGAGCATGTGTCTTGGCCGCCAATTTTACATTAAATGTTTTTGGCGGGATTATTATTTCGTTTATCCATCTGATTTCTTAGGTTAATTTTTGTTACACTAAATTTATATAAAAATTAAAATACAATGAAGTAAATAAAAGTAAATTATTATAAGAATATTGTACTCATACTCATACTCTTGATAATGCACAAATACATTATATGTCAATTTTTACAAAAGGGTACAAATTTACAAATGTAGTTAATAGTTATATTATACACACACATTTAAAAATCTTGAAAAAGCGACCCGCTGCACTTTATTTGATAATATGTGCCCCTTTACTGCCAAAAGGTTGTCAACCGCTGATTTAGATCAGAAGCGAATAGATGGATGTTTTAGAAAAAATTATATCCTTTTTTCATGGATGGGTAAACTTCGTACCCACACGAAATAACATAAAAAGTAAGTGAATGTCTCCTGAAGTCATTTTCGCGACGCTTAGGGAACATAGGTTGCTCTTACGGAACCGTTTATTTGTTCTACCCCTGTACGCTGTATAAACATTTGTGTAATTAAATTACATTGTCTCTCTCTCATCGATCCACTGAAAAATTGAATTTTCGACAACAATACGTAAATTCGAAAGCAGTGTCAATTTATGTAATCGTATTATGTCAGATTCATCTTCCTACTGCAATGAGGATCAGTAATCGACAGACATGACATAGCTGTCTGAGCAAAAGCCACGATATGTTATTTTAACATTCGCTAATTTATGCTATTCTGGCTGTATTTAAACTACACTGACAAGTTGTCATTGAAATAAAGCTCATCATCATCACTTTCATCAGTGATATTTCGGACAAATGTCCAGTGAGCTACAGAATCGCATGGCCCATTTATGAATGAATTCATTCAAACTCAAGTACTCAAACTTAAACTTTTTATTGCACACATATACGAATACATAAATGGGCCATGCATTTGTGCAGCCCATAGTCCACAGAAACGTCGCATCTAACACCGGTTGGACAGAAACGGGCGTCGACTGTTTCATCGCCGATAACCTCGCTAGTAACCCCGCTAGAGCGCTTCGATATTGGTTATATAGCTCGAGCATCGCGGTATCCAAACATGCACTGTATGTGCAAGATTTAATGGTTTTTTTTTCCTATAGGTACCTTCTAAATAACAGATCTGATAAGACTGATCGTATCAAATCATCCAACTGTGATGAAGAATACATCTATGTTCAATTTAAACAGGAACACGAGCGTCGAGTGTTCAATCCCCTCTTACCCAACTCGAATGCATCGACATATCGACGCAGGCATCCAAACGTACTATCAGCGCGCTGCTTGATTGAACCTGCACGTATTGACTCCGAAGCATACATCCGTGTTCCTAATGCCCCCGCCCCGCCACGGGTCACTGCATTCCAATTTGAAGCAGCTTTCATACACAACCCGTATATGCGGCTATCTTGTCCCGATCGAACGATTCTGACCCCTGATGGTGTGCAGTTAAACTATCATCTGCTGTCCGGAATGCAGCGTTAAGGTAGCTGGATTGCTAACTGATTTTGCAAGTTTGAATGGGATGGGGGCCGCCTGCCACAATGGGACTTAAGAGTCAATTGCAGAACGATTTTAAATGTCTGATTAATTTATGCTCCAATTACTGGTTGGGACAATTTGTGATGATTATGGGATAATATTGTCGGCATACAAACTTAGTTTTCTAGCATTTCATCTACAATTACACATTTTACCCCGCAAAACTTAACAAAATTTGGTATTTAATAGTCGCCATAATTAAACAAATCCGATCGGATTGACAATTTTACCAGATTGCAAACTAATACGAAGAACAAGCCCATTTGATGATATCCCGAAGTCTCCGTTTAAATATTTATTTTAAAGGAATGTACCTAAAAATGTTTAGTAAGTACAACACTATACCTGAACGCTACAAACTCGCAGCTTATACATATATTTTATGATGTCTGTAACATGAAACTGTAGGTACCTAAAAATGTATAAAGTTGAAATTATAAATTTTCCTTTGCGTTCTTTAAGTTAATAACCGTAAATGTCTAATTATGATCTACTAGTATGCACGCATGTTTATGGGGGCCGTAAAACAAAATACAACACCAATAGTAAGAACAAAACCGCAAGTGCATTCATCACTCCCAAACCTTGCAGCATCCAAAAGCAAGTGCAAACCTTGGCCGTTGGCGCATCGCCAGCCAACAAGGACACTTTCACTAACTTCGATCAGTTTTATTGGGTGGTGCGAATGTGCACGGCTAACACAATTCGAGGAACACGGATAGCAGCACGGGCAGCGCTATGCCGATAGCGCTGTATCTGTCCCGTTTAATTATTCTACGAAGGCTCAGCAAGTCGTAGAATAGAATAGAATAGAATAGAATACTCTTTATTGCACACCTCAAGAAGAAAGAAATACAAATACAGATGATACTTAACATTACATAGAGGCAAACAATAGGCGATCTTATCGCTAAAAAGCGATCTCTTCCAGACAACCTTTGGGTAGCGGATAAATATAAATGAAATGAGATGAGTAGGCGATGCAAAAAGTAATCAAGAAAACTACTGAAAAATTATTAAAATCTACTAAATAAAACCTATAAAAATACATATATATTATTGATACATAAACATACATAAAAATATACATAAATGAACATATGACTAAATATATACTCGTATATAAACTTACTTAAACCTTATATTTAAAATAATATTTTATGTAACGAACCACAGATTATGTCAGTCACAGTGACAGAGTATTAAAGGAGAGACAAGTAATGTTCTTTGATGTCGTAGAATATGTACCAACGAGTAAAGACCGGACTCATCCTGAGGGTCTCGAAGTTGGAGTCTCGCTGTAATCTCAACTTTAATTCGCATGTGGTGAGAGTTCCAACTGATGAGCTAGCGACCTTCATCAAAGAAGAGTTTTGACCGAAAGACATACCAATTTCTGCACTATAGACGTAATAGTCTTGCTTACCTGTAACAAATTAAGAAATACATATTAATGAAATCAAATAAATGTAAGTAAAGACACCTAATACAAATACAAAACAAATGTTTACACGAAAGCAATAAGTTGAAAAAAATCTATAAATTCAGTCGTCCGCATTTCCATTTCGTCTCGTCCACATTTCTAACTTGTAGACGTTCTCATTTCCCAAGTACAAGTTTCTAAAAACTTTTGACCGATATATGCTTCTTCGGGATTCTAGTCTACATACGTCTCCTTGGCTCTCCGGGCGGACACAAGTAACTTACCAACCAGAACGCTTGGATTTATTTTTCCGTCATAGGAGGCAAACGAGCAAATAGATCGCTTGATGAAAAGCGATTACCATGGCCCATACACCTACAACACCAGAGGAGTCACAAGTGCGATGCCAGCATTTCAGGTGGGAGTACGCTCTTTTCTTGAAGGTTTGAAGGTCGTATCGGTCCGGAAATACCGCACGCAACAATTCATTCCACAATACAGTTGAGGCAGGAAAGTTCTAGAAAAACGTCCCCAGTTGTGGACTGCCAACTACCTAAGTTGTGAGGATGAAAGGATTGTCGCGTAATGCGATGGTGGAAAAATCTCGTTGGCATGCATTTAATAAGGAAATTTAAATATAATACAAAACAAGTGTAAACGATACACGTGAAAGTTCTTGCCGAGGGGTTTCCAGGGAATATGTAAGGATACTGCACCAAGGATTATCTGCAGCGTTCAAGGCCACGGCCGCCTGCGAGTGATAACAGAATACAAATGCACTAATTATGCACTGGCTAGGTTCAGCGTAGTAGTACAGTTTTATTCCTTATTATATTCTCGGGTCTGAAGATCTCTTGTAAAAAAGAGAATGTAGTCCTAATGGAAATTTAGAAAGTACCTACGTTATATATACGCCATTACCTTATTCCCTTGCATTTTAATATTTAAAGTAAGTAACTTGAATTCGTAGCTTGAAACTAATATGTACTTAATAATTCTATAAACATGTGCTACCAGTTAGGGAATTCTCGATCAAACAACCGTAATAGATCGAGATTAAATATTTGACAGTTTTATGCAACCAGAAGAAGTGACAATATTATACTGACTGATATCTGATATAATTTTGCATGAGTGGCATATAAAATACCATTATTTAAAACGAACCAAAAATTCTATATCTCCAATTTTCCAATCTCGCAACATATTCATGGACTGAAGGAAACCAAATACGATCGAATGGCGCAATGAGCTGAAATATTTATAAAAATTCTCATTATACTTCAGCCGGCGAGTTAGCAAAGGTAATATGGTTTTCATGGTAATGCGGTTTCCAATATCAGTTTGATTTCGCCGGCTAGCTGAGCGATAAATTTATCAAACTGCTCCCTAGGTGCGGTTTTGGAAGAAGTTTGAGATATTATAGACTACGGTTTTAAACTAACGAGGGTATGAGGGTAAGAGGGTAACCATTGTTTTTGTTGGCTGGCCTGGAGCCTTACCACGATCTTTATAAAAACTATCCAAACGCAGTGCAGTTCAGTTTAGGCACCTAAATTGAATCGCTGAATTTCGTACCATAACAACTTTAAAGCAGCGCTGATTCTCGATCGCATAAAGTGAATGAAAGACCGATATTTGTCTCTGGTCCGCAATTGAAACGCTACGGCGCGAAAGGGATGCCGCTATGTGAGTTTCGTATATGGTTATCTCTTTCTGGCTTCTATCCGTTCGGTAACTAAAATATTACAAATTAATTTCGCAGCACACTTTGTTTAAAACTAATTGGTAATTTTGAAAAGAAAAGACATATATTTCATAGCGGACTTATGTTCTTTTTTTAATTTAAAGACATTATTTGCCATACCAAATGCTTTACTGAATGAAATAAAGTTTAAAATGTCTGTATTTCAAAAGAATTGTAATTAAGACTCGGAACGTGTGCCGCCTTCCGCCTGTGATAATGTCATGTCAATCATTGACATGTAAATTTGTTAAATTTCAAATGAATTTTACGTGGTATGCCAATCTTCGAATTCAGTTTAATCCTCCGCGGATTTAGTGTATTCGTTCAGGGGAAAGAAATTGTGACCAGGAAATGCGGTGAAGTGATTTTATCACCCATATAATATCAAGTGTGTCAATGACAATGTTAAAAGCTCCGTTTTTATCGCCAGCTGTCTCCCGCCGAGATAGAGACCTTTGAAATCGGGCTTATATTTTTGACCCCATGATATCAATATTATCCAGCTGCAGTCCCGGCACTACGTGTACTTCAGCTCATTTGTGGTGTGCGTGCCGCGGCCGCTGCAGGACACCATCGCAAGTGCAGACTTCTGGCGGAAGGGTGTTGTGTTTCGGCAGTTCCGCGGTAATTTGCCGAATTATACACCAGATCAGACGACGCAAAGGACCCACGCGGTTGTGTCGCGTAAATTAACTAGTTTTAAGTCTTGTTTATATGTATTTTTGTAGTTCAGTGCCTTATTGGTTTTATTACTGTAATGCTGTGTAACTTTTTTGAATAATAAATAAATTATCAACTGCTTAAAGATATGTTCAATTATAGTTGCCTATTTTAGGTTCAGTGCAAATGTTTGAACTCCAGTTCTTTGTTTTACAAAATAGTTTACTTGTTTTTATAATTCAATCTATTAAAAATCATATTGTGGTTTAAGAACTTAAATAGTAACCAAATAAAGAAGCATGATGTAAAGCACCCTCGAGCGGCTAATTTAGTTACTACAGTCTGCAATGCTACGGAAAAAAAACGTATCTTACTATGAAATCCATACAAAGCTACGAGCTCTTTACCGTAGTATTGCAGTAGTCATATGGAACCGAAAAACACGAAGTTCTATCTACTTATTACCAGTAATGCACTCTTATCTATGAGCATTGTGCATCTTTTTTTTCCCCGTTGCATTATCCAAGAGATCGTATTATAATAACTCAAAAGAAATTAACTCGTCAGTATTCTGAAAAACCTGTCAAACACTTCGCTACCCTAAATTTTTCGGCGATGGGGTGCGTACGTACGTAGTAGTGCGTGTATATTGTAACAGAAATAGATAATAACGCGAGCGCAGCGAGACCGAAATTTTTCGGCGCGGGGGTGCGTAGTAACACGATCAGATGAAAACGCGAGCGCAGCGAGAGCGAAATTGTTCGGCGCGGGGGTACGTAGTAACAAAATTGACCGATATAGTGTAAAAAGATCCGATCTGGCAACGCTGATATATGTATGACCTATTGCCACCGCCCCTCTTGCCGGCCCGCGACCTCACTCGGCGCCCGCGCCCTATATTTGAAGCATGTTCATGTTCTTACTTACAGACGCGCCCCGAAGATATTGACAAACTTACAAGCATGTTTTCGACCAAAACTATTTGTTCTTGTTATTTTTCATGTTCATTTTAAATTTTGGATTGACAAAAAAAGGTGAAAAGTAATAGTTGGTTGAAAGGCGCCAATACCAAAACAAAATGCAAACGGCCAGGGGCGCCTACGCCGCCCCTGTCGGTTTGGCGCCCCGGGCTATAGCCCGGATCGCCCTAGGGTAAATACGTCCCTGAATAAAACGGTAGGAAGTTACACAGACACGTTTCCAGACCTGTGCGAGACAAGTCGCGAACAAAAGCTAAGAACTAATAAATATTCTACACAAAACTATCCAGAACGATACATTCAATGAGGAACTTTTTATGAGTCGCAAAATTTGACACTCGTGCGATTCAGTTTCGTCTCAAGTGACACATCGTGGTACGAAAAGTACTTGAAATGAGAGAATGAAATAGTTGAGACGCTCTTACTGAACTGTCATCTGAACTGAGTCGTAAATACAATGTCATGGTATGAAATAGCGATACAGTTCAGTTTAGGGCCTAAAGTGAGTCGCGTTAAGAGATCGTGGTAAGGCTCCTGGTATTCGCTTTTCGCGCAACACAGCATCGCAATACACCTTCTTTCGCGCACTGTATTGAAAGGACAATATTTGTCGCCTAGGTTCAGGGATCGTAAAATACGAGCAAATACGATTGAAATGACGTATGACCTACGTGACTACTATCATTTCAATGAATTTTGCTCGTATTTTACGGACCCTGCCCATATGAGTAACATAGACTCTCCGAGTCACAGCTTTGGTAGTGGTGTTAAGATAAAGGGCGTTTCAAACGCTATCGCTTCCCTGTAACAGAAACTAATTACTAATGTATGTAAACACTTTATTGTACATAAAAACAATTCACAAAACTTCAAACCTATAGATATGTACAAAGGCGAACGTATCTCGTTCACGACTAGCTAGGTCGCGACGAGATATTTACTATACCCAGTCGGTGTAGTATTTGGAATCTAAATCTGAAGACGTTTATTTGTCAAACAAGAAGAGTATACAGAAGACCTGTTTCTAGAAGTTGTGTGTCAAGTTTACACGTACAATGAGGTGCAGAATTGCATTCATTCATAAATGGACCATGCATTTGTGCAGCCCATAGTACCGACTCATCCATCCATTTTATCAGTGTTAATATTTAGTTATGTCTGGAAATATGTATACCTATACCTATATTGTTGCTCGATACAAGACCACGTTTTTTTTCTGCACGCCCGTGTATTGATACATGTATCATTTATTTTCACTGATATATTTGTACGTTTCACACATCATAGCCACACAATAAATAGGTTGTTATGTCTTAATCCAGCTCCCATCATTTCGCTTCGCCAACTGGGTTACCACCATATGTAATTTATTGGATTATTTATCCAAACATGTGCAAGTTTTACAGTGTGGTTACGCACTGTAAAACACAATACAATACAAATGCACTTCATTCTACGCCTCAAATACACAGAGATACAAAACATGAGAGATTAATAAATATTATGGGACAATCATACACAAATCGACCTAGTCCCAAACTAAGCAAAGCTTGTATTATGGGTAATAGATGACGATATACATAATATATATACATATATAGATAACATCCTTGACCCAAGAACAAATATTCGAGTTCACCACACAAATATTTGCCCCGGCCGGATTCGAACCCGGGACCGCCGGCTATACAGTAAAGTAATAAATAAACGGAGATAAACAACAAGTGGTCTTATCGCAAAAAACACATTAGGACATACACATAATAATATTATATCATGTTTCACCGTTCATCGCTTTTATCAGTACAGATTTATCCTTTAATTTTTATAACATTGAATCATTTCTTCCTTTAATCTACTTCAATGCGTTTGACTATTTACAACCAACCCCGTGCCCGATATTGGTTTGAATTTCCCTCGATAAATCTTCCTGCAACTCCGATAGGTGTTTGTGGAACTAATCCACGGGCTACATTGCATCGCAGTATATTACCGGGCCGGGCTGTTTGATTGTGGGTTCTACAAAGGTAACGGTTTCTGAGGCCACGCTTAGGTGTGTGTATTGTGAAGGGTACATACGTAGGTTTACACGTGGCAGTGACACCCCTTTTATTCATATTTTCCGAGGGAGACAATTTTCGCACACGTTCCTGTAAATCTCTAGCATTGTTTTTTCCTTAAGTGTGAAAATACGTATGACGATGTGTTTTGCGACCAGTGAAGATAGTTATGCTAGCCTGGTACAAACAGGGTTCTTATTTGTAACAAAGAGCATTTACACACCTCTCTCCTATGTCCTAGGATACACTACAAGTCAGATCATTCATTTTTCTTTACCAAGGTCTTTCCGAAATGTTTTTTCAATAATAGTGGGTAAAAAGATCCCTTTTTGTAAATATTAAAGGCTATAATATCCCTTAGCCACTTTAATTTAAATCTATTAAATCGTCAATAAAAAAAAACCTTGCGGATGACCTGGCTTGTAGTGTATCCTTACAGCCAGGACTATCGAAAAACATATATAATTTCAAGGTCCTCGAAAAATTGTACCAAGCCTAATTATTCTGTAACTCGTTAAAAAGTACCAACATTTACTTCAATTTCTTTTCAACGCTCAACAAAGAACTCGTCGCTAAGAAATTAGGCATTCACCTAAACATCTGTGCAAGTCCAACCTTAACCAGGAGCTCATTTGCGAGTCGCGAATTTCTTATTCAATTAAATATTTAAGAGGAGAAAAGGGCGAATTAGCCCGAATTACTGAACCGTGTTCCGTTATTGTAACGCTCGGCTGCGGGGCCCACGGCGAATTAACAATTAAATGTCTCAAATACACCTGCCACTCGGCAAAACGTAAGCTGGCGACAGCATTCGGTTTGTTGAGGATCTCTTATATCTAGGCATCGGATCTGAGAGCACGGTAGAACTTTAGAAAGAAGAGAGCGCCGATATTGATATAAAAAAAAACCCGACCACCTGTAATCAGCTACAATTATGTATGTGATCACGTGCCCGTTGTAAGCGTGGGTCTTTAAAAATAAGATAAGAAGAGGCTACGTCAGCCACATGAGAGCACACGAACGCCAGCAACAGAGGCAGTCGCCGTGACCGAACACGGTCCAGAGTATATATACAGGGTGGAACATTTCTAAAGACTGGGCTGACAGCACGTCTAGCATGACTTTGACACGCGACTCTTTCTCGCGCGAGATAATTACCCGTCTCTTTCTGTGCAGTAATGTGAGGGAGTGACAGCTAGCGCTATCTCGCGCGACATGAGTCACGGGTCAAAGTTAGACGTACAGGATAGTGTCATCTGAGTTATCTACAATTGACCTGTAGTGTAATCGACCTATATCATTGTAAGGCTGGATCTAAGAGTAAAAAAGTCATCAAAATAAAATATTTTAATATCAGTGACAACCCTACTAATTCAAATGCTTTATTTACATTTTAAAATGACACCTGCCTTTAACTTAAGCGATGTTCAAAAGATGCTAGGGTTTATATGTGCAGATTTTTACACTAATGTTTAACAAACTGTATCTCGAATGGATAGAAATATTGACATTGTTCATTAGTGAAAAATGAAGTACTCAGTCTGAACAATTCCCTGTTTGCTTAAAAGTCCCTCGATCTGTTCCACCTTGTATATATTAATATAAAAATACAATTGATACTTATTATCTATGACGGTTGAAAATGTAAAAAAAAATACAGTCATTTCGAAACAAACTCGCGAGGCCTTCAGCTCAGAGCCACCAGCTGTATAGAAGAATAACGTTAAGAGGCCTTATTCCTTTAAAAAAAAAAAAACTTTTCATATTATGATAAATATATTGGTGATTTCAATCAAGTTTTTGAAGTGAATAGGTAATACCTTTTCCCGAGTTCTAGGTAGTAACATAGCAATTTCATGCTTTCATTGCGTGCAGTCGAAAATAAGTTTTAAAAACTTAATTTTCCGCGTGAATTTTGTAAATTTCGAGTAGTTTTTGAAACCAAAATTATCAATGAAAAATTCAAACTGTAGGTTTCAAATATATACCAATAAATCCTAATAGTCCTGTTCTAGGTAGTAACATCAATAATATGTTAAGAAACATGTTTCATCATAGAGAAAAATATCTAAAACAATCAGCATTTTAAAAGGAATAAGGCCTCCGCTATTAGCAATAACCATCGACAGTACATGAGTATTTTGTGTTGTAAGATAAATAAAAAATCGGTTAAGTCAAACCGAGAAGCTCCTTTTCTTGAAGTCGGTAACAATAATAATAAAAAAAACATTTGGCCTAAAAACATCGTTCAACTAATACCAAACAGAGCCGCAGCAGCTACAATGCGGGAATAAATCATCATAAAACCTATTATTACAGTAGAGCATTACCCGCTCAGGAAAACGCGTAAATCATTTACAAGCTCTATGGGTAGGTATATTTATTCATAGCTTAATAACCAAGCGAGCGAAGCGTCGCGAAAACTTCTTTCGTATACTTTCAGAAGTTCGGATGTCTGTCTGTTCTCGCCTAAGATGAAGTTTCTAGAAAAAACCTTTTACTTCTATTTTTATGTTTACGCTTTTCGTCGCAATATTCAAGACATTTTAGGGTAAGCTGACTACTCTCGCTAAGCCTATTAAAAAGTCTTACATCCCGCAGCCTAAGTCCTAACTATTTAGGCTGATATTTGACAGGTTTTGCAATATTATGCCGTCGTCTGGTGAAAGCCTGAGATGAAAATGCTTGACTTGTGAACATAATATTAAATTTAATAATTTCATTTTGTAAATAAAAAGTAATAAACTTGGACGCTATCACTTGTTTAAATACCATATATATAATACAGATAATTTGCTTGACAAAGACCATAGTTACCTATATACCAAGTTGTATATTGGATGCTGATTGTCTCCTGAAATGCTGTATTTTTATTGTTTTTAACTTAGGCTGTTTCTAATGCCGTGAAACTGGGCAATGCCGGCCGTAATTTAACAAATCACAATGTTTATTCTACTGGTAACGAAAACTTTTTGGTAACTGACGTCGAAAGTCGGTGAATGTTACTAATGTAAACAAAGGAAACAGGCAAATTTTAAGTATTTTTGGCATAAAAAAGCCAAAACTTTTTGATTCAATATTTTATTTCGCAAAAAGAACGACCTTTGTGCAAATTTCCAGTAAACATTTTTTTTAATTTGTTTAATGACTAATCCGTTACAGATCGCTACTGACGTTTAATAATGCAAAATAGACGTATGCTCACTATTGCCATATGAAAGGTGTTTGTAGCGCCACTCCTGAGCCGGCCGGACACTTGTTAGGCTGTAATAAATGTAGTGTGAAATACATTCAAATCTAATCGAGAATATCGAGAGGCAGTTATATTAATCGCAACCGTATATATTGTTATAATTAAACGATTGATAGTTGCGAAAACCGAGGAGAATATTAAACACCAACTTGTTTGCACTAAAATTCAACGGACAGCCCTAGGGCCCTACGAGGTGAGCGCCCTCTGTCCAGTGGAGGTATAAATAATTTAAACTGCAGATGGAATGTAAAGGGCACCGACAGCAAGTAAATTCACATTAATGTCGTGCAAATAAATTTCCATTTCGCTGCAAAATATTGTCCAACTTGCAATATTCGTCTCGGCATGTTTTGTGTATTATAATTGAAGTGAGTTTGAAGAAAATATTGGTTTAGATTTTATAAGAAAGTCTGGTACTATTTCGCATTGCAATTATATAAAAATGGAACGTAGATGCGAGACAGATCTAAATTCGAGAAACTTTTTATTGTTGATTTATTTGGTACCACGTCGGGCCTCAAGTTAATTTACGATTTTAAGAACTGGATTTTCCAGATTGTCACAACTAATAAAAGAAGCAAAAATGTTTAGGGTTCTATAGCCAAAGGGTAAAAACGGGACCCTATTCCTAAGTCTCAACTGTCCGTCTATCTGTCTGCCTGTCTCCATTTCATGAACCGTGACAGCTAGACAGTTGAAATATTTACGGATGATTTCTGTTGCCGATATAAAAACAGAATAAAATTAATACTTCTGTTGGGCTCCCATACATCAAACGTGATTATTTTGCAGTTTTTTTATTTGATTGTAAGGAACCCTTCGTGCGCGAGTCCGACTCTTACTTGGCCATTTTTTTTTTCATTCTTGACTGGCCCGCAACTTCGTCCTGGTATATCTTTTTCTTTACCATAGTCGGGTTAAAAGTATCCTATAACAATCTACAGATGTCCAGCTATCACTGTACTAAAATTGGCTAAAATGGTGATAAAACGAGAAAGAAAACCAACAGATGACACATCTCCATAGAAAAGTATTCGATCCTTTTCAAGTCGGTGTGTATTATTTTGGTCTGACACTTTTACTAACGAAACCTTATAAATCTCAGCCACCACGTCTACGCACCATTGCGGTTATTGAGTACATTCACCGCTATATATCAGAGCTGGCAGACAATTAATTCCACATGAAACAATCTCTGCATTACAACATCAATATCAAGTTGAATCACGTAGCGAGGATGAGGCAAATTAGAATTATTACCCTGTTAAATTACTAAAGCAGATTTGCATTAAGAGCGAATATTGAAACTAGAGAGAATTATGTATTAACGTTTACTTACCTATCCTTAGTAATAATTGTACCGATAGTCGTTTCAAGGAACGGTCTTACAGCGAAGAGTATCTACAAACAAACACCTTAAAAGACTTGAGGAGTGAATTGTAACTGCTAAAGCGTGTTGGTCCGTTTGGCCAAATATCTATCGTATCTGTGTATTTTGCTTTATAAAATGCCACTTTTATCGTTGCAAAAGGTTTTACAACGGAATACTATCCTGCCTTTTCAGTTTTATCTAGGATATAAATTGTCTGATATTTTCTATCCAAATTGTTATCGAAAACAACGTCGTCGACAGTATAGATAAAAAAAAAACGCGTTTTTTATCATTTCACATTCAGGTTTGGGAGTTTTTAAGTAAAAATGGGAACTACACTAATACAATATATATTTTGCGGCCTATGAACAATAACAGCCGAAAATCTAGATATTCGTAATTTGGACATAACTGCTAAACCAATTTGACCAAGCTGAAACGAAGACTCGCCCGCTTCACTCGTTCATTTATTCAAAATACCTTGATTTCGTATTTCAAATTAATGATTGACTCACATAGTTTAACAAATAATGAGCCCTGCAACCAAGTTTGAATAGAGCCAACCTCGGCAGACAATCGGATCCCGGCCACTCCACAATAATCTTGTTGAACAAATGATGTCCGCAGCGGGGCGGACACTGCTCCCGCTTGATTGCCTGAGTGCAGGTCATTAGGGGTACTGCTTACTTCGCCCGTCTTCGGAAACCGAAAGAGGTTTGTTATTCTGTGGTTTAGATGACCAAGAGGCTTGAGTCCAATTCCACTGTTTTGTCAGTTATCAATGGTTGATTAACAGCTGAATACGCAACAAAGTTGACTACCAGGCGAGAAACCGTGTCGTAAAAAGCGATGTCTTCCACTCTCCATGTTAAAATTGGTCTACGATATGCAAAAATTAATCAACTAAGTTGAAACCGGAAAATGAGCTGAAAAGTATAATATTTTTATCTCTTGTTTGTGTCGCTTAAATCGTTCTTACATAGTGAAGTCCATTTGCAAAGAAATATTATTCTAGAGTTGTTTGAAAAAGCGTGTCGAAATGAGCGAGCTTGCGTAAGTTTTTTTTTAAAGATCACATGTCTATATGTCACTTTGATAGTAAAAAAACTATGAAAGTTCGGCATTCTTACGGAGCGCTGAAAACACTCCATACAAATGGCGCATACACTTTAGGACTTTAAGAAAAACTTGAAATTTGGGTAACTTTGAAGTCACATAATTCAAAGCCCATTGATTTTATTTTTCTTTATTTCATGACATTGCGCTTTTTTATGTATATAATTATAAAAAAAAAAAAAAAAATAAAAAAAAAAAAAAAAAAAAAAAAAAAAAAAATAAAAAAAAAAAAAAATTATTGAGTAAAAGTTTGTGTTACAACATGAAGTGTTGGGACATTCCAGTAAGCACAGTTTGCTTGTATCGTTTAATTATAATAGCAAAACATCAGTCTACACGCCTAATATCGTGTTGTGCACTACCCGGTGCCCAATTAACCCCCCATGACACCTGCAACCTGCAAATGGGTCAGCAGGCGGCAATGGCGTCCGAGCATTGTCAGGCTTTATATATTATTTCATACTTGGATTTTTCTAAACAATAGCACACAATATTGCAAATAAGGGAAGGTATGCGAAAGAATTTTTTCTTTCTATTTTTGGATTTCCGGGTATCGCTGCTACAAAATAGGTTAAGGGCCGCGACAGATGTTCGGAATTTTCATTTGGTTTCCGTACGGAATGACGTCAGAAAATGTTTCTGGCTCTGTCTGTCATATAGCGATGTCTCGCTTGCTGGCGTCATTCTGTTCGGAAACCGGACCGGAATTCCGAACGTCCGCGGCGGCCCTAGAATCCGTCTAGGCGTGATGAGCAGACATAGATATTTTTAACGATGGCTTGGGCTGGTGCCTCCGTACAAATCCTGCATAGTACTGTAAAGATTTTTCGTGAAATCTTGACCATAGAAAGCCGAATTTCATATTAGAATATATGTAATTCTTTGAAGTAGACGTGTAAAATTTAATAAAAACTTGTGAAAATAAGTCTGGCTATTAAGGAGATACCTGGCAGCATAGAAAAACGCAATCATACCGCTGGATTAAATTAAACTCATTTCGACCTCCCAGTCTAATAAAAAAGTTTCTCATCCAACTTTGTATTCGTGGTTAATAATGTTTCATCTCTCCTGTTCGGAGCAACAAACGAAATAGCGAGAAAAGTAGCATTTACGAACCGCCTCTTCAGCTGCTGCTGATAACATTGAATGATTGAATGAATCGTAGCTATGTAGTTTTTTTTCCTAAATGAGAATTTAAAACAAATGATGTTCAGTTTGGAGACTAGAATCCATGTTTTAATTTACTGCTTAAGTTACAGGTTATATGGTACGTTCATTTGTTTCTATATAGTCACTTTTTAATAATGAACCGCATGCAATATTTCTTAATTATGCTATAGCATTCTTCGTGGTATTGAAATCGCACATAATGTTTCTCTGTCTCTGTTGTTTGTCCCTGTTTGGCTTTATAGTTGACTTGTAGAGAATGCGTCATTGGACTTAGTCCACCATTTGTACTTTTTCGTAATGTGCAATAAAGTTTACATGAATAAATAATGGTAAGCGTAGCAACATAGCACAAGCGATATCTGTGCTCCACTTTTCAAAAATTACTCATTCCGTTGCCTAGTAGACATTCGAAAAGCTTTAAGCTCTCATCTGCCAAGCTTCAATAAGCTACTAGTGGGCCAAGTCCGCAAAGGCAGACAATATTGAAAGGGAAGAAACGTTTACTCGCTCTGTTGCAGCGAGAGTGTGTGTAAGGGCCCAAATACATTGCATTAAAAGGCTTATCTTTAAAAAAAAAATTATTCCGTCAGTAAGATTTATCAAAACAATGGACACAAATATAAAAAAGAAAACTTAATGCAACGTAATATTTTATTTCCATACACATTTAAGTTTACTAACACATTATACGGATCTGTGTTATCTGGAATTATGTTTTTCGAGATGATTTTTTTATTGTCGATACTGTGCGTCATAGCAGGCTAGCATATCTTTCCTCGACTTGGCTTGTCGCGCGAGTCAGCATCACCTGTCTTGCTCGCACGGAATTGAAAGGAAAGTGACAGGTAGTATTTCTCGCGCGACAAAGAGTCGCGTGTCAAAATTATGCTAGACGTACTGGTCAGAAGGTTAAGACGTTGAACCGGTAATCCAGATACCGGGTTCGAGTCCCGGTGTGAATGTACGAGTACCACGTATGAGCGTATTTTTTTTTATATTATCTATATATATTTATATATTATGTATAACGTCGCCTGGTACCCATAGTACAAGCTTTTCTCTTTTACTTAGTTTGGGATTAGGTGGATTTGTGTAGGATTGTCCCTTAATATTTATTTATAGTTAACGTATCTTCGTTCAGGTGGTGTTCGTACAACGAAGATGAATTTCTAAACCTTGACGATGTCGCAATCTTAAATCGTTATCATAAGACCTTACCTGCCGGTAGTTAGATAAATAACTAAATATTCTAACACAAATCGACCTAGTCCAAAACTAAGCAAAGCTTGTACTATTAGATATATTGCGTCATGTTCGAGGTGTGCGTCAGGGGAAGCCTGGCTCAATTGATCCCTTTGGGCTGTTCATATCACAGGCAACGGGTTAAATTAGCCATTCAATTAAATGACTAACCCGTTCATTGAATACCTAGGCTTATCGCAAAGTATTTGGTATTCCGCTTGCAATAATTCCAAATTCCGGTCGCCGAAGTCAACGCGCAACGGGACTTATATTTTCGGTCTTAGGAACGCATAGCAACTGCCAAACCGAACTAAGAGACGGAACTTACATAAGTACATTCTATTAGGCGGCTACAGCAGCATTTAATTGAATGGCTAAAACAGTAGTCTGCGGCATACTTACTGTTAAATTGGTGTATTCGTTTGCACATTGTGGTGTATTTTCGTACTCTGTATACAAAGTATACAAACCATAATAGCGTTTCTCGTTAGCGTGTCTATACAACCATTAGGTTTTATTGCTGTTTTATTTAAAGCATGTGGTCCACAGAAAAATATAGCGAGTGTTTGTGCAACAGTGTTGCAAAAGTAACCAGCGTGCTATGATAAAACGTTGTGAGTCATACACAGATGGAAAAAAACAAAACTCGAATCTCCTATGGCCAAAAGTAAACAGGCTGTTTGCATGTAAGTTACGCTTTCATATAGGTAAGAGGAGAGGGGTTAAGGGGTTCGTACTTTATGCAGATAAAAGTTTAATCAGAAAATTAGGCTTTGAAGTTTGGTACACTACACACATTTAAAAAATTATAAGACATTACATGTTTCATAAATCCTTAATTCTTTTTTATATGTCCACAGGAAAGACGTAAACCAATAAAATCTCTTACTATGTCAATATCAATAGAACAAAGCCCATAGCATCATCTTTCGTGTAATTGTTATGAGGATTAACTCCGCGCCTTGATACGTGCAATCCTCGAGCGAGTCAATGGGTGAACTGTCTTAGTTAATTGGCAATCTGGGTCCATGCCGGCATTGTTTCCTTCAATAATCGCGCCAGGCGCCACGCCCAAGCTGTTAAGCCTGTTAATTGTATACGCTACGACAGGGTATAATATTATCATCCTCAATCCAATGACATAGGTAATACACTTCTGGGAAGGGTTGCCAGGTCGCCAAACCTAATAGCCGGACAGAACAGCCAGTTTGCCCGGACATTTGGATAAAAAGGCCGGGTACCTTACATTATTGAGGATTTTGTGGCCCAGTATTAATAGGAACGGCATTTTTTTTTATGCAAATAGCCGAACACCGTTTTTTTTGGCCGGACACGCAAATAAAAAAACCCATGTCCAGTTTTATCCGGACGCCTGGCAAGGCTACTTCTGGGCAAAGGTCTTGTCTAAAAGTCGCCGTCTTGACCGGTTCTGCGCTGTATGTATCCAACGCGTTGAGCGCCCGCAACCTTCATCAGATCATCCACGTAGTAACTATATCAATCCAAATGGGTCAGTACGGAGAAGTCACAAACTATAAGAGATAGTGAAATCTGTTCTTAGGAAACATGGCGACGATTTTACATAAATAAAAATTCATTTTTTTATTTTTATAAATCACATACGTACACAACCCGATCAAACCCGCTGTTAAGAATGTTACAATACGACATGCGATTACTTATGGAATTTAACCAGGTTCAATTCTCGGTTATGTATGTGATTCATAAAAAAAATGAATGCAGTTTCTATTAAATCTAAAATATGGTTCCTAAGAACAGATTTCCCTATCTCGTTTTCGTTTTCCTGTTGACCCAATTGTATTGATCACCCTGTATATTGAGGTAAACACGTGCTAGCGGTTGTAACGGTTTGCGAACTACTCAAATAAACAATATGAATTTCATATCTACGCGATGATATATTTGCTCACTGAAAATCTGAAGTGAACCTTTATAATTTTAATTTCAACCCACCAACCACCACAAAATGTGATTTAGAAAAAACACACCAAGTGCGAATCGCGCACGAAGGGTTCCGTACCATTATCTGTAAGTTTGTTGTATGGGAGCCCCCTTAAATATTTATTTTATTTTATTTTTAGTATTTGTTGTTATAGCGACAATAGAAATACATCATCTGTGAAAATTTCAACTGTCTAGCTATCACCGTTCTTGAGATACAGCCTGGTGACAGACGGACGGACGGACGGACAGCGAAGTCTCAGTAATAGGGTCCTTACCCTTTGGGTACGGAACCCTAAAAAAAGTGCCATATTGATTTTCAACGTTAAGTAATTTAAATTCACTGCGTCAAATGGAAGTATAAAAATGCAAACCCGTCGAATTGATCGCACGGAGATAACGAGATTTCGTCGGCAGCCAGTAGCCGGACAAACGAGTGGACGCGACACGACACGGGCAGGGCTCGCCATGTTTGTTTATCATTAAAATTGTACACCAAGCCCGGTTCGTCTGTATTGGAGAGAAAATCTGCCCATCCGTTTCTACGTGATGTGCCGACAGATGGCACTGTACGGCGGGCGCCGCGCGCCCATTCAAATCCTGCATCGCGCTGTTAAGATTATTCCTGAAATAATAACCTCTCTCCATAAAACTGATATTGTGCTCTCGGGTTCAAACGGTCGCCTTTTATATGGGCAAATCTTTTTATGAGCAATGCGCAGGATTTTTATTAAGCTCTACCATTAGGTTAATTTTAAAAACCTAAAAAATTAACGGTATGTGTAATATTAAAATGTAATTGACATGAATTAATCTGATCTATACCTACTTATTTTCTTACGGACGTCCGATGGCAGATTGAGACTGCGAAATTCCCTTTGCTTGGAAATGTAAATTGTCAGTAAATATTTAAAGGGCTGGAAAGGTCTGTCTATGTCCTATTTGCTTTACCTTCAAAGCTAAACAGGTGAGCTCGAATAATGAATATCAATATTACAATATTAGAACCAACTGGTCGAGGCTCCACACGTGCGTGGTTCCAATCGTAAAGGAAGCCCCTTATATTAATGTATAGACATAATTCGGGTGACCGAAGATGATGACAATAATTCTCGCCTCTCGGATTAAATAGTCTCTTGCTTTCTTACCGATATCAGCTATGTCAAAATTGATATTCCTTTCAAATTTAGTTCTTTGTATTCATATTGATATCTAACATTTCATCCTGCTACCGACTAGATAGATGATATTTAGATATTATAATATACTAGCTGCACCGCGCGGTGTTACCCGTTCATCCCACGGGAACACTTTTTTTTTCAGGATAAAAAGCAGCTATGTGTTAATGCAAGGTGTCAGCTACCTTCATACCAAAATTTATGAAAATTGGACCAGCCGTTTGAGCTTGAAGAAGTAACAAACATACACGTAACACACTCACAAACTTTCGCCTTTATAACATTGTTTCGACTAGTGATGGCCGTTTCCGAAAATTTCCGGAGACTTTCCTCATTTCCCATACATAATAGGGAAAGTTTCCGGAAATCTCAGCACATCTCTAATTCAGACTGATAAGTTTGTGGCGCTGTTATTAACGCCCATACAAAACTTAAGATATCCTGCTATGATTTCCGCAGTGCCCTGGACTGCTACAGTTACCTAGTTAGCAGTACCAGTAGAAAATTGGTTTTCAGAAATAAGTAACTTATTTATTAGTATTTTGTTTTAATAACACGTAATGAAACATCGATTTATGTCGGCATTGAAAAGGTCGCACCCCGAACTCCGTCCCTTATCTAGCCTTGGCTGTAATTTCTACAGAAACCTTCCACAGCTTAGCAATATTACTACTTAAAAGCAATTACTAAATTGGTTTGTACGTGCCAGTCAATTGTGTACGAATTGTATAAAGACGCGTAGTGTTGGGAACTAAATATATTTTACCTCAAAAAAAACTAGAGTTCACGTAATACGGCCGGCGACTAGGCGGATGGATGAGCTGAGCTCGTAAGGGTCAAAGGGGGTCGGTGGATAAGGTCTTCGCAGGATCACACTTTGTGGCGAGCTATTGGAGAGATGTAATATGTGGATTGTGGAGTCCGTCACTTAAGAAGGGCATGAAAATGATGTTAAACACTAACTTTATTCTACACAACTGATATTTATAGCTCAACTGACAGGGAAAATCAGTTTAAGTTCAAAATCGTGAACTTTTCGGTAATGGAGCCTGCATCATTTTTAAATTCAAAAGGTAACATTTGAGTTACACAACTCTAGTTAGTTTTAGCTCAAGTTTCTAAGCTCACAACTCAACGTCACTTCTGCCATACACATTTCTACACAGACAGCAACTAATTCCTCGCTCGTTTCACTTAATCGTTTTAAGAGGCGACTTTCTGGGACAAATGAAATAATTTCTTGTGAATGTAGAACAACTAAACTAGTTACTTGTTCACTGTAAATGAAGTTTCATTAGTGTTTATTACGTTTGCTGTTCGCCGATTAGAAAGATTTATATTTTACTTGTGTTAGGATATAACTGACGGGTCAGGGTCAGATGAATTCTTGAATTCCGACTAACGACCAACGTGATAAGATATATTCATATTATATTCATATTATGAAGATCTCTAGAAGGTTGCCCTGTGGACCCGGATGCAAACAAACTGCTAGGATCAGCGTAGATGATCTTAAAGGACATTATGTCCCGCAGTGTACCTTCAAACGTCTTACAGCTCATGATATTTCACCTTGTGTTCAATCTTGTGGATGAATATTTAACGTTGGTAAGGCGTTTTTTTTTCGTCATTCACATTTCTGCAAATATTGTTAAAATAGATGACTGTCGGTAATAATTAATACGACAGGCTCTTCCGTTGTGGTAATAATCGTGAAAAATGAATGACGCTAGAACCGCGCGGTTAGAACGCTCGGAGAATCAAAGTATGAATAGTAAATTTTAAGCACGCCAACATTGAAACTAGTGACTGTTGACTTCGCGAACATTTTTCAAGATGGCTGGAAAAGGTTTTTTACGTGTTCAACCCCAATATCCCCGCATTTGCGAAAAGGTCTATAACTTTAATCGACAAAAAAACAGTTAATACGTAACACACCACCTCTAGCACAGCTGTAACACGCGCGAGAAATATTACCTATCTCTTTCTTATTAAAATACATATTTATTTATTTCTTTATTTGAAACGGATTTCAGTTTACACACGTCGTAGAAGTCGAATATCGCTCGACATGTTTTGAACCGGTACGCGATTCATCATCAGGAGCTACGATAAATCGAGGCGGCGGCCAATCGAAGACTGTCATCGAGCTATATTCGACGTTACGTATGTATTTTTAATATGTCTGAGACTCGAGGGAGTTTTCTATATAAAATATCTCTTTCTTCGCTGTACTGTGAGAGAGTGACGGGCGATGCTATGTCGCGCGATAATAGTCGCGAAGCGTAGATGTGCTTGACGGGCTGCTCACAGAGTTCCACGAGAATCAGTTTAGAAATGCGACCTGCAGACGACGAGAACAGCCGGAAACCTGGACATTTGGACATCCGGAATTCGGACATACAAAAGCATTTTTCCCCAATCGGAAACGGAGACACTTCGCTTGCTGAGTCAAAAAGATGCCTTATTGTGGTTATATTGTACTGAATGCGTAAAATAAAATCGATCGATATCCCGTCATATTTCTACGCATTAGCGCGCAAAAATAAATAGCGTCCTTATGTAAGTATTTCGCTAACATTAATTAAATTAACAAGTTTGTTCCCTATCCCAATATTTGAAAGAATTCCCCGAGAACCAATCTCCAAATCGCCTCTGGGCATGCGGCGAGTCTATCTCGTAAAATACCTGGACGTAAAAACCCACTTTAATGCACTAGAGAGTTATAAAACGCTCACAACCTGTCTGGGCACCATCTAGATATCTTAAGAGGGCGCCGAGCGTTTGCGACGGAACCATAGAGTGCGGGGAATGCGTATTTAAATCGGCGCGCGGCCGCCATAGTAAAAATGTATGGAGAATTAAAAGCACTTTTTGATAAATCTGGACCTTTAATACCAAACAATAATTGAAATATTTTGATGCGCAAATTGTAATGTAAACATTCATCTTTTTTAACTGAAAATCAGATAGATTTCCTTTGTTAAAGTATAAAAAAACACTTAACGCCTGCTTACGATTTTACAATTTTCGTCCAACTTTACTTAGTTCTCTAGGGTAAAATATTAATAATCTTATAATTTTTCCACGGAGAAGTTCTTAACACATTCTTCGAAATGCTAAATACATAGTTTAGAAATGGATTAAACAATTAGTGTTGACGTTATCTACTTAACGGCAACTGCCTATTTTTTCACATTTCGCTCGGTGCAGTCTTAAAGTATACGTTCTGCTCCAAATATATTATTACGAAATTAATTAAAATTCTCAATGTTCATTGATAATAGTTTTCTATAAAGACCCGTACAGCGCCATCTGTCGGTAAAATTTTCTTTGTCCTCTCATCACGCCGAAACTGCAGGACGGATTTAAACCAATTTTGATACAGGGATAGCTGGACATCCAAAGATGGTAAGGTAAAGTACACCCTTTACCCAAAATGGTAAAGAAAAAAAATACGCTGATTACGCGAAGTTGAATGAAAATAAGGACCCTATTTGCCTATAGAACACTGACTTTCAATATAATTTTAGAATTCTATAATAGTATAGTAGTTGTGCTATGTATGTAACAAACAAACTTTACTGATCTCGAAATAAGGCTCCTTATCCGTTCAAAAATGCTGATTGTTTTAGACATTTTTCTCTGTTATTAAACGTGTTTTTAAACATATTATCAATGTAACTACTTAGAACAGGGCTATTGCTATTTATTGGTATATATTTGTAACTGTAGTTTTTACAGTTTGAATGATTCATTGATAAATTTTGTTTCAAAAACTACTCGAAATTGACATAATTCACGCAGAACTCAACTTATTTTTAGATTGCACGCAATGATAGCATGAAATAGCTATGTTACTATCTAGAAGGGATAGTGCAATACCGCGTAAGTAACAAGTGTGGATACGAATTCAAACAAATGCTAAGATTTTTTTTGACATGAGAATTTAATCGACAACTGTTATTTACGCGGTATCTATTGCACTATCCCCGACGATATGTACATATCTGTGTCATATTATGAAAAAAAAAGGAATAGGGCCTCTTAATTGAAAACTAGGTATAGAATGGCACTAATATAGTTAAAACGACGGCTTAATTAAGCCGGCGACGATAGCGGACAAGTGATAAGTGATAACGGCAATCGATACCGAGCGAGAAACAGTCGCCACCTGAATTTACAGTGGCGATTATACAGTCTCGGTGGCCTATTTATATTTAGTAGAGTCAATCAACTTTTTCCTGGGTGGTTATTTAATACTACCATTTTCCAGGGCTATATTTACCAAAAATATTGTAATCGCAATAATTATTATCAATCATGTCATCTGACAAAATCAATAATATAATTATCATCACTTTTCATTATTCAATATTGTCTCCTGGGTCACGAGACAAAATAACAAGTTTCACCTGTCTGTTAATCAAATGGTTGGATCAACTTTTTCTTGCTGTTATTCTGTCCGTGACCCAGGGGATAATAGTGATTAAATTTCTAAGAAAAGCGTAGATAATTGATATTACTGGTATTGTCAGGAGGTAGTCTACATAAGAATGGGCTTACAACTGCTTAAATTACAAAGCTTTTGCTAAATGTAACCACGGAAAATCGTAGTTTTAAAAAGTGACCCTGGGGCATCACAATGGCAACGAGTGGCAGAAAATAGTTGATTGGCCCAAATACAATATTTATTCACTATGACCCACTTCCCGGTTTTCGATTCCGCTTAAGTTTCCTCATCCTATCTACATATACATGCACATGTAATTCAGATGACAATGCGATATTACAATCACATGGAGCGAATCTGATGAAGATGATGAAGTTGGTCATATGAACTCTATAACAAAAAAACAACCCCCCATGTGCCACAAACCAACACTTGTAGTATTTTTTTAATCATGTGATAATAATGCATGCCTGAAAATCCTCTAATTTGAAATGATGACCTAATTTAATATCCCAATAGTCTGCATCAATGCCTTATTTTCGCCCAAGTTTAATCTTTTAGCAAACCCTGAGGAGGGTTTATAGTATTTAATCTTGCGTCACCTCGCGAATTTGTCGTTGGCCGCCCAATCACTGTCACTATGGACTGGTCAGCTTCGTTTGTGATACCAAGTCTATGTAGTACCGATAAATTCTAGGCGGTGTCCACTTCTTTTATAGAAAAACACTTCATCTTCAGTTCATAGAATTTTCATTTCATAGACAAACTAGCTGTGCCCCGCGGTGTTACCCGCTCATCCCACGGGAACACTAAATTTTTTCGGGATGAAAAGTATCCTATGTCCTTTCCCGGGTCTCAAACTATCTCCATACCAAATTTCATCTAAGTCGGTTCAGCGGTTTAAGCGTGGAGAGGTAACAGACAGACAGACAGACAGACAGACAGACAGACAGACACACTTTCGCATTTATAATATTATAGTAAGTAAGTAAGTATGGATTTTTCCTCGGAAGTCATACATCCCGTATTGTTAACTGCTAGTATAAGGCCTGTTTGCGTGGTCTACAGATGTACCATCATAGTAACTCACAAAAATAATGAGAAATTGAGCGGAACATTGTAAATCCCCAGACACACCGACGTAATCGACAGCCGCGCATGCCGCGCCACGCCGCGGTCTCGTTGTCGTACATTTGCATTTTAATTGCTCTGTAAATTTAAAAAGAACGTATAAATGTGAACAACTGGGCCGACAGATCTGTCCTTGGCTAATGTTTGTGTATTCATAGCCATTTTTGGTGTATTCGGTGGCGAACGAAGAAACTCTTGAGCGAACGAAGTTCAGGTGTCATTGTTACCGATGCTTGCTGCTCATTCACACTTCTGAAATTGTTATTAATTAAAATAATAAAGTTGAACGGCTGGAATTTCCTTTTAGCAGCAAGGACTCCAAGTCAACATATCATATGATAATATATATGAAATTGAAATGCATTATTGTGAAGACAGTCACTACCTAGGTTCACCAATTTCAATCATCCAATTCCACCTTATCAAATTAACTCTTAGATTGTAACTAACGTAAACTAACTAAACTGAAACTAAAACTTAACTAAACTGTCGTACACGCAGTTTTATATGTAGCAGTTAGTACCCTTAAAAGTATAGTGTTACTGCCTTTTTTGTTTGGTTTTTTTCTCTGTCATCTCGTAAACTTTCAATAGTATAAAAATAGTAACGAGTTTGTCGATTACATACATCTGGATTTTTACACATTTTTATTACTACAAATAGTAATCAGTTTCGAATAAGCGGCCATAAAAAATATCTACATGTGGTCAGCTATCCATAAAAGAAATGTATATTTTGATACGTTATCCGATGGGGACCGAAAGGGTTCTTTGTCGGGCTCGAATCTGTCCTACGGCGACGATGCGATGAATTTTAATTTGAATTTAGCTTGCGTCAACACGGCGTGTTTGCGCGGTCTGCCTGCGCCCTAATTTCTTGTTTATATTAACTTTGTGTTGCGAATGATGTAAATGCGTGGCATTTTAATACAATGCGCGGTTTATTTTTGACAAAAATACACTTGTGTCTTACTTTCGTTTAACCCTTTGAGCGCCCACCACACTAGCAGAAAAATGTGCCCCAGACGTCAAACAACTAGTTAGTAAACATACAAAATAATTATATTCGATACGTCAACTGATTAAAACTAATAAACGAGGAAACCTTATCTTGTACACAAACAAAATTTATAAATATTACATGTACATAGGCGAACTTATCCCTATTAGGGATCTCTTCCAGTTAACCTTTGAGCAGTTGAGTGGATATTTGAAGGAGATAGGCAAACTACCACTGTGTACAAACAAATGTGTTAATAATGTTTTAGCAAAAGGTAAATCTGTAATAGTGTTTCTGTTTACCTAAAGTTCAAGGTTCCGTCTGCCATTAGTGAATAACCCAATAAAATCCGACGGAAATAGCGACCTCGATTAATCTAGTGATCCGATTGCGATACTTGCCGAACTTCCACGATAACTTATTTAATTAAACTATTGGGTTGAACTTAAAGAAAACCATTGAGAATATAAAGTACACTCAGTTTTCACTGTCATGCATGTTGACAGATAATAAACGACCATCAACTTGCCTAGCGCGCGTCATGCCGGGGTAATATCCGAAAACATGGCAAAATGCGTATGCAACGAAAACCTGCTACGAGCATTGGCCCGAAATGCAAGTGAGTGACCAGCGAGCGGTGGCCATAGGAGTGAGCAAGACAACGCGCTCGGACCTTCCAATCCCACTTATGGCAATTAACGTCTAAAGCGGAAAATAGAAAAAAAAATTAGAATGAACTCTCGCCCACGTCTCCAACGGCATTCAAAACAAACATGTCGCCTAACCATCATGTTATTTTTTCAATGTATTTTTCCATTTGTTTTAAGCTTCTTTTAATAATATTTTTTTCGGTTTCTGCGACTGTCACAAACCAATTAAACGGATTATATCGCGATTATATAATCAACCAGTCAACCTTTGACAACGGTAACTAGAAAGCTACTGAAACGTCAGGGAAACTCAAATAAAATCCGTTTAAATTGTTTTATTCTTTTAATACTGCTTACAACAGATATCGCGGCGACATAGTTTTGTACGCTCTTCAAGTAAAATCCCATTTCGCAGTTGATAGGATCACGACGAAGATTGTGATTTCTAATTCCAACTAGCCCCCGGCTTAGCTGTGCCCTTTATATCAAGAAACAAGATACGAAGGAAATGTACTAGAAATTCTGTGTGTGAGCATACGAGCACCGCTTAATACCTCATTATCATAACCGCAGAGTTCAGCTGAAAGGTGAGTGCCATATACACCCAGACCAAAGGTATGGAAAGAAAGTCGTTTCTTTTAATATTTATAGTTTCCAAGAAATTATACACTATGTAAATATTAGTAACCATTCGGCCATCCCCAAAAGATTGCAAACATTAAAACCGTTCATTATTAAAACATCATAATAATGTAATAAATATATACTCATGTCGCGTTCTCATTGCCTGTCTACAAAATGTTGAACTGGCAATTATCATAATCAAAAATTTGGATTATTGACTTTTAAAATGTTTATAAGGTATGTACTTGCGCCAAAGACGACCCGGTCCCTAAGATAGCCCACTTCAAATTTTTATAGTTATAACCGTTCGAACGAATTCAAATTTCGCGCCCATATTCGGTTAGTACCATGACATAAGTTAAGTCTATGGTACTTACCGATGTATGTTACGTGTATGATATAACAAGAGATTTAAGATTGTAAAATAATAAAAACATGCCCGAAATTTTCGTAAAGGTTTGTCAGATATGCTAGCGACATGGACATTTTTTTAAACAAATGTCTTGGCTTAACCATACCTACTTAGCAAGCGATATGAGTGGAGAGGTGTACATAATCTCATGTAAAAGTAGCGGTGTAAAACTCTTGGTGCAGTAGTCATTTATGCGTGAGTTTAGGTACAGTAGGCCTTACTACTGACGGTTCAGAGACTTCAAGGCATTTTTTTTATTTCCTTGCGGGCCCGAAGGGCCATTTGCACTGCTTTGACACTTAAAATACACGCATATTTAGGCATAAAATAGACCAAATTAAAAAAGTATACTGATTAATATAACCTCATGGCTTCACAAACGTCCGGCAAATAACCCGGACATGGAAAACACGTTTCTAATGGCATATGTCCCAGACATGTGTTATTTGGTGATGTAATTCGAATTTATTAGAACCTCTAAGGCTGTCACGTAATCAATACAAAAAAATACAATCAAATCAATTTGAATTTGTAAAAGGCCTTAAATAATGTAAAATACTCTACTCTTTGTTTGATTGATCCAAATATCCCTTTTAAATTCAGCGAACATGAACAATACCAACTTATTTAATGCGTATCGTTTTAATTTGGTCATTCACATATCTCTCAACCCACTTTCGCCTTCGTAAGCCTTTCAATTTACGAAACGAGTTCGGTGGTGAGTGAATTTCCAATCTGTTTAAGTAATCTCCGAAAAAATGCTCAATCTTTTTGTGTTTTCGATATTGTAAATGTAAAAAGAAAATATTAGTAACAGATGTTTGAGTGAGATCAATCTCACTCCTGTGGCTTTCTAGGGTTTATTTGAGGTTTTTGACTACACGGTCGGCGCAGTGCTACTGCACCTGCCTACTGAGCAGGCTGTCCTGGGTTCGAATCCCGGCAAATATTTGTGTAAAGAACTCGAGTATTTGTTCCTGGGTCATGGATGTTTTTACGTATATATATTTATTTAAAAAATGTGCCTATGACACAAGCCTACTAGAGTTTACTGTGGGACTAAATTGATTTCTGTAAGGTCATCCGATATTTATTTACTAATATTTACTTATGTATTCATTTGTCATTTCAATATTCATTTGACATTTAAGCGTGCATATGGCCGTGATTTTGGCGATTAGTTTTCATTATTGCTATTCCAGTTGTTGTGTAAGTTGAAATCAATACATATAAACAAACTTTAGTATTCAATGATATATGTATAATTGTATGTATACCCACTTCACCTTGTTAGTGAAGAACAATCTTGTTTTCTTTCATTAATTCTAGCAAATGCGGCGGCTTTCCCCTGAGGTTTTATCGTCTGCAGATGTGAGTACATCTATATATCTCTATAGTGTAGGTTAGCAACGAGGTGGCTGTTACTAACGGCTTTTTCAGGGTACCGTACGACGTTAAATAGAACCTTTTACGACACGTTTTACTGTGCATCCGATGTTTCAAGTATCATAAAAAATCGTTTTATAGAATAATGGAAACGAAAATCGTAAAGAATTCCAAGTTAACTCTGGCGAATGACCTTCGTTAAAAGCAAAGCAACTAATAGGTAAGTACGGTATTTGATAAGATAACAACTCAAATCAGCTACCTACTCTTTATAAAACGAATGGTTAGTATGAAGTTTTTTTGATGATACTAGTTTGTGGCTTCAAAATAAATCTTCTATATATATAGATTAGATTAGATTAGATTATTTATTTCACGATAAAAATTACATTACAAATTTGCTTAATGTCAAAATTATACGAATTAATATCATGATCGTCAAAAATAAGGCAAGATTAATAATACGAGAAAATGTTTACAATGTCAAAATAAGTTTAAAATAAAAGGGAAAGTCAACAGGTAGATAAAATATAAATAAATGAATCTAGTATCTCCCAATAAGGATCGTCATCACAAACTTAACATAATAATGAAATCAAATTAATAAACACTAAGAATAAAATTAAAAATTAAACAAAAATAATTTACACAATGTCAAAATATAACAGATTTCCAATACAAAAATAAAATAAAATAAAAACACAAGAAATATAAAAATAACAATAAATAAAATGTCAGTTTACAGAATACAAGCATATTTTTATTATAGTTTGAGTTCCATGTACTCGTTGACCGAGTACAGAGGGTTTTCCAACAAAAGGTTTCTCAGCCGGCGCTTGAATGTGTTGTCACATGGTTCGTTCCTTAAATCGGCAGGTAAGTGCTCGAAGTAAGTCGGACCTATGACGCGCGGGTTCTTTGCTGAAAGTGCCATGCGGCGAGGCACCGTTCTAAGGCGCCCAGTAGAACGAAGCTGTTTGCCTTTGACGTTTACACGTGCAAACTGTGCAATATTTGTCTTTACAAATAACAACACTTCGAACAAGTATTGAGAGTAGTGTGTCATTATTCGCTGCGACAAGAAAAAACCACGACATGGATCCCTAGGCTTGGCTCCAACAAGTACACGGATAGCACGTTTTTGCAAAATTAGGATCCTTGTTGCGTCAGTGGAATTGCCCCAGATGAGCGTGCCATATGCTAGTAGGGAGTGAAAGTGGGCGAAGTAAACTTGTTTAAGTGCCTCGTCTGAGATAAGTGGCTTTAATTTCCGCAGCGCAAAGACAGCACTACCCAACCTGTTACAAAGTCCGTCAACATGGCACTTCCAGTTTAGGTTCGCGTCAATCATGAACCCAAGGAATCGACTTGCCTGACATATAGGCATCGGACAACAAGAGATACACGGGGGTATTGGGATCTTACGGCCAGAGAAAAGCATAATGTTTGACTTTGCAACATTTAATAAAAGCCCGTTTGCCGAAAACCAAGCCTGTAGTTGTTCACAGGCTTCGTTAATCTTGTCACTTAACTGATCATAAGTCTTAGCACCAACCAGAACCGTAGTGTCATCAGCAAATAACACAGACAACCCAGAAACAACATTCGATGGTAAGTCGTTGACAAACAGTAAAAATAGGGTATTTCCTAGGGCTGACCCTTGGGGAATACCTATATTAATATATCCAGCGTCAGATTGCAGCGTTTTACCATTTGAGGGCAACTTCACAACTTGTCTGCGATCAGACAAAAACGAGGCTAATAGCTGGTGAGCGTTATCCCAGATTCCGTAAGAATTCAGTTTGTTGAGAAGAAGCTTATGATCAATTACGTCGAATGCCTTTGACAGATCACACAATATCCCCGCCATTTTCTGTCCATCGTCCAACCCGGTCATAATACAATCGAATATCCTGTACGCCGCGGTGGTTGTAGACATTTTCTGCCTGTACGCATATTGATTGTTCGTAAACAGGTTATTCGATTCTAAATGACTCATTAGGTGGGACGATAAGACAGATTCAACAATTTTCGATATTGCGGGTACTATTGTGATAGGCCTATAATTGTTGACGTCATTCCTGTCACCCTTCCCCTTAAAAACGGGGCACACTCTAGTATTTTTTAGCACATCGGGATATACACCGGTTTCAAACATGGTATTTATTAAGACTACAAGTATGTCACCAACAACAGGCCAAACACTAAGAAGAATATTGAGGGACATGTCAAAAGCATCGACCGTGCTGCGCTTTTTCAGCATGGGGTGGAGTATCTTGTCCAAAAGATCACGTGTGACCACTGGCAGTAAAAAAGGTGGTGCATCAGTGGTAATCGAGTGTCTATTAAGGTAATGTGTTGATTTAGACAAGTCACTTTTAATACTGTGTTTGGACGCCACGCCAAGAAAATGCGAATTGAAAGTATTTGGAATTTCGCCCTCCGATATTTCTAGGTTTGTTGTTGCATCACGAAGGCAAATGCTCTGAGATCTATTCTTTAGACCAACTTCCTCATTTACAATCTTCCACATTTCTTTGCTTCTATTAGAGCTTTCCTTTAACCTATTTTCAATATGAGCTTGACGATCCCGCAACGTTGTTGACTTAATTAAGAGGGAGTAGTGCTCAATGCATTCAGTTAATATAGGGTTGTCGGGGTATTGTCGCCTAATTTCGTGGAGATCGCCGTGCTTTCGGATAAGGTCAGCCAATTCGTCACTCATCCATGGGGCAGTGGTATTTTTCTTAACTTTTAACTTCTTAATCGGAAAGTGTATGTCAATGTAATAGGTTAAAATATTAAATAACTTATTGAATTTATCGTTAATGTGAAATTGATTATTATATATAAAATTAAAGTCATAATTTACAATGTCATAATAAAATAATTCAATTGAATGACTGTTAATCAGTCGACGCTCGACGACCGGGTTTTGTTGGGTTTGAATGCCAATTTCCAAAGCCAAGTCGAAACGCTGCGCGTTATGGTCGCTTATCGCAGTATCCAACGCCGTCACTGTGAGGTCGTCGCTTGCGCAGTTAGATAGTCCGCAGTCAATGCACGATGCACATTCTGCAGTCTCGCGAGTCGTGAACGTAACGGTATTTCGACTACCATAAGATCCCAATATATCATCAAGACGCTGTTTCTGGCTGTTTTTAGTCGAATAATCAACATTGTGGTCACCCACTATAAGAAACCTTTTGTTTTCGTCAGTGAGCTTTTTTAACAATAATTCCAATTTTTGTATATAAATGTCAAAATCACCGTTCCCAGTTCGATACAATACAATAATAACCAATTTATAATTAACAATTTCTATTGCCGCGAATTCGAAATGATATTGAACGGCGAAGGCATGTAGGTCATTTCGCGGTCGGTACTGAGTACCATCGCGCACGAACACAGCGACACCGCCGTGAGCAATAGTCGACCGGCAGTAGTGATTAGCGAGCGCGTACCCACATAACCTTATCCGTTCAATTTCATTTTGTTTACTCCAAGTTTCACTGCATCCCAATATATTTGGATTTTCCATTCTAGTTAATAAATCTAATAACGAAGTTTTTCCAGAAATCGATCGGACATTTTGGTGAATAACAACAAACTTATTAATATCTATTTTGGATCCGACAACACACGTGTTCCTTTCGAGTTTTTTGGCTGAATAACATTAAATAATCTAACCGAAACACCAGTTGGCCAATTTTTAGCATCTTTGACGATCTTCTGTTTATCAGCTGGTATGTCAAGGCGGAACGACGCGTATTTACCACGAGTGACTTTTAGCTTCTCGCATACCGGTGATGTAATACCCATTTGCGTCTGAACGTGGTGTATTATGTCCTCTGAAGTGGTGTCCTCACTGAGGTTGAATAAGTGAAGACTTGTTAATCGGGGATATATATATATATATACACTTTTATCCCCTATAATGGGAAACCCATACAAACTTCCATCTCCTTACTTAAAGGATGGGGAGGGTGATTTTTAAAAAATCCTAGAATATGTATTTTATTTATAACAATGAGTCATAGGTAGCAATTTTCAGACCTCTAGTATCAAATTTGTGGAAGTCTCATACAAACTTTCATCCCCTAGTTTAAGGGGTCGGGGGGTAAAAGTTCAAGTTATAGAATTATTTTATTGTTTGTGTACTAATACTAGCTTACATACCAAACTGCAGCTTTCTAGGTCATCGGGAAGTACCCCAGAGGTTTTGACGTATCAAAATGTATAAGTGAGTAGCAAAATCGGCGTAGTTTTAGGTACCAATAAAACCTAAAGTATAAAGCTAGATCAATTAAATTTAGTACATTTCATATGTTCCCTAACTGCATCTTAACATGTTAATTTGGGCGCTCTGGTGTTAACTGGGACGAAGCTATGAGGGTTTGAATTGAATGAGACGAAACGGTTCGAGAAAAGGTAGGTAGTGCCCCGCTTCTTTTTTGTTCGTCTTGGGGGGGGGGGGTTTTCACCTGTTTCATTATTTTCTGGGACAGGAGGTATGCATACGTAGAACTCGCCAGGATATTTGTTTTAATTCAAGATAGGGTGAGAAAAGAAACATTTGAAAACATTTGGGAAACATTATTCGCTCGTTAATTTGATCCCCAAATATAATAAATGGTGCATTTAACCGGCGTGTACGCAGGAGCCGTTGGTAGACCGGGTTAGGGCATGCAATACCGTAAAATTTTACTATGGCGTCACCGGGAACTCCCATACTAAATTTTTCCGGGACTGCACACCCTAGCCAGGACGTGGTGGCGTGGACGAACTTCGAACACTCTTTGAATACTTCCCGAAAGTTCGCGAACGCAGAACTTCTCGAATACTTAGCTTCTCGCTCGTTATGAATCTATGAATTATTTTATACGGTCTCGAAGTTAATACTTTATAATTTAAGTATCGTAAAATTGAAGCTAATATTTTATTATTTTCGAATTGCAAAATTGAGTTTGGTTGTTGACTGTTATTACTTTTAGCTAAAGATTTCGTACGCAGATATTTTTGGATTTTTTATTATTTAAAGGGTGCCTCCGCACCACGAGCATTCGCCTACAATGTAACAAAAAACAAATGAGATTTTCATATATTTTTTTATTACATTACAGGCTCGCGGTGAGGAGCCCCCTAAGATTTTAAGGCATACGATGAATGAAAATTATTTAGCTCATATTATGGATGAAAAACTATCGGTTAACATGTAATTTAATTTGTAACAGACCAAATATCAGTGTAATGAAGACAGTACGACAAATTTTACCATAGTTTCTTCACGTACTGTGCTACCCTGCTGTTTATTCTCTATTTCTTAATTGCAAAATTGCGGTATGCTATAAATCCAGCCATGTAAGACACTAAATTATTTAATTAACGTAGGTAAGCAAGTAAGTCATGTAAGGGATCTTTCATTTGTACATGTAATAAAGTGTTTAAATACATACATATCAATACATGCATTCATAAATATTTCGACATGGACCATATTATAAAAGGAATATAGTTTATAATTATCTTTACGTCAGTGGGATTTTCTGCACGCCACGCGCTACAGGGAGAAAATATCACTTCCTGGCCAAGGCAAGACGTAAAACTTTAAACAAACCACGGGCGGTAAATCGTAAAGCCACAGATCGCATATTTATGGCCCTCACCTTCGGTTCAGGCCACACAAACCTGCGATCTGGGACGTTCACAAATTCACCGTCCTAAAAGTAAGTAATGTACCTACTATTGCTATTGTCGCACATTTAAATTTAACAAATTACACGTCAGGAATTTAATTAATAAATTATGAATTCTTTTTAGCTGTGTTATGCCATGATAAAGTTCATAACTTACACGTTTTTGCAGCGGACTGTACTGTAAGGTCTTTTAATCGGTCCTCATAGTTCTTAACCATTTAAAACGCCATTGAACATTTCCTTTCATGTACAAATCCTACGCCCCCGACTACATTTATTGCTACGCGGCTACGAGCTACGTCGCTACGGCGTAGAGCGTCTACGACTGTGTACGCGTCTCTCGAGTCAGATGTTTCAGCTTGTGGGTGTTATTCTTTCATTTCTACAGCTCGCTATGTAAACCTCGTATAATTTGCATAATTGCATCTAATACCTCCTTCAAATAGCTACCGCCACGCTACTTCGTCTTTGCAGATTTTCAACTTTTTAATTTATCTTTTTAAGGGGCAATTTTCAGAAAATACTTCGTACGCACATTCAATATTTTTTATATTTATAATTTGGGCTAAATTCAATATTACTAATGATCAGTGATCGGGGATTTCTCTGCCACAACGCGGTATTTCGTGTATATTATTTTATATGGACATGGTAATTATATTGTAATCCGGCTATCTTGGCCGAAAAAAATATTGTATTGAGATTTGATGAGATAATCATGACTATATTGAAATTAAAAAATATATTTCTTTGAAATACCGCGTTGTGGCAGAGAAATCCCCGATCACTGCTAATGATGTATCGCTTGGTGACAACTAAAACCTAGTAAAATATCTGTCACTACTTTTCAAAACTTGTATATTGATGCTGTGATACGAGCTTTGTTTCAGTAGGTAGTTATTTGTTACTTAGTGAGTTTTGGTTGTCAACAGACGATATGTCCGAAAATGATCTACTTCAGTTATGTGGTCTATTTTAAGCAAGCGCTATGACATATGACACATGAAGAAAAAATCAAGATGTCGAGTTATTCGTGTATTGCTTAAGATCAAGGTATGAAAATGTGATACACATGTTGAGCTATAGGTACTTACATATAACTGTCTAATTGTCAATGTCACTAAATGTTCGTGACATGCCTGTCATATAGCCAATATATCGCAATGCTTTGTCGAATTAAAACTCTATTTCACTTTGTTTTTATCAAAATGCAGACATAACTCAACTTTAAAACAGCATACATGTTTACTTGTTAATACGAAACGGCTTGCAACTTTTAATTAATTTACACATGAGAAGTAAAATTCCGGAGGAAACGGCGGCTCAAACTGTTTATTTATTTATTAACTTGAACAGCAAGCTATCTCGGTTGGAATAATTATGATAACACATGGATTTTATTTTCATAAAATATAAATAATGCACGTATATGCAATGGTGTATGCATGTTTTTCTGTGAAAAATATTTTTTTTGGGATTGTTACAAACCAAACAAAAATGCTTACACAAGTAGCATCCCTGATCATTATAAATTGATGATTACTGATTACGCAAGACTAGGTAATGTATTTAAAATTTACGAGTAATAAGGCAAAGTTTATCAGTCTGGGCGTGCCGTAGTAACGGCATGGCCACATTGTATAAACTGGCTAAATAGCGGTCTTAATATAGTATTTATAAGTTTTTTCAAATTGATTCCTTCAGCAATCGGTTAGGGCCTTCACACTTGCGATTTGCGAGCGAGCTTTCTATACAAATAAGCGTCGCGACGAACTCGCTGCGTGATCGCCTTCATACGAAATTCGCTTGTAAATCGCAAGTGTGATAAGGCCCTTACAATACAAGGCCCTGAGTTCGGTATGCACAACTTTTGATGCATTTTATTATTAGGTTTTATTCGACGTATCTCGTGAAACATCACCAATTTTATCTACTTTAGCGACGTGCTCTATTTTAAATGAGAACTACGCACTCAATTTCTCAAAGATAGACGAGATCCCTTATAGGGATAAGTTCGCCTTCGTTTCAGCTTGGCCCAAGATGCTTTCGTATGTCAGAATTCCGACTTTCCAGCTGTTTTCGCCTACAAACCGCATTTCTCAGCCGGTCGTCCTAATGTATTGTAAGCAGGTTGGATAGTAAAGTGTTTTATTATGTTTTTTGAAATTTTTCAATATGGCGGCGAAATGAGAGCCGATCTCGAAAAAAAAAATGCCTTTTTGAAATCACATAGTTGCCTCGATTTTGCTGCACGCAAATGAGAAAACGTAGAGAACTTCAAGTAGTCTAAATTATAATTAGGTACTTAAAAGCTTAAACCGCTAATTTACTAATATTGTAATAAATCTACATACCAACAAAATGTAATCTTTTACCGAAGCTGAAATTTTTACATACCTGAAACAAAGAAAATCTGTTAAGAAAATAGTTATTGTCAGATTGTCGTACACGGCCGTATAACTGGCTTCAGGCTTAGTTATATGTATTCTTAGTATGTTTTAGAGACGTTTTCAGCACTGCAACATGCGTCTGCGCTGCCTAACCGTCTTCTTAAACAACAACAAATTACAGTACACATTAAAAACAGAATCGATAAAAAATTTCTATTAAAACAACAACAAATTTCTTCAATAAATTCATACGAAACGACATAAGGTAAGGTAGGGTAAACCTAACATAGTTTATTGTCTAATGTGGTAAGACTCACAGTTAGTTATTGGACTGTGACAGTTTTCTCCCGGTGATAGTCTAACCCCACCTTACCTGAACAAATAAATACATAGAATCATTTCATCCAGTAAAAACCTCCACAGAATTGCTACGGTCCATCCCCTTAGCGCTATTAACATACCGTCGTCCTTATTTATTCATATCGGAGGGAAGCGGTTGAATAATACCAGCGCAAATAAAAGTATCGCTCGGCGATTTGAATATGAAATAGGGTGTGGTGCGGATTGCAGCGTATCGTAGGCCTTTATACATCTTTAACAGATGATTTCTTGCAGCGTTTTTGTGGCAGTGTTTGAATTGACTATAGATTCGGGAGCGAAAGTGCCGCAAGATTGAAATTTCAATAGGTGGTTCGTTTGATGATGGGGTTGGTGAAGCGACCCTCCTCTTATTTGGGTGTCTCCTCTCGCGTTTCGCTAGGCTAGAGCCTGAGTCCAACTTCTGTCATGAGCCTTGCAGCCTTCGGTTAGACGCTCTCTATTTGCTACGCTCGTAAGCTAAAGTCTCCCAATTAGCAAGATAAAATAAATAAATATCGGACCACCTCACACTAATCCATCCAGTCCCACAGTTAGCTCTAGTAGGCTTTTGTTATGGGCACCAAGCCGATCTGAAAGTCGCTGGCAGCCGACGATACGAGTCGCTCTCCGTTAAATGCGGTTTAGGGGGTGAAGCTGGTACTTGGGCGCCCCAGCCCACAGATGAGAACAGTATATGCATGGCCCAGCAACAAATATTCGAGTTAATCACACAAATATCTGCCCTTGCCGGGATTTGAACCCAAGACCGGCGGCTCAGTAGGAAGCTGAACTACCATTGCGCCAAACACACGTCTGTTGTTCGATCTGGCATCGAACAACAGAGCATGCCATTTGGCATTAAGTCCGCCATTTGTACTGACTTTTGTTTTGTGCAATAAAGTTTAAATAAATAAATAAATAAATAAAACAACAGACGTGAACCTAAGTAGGCCCCTGCCTAAGTATAATCCGATTTTGTAATTTATTTTTTACTTGAATCAAATTTGGTTTAAAAGATGGTTACAGGTGATTTTTTACACTTTTCTGCATTGGGAAAGAGAAGAAGCAAACGAACGGAAATCCCGCGATTTCCGGGATATGAAATACTAAATTTTACTAATAGGTACTCCAAACCCTAACAATAAACGCTGGTACTCGGCCCACGCTAGAACCAAACGAATTTGAATGTAATGAATACAGACACTGAGACGCATACAATCCGGGATCCGCAGATTTATACACTGGCTCTGTACTTAGCTTAGTTACTGTAATGGAGCTCGCTTGTAAGACTTAACATGTCTCAACATGATACTTAACAGTTTTGACGGCGGTATTTAGTATCCATGATATAAGAAAACAGGGTACGACACTCCGGAATGACAGTTGGACTTTCGACGTCATCTCGCTATGATTGGTTGGTTGGTTCTGTCACTCCGTTTCTGTGTTGCCAGTGGTGTATCATAACCCCGATCCCCTTGTTACCTGTATGAATCTCATAAAATGCTGAGTGTTTTAAATCAATTATTACGACAAAATAAAATTATGTCAAAGATGACAACCGTAATACATAAATGCATAATTATTATTTTTGACATTGGCGAAATACCTCTGGCCAAAGCAGCTAGAAGTGAAAGACATAAAAAAATAAAAAAATTTTTTGTACGACTGGCGGCAAACATTTTTTTCCTTATAATTATTTTGTAACATACAGCGTTACATACGTCATAATTAGTTTTCTCATACCATGGTAGTGCCATTAGGCTGCGTTTCCACCAGAGATGTGTAGCGAGGGATGTCTTTGTCTTAACCAATGGAATAACTTCATTTACTCATCCTCGCTCAGCGCAGCTGATTCTATTGGTTAACAAAAAAACATCCCTCGCACATGAGTCATTTTTAAAATACATGTACGTAATTAAGGGCTTTAATTAAAACAAAACTTAATTGATTCCATTGCGTTACGATAGTTACCCATATATTTTGTATGAGTAACTTTCGTCACACAAAAGAAGCGATCGTAATTTTGTTTTTATTAAGCCTTTAACTATGTACATGTATTTTGAAAATGACTCACATCTCTGGTGGAAACGCAGTCTTCTAATCTTGCAATGTTCCACTTATATACATTTAGCTCAAACACAGATTTACATGCGTACAAGTTGTTAAATTTTCACGACATGAGAGACGACTTCAGCTTTTTCGATTGTATAAAACTCGGAGGCGATGAGGCTATAGTCTGGCAAACCTACTCAAGTAGCACACAGGCTAAGAATCTATGCAGCTATTAAAACTCCAATCCTTTCTCGAAAAGAGCGTTCTTCCACCTGAAAGGTCGGCAACGCACTTGTGACTCCTCTGGTATTGCAGGTATCTGGGCGACGGCAATTGATTTCCATCAGGCGAACCGTTTGTTTTTATGGTATAAAAAAAGTAGGGGCTGTGTAAGCGCTTAATGCTGCCTGGGTGCTACTATTAAGTATGAACGACGGTATAATCTTGAGAAAGATACGATTTATTTTTTATTTAAGGATCTTTGTATGATTATTACAAATAAAAAATCTATCTATCTATCTATACTACTGACCCATGTACTGTAACGCCCAGTCAATAAGAGTCGTGTTCAGATATTTATGAACGCCTTATATGCTGCGATATATCTGATGGCGACTGTACATACATACCGGTTCTAAACAAGAAATGTCACGAGCCTCATATCGTTACTGTTATCGTCCTCAGAACATCTTCGGGAAGGACATCTGTTACTTTTTATCCCAAGTAAATGGGAGGCCATATTCAATTCAATTCAAACATTTATTTATAAAATAATATTTTACATGTCAATTTGTTACTATAAATATTTATAATTCTTAAACTATTTAAGGTTAGGTATAATTATAATTTAATATAGTTTTTACATTAGAACACTACATTATTGTTGGGTAAGTGACCAGGGTTACGTTATCCAGGCGTTTGAAAAAACTCGTCAACTGAGTAAAACGCGTCACATATCAGTTTGTTCTTTAGTTTATATAAAAATGCTCTGTCACTAGGTGCGTTTTTTATGTCAGTGGGTATTGCGTTGTATACTTTTGGACCAATTGAAAGTAGAAACTTTTTAGATTTGGATAACCTTATCGGTGGTGGTCGCAGGAAGTTACGGCTCCTTGTGTTGCGGTCGTGAGCATCTCCGAACGTTGGGAACTGTTCTGGGTTTTTTCTTACGTATTTAGCCACTTCAAGAATGTATAAACTAGGTAAGGTTAGTACTTTGTGCTCCTTGAACAAGTCTCTAGCAGGGCTGTCCCACGGCGCGCCGGCCATTATACGAATTGCTCGCTTCTGCAGTCTAAATGGCCTTTCTCGCTCTGCAGCGTCGCCCCAGAGGTCTACACCATAGGCAAGTAGTGAGTGGATATAGCCGTAATACGCCTTCTTTATGTTATTTACGTGTAGACTAGGGCGCAGCCTGCTGAGCGCAAAACATGCAGACGATAATCTGTCACATAAGCTGTCGATGTGAGGACCCCAGGTGAGATCTGCGTCAATAGTCAGGCCTAAATACTTCACCTGATCTACTTGCGGAACGATTTGTCCGTTGCAAACGACATGCAGATCATGTTCTTTCCTGCCGCGTAGCCCAAATTCAATGATGTTCGTTTTGTCGACGTTTAGTGCCATGCCGTTCGCTGAGAACCACGATGCTATTTGACTCATTACTTTGGCGAGTTTTACCTTGAGCTGGTCGTGAGTATCTGCAGCGACGATGACGCACCCATCATCCGCGAATAAGACAAATTCCGCTAGGTCCGAAGCAGTTGTGAAGTCGTTCATTAGTATTAGGAAGAGGTTGTTTCCTATGCTGGATCCTTGGGGCACCGATCGGTCGCCCAGGTTTAGGAGCTCTGACCTGGTGCCGTGTACGGACGTTAACTGCTGTCTGCTCACAAGGAAGGATGTGATTATGTCAAGAAAACTACCAGTGACTCCGTAATGGTTAAGTTTCGCCAAGAGTAGGGGATGGCTCACCAGCTCGAAGGCACGTGACAAATCACAGAATATTGCTGCTACGCGCCTGCGCCCCTCCAGGTGTCTCATCACCCTTCCCAAGACATCCCGCACTGCATCAATCGTCGAGCGCCCAGGTTGGTATGCATATTGCTGCGTATTAAGCAGGTTATTTCTGTTAAAATGTGACATTAGTTGGTCGCTTAGTAATCGCTCGAATATCTTTGAAAATATTGGTATTAGTGAGATTGGTCTGAAATGTTTTAAAATATCCATCTCGCCTTTACCTTTGTATATTGGTTGAACTTTGACCTTTTTAAGACAGGAAGGATAGGTACCGTGTTCCACACATCCATTAAACATACTACAAATGATCTCCATAAGAAATTGTGGTAACAAGTCGAAAAGGCGTGTGGACATGTCATTAATATCCTTCGAATCTTTGCGTTTGATGTGTTTTATTGTTTTTAATAATTCAGACAGCGTAATGTGATCGAAGTTAATGCAATGTGAATGTTTGTCTACGTAGTTCGATAGGTATTCAAGCGCAGCTGGTATGTCTATGTGTGCGTTGGTGCTGTTGATTGAGTTGACATAGTACCTGTTTAGCGCGGAGGCGGTTTCGGCGGCGCGCTGCTCGCTGGACGCGGCAGCCGATCTGCTTATCAGTACGTCGAGAGCGCCCTGCTTGTCGTCACGTCTGCATGTCTCGGAAGAGATTAATCGCCACGATGTTTTGCAGATGTTGTCACTCTTGGCTATAGACCGATTGAAATATTCCCTACGAGCATGATAAATTGAACTGGCGTACTCATTCTCAAGCGCGGTGATTGTGTCTAGTGTTTTATTTGAATTTAATGAATCGCAACTAGATATGGTAGATTTCGCCTTTTGGAGCTTGGCACGGACGTGTTTCACATGGTCACTTACCCAGACTTTGTTTACATTTTTTGTAGGATACTTTTTTAAGGGAAAGTGAGTATCGTAAAAATGTGAAATGGTGTTTAATACAGAATCCAGTAGTAAATTAGGGTAAATGGGCTTGCGTAATATTGAGTTCCAGTCATAGTTAAACAAACTGTAGTTAAATTCATAAATGTTTTTTTCAGAGAATAGTCGTTTCCATATTGTATTGTTACATTGTAGTGTTTTCTTAATTATTAATCGCACAATTACACATAAATGGTCAGATAAATTCATGTCAAATGTTTCAACATATTGTACACTATCCTTATCTACATTGCTGTAAGCATGATCTATACATGTTTTCGTGGTACTGCAGATGCGAGTAGGAGTCAATAAAAGAGACCTTAGGCCCACGGATTTAAGAAGGTCAATTAATTTACTTTTTTCCTTAGATTTTATCAACAGGTCGATATTGAAATCTCCTACGATTATAACATTGTACTGTTTAAATAAAGGTGATTCTAGTAATTTACTTAGTCTAGTTATAAATTGTTGGAAGTTGTTGCTCTCACCAGACTGGGGTGGGGGTTTGTAAACACATATCACTATCAGTTCTAAGCCAATGTATTCGGTTGCACAGATTTCCATGGTTAGTTCCATTGACAATGCCGAGACGTCCGTACGTTCTATTGTTGTAAGTGATGACTTGGAGTAGATGCACACACCACCACCTTGACGCGTAGACCTGCAGTACTGGGCGCTCAGCTTGTAGTTCATGATGTTTATTGCTGCGAGATGAGCTGATGTGAGCCAGTGTTCGGATAAACAGATGACATCTATTTCTTTTTCTCTTTGGAGTTCGAGTTCGCATTCTAGTTTGGAAGTTTTATTGTTTAACCTGTTTATGTTCTGGTGAATCACCGTAAAGTTTGTGGAATTTATTGTTTGTTTTGTAGTCTCGGGACCGATTGGCTTATAATGCTTGCTGCGAGTTAGGCTGCCCGCGTGATTGTTTGTACAGAAAGGGCCGCCACGGCGAGATGCTGATGTTGACGGGCCATGCGGAAGTTGTCATAAATTCGTCATATGATGAGGCTGGTACTCCTATTTTGAATGAGTTGTAATTGTCGTGTTTTGAAGTTATGGGTTCGACTGTGAAATTTAGATCTTGCTTCATTGATTTCAGGTAGTTTAAAACGTCAGTAGATGATGTTGTTTTTTTGAAGTAGCACCCGTGGAGGTATCTGTGCTGCTCGATTCCTTCCAGGGTTGTGTCTTTTGCTGAACCAAGAATAGATCTGGCTTTTTTGCCACGGCGGATAACAGTTTGAAATGGTTTTTCGTCGGTGTCAGCAATGTCTTTGTCGGGTGTCTCGCGAGTAACTGCCGGCTGAGTTTCTTTAATTTCATCTTGAGTTTGATTAGTGCTCTCTGGTGTGCTGAGAAGGCGAGAATGTGTCGTGTTCTTGTTCAAAACGGATGGCTGGTCTCGCGTGATTTCTTTCGGCGCCGCCTGACGATTTTGTGGTTTGGATGAGGCTGTAGCTATTTTTGTTTTGGCTAAATCGGCTGCAGCACGTTTCGGCTTTTCGTGATCTCTGGCACGGGATGGTAATGTTGTCGGTGACACCGATGCACGACTGGTTAGCGCTGCGGCATACCCGCCATCTTTTTTCACCGCTCCTTTGTGTTGCGGTCCGATAACGGTCTTGAGAAACGATATTTCACTGTATAAGTCACTTATTTTGGTAATTAACGAGTCAATTTTGATTTCCAGTGGTAGAACTGCACTTTTTAACGCGTTTAGTAACATATCGTTCGTTAATTGATCCATTATTGGAGGTTGTCGTAAGTTATAGTACGGAAGCAGAGCGATTGACGCTTGTACCGGCCGAACGTGCGAGCGAGACATACAATAAACTACTATGCAAATTTTGTTTTGTCCTCGAGCCGTTACAAATAGGTCAAGGAATGACAATCCCATAACAATGGCAGTTTGTTTAACTTATAATATTTTCATACAAATTATATAGTTCCTGTTTGCTCAGTTACGCGACAGCATATAGCGAGTTATGTTTTTTTTATTGCGGGACTGCATCAGTACCTACTTGATAACTGTTTTGTGTACAATTAAATGTTTACAGTTTACAGGGTATGGGGATGAATGCCCTGCCAACGGCGAGAAGTGCGGTGATTGATTGCTGCCGTGGGCATCATGATCAAGATTCAGATGAAACACAATTCACACAACTTGTGCCTTAAGGGCCAGCTGCGAGCGATACGTTATCTTATCTTATCAGTTGGGCTGTTATCGCGTTGTAATTACGGCGAGAAAAACACTCGAGCCCCACCTACTTGCTCTTTTCGAGAGTAGTTCAACTTTAATGACTAACGAAGCGATTTGCGCGGTCATTCTCAAAGTCAAACCCAGAGCAGGGGATGTGGATGTATTGTGTTGAATAAAAATTGTTCAATATATCATAAAATAAGGACAAAAAACAACTTTGAGATATGAGACGGTATGAATTATTTTCCTTTCAAACGATTACAAACACAACCGCGCCACGTACACTAAAGATTTGTTAACAGTAGCCCCAATGTTAGCTGCTAGGTGCATAATTCGGAGGACTGACAGAGCTACTAGTAACCAAAATAAGTTAAATTAGCATACATCATTTTGGTTACTACTAAAAGCACAATTTGGCTATTTCTCAAGTAGTTAAACTAGTTAAGCTATTACTTTTTTTCAGTGTGCTCTACTACTCTAACAGAACTGTAATTGCTTTTTTTGCATCCAACCGCCAGTTCCCCGCACAAAATGAGAAATAATGATTCGCGCAAAGTTATTAGCGGAGACTTTATTCAGTACCTACTCGAGTTAGTTTTGCTTTTATACAAAAGACGCGACTCTGTAGGAAATTATATTCAGTTAAGTCGTTCCGTGTATCAAGGGCAGTTTCTATGTACTTAAACAGTTCAGTAGGTGCTCCATAATTTACAAGCTCCCGACTATCGTTTCATCACGTTCACGGTCAAAGAACGGGATCGCCACCAGCCTATCAATAAGTATTTGTAAGCAAAAAGCCCTCTTAAAAAATATATAAAAGCATTTTATTTGTTCTCCCATCTCATAGACATTTATGGTCTATCAGTAGTGTATTTATTTATTCTTTATTGCACAAAATACATCTTATCTTACAAAAGGCAGACTTCATGCCATGAGGCATTCTCTAACAGTCAACCTTAGGGCGAAACAGAAAATTTGTAGGCAACAAACTGACACATACATATACCGACAACACAAATAATTCCTAGAAGCGTAGAGATCAGTAGCAGTAGGTTATATATTATCTATTGTTAACTACAAGACAGATTTCTAGAGAGTGGCCTCCATAGACACGATTCCTACCGGCTACCTCCTTTTAGAAAATCTTGCCTATTGTTTTTGGCAAAAAAAGTAAGCTAAATCACGCCAAGTTTTTCATGAGACGTTACGTGTATCTTTTGTTACAGTTATAGCTCTCCGTAAGACGCGTGCTTGTCTCTTAATAAAAATAGTATATCTCGTTTCGTATTTCTGTTTGAAAAGCAATCAAAACATAAAAACGCGCACCCATTACGAGTTATGCTTTCAGAACGTGAGGCATTGCCGACTCACGCACCTGCGACCTCATTCGCGATTTGAGATTTTAGTTCAACAAATATGAGAATTCAGAAACATTTTGACCCTGAACGTAAGTGATGCCATCATTTTGTTATGAAATAAGTTTCTGTCTAAAATTTCATTTTAGTGACAAGCTTTTATAGCCGGCTGTATTTTTCTTTGGATATCGATCAAATGCTCACTGAGCCGATTCTAAAGAGCCCATGCTCGGTAGGATTGCTTTTTCTATTATAGAGTTCCTATGGCCACCTTCCGGCTCCATCATCAGATCAGCCCCATGGTACCATATTATTGTATTGACATCAAAGTTAAGTAAGTATGCAAAATTTCAGCTCAATCGGTTGACGATCTGCTTCAAAATTGAGTTGCAAGATTCCACCCGAACAAACATACTTATATACATACATACAATACATACAATACATACAAGTTAAATAAAAGCTTGTAAAATAGACAAGTTCAACACAATCGACAGTTTTATAAAATTTTCGTCGGCAGTCAATTTAAGTTTAGTTATTTCCAGATCTTATATTCGAGTTCCAGGTAGCCTGAGCGTGGGTATCGTCCCGTAACGATTTCATTTCGCTGTACGCCCGTAGACGTAACATTTTACTTTGAATGCGAGCGTTAGGAATGGATATGCTGAATTATTAAATGCTGCCAGTTAGGGTGCTCGCAACGAGCTGAAAGGAAAGCGGGTTGAAGTCTAACTTATAAGAAAATAGGAAGATAAAATAAGATAATGTTTATTGCAGAAAAAGGGTTAGTTACATGTCTTAATATTATTTCAAACACATACGACGCAGAGGGCGCTCCAGTAGCGTAAGAATTATGGAATGAAAGATTTGATGTGATTGACGTAGCGATCTAATAGCTCAGTTGGGAGAGCAATGCGCCGGTAACGCAGAGGTCGCAGTGTCAAGCCCTGATTGTAGTGTGGATCGCATTCAATTTTTCTTTCTTAATTTACCTTTGTGTCATTATTTATGTCTTAATATTAGGTATGTTAAATTTGTTCTACCTTTTTCGGCCGTCTTCATACAGCATGCAATTGTATAAATATTAAATATAGGTAGGGAGGAATAATTATTTGCTAAGCTTTAATATTTACAGTGAAAGTCATCCAATCCAATGTGCATCAATAGTACAATGCATTAGTAGTGGCCCTGTGCTCACAGTAGAGTTCGCGATCATTTTTTGAAATGGTTGATGACTTTTTTTTTTAAGTTTTCTGCCGCGCTATCTCCGCCATTTTTTTTTTAATAACTGACTCGACAAAAAAAACGATATAATTATTGAACCTGCTCACAAAATTCCACGAGAATCAGTTCTAAATGTGCCCGATAGTCGAGAACAGGCGGAAATCGAACATCCTGACATACGAAAGAAATTTAGGCTGTGCTGCAACGGAGACGCATCGCTGGCTCGGTCAAGAAGCAGTACATTTCAATGATACGCGTAGTGTATCCTTAACAAAAAAATCTTACAAATACAAATATATTTTTCTTACCTACTTATGAATCTAAGAGTAAACATTGATTTTCATATCTTCGTTTATAAACAGACTATGAGACTGATCAGCTGTATTTTATCGTAATTAACGCCAAAAATAAGCGGTTGTTTTATTATTTTCGCATAAGTTAATTACCCGCGGGAACAGAGTCAGGGACACTGTGTGTAAAGATTTCTCCTATTTGATATACCTAAGTTCAATAATTAATGAGCACTAACTTCAATAAAGACGCCCTAACACAATTCAAGGCTTCAAGGCCTCCGACACAACAACTGGGTCCTTTATTTATTTATTTATTATTTATTAGGAGAACCAACAGCTACATACAATATAATGCTCTTAGAAATAGTTAATGGAAAGCCAATTACAGGTTCCCACCGGTAGTGACATTTTATACAAAAATAAAGTGCTCGCACAATGCACAACATCGCAACTACCTGTGACTACAAACTAAGTGTAATAGAACTAATTTAAATAAAAACAACTAACATAATCAATGCACCAGACAGCAGATTCGGTTAAAGCACGCTCACTTAAAAAAATCGTTCGTTATCTTACGCCTTACAGACGGGATATTACTGTTGAAGATGTCGATATCCAGTTCTTTTGCTACTTTATTAAGACTTTTACCAGCACGCAACAGAAAACTATTCTTCCTATATTTACGCGAGGAAAAGGGAACAGAGAGGGGAGGGTAGTGTCTTTTAAGTCTTTACTTGTAACGTTCCTTGTGAGTTAAGCTAACCTTATTCGACCCTTGAGCGCAGTCTGGTGGAAAAAGGGATTAACGTCTTAGACGCTACAAACATTCTTACTACTTTTCTTTCTCACCGAATAGCCGTAAGAAGTCGGGACACGTACTACAATATCGAAAACTGCTCGCACCTTGACCTCGGTGTATAAGGAGCGCCATTAGCATCTGATAACTAGAGATGTGCCGTTCTCGAGGAAGTTTCCAAATTTGTATGAGAAATGTTCTCGAGAACCTTCCTTCTCCATACAAATCACATCTCCACTGATGAAAGAAGCCGAACTCACTATTAACGTGACGCTAACGTGACTCTCCGGAGTCGCGTTAATAGCCTACCAACCCGTCTAGCTCAACTATGCTTTGTGACTTGTCGCGCAACTTAGCGTCACCCGTCACTCTCCCACAGTACTGTACAGAAAGAGACAGGTAATGTGCTAGAGGTGCCATACCAGCACCAGTGGACCAGCTCCATCTTCTGCCTTTGTTGCGCGTTCATATCCAGTTGTAGCAGGCCACACGCATCGGTCGGTCGCGCTGCAATGCCCCACGTACAGTTTTGCGTCACACTACACTTAAACGAGAATCCTGACTCCGCCGAACAGAACTACATGGCGGCGCATCACGATTTGGCGAAAAATCGACCCAATCATCATCACGACCAGTGCCAAGAGTGCACGACTACGAAGACAACACAATCAACAAAATACATTCTCATACTAGTGTTTCAAACCGATCTCAAAAAGAACGGCGTTGTCTAATTGTTTGTATTTTTTATGTTTTTACTTCAGAACCCCTTTATTTATGAACCGGTTTTGAATATTATCTTTTTGTTAAAAAAATAAGCATTTCATAATTGGTCCCATAAAACTTTGCCTAAGCTGGCGAAATCCATGAGAACGAACTCTTGAAACATTGTAGGCACATCTATGGTGATCTCGGTGTTTTTAATACTAAATCGTTCAGTTTTTCTCGGAAATACGATTCCTCCTAGTGACGTCGGTTATCTTATGTGATTATTATTCTATGGTAATAAGTAAAGTAGACCAACTTCGGAGCAGTATAGGCGCGCGAGGTTATAGACTCTAGAAATACTAAATAATTCCTCTGGGGGGTGGCTACCTAATTGACAGTTCAGTCAATGACGGGGAAATGAAGGCAGCCCTTCAAGCAAACACAAGCATAATGATCGCGTGTAATAAGTATACATTTTAAAGCACCACCGAAAAGTCTACTTAAAAGCTGATATTCTCGCATTATGCTGTCATGTTACTGTCAAACGTTACTTTTCTGATCGTGTGAGAAAAATAATATAAGTACTCCTTTGCCATTCTTTATGCTATTGTAATATTTTTAGTTTTAAACTTTACTGACAAGACGAAAAAGTTCATTTTCCACACAACTCTTGGGATAAATTCGACCTAGCGAAGGTAACATTAAAATGAGAAATATGATTTTTAAAATGGTTATTATTTCTGAAGATCAACATCTGAATTCAATCTTACGTTTCCATATATATGAACCACTTTTCTAGAACCACTACAATAAACATACGTGCTTTCGTAAAGGTACCACTCTTACGCGAAGTGAAACAGTAATGTCGCTTCATGGAAACGGTTTCAGGATAACGTCACACCCGTCACGAATATTGACGCTGGTTTCGTGAGTAGTCTGAAAATCTGTACAATACATGCCTAACTATACCTTAGCAAACCAACATCTATAAACCCATAAAGGAAACAGCTGTCAATTATATTTGTAATCATTTGAAAAACCACGTCATGCATCATCTTCATCAGCATATCAGCTTAATGACATCCACTGGTGGACAGAGGCCTACCCAAATGTTCTCTACAACGAGCTGCCCTCATCGGGTCATGTCCCGATGGTCGGTAACCGTGTTGGGAGCCTTGCCACACTGAGTCGTTCCATATGTCCAGAAAGTCCGGAAATGCGTGACAACGTATTTTGGCAACACAAGACACCAGTGTGCAGCTCTTCCCCCTTCATCGATAGGCGCAACATTTATTTGTCAATTATGCGGCCGGGGCTAGCGCTCTCGTATCGGGCTATCCAGCCATCTTTGTAAGTGTCGTACTTTATTCCATTAATAAAAGTATTTTTTTTATAATGTTATTAAAACTATCGTGAGACATCTTTACTAATTATAAAAACGGTATAAACTCACGTAAAAATTGTCGGGCCGTTCCTGACAATATATTATGACAAATATATTGATAATTTCAACCAACTTTTTGAAGTGAATAATATTTTTCCCTGAGTTCTAGAAAGTAACGTAGCTATTTCATGCTTTCATTGCGTGTAGTCGAAAACAATAATAATAATAAAAAAACAGTTTTCTGCCTGAATTTTGTCAAATTCAAGTAGTTTTTGAAACAAGCACTATCAATGAAAAATTCAAATTGTAGGTTTCTAATATACACCAATAAATCGCCTAAATCGGCCCTTCTAAGTAGTAACATTGATAATATGTTAAGAAACATGTTTGATTATAGAGAAAAATATCTAAGACAATCACATTTTTGAACGGATAAGAAGCCTTAACTCATCTGTTATTGATGTAAAAAACCAATGGTGTATTGGCAAAAACCGAGATTCTTTTAATTGGTCCCCGCGCCTGTGAAATCCACAGACAGACACACAAACAGAGTGAATATTTATTTAGGTATGGTTATCTAACCAGGGAAGAGTGGCGATTACTCCACCGACAAGAGCGAAGCTCTTAAATTATGAATGAATGAGTGAATCTAACCATACCTAGACCATACATAGACCTCAATCATGTAGGTAACATGTTCCAAATCGTATTCCTAAGACGTATACATTTTCAAGCCATATCTTCAATCTACTTTTCTAACGAGATAGGCTTTAAAATTTATGTAACTTAACTAATAAACCCCAGACAAACCCGGCAGACGGAGGGCTAGTCTATAAAACCATTTAAAGCTAATAGGGGGCGAATTAGGTAATTGTTACGTAATCAGGCTCGGAGGGCGACTTAATTTAAGGAAATTCCTCGTTCACGATTGACATTACGATGTTAAGCCCAATTTCAGCATGCTCCATTCGTGTAAACCGTTTAACGGCTATAAAAAAAAAGTCGGTTTCGACTAACAATAAATGGGAGAAGAGGGCACATTATGAGCGACTTAATCAGTGCAGTGACAAAACTGTTGCATTGAGTGTCATTGAGAAGTTTTCCATTTAAGTCTAATAGAGCATATCACTAAAGTAAGATGCTATACAACCTAAGATTAATTTAGCTTTTCGTCGTGAACTTCCATTTCATTCTGCTACTTTACAGATGTTTCGAACCACATTTTAAATACATGGACAGGAAAAAAAGCATTATGTAGACCTGAGTATATGGTTTTAATTTCAACTCGATATCTCCACGCGTTCTATAGTTAAAGGGTCTTAACAGACAGACGGACGGGCGGACAAGAAAGTGATCCTATAAGTTCGGTTTTTTTTTGAGGTCTTCTTTTTTGTTACTCGCTTGGCAGAGTGGTCGTGGCTGTCATTCCTTGTGTGGGAAGCCTAACCACACGGCGCCATTTGAGGAGGAAAAACCGAGAGGATATCACTAAATATCACCAACACAAATTGGAATACAGTCGCAGACTCCATTAAAGGGCGGGGTTTCGGAACTCGGCGGTCTTCTGATCGCGCTTATGTAAGTCGAGACTGATTTCATTCAACTTACAAGTGTAGGTGACTAAATTGAGCAGTTATGCAAGATTTTGAGGGGGGGGGGGGGGAGAGATTGGGAGGTTGGGCATACAATTGTACTGTTCACTGTCCCATATCACTGCTCCTCAGTTCACGTAAAGTTTGCACCGGGTAACTATGGCGTCGCATACAAATGAGGACCAAACTTAGCGTAACCGGGTTATATAAATCGGGGTTTCCTATCCTTCTCGTCTGTTTCCTCCTTGAAAAGTAAGAAAGTTCCGGAACAGAATGGGAAAAAAATTGTTTTGTTATATTACGAGGATTCTGAAAACAATTTCAAAATTTCTTTAGGATAAATAAAAAAAAAAAAAATTACGTACTTAAGTCACATTATTATTATTATTTTTATTTGTTACATGATATATGGAGCAAATTTTATCCATATAACTACAGTAAGTTGTATAATTCCACATCAGTCAACACCCCTATTGAAAAATTACTTTACACGTTACTAAAAAAAAGTGAGTCTACAACCTACTCTTTTTTTTATTTGGTTTAATAAATACCTATTATCGCACTCTTAAAAGCACCCCAGCACTATAATTGTAAAAATCTCATGTTTTCCATCCTCGCTACCCTCATACTCGGGTTAATTCAGATTCCGCCTTTTTCCTACTAGCGAACAAAATTGAAATTCCGTGCACTTAGCTGCAGCGCGTCGAGAAATGGCAAAAAATGCAATGTATGAAAGCGAGTCTTAGATACAATTACTTCAGCGCGCCGTGACATGGACAGCGAAACGAACATCGGAGATCGAATCTTTATTGGAATATTTAGAATTTGCTCATAAATAGGATGACTGCACTGTGGTCATGTGGAAGGCCATAAGTCTAGAATATTGATAACAACCAGGCTCTAATTTATCTATGCGTAGTCATCATTAACTAATAGCCATACTATCCGAAACTATAAATAGTTTTAAAATTATATGAAATAATCATTCCTTGCTGAACCATCAAAGTGAACACATCTACAATACGTGATTAGCGTTATCAGTAAGACGTAATTAAAGTGAATGTTGTTTACTTCAATATTTCCCAACTATTTGTTACTTATTTATTGTGCCATTATGGAAGTTCTTGATAAAGGTATGTATTATTAATATTATAATTATTTTACATATATTTAAATAATAACATTGTTTTGCTTGCGGTCTAAGTGACCCTTATTTGAAAACAAAACCTTTAAGCAGTACAAATATTCATTGAAACATTTAATTATGTTCTCATAATTTCACACGATTGATATTGCACTGATTATATTGGCTATAAAGCCTTCTTTATGAGCTACGTAGTATTATGTGCCGGATGGTGCCGGACCCCTGGCTATGAGCCCTCTACGTAACTCGTAGCACCTGCTACGAGCGTGAGTGTTATGTAGTGAATTATCTACAACTATTCCTAACGTGTTTTCGTTTCCTTTCAGGTACTTTTTTTTACTGCACGTTATCGAGAATGCACATATTTGAGCTGTGGCATGCTGCTACTTGTACGCAAACTGAAAAAACACATCATATACTCAATTTAGTTCTACAACTATTGCCCGAGGATGCTGAAAATATAGATATCAAAAACCTACGCAAATGTATAAAAGAATTGACCGAGAGATTGTTGAGATATTGGAAAAGTGTGAAAAGAAACCGAAGGGATCTAGTTATAAAGTATGGTGAATGGCTAAATAGAGTTGAAACCGTTAGTTTGTAAATGTGAATGTTTACCAATAAATGCTATGAACTATGAACTAAAAATACAACCGCGACTACTTCAACTGAGGTTTTACCGAATAATACAAAGATAGGGCGACCGAAGAAAAACTATGACTTGTGCAGTAAACGAACTCAACGTAAAAGATTGGCCAAACTATCACGGGTAGATAACTCAGCCGTCAGCTCTTTTATGGATGTGTCTTCTGACAGTTGCAGTATTAGAAGTGAATTGAACGTCGACGAGGTGCTATCCTTTATAACAGAAAATAAGCTAACAAAGCGTCAGTATATTTCAATGCAACAATTTATAAATAGTAAAAACGCCAAGCCAAACAACGGTGTTACCCCCCAGAACAAGCGGTGTCTGAAAAATCAAATGGAGATCTTCTAAACCGTCTTTTGTTAAATTCAGACCCATTGATCTGAACCCACAGGTCTTAGGAAGCTACCTAAGAAGAAAAAATCTTTTTAATCAAAATCTGTAGTTAGTCTTTTAGATATTTAAAATAAATTAAAGGGTTATTTTTAAGAAGTAGTCATTTAAATATAAGTATTTTTAAGGTGACTATTTGCTACATGCATTTTACACCACGTAAATTGCACGTCACGATCACGAGGTAAACTGTTATATATTACTTATATTTGTTATAAATAGAATAGTAAAATATGGTGTATTCTTGCATTTTTTTAATATTAATTTTTAATTTTTTCTGAAATATATATATGTATAACATGTATATGTTTTATTTTTTGAAGACCTTGTAACGATGAATACACACGTATTTTTATTTTGCGAATATGTCTAATACTTTTGGAGAAATACACTTTTGACACTCTCTCCATACAAGCCGAACCATAGTGGACTGGTGTTAAATTCTACAAGATAATTAGGTTGGTAGAATAAAAATTGCTCAATATGTCTTCAAATTAAGGAAAAAAAAGTAAACGGACTTTGAAATATGAGACATCAGAGGTGATGATTTTTTAAACCCTAAGCAAATTTGTTTTTTTTTTCTCAGAAGGCTCATAAGTAAACGAAACAATAATCGTATAAAACAACCATGTACTTAAACGCACTTTTTCACGGCCAAAATGGAAAATTAGTTGTTTTTCGAACGAAAAGAAAGAATGCAGAAATGGGACAGGAATATTTTAAGAAACAGATCATTTTAGCCCGAGCCGAAAGAAACGGAAGATGATCCAAATTGAAAGTTTTTTTTTATTGGCATTAAGCATTATTTACCCGTTTGCAAATCACTTTGTACCAAGGGCTTATTTTTTATCGTTTCAACGATTATTGGTTCCGTACAAAGCTAAGGCTTTAAACCTGTCAATAAGGTCATCAAATCTGTACCTAACCTTTTCAAAATGCGATAAAATTTAGTACAAAAGGGGAACAAAGAATGGCACTCGGCAATGATTTATACCGGCTACGTGCCGTAGCAGGTGTAGACGGTCTACGGCGTAGCGCTACGCTGTTTATGTAACAATATTGTTAACGTTTGCATTATGTTATAAAATGCCGCATGATTTTGAAGCTGCGTCAGAGACTAAATTTGTTACTCTGACGCAACGTTAGCATTGTGTTAGAACCGAAACAGAATTTCAAATCTGGTTTACACTGGTTTCGGGATATAATTAAAATAGTCCATGTCCCACCGTTCATCTCATTACGAAACTGGGCGTTAAAAGGTAATGAACTCATGAAACAATAATTCTTAAACACACTTCCGAATTTATATTGTTAAAATTGACACAATAGCTTGGGCGTTTGCAGTGCTGTTCATACGTAAATACGCGAATCTGGAAATAAATCAGTTGGTTACAGCATTTTACGGGTTCAGAGTTCAGCGCAAAGCGTTGATTCCATCCAGGCCATCCAGCTGATGTGATGTAACGAAGCAGACTTTCATTTAGGTATATTTAATATCATCTCTCTGACTAGCACAATGGTTACCAGAGATATATTCGCGCAGATTAAGCAATCGGGATATACCAAAAAACACCCCATTTATTTGTAAAAATCATAAAATATAGGCCAATTTAAGATAATAATTTCATCCGTTTGCCGATTAGATACGTTTAGTTATTTTTCTTCATAGTAAGCATTTAGTGATGACGTCACTATTGACTTGACTTGTTCTGCAAAACGGCAAGGACAAATGAAAGTCAAAAACTTAAATATGAATAATTTTTCACATGTGTCATATTGATACAATCTAATTGTTTACTGCGGTATAAGAGCCCTATTCAGTGTTGACACATCTACTAACTTTTCAGTAGATCTACCTATTTTGCCTCCATTCTACCTATCTACCACACTCAGCATCAAATCTACCTACTTTTCGAAATTTTACCATCGCAAACAATTCTCAACGCGAACGAAACGTTACTCACTTACTATTGAATTTAGCCTGTTGTCCACACAGATTCACTTAAAACGGGACGCTTTAAGTGAATCTGCATGTGTGTGTGAACAGTGTGAGGTGTGACTGATACTTACTCGACACTGACAGTGACAGCTGACAGTATATTTCGCGGCAATTTCTTTGGCGAGGCAAGGGAATTGTCGCGATTTTAAGCACTTAAACACTGTATTACGAATGGTTTCAGAATTAGCATAGGTTGTAAAAAATTGGTACACCCGAATTGCCTGCTTTCCGCGCCGGTATAAGTATACCCCGGAGTTTTAGGTGCACGAATGACTTTACCCCGGAGTACGATAATAAGCCATTAAAACCGCCTGTAGGATGTCCATCACTACATAGTATAAAACAAAGTCGCTTGCTGCTGTCTGTCTGTCCCTATGTATGCTTAGAATTTTAAGACTATGCAACGGATTTAGATGTTTTTTTTTAATACAAGATAGAGTGATTCAAGGGGAAGGTTCATAATACATGCATTATAGAATTATAGAAACTAGCATTATAGAAACACTGATAATTTTAAAGGTTCCATGCGAAGCCGGGCGGGTCGCTAGTTTAGGTATATCTAGAATATCTGTCGGTCTAATAGCGCACAATGCCTGCCAGCGGCAGCGGCGAGCCGCGACAAAGCCTGCACAGCCAACAACCGCACGCCGGAGCTATAATTAAACTCATTGTTACTTTAACTGTGTTATTTCATACATTTAAATGTTTGTTCACTGGAATGAAGAATTTTAAACAACTTGAAACTTTATGGCCATCTAACCCATGTTTTAAGATATACATTTTTGTTTTCATTTAAATCAAGCTAGTTTTTTTGAAGTTACGATTAATTTCGTACGGCGCTCCACAGTCCGACCAAAAAGAATAGAAATTAAAAAGAGGCAATACTGTAGTGTCCTCCCTTTATAATCAATATAAAAAAACGGGGACAACACTACAGTATTGCCACTTTTTAATTTCTACTCTTTTTGGTCGGACTGTATGCCAGCGTGACATCATCAGACTAATACAGTACACGAAATCATACATGGACCGAGCTCCGTCATGGGACTGTGACGCCCCAAAGAGCCCCACCCCTCGCTTATTAACTTAAATATTTCGGAAACTATAAGGCGTATCAAAAAATACCTATCTATTTTATTTTTAAAGCAGCACAATGTAAGCTAGCATTTAAAATTTAGTGGAGATTTAAAAGCATCTTTTATTGAATATAAGCAAGATGGGCAGCGCATCAGTGCAAATCTAGTTGATTGGCTCTATCTCTCGTTATTGTTCGTATAAAATCGGCGCACATTCGTACCCAGTCGTATCCTTCCAATAATTATTCAAAATTAAAGTAGTTTCTAACACACAGACACACAAATACGTAGACACGATCAATCGTTGTCAAATGACAGTCTATCCAACACTGAATACAGACTGTATTATTACTGTGGGAGAAAACTGTATTATACAGTTTTCTCCCCAGAATCTTAAACCTTCTCACGTGTCACTGGACAAAACCTACCTAATCACACCGCCTAGTTTAGGGTTATAAAAAACAATCGAGTGAAATAGAAACATTTATCTTCGTCTGTCCCCTAACATCCGGCTGTCTCCATTTGTCCGGAAATTCAGAGCCGGCCGGAAGACGGTGAAATAATAACAACAGCATATTGGGAAGTATTCATTGCCTACCGGACCGGAACGTAAGGTACCTTAGTGTAACTATAGGCGCGGTATTTATTTTGTACTAGCTGCACCCCGCGGTGTTACCCGCATACCCCGTGGGAACACTATATTTTTTCGGAATAAAAAGTAGCCTATGTGCCAATCCAGGGTGTCAGCTACGTCCATACCATTTTTTATCAAAATTGGTCCCGCTGTTTAAGCGTGAAGAAGTAGGTAAGAAACATACACATAAACAGACTCACAAACTTTCGCCTTTATAATATTAGTGAGCCATAGCGATACAATAACTTTCAGCCCAGGGTGAAAGAAGAATGAGATTACAAGTTTAATTTGTCGGTGTTTAGTTAATTCATGTCTTTCGCAGATTTAAACGAATTCTCGGTATTAATTGTAGTGTTCGTTTTACGGACACGGCACTGAGACGTAATTGCTCACAATGCGCATCGTAAGAAGCCTCAAGAGTTCCAAAAGGAAAAAAATACATTTATTCATGACCAAAAAACACAATTATAAAAAGTGAAAAAAATTAATAAAAACAACAACAAGCAATTATAATATAATTATGGCTGTGCCACGAAAAGGTCCCAACCTCAGCATGAAAAGGGCAATTGAGCTATGCTCCGTTTCCTTGCGTGATCCATAATCAGAAATAAAGCGGTCCGCAAAAGAACTAAGATCACCAACATATCTCAAAAGGTTGAAGAGAGAGCGGGACGGAGCACATTGATGATTGGAAATTTTTACTTAGATCGCCAGCCTAGCGCTATTGAGCTTTGCCACGAGTAGGGAAAAACCCCATTTCATCGGGAAAAGAAACGGCCCCAAAAAAACGAAAAAAAGAACCGCTAATGGACAAACATGGTCCCATTTTAACCACCGCGCGGCACCATTTCGCTGATAAAATACGGCAAAAACTAGGATTTGTCGAGCGGACAAACATCACGCAGGACGAGTGCGAGTAAATACGGGTGGAATAATAAAGCTACATTTCTTCCCCATAAATATTCATATGTATAAACGAAATATCATGAATTTATCAGTGTGAGAAAGAAATACATGGTCCAAGGTAAAAATAAAAAGGCATAGTGTACCGATTGAAAAGCGGGCTCACTGCGCGTCGCTACCCGGGGTGCGTAACAGTCGCTATAACAACTTATGATATAATATTGGTCAATATAACGATCAAGTTGTATAATAAACGAATAATATAATAACATTTGTTATAATTTATTTATTTAAACTTTATTGCACATAATACACAGGTAAAAGTACAAATGGCGGACTTAATGCCATAAGGCATTCTCTACCAGTCAACCATTGGACTAAACAGAAACATTTGTATGGTGCAGGGTCTTTTATGTAATCTGTTAAATGAAACAATTAAATAACACATAAGTAATATACCTCAGATGCAAATATATATCGAAATATATATATATATACTAGAGGCCCGTTGCGGCGTCGAACCGCCGCTAGAATATGGAAATCCGGTAGTGTAACTACTTTATCAATAAGAAGTTTTTGGCGAACGAAGAATAAATACTGTAAAAAAACACGTTAAAATGATGTTTTAAGAACGTTAAAACATGCCAGGTTAGAGCCAGGCCTGATAACCAACAGCCAGCTTCATCGTGACAACTTTTTCAACTCTTTTGTAAAACTAACTTGTGCATTAATGACATGGGATCTGCTGATCTGTTTCACAAATAAAATGCATATTATTCGATTTATGGAAAAAAAATATTCATAAAAATAATCCCATATCTTAAAAAAATAATTGACATATTTTCATAGGACCGAACATAAGATTGGTAGAATTCTAATTTGTTGTTCTTTCTTCAGGACATAAATTTATCGATTTGATCGATTTCTATCAATCTCCAGAAATAGCACATGAATCGAAACGACTGATTTGGGCACTCACTACGCAGGTTTTAAAAAGGAAATCATGTAGTGCGTAACTGTTTATGTATTCATTTATAATCGTAAATACTTAAAAATAGTGATAATAAAAAATGTTACATAAACTCAATTGTATGAAATAGAGAGTATAAAACGTTTATAGATACCTATTATCAATGTTTGTTTTTTTAATGAAATTCAATAGATCGTGCAAATTTTCTTAATATGGGTGCTGCCATATGTCATCATCATCAATCATTTATTCAATAACAATTACACATTGTGTTTGAAATTCTTACGCTAGGTATACTTAATCAATCCCTATTTACTAATCTAAATAAATAACTGACCAACAATACTCCACCTAAAAAAAAAAAAGAATGTGTCAAATATGTGTAATAAATAAAATCCAATATATAAAACAGCTAAAAATATTTTTTTCAATAAATTTAGAGCTGAAGGCCTAATACCCGAATTCCAAATTCAAACTTTCGTCTTTCCTCTCATTGAAATAGTGTCTGACAGAAGAGTGAGGGAGATACTATCTGTACTCTCAAGTCTATTATATAAACCTAATTTTAGGGTTCCTTACCATAGTCGGTAAAAACGGAAGCCTCATAAAATCAATTTGTTTTGTTGACAGCAGAATTTGTCAAATTTTATTTTGAATGAGAATAAGAATGATCAGCCAGACGTCATTAATTCAAATATGATTTATTCTTGAGAGCGTCGATTTTTTTAAATTTGCATCATATGTAGGTTATTTCTACCATCAAGTTTCGCATGTTAGGGTAACATGTTAATTATTCCACATTGCCAACTCGTCCACAATGTCAGCTAGTCTATATTCCCATCTGGGTCACAATGCCAACTTGTCCACACACCCAACACGTCCACATTGCCAACTCGTTCATACGCCCAACTCATCGCCAACTCGTCTATATTACCAATTTGTCTCCATTGGCAACTCGTCCATATTCCCAACTTGTCCACAATGCCAACTCGACCATATTGCTAACTCGTCCATATACCCAACTCGTCCACAATGCCAACGCGTCCATATTGCTTACTCGTCAACAATGCCAACACGTTCACAAACACAACTCGTCTACATTTCCAACTCGTCCATATTTCCAACTCGTCCATATTTCCAACTCGTCCATATTTCCAACTCGTCCACATTCCCAACTCGTACACAATGCCAAATCGTCAACATTGCCCACTCGTCCATAAACCCAACTCATCTACAATGCCAACTCGTCCATATTACCAACTCGTCTTTATTGCCAACTCATCCATATTCCCAACTCGTCCACAATGCCAACTCATCCATATTGCTAACTCGTCCACATTTCCTACTCGTCCATACACCCAACTCGTCTACAATACCAACTCGTCTTTATTGCCAATCTCGTCCATATTATCAACTCGTCCGTATTACCAACTCGTCTTCGTTGCCAACTCGTTTATATTCCCAACTCATCTACAATGCCAACGCGTCCATATTACTTGCTTATCCACAATGCCAACTCGTCCACATTTCCAACTCGTCCATATTCCCACCTCGTCCACAATGCCAAGTCGTCCACATTACCAACTCATCTACATTGCCAACTCGTCCTAATTTCCAACTCATCAACAATGCCAACTCGTCCATATTGCTAACTCGTCCACAATTCCAAGTCGTCCACATTTCTAACTCGTCCATATTCCCAACTCGACGATACACCCAACTCGTCTATACAAATTCATCCTTATTATCAGCCCGTCTTTATTGCCAACTCGTCCATATTCCCAACTTGTTCATTTTGCCAACTCATCCACATTCCCATCTCGTCCATATTCTCAACTCGTCCACGTTGACAACTCGTCCGTATTACCAAGTCGTCTTCATTGCCAACTCGTCCATATTCCCAACTCGTCCACATTGACAACTCGTCCATATTACCAACTTGTCCGTATTACCAACTCGTCTTCATTGCCAACTCGTCCATAATACGAACTCGTCCACATTGCCCCCTTGTCCATGTTCCCAACTTGTCAATTTTACCAACTCATCCACATTGCCAACTCATCCACATTTCCAACTCGTCCATATTCCCAACTCGACGATACACCCAACTCGTCTACAATACCAACTTGTCCTTATTATCAGCTCGTCTTTATTGCCAAATCTTCCATATCACCAACTCGTCCGTATTACCAAGTCGTCTTCATTGCCAACTTGTCTGTATTACCAACTCGTCTTCATTGGTAACTCGTCCATAATGCGAACTCGTCCACATTGCCCACTTGTCCATGTTACCAACTTGTCAATTTTACCAACTCATCCACATTGCCAACTCATCCACATTTCCAACTCGTCCATATTCCCAACTCGACGATACACCCAACTCGTCTACAATACCAACTTGGCCTTATTATCAGCTCGTCTTTATTGCCAAATCTTCCATATCACCAACTCGTCCGTATTACCAAGTCGTTTTCATTGCCAACTCGTCCATATTCTCAACTCGTCCATTTTACCAACTCATCCATATTACCAATGTAGATACATTCCCAACTTAGCTACATTGTCAAGTCGTCCATATTCTCAACTCGACCACATTTCCAACTCGGCCATTTTACCAACTCATCCATATTACCAATGTAGATACATTCCCAACTTAGCTACATTGTCAAGTCGTCCACATTCTCAACTCGACCACATTTCCCATCCCGTCGACATGCAAGCGGAAGGACTAAGTTTTTTCTAGTAAAATACCATTTAATTTACCATAACTCATGCCATTTTCCTTGGAATTATTGTTTTGATGGACTTATATAATCATATTTATAATAATCTATCATAAATTTACTTATTTGAATGACGTTTAAATTAGTTTTACTACATTTATTCTGCTTTGATTTATTGTAAAACTCGCCTATAAAAATAATCTCTTCTTGAATGACGGTCAGTTTTTCTAGTCTTGCGAGCACCAGTCCAACTCGCGCTTAACCGGCTTTTTCCTCCACATTTTTAACATGTATGCGAAAAAAGTTTCCATATCAACATTTTAAAAAGAAAAACAACCTGGCAATTTAGATCATTGACATAATAGCCCCCAATAAAAAAATACATTAAAAGTTGACAGAATATGGTTACTGTCATTCATTGTCAACAAACTGTAATATTATTTTTGCATATACGTACATGTTTTAAGTGTTGCGGATATTATGTTGCCGACTCAAAAATAATATTTAATCATGCTGAACAACTTACTACAGGTTTGTGAGCAAATCATGCTTATTATTATTTGGCCATCTTATGTCAAAATAGGGATCACAGGTCACGTGGTCAGTCACGTGGTTAGCGCACAGTAGTTTTTTCAAATCCATTTTTCAGTACTTTTTCAGGAAAAAATTAAAAATCCAAGAGTTTTATGCACCTCTCCAGCATGAGACGAATCTAATGACATATCATTTATCAAAATCGGACCATAACTGTAGATCTGATGGGATGTACAAAAATCGGCCTCGCGTAATATACAGGGTGGGCCCTGTAACTAAAGCAAAAAATTAAAACAGAGATACCTTAAAGTATCCACAGTTATTGCAAAGTGGTCCTAATGTTCCAAAGTTCCTAAATTACGAGAAATATTCACTTAAAGTTAAGATTTCCCATGAATGAGTTTTCACATTGCGATATTGTCGTTTAACGGTCGTAAGATATCTTGGTACCGGGCATTTTGACAGTTTCTCACATACGTTAATGTGAATTATTTTTTAAAAGGAAAATTAACAAAGGTAATTATTATTGCAAATCTCCGTAAAGGACACCGGTTTGATTTAATGATTTAAAAATGTTTGTAACTTTATGGTACGTTGACAATGTCAAGTTCGCAAAACGTATTATCACAAATTCAAAATGCCAAGAATAAATTACGATTCACACGAATTGTGTGACATGATTTTAATTTACGGAGAAACCAGAGGTAACGCACACCGAGCTCTAATGCTGTACTGCGAACGATATCCCGATCGAAGGCATCCAGCCAACGGCCGAGTCATCACCAACGCCGTGCAACGCGTGCGGGACAACGTGCCTGTGACTGGAGCAGTACAACCGGCACAGGGCCCGGGTGCGGCATTTAATGTAAGATTGGCATTAGAACAAAGAATAATGCGTCATTTTCGGCAACGACCAACGACCAGCACCAGAAAAGCAGGTCTTATGTTTGGAGTTAATCACCGAATAATACAAAAAGTCTTAAAACGAAGAAAACATCACCCTTATAAATTTCAAAAAGTACAAGCAATGTTACCACGAGACTACCCAGTGCGATTTGCATATTGTGACTGGTTTTTGAGACAAGACCAAGAACACTTGAACTTTGTGCGTAATGTGATATGGACGGATGAATCTACTTTTACAAATAATGGAAAATGGAACCCAAAAAATACACATTACTGGAGTAGTAACAACCCTCTTCTTATGAGACAAACGGGTCACCAGTACCGCTTTTCCCTAAACGTTTGGGCGGCCATTCATGGACACACTATAATTGGTCCAGTTTTTATTGACGGTACCTTAAATACAGCACGTTTCATGCGATTAATTGACGGGACCGTGTTAGACTACTTTAATAATTTACCCGAGGACGTTAAAAATGAAACGTGGTTTCAACTCGATGGTGCACCAGCGCACTCTGTAGTGCCAGTCCGACAAAGACTAACTCAAATATTTGGTCATAGATGGATTGGTCGGTTTGGTCCCCGAAGATGGCCGGCGAGATCTCCCGACCTTACATGTTTGGATTTTTATCTTTGGGGAGCTATTAAAGATGACGTATATTCAGCAGAGGTAGACACGGTCGAGATGTTGAGGATTAGAATTGTTGAGGCATTTGAAAGGATTCGAGAAGTTGATCTTGACATAGTGCACCGTAACACACTTTTGCGTTATGAGGCGTGCAGAACAGGAAACGGTCAGCACATAGAAAATTTGTTTCATTAGATCAAGGAACGGACGAAGACTGAAACGATTTATTTTATTTTCTCAAACATGCAATGAAATGTTGTCATAGCGTGCGTTATAATTGGCTTCGAAGTATCACGTTTCGGGCGGAACAACTCGAGAGAACTGTTAAGGAATTTCATCCAAAATTGAAGGCCTAGGCAGGAAAGTATTTTTTTTTAGGCATGGCGTCTGTGTTCATGAACTAGCTAAACAGCTGAATTATATTTCTTTTGAGTGTTTTATTTTTTATTTCATTTCATATGTTTGAGAAAACCACTATACATGAAAAGGGCTTGCCGGCTTCGTATCACTTCTGCCTACGGACCTTCTCCTCCGCCTCGCTACGAACCGTTTTTTCTGGCGTCTGCAGTAATGTACTATTTCTAGTGTTGGTTATGTTACAAATATTTACTAAATATGATTACAATATTTTCGCTTTTTTAATCGTTTTGTCTTTCAGTATCATGTGAGTGTAACACTCGAGACAAGTGGGCATGAATTATGAATTCTTGAATTGGTAGAGATAATGCAATTTCATAATAGACTTTTTATTGGTCTCTTACTAAACAGTTTGTTTAGACTATTTTCTACTGTGGTGTGTACCTTTGATCATTATTTAATATCATAGGTACTCAAAAAATAATTCCATTGCAATTTTGTATGAAGTCTGAACCAAGAACCAACAGAGATGCGAGTTAAGTCATTAGATAGGTATTAATATCTGCTTATTTTTTTACGATGGACACTAAGCTGGATTGCACTGCAGATCTGACATATTCGTGTTTCTAGTTAAGATGTGGCAAAAATCGGAACTACCTTTTTATTACATACAAACAGTAATACTCAAATATGCGTGTAGGTGTGTATTTATCAGTTTTACTCAAATTGTACTGTTATGTGTACAATAATGTCAATAATACATTACAACCGGAGTTGGGTAAAAAATAGTTTGAATAAGAATCCACTTCAGGCCCATTTGGTGATGCACTATAATTCTTGGGCCACTATCTATGTATTAGTCATTGTCAGTATGCGTTAGTTAATACCATTTCCTACCACATGCGCCTTATTTCAAACAGGAAGATCTCTGCTCTGCAATGGAATCCAGCCTCCAGCCATCTTCCAGTCCGCTAACCTATGGCCATGGAACTAGCAAGTACTGCACCTGTAATGCTCGTTGCTACGAATCGTAGCAATAGGATCGTTGTATCGTAGCCTACGATACAACGATCCGAGTGAGTTAGGCACCAAAGAGACAATGTTTCTGGCTTTGCTGGGGTAACCAATTGTTTAGCAACAAAAAGATAGTCATCGCTTATTCATCGCGTGCTCATCGTTACTACATTTTATTATAATCGAAAAATTAGGAGATTGAGAGTTTTTTGTTGCCGACATAGTTAGTAGCTTTAATTTATTTTATTTATTAGTACAATGACTTATACTTTGACAGAAAGAAAATGTATTGAAAGTGTAGTGGAAGTCCCATCGTTGAAGGCAAAGTGGGCTTAAACAATAACACGGTTCCAGTACCTACGACTTATTTACACCCTTACACCAAAGCCTCGAACATAGATAAAATACTCTAGTACTGGTGACAATCGCTTAGTATCTACTTGCTAAAATACCTCTCAGCGAACTTCTTAATTAAACTAATAAAATAATATGTCCAGATATTTGGATGGCCGTTTGTTCGGGTTTCCGATTGTTCTCGCTTAGAGGTCGCATTTATCAACCGAATCTTATGAAATCTTGTAAGTTGGTTGTACCGGTGAAAACGTAAATAATTACAAATTTCAACCATTTCGTAAAAACCACCTGTTTTCAGTTCATTTCACCGAAGGACAGGACCCTCATTCAGATGATGCCATAACCTGAAAACCCGTTTTCAGGCGTTATCAGTACCCCTTCTGGGCCTCGGAAGTAGGTACACATCAATATATGGCAAAATTTCCAGTAGGAGTGACATAGACTTAGAACATTCGAGAAGTGTTTGAGAGAGATAGCACTAATGGAAAGAGATGCAGTGCGAACAAAGTGATAATCTGAGCGACGGACTTTCAATTGATAAGTACGTTTAACGTTTTTAAGTACAGTTTGAGTGAATTGTGAGTGTGTAATTTCGTAACAAAGTGTGTGTTTTAATTAGTGGATTAATTGTGTTTTTCTATCTAATACGAACCCCACGCTCGTAACAATATCTACTATCTGAAAGATTACATTAAAACCATTAAATGTTTAACTTTAACAACCCTTTATACTTAGTTATCTTAAAATTCGAGAAAACATCATAAATACCATAGAAATGAATTATTTTGTTGAAATGTATTGTAATTACGCAATATTACAGTGGCGTCATAAAGTGGGTAGATAAAGCAGTGTATGTAACTGTACATAATAATGCATTAAAACACTCATGTGATGTTATTATGAACCCACACTCGTTTAATACCCTTCATTATGTACAGTCACATAAACTACTATTTATGTAGTTTGTAACAAATGTTACCATTGGGTACCCTATGTACTCATTTATATAAGTACTACAGTTAACACTCGCTGGGTTCCACTACACACAGATTTTGGATTTAGGCAGGAAGCGATAAATTAAACAATAGGCCCTAATATTTTTGGAAAGTTCGACGGACAAAAGAAATAAGAATCGATTGCAAACGTTTACTTAAATGTTTAGGTTCGAATTATGAGTCTCGAATGTATTGTGCTTTACGTAAAAATATCTTGCACATGTTGCACACAGCGCGGCGTAGATATTGAGACAATAGGCAAACAAGATAATTTTTCAACTGAATAGCTAATAGTCTTACACGTGCAGCCCTGTGTCGGCAGAATTTCGGTACCATAAAGCAATTTTAAGTAAACGAGCAATAAAACAAAAGGACTTAGGCGTGGGATTTTTTAGAGGCAATGCAATCTGAGATTTTGAGGAACTGCGTGAGAGTAGGGATAAGGGGATGACGGACAGTCAAGGTTTGGTTTCCGAAGGAGGAGGTAACTCTTAACTGACCTCGAGATAATAGTGTCCCGCGTACGTACAGTGTGATTGTTCTAAGTTCAGTCTACAGAAGTGTAAATTGGAATTAAATTCAGTGAAGCGCTAAGCTTATATATGGGCAATTTGTGAATTAAGTGTTTAATATACAAGAATAACTTTAACTTCAGTGCGGCACTTATAATTAAGAGAAGAACACTTTATAGACTGTGTAGTTTTAAGTTACGAGTAATTAAGCTAAGTACTAACATTATTTTCGCTAGTCTAGGGGAGTGAGGGCGTGAGAGTTGATCATCTATGTCGTTACGTGTTCTGCGATTGAAACTGCGGCGCGTGGCATTGAAGCTGAGGGCGATAAACTACGTTCCTGATTAATTTCCTTGATTATTTTGAGTTGGAGCAGTAGCGGAGCGGAACAGCATCGGAGCGGACATCGCACAGTATTTCCGTCGAATTCTAGGACAAATAGTTAATTGTGACAGGAAGTTACACAACAGTATGGCCACTACTCATATTCAAATACTGCTATAGGATACGGCAGGATTGTGCTCGCGTGTCGAAGGCACTGACACGAAGCGTGCAATTTGGCGTCGTTTTCCTCCTTTAGGACTCGGGATTCGTGGCTTGATGCTAACTGTGCTCTGGTTGTCGATTGCGACAGTGCGTGCGGTTGGTATCGCTATCTGTGATTCCTTTCCTAAGTTAGGGTTATAATTTCACCTCAATGCCATACTGGTGTATAACTAAAGAGAAGAGAGATATTCATGAGAGACATCGACGTGTGTTGAGTGACGGTTTGGAACTTAGCTAAATTAGCTTTGTACAGGATTTGGCAGACGTGTTGCCTAGGCAGGAGGCCTTTTCCTCACAGGTACGCGGGGTCTAGAGTAAGGCGAGTTTTGAGAGTTCTGCGTCTTCTAAGCAAATCGTTAGATAATCCTCCTCTACCTAGACGTAACTGTCTCACCATTGTTAGTTTAAATTTTATAATATTAGTTATAATATAATTGTAATAGATTTAAGTACAATTGATGAAAAAATGACTTACTGTTGAGTTTCTTTCGGCTTTCTTCTCAACAGCGGTCTCCTCTTGGGAAACGCCGGTAGACTCATTTTTAAACAAAAGCAGAATAAATGCTTTGAATTTCATTTTGATCTTTTGATTTTGAGCTCCTCATTTAGTCAGTTTCTTGATTTAGTTTAGCAAGTGAGCGACAAGTATTGTGCCACGCCATAACCATAAGTTACCGTAATAAAATAAGCGCTAGGAAGTGAGTCAAGTGCGCTACGACCCGGACTATTGGAGAGCAAGTTCGAGAGACTGAGCAACATCGTGATCCTGACGCTGCGGTCGCGCTCGCTGAAGCGCCACGCTGAGCCGCATCGCAGACGCTGGAGCGCTGTACTTCGTACGAGTTGACGCCGAGACCGTCGCTTACGAGTTAAAGTGACCATGATACAAGATGAATCGGTGAGCGATAATATGAGATATTGAAATTAGACGATCACACAAACATTATTCTGGCCACTATCATTTCGAGGAAATACACACAACGTATGGGGTCCTTTATATCAGCTAAATTAGGTCGTATATAAGATAGGGCTAGGTAGGCTACATATTATATACATAGATAGGATAGGCTCTAGATAGAGATAGGTATAGCTAGGTAGGAAAGTTTATTACAGTTGGTGCGCGTGACTGCAGGATATCAAGTCATTAAAAATTGAAATCATTATATTGTTTCAATTACTTGATTAATGAATCTGAGTTATTTGGTAGAGATAGTTTGCTAATAGTTATACGTTATTTTTAGTTCTTAATACGTAGTTTAGTTAAAATAGTTATAACGATTTAGAGTAGGATAAGAAATTAGTTTAACGTAGGTTAATTATTTAAGCACATAGGTATTATCATCGTCATCATCATAATTAGATGTGCATATTTGTTTAAAGCATGTTCAAATATAATAAGTGTTTACGGTTGTAAAGGTTGGTTCTACCGAAATATATAAAAATAAATCGTGATGTTTATTTGTTATAATACTGAGATATATTATTTAAGAAACTTGTATTTATGCGTCTGTCTTAGAATATTTTAATTAACGAAAAAATACTTTATTACATATCGACACTTAAGAGCGCATACTACGTCCGTCTGTCTCAGGATACTTTGGTTGATGAAAATATTTTAGCCTCATATTTCATGCTGTTGGAACTGCTTATCTGTCGGTCCAAAATATATATAATCGAAATATGTTCGAGTCATTACTGAAATGAAATGTATGCATAAATATTTTATGCAGTAGCAAGTATGTATGTATTGTTTTCGTGTAAAACAAAACGGATTATTGATAGTTAGGTTAATTTAATAGGGTTAGACATCACAGTTATGAGAGGGAGGATACATTATTTAAGAAATTAGTTCTAATTAATAAATTTTGTTGTAGCTTGGGTGGGTTCGACTCCTGCCAAATGGACATTAGAGTAATATAAGCGTAAAAATACAATTTATTAGAGAAAACCAGGTTCAATCCCTGTTGACATATTTCACCGTGTTTTTTTTTTAGTCTTAGTAAAATTTTAGTTTTACGAGCATGAGGATATTTAGTAAATTTTTGCACGGCTGCAGGTTCAATCCCTGTGTAAATTAATTGTATAGGGGTTCTAAGTTCAGTTCAGTTCAACGCAGGTTCGATCCCTGAGTATTTTTTTTTATCTGTTACTACTTAAGTGTTTGATGCCATACAAGTTTTAGGAATGTGAAGGTGCAGGTTAAATCCCTGTGTGAATTAATTGTATAGAGGTTTTAAGTTCTTAAGGTTGCGAAAATGCAGGTTCGATCCCTGAGTAACTTTATTTTTGTCGATATACTAAGTGTTGTATGACATACAAGTAGTAGGACTGTGAAGGCGCAGGTTCAATCCCTGTGTAATTAAATCAATTTGTTATTTTTTTTTGATAATTGCTTAAAGAGTTCTTATCACTGAGAGTGCGAGGACGCAGGCTTACTAAAGCTTATAGAACTATATACTGGATTCGATTTCCATTTTCTTTAAATTAAAGTGTCATATTCTCAGTTTTTGCATTTTTCTATTCACACAAGTTCGACTCTTGTGTTTCCCATATTTCTATATTGTTATTAAAATGAACAGAAACGGCAGAAAAGGAAAACTGAGAATGAAAAACACTGAATCTCTTAAAGCCATATCTTCTAAAATAAGCGATATGATTACTTCTGCCTTAATGCCGACAGCGAAAAGGATTGAAGAGTTAGAAACACGATACCTATTGCGATCAACGCGGGAGACGCGTAGTATAGATTTAAGAACGGATTTACATGTAAACCATGAAAGCCCAGTAGTTCATCATAAAAATGTTGGGAGCCCGGTCATTATGCTCCTAAATCCAAAACCACCGATATTTGATGGTAATAATACGCATCCCGTACTATTTTTAGAAGACTTAAATAATTATAAAATTAAAATCAACGCATCGCCGACTGATTTGAGAACAACAATAGATTGTTTGGAAGGGGACGCTAAGCGCTGGTCTAGGATTTTTATGTCAAAATGGAGGGATGATAACGATTTCAAGACTGATTTCCTTGATCATTATTGGGGTGTAGGCATACAGCTCAAGGCGAAACGTAAAATCGATAATGGAAGGTGGGTGACTGATAGTAAGGGTAAAAATTTCTCAGATTATTTTCGCGACAAATTTTATGAGGCAAAATTTATAACATTGTTTTTTAAAACAGAAGATGAAATAGTTAGAACGATTATGACACATTTCCCGACGAACATAAGGCTGCTTTGGGTATCGAGGAATTTGAATAATGTAGAATACGCGAATAAATTTCTAAGGGATATAGACGGCATCTTCGAAGATGATGTGACTGAAGAAACGATATTAACTGAAATCAAAACCACAATGGCCGACAGCAATGTTATGACAAGTAATATAGTAGAATCACGTAAAGTAAGGAAAAGACGACGTCAACGGCGGAACAAAAAGGCAAGAAGGAGTATTTTTACATCTAACAATGCATAAATGGTAATTGTAAGATCAATGTTCTAATCATTGATATTCTTCCATAAATTACTTAGTTAACGAGTCTATTATATTATCTGTTGTAGGTAACATTTAGTCCAAGCTATAGCATTCGTAATGAGATATCCTCAAAATTTTGTACTCTTCATTAGCAAAATTTATCGTCTATCTGAGGGCGTCTGTAACAAATGTTACCATTGGGTACCCTATGTACTCATTTATATAAGTACTACAGTTAACACTCGCTGGGTTCCACTACACACAGATTTTGGATTTAGGCAGGAAGCGATAAATTAAACAATAGGCCCTAATATTTTTGGAAAGTTCGACGGACAAAAGAAATAAGAATCGATTGCAAACGTTTACTTAAATGTTTAGGTTCGAATTATGAGTCTCGAATGTATTGTGCTTTACGTAAAAATATCTTGCACATGTTGCACACAGCGCGGCGTAGATATTGAGACAATAGGCAAACAAGATAATTTTTCAACTGAATAGCTAATAGTCTTACACGTGCAGCCCTGTGTCGGCAGAATTTCGGTACCATAAAGCAATTTTAAGTAAACGAGCAATAAAACAAAAGGACTTAGGCGTGGGATTTTTTAGAGGCAATGCAATCTGAGATTTTGAGGAACTGCGTGAGAGTAGGGATAAGGGGATGACGGACAGTCAAGGTTTGGTTTCCGAAGGAGGAGGTAACTCTTAACTGACCTCGAGATAATAGTGTCCCGCGTACGTACAGTGTGATTGTTCTAAGTTCAGTCTACAGAAGTGTAAATTGGAATTAAATTCAGTGAAGCGCTAAGCTTATATATGGGCAATTTGTGAATTAAGTGTTTAATATACAAGAATAACTTTAACTTCAGTGCGGCACTTATAATTAAGAGAAGAACACTTTATAGACTGTGTAGTTTTAAGTTACGAGTAATTAAGCTAAGTACTAACATTATTTTCGCTAGTCTAGGGGAGTGAGGGCGTGAGAGTTGATCATCTATGTCGTTACGTGTTCTGCGATTGAAACTGCGGCGCGTGGCATTGAAGCTGAGGGCGATAAACTACGTTCCTGATTAATTTCCTTGATTATTTTGAGTTGGAGCAGTAGCGGAGCGGAACAGCATCGGAGCGGACATCGCACAGTATTTCCGTCGAATTCTAGGACAAATAGTTAATTGTGACAGGAAGTTACACAACAGTATGGCCACTACTCATATTCAAATACTGCTATAGGATACGGCAGGATTGTGCTCGCGTGTCGAAGGCACTGACACGAAGCGTGCAATTTGGCGTCGTTTTCCTCCTTTAGGACTCGGGATTCGTGGCTTGATGCTAACTGTGCTCTGGTTGTCGATTGCGACAGTGCGTGCGGTTGGTATCGCTATCTGTGATTCCTTTCCTAAGTTAGGGTTATAATTTCACCTCAATGCCATACTGGTGTATAACTAAAGAGAAGAGAGATATTCATGAGAGACATCGACGTGTGTTGAGTGACGGTTTGGAACTTAGCTAAATTAGCTTTGTACAGGATTTGGCAGACGTGTTGCCTAGGCAGGAGGCCTTTTCCTCACAGGTACGCGGGGTCTAGAGTAAGGCGAGTTTTGAGAGTTCTGCGTCTTCTAAGCAAATCGTTAGATAATCCTCCTCTACCTAGACGTAACTGTCTCACCATTGTTAGTTTAAATTTTATAATATTAGTTATAATATAATTGTAATAGATTTAAGTACAATTGATGAAAAAATGACTTACTGTTGAGTTTCTTTCGGCTTTCTTCTCAACAGCGGTCTCCTCTTGGGAAACGCCGGTAGACTCATTTTTAAACAAAAGCAGAATAAATGCTTTGAATTTCATTTTGATCTTTTGATTTTGAGCTCCTCATTTAGTCAGTTTCTTGATTTAGTTTAGCAAGTGAGCGACAAGTATTGTGCCACGCCATAACCATAAGTTACCGTAATAAAATAAGCGCTAGGAAGTGAGTCAAGTGCGCTACGACCCGGACTATTGGAGAGCAAGTTCGAGAGACTGAGCAACATCGTGATCCTGACGCTGCGGTCGCGCTCGCTGAAGCGCCACGCTGAGCCGCATCGCAGACGCTGGAGCGCTGTACTTCGTACGAGTTGACGCCGAGACCGTCGCTTACGAGTTAAAGTGACCATGATACAAGATGAATCGGTGAGCGATAATATGAGATATTGAAATTAGACGATCACACAAACATTATTCTGGCCACTATCATTTCGAGGAAATACACACAACGTATGGGGTCCTTTATATCAGCTAAATTAGGTCGTATATAAGATAGGGCTAGGTAGGCTACATATTATATACATAGATAGGATAGGCTCTAGATAGAGATAGGTATAGCTAGGTAGGAAAGTTTATTACAAGTTACTGATTTTATAGTGTATAAAACATTTGTTAGTTTTTTTTGATGGTGCGAAAGAAACTTTAGCAAATAAAATATTAAGTTGTGTGAAGTTTTAAGCATTAATTTTTAAACTACCAATCACTACTATTTTTGTGACTGGCATTAATACACTGACTCCGTGCATGCGGTTTCTGTTCCGGATCGTTGCCCCTTCAGTTGTAAATTTTATTTTTTATCATTACATTAAGGTTTTATTTTGCGTGCACACTTATTCAGAGTGTACACTCCTGTCTACACATTAGCTCCATGCCTATGGCTATTATTTTATTCAACCTTCACAGACATTCACACAATTGCGAACTTTTTGTTATTGGTTGTTTACTCTAATGTACGTCAAGTTGATAAATGAAAGTTATGCAAAAAGACAACAATTAAATAAATTAAACGTACGTGAAATATGTACACGATATTATGAAAGAAGAGCGATGGAAGAGCGAATACAATTTAAAAACCGAGTTTTGTGTTAGATACTGCGAACGATTGTCCTCCTGTTAAATAATAGCCACGGTACTATATCAACGCAAAGCAACGAAAGTTCGGCCACCAAACATGGTTCTGTTTGTGGCCGCGGGTGTGCAGCCAGATTATCACTGAAATTCTTTGATAATTTTGAAAAGATACACACTCAGTATGTTGTGTAAGTACACATGCCGCGTCGGAACGGAATCAAATGGATCACAAGTCGTATCACTGCAGTTGTGGTCGAGAAAAATAAACATCTTTACAACCTGTTAAAAAGGCAATTGACCTTGTGAAGTGGTTACCCAGTGATTTTATTTAGTGCACTTATTTTGTTGGAACTTCTTAATAAAAAGTTTAAAGTTTGTAAGTATTTGGTTTATTTATTTCATCGTTTTGGCCCTACACCTTAAACCAACTTGATAAGAACATTGTTACGTCGTGTTGAAGGAAGTGATATGTAATTCAACTGCAAACGTATTAATAATAATGATGTATTCAATAGGTTTTATAATATTATTAAAAACGTTCGTAAATGTCACTGTCAAGTATGCGACTGGGCACAATGTCTGTAGTACATTGCTGGCTCGATTAATTTTGTTAGAAAATTACAGTAAATTTATTTTTCATTTTAATTAATTGATACCATTTGGACTTCATTACTGATTGGTTATAGGATGTATATTTTAATTTTTCGCTCTTGTTACAGGGCCCACCCTGTATATATAGATAGATAACATAAACGTACATAAATATAACATACAATATACTTACTTATATAATAAATGTACCTTGTGTGAATCATTATGCTGACAGTTCGTCACATAGCTTATCGGAGAAATGCTTGCGCAACATGTGCTTGAAGGTTAGCTTGCTTTGCGCTTGCCTGATGGGAAGCGGTAGGTCATTCCAAAGCCGAACTGCTTCAGCTGTGAAAGAGTGCGTCATGAAACTAGTGCGGTTAAGGGGGACATTGAGTTTGAGATTCCGTGAGGTGCGAAGATTACCGCCTGGTCGGGCAATTACAAAAGAGAATTTGGATCTTAGGTAGTCGGGCGCAGCTGGATCGAATAAGATAGAATATAGTGTAAGGATAATTTCTAATTTAAAAGTAGTTGCAATGAACGATCACGTGATAGTCACGTGATCGCCCCCTTCCACTCCGAGCAATGGCGACCGGTCACGTGGCTGGGAATAAGAGACATTCGCTAACGGACATTGTCCGTGGTCGGTCGGTTGCTCGCCGTGGAGGCATTGTTGGATTTGTTGGTTATTTAAGGGCTAATTATAAGTTCAAGCCTACCGAATTAAGTACAGGTCAGTATCGCTCTCGTATTGATTGGGTATAATCAATATTAATACTATTTAATGAGGTCTATGCCTACTCACAAGTTGTATTCATTGTGCGAATAAACACCATTTGTTATCAACTGTCGTTGTTTTAATTAAACGTATCGATTCCTTATATATCAGAAGTTGGGATAGGCGAGTATTCTTATAATCACTTGCTTATCCCGCCCGCAAATTTCGAATTATCGGCCTTCACACAATGAATACGACTAACGAGTATTAAGAATAAGTATTAATTTCATCCCTAAACGACGCGAAAGTGCTAAATGTTTTTAATTATTTTGTGGAATTTTTGATTTAACGTTTGAGATAAATTTGCAAAAAATATATAATTAAACGACTACCTTAAGGGTATTCATAATTAAGCGTTCAATATATTCGTATACCTTTCACTCCCATTTACTCGGAGCTTAACTAAAAGAAATCCCTTATAAATAATGACGGGTTCGTCTTTGTATACTTTGATTGTTTTTATGTTCTACTTATAATATTGCTGTTATGATAAAGTGTCTACATATATTAATGCATAATATCAAATATCCTCTTAAATTTGTGTTGTGAAATAATTCAAGGGCTACTAATACTATGGCATTTTAATTACCAACTAAAGGGATATAATATATGTACATTCAATTAGAAATACAAACTTTCACTTAAAAATGCAATGGTGAATGTCCGTAAAGTTATAGTGTTCGACCATATTCTTTTGTTGGGTCTTAGATAGTTATCTTAATTATGTTTTGGTGGTTCAGATTGTGTATCTGTGATATTACGAGTTCTAGTATAGGTAACTAAATACCTGAACATTGCTTATGCGAGAACTATTTCTCTTTTATTAATGTTTCTGGGCTTTGTTTCTTGAATGAACACACAAAATATACGTAGCCCTCCAACTGAAAAAATTATGTAATTTTATGTATAAAATATACTTACTGTTTTGCAAAACAGCCGACATTCATAAGTGCATTGTAATTATGCCTAAATTGAAGAATAAACTACTTTGACTTTGAATGTACCATACCATACTAGGGTCTACTCTATTCTGTTCTTTTACTAAGACTGTACTTTGAAACGTGAAGATGATAATTTTCGTGAGAATGGAATTAAAATACTACAAAGATACATACATGGTTATGGTTTAAGAATTTATTTCTCCAAAAGAATACAATTCACTTAACTAGAGAAATACATGCACATCGTTTAACTAAATACTTAACTAAGTTCAAAGTGTACGAATCGCAAATAATACAACATAAGGTAACTATGAATAAATAAATAAAATATAAACAAAAAAGTGGGTGCCTAGATAAAATATTCCAGTTGCTTATCAATGCGCTGACCGCTGCACTCGTAAGTTGTAGGGTTTTATTACGTATCGGCTTGTTATTACTATGCCGCTCAAGGCGACCAACAATGTGATAGCAATCAGACTATTTTGCGAGTTACATACCAACACATTCTCGAGATCGGTCTTAAAATCTCAAGCTCACGACCATCATCGAGGTTTTCTGGAATCCTACCATAATATACGAGTAGGTTCTGAGAACTTACCCCAAAGATATATTAGAAATGATTATGGGTTAATTCGAGAAACTGGAAGTAAGTTTTTGGCACTTGGTGAATAAGAAATTTAACTAGCTTTTCTTCGCGGTTTCGTTCGCGTAGAGGGGATGAGGTGCGCCCGTAGAAACCCTCGGCTCCTATTTGTCCCTCCTTTGAATGAGTACCCTATGATTTGTAACCATAACACTGTGTCTGTTCTGATGTCTGGTTACTGAATTAGTTTTATGATGGTCTATTGCCTTTTAAAGTTGAAGGTATATATAACTATATGATCATAAACTTTCACGTTTGTAATAATGTACAATACAAGATAATCTGGTAGGACTCCTCGAAATGACGGACTAGTAACTAAGGAGTTTAACAGCTGGACCCTTTCCTGGCTTTGTTCCCTATACGATAAATTTGTTTCATTTTTATGATCGAAGCACCGATGTATGCATGCTGATAAATAAATTATCAGTGTAATCACTGTTTAAGTGCAAGTTTCAGTGATGGAGGCTGAGAAATAAGGAGGGCACTGATACTGAGCCCAGAGAGGAGCGCGAGAGAGGAGATACGATGAATTCGAGATTCATCGACATTCGCCGCGGAAGTCATGCTAAGTGAGGGAGCGGAAGGGAGCCTGAAGGTAGGCAAAGCCGCAAGCACTTACATGATGGAGGCAGTTCATCGACATTCGCCGCGGAAGTCATGCTAAGTGAGGGAGCGGAAGGGAGCCTGAAGGTAGGCAAAGCCGCAAACACTTACATGATGGAGGCAGTTATGATCGCGCAGTATATCGTGAGAGAGTTTCACGCTCGTAGGCCGTCGAAGCACACACCTCGTGATCAGCACAGATTGCATGATGTAGTCGATCGACGGGAAAGACGGTTGCCGAGGTCGCGGAGTTCATCGTATGAACTCCGCGATGTGAATGTGAGCCCAAGACGGTATGAGCGCATGGAGACGGAGAGGCTTTATATTTATAGTAGTAGTTCCGATGATGACAAGCTTCTAAATTCAAATTTTCAAAAGTTGTACTCTCGTTCTCCAAGCGCCGCTCAACTTCTAAACTAGAGTCTGGCTAGTCAAATAATGTTGACAGATATTTCTTTGTGGTATCACCAAATGTTTATTTTAAATAAATGACTCATATTAACAATAACCATACCAAGTGAGGTCCGCAAACTATTATTTAAGCTCGTAAATAATTGCGACAATGTGCGAAGCCAATGTGAAGCGTCGTATAGCGAAGACATTGAATGTTAACAAGTAGAAAACAATTTAATTGTTGGGCTATTTGTAAATATTTTGATACTTTATTTACTAGTTCTATCTTTTACCTATAACCTTGATTAGGTTCGTAAGTTTATTAATTTCCGTGAAACTCATAAACAGGGCAAGTGTGTAAGGAAACGGACAAACCAAAAGTTCTGTAGAATATAAATAAAATCAAACCATTTGAACGCAAAAACTTACTAAAAACCAATATTTAGAAAAAGATTTGTGGAGCAATTTGATATTAGACAAAAAAAAAACATTGTAGCGGAATATTTAGAGGCTGATTTTGACTATAGCGAATAGGTCATGGTTAGTAAAATTAAAAGGTGTAAATATTCATCTTAGTCAAAATGATTGATTGTAGCTTATAGTTAGTTTCTCGTGGTTTTACCTATTCCGGTGTCGATCTTGTCTGTAAGCAAGCAAAGAAGAAACGCGAATATACTAAGTTAAACTTGACCCACTTCGCGGTTTCCGATTGAGCTGAAATTTGGCCTAGTAATTATGTAAATCTTTTTGTGACGGATTATTATTACGGTATTATCGAGCTGGGTTTTATTTACATTACATTTCATCTTTCGCCTTGTTTATGGTTAGAAAGTGTAAACATATGTGTTTGTTGCTTACGGTACTGTACATAGTGGTAAAAATTATGTGAGCTGACTATGAGTGCATGACAACATATATTTAACTTATTTATTTGGGTGCCTTACGTTTGAATAGGAAATAAAAATCATTTTTTTTAGTACCAAAACTATATTTCCTACTACACACCGTGTGACTAGCCACAGATTATTTTTAAAGTGTCCGTCGTAACTTTGAGTATTAATTCATTAGCCAGATAATATCATTAAATAATGTTTTTCCTGAATTCAATGTCGGAAGATCACGATTTTGACGTGGCCCACCAAAGTAAAGGAGTGTACTGAAATTTTGGATGGACTGAAAGAGAGACGGCACTTCCCAAACTTACAGAGCTTGCCAAGTCTTGGTATCGGGGTCTCGGCACGGTCCTATATTTCATGGTCAGTGTGGAAGATACAACTTATAGAGTCATTCCCTTGCCGTGACGATTACGCAGAGCTTTTGTTCTGGTCAGAAGAAAAAGATCGATATAGTGATTCCCTTGAGCACTACTAATACGCTGAAATCAATTTATTGAACAGGTGTAGCATAACAGGTTATAAATGGGTGGATTATTTATTCACATTCATATTATTCATATTCGCTTATTGCTGTCATGAGTAGGTGCAGTAGGGTGTTAACATATATGGCAGTTAAACGCCCTGACAGGGCATTGCAATTATCTTATAACTAGAAACTAAAGTACTTATATTAGATTTACATATCAGTTTTAAGTTAGGTAAATAATATCAGTTGTTATAATATCAGTTGTCAAACGGTATAGAAGATCGTGTTGTACGAGTAGGTGCTCAAGCCGCCTACTTTCGCGAACCTGAAGAGGTTCTTAGATATCTAAATTGCAATGAGGACGGGCACAAACGCTTCCAGTGCAAAAATACTCTAATAATTGTACTACGTGTCGTGTGGCAAGCTAGATCACCTTCCAACATTCTGTCCTTTCGCTTGTAATAATGTAAATGGTAAATATATCAGAAAGTATCAGCTACAAAGGGAGTCAAATGTTATCGAGTAAAGTTGTCAAAAAAATTAAATTCATGTTGGTAGGTACCTACTTTAACATGTTGATAGAGGGTAGGACGCTTTTAAATTTAATTCGTTTTATTGCCAGAAGGAAAAACCATGCAAAAAAAATGATAGATTACAAACTAGATAGTCTAGAATTTAAATAAAATACCAAAATGAAATTAAAATACAATAATCAAATTCCATAATCAATAAAATCACATAATAACATAAATAAGTATACATAACAAAATCAAAGGAGACTTTTATGCCATGTCGGTAGTCAACGCACCGTCATTAGATAATTCGATTTATTAGATAAATATTTAAGTTTCCTGATACGAGGCGTATTAAGTAGGGCGCCTCGAGTGTGTCAGTTCTAGGCATGAACACACAATCATGTTCTAAAATATCCCATTCGGTTTGAACTCATGTTTTTAGTGTTGCCGAAAATACTCAACTATTATAAGGATTCCACATCAGTTAGTTTCGAGAAAGTAAAATCTAACAAACTGTTCTTGCAACAAATCAAGAAAGATTCAGTGGATAAATCTGTGAACGATTCAGTGGATTAAAACCTTATTAAAATTGGCCCAGCCGTTTGAGCGTGGGGAAGTAACAGACATACACATAAACACGCTCGCAAACTTTCTCCTTTATAATATTTATGAGATAATATTGAGGTGATAATAAGCTTAGTAGTGATTTCGACGAATAATAAGCATAGTAGTGATGAGAGTGCTGGCTAACTCTTATGGTCTATGGTGCTAACAATAATTAAATTACTACTGTGTAGCCATTATAATTTCCTTAGCTTTAGGAATTTATTTATATGTATATAGGTTTTCTTGCTGCAATTGAATGCTGATGCTGCTGTATATCTATATTTGAAAATTTAAAATATAATTCACATATTTTAATTAATTTGCAAAATTATTTATAGACACGCCCAACTAGTTAGTTTCATTTGTAAGTGTCCCAATAAAACAAAATAAAAATTGAAATCTTTTGATCATACGATGTTATTAGTAAATGACGATATTTTATCTAAGTATATTTAATTACACTTTACTGTACAGTATAAAATGGTAGGCACAATTGGTGGACTTAATGCCGTGGCGCATTCTTTACCGGTCAACCATGAGACCAAACGGAAATCAGCATTTGGTGCATTGGCATATCTAATATATCTATATCTATGTATGTGTAATTAACTAAGCAATTATTACGACACCTAAAAGAAAAGATAATTAAAAAAAATATAACATAAAATAGAACAAAATACTGTAATGCTTTTTGTAAAATTATAATGATTTACCATAATACAATATTCTCAAAATATTTATATAATTTAATAGCATTGAAAATATTTAGTCTCTTATTCGACTTCCGCCACTATGGCGTCCTGGCCGCTGATTCCAGTCTACCTACATATTATTCGATTTTATTAATGATGAAACGTAATGTTCCCGCGAAATTGCTGGTGACGGTGACACTACTTTCCCCCTCAGAAACTTAATGTCACAAATGATTACCGAACATAGGTGTTTACCTGATTTTTTATATGAACATTTCATATCTATCATCTTTCTTGACAAATTTGATACTTAGTTAATAGATGCTGGAAGGGTTAACCATAATACATACCTAAATGTTGTCTGGAAGAGATCGCTATTTAAGCGATAAGACCGCCTGTTGTTTACCTCTGCCTGTTATTTGAATGTATCTCATGTTGTGTTGTATATTCCTTGATGTTGGTGTGCAATAAAGAGTATTTGTATTTGTATTTGTACATTTTAAATTAAGACATGAATCTTTGATTTTAGAAATTATAAGGTTAACCTAGGTTTTCGCAATATACTTACAATTTTATTTACATTACTATGATGTAGTTATAGAGCGAAGAGACTTGCTCTAGCAGGATGGCCGAGCTGTAAGGATAATTTCTAATTTAAAAGTAGTTGCAATGAACGATCACGTGATAGTCACGTGATCGCCCCCTTCCACTCCGAGCAATGGCGACCGGTCACGTGGCTGGGAATAAGAGACATTCGCTAACGGACATTGTCCGTGGTCGGTCGGTTGCTCGCCGTGGAGGCATTGTTGGATTTGTTGGTTATTTAAGGGCTAATTATAAGTTCAAGCCTACCGAATTAAGTACAGGTCAGTATCGCTCTCGTATTGATTGGGTATAATCAATATTAATACTATTTAATGAGGTCTATGCCTACTCACAAGTTGTATTCATTGTGCGAATAAACACCATTTGTTATCAACTGTCGTTGTTTTAATTAAACGTATCGATTCCTTATAATAGTGTGGACAAGACTCGAAATGACCTACGTTCACGAATTGGAAGCCAGTTCAGTTGACGGCGAAAAGCAGAAATATGGTCATATTTACGAAGTCCGAAAATAAATCTTATGCAGTTGTTAAGAAGACGATCCAGTCTGCTCAATGAAGTCTGAGTAAGATTAGTGGTACACACATCAGCATAGTCGACTATAGGTAACACGAGGGCCTGTATAAGGAGAGTATTAGTACTGATGGGGAGAAAGTGCTTAAACCGGTAAAGCGACCTCAGCGTGTTGGTGACTCTGCGACAAACGTCCGAGACCTGAGGCTCCCACGAGAGACCACTATCCAAGATCAGACCCAGGTTTTTTACTTGCGATACCAATGGTATTTGTACGTCTTCGAACTGGACTGGCGCTAGGCACGTCAGGTCTGCTGTAGAGAGTAATCGGGGACTCCCGAGCACGATGGCCTGACATTTAGACGGGTTCACGGCGATCCCAAAATTGCGTGACCACGCTGAAATGTGGTTCAAGTCTTGATTGATATCCGCGACTGCACGATCCAAATCACTAATTTTAGCTTGAGTGTACAGCTGCAGATCATCAGCATACAAATGGTAAGAGCAGACGATGTGAGACGAGATTAAATTTGTAAAAATTGAGAAAAGGAGTGGAGATAGAATGCCGCCTTGTGGAACACCAGAAGTGAGTTCACACCAGTCCGAAAAAGTAGATCGATCAGCGCGTACTATCTGACGGCGTTCTTGAAGGTAGGAGGCAATCCAATCAGCCACTGGTGACGAGATATTTAATTTATCAAGTGTAGCTAGTAAAAGGTCATGATTAACCGCATTAAATGCGTTTGAAAAGTCGAGTTCGTTATAATTTCATATGGCATAATATCATATAGTATAATGATCATCCATCCATACTTAATATTATAAATGCGAAAGTGTGTCTGTCTGTCTGTCTGTCTGTCTGTCTGTTACCTCTTCACGCTTAAACCGCTGAACCGACTTAGATGAAATTTGGTATGGAGATAGTTTGAGACCCGGGAAAGGACATAGGATACTTTTCATCCCGAATAAATTTAGTGTTCCCGTGGGATGAGCGGGTAACACCGCGGGGCACAGCTAGTTTAATATAACACGTTTAAAGGCTCAATACACACTCATGCCTCTATCAACCTGCCGCTTTTGTACGCACGGTATGTCGGAAGGGCATTCATCCCCATACGCTGCACCTTTAGCATAACTGTGACACGCGACTCCTTCCCGCGCGACAAAAACTACCTGTCTCTTTCTGTACAGTACTATAAGGGAGTGACGGGTGATGCTATGTCGCGTACGGTACGGTTATAAAGGAATTTTCTCCCGCGAACGCTCAGGCTATGGATTGAGCTCCCTGCCGAGGTTTTCCCGGGGGACTACAGCATGGAGTTCTTCAAAATAGGAGTGTATAGATTTTAAAAGGGTCGGCAACACGTGTGCGAATCATCTGGAGTTGCAATCGTCTATAGGCTAAGGTATGTAACCGATTACCATCAGGCGGGCCGTAGGCTTGTTTGCCACCTCTGTAGTATAAAAACACTATCGTCTATCCACTTGCCAGTTTTCACGCGAGAGAAAATAATGCCAAAAATTGTTGCCCAGATCACAAATGTAAAGTAAATAACAAGCCAACCATAAATTGGACAACTTGAAGACTTCTAGAATCATTGAAAAACAAATTTTCAATTTCAATTTGTACCCGGTGGAACAGTTTCCCCTTCGTTAGGCGAGTACTTAAAATAAGTTTCAAGCTTCAAATTATTCTTGAGAAAGCAATTATAATGTCTATATTTCGCTTTATAGTACATTGTTGTAGAGGCTGTAAAGTAAGCAATAGATTAACGAGTAAATTTCGAAGGCCGACCCGCAGGGGAGGCCTTCGATAGTACGAGTTAATCTATTGCACTTTCAGCCGAGACTTAACATAGTGCTTTTCACGACACGAGGAAATATATTATAATAAGAGTTTTTCATATTGGTCATTAAACTCGGCGCGTTGTTGCAGCCTCATTGTTATAAAAATCAGGGCTATTATTAACATAAAGCTGATCGTGCCCCCAGATTCAAACGACATAAAGACGATTTTCAACCCAGTTATGTGTGGTTATACAAAAATATTCAAACTTACCTCACTTTCAACTTAATTTAGATATTTAAATATTTAGTCTAGGTTACACTCAGGTAAACAACCCTACGATACATTATACACTGAAGGGTCATTGTAACGGTACGCAATATTAACATACGTTTCTAATATTATATAAAATTTCGTGAGTCAATGTGAACATTATTAAATTACTCACATTATCACAATACAAAACCAATTTTAATATTTACTAAACAATATATTTTGTTTTTTTTTTTTAAATATGGCCGGCTGCCTCGTAGCGCATGCGCGCTTCGCATCTCATCGCAATGGAGTCTCATAGCTTTTCAGCCAAATAAAAAAAAATATGAACTCAATATTTCTAGTAATTAAAAGTGTTTATTTGTTGAAAACTGTTTATTTGTTGAGAAATTAGTAATTGTAGAAATTAGGAAATTGTTTTACGCCCCATAACTAATTTTAAAATATAAATGTACATGATTTTCAGAGTAAAACCTTTTTTAACAAAAACTTATTAAAAAGTAAACCTAAGGAGTATTATCTTACTTAAGAAAATAAACTCGTTTGTGGGTATTTATAAGTTTAAGAAAAAAATACACCTCATAAATGACGCATTCTCATTGGTCAATTTAATTTGACGTGCAGCAGACGATTAAGCTTTGATTGGTTAAATTGTCGTTTAAGCCGGCCGAGAAAATTAGACTGAAATATTTTCTAAAAAGTCGTATCTTACTATGAAATTCAAGTGTAGATACGAACTGTTACCGTAAGGTCCAACATTGTTGTCGTGTTGGGAGCTAACATAGATATACAGTTTACAAATGAACATATATAAGCAGTTTTGTGTACTGGATTCAGGTAATCTATAGCCACATTTTCGAGCAGTGTCGTGAAAAAATATTTGTTTATTTAAACAACTTATATTTTACAAACTTGCGTAAGGTACGTCTCGCCCTTTATGTAAAAAAATAATAATTGTTTATTTAAAAAGAAGAACCTAAATAACATATTACAATTGTCCAGCGGTCCCACGCTAGGCTAACCATGTATTCATTAACCATGCGAGGGTTGGGTAGAGCTTGCACAACAGAGAGGAGTATGGCGCAGCTCTGTTCATGAGACTGTCACTGATTTTGAGGAGCATCGCTTGCAAGACCTCGATGCAAAACGCCTAAACAGAAAGAGCCGTCCAAAGCTTTCCTATACCTACTACACGGATAAAGGTGAGTTGCATTGTGCGCCTTGTAAAAGAACCTTATAACCGAATTCGGTTTTGCAAGCTACATTTGTGCACATGACCGACGCTCAAGATAAGTCAAGGAGGACGATAATTATATTCACTAACCGAGCAAGTGTCTCCGTTTTAGCTTGGCCGAAAATTCTTTCGTATTGTTTCTTGTCATGCCTTCCGTCTGTTCTCCGGCTAGAGGTCGCATTTCTCAACCAATTCTCATGAAATTTTGTGAGTAGGCTCGATAAGTAAGAAGGTATATGTAGAACTTTTTCGTCGACTCAGTTTTTCAATATTTTCAAAACAGCGGAGGCATTGGTGTTGAAAACGTAAAAAAAATACAATATTCGGTCATTTCAAATCAAACTCGCGAGTACACGCTACTAGCCCGATTTCGATTGTGATTACGCCGAACTTGATACAATGACCATAAAAAAGAGGCCCATTATCGAACACACGCGATAAAAGCCACTTCTAAAGTGGAGTCTGGAGGTCAATAAAAACACTGAAGTCCAATCGTATTTTAAACCTAATAATCGTACCTGTTGTGAGTTCTCAATACTTCAACAAAAATTCAACATTCCAATTATGTTCCCTGTGTAGCAGTCCACATGAACATTATTTATTTCGAGTATCTATTTCTACATTAGCGATAAATCAGATCGAAGTTCACAAATTTTATCACCAGTAGTTACAACTGATTAGAAATTAGGAAATCCGTAAAATGACCTAATAGTTACCGACATAGCTAGTAGTTCTCTGAGTGAGCCAAGCAAAATGAAGCAGCATTTGCCTTCTCATTGTGCTCAAAACACTGACGAAAACGAGAGCGAAAATGTTCGAAATAGGACAAACCGGTCAATATTTCTATGTAAATTGCCGGTAATTAAAATAATTTCCTCAATGCCTAAAGACGAAAGTCTTCAATCAATGTGTGTTACCAGTGATGACATACGGAACAGAAACGTGGCCTCTTACTGTGGGCCTTATAAGGAAGCTCAAAGTTGCACAGCGCGCTATGGAGAGGGCTATGCTCGGTGTTTCTTTGCGAGATCAAATCAGAAATGAGGAGATCCGTGAACGAACAAAAGTCGCTGATATAGCCCGACGGATTTGCGAGCTGAAGTGGCAGTGGGCGGGGCACATAGCACGAAGAACTGACGGCCGATGGGGCAGTAAAGTTCTCGAATGGAGGCCACGCACCGGCAAGCGCAGCGTCCACCCACAAGGTGGACAGACGACCTGGTAAAGGTTGCAGGAAGCCGCTGGATGCAGGTCGCTTCCAACCGGCCGATCTGGAAGTCACTGGGGGAGGCCTATGTTCAGCAGTGGACGTCTTGTGGCTGAAATGATGATGATGATGATGAAAATAATTTCCATATAAAAAATTACCGGTTTGCATTCCCTAATTTTAAGAATAAGAATGATTTATTTTGTAAAACATACGTAGCTACATAGGTGTCTTATGAATGAAGCAGGATCACTATGTTTTGCCGAAAGGCATACAAAATTTGAGAAGAATCACCATGAACCCGAAGACGCAGTTGTAGCAAGCGTGTCCGGATTGAATCAATAATGATAAACTAAGATGCAGTTCTCTACTAGTTCTAGTTCTCCACAGAATAAAATAATAGTATATGTACAGAAGGTTCACTTTTTAGACATTAGCAAAAGTCTCACGCAGTCTCGGCGCTCGAGAAGTGAACAGCATTAATTACGCATGATACGTCGTTAGGTGTGCCATCGCGGCATAATCATAGTGTACCGCATTAGCTAATCCGATCTCAAACAGAGCAAATGACGGTAGGAATAGGACGTTACAGAGCTATGGAGCCGACACTAACATGAACATTTAATTCATACTTCATACTTATTAATATATTTCATGTCAAAGTGCCTTTATGGTTTATACACTCTTCTGTCTTTGTACCTAAATATAAGATCGTAAATTAAATACACTTATGACTCACATGAACATGAGTCTGAATATCATTTAAATGTTAATGTCGCTTCCATAGCTCTAAAGCCCCGTTCTATGAAAACCCCGAAGCCTGCTTATGACTATATCAACAGCACAACGTAGGACAGGAGGCATAACTGCTGAAGAAACTCGAGTGTATTTATGGACAATGAAAATAAAACCGTCAGCGGCGGTGATGCCCGCGATTCTGCGGTCCACTGGCTCTTTTGTTGCGCTCTTAACTATATTTTTTTAGAGGACGTGGAACGCTATAAACACAATGTAAGTATGGAGGGTATTGTTCTATTTTTAACCGGTTACAGAACGGCGTAAGGGTGTAACTTAGTAGGACAGTTCTACGCAGTTCAGTTTTTCATTGCTCGTAGCGTATGTTTCGTGAACAAGGTTTGTTCTGTAGTTTTCTTATTTGCTGCTAACAGATCGACAGATATTTAAGCTCATTTAGTGTATATTTACATCGACACAAACAATTACTTTCACATGTTTGATTAAAAAAATAACAGGAATGTTGAAAGACAACCGAAAAGCCATTCAAACTCAGTGTTTAATTTTTTTGTAATATAATTCCTTTGTTTCAGGCCACTCCGTGATTGCAACAATGGCTGGGAAATCTTGAAAGTTATTCGATTACAAAAGTGGAAACTTTGACGGGATTCAATTCAACTTTTAAATAAAATAGTCGAAGGCTCCGAGAACAAATGTGAAAAGAATTCGAGTGGCTATTCTCCCGCGAGTGACAATTTCGAATGTCAGCGAGTCAGTGAGCGACAGTGCAGAAAGAATATCGATGACGAACGGCTAAACACGAGACTACTGAGAAAGAATTGGTATACTCGTAACTAGCTGGCAATAATAGTAAAATTCAAATAATCATGGTATTATATGGTCGTTGTACTTTTGTTGTCTTTCTTTGTTTTTGTTTATTCTAGCTTATTTATTTCGTGTTAAATACTTATCTGGTTCACGCTATAAGTTATGAATTGTTATTGGCACTTAGATGTACCGTGGGTTAAGAATATATTTATCAAAATGTGTCTTAGTGAGAACTGCCTAGGAAATAAGTGCATGGTTACTGTTTAATTGTATATACAGCGTGTATATTTGATACAACCGCATATTGTAGCCAGACGGAGATTTTAGTGCTATAATCTGATATTTATAACAATTATTAACTTAGCGTTAACTGAGCAGCAATGTATGCGTAGTTATTATTAGTGACAGTTGTGACATCACAATGTTATGTGTCAACAAACAACAACAAACAAGTACATTGCTTGCTGATTTATTTTATATGGAAAAAAAATGTTAGATTTTTTTATAATTTATGGATAAATATATTAATAAGTGCCTATACTAAGCCCCCGTAAAGTATGCGGTTATATTAAATATACACACTATAGTTTGTAAGCCTACCCTGTACTTATTTAAAAAAAAAAATATGTTAACGGCATGACCACTTGTGTTGTTTTAATCGTTGACATGGCATTAACAATGGCTTCCTACGGAAAATTCCTTCATTTCCTATGATATTTTCTTATAAATGAATATAAAACATCATTAATTACCTATACAAACTACAAAATGTATAGCAACTGTACTGATTCTTAATACGTTAATAGAAAAAATGTTCGCTAGTCAAAACGAATCGCGTGCAAGCTAGTTCTAGTGCAAGAATAATCGACTACATTTTTGTGATAAATTATCATCTTTTTACCCCTAAACATTCCCTGACATGTGGATGTAGCATCCTTTGTGTAACAATTCCATAACCCCCGGCCAATTAGCGTAATCAACACATAACAACGTTACAAGTCGAAACCCCGCGTGTCGAGTTCAATTATAATAGACAAACGTCGAGAATCCACCCCCGAGCTGTGCTGAAATGAGTTATTTCATTTAAGCAGACGCCACGCCTTCTGGGTACGGGGCACCTGACAGGGCCTGGGGCCGCGTTCTATTACTTCTTTCATTTCATTTTGCATGGACGTGTTTTCAAATGATATTAAGAGGCTATTTTAAGAGGACGCCTATTAACAACGACAATGCAATGGTCAAATTACATTTAACATTGTCATTTTAAATATACAGTACCTACAAGTACTCTTTATTGCACACCTCACAAAACATACAGGAGAAAAACAAAGCAAGAAATTACAATAAGATGTAAACAACAGGCGGTCTTATCGCTAAAGAGCGATCTCCTCCAGACAACATATGCAGATATAGCTTATCATTGTGCCTTCTCTATGAAATTTCGGTGACCAAGTTAATATGGAAATATAAAAACGAATTTGCCCGACAAAATACGATGGAAAAACATCACTACCTATACCTACATACATACTTACTTCTAGTATCTCTGTTTGGTCCTATGGTTGACTGCTAGAGAATGCCATTTGGCATTAAGTCCGCCATGTGTACTGACTTTTGTTTTGTGCAATAAACTTTAAATAAAATTAATACATCTGTATCAACCAACGCACTGGCATATGGCCGCGATATTAGTATATTTTCCTATTGGAGGGGCGTAAAACGATAACCTTAAGGCGATATGCCTATAAAAAAACAATTGGAGTAAAAAACATATACTTTCTTACTTGAACGCTATACTCTTTGTCATGCGACGACTGGTGTCCATTAATTTCTATTCAATATAAAAAGAGAGAAGCCGATGAACCGATGATGTTTCTTGCAATAAGCGAAGATATACCAAGTCTATCTGTTACTACTGAAAAAGGTACGCTGTTTTGTCGTTACTATATCTACATATACATATGTTGTTCTCACTTAATTTTATTTCATTGATACTAAGTGCATATTCCAAGTTATAATAAAATTTGGAGTATTATCATGTCCTTATTAATGGGAGTAATGAGGATCCGAGGATTAAGTATAGTTCAATGCTACGAGTATGAGCAATTCACGCCATTCAAATTATTTGCGATTTTTTACTCCCATTAAAACACGGCAAACAACACCGTTGTTAATAATGTAGCACCGATTTCTTATTTAATATTCGCATAAAGATAAAACGCCCAATAACGACCCCGGAACTCATAACGGGCCTCTTTCCGGGTGTAAACCTACGGAATTAATATCAATTTTATTCTCGGCTTTAGGTTGAAATAAAATTCTTTCAGAGGAGACCGCAGTGACCTACAGTTTTTTTAGGGAACAGTACAGACACTCGCAATAATACATTGTAGAACATTAACAGGGGTGCGTAACGATGGCTATAACAACTTTTGATATAATTTCAGTCGGTATAACGCTCATTTGATATAATGATTGAATGATATAACAACACTTAATATATCAACATTTGATATAATTATTGTTTCATATACTGATCATTTTATCGAATAACATTTGATATAACATTCTTTTAGTATAATGCATATTTCGTCTAATGAATTTATGGTATAACGTTTATTTTATCTAACGTTCAAATGGCATAACGTATAGGGTATAGAGAAATAGGGGGGGGGGGGGGCGGAGCCCCAACAGGGGGGCTCGGGGGGCGAAGCCCCCCACATTAAAAAAAAACTTAAACCGAAAGTTCAAGAGAAACGTAGGTTAGGTTAGGTTAGGATAGAAAAAAAAAGGAAAAAGCGGGAAAAAAGGAAAAAAAGTGGCAAAAAAAAAATTATAAAAAAAAAATAAAAAAAAATAAAAAAAAGTGTCAAAAATAAAAAAGTTTAAAGGCTCAATACCCGCTCAAACTGCTCAAACATGAAAGTAAAAATGTAATAGAGTCATGGTTAGGTACGACGACGAGCGAAATTATACCAAATGTTGTTATACCAAATGTTGTTATACCAAATGTTGTTATACCATATGAAATTATACCATATGAAACTATACCAAATGTTGTTATACCAAATGTTGTTATACCATATGATGATTATAGGAAATAAGTTTTATACCAAATGATAAGTATACGAAATAAAAATAGATATTTTGAAATTATACCAAACGTTTATTATATCAAATGAGTCATTATACCAAATGTTGTTATACCAAATGTTGTTATATCAAACATACTTATACCATTTATTTTTATATCGATCATTACACACCCCATTAACAGGAGTATAAATAGTTGTGTAGAATATTTCTGAGCGCTTTGCGATACGATATTATTGTTGAATACAAGTACTCTATATTGCACACGGGAGAAATACAACGCATGAAATTACAATAAGTGGAAAGCAACAGGCTGTCTTATCGCTAAAAAGCGATCTCTTCCAGACAACACAAGTAGTGGAGAACTAATTATATAGACTTTATTTACCGAGTTAGTATTTCGAGAGAAACGTTTCCGACATTTCCAAAAAGAGTCACGACTCGCGAGGTCTACAGGTTGCAGAGCCAATATTATAATACTATCGTATTTTAATATATACGAAGTTTTAATATATATACGTGACATTGAAAAGGAAAAAAATCCATTGTGCGGCTTACCATAAGGACGCGTTTACAGGTTATGGGTAAAAGGATGCAAACAAATTTCGTCCCCGCACATATTTAAAAAACAAAAGTATAGTTAATTAAGTGCAACATTATCTCATAAGGAGCTACTTCATTGAAGTCATTTAAAATCGATTTACCAACGACTAGACAGTCTATTGAATACACTGCAACAAGTCTCTAGGTACATTTGGCACGACGCCAATTGAGAATTTTCTCCAAAGCACCTGTCATCTCCTACCCAATACTTCTTATGAAATTAACTTGCGAGAAAAATTGTCGAAATGCGACGACAATCAGTTTAATAGCCCGTACAATTACCCGAATTCGACGGATTTTACAAACATTCTAATTTGATCGGTCGTTCTGTCTTCGTCGCTCTTATGTTCTGAAGGTTTGACACGAATGAAATGGCACCGGCAATTCATCGATTTTATCACATCGCAAAGTTTAGATGAAATGGAGCAATCTTCGAGGATTTACGGTGTTGGTAATGCATCAGTGGTTGAAGGCTTTTGTGTTTATATTACCCGCGCCCGAGCAGTACTGCAGCAACCTGGAGAGTGAGACCTGTTAAGAGAGTTCATATTTGATGGAAGAAACTCATTGCTAGGTACCTAGCTTACTGGTCGACGCGACGCATTGAGATAGGTCAATTTTACTTTAAGTAACTATTCGATTAAAGGCAATTTTCTGTATTATATAGTGGAACACGCATTTCGTTGATTAGTTGCAGATTTAGACCAAAATAATCCCAAAACTTTCTTACAAAAAGAATATATCAATAAATCATTTTTTTGGGACACGCTTTTATTGTCAACTGTACTTTTTATTCAGAAACGTAAATTGGTTGCGAAAACCAATTAAATGAGCCCAAACACGATGATGTTTTTTTTTTGTAGTTGCCGTGTCCATCTTCCGTCTCCATCATCAGATCAGCTCTATGATAGCAAATTGTTGTAGATATTGTCACGTGACCTTCATATACATGCACATGCAGTTTTATTTCGATTAGAAAATTAGAAGTAAGTTGATTTTTCACATTCTTAGTTACTATTAAAGTTAATAAAATATGACCCTTTCATTACAGCCTAATAATATCAATTACCTACGCAGAAAGGGCTTCCAATATCAATCAAATTGGTCAATATATATTGAAAATACCATCAGATAACGATACGAGTCATCCTTGATCTAATTCAGATAGCAAACCAAACACGGCTGTAATTCTATGGCCTTTGCATATTTACAACCGATCCATACAAAGGCCGACACATCCTAATAATAGATATAGAGACAGATGAGCCATATAACTGTCTATTATCACATCTTTTATGGCGGCATTTCGAACAGCAATAAAGATATCGAGCGTAATAAAATTTGTGCCCTAGTGGCGCCTGACTTCTTTGAATTACTGTCACTGTCAGAGGGTGAAAGGCTATCAGGAAAACTCTTACCTGCACCTTTAGCACAACTGTGACACGCGACTCTTTCTCGCGCGAGAAATATTACCTAGCTCTTTCTTCGCTGTACTGTAAGAGAGTGACAGGCGATGCTATGTCGCGTGACGCATGAAAGTCGCGAAGCGTAGTTGTGCTAGACGGGCTGGTGCGGGTTCTACAAGTGTTAGGGTTATGTCACACCAATCAATCAGCCATCAGTCGAAGAATAGGGGAGCCCAAGCTTGCGTTACGTCGGAATCGTCAGCATTTTGAATTGGAGCTTCTTTTGGGAACACTTAACATCCCCTCTAAATATCTGACGAACACTTTTTTTTTTTGATTTTTAGATTTCCATGCGGCAATCCCCTACCAGGCAAACCGGTAGATTAACATACTTCCATTATCAGAGATACGTGGGATATACATGGGATATATGGGAGTAGGTATAACAATAAAGAAATATCATAGCAGTATAAATTATAATAAACTGTATAAAGAGTGCGGTCTTCGACAACAAACTGCATCGCAATTTGGCTAAACATGTAAAGTGCACCGGTTTGTAATTTTTTTAGTATATAAAATACATATAAATATCTGACGCGCTTGAATATGTCTAGACAGTTATTTTTACATTTTGGAAAATCCGTAGACGCTTCCCCCGCCATTAAAAGTGTCTCGTCATATATTTTTTATATCTTCCTATCATCTAATTTTCATAATCCATAGGTCACAACGACGCTCGAGAAAATCCCGATTTTCCGCGGTTGGGCGCCCCTATTAGTTAGGCAATAAGTATCCAAGATGACAAAACATATAACAAATTTGTGGCATAATCGAGGATGGCTGAAACCCCAGAGCAATTTAAAAAGTAAATGAGAAAAAGGGCTTTGACGTGAGGCTAGATGTTGGCTCAAAAAGTATTTGAATGTTTTCAACCCTGCTCGGGATAATAGGAACGTGTGAGAGAAAGCCTTGGCATTAACGATATATAGTCGCCAAAGTGGGTCATTGCCGCCGCCAATGCCGCTCCAGCGCCAAACTTTGCCAGTTCCACGAGAATAATGCGCCGAATTCTATTTATACAACGAAATCTGGCAAAAATAACAAATGCTCCTACAAGAGTGTCAAAAATAATGCCCTGTTTATTCATTCTACACACGTGTAGCAAAGCGGAGACATCGCTAGCGTTACATGCTTCTCTGACATAAGTGCTCGAACCAGGAAGGCGGAGTCGTAAACCTTAACGCAGTTATTATTACTTAACGGGTTTTAAAGCCTCTTGAATCGGCAAGGAGTGCTTGAGAGGCGTAGGAGATAAAGAAATCAATCTTAAGTGTTTGCTTTATAAATAACGACAAACCAATGCTTGGAGACTGACGCATCCTCAGATTGTGTCAAATTAAACAATTAATTTGTTTAGAAATAACCGTAATTATTCATAAAAGTGGAAATAAAACTTTTTAAGTGGGTATAAAGCCACATAAAAAGTTGTATTTCCACTTTTATGAATAATTACTAATAATGCTTATGCCTCCGCCGGAACCAACCAACTGGATAAAAGGTAACCTATGTCATTCTTTGGCCCCCTGTTTTAAGTACAAAAGCACATCAATGCTATTTTTGTGTGAAAAATATCCAACAAATAGACTTTCACAATAAAGATATAAAAAGCAAATCTCATCGCATTTTTTATGATTATCCACTCGAATACGAAGCCCAACAACTCAAGTTTTATTGTGGTCCACAGATCTAAATATGGAATAGGACGTCACGCGTCTCTTACGCATATCGTTTACTTCACCACCGATAAACCTCCCTATATATTATCAAAGCATTCGATAAATCTCCAGGAAAGCAATAATGTCATTCACACCGATCAAAGACTGCGCCTACGAGAATCGATGGGCCCATACGTCACACCACGTCAGACCCAAGGTCGGTGGATACCCAAGTTTGTGTACCACATGCCATTGACATTGCCGAAGGCTTGGCAGGGTGCCAAAGCCATATGAACGAGGACAAGGGTGGCCCGAATACGCCAAAACAGAACCTTATTACTTTCGTTTCTGAAGATATTTTTGGGCGGTATATATCAAGTGTGAGCAGGACGGAAGGGACGCGACGGAAGTTTGTCCGCTGCCTACTTTGATAATAGGGTGTAAAGTTGGGCAGAGGGATAAAAAGGGTGGGTTTAATAAAAATATACAGTGAGCTTTAATAGTTCGGATGGGAGATATTTTTGCGGCTATCTGTTTCGTAACTTATATTGTAAGAAAAGTTTTCTCAGACACTAACCAAAAACTGTTGTATTTTGTCTTACAGATTTTAGCAGGACCTTGACAACTTGCATTCCATGCAGTAGGTACAACAGTTCCTGTAAAATCTACAGAAACCTACACTGCGTTAATGATAAAAAAATTAACACAACTATGCTTATGCCTCCGCCGAACCAACCTATCCCTGAATAAAAGGTAACCTATGTAATTTTTCGGCCCCAGATTTATATGCAAATCCCCTTTTTTAACGTGTTAGGTACGAGTACCTACCTACATATAGACAGCTTCCGTTCCGTTCCAAAATGCTGATTGTTTTAGAGTTTTTTCTCCATGATCAAACATGTTTCTTAACATAATATTATTAGTGAGAACAGGGTTATTGCGATTTATTGGTATATATTAAACCTACAATTTGCACTTTTCATTCATTTTGGGCAAAAATTACTCGAAACAAACAAAATTCACGTAGAAAAGTATGTTCAACTGCACGCAATGGAAGCATGAAATAGGTATGTTACTATCTCAGTGAAAGTATTATTCACTTTAAAAATTTGGTTGAAATTATCAGTAAGTACATATATTTGTCGTAATATGAAAATAATACATTTTAAACTGTATAAGCCCTCTTAATAAAACATCATCCACCAGATTCCAATGAAACAAATTGATGAGTTAGTGTGTATTATCCTTACGAACTCACCACATATTATTTAGGTTAACTTGAAAACAAGAAGCTAAGTGAATGGACTGCGAAGACTGTTTCCAGTGATCTAAATGCAAATTAACCGCGGGCTGCTGACTCCGGCGACATTTGGCTCGTCTAATACCACTCTAGATAATCTTCATTCAATTGCAACTTGCAACCTCCTTGGTGCTAGCGTACATTTGAAACGTGAAAGTTTGTAACAATGTACAGTAAAGAAAACTGAAACGCGTACATTAAAAAAATCGCCGCACGTAAATGTGTCACTTAATCTGAATAAGCTGGTCTTAGTTTATTTGTGCTCATGAGTTTTAGGACAAGGATTGTAAACATTACAAAGGACCTTAAGAGGCCTTATTCCTTTTAAAATGCTGATTGTTTAGACATTTTTCTCTATGATCAAACATGTTTCTTAACATACTATTGGTGTTACTTTCTAGAACAGGGCTAATGGGATTTATTGGTATATATTTGAAACCTACAGTTTGAATTTTTCATTGATAATTTTTGTTTCAAAAACTACTCGAAATTGACAAAATTCACGCGGAAAATTAGTTTTGATAACTTATTTTCGACTGTACGCATTGAAAGCGTGAAATAACTATGTTACTACCTAGAACTCTGGGAAAAGTATTATTCACTTCAAAAAGTTTGTGGAAATTATCAATATATTTGTCATAATATGAAAAAAATAAATTTTAAAAGGAATAAGGCCTCTTAAACAAACAAAAAAAGTTGAATATTTCACCTTTCTAAATACCTGCAATATTCGACTGCAGCTGCAGACATAAAAAAATAAAAATAAAGCGTGCACATTTTGTACATAACGTGTACCAGTACCGTGACCGTGTGAAGCTGAAGCTGAAGAGTGAAGAGTAACCGAGACTTACCTGAAACAAAACAATGAATGCGTTAGAAATAATCTTTTTAACCTATATCTTAACAGATAGTATATCTTCTTAGTAATGTAGAAGTGGCGTCTATTAAGAACTTAAATAAAATGCACTGGTTCTTTTTGGAAACAAAAATGTAATGACAATAACGTCGAAAAGCAATACTAAAGGCTTTAATTGGACTTGGTCTGCTGAATGCGAATTTTCCGAACAGGAAATCGTCTATTTGCCCCTCATATATATGCCATGTCAAAAATTTGCTAATCCAATTGAGATTAACTGATATTTTTATGTAAGGTTCAAATGCCCCGCACGGATCCGTGCGTAAGCATACAAGGGGTTTAACAACGTATATTTTTATTTCAATAAACATGTCTTAACACGTTCACTGTCCGTGTCCTATATGTGGAGTCACGGCAAGTCTATATTACGGAGACATAAGGTTCCCATGTCAAACTGGGACGTGTTAAATGTTTGTTTTCACTGATGCCGAAGTGGACGCAGCGGAGGGGGGTGATTTCACCAATCACACGGTTTCCATTGAGATTTCAACCCAGACATATTAAACTATATGTGCAAAAATTCGATCCGCTCGACTTCGCGTCAGTAGAGATGCACACTATATCGGGTAAATAATATAGCTTATTTATTATGCGCGAGTGAGAGGAAGATAGATTTTTTAAATAGCAATAGCCACTGCAAGTAAGGTAAACGCTGGATGTGTGACATCCTCGTTCCTAAAAGCCTTACAATGTTTGTTCAAAATATGATGGATTGTTGATTTAGGTGAAATCGTATTAGCCCGGGTTGACCCGGTCTGTTTGTATAATTTGCATACATTTAGCTTAGGAATATTTGTAGTTTTACTAGTTTTTTAGCTGCACAATTTTTTTAATATGAGCCTTCAATCTTATTTTGTGTTTGTTACTTTATGCGTAGTTTCAAATACGTTTTTTTATTTAATGTATTGGCATCACAAACTCCATCCGCTAATGTTTTGACTTAGAAAGAAAATAAGAAAGCCGTAAAATATATGTGTGATGCCTTTTTAATTATGGTGATAGCATGATCATTGATCATGGGTTCAATCCGAAATAAATAGTTGTTAAGATAAGATAGGTACGTAGCTTCGTTCGATAGATATATCAATTAGGCAGCTTTTTTCGGCCGTAGGGCATGACGCCCGGAAATATTTAGGAGCTACGCGAAACGGAACCTTACAGCATTTGTAATTACAATATATTGTAAGATTATGATGACGGCTGTAAGATATCAGAATTGCACTGAACTTGAACTGTTTTTATAATAGCCCAAAGCTGAGGAAGCAGGAGCCTGGCCCTTTTGACTCGGTACAAAGACGCGATGTGCGCATAGTTGACAATCCTAAACTCACAGACGGAATCGAGCGTCTGAGTCTGAGGAGAAACTTTGCCTCCTTGTGTGTATTCCACCGTCTGTATAATGGGATGTGTTCTGAGGAATTGTTTGACATGATGCCCACGGCTACTCTCTACCATCGCACTGATCGCCATCGGCAGGGTGTTCATCCTCACACACAGGAGCCTGAATGGTCGAGAACTGTGCGGTTCCAGAGGAATTTTCTACCGCGAACGCTCCGCATCGCATGTGGAATGAGCTCCCTGCCGAGGTTTTCCCCGGTGGCTCTTCGAGACTTCTAGGTTCTTAAAGGGTCGGTAACGCGCGTGTGATGCTCCTGGCATCGCAAGCGTCCATAGGTAACTGCTTAACATCAGGCGGGCCGCATGCTTGTTACCACCGTCGTAGTATAAAAAAGGAAGACAAACCAAAGTCAATAGGTATAATATTGCCAAAGACCAAACAAGCGAAAGGTCTTCATATACCGCCCAGAAATCCTTAGCAGAGCGAAGCAGCGCCTCAAATGTCACAGATATTCAAAAGGTTAATATTGAATCGTAGTATTTTCCCCTGAGGTTTAGTCGGCTGGTCAAATCCAATAGCCAACAGCAAAGGGAAGTTTTGTTCTTTTTTCATCCCCGGCTGGGCAATATCGGCCAACAACCAATCCAGCCGGCTACGTGGGGTATGTGGTCTTAACTTACCCAGAAATACCTAGTCGCATTTGTCACAGGAACTCGCAATTTTCTATTGAATCATCGTATTTTTCTCTGAGGCCATATGCTGGTCAAATATGTAGGGAGCAATCCAGTCGCCCTTGATAGCGAAGCTAAGTTTTTGCTCTTTTTTAGGGTTCCGTACCTAAAGGGTAAAAACGGGACCTTACTACGCATCCAATGTTCGTCTGACTGTCTGTCCGTCTGTCAACAGGCTATATATATCTCATGAACCGTGATACCGTCGAAATTTTCACAGATCATGTATTTCTGTTGTCGCTATAATAACAAATACTAAAAAACAGAATAAAATAAATATAAAAGGGGCTCCCATACAACATCGGTTGCGTTAACTTTGCACATCATTTGTATCCGGCGCCACATAATACATACCAGGTGCAAACATAACATAACCTGGCCAGTTATGATGGGATAAGTATTTGTACTGAACCCTCAGCGCGCGAGTCCGACTCGCACTTGGCCGGTTTTTTCATCCCCGGCTAGGCAATATCGGCCAAACAAGCCGGTTGCGTAGCGAAAGTGATCTTGACATTGGCGCGCGGCCAGATGGCGCCGCCGCGCCAATCGATACCCATTTGTTACCCGACTTGGGAACTTTGGGGAGATCGTGTCTTCGCGTGTTACCCCATACTACATCATATATTTTATCAATGAGCATCCGTGAAACACGGAATAAACTGATAGACGAATACCAACAACGATGAATTTGAGTGCAACTCTTTGTTAACCAATTTTTCTGCATTTTGATTTAGTTTCACCTTAATAAATAATAAATAAATATCGGACAACCTCACACGAATCGATCTAGTCCCAAGTTAAGCTCAAGAAGGCCTGTGTTATGGGTACTAGACAACGATATACGTACTTATATAGATAAATATATACTTAAATACATAGAACAACCATGACCCAACCAAGCACAAATATTCGAGTTCATCACACAAATATTTGCCCCGGCCGGGATAAGAACCCGGGACCGCCGGCTCAGTAGGCAGGTGTCTACAAACCGAGCCTAACGCGTCGTCAAAAGTAACCTTAATAAATAAGTAATCAATCAAATAAATCAAAGATAATTATCATTATTATATCAGACGAAAGGTGTCCACTGCCGGGCAAACGCTTCCCCATCAAGGTTTTTCACAAAAACCCGTGACACGCGACTCTTGGTCGCGCGACAAGTGCTACCTACCACTTTTTCTTTCAATACCGTGCGAGTAAGACAGACGCTGAATCGTCTGACAAGCAAAGCCGGCGCAAGATATGCTAGCCCTGTTGAACACACATTTATTGAGTTTCTTTCGGCGTTTCTTTTCAACTGTGGTCTCCTCTTGTGCCGGTAGACTCAGACATGTAAAAGTGCCCTTGTGGCCTACTTGCAGAATACATTATCATCATTATTTAAATAGGAGCTTCTGAAATCCTAATCTCGATGTCAGAAACGCAGTGGTATTTTCATTCGATCGGTGTTATTCACTTCTATTGTTCACGGCTAAAACAGGAGAGGACTTCGCTACAAATATAAACAAGTTATTCATAACTGTAACTGTGAATGACTAGTTTGATTATGAGCGATGAGCTCCGTTTACAAAACAGTTGTTACAAAGCAAGAAAACAAATCGTAACTCTTCATTCTTGCTGCAGCCACGATCGTTAATCATAAAATAACATTTGTGGAAACTTCATTTCGAAACCAAATTGACTTCATTTATGAGTGCAGATACTTTATTATTTATTTAAAATTTTCCAATTGCACGTTGATTATATTGTTACAACAGTTTATTAATAACTTAATAAACTGTTGTAAACTTATAAGTCAATAGAATATCGATATCAAACAAATATCCAATACTTAAACTAAAACACACAAACACATGCGAATAAAATAAATCAACATAAAGATTATTAAAATGTGTAAACCTCCACATAATAATGTCTTTATTCGTATTTTCCGGTACTATTCCATTATTACCACTCCAAACTACAATTATTTTACTAGCAGATATCACATCAATGACGCAATGGTTTTTATTTATTTATGATAGTCAAACATTTGGCCTCGACCTAAGATGGAGCAGGCTTGCCTAGAAAATGCCTATTCACTCTCGACTTGAAGAGATCGAAGTTATATTTTTCAGGGAAATGTGCGCAGGCAGAGATGTCAACTCTTTTGCTGATGATTTAGATTTCGGAATAAACGATGTTCAAATACAGAAAAAAATAACAGAAAACAAATGAATTCACCCTAACGCCCCGCTCGTCATTTGGTTGCAGGTAAAAATTACTTAAAAGTATGTAGTTTACATTTGTCCTCATACAATATTTATGTTCCATTAAAGTTTTCATCAAATGAACATTACACTCGATTTCTATTGACCTACTTGATCGGTTTATGTGAATATAAATCCCATTCAAAGCTATTATTAGTCAATTGAACGCAGTCATTTAAAAATAAATAACTGCAAGGGTTATTTCACCCTGAACTTAATGAGGCGGGGAACAACGAGCAGCGTCGATGACTACGTCTTAATGACCGGCATTTAACGTTTAAAATAAACTCATAATCAACATAAAGGTGGCCCATAGGAAAGGGTTGAGTCCATTGACATTGACATTGAGTTCATTATAAAAATACACAAAGCCATAAGATTAGGCCCCCCCTCCCCCTCCATCTCAAAACACTTTTCAGCAAATTAGGTAGTAGTATTTTAAGGGATAAATAAGGAGAACATAAGTATGGTGCAAGTCTTACTGCTGGGGCTGGGGCCCCTATACTGGCTGGGCCCCTAGGCATTGTGGGGCCTAAATAAGGTACTGCATAGGAGGAGATAATTGACGAGTTCCCGCAATGTCTGCAGGATCTCATCGTCAGATGTGACCAACTTATCTGGATGATTATTTGAGCATTTTAACCGTCTCATTAATGTGTCAGAAATGTATCAGCCAATTCATAAAAGCGATCTACGTCATTTTGATAGGAATTGTAAAAATCCGCAACTTTTACAAGAAAATCTACAGTGGCGCCTCGGATTCGGAGTTCGTCAATATTGCGGAATGCGGATACGTTAATGAGACGGTTGAAAGGCTCAAATTATCACCCACCACAATCCTAATTGAACTCAGTTAATAAATATAAATATAATAAGTTTAAAATCGTCATAACTAACATCACAAGACTTTTTTTCCGTTGATACGTCGAAGTTGCGTATCCGAGGATATCCGGGTAGAAACGTTTTGAATCCGGTTTTATTTCCAAAGTTAAATGGCGCTCGTAAAGATAAGTAAGTGAAGCGACCCTGATCCGGTGTTTCTCGCGTCATTAAAAGAAGGGGCAAGATGAATAAATAATCGAATTCTGTCAATGTCAACGTCACCCGTTGTTTTGAAAATCCAAATAAATTTCTTTCAAATAATTCACATCTCTGCAATACGCAACACTAACATACTCTTAAAATATACCAGAATATCTAAATTATATAGTGAAAGTGTTTAATTGATTCAAAATTGCCGTAAAACAAAATTATCAACATTCATACCTTATGTCAACATGCTAATTGCTCTCAACAAAATTGTGTTTTGAAGAAATGAATACGACTGCAGTCAATACAAGCAATCAAGAAACCTGTCCCACCTGTTCAAAGACCTTTAAAAGAAATGGCCTGCAGCGTCACATACGTGCTGCCCACGGCGAGCAGTCCTCTTCACAACAAGCTTCCACTCATCACTCGCATTTTGCATCACCACTAGAAGAAGTATATGGATCGCCCTATCTCAATAACACAGGACCGAAGACAGGTATATGGCAAAAAAGATGGAACGACATATGCTCACTCCATGGAAAACTTTACGATCTCCCTTTTGGCACAGCTAGTGGAAAATTCGTTCATACACTTGCTGACGAAATAGAACACCTAACCAAGCTGAATTATCCTTCAGAACGATTACTAATTTACACAGCCGTAATGCTACAAAGGGACAAAAACATTAAACAAGCTAAAGATATTAGCAGATTACTTGATCGCCGCCTTAATCTGTGGGCCGACGAGCAGTTTGATATTTTAATCTCAGAATCGATAAAATCCGACAAGACCCTTCAAAATACGTACAGTCGAAAATACAACAATAATGACGTAGCAACACAAACATTCACTCGACTAATTCAACGTGGCAAAGTCCGTGAGGCCCTAAGTTGGCTGTTAACCAAAGATACAAGCAAAGTCCTGAATACTAACGACGAAATTGATTGTACCGGTAAAACCGTCAGTGACGTACTAAGAGAAAAACATCCACCCCCGGCAAACGCCAACCCTAACTTATTTGTCTTGCCTGAGGATTTCCCCGAAATGCCACCATTATTGGAAGTGGACATAACATGTAACCACGTCGAGCAAATTGCAAGAAAACTACACGGCGGTGGGGGTCCAACTGGTTCAACCTCTGAAAACTGGAAGGATTTCCTCTTACGTTTCGGCGAGGCGAGCCTGCACCTAAGAAATGCCATAGCCCAACTCACTATGAAATTGAATAACGAATACGTTCCCTGGATACAAATACAAGCTCTTATGTCGAGCCGTCTAGTAGCTCTAGATAAATGCCCAGGCGTGAGACCCATCGGAATTGGGGAATGTCTACGAAGAATCCTCTCCAAATGTATGATCTTAGCAACCGGTTCTGAAGTTACCGAAGCCTGTGGACAATGGCAACTATGCAGCGGCATCAACAGCGGGATCGAAGGAGCCATACATGCAATGAATGACACTTTCGAAGAGAAATGTCAACCAGGTTCCGAATGGGGAATGCTCCTCGTTGATGCTAATAACGCATTCAACAGTGTAAATAGGCAGCTTGCTCTGTGGCATGCCAGAATATATTGGCCACATTGTGCCCGTTTCCTGTACAACACATATAATGGCCACGCAGAGCTTGTTATTCGAAACTCAGACACAAGTTTGTATAGCAAAGAAGGCGTAACCCAAGGCGATCCACTTGCTATGCCACTATATGCTCTTGCAACATTACCCATAATCAACAAACAAAAAAAAGAACAGAATACACTCCAGGCATGGTATGCGGATGACTCATCGGCCCAGGGAAACTTCAAAAGCCTTCGTAAATGGTGGGAACAGATCTGCAACACAGGACCGGCATATGGATACTTCCCTCAACCTAAAAAGACAATCCTTATCGTATCTGAAACGGACAAAAATAAAGCACAACAGATTTTTAAAGGAACTAACATTACCATCACCGTAGGTTCACCCTTCCTTGGCAGTTACATAGGCAAAGGAAAAGAAGACTTTATAAGAAACCAAGTAAAGCTATTTATTTCAATAATCGAGAAACTGACACATATCTGTAAAGACTCTCCCCAAGCAGCTTACACAGCACTCACTAAAGCTGCCCAATTCAAATGGTCATTCCTACAACGTGTAATCGCCGATTCCAACGTACTCTTTGAACCACTGACACATGCATTACGGACCAATTTCATGCCAACTCTGATGGGCAGTGAAATCACACCCGACGAAGCCGATCTGTTTTCCCTTCCTGTGCATAAAGGTGGTTTGGCAATATCTAATCCGTCTACCGAGAATAATTTGAGCTACAATTCTTCCAAAAAAGGCTGTTTAATCCTCTCATCGGCTTTGATCAGGACACAACATGTAGACCTAGCCCAACACAATAAATCCCTGATTGACGCACGCAAAGAGAGCCGAACAATAAAAGATGCTCGTGACAACGAACTTTTAGACACTATATTGGCCAAACTATCCCCTAACAAACGACGAGCTATAGAAAGATAAATCGCATCGAAAATGAAAACAAAGTCTTCCACCTGGCTATCTGCTATACCAACAAAGAAAGATAACTTCGACTTGTCTCCTCATGAATTCAGAGATGCCCTGGCAATACGCTATTACAGAACCCCAAACTCAATGCCACCCTCTTGTGACGGATGCGGCAACAGCCATTTTAATATCGACCATGCTCTCTGTTGCAAGACTGGCGGGCTAATTTCAAGACGGCACAACGAAATACGAGACCTATTTGCTGAACTATGTCACCAAGCATGGGGCAACATCACAATAGAACCTATAATCACTGAAGGTGACCTTGGATTACGCGGTGACTTATCCTGCCGTGGCGTATGGAATGCACAGAGAGCGGCGTTATTCGATATCCGTGTCGTAGACACCGACGCTCCCTCTTACATTGCACGTCATGTCACTTCTGTCCTAAAATCTGCTGAGACTGAAAAACAAAGAAAATACTCTGCTGCCTGCGAAGTGAAACATGCTACTTTCACCCCCCTCGTGACCTCTGTCGATGGCATATTCGCACCACAGATGGCCTCCTTCGTCAAACACTTAGGCGAAGCCCTCTCGGACCGTTGGAACAAATCGCTGAGTACGATACTGGGTTGGCTTAGAACAAGGATATGCACTGCTATAATTCGAGCCTCCAGTATGTGCATACGAGGCACACGTCACAAATTCAAACCTGCAGCGAAACTGTTGGGGTTTGACGACGGAGCAGCCATTCCCAGTTCGCAGCACTAGCTAAACTGCAACTTGCAGAGATGTGTCTTATAACTTTTTACTACACATTATTATTTTTATTACTATTTCTTTGTTATAAGTTAAGTTTTTCTTGCAATAAATTATTTAATCTCATTAAAAGAAGGGGATAGATTCACCCTCACACGATTTATTTTTAAATAACTTATTTCGCCTGGGGACAACCAAAACTCACTAAAGTTTCTGTCACTTCTCTTCAAAACCTCGTATCTAAGTAGATGGACACTGACAAGGAAGGGTACCCAACTGTCTGACTCATTTGATTTATTTTGATATATGTTATAGAGTAAACTAAAATAGCAGACGCGTATTTTTTTTTAGCTGCCCAAATTCAACCTGTTAGGAAAAAATTGCCAAATCCTTAAAGTACGTAAAAAAAAACATTTTATTTATAAAATATGAGTTTAAGTGTTTTTTTTTATATAAAATATGAGTTTGAGGTGAAATGACAAAACACGTGTCCATTCTTTTTTTCATGTTCTCCAACATTATAATGAAACCAGTAACTAATTATCAATTTGCTTGAACAAATCTCTCTGAAGAAGTTAGAGGGTTTGGTCAATTTTCAGTACTTTGAAGGACAATTCGTCATAACAGGTTGAATTTGAGCAGCTAAAAAAACTACTCTATAACATATATCAAAATGAATCAAATCGGAATCGAACAGTTGGGTACCTTTCTTTGTGACATACGAGCATAATTTTAAGTAGGTATTTATTAATTAGTGAGTTTTGGTTGTCAACAAACGATTTCTAAACTAACTTACAAATAGAAAACTACAGCGAGTCTCAGACATATTAAAATACAAAACGGGAAGTCGAATATCGCCCGACGTGTTCTCGGTCGGCCGCCGGACAGATCGGCTCTCCTGATGATGAATCGCGTACCGATTCGAAACATGTCGAGCTATATTCGACTTTTACGACGTGAATAAACCCGTTTTATATTTGTATTTTAATATGTCTGAGATTCACGGTAGTTTTCTATGTATAAAACTGTCACATTCTATCCAAATCGTCGCTATGTCGACAACATACGAACAGGATGTATGTATTGACGAATGCGAAGTGGAATATAATAATACAATTTCATTGCAGTCCCCAAATAAATACTACGAGTCATATTCACTGATCGACGAATTCTAAAAGTGACTGTGGGTAGTGTGGGTTTTATATATTTAATTAAATACCGCTACAGAAAAACCGAGCAAACACCGGAATTTAGTAAAAACATCGCAGCCTTTTTCACTTTTTTCTATCCGGGCTCTCTGCCAAATGACGTCATAACTTGTTCGGAATAAAATATAGGAACGTAGCGAGTTCCGAAAAGGATTATAACGTACCTCAGGTAAAATATTACAACAACATTAAAAACCGTTCATGAACAAACTGGAGGTGAATCAAACAGTATAATATAAGGAATGAAAATAATTTATACTAAAATATAGGTGACAGGAAAACTACAGAATTGTCAATCTTTTGATCATAACGTAAGCCGACGTGCGAGCATGAGGACGAGCAATAATTGCAGCGCTCAAAAAGTCAATGTTCGGCTTCGGCCTCACGACCGAGGCCGCGGGAATAATGCACAATGTTCTCAATGAGATGCCATCTTGCTCTGAACGATTGAAATTGAAATAATTTATTCAGTAAGTGGGCCACAACCATTGTTAAGAAAAAGCAGAAAGAAACTCAACAGTACGTAATTTTTAGGTATATCATAGTTAAAACAATTAATTTCATTCAAGTAATAACTTGATTCCAGTCCGATACTCAAAGTTCATAACAGCCACGCTAAAATGAATATTGTGCAAATCCTCACCAGTTCATGTATTTCGCTACCAAGTAAAGCAAACCAATATTGACAGAGACGTAAAATAAATCCAAATCGCCGCTCAAAAATACACGATCTTCGAAAATTCAATTAAGACAGTCGTCAAACTTAAATGGAATAAAAACAAGCGGCGGCGGATTTTTCAGCGGCGGATAATGAGAGCATGTAATAATTAAAACCAGACACAATAGCGGGGGTTTGCTTTGTTAATGAGGTTGCACTGAAGAGCCGAAGTTCTCACGAGGTCATCCGTCAACCTAGTCGGGGTTCTCCCACGCTACGCTTACCTGTACGCGATCGCCACTCCAGGGCGTTCCTCTCCCAACGGGGGGTACATTCTCTAATATTGACAAAGACGTCTAAAATAAATAAAGTCGCCGTTCAAAAATACACGATGTTCAACAATTCAATTAAGACAGTCTACAGACTGCGCCGCAGCGAACAGCATGGAAAACAAACAAGGATTTTTCAGCGGCGGATAATGAGAGCGTATAATATTTACAACCAAACACAATGGCGGGGGTTAGGGCTTCTAATCCCGAGATTTTGAGCATGGGCAATACCAGGATTCCGAGATTAGCCATGCCAAAAATCCTGGGATTATAAGCCTCAGCGGGGTTTCCTATCTTAATGAAGTCGAAGAGCCGAAGTTCCGAATTCATCTATCTATCAGCCACAGACGTCTACTGTTGAACATAGGCCCCCAATGTAGCTTGCTTACACCGCATCGTCCGCATCCTTCGACTCCCGCGATCCTGGCATCTCTCACGAGGTCATCCGTCAACCTAGTCGAGGGTCTCCCACGTTATACGCTTTCCTGTACGCGATCGCCACTCCAGGACGTTCCTGAGCCATCCGCTCGTCAGGCTACATGAATATTCATCGACAAAGACATCTAAAATAATTTAAAATCACCTTTCAAGAATACACAATTTCCCATTCATAAATTCAATTAAGACAGTCGTGAAACTGCGCCACAGCGAACAGCTTAAATGGAAGACAAATAAGCGACGACGGATTTTTCAGCGGCGGATAATGAGAGCGTGCAATGACGAAAACCAGAGGCGCTAGCGGGGGTTTACTTTGTTAATGAAGTCGCATTGAAGAGCGGAAGTTCCGAATCGTTACCGATATTTACCCGGTTGAACGATCATTAAGAGAATTTAGTGACTTGATTTCTTTTTCAAAGGAATTACTCGTTGATTTTGAGTAGGGAATGCAATCGGACGACCGATTTGTATGAAATATCCGCGGTTTCGTTTTATACACACGGTTTCTTTATAGCCATTGCATATGTATTTATCCAAGTATATGTATTTTGAAATTTTGTTTTAAGTTAGTTGCACCGCCCACGTTTATCTGCTTAGCCCAATGGTTGACTGGTAGAGAGTGAGTCCTGTGGCATTAAGTCCGCCTTTTGTACGATAAATTCTCTCTTTTGTACAATAAAGATCTAAATAAAAATAAAAAAAATGCATTTACAAATTTTAATACAAAAATTGAAAACAATTTATACCGCTTTAAAATTTTCCATATCGGAGTTATCTCGATGCCCCGTTATAATCATGATTTCTTTATGTATAATTATGGAACTCTGTTTATTACTCACATTTTGTAGCATAACCCACCCGAAGTTAAAGTGATAGACTGAATAAATAAATAAATAAATATCGGACAACCTCACACAAATCCATCTAGTCCCACAGTAAGCTCTAGTAGGCTTGTGTTATGGACACTAGATGACGATAAACATAATCTGAATGCATTGATGTACTCGTATTCTTTGTATGATTAAAGTTTTTGTGACATCGACAAAACTGCCCGCTTTTTGTACCTTCGCTGTATAAACTTCACTTATTATCTAGACTCACAGACAACCCCCACTAGACGGAGCATGTAAGGCGACCCGCGCGCACCAACGATATGGTACGGCAGAACATTAAAGTATCAACACGGCGGCCACCGTTTAGTTGCGTCCTTGTTTATGATCCATGTGTACGTCAACGAAAAAAGAAATTAAATAAATAACATGGTAAATTGTAGTGTTAAGTGGTGTAGAGAGACCTCATAAACATGAACGCAACACACATACAAATTATGTATGTTTGGTTCCGCTATAACAACATATAGGTACTAGGTACTAAAAACATTATAAAATAAATATTTAAGTGCAATCTATCCTATACAATAAAAGTGTTTTTTCCCGTTTTTTTACTTGATGGTTCGGAACCCTTTGTGCGCGAGTCGAACTCGCACTTGGCCGGTTTTATTTGACAAAGTGACTAAAATCGTAACTCTTAGTGAGTTTGGTCGCTTTATGTAGATTTAGAGTAAAAAAACCTCTAGTCGTTTTCCTCTTTTCGTACTTCATTACGTCACTCTTGTTACAACGGACAGCACTTATATTAAAAGTGAAATAACATTATAAAGAAATTCTTAACTTTATTGTAAGTAAGCTTCAAAAACTCAATTACAGGTCTGAAGGTATCGATTCGATACGATCGGAAATAATGGAGATACACTCAGCAGACACTAATAAATTTATCAATTCATACAATACGTAACTATACGGAATAATACGAGTAAGTAATTTATACAGAAAAGTAAGCACATTATGCATAAACATCATAATCAACCGTTTCATAAAGGAAATATAAAAATTAATAGAAACATTATGCAACGGCCACGTAACCAGACTCATTAATCACGACGTGTATTGTTCCCATTTTTAATGGGGCGTTTTACTTATTGGGTAACGTAATTTATTTATATCTGTTATAATTACAGAACTATTAACTGGTCACACTTAACGATTACATCTTATATAGTCCGCAAAAGTACGAATATAAAAAAGCCAAAAGTATTATGAAATATGAATACAATATTAGTACCTATATAATAAAAAGCCTTACAACCAAGAACGTCGATTTCAATCTGGAATGGAATCTGGAACTTGGAATTGATAAGTCCCGTCAGGTTCGCTGATCGTATTTGCATATTTCACTTCTCAATGGTTGCTCAATTGTTTCCAAATTATCCTTTGACGTAAGCCATTTCAATAATATTTCAAGACACAGGAATTAATAAAGAAACATTATAAAGACAAACAAATTATAACACCCCACCTTAAACATTAATATGAATTTAACATTTGATTGTACATATAGTAATTTTACGGTCAAGACGTATAAAAAAATAGTGTATCCCCATTTCAGAAGCAGCCATGAAATAACTAAGTCAGCGCTTACCAGGCTCCATAAACCACTGTTTCCCGCAATTTATGTCCGTGGCAGAGCTCAGAATTTCTTGAAGACAATCCACGCTCGAATCCCCTCTGTGCTTGCTAATTATCTCAAACTTTACTTATGAAAGGGTTCGTTAGCCTGAGTCTGAAAGAAGCTCGTGCAACTGACAGTGACCCACATTCACTTGCGTCGATTCCGCAAAACCGGCGACCGCTAAGATAATCCATTTCTATCCCACAAACAAAATGCCATCAGGTTCGGTTATTCCAGCAAAAACCATGACCTTTGCCACTGGTGCTTAGTCCACTAATGCCTATTAGAGGCCTCGAAAAGCGAGTTTGGCCGTCGCGTGCCGCCGGCTGCCTCCACAGTTAGTTGCGTGCCGGCACCCGTTGCGACCGTTCGTCTACGCTCCTCGGGGCTCTCCGGACTAACGCTGCCGTCAGAAACTTTGCGACTCATGGGAACTTACTTGTGTTTTCGGAAATTCATGAATTAAACTTGAGTGTTCTCATATCATGTAGGATTGCTGTGGTTACAATTGTTTTGGCGGGAAAGTGAAACTAGCTTGGCATCGTATCACCAATGGCGACGTCGTCGCTAAGGTAAATATTGACGCGATGGAATCTCGACGCGGGCTCGGTGCCGGACAATGCCCACTACAACATTATTTGCGATGCCGTCGAGAGCGTCCACCATCACATGTCGACACGTACAAAGGATTCCAATTCAAACTCGCCCACTGCTCTCGGACAAAGCGGCACTCCGAAAAGATACGGTACTAAAACAAACACTATTACAGCAAATTAAAACACATTAAATTCCGCACCCCGAGCGGTAATTACGAGCTCATTCGCTGTTTACCGTTATCAAATGACACTAGTGAGGTCGCTAACAATATGTAAATAGGAAAGTGCGAATTAAAATTAAGTAGACACCGAGTCAGCTGGGAGCCGGCGGTGAAGCCTGCCCCGCCGGCCTTACGTAAGCCTTCAGCGGCCGTCTCCGCTCCGCCCCCACTTATGTAACTGGCCGTTTTGAGGGGAATTTCATCTGAGGGATTCAATTACAGCGAATATTGGATCGGTTATCTAATAAAAATCTATTAGGATATTGAAAGTCGATAGGTGATTTGTAATTCTCGTCCACGAAAATCTTGTTTATTTTTGATGAATTCATAAATATATTCATCAAAAATACACAAGATTTTCCGCGCGCGTCTACGGTTCTTTTAGGATTCATATTTACCGCTTGTTTCATCCAAAGGCTTTATGTTTTCACAAAGCGTACGAAAAATACATCGCTTCGGGAATCGAAATTCCTGCGATAGACAAAAACCGGAGGAGCCAAAGTATAAAGATAGGCCTTCATTTTTCTTACGAAATTCTTTTGTCGAATAACGTGTTCGGTAATTTCGGTATTACTGCGAAAGTAATTGGAGCGCGCGGGCAATTAAACAGATGATTTGGAATTCGTGGGACGACATCGAATCTATCTGGGGAACAGAACCAATCAAAAACTTCCGACGGTGTAATAAGTCCTGACTGAGCACCGAGTTAGTTTGCGCCGTCGACAGACGGCAACCACAATCTTATGGGAACCAACTCGGTCGGAACTCGTGGTTAGTTGCTTCCAATTCAACAGATCCAATTGAACTATGCCTTAATCTCTCGGGAAACTTTTGCGTAATTACTATTTTCAGCCCCAATTTCACGGCTCCTAGAGTTACTTCGACAACATTAGTTTTATTTTTGGCTCAGGATTTAGCATCCCCAAATACCTTCATTCAAAATCTACTTAAATTAAAATTCTTAATATAAATTGGCCATGATTTTCGCAGAGGCTTTTAGGCGTCTTTGTGTACTTAGCTGTTTATAGACAGAACGGCCAGAAATTTATTACGATCCTTCGCATCGCGTCGCGTGCTTCATAGTGGCCTACAGACAATGCTTCTTTTAGGCGACCTTATGAGCTAGTAAATCGTAGTGTAATATTTCAAGAATATAATAATAGATTACAGGTATCATGGCGATCTTAATTCATTTCGTGTTACTTCAATCGAGTAGATGACAAGAAAGTGGGCGCGACTCGATAGGCTATTTCGGAACATCAATCCCATTAAAACGAATTGCCGTAAATCGATGTCACCCTAGAGGATAGTTCGAAAAACCGCTCCATTTTTTTTTACAGACCCGCATAATTTGCTTGCCATAGGAATTCTATTCAAATGTATAACCTGATTCAACTGTTGCAGTGTGAAATCGCAATCGCCGTCACAAACGGCAACAATGATAATAAATAGCATCACATCTCCGTAGGAATCACTATTTATTGGCGGCTCAGTAAATCCGTTACAGCCCAGGAGCGTTTTAGAGGCGATAAAACACAATCGTGCCAATTTAACCTGGACATAAAGGGGCTTGTAGAAACGAGGCATTAGGAACTAGTGTAACACCCCTTTAACGGCCTGGTTAATTAAGGACAGGTTCGACTAGTGACAATTGACAGACTTGTATTAATAAGATTTGGATTTGAGACGCATATAGCAAACAGTAAGAAAAAAATATACAAAAAATTCCAGCATAATAAAACGGGAAAAGTATGCGTATGAAAATAATCATAAGCTTTTTAGAATAAAAGAGACTCCTTCCGATTGTGATAGGTCCGAACATCTTACGTCACTAGAGTCTTCTAGGCAAGAAAGGTAGCATATACATACAACTTAGCTTGTCTCTAGAGAATTAGCGAGCATAATATGCACTGAATCTCTGGTACATCTCAAATCGATAGGTACTAATACAGCCTAGATAACACAGTCCAGTCCAATCAACGTGTAGGTTTCTTTACGCTCAACCTTTGCCTTTCATCATCTTGCCGGGAAATGTGGGTTAACTATCGTAGTGTAGATATCGATATTTTATGCTTGCATCAACTCATAATAGAAATTGTATCTTAAAATATACAGGTTTTGTTGTGAAATATGAGCATTCTGCAAATAATTGTTCACAAAATTGTGTGATGTATTTTTTAAAGAAAATTCGAAGCAATTGTTACGTTCCAAGGCGAAAAGGTACACGATTGTGATTGAATAGTCAAATAACACCTCGGTTGGTGTTTGAAAATTCAATGATACTGAACAATTGGTTGTTCCAAATTACTGAATGCAAACAATTGCTCTGCAATTTAGAAGTGAAATGTTTGTGAAGTGGTAAATGAATACAAAGGGTAAATTAGGCTCTAGATTTGAACAAATATCCGACTGAGCGTTATAATTAACAATACTGAATAGTAGGCAGGTATGTTATCGCACAAGTCGCTATATATTCCTACTCCGTAAATGCTTCAATTTTAAATGTTCTTTTTTAGGGTTCCGTACCCAAAGGGTAAAAACGGGACCCAATTAGTGATGGGCCGCGAGAATATTCCCGTTCCCGAGAATATTCTCCTGGGGAATATTTCCGGAAATTTCCTTTGTTCCCGAGAATATTCTCCAAAATGGGGAACATTGAACTTTTCTTAGTACTAGAGAGAATTTTAGTACCAGAAAGTTATAATTTGGCATGGTTATACATATAAGTCATTTTGACAAATTGGTAGAACAAATTCTTGGAAAAATACTTTTTTACTTTACCTCCCCCTATAATAAAGTGGGGATGTCTTTTTTTTCTAGTCTACCCCATGGTGTGATATGTCGTTGGATAGGCCTTACAAAATGTTGCAGGTTTGTTGCAACAATTTTCCGATTTATAGATCTGTTTGTGAAATATCAAACTTTAAATTGCAAATTTTGGGAGTACTTGGGTATTGGCTATATAAACGCTGCTAGGGTAGGCTTTACAAGTTTACGAGTAATAATAGTCAACCAACTCATAAAGGGTACTTAGAGAAGTAAAACTTGAAACTTGTATGACTTTGTTAGCAGTTAGCAGAAAAAAATCATTAACACTGACGCGCTGCCACAAAACGATTCATCTGGCCCAGCATGACATATCTTATGAATCTGCAATCAGATTGGTTTCGTGTTTGTGTCCATTTTACGGTAGTATGATCTAGTGTTTTTGTTGGTAGGTTAATTCAGAAGCTTCTCGCCTAGCTACCTCCTACTCCAATAACACCATGCTGCAGAAATAATTCTAAGAGCTGAAAATTTCTTGAACACAGGTTATCTTCCCGCAAACTCATTTTGTAATGACACTGTTGTAGACATAGACTGCGCCAAATTTAAATCTGAAGCAGACACATATTGAAGTTGTGGAAGCAGTTTTCCAAATCGAAGACGTGTACAAAACAGCGCAACAACTTCGACCAAGATGATATCTGTTCAGCTATTACAAGGAAGAGCGGTAAGTCAATTAACGGATTTGAAATCAATGCATGTGTCTTCTCTTGGCTGGTTTTGAAACTACGGACGGATCAAACGAGGTTACCGACCAGTCGGTAGGATCTCGCTGCATTTAAGAAGATCTTTGAAACCAGAAGTTGGCCTGGAATCTTTAAAGACGTCAAGCCGCGCGAAAGACAGTCGGCATGATTTTCCGCTACAGAGACATGGCAGAAATAATCCACTAAAAGTGCGCCAAATATGCGCCTCATTGATGGGGCGAATAACGTTTCCAGCAATAAGTTACGGTTGAATCCGAAAATGAAAATGAGAAGATGTCTTCTAATTCCGTAAAATCTACTGAGGAGTCGAAGACTATAAGATAGGGGAGGGGCCTAGGGGAGAAACCGAACAGAAGGGAAACAAGATTGTTAGTCTTTTGATTATTTTAAGTCAACTTCGGAAACGATGACTAAGATATAACTTTGAAGTCACAAGTGGAGCTAGGACAAGCGGTGGCGGCACTCAAATCAAAGCAACTACCAAGAACAGAAACATGATAGCTTAAATCCAAAGTGATGAGACGATGACTACAAGAGACACTCTCGGAGGCAGAGCCCCCGTATTTAGATAATAAACACAACTTTGAACTTTCAAGTCACGAGTAGATTTAAGAAGCGGAGGGCTCGGGGGGATGAGCCCCCGCACCAAAACAAGACTTCTCTTCTTGATCTTGTAATATATTTGTGATAGCGGCTATGGAACCCTGCCTGGAGCATCAACATTGGCTTGGATCCAACTGATTAAAGAAAAATAATTTTATCAAATATTGCAAAAGATTAAATGCTGATATTATTTTTTTTTATTTTATGTTTCTGGCAGTGTATTTAAGTAATGAATTATGGCATGCCTGTCTTTGGTACTACTATACACTACCTATTTAAAATACTATTGAAATAATGAAATAAATATATACATAAAAACGATAAAAACTAAATAAAATACAATTATTTTGCTAATTGCGTTGACAACACACGTGTTTTCTCTATTCCTTCTCTATCAGAAATTAACTTGCTTGTCTCACTGGTATTTATTTTACCATGTTATTCCTGAGAGCAATTTAAAAACTTGCGGAATATTCCTCGGAAACAATGAGAATATTCCCGGGAATATTGAGAATATTCCCGGAGAACAATGAGAATATTCTCGAGAACATAGGAAATTTACATTTACAGCTGACTTTTTATATTTTTTTCTATTGAATTGTTAACCTATTAAATAGATAAGCATTTACTTATATATAGAATGTCATAAAATAAATGTTATTCATATACAAATCCTAAATTCCCCTATATTCCCCTCATGGGGAATGTTTCCGAGAATATTTCCGAGAATATTCTCGCCTGGGGAATATTCTCGGAAACGGCCCATCACTAGACCCAATTACTAAGCCTCTGCTGTCCGTCCGTCTGTCACCAGGCTTTTTCTAATGAACCGTAATAGTTAGAAAGTTGAAACTTTCACAGATGATGTATTTCTGTTGCCGCTATAACAACAAATACAGAAAGAAAAAGTTAATAATTACTTAGTTGTATGGAACCCTCGGTGCGCGAGTCCTACTGGCACTTAGCCGGTTTTTTGTATAAATTGAACCGATATTTCCCCGACCCCGTATGTTTAGCTATCAAAAGCTGTTGTCTGCAGCGCCTTTCGAAAGAATGCGCGCAATCAAACCGCGCTCGGCTCCCCTCACGGTTCACTTCGCACAACTTCTGCAAAAAACTTTTGTTTCAATGCACATATACGTTCCCAAACAATTAGTCTGTCAGCATTTTATTGTTGCACATACTCAAATTACTGTTCCGCTTTAAATTTGCCACAAGTTCCAACGAAGCAGCAGATGTTATTGAACTAAAAGGAGAAAAATCTGCTTATAAAAACGATAGAAGTTATAAGCAACGACAACGTGCAATCATTTGCAATAATACTATCAGCATTAATTCAACACGTAACATTAAACAACAACGGAAGTAATTGAGTCAAAGTCAAAGTCAACGGTGCGGCCAAAGTTGCCGGCAACTTTGCCGCGTAAACAATATCTACTGACGATAAATTGTGATCTACAAACAACAACAAACAAATCTAGTGATGAATAGCGGCAGTAAATTTAGGAAGTGCTTCTCTGTACATATCGTTATGGAAACTAAGAATAGCTCTAAAAATATTGAACAATATTTCAGGTCCTACAGAGGGCTTGGGCGATAACATAGATAAAATAACAAGTCTAAATCTACTGAAGCTTCCAAAACGAATAAATTTGATTTATTATTAATAACGTACCAGTACCTATCTACGAGTTGCGATACAGAAGATAGATAAACCATCACAATCGCTTGTAATATCAATCTGCATAGCCGTAATGGAGAATTCAACTCTGTAAATCCAGACACAAGCAACACAGAATGCTTGCTGTAGCAAAATTCATACGGAAAGTCAGGGACTTTTGATTAAAAGTAATAAGGCCTGAATTTTATAGGACATTTATGCGTCTGCGATCCTGTAGTATTTTCTCAGCAAAGTCATAAAGGTCATAAAGCTTATTTCACATTAGGGAGAGGGTTTGGGATATTTGTTTTTGGGCAGTGTAAACAAAAGGCCCTTAAGCACACAATGTACGTGATACAGGCGTTTACGACGGGGGAGTGTACAATAGTTGTTAAAGTTAAAGCCGTGTGTTTTTTATCATCCCAGTAGATTGCATTGCAAGTAATCAATAATCATATTACTTATTTCCTCTGTTATAAATTAAAACACATACGAAATGGGTTTACTTACGTCGTAGAAGTCGGATATCGCTCGACATGATACGAATCGGTTCGCGATTCATCATCAAGGGCTAGCATATCTTGCCGCGTCTTCACTTGTCGCGCGAGTCAGTATCTCCTGTCTTGCTCGCACGGTATTGAATGGAAACTGACAGGTAGTATTTCTCGCGCGACAAAGAGTCGCGTGTCAAAGTTATGCTAGACGTACAGGAGAGCTGATCTGCGACTCGAAATTTGCATATGTATTTTAATATGTCTGAGGCTCACGGAAGTTTTCTGTCGTTATTAGCGTTTACGTGACGACTTTTTTTTTGTAAAATTATATTTATTATTTTATACGCTATAAAGAATAGGCCGTATAGAGAAAACAATAGCATTTTCCCTGTTTCAACAATCTGAAGCAAAAAATATGAGACGAGCACCTTCTATGTAGTCATAAAAGAAGCTAATTATGCTGTTCTGTACAGGAAAATATCGTTATTTTTACTAAAAGAAAATTCTGAACATTCAGCCAGTTATAATAAAAATATGAATATGAAGGTAACATTGGATACATTACAAGATTCGTGGAAACCCACATTTTGGAAAGAAACGTATAATTCCATTAATAATTCTAATTTATATCACATTTTCGGATTAATGCGGTTTATGCTTTGACATTTCTCCTCATATTCAGTACGAACATATATCTCAATTCCGAGGGATCAAAGCATGGGCAGTCAATTTTCTGAGCATATTGGAACTTGGAAGCAAATTGCTTTATCCGATGTTGGCAAAGATGAAAGAAAGTTGGCGCGACACATGACACCAGTGGAATTCCAGAGTCCATTTGGGACACAAGAAGTTTTAATGTTCCGCCGGACCCTTTCGAGCGGCCTTCGGATCGCGAAAGAGCATGTTGCCGATACATTTTGTTCCATTTTTACCGAACCCCGATGGGCGCGATGAGTTTTAACCGGTAACTCTCAACAGCTTCTTAATGGGTCGTCCGAATGCAAATCGCTCCTTATCGGGGGAAACACTCCATTTTCAAGATCACAAATTACACCTTTCCGCAAAACAAACTGTTTAAAATTCCGTCGGAACCCTGTCTGCTGATAAATGGCTAGTGACCCCCGAGCCCCTGACCTTCGAGACATTGATGTAGAGCGGCAAGAGGCGATACGGATCTATGGCGTGACGTCACGCCGCCGCCCCGTTTTTGGCGAAAATCGACTTATCGCGTGTAACTGCACACACCCGCCCAGTCTTAAAATAACGTCACTCTTTAAAAATAAGAATTGTCATTCGATGAAATTGTCCCGACAATGTCATGCCGTGTTTTAAGCCGTTAGAAACAACGCGAACGAAGAACAACCATCAATACTAATGAAATAAAGTCTAGCAGAAGGCCGTTCTCAGGGTTAGTGTGTACTGTTAAATTAACAAATCATTAGGTTTAATCGCTTTCGTTTGCAGTGTCACCGGATCAATTAAACGACGAAACGTAAAGCGCCGCCCGCAGAATTATTGCCCAAACCGCTTAGGTCATATCATACATATCACGGACTGCTCATAAAACACGCCATTACACTTATTGTTGCTACAGAGAACACAGCTCATTGAATTATTTAAGATACACACAGAACACAGAGACATATTTGAGAAATAATTGAAGATTTAAGCTCGGAAAGCGGACACAACAAACGACATATAAAAAGATATAACTCTCTAACAACAAGGACTTTCAATCCCATAACCAGTTGAGCAGAGGCCTCCTAAAATAACCAACGATAATATTTCTTTTGTCATGTTTGTTGGGATAACAATGTCATAGGATTTTGAGGAAAAATAATGATAACATCTCGTACATCATACAGATCAATGTCGTATAGTTTTTGTGCTACTGTGACATTTTCCTCAATCACAAATCTAAGCAACTAAAATTCGAATAGAATTCATAGTTCGCGCAATTGCATAACTAATTCATATATATAAGAAAATATAGTATCAATTTCCGCGATAGCAGTATCTTAATTGACTCTCCATTTCAATATCGTCGGCAAATCAATGTTCATCTTGACTTTAGTGCCTAAGTGAACCTTGACGATACACAACTTGACATTGCGATGACAAACTATTAACCTTATCGCGGACAATTGTGAGTGCAGTTTTTGCGTAATTTGCGTGGGCCTTGACTCTCAAGAAGTACCCAATGATATCATCAAGTGAAACGGATTTCGAAATCGCATATGTACTGTAGCCAAGTAAGTGGTAGCTTAAATAACATTTTTTTGTAATTGCATGCCCATCGCAATAAAATACTAAGGTTATAACAGCTGTTATATTCCAAATCATGATGCGCAACGAGTAGCTTCTCATGCAGTATTTTGTTTGTTGTAGTGCCGAGACATTGTAAATATGCTACAATAGTATTACTGTACACAAGTACATGTCGAGCGCGTATTTATAGTCATTTTCATTTATATCTAGAATTTTGAATCAAATTACAGTACATTATGATTGTCGTACTGAAGAAGGGTGTTATTACCAGTGTCCGACCAAATACCATTATCTACGAGTGACTATGTTTCACAATGGTCGCGGACAATAACAGTGTCCTTGGAGTCCATCGATCCGTGACAATTATGTATCTAAGGGTGACTCGAACAATAATGTTTAAAGCATTTATCAAAACAAAACCAGACCAATGCCCACTTCGGCCGTTGCATTTTAATTCTTGCTTCTTTTATTCCGAGTTGAACTGATGCTATCGTAGTTTTGTCCGTGAAACGTTGCAGTATTCATGTTACCTAAATGATTATTTGCAGATTTTACATAATAGAACTATCAAGAAGGAATATCACTGTCGGATCGAATCCTTCTCGTTAATTAGAATGAAGTAAAACATCACATGTGCAGAGGCTAACGTGATTACGTGACCCTCACATAAGGTTCTTGTCAGGTTGACAAATTAAATCGGTGTCACCTGGTGCTTATCCCTTCGCACGCAATATCACTCCTGGATTACGCTGCTAAGTTTTTCATAACTCCCATATAAACTCGCAGCTATTACGACCAGAATATATATGAGACGACACAAGCTTAGGTAGCGTAGGCGCGCCCCAACTTCGAGAAGATCATCTTTGTCCGGATCCGAACTTAGTTTCGGGTTGGATGTGAATCAGATTTGCCGTATCACTCCGAAATTAGGCAGACGTCGAAATGCGGGGATTAGGTCACACGTCCCACCACAAATGTCAAACAACATTAGCTGTAGTGGTTGAGCGCTGTTGCATATTAATGCGGTGTCATTGGTCATGTATAGTCTACTGTTCGTCTCTAAATAGCGGTAATTTGTGCGATAATTTGTAGGGAGTAAGGGCTATAGTTGTTGAGACCAAGTCGATGATTGTGTCAGTGTATGCACCTAGTTGATCGCCAAAGGGCATTTGATGTTCTATGATTGTCGCAACATCGGATTGTGACCGGCATACGTCCCGACGGTTTCGCTGCACTGCGTGACAAGCCGCATCGCATTGTTTATAAATTAGAATCGTTCGGAAAGGAAAGTAATTTTACTTGGCCTGAATCTGACCTAGATATCACCGGGGTACGTCCTTAGCTTTATCAAAAACAATTTCTAATAAACCATATTTTCCTTTATGTAGTAGATTATAATTGATCAAAGCTTTGTTAAAACAAAGGAAAATTAATAAACAATTTGCTTTAATTTAAGCTTTTAGGCTAGCTTGATAACAACGAGATAAGGAATAATTTGTATAGCTCGTATTCGGATTGCGACGCGACTCGGGGCTCTTGGAAGAAACCCACCGCAATCCTATAAATAATTGAACACGTGCAACTAATCTAATACGTTAGGAGTGCAATCTGCGCTCCAGAGCTAGCTAATAAATGCGTGCGGAAAACCAAACACCTCAACCCACTTAAGTATAACACCTCAACCCACTTAAGTATAACACCTCAACCCACTTAAGTATACCTACTCCTGGGAGTATGCAGCCGCCAATAACAAACCGGCTAACGAATCCATTACGATTTATGCATAGCTGACATTTCATTCATCAAACTTGCATGTTCTGTTCGTACGTAATACACGATTACACATTCCATCAATATAATCGCGAACAATAGCAGCGCTGTCGTTCGGCTGAATCCATTTTACGGCCAATCAATCTTCTTTAATCCATTCTTCCGTCAGCTCGAAAATTGTCGCTCATTTTTCTGACTCGATTACGATGATGACGCCACAGTGCCGATGAATCGGAATTATCGTAAACAGGCTATCGAACCCAGAGCCCTGCCCGTAACGGCCTTCTTGCCCAAATCGATACGTTTCCGCACCGCATACGATAATTTGCATCCGACCCGCTACATTCGTAGTCCATAAATTAACGTTAATGTACATTCCTTTTCGACTCAGACTGGATCGAAATTAATGGACAATAATTTAATTACTCTTGGTTGGGTGGCAGCTACAAGTTCGCTTTCAGTCTGCACACACACAGTTCATTTCAATTTCCATATTTCAATTTGAACATTAGATTTTAATTGAGTGACGCAAATGACAGATAAGAGAGCTTATCAAAATTAACGCTTTGATCTTGGCGTATTTGAAATTTAGATAAACGTCGCCGGGTGACGGCGCGGGTGTCCGAGGTTATAATTGACACCGTCAGATACAGCCCGGCTGAATATTTCAGCGGCGAACAATACGCCCCCGAATACATTAACGGGGGAGATTAAAGATAAACAAGGCTAGTGGAGAGTTTTCTAAAGGCCAAGCGGATATTGCTGAGTAATGGATTAACAGTATCTGTCGTAATCCCTGGAACATCTCCGAGAGTCCGTCGCCGTCCGTTATCCCCGCCGGCGCCGAGCTCTTTACGAAATGCCACTTGATATCATATCTGCACGAATATCAGCTTAAAGCGTTCATTTCACCTAGCGTCTGGTTAGGCGCGCCGCTAAACGCTATTTTCCAGCGAGATTAGCGCATAACCGAGTAAACCGGCATGCTCTCCGTAATGGAACTGCTTCATTTCCTTCGGGAATGGTTGTGTTTGTTTATACCTATTTATTTTATTTATATCAATGACCACAGGCCGTAAAAGTTTACTACCCTGAGACCACAAACACTTCGAGTCTAATTAATAAATTAGCGATAGAAAGCTCCCTCAAGGATTTCTCCTTGGACATTAATAATCCGATACATCAGACTAACTTTATGAAACACCTCATGGCCTTCGACGTCTGGAAATAACTCATTTATAGCTGTATAGCAATCGATTTGGTTGCAGACAGACAAAGCTCATTTCGGATCATGTTGTGGGGCATAAATAATTCATCGGCGAGAGGGCGACAGAGCGGCCGACTCGCGACACGCGTACCCTCGGAAAAGTTGATAATGTGATTTACAGACGCGAGAAGTGGAGCGCACTAGCCCTAGTCCCCGCTGCGAAGTAATTTGTTGGGGAAACGCGCCCCCGCATACTGAGCTCTCGGCGCGCTGTTCATACACGCCGCCATGCATTCACAAGGAGCGAGTCGCGCTCTCGCGTCGCCCCGCTGCCTCGTTTAATACTCACCTAACTGCTCTGTTCCAGATGTTCGAAACGGCGAAACTAAGAGTACAAACGGAAAAATGTGCGACCGCCGGCGAGGGACTAAAACCACCGTGTCCGCGAGTGACTAGTGACAATAACAGTTAAAGCGATGTGCGAGTGAGGTTCGGCCACGACGTCGAACTACAGCGGGCTGGCGACCGCGGCCAGCGATGGTATGGACGTTGTCTTCGGCAATGAGAGCGAGTGGGCGAACTCCACGGGGACGGGGGAGGACCCGGACCTGTACAACTACTGGCCGTGGAGCATCGTGGACGGCGCCCTCATGGTGCTCATCGTCAGCGGCAACACGCTCACGATCCTGGCCGTGACGCTCAGCCGCCGGCTCTCCTCGCTCGTCTCCAACCAGTTCGTCCTCAACCTGGCTATATCCGACCTGATGGTAGGCCTCACGCTGCCCTACCACCTCGTCTTCTACCTCGACAATGACTTCGGCAAAATCAAATGGTCCTGCCTGATGAGGTTCATACTCATCATACTGGCTTGTCTGGCGTCCATATACAACATCATAGCGATAGCGGTAGACAGGTAAGAATGTTTTCTTTTCACATGATTTAACTGTTACTCAAATAGTATTTCTAGGAATGGATGTTATCGGTACAGCCATAAAGGTCCTTCAGAAACAGTAACACGCTATAACTTGAGCCGCAGCACGAACCGTGTCTTTGAACTCCGTTCGTGTGTTGTGTTAACGCAAACGTCGCTTGCAATAAGAGTAAAGCTATTTATTTGAAGGAAACTTAAACTGCAGCGACAAATTTCAAAGGGTTTCATTTCACGACACAATTTTGCATGCATGAAAGCATATCCGTTCTTTTTAACATTCCACCTTTGACGGGACTTCAGACAGCCTGGGGTATTATAACAGCAATATATGAGTAGCTTATCTAAACAGCTTTATCGGTAGCGATACGGCACCCCTTTTATCGTCACTGCTCCAAATAACTGCATCTCTATAGAGATACAAAACTATCATAGCTTAATAAAGTTAGAAACTCCAATAATCGCTGTCGCACTTTACTGGTTGAAGTTAGTTCCAAACTCGGGGGAAAATATTAATAAAAGAGACTAATCGAATGACTAGACATTTCATGGAAAATGTCCAATTAGAACATTTTTCCCGATCACACAAAGAATAACTAACACATCTCGTTTTCCAATTCCTAAAATAACTGACAATTCGTGTCGTATTATTTCTCAGAATCCGTAGTCTAAATTCTTAATTATAATGTTCTTCATCCGTAATTTGACTATTTGCTTAACGAAAACAGTGACTGGATCTGAAAATTATATACTACCCTTATGTAGATAAGATTCTAAAACTTCATCCCTTTCGTCATCACATCATTATATCAGCAGAAAGATGTCCTTTGCTGGTCAAACGCCTTCCTGAACGACCGATGACGGTACGGTACTCCATCCAAAGGTTTCCTGCGCTCTTGAGTTCTTGACCAATTAGTCAATCCACCCTCGGGGCTGCTCGGTCCGGTGCGTGGTCGCCGCAGCTTATACTAATAATGATGTATGCTTTCAGATACATAGCAATAGTGCACCCGCTGCACTACAGTCGGTATATGACCAAGCTGGTGACGCGGCTCCTCATGAGCACGACCTGGTCGGTCGCGCTCTGCATCAGCTGCATACCCATGTTCTGGAACGACTGGCACGAGGGCGTTGTTTGCGAGATGAATATGGTAAGACTACCTTCCAATTAGAATGCATCTTCGTTTTATAATTAACCAAGACTAGGGTTTCTCATTTCTCGACCTTTTTTATTTCCCGGAGCACGAGAATTCTCGACCACTATTTCCCGGGAATTCCCGGGTTGTCGAGAATTACGGAAATTTTTAAAAATATGTGTGATTTAACAATAAAACTTCGCTTTTTATGCAATATTCAACAACATTTATTAATCAACAACGTTTATTTTTAATGTCATGACTCCAGACTCATTTTTGGGTAGCCTGAAACCTCTTTGCTCTAAAGATTCCCTTATGAAATCACTCCTTGTAATTTGGCGAATTGTGAGGCCATCTTTTGCTGCTAATATGGAAATTATTTCCCCGAGAGACTGTTTGGGTTTCGGTTGAAATGTAAGAGTCTGTTGAACTGACGTCTTAGGTTTTTTAGGAGCCGACGGTTGCGCATCTTCAGCACCAGTAGCTCCAGTGTCACAGCTGGCTGAAGTGGATGGCATTGGCTCTGTTTCACTTTGACATTTTATCGAAATCTTATGTATATGTTCAAGAAGATGCCTTACTAGCCCGCTTGTATTCGAACCTTTCATTGAAATCTTTTTGGGACATTTGAGGCATTGTGCGGCTTGTATGGACGACGACTTGTCATCTTTAATTTTAGTGAAATATTTCCACACTTTAGATTTCTCCATCTTCAAACTGGTAAACAAAAAATAATAAATAGTTACTTTACTTTTAAGGCAGAAAAGCGAAATGATGACAACGACTTGAGCATTTAGTTCATAAATAGAAATGGAACTAAATTTCATTGGAAAAATGAATAAACATAACGACTTCACAAATTATCAAATCATATAGGCAAGGCAAGAAACACACTCATAACAAATTGATTCGTTTCATTTAAACTGAAACTCAAACGATCATATATTTTGTTCAATACCACAAATACCCATATAAGAATTGAAATAAAACGGAAAAAGCAACATAATTATACTAGTCTATAAAGAGAAAGTAAATTACTTACATTAGAAAAGTCGCCCGCTTAAGAGGCCTTATTCCTTTTTAAATGGTGATCGTTTTAGACATTTTTCTATATGTTCAAACATGTTTCTTTACAATTTATTGGTGTTACTACCTAGAACAGGGCTATTGGGATTTATTGGTATATATTTGAAACCTACAGTTTGAATTTTTCATTGATAATTTTTGTTTCGAAAACTACTCGAAATTGACAAAATTCACGCTGAAAATTAGTTTTTTCAACTTATTTTCGACTACACGCAATAAAAGCATGAAAAACCTATGTTACTTCCTAGAACTCGGGGAAAAGTATTATTCACTTCAAAAAGTTCGTTGAAATTATCAATATATTTGTCATAATATGAAAAAAATAAATTTCAAAAGGAATAAGGCCTCTTAAATTTATACACTAATTCGCTCCGAAATTTTTTGACTGAATTTCTCGATTTCTCGACCACTTTTTTCTCGTCTCGAGTAAGGCAAAATTTCCCGGGAATTCTCGGTTCGAGAACTCTCGAAGAGAAACTCTAACCAAGACTTAAGCCTTAGATGAGTACGAGGTGAGTTTCGCATGCAAGTTTTGAATGCGAGCGAAAGTTTTCTACGAGAAAGTGTCGCTTGTGTCCAACTCGCCTCATGTAACTAAGGCCTAATAGATCTTTTACCATTAATGAACCGATTTCTAATATTGACACATATTTAGTGTCTTCATAAAAACACCATTTATAGGATACTGTCCAATGTTAATGTTTGTAACTTACCGATAGATAGTTTGCAACAAACGGCCCCGAGTGCCTTTTTATTTCATTATTATTAAAGTATTACGAGTATCTTCGCCTACTATCACAGCACATTAAGTGCAAAACCAAACAATTGTCATTGTAGAATATTTTTTTCTATTCAAAACATAATCCATGAATACGTTAAAGGACTATAAATAAGACTGCCATCGATATCATAACACTTTTGTTCATCAACGTTGTATCATATTGATAAAGTAGTCATATTTATATTGGGATCATAACATACGCGCTTGCGATATCAGACTGGACCTATTTAAGTCTTGTCGATAGGACTCGTATCTTTAATCAATTTGACAATGTTTAATTTAGAATTAGCATGTAAGGTTCATCTGTTAGTGCTAATGTAAAGAATAAATAAATAAATAAATAATCTTCTTGTAGAATCGAGATCAATTTTATATACTACTTTAAACAAAATACTAAATAGCTTTCTATACAATTATAGCATAGTGTTAGGATAGGAAACTGGACCTTTATTGCTGCAATTTAGCGAGAGAAATGCCCTGTAACAGCGACATTACCCTGCACTCTACAGCGATCCAACTTCTATTCATAACTAGCGATAACGCTATTTCGATAACCATTTCAATATTACTTCCCAAACACGTAATAAGGTAGATTAAATAGATACGGTACGGGAAGCTTCTGTTTTCTGTCCCACCACGTACCTATATCGTATAAACGATTATATACAGCGAGTTGGCGTTGGCACTGTGTTTTATAGTTCCGTAATAGACTTTGAAGACATCGTTAATTTGGCTCGGAAAAGCTGAAGCGGGAGTAAACTATATGTTTCTTAACTGTCTTTGAAATGACAGACAAATGCAGTGTTAGATACTTATTACATTGACGTATTTTGGTTTTGGTAGTTCGCCAATTGTAGATATTAGTAAATCGCTAACCAGTCATAAGATGAATGGGTTTGTAACGAGAACTGATTTTAACGGATTAATTGATAAGATATAACTAAAAGTTGTCCTTGAATTTCTCTAAGGCTAATCGGAAAGTACTCGTGTTTTCCTCTAACCTACTTAGCGACTCGTCCCTTGTTTCTCAATTTATCATTACGTTATATGATATGGAATGTAAGCTTTTAACTAACTTTTATGTACACTCATATTAAACTCAGTCCATTTTTTTCTAAATTACAAGATGATCACTTACACCTGAGAGTAGACTCTAAGCTGAGACCCACGACATGTAATCTAATAGGCTAGTTGACTCATGACAAATTGTAATAAAGTAATGTTTATTCCGTATAGTATTTAGCAAAGGAAACCTAAATACATATTTTTCAATTCATAAAAGTGAAAGATGGCTGAAAAAAATTAATTTGATCATAATGGTTTTTAATCTGTATTTTGAAATGCTTAAAACGCTGTCCGCCATTTTCGCTTATGATAGTGACGTCATTGGTCATGTAAACAAAACTGAAAGTCTACTTTGACGACTTCGAATAGTGCCGTTCCTCTCGATCTCCTGTCAAAGTATATTGGAGTGAGCGGAATGGCACTACTCGACGGTCGAATTTCTAATATTTACAGGTAATTCTACGACACGCCACAGATTAGCAAAAGGCAAAAATGGCCGACGGCGTTTTTGACTGTTCATGAAATTTCTACTTTTCAATTGATAAAATTTATCTTTCTAGCTTTCACAAAAATACAAGACATTTTTTTTAGAGCTAGTAAGATCATTATTAACCATTTGAAATATATTTCAAAACTGGGTCTACTAGCCTATTGTGTTTCTAATCCGTTACTAATTACGCCCCTAATAACTGGACGTCACTATTGCGACAAGCTATAAACGCCATATTTTTATATTTTCCAGGTGGTTCCCAAAGAGTACACGACCAGCATCTTGGCACCGATGTTCTCGCTGATCTGGATGGTGATGTTCATCCTGTACTGGCGCATCTGGCGCGAGGCCACGTGCCACGCACGGCGCATGCGCGCCAACACATGCTGCCCCACCGGCGCCAACGATTGGAAGAGCATTCAGGTACGTATCTTATTTAGACAGATATAGGGCGTGTATACGAGCTAGTATAGAACGTATATAGTCAATGATATATAGGCCATCGTCAACATCAATCAAGTGATTACTAATTTTGACAACCATTCAGACATTCTACAACCTATGATACATCTATAGATTCTGTCAAAAACGGCTCATAACTTGTACATTTTGGTCCTACGAGCCGCTGCTGCCGGCTTTCATCTCATTTCAACACATGGCACCCTAATCAAAGATTATTAATATTTGCGATCTTTGTAGCAATAGTGTAAAGATCCTTCAGTTATCTATGCATGAAGGCAGATTAAAAACGAGCGATGCATCTGGAAAGATTATCTTTAAAAATAATGATTAGATCGATTGGAAGAACTTTACATTCGCCGATTCAATCTAGACAGATCTAGGGCATACATTACCATATTTACTGGACCGATTAACATGAAAAATGGCACTAACAGCTTTCGTCACATTGTGAATTTCATATTTTGTATCTTCACGATAAGACCAAGCACTACCACTTCTACACGTTGCATACCGACATCCGGGTCAATAAAGACAATTTAATACACCGAACCAAACAAATATGTATCTACAGACCATCTGACCTCACCTCGAACACTGAGTCGGCTCATAAATGCGTACCTCTGCAGTTATATATCCGACTGTCCCTAAATTTTACGATTCGTTCATAAAACCAGTCTTTACCTTTACGGTCTCGCTCCTCGGAACATCATAAAATACATGTTTTTGATTACGTTGCAAAAATATAGGCCGCACACGTTCACACCGCTTGATGGTGACTGATCTCTTTTAGCCGATATCCGTTCATTTTAAAACCATTGTTTCGCAGCGCTTGATGACAGGTTGACGTTCGATTTATAAAGATTAACGTATGGTAATAAATCGGGGATGTAACTGATGGCCTGGAGCTATATTGGTTAGGTACCTTACCTATAGCAGGTTCGTTGTAATACAACACTAACGTAATTTATGCAAATCTAAGCACGCTCTTACCCAATCTCTATTTTCGCTTTTGAGTGAGCCCTAAGATAAATCAACTTTCATTTAATAACCTAACTTAACCGTAACGGAAACCTATATTTGCTCGGCTTGGTTTTGTTTTTATGTGTTTCAATTAAAATTTCAGGTGGTGCTGCTGGTGTTGGGTTCGTTCTCGATCTGCTGGATGCCCTTCGTGGTGGTGGCATGCGCGCAGACGCTCCCAGTGATCACACTGCGCAGCCCCATCGCGTACCGGCTGACGTCGTCCCTCGCTATGTCCAACTCGGGAATAAACCCCCTGATATACGCTTGGAAGAACGCAGGCTTCCGCGCCGCGTTTGTGAATCTGTTGCGCTGCAAGCGACCCGATACATCGGAATATAGGGGCTCGCCTGCGCCGGAGAGGAAGAGGGGGTCGGTTGCGTTGCGAGAAGGTTCGATCACTCGCTCCAGCGCCCCCAGCGCGCTGTCAAGCATGGGCGGTCGACCTGCGCGGCTCCTATACGTGGAACGGGAAACGGACACGTCGAGGTGCCGCATTATAGAGAACGCAGGCTACGTGGAAACGGACAGGGGTGATGCGAACCCCTCGTACACGGCTGACCCGACCCCCGTGCACAGGCCCGCGCCGGCGACGCGCCCCGACGTAGTGTAGTGTATTAAACGTTCATAGACGTTCAGTGGGAAACGTGAAACGCTTCTAGCATTTAAAGTTGTTAGTGACTTTAGGTACCCCCTTCGCATTTAGGTACCTGTTTCAATCTACGCTCAAGTTTATAAAAGCTTTATTGTTGAATTTTTATTGATAGATTTTAATGAGTTCCCTGCCATAATGAAATTCTTACAAGAGGTTCTCTGTCACATAATAAAATTGAGATGTTTAAATGATAAAATTATAGCTAAATTGTTCGATGTAACATTAAAATATATAATAATTCTATCTGACTTTATTGAACTTTAATAATGTATACCCACAACACCTGACAAAATATTAAAAGTAGTCTTTAAATAGGACTACAGGCGCCATCTATTTGCAATGCTTACAACCAATAGTAGTACGGTTGCGGCGTAGATGTGCGCGCTACACAGTTTTACCGATGAGGATAGATGGCGCTTTAGTCATAGGATACAAGAATCAACTTTAGGGCGATTTCATGAATAAAAATTCCATGCTACAAGCAAATAATTTAAATATATCCGTGTGGACAGCAAATAAATGATAATGACTTAAGGCAAAAAGCTGGACAAAATGTTCATCATCCATCAGTGAAAAGTTAAGTTCTTATAATACTGATTGTTTTTAGAGCATGATCGCTACTAGGATAGAAACATGAACATGAAGTAGTAAATCTAGTCTATTTGGCAACGAGAGAGGAGAGAGCATGAAACGTGCGGCACAAATATAATCAATCCAATTCAAAGAGTGAGTTTGCGTATACAGATCTAGTGAATAAAGATTTACCATTGTAGTTAGTCGGGAAAGTTCGTTTTAATATTTCTATCTCAATATTTGTATCGAAATCAATAGAGAAAGCGTTTTAAAAAACTTTCCGGCAAAATGCGATGTCAAAATATTATTCACTACAACTGTACCTACAATAGCCTAGTTTCCTGACAGGCCAAATCGGCAACTTTTTATAAAGTAACAAAATGCTGAAATATAATAAAATGTAAAAGAGTAACATGAACTATGACATCAGTGTGACAAGGCCAAATTGTTTCCTGTTGTTTCATCATCATCATATCAGCCGATAGACAAAGGCCTCCCCTAAAGTTTTCCACAACGACCGGTATTGCGTCGCTCTTATCCAATTTCTGCCCGTAATCCTTTTATTTAGTACAAAATAAGTCAGAACAAATGGCGGACGAATGGTATTTACTCTACCAGTCACACTCTTCACAAATTATTAATTTTAAACTTGATAAAGTATTCAAATATGCAAATAAACTTAAACTTGATCGTTTCGTGCATATTTATAATAATTGTATTTAATGGCTGGTGTCGATTAATTTATATGGGCGTCATAGAAACTTTATTGGCTATGTGCATCAAAAATTATGTCTTAGGAGGAATTAAATGGGTAAGTATCACTGTCTCGACTACTAGGTTTTTTCACGATTTCTTAGAGGTAGGTACTATTATCATTATTAGACAGTCCCTTCTATGTACGAACGCTAATTAACGCCCTATGGCATTAAGTCCGCCTTTTGTCCGATAAGTTTTTTCTTTCGTGCAATAAAGATTAAATAAATAAACGCTATGCAGCGTTGCAATCGTACACATACCAGTACATCATAGTCATGAGACAGATCTGAAGACATTGGTTGACTAAGTAATTATGAAATAATTACTTTACGTTTTATGTCTACACTTTGCTTTTTTTCGCGTACCAGCGTCGAGAACCAGACGATTACCGATACCGATTAGGTCCTAAATTGATTAAAGTTCTTAAATTGAATTTAACCACAGCTAATGCACTGTATATGGTGGACACTATTGCTTCACTCGAAACTTATTTCTGTAAAATTTTACCTATTGAACATATCTGATGGCAAACAAATAAAAAAACAATAATAATTAAACTCACCTCAACACCAGTCACGCCGAGAGCCGTCACCAAATTCGGAGTCATCCTAAACGGCACCTTCTCTGGAACCCGCAACGTCTTCCCTTTCTCGAAGCACACGTTATAGTCTATATGCACCACCTCACCAGACGTTAAGTCCACCATCACATTGTCCAAATGTCTATCACCGAGTCCGATAATATAACCGATCGTGCTCATCACTGCTACGGAATAGCTGTAGCGGCGGATCATCTGCCACCATTGCTCAGGAGACACACTACTGCACCACAGTTCTCTCCAAAGCAAATCGTTAGGAGTCTCAGCGGCCAATTCCTGGAGCACTTGTTTCAGAATAGAAACCGGCCATTCCTTTCTATTTTCAGTTGGTATACCCGCTTCTTTCAGTAGAGGGTTCAGTTTATTGTAGAACAACTCCGATGGGCGCAAAACGTTGACTGTCTTATTAGTTTTAGCGGATAAGATAGCTGCTTCCCGATTTTGCCAACGTTTGTACAGAGCAAAAAGGGGCGTCACGTTGTCCACCCAGCTGATCAGGCCGGAGCGAGGGCCTAGCGGAATCACGGAATAGTGGCGCGCTCTATAAGTCTGATTGTCATTGTTTTCCGAATCCCTAGCCATCATTGTATTTGTAATAGACAGCAGCTGCATTATTCTCTCGTCAAGATGTAAATCTTCTAATCCCTTGAATAGATACGTGTACGCTCTGCCGTCTGATCCGTAGAAGATCAATTTCTTAGGCCTGGTTTTAGTTGGCAGGATAGCCACGTTGTTTTCAACAGACTTTATTGTTACCCTAACAGTCCTTTGATTGGTGTGGACTCCAGGCATCGTAATGACAGTGTGCTTGAGGTCTGCTAAAATTGGGCTTATATCAGACATTCTCAATATGTAAGACGTCCTCTTATTTACTTTTTGCTGTAACTTAATCTGCAATTGCTTCAAAGGTGCCCATGATTCTTGTGGTTTTTCAGGGTTACTTGGATTTTTTAGCTTCTCTATAACCTCTGTAATGATATTATGGAATTTCGCCTGGAAATTCGCTTCGTGTGGGGTTTCTGGTTTCGCTGACGTGATATGTTCAAGTTGTTCCAGTACATAGACAACCGGTTCAAATATAATTCGATGTTTTTCTTTGATCAATTTCTCTTTGTCTTCAGCGGTCAAATTAGCGTTGTCCTTTACTCTACCAACTTCCGTCTCTAACTGGGTCAGTCTTTTATTAAACTCGGAGTGATGTTGCAAGAGCGTCCCGAGCCATAATTCATCCCACAGAAGATTTATCCTCTGCAACTCCTTTACTAATAATTTAACTTGTAGTATAGTTTTCGGAGCCTGTTTCGCTAGTGTCTCTACCATATCTAAGAAGCATGAATTCAGTTCATTGTTTACACATTTGTCACTAGCAGTATCATCCAAATCACTTTTATCCTCGCTGTTTTCTTCGTCATTTGACAAATAAGATCTTGCTACGCTGAGCTCTGTCAAATCTTTTGTTTCGTTTTCTACTGCACCAACAACTGCAGGGAATGTAATTAGGTGGGGTGTATCTTCTGCAAGACGACAGAGTAGATCAGAAACACATTTTCTCACGTATGTTTCGGGGTGATTCAATCTTGAAAAGAGTTGTGGAATAATCACTTTCCATGGCTGGGTAGGCGTGTTCGCTAATCCTGATTCCAAGACAGTTTGTAACTCCATGGCGTGCTTCACTATGAGACGAAGCAGCCGTAAGGTCGCATTGACAACAGCATTTTCACCGCTGTGATTGATGTAATCCGACGCGCATATGAGCTGCAGGAATTTAAAGTAAGCGTCTGCTGACAACTCGAAATAAGAGAATACTCTCTTTTGAGCTTGGCGCCATATGTCGACCAGCAAGGCAAGATGCTCAGGAAATGCGTTACTCAGAGATGGCACCGTGCGAAGTTGACTTTCTATCATTTCTGATGTGTTGATCTCGTTCCAGTCTATATCCTCATCGTCACAAGTAGCTTTTGTTTTTGACAATATCTCGCAAACTGCTTCAAAATCTTGAGGTGAGCATCCTATCATAACGCTCTCTATTTGTACTTTGTCATTGTCAGTTAGCTGTTCACGCGTCTTTGAGCTGAACTCTACCATTTTTCTGCCCCAACGGAAGCACCAAGCTGCGAAATTAGCCCAAGCTTTGGCTAGTCCTGGACATTGATTGACGCCAAACTGCAACAGTTTGCCAACTGCAGAATCAGCCAGCGGAATCACATTTTCAGAGATGTTATTGTCAACAAGCCCGATTTCAGGGAGCGCTGACACCAATTTCATCAAAGGTGAATCTACTTCCAATATGTTTTCATTCTCGTTTTGACTTTGAATCCATTTCGATAGCGTCAAAAGCATTCGGGTTCCCTTTTCACGTAGTTCGTAACTTTGTTCTCCCATTGCAAGTCTTTGCGAGAATCCGAGGGAAATGTTCGAGCACAAGTTAATAGCACGCATTTTTGTTTCTTCTTTGGCATACGTTAATTTACATAGTTCCATCAATGCAGTGGTGTTATTTAATGTCCAAATATCTAAATCGTATGTATTATTCGACATTATCAATACGTCGCTCAGCTCGTCTAAATTGCCGACATTACCGAGATACACTTGGAATGCAGCATTATGTTTGAAATGGCTTAAAAGCTCGTTTTTCGCCATTGCTAAATTTGCATGTTTCCTGGCATTCTTTATTACATCCAACCGAAGGCACTCGGCATAAAAGATGTTCTCTTCAGTCATGTTCAATTTCGTAAAATATTGATTCCACCATAGAATTCGACTGAGGTTTTCAAAGTCTGTGGCATATTTATGATCTTTTATAATTGATGGTTTAAATGGATTTGAAATTACTTTTCCACCCTTGACGATGTTTCTTAAGCCCAGATTGGCCAATTGCAGTACAGCTATGTCTTTCATAAAGTGCACAACGTTAGTTCTGGCAAATTCTTGCGCGCTAGACTTCAGCAACGCATCACAATCTGTGAGCACTTTTTCAAATTGATCGATATTATCGGTATAGCAAAAGTTCATGGCAGTACATACTAGCGTTGATTCAATTTTGCTAATCATGCTTTGATATGAGCAAGCTTTTTTGCATATCTCATTGGAATTCATGTCGAGAACATCCCAATTTGTTAGTTCGTCGGGAATTTCAGTGCTTCCTTCAAATACACGTAGTGCCGTAAATGAGCTCCAAGGCGATTTGTGTTTCGTTTGATTTTCATTTTCTTTCCACTCTTGCATGTCTTCCCAATTTTGTATATGCTTGTAACTCTCCATCATTTGTTCTTCAATAAATTTCTCACTTTTTGTATCAGTTTGAGGCGCATCACCGGATTCCTTTTTGTCTTCTTGTGATTTCAAATTATTTAGCTTTTTATAGAATTCTAAGGCCAACTCATGTCTGGAATTGGCTTGTTCTGCTGCCCCTTTTAGCCAATATAACTTTTTGTCGAACGTGCGTTTTATCCAAACGTAGAGACCATGTAATACTTCGGGCTCCTGGATTTTGATAAGCGCTCGAGCTAGATTCATACTGATAGCCTCAATATCAATGTTAGTTTTTGAGGTCGCAGCGGTCTGTAGAATAAGCGACGCGTGGTAGATAGCGGCGCCATAATGTCCAGAATACTGACTGACGGCCAGAGAAGCAGGCCGCAGTCTGTTCTGCCAATCGCGACAGGTGGGCCAGTTAGTATGAAAGAATGTTCTTACAGGTTTAGAAACTGGTGGCAATACTGTGGCTGTGCCTTCAGCAGCATTGTATATGTATTTCTCCAAGAACATCATAAATTCTGCGATCCAACGGGCTCTTGCTTGCTCTCCTACTACCACATCAATTAAATTTCGTTGATCAGTTGACACATACTTTGTCTCTAGTGAGGAGGTCTCTCTCGCAATCCCCTTTATTGCTGCTTCGATTTTCACAAAGGTTTCTTGAGGTTTTCCCAATGCAGTTCTTAATTTTAATGTTACACAAGTCAAAGCTAGTTCGGACAGTGCCCAAGTGATACAAATTGACGAAAAATTCGTAGCACATTGTCGGAAAAATTGTATATTATTCTCATCAGCATCTTGAGTTTGTAGGGGCCAAGATGTTAAAAATGTGTTCAACAATAAATTTTTATCTTCAAGCGTAGACTGAAGAAGACAATTTATAATCGCCTTAAAGTGGTGATTTGACAGTGTTGTAAATGACCCTTTCAAAAGGTACTCTTTTAATGAGTTTGCTTTACTTTCATTGTTAAGTAGGTGTAGACTCATCTTCCGGTATCTGAACACCTTTATAACTTGTTTATCAAGCTCTAGCTGCACAATGTCCCATGGCAGCTCAAAAAGTACTTCCAGGCAAATGTTGGCAACTGCATTGTTTTGGTTGTCAATGTGCAATACACACAAAACTGCTATGGTTTTCAATATCATTGTATTCAAACTGAGATTTTTATTTTTCAAAAGCAGCTGGCTGTTCTTCATAACAATCAAGACTATGTCGTCATCAAAACTGTAGGCCAGCGACAGCATATTTGAAGTTAAAATGAGAAATCCTTTAGACATGCTAACAATCGGCAGATACTTGTCTAGCTGGCTCAATATGTCTGATATCCAATAAAGGACAAGCAGCATGGTTTCCTTGCAGACATCCTTTTCCAAAATTATGCTTAGTGTGTTTAGAATCACAGCTAGATGCCCTGATGTGGGGCTGGTGCCCTGCACTTCTCCGAGGTTCAGGTTGGACAATCCAAATATATCATTAGCTCTGGACTGTGAATTCTTCATCTTCACCAAGTCACTTGACGCTATAAAATGGTTGTTTTTCTTGCAATGTGAGTAAAGTAAATAAAGCACTGCATATTGGAGCGCTGGTTTCTCCTGGCTCAACTTGTCATTATCTGGACACATTTTTATAGCCAACAATTCTAGTATACTCGGTTGTAATGCCCACATACCAATGATAGAGTTGCTTGCATTTGCAAGTTCTGACAGACATTGGAGATAGAATATAACATTTTTCTCAGCATCTTCTTTACACACATCATCAGTGTATTCAGGCTGTATTATTTGTAACTCTGGTACGATGACAGAATATGAATTCTGTATGTCTGTTAACACGAATTTGTAAGTTTCTTGCAACAAAGGGATATTCTTTAAATTCAAAAGGTTACTGTACACTGACATTACCCCATTTAGAATGGCTGCACTCTCTGAATTGCGCAATTGACGTAAATTTGACTCAGGCCCAATAGTCTGAGTGATGAACTCTATTGGTAGGTTTGATGCAATCTCTTTCACAGTTTTAGATATCAAATCAATGACACTGAGACATACCCTTTCTTCATCGATCAAATAAGTTGTAATTTCCATGGAAATCAGTGAGAACAGAGCTGGGAAGCTTGACATTGATTTTGTTTGTAAATGCTTCAATAGCAGGGTGATACTTTCATTTCCCGCTACTATAAGATCAGGCTCAGCATCATTTTTTAAAGTCTTAGTCAGCACTTGAAGTATCTTTGTTATAGCTTCAGTCAAGAAAGACCAGCTGACTGTCTGAGATGTTGTTGGATTGAGCAAGCTGCCCAGACTCTTCACAACAGTATTAAACACATTTAAAAAGGAGGTTATCTTCAGTATGCAATCTTCAGAGGATGTTGACTCTGTATCTGTGTCACTTTTATTGGAATCAAGGTCATTTGAATAAGCTACCATATCTTCAACAAATTGGTTCAGCAAGTTCACAGAAAATCCAACATCTGCCTGCCAGTGACGGCTCAGTTTAAACAGTGATTGAAGAGCAAATTCTTTGATCTTTTTCGGTTGAGCATTGTCCACATGCCAACCAACTAGAATATCCACAGTATCCACAAAATGGTTGGCAAAATGTTCTGGGTATGAATTTGACATCACTATCATGGCAGCTATTGCAGCCATAAATACATCAGGCAACTCAGCACTTTCAATGATACCCTGAAGACGTTCCAATGTTGTCTCGGCAAACTCTGTTAAATTTGGTGTTTGATAGTCCAGTTGGAATGTCTCAGTGAAGGACAGTATGAGTAGATGTTTGATAGGATTGCTGTGAGTTGCTGTAGCTGCATATGTAGACTCAATCCACTCCAGATGCTTGCGAAAGTCTGGCCCCATAACATAGCCAATCCTGCCAAGGACAACAGCTGCACTTTCCTTTGTTTCTGGGCCTGGGGCATCATACAACACATCGAGTAGTGATTCAACTAGTATATCATATGATCTTCTTATGTATCTGGCGTTTTCTGGCAGCATGACAGCTTCTTGGAGCTTGCTGCATATAGCGAGCGACTTCTCAACGTCCACCTCGGCGCACAGACGACGCAGTAGCTTCGAAATGCGCGGGTCTTCTGGTAGGTGGACAGCCAGTTCAGATCGCTCGTAGAAATTCTTTGTAGAATTAGTCTGGGCCCAAGAATCAGCCGCGGAATGGGCTAACGGTTCGTGATATTTGAAAGAATTGTCAGCGGGATCTCGGTCGCTACGAGGCGGCGGGCCTCTGCCACGGCCGCCGCGCCCTCCGCCTCGTGAGTGTCGGAACTCCGTGACGCGGCCTCGGGGCCGAAAACGCCCGTCCCGGCTCGGCCCGCCAAAAGAAGAGGATGCATCATACGACCCAACATAACCTCTGACCTTATCATCCGCTGTGTTTTCTTGGCCGATTTCTTCCCTTTCTAGAACGTCGGGGGGCTCCGAGCCCCTTAGGTTTTTCACTTTACTATTTGCAGTGGTTGATAACATCACTAAAATTGTCGCCAAGGGCACGAATAAGACCACACATGGCCGTAAAATTACGCAAATTTACGGGCAAAACACTCGTTTTCAGCCAACACACAACGAAAACGTTACCATAGACAATTTTTCTGCATTTTCTAAACGTCACTGTTACAGCTGTCACTTTGAAAAAATATTTGCGCAGAAAATTTCTGAACTAAAAATTAAATTAAATTTAATCAATTAGATTCATACTTACAGCAACAAAAACGGTGTTCTACATTTTAATTACTTTTATAACGAAAAAACTGAATATACAAGATAAGACGCTCCGTTTCCGTATTGTATTTATTACTTGATTATTTTACAATTTGAAACCATAGAGAATTGTGTGTTAAATGTTGAACGTGGTTTCTATGTCAAAACAAATCAAATAACCTCAAATTAAATTTGCTATTGCGAGGCATGTTTTGCCTACACTTTTATAATTTGTGAGTAAATTAATTATTAAGCTTAATGAAGCTTGAAAATAAAACTATGAAGTCCAGTAAACGCCCACTTATATTTAAAGGTACGTCTATAATAATGTAACTAATTGTTGTTGACAATCCAAAATAATTTCACAATAATAATTTTCATAATGCAATATGTGTTTTCAGCTTTAGAATTGAAACTCAATGAAGATTCCGAGTCTCCTCACTTAATTTATATCAAAGAACACTCTGTAAGAGATCACACGGAAGACAGACCTCAAGGGAGAACATTGTTCGTAGTGAACATTCCTCCATACGTAGACGAAAATGGAATAAAGAACGCATTTCGAGACGCTGGAACCGTCAAATCCGTGTCCCTTCTAGAAAAACCCGGCCCGTCTGAAACAAAGACCATAGATAAATTCCTTCCTCCAGTCCAGAAACCTATATTCAAAGTAGGCTATGTAGTGTTTGCGAAAGTAGCACATTTGGACAAAGCTTTGGCCTTAACAGAGCTTGCACCAGTGAACTCTGATGAACATCAAATTAAATGTGGTATGAAAAAATGGGTAGAAGAATACAATAACTCGATCCTACTAGCTAAGGATCTGACGGGAAAAGTGGAAGAGTTTATGAAAAAACATGACGAAAAAACCAAGCAAGCTGACGACAAAGAGAAGAAGTTGGAAGAAGAAGATGATGACGGCTGGATCACAGTCACCAAGAAAGGAAAAGTACAGAGCTTTGCTCGTTCAGAGAAAGTGGAAAGCAAAGTGATGGCAAAAGAAGAAAGAAATAAAAAGCGGAAAGAATTGAAAAATTTCTACACCTTCCAGATTAGAGAATCAAAAATGAAGCATGTAGTTGCTTTGAGGCAGAAGTTTGAAGAAGACAAGAAGAAAATTGCTCAGATTAAGCAGAGTCGTAGGTTTAAGCCATTTTGAATAAAGTATTTTAGTGTCTAAATGTTGTAATACTTTTATTTTATTTACCAATCAAATAATAATTTTGTTATACATGAATGCCATTTCCAGGAGATATTTATTTATTTAAACTTTATTGCACAAATACAAAAGTAAAAGTACAAATGCGGACTTAATGCCATAAGGCATTCTCTACCTGTCAACCAAACCAAAATAGTATATAATATATATACTTTTAATAAATATTTTTACAATTTGCCCCATGAGGTCTGTATATTTGAGCATTTATTTGTTTTAGTTAATGAAATCAGAAAAAAAAAATGGGAATACTAAGAATTATTTGAGAATATCAAGATAAACTGCATAATTAAATCATAAAATTTTATTCCATCATTATCAAGAAATTCTTCTTGATAATTTTCTTTTCCATAATTAATTTACAAAAAACAAAATGCATTGAACCGCTTAAAAATAAACTTAATCTAATAATTGCTTTGTACAACATAATATTTATTTATAAAATATAACTCGGCCAAGTCCAATTCAGCTAAAATTAAGTCATTGTGGAAAAAAAAACAAAAGAAAGAAATACATTTATGACATGACCATAAAACAATTAGACAAAGGTTGTGGCAAAAATAATAAAATAAAACAATAGGCAATATTATTGGGGTTGTTTCATGAAAAGGTCCCGCCCAAGTCCCAGGTCAGGAAAGACGAGAGGTTTTTTAAAACCTGTTAGAAATAGCCTATTCTCTTTTCTCTGCCACATAATCACATATTAATTTGTTTGTCCTATCTCTTCAATGTCTAGTTTTCTATCTCATTTGTTCAAAGGTGAACTGGAAGAAATCCCTTATAGGGATAAGTTCATGTATTAATACAATTAATACACATGTATTGTTTTCGAGTTTTTGTCGATAATGTTTTATGTGCAATAAAGTGTTTACAAACATAATCAGTATTCACTTTCTCACATGCATTTACATAGGTACACTGACAAAAATAAACGATCAAATGAGACATTGAACGAAACTTATACAATTGTAAAAATGAAATCTTTCTCGTTTAATCACGTCTACCGGTAGGACCGATTTGATAGATTTTTAACTGTGCATCCCCAAATGGTTGATACTTTTTACCCGATTACGGAGAAGTAAAAATAGGGTTATGACTTCTTCTTCCACGCGAAGTCCGCGGGCACCTAGTTTGACTATAAATAGGGATCTCGGTTGGTGTAGCCGTCCGGGTCCGGTCAGCAGGTCTGGCGATGGGTCCGGATGATGATCCGCAGCAGCCGGTTGTCCGGGAGCGCGTCGAGCGCCGCCAGCAGATGGTTGGTGTTGCCGTCCGGGTCCGGTCAGCAGGTCTGGCGATGGGTCCGGATGATGATCCGCAGCAGCCGGTTGTCCGGGAGCGCGTCGAGCGCCGCCAGCAGATGGTTGGTGTTGCCGTCCGGGTCCGGTCAGCAGGTCTGGCGATGGGTCCGGATGATGATCCGCAGCAGCCGGTTGTCCGGGAGCGCGTCGAGCGCCGCCAGCAGATGGTTGGTGTTGCCGTCCGGGTCCGGTCAGCAGGTCTGGCGATGGGTCCGGATGATGATCCGCAGCAGCCGGTTGTCCGGGAGCGCGTCGAGCGCCGCCAGCAGATGGTTGGTGTTGCCGTCCGGGTCCGGTCAGCAGGTCTGGCGATGGGTCCGGATGATGATCCGCAGCAGCCGGTTGTCCGGGAGCGCGTCGAGCGCCGCCAGCAGATGGTTGGTGTTGCCGTCCGGGTCCGGTCAGCAGGTCTGGCGATGGGTCCGGATGATGATCCGCAGCAGCCGGTTGTCCGGGAGCGCGTCGAGCGCCGCCAGCAGATGGTTGGTGTTGCCGTCCGGGTCCGGTCAGCAGGTCTGGCGATGGGTCCGGATGATGATCCGCAGCAGCCGGTTGTCCGGGAGCGCGTCGAGCGCCGCCAGCAGATGGTTGGTGTTGCCGTCCGGGTCCGGTCAGCAGGTCTGGCGATGGGTCCGGATGATGATCCGCAGCAGCCGGTTGTCCGGGAGCGCGTCGAGCGCCGCCAGCAGATGGTTGATGTTGCCGTCCGGGTCCGGTCAGCAGGTCTGGCGATGGGTCCGGATGATGATCCGCAGCAGCCGGTTGTCCGGGAGCGCGTCGAGCGCCGCCAGCAGATGGTTGGTGTTGCCGTCCGGGTCCGGTCAGCAGGTCTGGCGATGGGTCCGGATGATGATCCGCAGCAGCCGGTTGTCCGGGAGCGCGTCGAGCGCCGCCAGCAGATGGTTGGTGTTGCCGTCCGGGTCCGGTCAGCAGGTCTGGCGATGGGTCCGGATGATGATCCGCAGCAGCCGGTTGTCCGGGAGCGCGTCGAGCGCCGCCAGCAGATGGTTGGTGTTGCCGTCCGGGTCCGGTCAGCAGGTCTGGCGATGGGTCCGGATGATGATCCGCAGCAGCCGGTTGTCCGGGAGCGCGTCGAGCGCCGCCAGCAGATGGTTGGTGTTGCCGTCCGGGTCCGGTCAGCAGGTCTGGCGATGGGTCCGGATGATGATCCGCAGCAGCCGGTTGTCCGGGAGCGCGTCGAGCGCCGCCAGCAGATGGTTGGTGTTGCCGTCCGGGTCCGGTCAGCAGGTCTGGCGATGGGTCCGGATGATGATCCGCAGCAGCCGGTTGTCCGGGAGCGCGTCGAGCGCCGCCAGCAGGTGGTTGGTGTTGCCGTCCGGGTCCGGTCAGCAGGTCTGGCGATGGGTCCGGATGATGATCCGCAGCAGCCGGTTGTCCGGGAGCGCGTCGAGCGCCGCCAGCAGATGGTTGGTGTTGCCGTCCGGGTCCGGTCAGCAGGTCTGGCGATGGGTCCGGATGATGATCCGCAGCAGCCGGTTGTCCGGGAGCGCGTCGAGCGCCGCCAGCAGATGGTTGGTGTTGCCGTCCGGGTCCGGTCAGCAGGTCTGGTGATGGGTCCGGATGATGATCCGCAGCAGCCGGTTGTCCGGGAGCGCGTCGAGCGCCGCCAGCAGATGGTTGGTGTTGCCGTCCGGGTCCGGTCAGCAGGTCTGGCGATGGGTCCGGATGATGATCCGCAGCAGCCGGTTGTCCGGGAGCGCGTCGAGCGCCGCCAGCAGATGGTTGGTGTTGCCGTCCGGGTCCGGTCAGCAGGTCTGGCGATGGGTCCGGATGATGATCCGCAGCAGCCGGTTGTCCGGGAGCGCGTCGAGCGCCGCCAGCAGATGGTTGGTGTTGCCGTCCGGGTCCGGTCAGCAGGTCTGGCGATGGGTCCGGATGATGATCCGCAGCAGCCGGTTGTCCGGGAGCGCGTCGAGCGCCGCCAGCAGATGGTTGGTGTTGCCGTCCGGGTCCGGTCAGCAGGTCTGGCGATGGGTCCGGATGATGATCCGCAGCAGCCGGTTGTCCGGGAGCGCGTCGAGCGCCGCCAGCAGGTGGTTGGTGTTGCCGTCCGGGTCCGGTCAGCAGGTCTGGCGATGGGTCCGGATGATGATCCGCAGCAGCCGGTTGTCCGGGAGCGCGTCGAGCGCCGCCAGCAGATGGTTGGTGTTGCCGTCCGGGTCCGGTCAGCAGGTCTGGCGATGGGTCCGGATGATGATCCGCAGCAGCCGGTTGTCCGGGAGCGCGTCGAGCGCCGCCAGCAGATGGTTGGTGTTGCCGTCCGGGTCCGGTCAGCAGGTCTGGCGATGGGTCCGGATGATGATCCGCAGCAGCCGGTTGTCCGGGAGCGCGTCGAGCGCCGCCAGCAGATGGTTGGTGTTGCCGTCCGGGTCCGGTCAGCAGGTCTGGCGATGGGTCCGGATGATGATCCGCAGCAGCCGGTTGTCCGGGAGCGCGTCGAGCGCCGCCAGCAGATGGTTGGTGTTGCCGTCCGGGTCCGGTCAGCAGGTCTGGCGATGGGTCCGGATGATGATCCGCAGCAGCCGGTTGTCCGGGAGCGCGTCGAGCGCCGCCAGCAGATGGTTGGTGTTGCCGTCCGGGTCCGGTCAGCAGGTCTGGCGATGGGTCCGGATGATGATCCGCAGCAGCCGGTTGTCCGGGAGCGCGTCGAGCGCCGCCAGCAGATGGTTGGTGTTGCCGTCCGGGTCCGGTCAGCAGGTCTGGCGATGGGTCCGGATGATGATCCGCAGCAGCCGGTTGTCCGGGAGCGCGTCGAGCGCCGCCAGCAGATGGTTGGTGTTGCCGTCCGGGTCCGGTCAGCAGGTCTGGCGATGGGTCCGGATGATGATCCGCAGCAGCCGGTTGTCCGGGAGCGCGTCGAGCGCCGCCAGCAGGTGGTTGGTGTTGCCGTCCGGGTCCGGTCAGCAGGTCTGGCGATGGGTCCGGATGATGATCCGCAGCAGCCGGTTGTCCGGGAGCGCGTCGAGCGCCGCCAGCAGATGGTTGGTGTTGCCGTCCGGGTCCGGTCAGCAGGTCTGGCGATGGGTCCGGATGATGATCCGCAGCAGCCGGTTGTCCGGGAGCGCGTCGAGCGCCGCCAGCAGATGGTTGGTGTTGCCGTCCGGGTCCGGTCAGCAGGTCTGGCGATGGGTCCGGATGATGATCCGCAGCAGCCGGTTGTCCGGGAGCGCGTCGAGCGCCGCCAGCAGATGGTTGGTGTTGCCGTCCGGGTCCGGTCAGCAGGTCTGGCGATGGGTCCGGATGATGATCCGCAGCAGCCGGTTGTCCGGGAGCGCGTCGAGCGCCGCCAGCAGATGGTTGGTGTTGCCGTCCGGGTCCGGTCAGCAGGTCTGGCGATGGGTCCGGATGATGATCCGCAGCAGCCGGTTGTCCGGGAGCGCGTCGAGCGCCGCCAGCAGGTGGTTGGTGTTGCCGTCCGGGTCCGGTCAGCAGGTCTGGCGATGGGTCCGGATGATGATCCGCAGCAGCCGGTTGTCCGGGAGCGCGTCGAGCGCCGCCAGCAGGTGGTTGGTGTTGCCGTCCGGGTCCGGTCAGCAGGTCTGGCGATGGGTCCGGATGATGATCCGCAGCAGCCGGTTGTCCGGGAGCGCGTCGAGCGCCGCCAGCAGATGGTTGGTGTTGCCGTCCGGGTCCGGTCAGCAGGTCTGGCGATGGGTCCGGATGATGATCCGCAGCAGCCGGTTGTCCGGGAGCGCGTCGAGCGCCGCCAGCAGGTGGTTGGTGTTGCCGTCCGGGTCCGGTCAGCAGGTCTGGCGATGGGTCCGGATGATGATCCGCAGCAGCCGGTTGTCCGGGAGCGCGTCGAGCGCCGCCAGCAGATGGTTGGTGTTGCCGTCCGGGTCCGGTCAGCAGGTCTGGCGATGGGTCCGGATGATGATCCGCAGCAGCCGGTTGTCCGGGAGCGCGTCGAGCGCCGCCAGCAGATGGTTGGTGTTGCCGTCCGGGTCCGGTCAGCAGGTCTGGCGATGGGTCCGGATGATGATCCGCAGCAGCCGGTTGTCCGGGAGCGCGTCGAGCGCCGCCAGCAGATGGTTGGTGTTGCCGTCCGGGTCCGGTCAGCAGGTCTGGCGATGGGTCCGGATGATGATCCGCAGCAGCCGGTTGTCCGGGAGCGCGTCGAGCGCCGCCAGCAGATGGTTGGTGTTGCCGTCCGGGTCCGGTCAGCAGGTCTGGCGATGGGTCCGGATGATGATCCGCAGCAGCCGGTTGTCCGGGAGCGCGTCGAGCGCCGCCAGCAGATGGTTGGTGTTGCCGTCCGGGTCCGGTCAGCAGGTCTGGCGATGGGTCCGGATGATGATCCGCAGCAGCCGGTTGTCCGGGAGCGCGTCGAGCGCCGCCAGCAGATGGTTGGTGTTGCCGTACACGCAGCCCGACGCCAGCGCCACCTGCACCGCCTGTCCGAGCCGGTCCAGGCAGTCCTACCGACAATATATTATTATTATTTACTAGCGACCCGCCCCGGCTTCGCACGGGTGCAATGCTGATAAATTATGCATATAAACCTTCCTCTTGAATCACTCTATCCATTAAAAAAAACCGCATCAAAATCCGTTGCGTAGTTTTAAAGATTTAAGCATACAAAGGGACATAGGGACAGAGAAAGCGACTTTGTTTTATACTATGTAGTGATAATGAGGCAGGCAGTTTAACAACTGATAGTGCCTATATCCAGCGATCTGTGTCTTGAGATCGTTGCTCAGTGGTATGCCTTGTCTAATTTACGTTTCAATATACGTTTTAATATACGTTTCATTTTCACATTTTGGAATTCCTACATCTCAACATGGACTAATTCTAGAAAACTGCCCGAATGTACAGAACTTTTTTTCGTCACTCTCATGTTATTAAATGTCTTTAAAATGTCCCGAGTTTAATCCTGCACCTTATGGAGATGCCCCGACTTTGCTCGATAGCAGCGGCAGCGGTGCACAGTATGTGTGTCTCGCTCACTCGTATGGTCTGGTCCGGCTTGGTATCTCCGTTATCGTCGTGGCATCACCGTTAGATATTCTCTTTCCTGTAGAAGACTTTACACTATAAGTACGTCCCTACTTTAAGTATATCCCAATCCCACCTGTATCTGAATAGCGTGAGCCAGTAAGTCTTCGGCACAGTCAGCATCGAATAGATAGTGACAACCAAAGTCGCCAAATAGTTGGGTGCACTACAGCGTAACAGTGATATATCTCTAATTTTTGAACTCTTCTTCAAAAAGAAGGTCAAGAGGAAGGTAGCAACCGTTTAAATGTGATTTTGCTGCTGGTTTTATTGTTAACTAAAAATAGTAATATTGCTTTGCTGATCCGCGATATAATAACGTGCCAGTTAATTTGTGCTAACCCGTTATACTTATTTGCGTATTTTTTCATGCATAAATGCATTAAATAGTCCCACCCTCCCACCACGATAGGAAAAATAAAATAAATACGCAAATAAATATAACAAACCACCACCAAATTAACAAAACTTACTCAAACCCTTACTTTCTTACTATTTAATGCATTTATGCATGAAAAAATACGCAAATAAGTATAACGGGTTAGCACAAATTAACTGGCACGTTATTATATCGCGGATCAGCAAAGCAATATTACTATTTTTAGTTAATATGTATATCCGCAAAGTAACGCCTTATTTATTTAATGGTTTTATTGTTGCCTAGGGCTTATGGGGAACTTAGTTAGAGCTTACCTGCAGCTTAGCGTCAGCCTGCGGCCGCAAGCCTTGCGCGAGCAGGCCCTGCGCATGCGCCTGCAGCGCGGGCGCCAGCGCCGCCAGCGCCGCCGCGTGCACCGCGCCGTGCGCCGCGCCGCGCCGGTCGCGCAGGCTGTGCAACACCCCTGCAAATGTTTTACACTAGTTTATGCAACTGCTATATAATGAGAGGTCTTAAAACACGAGCGTGGCTTTATGAAACGAGCTGAAGGCGAGTTTCATAATAGGATAACACGAGTGTTTTAAGATCTAATTATGTTGGAAATAATCATGTTTTTGGAAAAACTATGGTGAGGAAAAATTAAAGAGCTCCAGTTTAGAGATCCTTATAGCAAGGACTATCGGAAGAAAATACAATTTGATTAACTTCCAAAAACAGTACCTATCATCGTGGTTTACCATAAGACGAGTTTTATCATATTAAAATTCGCTGATTCGCAATCTGACTTGTAAAAGTGCCCTTGTGGCGTATACTAACTCAATATATAATTTAATTTCAAATGAATTAATTAAAAATAACTGCGCACACTTACCTAAATGCAGTTTTATATACAATTCGGACTCTGAAAGCACTTTGGCCGGCACCGGTTTAATCAGCGACAGGTTCTCTCCTTCAATCTTGATTTTCTTGGGCGGCGGCACCTCCACCATTTCTGAGTCTGAAAATTTAAGGTTTCACCTACTTTTTATTTTGTATCAATTATTTTAACGTAAACGTGAGCTATTTAAAAAAGTGACATGGGCGTTATTTTCCGACGACACAATTTTTTTGCTTTATCTTATTTTGATTTGAATTATCTTTGCTTAGTATCCTAAAATTATTTATATATTAGTGTACTAAAAACGAATACTAGTAAATAGAAAGTGTTTTTTTATGCGGCGATATTCTCGCATCAACTGCTTACTTAAAAACTAGGCGGGAATTGCAACTTTTATAAAAATAGGCGGTGATAGGTATCCCTGGCGATGTCACGTGGTTTTACTTCATTATTTATTTATGGATGCTATCGGGATAGTTTCGGCGGGTTCGTCTGAGCCACAGACAACCCCCACTAGACGGAGCATGTAAGGCGACCCGCGCGCACCAACGATATGGTACGGCAGAACATTAAAGTATCAACACGGCGGCCACCGTTTAGTTGCTTCCTTGTTTATGAGGTCTCTCTACACCACTTAACACTACAATTTACCATGTTATTTATTTAATTTCTTTTTTCGTTGACGTACGCATGGATCATAAACAAGGAAGCAACTAAACGGTGGCCGCCGTGTTGATACTTTAATGTTCTGCCGTACCATATCGTTGGTGCGCGCGGGTCGCCTTACATGCTCCGTCTAGTGAGGGTTGTCTGTGGTCTGAGCAGATATAGCGTCGGATTTGTTTATGTATGGATACCTGAGTCTATGTAAAGCGGGGCCAGCGCGCACCAGTGTATGAGCCCCGCGAGCGGAGTCACCGCCGCCATCGGGATAGACCCCGGCGGCAGTTGCGGCGGGTTCGTCTGTGCGGACATGCAGAGCGTTGGATTTGAGTATACCTGGAAATAAACATGTTTCAATATATTTAGTGTAAGAAAACAGTATAATGATTCGAATGTTGATAAAGTTAATTCAATGCAATACATTGCAACCAAAATTAGATCTTTTGGTCTATTTCCAGGGCAGTGCTCGGCCAACTAAGCTATCATTCTGCATTATCAGTCGCATAGAATCTTCCCTTTCAAGGTTTCCACCTTCAAAAACTTAACTTGTCTTAAAATTTCCTCATGCTTTGTTCATTGTGATTAATGAAATCATTTATAAAGGAAAATTAAAAAAAGAAAAACTATTGTAATTAAGAATATTTAATTGTATACAAATTAATTCCTTAAAAATAATAATCAGTCCAAAGGAAATGATTAAAATCTAACATTGAAATTTTTTTTAAATCAAAGGTAATGCTTAAGTCACAGCTTAGCTTGCAATGATTTTCTTACTTGCAAAGCCCAAATAATAAACCTAACGACTTTAAACCGCCTCGGAATGGGTAACAGATAATAATAAGTACCTACCCAGGAGGTAATAACTTCCAACAAGTTCTTAGGGGGGAGTTTCCTCACGCCCTGCGCCTCCTGCATGTACAACTCTGTGACTGATGTTATGAAGTTAGCGACAAACTGAGGAGCGCTGGCCGCAAGCGACTTTAGAGCGGTCTGGTTGAATGTGTTCAAATGGAAGTGGTCTCGGATGATGTTCTCTACCAGTTGCAGGGACAGCGGGGACGAACAGCCCATCTGCTGCAGCCACACTCCCACTGCTAGTAATACCTGAAATTTATATCAAATTATAGCAGTGGGCCACAACCTATCTTTGTGGCGCTTGGTATTGATGGTAATTTCATTAGAATTTACCTTAATTTATCACTACAGCCCTGACGTGATAATATCCGACTACATATGTGCTGTTAAGGTTGCAGACTGCTGATATGAAGTAGTTGAATAATACGAGAGGCATCAAAACAAATCATGAAACAATGTCAACAAATAATTGAATATTCAAGAGGTTTTTTTTTTACATTATTTTAACAATATGGGACATCAAGTTTGAAATGTGTTTAGTGGGTGAATCAACATTTAAGTGCACCTTGGTGCTATGGTTACGCAAAATTTGTCCCTTGGACAACCTAAGCATTTTTCTATGAAACAGTATGAAGATGTCACTTGGACAACGGGGACAGAGTAAACAACACAAATAAGTTGATTCACCCTAGTAGTCTCTCAATCCGGCACTTCAATAGTCTTATATACATAATCCAACACACCCCGCCTGCACTTTCCTCACCCTCATCTACTACAGCATGCTAGTTATTATAAATTCTTCTACACAATCCAGTAATCCAAACAATCATCAGATACCCCCTAGTTTTTAATAGTGCCAGAAAGAATTGTTCAGTACTAAGTTTTGCCAAATATAACATGAAGTAAAGAATAATTCTGGCTGAAGAATACTATGTTTATTTAAATATTACTCGCAAAAACCATTCTAAGGTTAGTCAGACCAGCCTTGCTTATAAAACCGTGTAATTAACACTTACTGGAGTACTGGAAGCCGACACAGCCATACTGGCCAGTATACTTAAAATCTTCAACCTCTTTTGTGTGTCGGCCCCTCCAAACAGGGACAAGAATATCGTATTCTTCGTGGTTTCATTGCTACAACTTGATAAGTACTCGCAGATCACATCGATAAGCTGCAGTTCTTGCAAAGGGTTGAGACCCCTACGTTCGCCGCGTCGCGTAGACTCGCAGAATACGAACTCAGATATTATTTCCATAGCAGTATCTAGTTGCTTACTGCTAGGGGCTGAACGTCCGGCTAGCAATTGCTCTAAAAAAACATTGTAAATAAGTTTTCAAGCGAAAAACTACTACAATACAAACAAGTCGGAATTTTACCTATTCTGAAGAGTGCTTCTTTGGCACATTGGGGAAATTCATATTTTCGTAAAGAATGTTTTAGGCCGAGATCCGACATCGACATCTTGTCGGTTTAGTTATATTTAGAAGAAAATAAACGACTAAACGAGCGTCCAACACACGGACTCCCATACGCGGTGTTTTGACGTGACGTTGACGTTTCAGAAGCGTATTTTCAGTAAAAAAAAAATTTTAATTCGTCCTTTCGGACATATTTTCAATAAAATTGAAGTTTATTGGTTGACTTTGTGAATAAGTTGTGAATACACTGTTTATTGGCACGAAACTTGTATCTGTTATGTTGCCTAACTTGACTTTGCGATATTTTTGTACCATTTCTTACATATTACGATCCGCGACACATTATTGAATACTATCTGTGTTAAAAACTGTCAAATGGGTCATGTCAATTGTCAACGCCGCATCAAAGCGAAGTGCAGTTCAAGCAAATTATTGCAATTTTCTATATAAATTGTCTTATATTTAGCATTCCAAATGGAGGTTATAGTAGCTAACGTAGACCATATCAAATTTGACATAGATTTTGCATTAGATGAACAATATGGAGCCCTACCGTTACCGTTTCCCGGGATGGACAGTAAGTAACAATTTACGCGAATAATTCTAAGAATCAGCTCACTAGTGGTCGTTTAGTTGTTCTATTCCACGCAGGTATCAATCTCCTGATCATCTATTTTGTATATTTCAGAATCTACGGCAGCAGTGTGCGAATTTTACAGTCAACCCAGTGGCTGCAACAATGGTCCACAATGCCCATACAGACACGTCCGTGGTGACCGGACAGTTGTGTGCAAGCACTGGCTGCGTGGGCTGTGTAAGAAAGGCGACCAGTGCGAGTTCCTGCACGAGTATGACATGTCCAAAATGCCTGAATGCTATTTCTACGCCCGCTTTAATGCGTGTCACAATAAAGAGTGCCCGTTCCTGCACATTGACCCTGAGAGCAAGATCAAAGACTGTCCCTGGTAAGCGTTCAATACTGTAAAGTACTAAATCAATAAATCAGTAGGTGTTGAAACATAATTGTGGCTAATATGTTATTTAAATTGGTTTTTATTGTTGTTGAAGTATTCCTGGTACAATAACTTACTGTTGAGTTACGGCTTTCTTCTCCAGCGGTCTCCTCTTGTGAAATGCTGGTAGATTCACAATCTGACCTTTTGGTCTACTTACTGAATAAATTATTTCATTTCAATAACATAGTAGCCAAAAACAACTAAAAATAGTTTTGATATTGAGGATTTGTTTCAGTCTCTATCAGTCTTTTGTCATAAATATTTAACCTATTTATTATTTATTTTACTTATGAAGCACCAAAGATGGCAAATCATATTGTTGGAAAATTGTGCCAATGATGCCCCACTGATGTCAAAATTTCAATGTTCAAAAACATAGTAATTAAAACTGCTATATGTGTTTTTCAATCCCTATTGATTTTGGAGCATTTTTTATCTTTTCTCTGTGGCTGAAAAGTTTAGACTAAAAAAAAAACACAAATTTTAAAGCATACTATGGCTATTTCTTAAAATTTATGACAATAGACTAATAGGTGGGTTCTTGAATTTGTAGCATTATACTTTAATAGCTGTACCTATGGCTCTGCTGTGGATTGGGAGTGGGACCAGTTTCAATTCATCCCCTATTTTAACCCTCTAAAATCGGAATATTCAGAAAAATCAACCATTATCGTTTTTCTGAAGCAAATGGGAGAAAATAAAACTTCATCCTCCTGAAATTTCCCTTCAGGGTTGAAATTTCAAGAATTATTTTTTTATAGACAGGGTTCAACCTTGCTACATGCCATATTTCATTTAATTGTCTAGTAGTGGTCAAGCTTTAAAAACACAACAAAGAGTCAATATCATGTCAATAATATTGTAAAATGATTGTTACAAAAAGAAATACTGCAATTAAACCCCCTATTTGTTTTTTTGTTTGTTTACTCTAATTACAGCTAAAAGGGTGTCTTCAATCAAACTGAGAGAAATAAAAATGTTCTGAGACGTGTATGCTTTGCGAGTGCCTTGTACAGTGAGTCAAGAAAGTGGTCTTCCGTGTTATATGTTTCCATTTGTGTTATAAGCAAAAGTTATATATAAGTTGGTATTATAATTATGTTTTGTTACTTATGTGTAAGTTAGTTGCACCACCTAAAAGAATTCCACTTTGCCCTAAGGTTGACTGGTAGAGAATGCCTCATGGCATTTAGTCCGCCTTTTGTACGATAAGTTTTCTTTTGTGCAATAAAGATTAAAAAAATAAATAATCATAGTCCGGGGTTTTCGGTGCATGAATGATTTAACACTAGGCTGAAAATTGTGGAAGTTTAAAATTAAGTAAACTGTATGTTGTGTTTTTGCCACTGATGATTACCATTATATTCAAATGGTATGTTTTCATACCCATACTCACATATGGATGCCAAATGTGGGCACTCATCAAATCACACTATATGAAACTCGAGACCTGTCAAAACGCCATGCTGAGAAGTATGATGGGGAAAAGACAAAATAAGAACTACAACAATTAGGAAAACTACAAGAACCAAAGATGTCACGCTAACAATCAAAAACCTCAAGTGGAAATGGGCAGGTCATACTATTAGAATAGTGGACAAGTTGTCGAAATTGGTGATGAACTGGTACACAGGCAACAGGAAAAGGAAACGAGGCAGACCACTTAGGCGATGGGTTGACGAAATTAAGCAAGTGGCGGGCGGTACTTGGACGTCACTAGCTAGAGAAAGAGAAAAGTGGAGTCAGTTGGAGGAGGCCTTTGCTATAACAAAGCACACAGATATTGCAACCAATGAAACAACTAAAGAACCTTAACTATTGTGAAATATCTGTCAGAAGGCTTATAATAATAATAATGTTTTCATTTATGTACAGTTGTCTTGTTTTGTTTTTATGGCGAATTCTACCTATTGCATTATTTATCTTGAAGTAGTTGTATTTCTGTAGAATGAAATGAATTGTCTATGTAATTGGTGTCATCAAAGAATGTCAAAGGAAGGGTTCTGCTCGAAATGATCATCACTGGATTTTTGAAAATTTCCCAACAACTAAGGTAACTCAATAATACTTACATATGTAAATCTTTAGTATACTTATATTTTTCAAGTTAATCATTTTGGTTGAATTCTCTTGAATTTTTTTTAAGAATACTAACAATTTAGATTGTAACTATAGAAAATTTTCTATTAAAGAGCTGAATTGAGACTTTTCTGTCTTATAGTAAAATTCAAGTTACATTAGTATGTGCAAACATAAGTATTTATGAAGAGATTCTGTACACAAACCTTCTATTTTATTTTGTGTACTCGTAAACCTGCAATATTATTTGGTTATTTGATTTCAGGTTGCCCTTATATTGGGAGCAAAACTTGTTTGCTGACATATGAAAATGAGAAGATGCCTTGTCTTCTCAACTTACACTCTGCTACTGCACAAGACATCCGTGTTGCTAAACCTATATATTTATTGCCCAATTCAAGAAGGTACAAACGGCACACTTAATTACTACATTAAACAAATTATTTAATTATATTAAATATAGTTGTAACATAGTTGTTTTATAAATATTTTGGTAATAAACTGTTATTTATTACTTTTGTTTTATTTCCTCGCAAGTGTGATGAAAAACGTCGTACGTGACGCAGGTGGTAAAGGAATTACTAACGAGCTTCTATTAGAAGTCCGAAATAGACCAATCGCCTGAGTTGAAATCTTTATCTCAGCTCCGTCGATCTCCGCACGTCTCCGCTCAGACACACGCTTACCATCTCATCCATGCGTGTATTTCCAGGTATGACCGCGGCTTCTGCCGCCACGGCCCCCACTGCCGCCACCGCCACGTGCGGCGCGTGCTCTGCACCAACTACCTCAGCGGGTTCTGTCCCGAGGGCGGCGCCTGCAAGTACATGCACCCGCGCTTCGAGCTGCCCGCGCCGCCCGAGCAGACCAAGGACGCCAAGAGACTGCCCGTGTGCCACTACTGCTCCGAGGTCGGGCATAAGGCGTCGTCGTGCAACAAGATACCGCCCGAGGTAAGACACGTCAACTAGGTACAGACAGTTCTAACCGAGCAGAACGAGGACTCCCAAGAGACTCCCCGTGTGCCACTACTTGGAGGTCGGGCATGAGGTTTCGTCGTGCAATAAGATACCGCCCGAGGTAAGACACGTCAACTAGGTACAGACAGTTCTAACCGAGCAGAACGAGGACTCCCAAGAGACTCCCCGTGTGCCACTACTTGGAGGTCGGGCATGAGGCGTCGTCGTGCAACAAGATACCGCCTGAGGTAGTACTAGTAACTATGTCAGCCAGCTCGAGTAGAGGGCCGCTAAGACCTCCGCACACATTAGCCCATTACTGCGGAGGTGAGCCATTCCATCAGTGCTCCTGCGGTAAGATCCATACCATTTGCAACGGCTCCTGGCGTCGCAAGCGTCTATAGGCGGCGACAACTGCTAACTTCAGGGGCCGCATGCTTGTTTGCCATCGAGTATATAAAAAATAAGCTTCTATATGACTAAAGCAGGTGAAAAAAACACTTGGAAAACTATACTGCATTTGTACAATATTCAATATTGGACATTTGGCCTAAGTTACAATAATCTTTTCTGTACCAGCAAAAAAACTAGTAAATTAAGCGCCGCCTCTTCGATCCTCCAATTTTTATGTCAATTATTTTGGAGGAGGCCTTTGCCACCTGGCAAACGGACATGCAAAAATTAAAAAAAAGGGATATATACGAATAAAAAGAAAAAAAATGAAACAAAAAAAAAAAAAAAATGGAAATAATCATTGGGGAATATAGTTAAAAAATGTCCGATAGAAGGCTTAAATAAATAAAAATTTCGCACTCCCGGAAGATGCCCGCAGCATAAAAATGTCGGGAATGATATCAATGGGTATCAGTTACTTAATTTTATATAAATATTATAGTTTTTTGACTTTGCTTCTCAGCATATATGCGTCCACTGCTGGACATATAGGTATGCCCCTTGCATGAATTTCCAAACTGATCTAAGTCTTTTAACTTATAATTACTCATTACAGCAACGGGAAGCAGCCCAACGACAAGAGGAAGCCCGATACAGAGCGCTCGGGTACATCAAGCCAGCGAACGAGAACGACAACAACGAGAGCCCCCGGATGCAGCGCATGATGCACAAGCCCCTGGAGGAGGTGACCTGCTTCAAGTGCGGTACCAAGGGACACTATGCCAACAAGTGTCCGAAGGGACATCTAGCGTTCCTCTCCAGCCAAAACCAGAACCAAAATCAGAACCATCACCAGAATCAGAATCATCACCAGTTCAAAAAACCCAACTAGTACAAATATGTGAAGCCGTCTTGAATATGGCTTCGGGATAAACTGCAGTGAATATTCAAAGTGTTTTTAGTTTGGGTTAAGGATATAGTATTTTAATGTTCTGTTGCAGTGAAGTGATAATGGTTCCTGAGTGTAAATCAAATCCAAATCACAGTCAAATTCTAACCTGCTATGGAACGGTCAAATTGTAAGGCATTTATAATTTCACATATTTTATCATTTTGAGATATTTCCATAGTGGGTCATGTACGTTGGATCGATTGTAAATACTCCGATCAACTAGAAAATTACATTAAAACATTTGTATTCTTTTTCACTCACTTTCAAATTTGCCTTTTAAAACTTGACACAAAATAGCAATAACCTGACGCCATCGCTCTGATAGGGAGAAAAATATTATGCTACGTTTACACGCTTGCCAAGTCTCGGCAAGCCCACAGGACGCAGTTATATTGTTACGCCGGTAGGTTAGGTCAAAAACTTTAAACGTCAATTTCAGTGCTTTAGAGGCGTTTTCAGCAGGCTGAAAAGTCATTTCAGGCCGTTTCAGAAGTTGCTCTATCACATATCTAAAGATCGAAATTTCACCCAAGTTGCCGTCGTTTTCAGGCGCCTGAAACATGTTTTCAGTCCGTTTCAGGGCACCCTCTATCAGATGACGCCATAACCTGAAAACCCGTTTTCAGGCGTTTTCAGGACCCCTTATGGGCCTCTGAAGCACAAATCATTATATGGCGAAATTTCCAGTAGGAGTGACAGAGATAGCACTAGTAGAAAGAGATAGCTATGCTCAGAACATTCGGGAAGTGTGTAACAAGGATGGGACTACTAGAAAGAGATAGCTATACTCGGAACATTCGAGAAGGGAGTGACAGAGAGTGCACCATTAGAGAGAGACATATATAGCCTCGAATGTTCTCGGCCCTCACGCTGGCTCTTACTAGAATATTCGCGATATGTGTGGACAATGCGTCTAGAGCGGTTCCGCGGGATATAAAAAGCGCCGGCGGCCGGCGCGAGTTAGTTACATTTTAACTGCGATCGAGAGTGCTAGTACAAGGATAATCGGAGAGAAAGACTCTTAAGTGATTAGTGCGCTTAAGTACAGTTCGTGTGAATAGTGAGTGCATAATTTGTGAAATAGTGTGTGTGTTTTAATTAGTGGATTTTAAGTACAGTTCGTGTAAATTGCAAGTGTGTAATTTTAGTAATAAAGTGTGAGTTCATTTGTGGATTAATTTGTGCTTTTCTATCATATACGAACCCCACGCTCGTAACATTTGGTGTCAGAAGTGCGGATAGAAAATGCCGTTAATGCCACGAGAAACCGAGCCGAAAGGAGTGACGACGCGAAGCCAAACATCTGGATCGGGAGACTCAACGCCTGGTACGTCGGAGTCACCTGCTCCAGCTGCACAGGGAGTGGACCTTAACGCCATCTTCGTCCTCCTAAAGGAACAGGCGAGAGAGCTAAAGGAACAGTCGCGAAAACAGGACGAACAGGCAAGGAAACAGGAGGAACAGTCTCGAATCCTCCGGAACGAACTTCAGGAACACCAGGAGGAACAGGCTCGAATGCTCCGTGAGGTACACGTGTCTACGACCGAATGGAAGAAGGAAATGTTTGAGGTACAGGAAAAACTGGCCGATATGGACATTAAATTGGAAAGTCGAGTCCATGAGGTCACGGAAAAGGTGGAAACTGTCAAGGAGGACGTCGAAGCTTATAAGAAGCGCCTCCAGAAATTAGAAATTAAAGTGACTAATGGTACGGGCACCTGTGTACCCGACGCATCGGTCGCTGGAGGCGGCAGGTTCAAGGTACCGCCTTTTGATGGTACCTCATCGTGGACCGCCTATAAGCTACAGTTTGAGTCTGTCTCCCGGGCTAATGGCTGGAATAAGGAGCAAGCCAGAACAGCACTGACGTTGGCACTGCGTGACGAGGCCCTTACCATACTGGAAGCTCTGGGGAACGACCAGACGTACGAACGCCTTCTAGAAGCTTTGGAGGCACGTTACGGCGACAGTCACCTGGAGCACGTATACCGAGCTCAGTTGAAGGATAGGGCGCAAGGACGTAACGAGTCCTTACAGCAGTGGGCCTTGGAGATCGAGAAGTTGGTTAGGAAGGCCTATCAACGTACGTCCGCATCCTTTGTGGACAGTATGCTGGTGCAGGCTTTCATTGATGGGATCCGGGATCTGGAAGTGAGGGCAGCCGTGCGATTGGGACATCACGGCAGCCTGAAAGATGCCGTAGCCCACGCTCTCGAGGTGGAAGCTGTACGACAGGACTCATCCAGGCCTTTCAGGGTGCGAGAAGTGTCGACTACGAAGCCAGTAGATTCTCGCCGCGAGTTTGGGCCACGTTGTTACCAATGTGGAGAACGTGGTCACCTGCAGTCAGGCTGTCCGAAAAGGAATAGAAGGGACAGAGACCCCGCTCCAATGGCGAGGGCAATAGGCTCTGTGGAGTCAGAGCCCCAACAGGGAAACGAATAAAAGCCAGGACTATGGGACGAGTGCTGGCTGGTGGTCGAAATGTCCCAATTATGATCTCACAGGCGAACGACGGGAATAGTCTGGTCGTCAAAGGAGAAATTGGTGGAATACCATGTCTCCTTACCATAGACACCGGAGCTTCTCGGACGGTGATCAGCTCTCGGCTACTGAAACACCTGACCGGAGATCATCTAGTCCGACCTAGGCATCTCCAGCTGCAGACCGCTACCGGCCAGTACATTTCCGTCCAAGGGGAGCGAGGGTTGGCTGTGAAAATAGGTGAAAGAGAATACTGGCATAAAGTGATCGTTGCTAACATCGTGGACGACTGTATTATTGGATTGGATTTTATGAGGAGATATGACTGTAAAATCGACTTGAAGGTTGGAGTACTAAAGTTTGGAGTTGATGAGATTCCTATACAAGGTGGAGTAAATGGAAATGTCTACTGTACCAGGAGAACCATTCTTCAACCAAGGTCGCAGGTTTTAGTTCCTGTGAAATTGCCGAACTCCACAAGGCCGCAATCTCACCGCTGTGTGGTGGTGGAGAGGTTGGATGCTGATAAACCGTGGATAACAGCCCGTACAATGGTAACCACGGCATCTACAGCATTTGTGAGGATCCTTAATCCAAGCAACACAGAATGCGTCCTCAATAAAGGAACGCTGGTCGGATCATGCGAAGAAATTTCCTGGTTACGAAACTGTCGGGAATCTGAGGTAAGCGTTAAACCTGGGCATGTTAAGCCTTCAGTGGATGTTGAAAAGTTACTAAACGACTCCAGGGAGCACCTTACCGAGGAGGAATTCCTTAAGGCGCGTAGCTTACTGCTACGATATCGCAATGTCTTTTCTTCGCATGACGATGACATTGGAAGAACTGGAGTGGTTCAGCATGAGATTGACACTGGGGAAACCATGCCTATCCGACAGCGCCCTCGGAGAGTTCCAGTAGCTCGGGAGAAGGAGGTTGAGAGCATGATCGAGGAAATGCAAAGAAGCGGCGTTATTGAACCTTCAACAAGCCCGTGGTGTTCTCCCGTAGTTTTGGTTAAGAAGAAGGACGGCACCATGAGATTCTGCATTGATTACCGTCGACTTAATGATGTGACCAAGAAGGACAGCTATCCACTTCCTCGAATCGACGACACCTTAGACACGTTGAACGGAATGAAATGGTTTTCGACGTTGGATCTGAAAAGTGGCTATTGGCAAGTCGAAATCAAGGACAAGGATAAAGAGAAGACGGCCTTCTCTACTGGCAAGGGACTCTGGCAGTTCAATGTTATGCCATTTGGACTCTGTAATGCACCAGCCACATTTGAGAGATTAATGGAACAAATATTAGCTGGACTTCTAGGAGAGACTTGCTTGGTCTATTTAGATGACATCATTATCGTTGGTAGAGACTTCGATGACCACTTGAATAAATTGGAGCAGGTGCTAGCCAAACTACGAGGGGCAAATCTGAAACTCAGTCCGAAGAAATGCTCGTTTTTCAAACGTAAAGTGAATTACTTGGGACACGTGATTTCAAAGGACGGCATCCAGACAGATCCTGAGAAGATTAGCGCCGTGAAGGATTGGCCGACGCCAAAAGACAAGACTGCAGTACGTTCCTTTTTGGGGCTTTGCTCATACTACAGACGTTTTGTGAAGAACTTCTCGGATATAGCAAAGCCTTTGCATCAACTAACGGAAGAAAAACGATCATTTGACTGGAACGAACAATGTGAGTCAAGTTTCAACGAGCTTAAAGGAAGACTTTGTGAAACGCCAATATTGGGGTATCCAGACCCGGAAGTGGATTTCATTGTGGACACAGATGCTAGCAACACTGGTATTGGAGGCGTCTTGTCGCAAAAGAAAGGAGACAACGAAGTTGTGATTGCATATTTCAGTAAGTCACTGTCGAAACCAGAGAGGAATTACTGTGTCACTCGGAGGGAATTGCTAGCAGTTGTCAAGACGTTACAGCATTTCAGCAAATACCTGCTGGGAAGGAAGTTTCGTATCAGAACTGACCATGCTGCTTTAAAGTGGTTGCTAGAATTTAAAAATCCCGAGGGACAAGTGGCAAGATGGATTGAACAACTGCAGGAGTATGATTTCATCATCGAACACCGTAGTGGAAAATCGCATGGAAATGCTGACGCCCTATCACGAAGACCTTGTGCGGACGACTGCAAACATTGTTCAAGACAAGAAGACAAGGAATGTGTTCGAATGATAAGAACTGATACGGTTAGCGACGAATGGAGTGATGAAATAATGCAGCAAGCACAACAAGAGGACCCTGACGTGAGACCCATTTTTGATTGGATTAATGCTGGTGGACCTAAACCAAGATGGTGTGATGTAGCTCCGATGAGTGCGGTAACAAAAAGCTACTGGGCACAATGGGATAGCTTGGTTATGCATAATGGCGTTCTATGTAGAAAATGGGAATCAACAAATGGGAAGGATGCTCACCTGCAAGTCGTTGTCCCAAAGAAAAGGGTGAAAGATGTTTTGAGAAGCTTTCACGATGGAGCATCCGGTGGACATCTTGGAGTAAAAAGGACCCTAATGAAAATTCGGCAACGCTTTTATTGGATTCATTGCCGAGAAGATGTTGAAAATTGGTGTAAAAGATGCACTAACTGTGCATCAGTCAAGGGACCGCATACCCGTAGCCGAGGAACACTCAAGTTGTACAACGTTGGAGCCCCTTGGGAAAGGGTTGCATTAGACGTCGCAGGACCATTCCCAGCATCTGACTCCGGAAACAAGTACATTCTTGTCGTGATGGATTACTTCACGAAGTGGCCTGAAGTATTCGCCATTCCAAATCAAGAAGCGGTAACCATAGCTGAAAAGTTAGTGAACGAAGTGTTTTGTCGCTTTGGAGTGCCACTCGAAATCCACAGTGATCAAGGAAGAAACTTCGAATCTGCGGTCTTTCAGGAGACTTGTCGCATAATGGGAATTCATAAGACGAGGACTACGGCGTATCATCCACAGTCAGATGGAATGGTTGAGAGATTTAACCAGACACTAGAGAGACATCTAGCCAAGGTCGTTGAAAGCCACCAAAAAGATTGGGATCGGCATATCCCCCTCTTCCTGTTGTCTTATAGGTCGGCAACTCATGAAAGCACGGCGGTTACTCCATCGTATGCGAACTTTGGAAGAGAACTCCGTTTGCCTGCAGATCTCCTGACTGGACGTCCGCCTGATACACCGAGATCTATCACAGAATATGCGAGTGATTTGAGGGATCGGATTGATGATGTTCACAGCCTGGTACGTGAACACGGGCTCCACGCTAGCATAAAGATGAAAACCCGATATGACCGGAAGTCCTATCAAGTGGGTTTTGAGGAAGGTTCGTTGGTGTGGCTACATAACCCTATGCGACGAGTAGGAAAGTCCCCGAAACTATCTCCGAATTGGGAAGGGCCTTACAAGGTAATCACCAAAATAAACGACGTCACGTATCGAATCCAGCGGAATCCTCGTAGTCCGAGCAAGATTGTTCATGTTGACCGGCTGGCCAGATACCACGGAAATAATGATGCTCGGGACGAGCATGTCTTAGGAGGGGGTAGTGTTACGCCGGTAGGTTAGGTCAAAAACTTTAAACGTCAATTTCAGTGCTTTAGAGGCGTTTTCAGCAGGCTGAAAAGTCATTTCAGGCCGTTTCAGAAGTTGCTCTATCACATATCTAAAGATCGAAATTTCACCCAAGTTGCCGTCGTTTTCAGGCGCCTGAAACATGTTTTCAGTCCGTTTCAGGGCACCCTCTATCAGATGACGCCATAACCTGAAAACCCGTTTTCAGGCGTTTTCAGGACCCCTTATGGGCCTCTGAAGCACAAATCATTATATGGCGAAATTTCCAGTAGGAGTGACAGAGATAGCACTAGTAGAAAGAGATAGCTATGCTCAGAACATTCGGGAAGTGTGTAACAAGGATGGGACTACTAGAAAGAGATAGCTATACTCGGAACATTCGAGAAGGGAGTGACAGAGAGTGCACCATTAGAGAGAGACATATATAGCCTCGAATGTTCTCGGCCCTCACGCTGGCTCTTACTAGAATATTCGCGATATGTGTGGACAATGCGTCTAGAGCGGTTCCGCGGGATATAAAAAGCGCCGGCGGCCGGCGCGAGTTAGTTACATTTTAACTGCGATCGAGAGTGCTAGTACAAGGATAATCGGAGAGAAAGACTCTTAAGTGATTAGTGCGCTTAAGTACAGTTCGTGTGAATAGTGAGTGCATAATTTGTGAAATAGTGTGTGTGTTTTAATTAGTGGATTTTAAGTACAGTTCGTGTAAATTGCAAGTGTGTAATTTTAGTAATAAAGTGTGAGTTCATTTGTGGATTAATTTGTGCTTTTCTATCATATACGAACCCCACGCTCGTAACAATATGTTAGTGTGAGCACGATGTAGTTCCGTCTCACTTTAACATATGACTGCGTCCTGCACGCTTGCCGAGGCTTGGCAAGCGTGTAAATGTAGCATTAGATTTTTGGAACTGGAATGGAAGTGAGTCAGGAGAATATGATAGAATTTTACGAGAAAGAAGATTTTATTGTAAATGAGTCCATAATTTTAGATGGATAGCAAAAATAGCAATTTACCCACATTGTTAGTCAAATTATCACAAAGTTGAAAATTATATTTAAATATAACAATTTAAACGGATCATATCGCGTATATTAATTATTTGAGCCTCCCTCACGTTTCGGTATCTGTAAAGCTACCGAGTTAATATTGTTTTATTTAAAAGTTGAAAATTGCTTATGTTTATGCATTGTTACGCAATATTCAGCTTTTTATAATTACATGCGTACAGTTTTACTGAAATGAAGTTGTATTCAGTTTTGATGGATAAAAATGTTTATCTCAACTTTGGCACTGAATTTAATTAAGGAAACAAGCTAAAGAAGTTTTTGGACAAAATAAGATGGCAAAACATTCACTACATCTGTTCTGAGAAGAGTAGTATGGTCAACATGAAAAGTAGCTGACAATTTTACTTTGCTGGCTTATGTGATATGACAAATTGCATACTAAAATTTTCATCTACTTTTGATGCTGACTGTACGTTATTTTTTCATGGCCATGGTCACAGATCATATAATACTAGTACAGATGGACAGGTTCATACAAAAAATGGTCGCCGTCCTAACTTTTTAATACCGGTAGACTAAATTGATTCTGTAGTTCCCCACTAGATGGAGCACTGAAATGACGCATCGATCATGCTATTCGTTATGGTAGTAGATTAAAACGACAACAGATGGCGCGTCTCTCTCTCGTCTCGCGTCTGGCGTGCGCCAGCAACGAATTACGTCATAGGGTTAAAATTAAAAGTTATTCTCTGTCTCATTCACAAACCTACCTACCTAATATAAAATATACCTACTCGCATTAGAAATAATATTCGAAGCAAAGCAAGGAGGGTTTCTTATTTTACCGAATATTTTTATTAACAGGCGGTAATAGGTATGTATGTAGGTATTATAGAATTTTTTTTTATTTTCGGTTGTTTTGTTGTAATGAGTACTTTCCATTACAAATGGTGCCGAGGGTCTGAAGATGGAGCCGGGAGACGGCCACCGGAACTCCTTGATGGAAAGTGCTAAGACAGTCGAGATTGGGCTCGTTTGTTTTGTTGTGATGAGTACTTTCCATCGGACATGGTGCCGAGGGTCTGAAGATGGAGCCGGGAGACGGCCACCGGAACTCCTAGATGGAAAGTGCTAAGACAGTCGAGATTGGGTTCGTTTGTTTTGTTGTGATGAGTACTTTCCATTGGACATGGTGCTGAGGGTCTGAAGATGGAGCCGGGAGACGGCCACCGGAACTCCTTGATGGAAAGTGCTAACACAGTCGAGATTGGGCTCGTTTGTTTTGTTGTGATGAGTACTTTCCATTGGACATGGTGCCGAGGGTCTGAAGATGGAGCCGGGAGACGGCCACCGGAACTCCTAGATGGAAAGTGCTAAGACAGTCGAGATTGGGTTCGTTTGTTTTGTTGTGATGAGTACTTTCCATTGGACATGGTGCCGAGGGTCTGAAGATGGAGCCGGGAGACGGCCACCGGAACTCCATGATGGAAAGTGCTAACACAGTCGAGATTGGGCTCGTTTGTTTTGTTGTGATGAGTACTTTCCATTGGACATGGTGCCGAGGGTCTGAAGATGGAGCCGGGAGACGGCCACCGGAACTCCTTGATGGAAAGTGCTAAGACAGTCGAGATTGGGCTCGTTTGTTTTGTTGTGATGAGTACTTTCCATTGGACATGGTGCCGAGGGTCTGAAGATGGAGCCGGGAGACGGCTACTGGAACTCCTTCTATATACTTATCTTCTCCCTTATATGTATATACTTACGATGTGCCCAGTATTTAAATGTAAAGTAAGTATTTAGATATTTTTATACGCGGTACATAGTAATAATCTAATTATAGGTAGGTATCTAATTATTAGAACAAAACGCGACTAATCGCCAGGCATCGCATATTCAGATGCTTTTAAAATACCTAAACTTTGGTGTCGGCGCCGAAGTTGCTGGAACTGTATGGAGACGGATTCGAATTGATTTAATGAATGCCAGGATTTCTACATTAAGTAATTAGGCTAACATTAAACATACCATTTAAGTAACAAAATGAAATAGTTGAAGGTACTTTTTATTAAAGGTATAAATCTACTAAATGTTATTCAATTAGGTAACGTGCATTTATTTCAACATTACGAAATATTCTTATCCTAAATATAAAATAAAATTATAATTAATTACCTAATAGCTAATCTGTTACTAAACAACGATACTGTAACATTAAACTGAACAGGTGAGTACAAATAAATTTAAATAAATTGGGAACGTCTCCATACAACTATACATCAACGCCGACTCCGAAGTGTAGGTAAAAAACTTTGAGTATTTACATTTAGACAGGAGATGCCATGCACGGGCGACCCCCTCCGGCAAAATAATTGGTCAACTGGTCAAGCACGTTATATAAAATTATATCACGTCTACTTAAAGTAGTTTACTTTGAGTCGCTTCACCGCCATATTGCATCGATCAGTGTCGTGTGACACATATCTCTAAAAATGGTGAATTGTGCAGTATCTTCATGTAAAAGGCGATCTGGCAGCTCAAATTCGCAACAAGATCGCGTTTTCTATCACAAGAAAGTATTTTGACTAACTATTAACCATTTTTATAGAATCTTTTTATCGATTCTATTTTTTTATGTGGAAATAGGTATCACATGTTTTATTTATTGTGCGTATTTATGGATCGTGCGAGGAAAGCGCGCATCCTAGGATATGGCTAATGCGCATAAGCATTTCAAACACATAGGACGCAGAGGCAGCTCCAGTAGTGTAAGAATTATGGAATGAAAGATTTGGTGTGATTGACGTAGCGATCTAATAATAGCTCAGTTAGGAGAGCAATACGCTGGAAACGTAGAGGTCTAAGCAGGATTCGAACCTGCGTTCAAATCCTGTTTAGATTGTAGTAGACCGCATTCAATTTTTCTTTCTTAATTTACCTTTGTGTCATTATTTATTTATTTATTTATTTAAACTTTATTGCACAAAATACAAAAGTAAAAGTACAAATGGCGGACTTGATGCCATAAGGCTTTCTCAACCATAGGGCCAAACAGAAACTAGCAGTTGGTGCAGGATAAAAAGCCGTGTCTAAAAACATAAAACGACATTATTTATAACTATTGAATGTGTATTGAAGTACAATCTTCATTTTAAAGGAAAAGCCGTTGCGATACGTAAACGACAGATAAATGTAAATAAGAAAACAGTGGTACAGGGGCGAGGGATGTGACAAAGTCAAAACAGCGACTCAACATTTGATTATTTTGAATGAATCGATTTCGATCTCGTTTAAAATCAACTGGCATTATTTTGGCAACGACAATGAAATCCAGTGTATTTTCACTAGAAATCAGTAGTAGTGTCAGCCTGAAAAAAACCGGCCAAGAGCATGTCGGGCCACGCTCAGTGTAGGGTTCCGTAGTTGCTCATCCTTCACAATAAACTGCTGTTTTAAGCCCGAGTTTTAAGTTAAGAAAGATTTTAAGCTCTTTAAAAAGGTCGTAAACGCCCTAGAAACTGTAATCACTTGTTACCTTCTGGAAGTCAACTTACGTCCTTTAAAAGAAAAAATATGAAATTTGGCGATAACTCAAAAACGGCTCGACCGATTTTGTTCAATATAGTTTTCATTGAAAGTACTTATAAGGCCTCATGTACATGAATTTTTCCGATTTTTTTTGACCCGTGGTTGAAAAGTTAGAGGGGGGGGGACACTATTTTTTTGTTTTCGGAGCAAATATTTACAAAACTGCTGACTTTATCAAAAAAAATGTCAGAAGACCCCTATTATTTTTACAAGACCTATTCAACGACATCCCACACACTAGTGTTGAAGAGAAAAAAAAAATCACCCCCACTTTGGGTGTTCGAGGTACCCAAAAAAAAATTTTTTTTTTAATTTTTATTTTACCGTTCTGTTGGCGTTATACATACACCTACTCATACCAAATTTCAGCTTTCTAGTACGAATGATCACGGAGCTAAGCCGCGGACGGACGGACGGACGGACGGACGGACAGACGGACATGGCGAAACTATAAGGGTTCCTAGTTGACTACGGAACCCTAAAAACCGCGGGCGACAGTTCCATACAGTAGTTGTGCTAGGAGCCAAAGACACATAAATATAAACAGACATACATAGAAACAAACATATTTTTTGATTAATATATTCAATATATACAGAATTTTCACAATAAATAATACCTATAAGACAATTCAATTCGTCAAACAAATTTGACTCATCCTTCAGATGTGTCCCATCACTATTTTGTTCTTAAGTATGCTGCATACCTAGTTACTTGAAAACTGTGTGTGTGTGCATGTAATTTTTGAAATGTTAATTTTTTTGTAGTGTGCGTTTATCGTAAAACCCGTTCCAGACCTTCCGATCCGATCCGATTTATGGGAAGCAATCGGACAATGTGCAGTGCAATCGTCCGATTTATCGGAAGAAATCGGATAATGTGTAGTGCAATTCTTAGGACATTCCTTCCGATAAATCGGATCGGATCGGAAGGTCTGGAGCGGGCTTAACAGCAAAATTTGTCTATTATGTTATTCATCTTTTGGTGATGTGTTGTACATGTTACTTCGCCCCACGCTAAAATTGACGAAAAATTTTGTTCCAAGAGTTTAGGTTATGACAACTCCATTTGTCTATGCTCTAAGGTAAAGAAGCATTAAATATCCGATGCCTGCTGATGACGTTCAAAGATTGTTTATTCAATTACCTCGACGTTTCAAACGTGATGTTTCGTCCATGGTCTTAAAGGACTTGAGCACAGAGTACTTAATAGTAAATAATAATAATATAATAAATATCAGACAACCTCACACAAATCAACCTAGTCCCAAATTAAGCTCAAGAAGGCTTGTGCTATGGGTACTAGGCGACGATATACATGCTTATATAGATAAATAAATACTTAAATACATAGAACATCCATGACCCAGGCACAAATATTCGCGTTCATCACACAAATATTTGCCCTTGCCGGGATTCGAACCCGGAACCACTGCGCCAACCGCGTCGTCTTAATCTTAATAGTAGTATTACATTACATACAGAATGGACACGCACACCCCCGCACGGAATCGAGTTACCTCACCCTGCAAGAGAGCATTGGTGATGGTAGTTATGATGATAATTATGGTGGTGATGATGATGCAGGTGGAGACACGCAGGCCCCTTTCCAACTGGGCACTTTGGGCACGTGCCCAGAGCCCCCAGTCTCACGAGGGCCCTCTCTCTTACGTGGGCCTATGTTTGAGGAGTGCCCAGGGCCCCAGCATGCCTCCGAGACAGGGGGTGGTAATAGTAATGAATGATGATGAACTGGTGACTGGTGGTGGTAATGATGATGTTGATGGGGGTGAACTAGTGACGATGAAGATGATGAATTGATGATGATAATGGTCGTGTGGATGGTGAACGTGGTGATCGGAGGTGATAATGATGATGGTGGTAGTTATTATGATGATTCGACAGCACGTTTGGCTCGGTTTGTAGACACCTGCATACTGAGCCGGCGGTCCCGGGTTCGAATCCCGGCCAGGGCAAATATTTGTGTGATGAACTCGAATATTTGTGCTTGGGTCATGGTTGTTCTATGTATTTAAGTATATATTTGTCTATATAAGTACGTATATCGACGTCTAGTACCCATAACACAAGCCTTCTTGAGCTTAATTTGGGACTAGATCGATTTGTGTGAGGTTGTCTGATATTTATTATGATATTGGTGATGATGATGATGAAGGTGGTGACAGAGGATGGTAATAATAATTAATGATGGTGAACTGGTGATGATGATGATGGCGGTGAACTGGTGAAGATGATGTGGAGGATGAAGGTGGTGATTGGTGGTGATCATGATGATGGTGGTAATGATGTTGATGTTGGTGATGGTGACTGGTTATGCTGATGGTGGTGATAGTAATGATGATTGTGATGATGATGGTGGTTATGCTGATGATGATAAAGGTGGTGAAAGGTGGTAATGATGATGACAGCTGTGAGGGTGTTGGTGATAAATAATGGTGGTAACTTGTGAAGATGATGGTGATGATGACAATGATAATTATGGTGGTGATGATGATGAAATAAAAACAAATCGGGAATAAATAAACAGATTTATTAATTTCTATATTTTCATAGCATCTTCAACCCAATCCCCAACCCAATGTTATTTGCCCTACTGCTTGTGCCCTAATTTTAAATATTCAAATTGTTGGCACTCGGGGTTGTCGTTCATCTTTTTTTTTCAATCCTTCTATTTTCCACTTTATTTTTGACTCTTAAGTAGATAAGTCCTTGTTGGAGTTAAAACTTTTATTGGAAGGTCCTCGATCTATAACAAAACAAAATCGAAAGTTAATTTTAAAAAGTACACGATTATATTTCTATATAAATTAAATGAAATTATTATTCACATATCCAAAAATAAGAGGAGAAAACATAAACATGTTTATTACATAATATATTAAAACAACATGTGTATAATATTACATGTCTAAAGCTCCCTTCTAGTTCTCAGTTGGATAAACTTAAAATTTTGTGTGCCTCTGATGATAATTAATTACTGAAGGCAACAAATATTTTGGTCGCCCAAAAAAAACTTTGCGACCCCAAACCTAAAAATCATTATGAAACACCAAACTAAAAATTATTTGGTCATCAGTCATCAGTGAATAAATATTTTGGGCTTTTTAATTAATTTTTGTTAGGGTACAAGGTGATATATATTTGAATATGGTGATACATTTTTGGAGAACGAACTTATTTTGGGTTAAATAAGTTTCTGTCAAAAAAATCATTTTAGTGACAAGCTTTTATAGCCGACTGTACTTTTCTTTAAATATCTATCAAATGCTCACTGGGACGATTCTAAAGAGCCCAAACTCGGTAGGATTGCTTTTTCTATTATAGAGTTCCTATGGCCGCCTTCCGGCTCCATCATCAGATCAGCCCCACGGTACCATATTATTGTATTGTCATCAAAGTTAAGTAAATATGCAAAATTTCAGCTTAATCGGTTGACGATATCTGTTTTACATAGAAAACTATCGTGAGTCTCAGACATATTAATATACTTAAACGGGTTTACTCACGTCGTAGAAGTCGAATAACGCTCGACATGTTTCGAATCGGTACGCGATTCTCCTGATGATGAATCGCGTACCGATTCGAAACATGTCGAGCGTTATTCGACTTCTACGACGTGAGTAAACCCGTTTAAGTATATTAATATGACGATATCTGCTTCAAAATTGAGTTGCAAGATTCTACCCGAAGAAACATACTTACATACATACATTGCAAGTTAAATAAAAGCTTTTAAAAACGATTAATGTTGAGTTATTTACTTTAAGTAGGATAACAAGTTTCAATATTTACGGTTATAATTTTACATAAGATTGGTGTTCTAAATTTGGTACACATTCACTTTTGGTCGCAAAAAGTTAATCTTTTGCTAATAAATACTCTATCTGGTGATCAGTAATACAAATATTGGTTATGATTTTTAAATTATTTTGGGGATGAATTTTGGTGCTCATTTACTATTTTTTATAGTAAAAAGTGTTTTTCTTGCCGCTACATTTTACTTAATCTGGTGCTCTATTAAATATAAGCCATTTATTAATAACTAAACCCCATTATCTTATGACTGATGTTGCTTTTTACTGGGTTTTTTCCTGTCCTAATATTAATATTACATATGTTATGCAACAATGCAATTGATTTTTTGCATCTTAAATCACTACTCAATCTCAATATATGTTATATGTAGAGTTGTACAAAGTTTATTGTAATTATTGTGGAAAGTCTATGTTAAACAGTCATAATTAGTAAGTTGGTCAGTCTTAACTAATGAACATCCGAGATTTCTACTTTTATCAAAATATTTATATCCGTTAGTACCTTGTGATTTTCTTTGACATATTTTAACTGTAACTACTTCTGCCGTCCTACGTTAAAAGGGTTGTATCTTTCGACTGGATTTTATAGTAAGATACTGCTTCTTACCATAGCACGGCAGACTAAACCATCGACATTTCGATGAAGTTTGATTAGATCACAGGCTTCAATAATAACGTAGCGAGTAAAAAATTAAATTAAGCATAATTTTTCTTGTCAAAATGACTTCATGAAGTTCCCACATCCTTATTTCGACACCCTTAAAATGATACCCTTACAATATTTTCCTTTATACAACTTATGCTGCACGAAATTTGCATACTGAATCCAAAACTACATATCCCACAAAAAGCATATTTTGATATTTTTCTTTACATTGATGAAAACAAATGCAGTTTGCATTAATAATTAATACCTAATATTTTCTTGATGAGACGGATACCTACATTCTAGAAGGTTAATAGAAGTTTTATGGAACTCTCATAAAAAAAATCTGTTTTGTGCTTTGAATGTCAGTGCGAAAAAAGAAATAATACATCAATAACTTTGTTTTGTAAGGAATGAAGAAATATGTCGATACTTTTACTTTATAGCACAGTATATACAATATATTACAATATGCTCTCAAAAAATTGACAAACTGTGCTTAATATAGCATGATGGGCAAATATGTATGTAATAAAATAACTCACCGCAGGTTTCAATCCAATGTAGCAAGCGAAACATGGGCTTTTGGCCCATCATGGTCTTGCGTCGAAAATACGTAGGGTCCATAATTATATTTTGTAAGATAATCAGTCCATTTTCGAAATTCAAGTGAAGCAACTATCGCAGTCCAAATTCAATGCCAAATTAGTAGTAAGTGCAATTTTCGTATAATGTAGTAGTTGTTGTAGTCCAAATCTGAAGCACATCGTTCTGGAAGGAATATTCTTCGCGAAAAGAAAAAATCCGTTGTTTGTTATGACATGTCGTGTCGACTGTCGCTGTCGTCTTCCGTCTTCGTCTTTTTGCGTTTTGATACTCTCCAGTTTAAGATATCCGTTTTTCACTGTCTTGTTTGTACAAAGATTTTTCATTGACATATTTTTTTAAAATAGTTGTTCATATTTTTCGTTGATTTAAAAATTATTTATAATTTTTTTATTAAAAAGAGTGCATTAAAAATAAACTACATACCACATCTAAAAGTTAAGGAACCAAACGCTAAAGTCGCCATTCTGAAGTTGCGCCATCTAGTGTCATTCTTTAATATTACGTAGGTAGTGTTGATAGCTAATTTTCATGTCACGATCGATTGAATAGATAGGTTTAAAATAAAAGACTTAGATTCTAAAATAAAGCGTTGAATTGGTGTTCATGATGATAATCTGCATTTAGATTAACATGTACTTGATTAGTTATTGCATAATTATGGGCCAAATTGCGGGATAATTGTTTCATAATGTCGATTTGAGACCTATGATGCCCTCTATGGGATTTTTTTGTTACTAATTATATTTCCTTCGTGATGGGAGGGCATGCCATGGTGTTTCATTGCATTGGTTACCTCGCCATTAGTGCGCATGTGTAAATGTGGCATTGTATGCATACAACAACGGTTGTAATATTTAAATGAGGTAATAGACACTGTAAATAAAACTGCCTGAATGTTATGTTGTTTTTGTTTCGTTCCGTACGTGTTTTATCCAATAATGTGGCGGTTTGTTCGGATAAGTTTTCGTCAAGTTCATAAAATATCCCTTTCACCCCTTTTAGTAAGTAGGCAGTCGCCAGTGTGTAAGTATTTATTTTCTCTACTGCTGATTGTTTCACCTGGAAGGACAAACGGTCATCAACTCATCAATCATCATGTATAGGTAAGTACACGACAAAATAATGCATCAACAACCGAGGTATCAATGCATCGCTAATCGCTAGACAGCGTAACCGCTGAAAGATATGGGCCGGAGAGAGTGCTACCGTAAAGGCTCAATCTGAGTGACAGATCTGTTATCGAAGGTCTGTGTATAGGCTCCTTTTGTCTCGCAAAATGCTCTGTTCTAAAAGGATAATCAAAATAAATTTGCTACGCAAACAAAATTTTGAGAAAAACTAGTCCATTGTAATACCAAAGAGAATAAATATCGTGCCTTTGTGTCCTGCTCGTGCCGCTGCGTTACGGCAGAGGCCATTTCTGCCTTACCAGGCGACGTTATTCGTTTATATGTACTTATTAAAATAAAACAATTTAAAGGGGTTACAATTTATTATATCTCGTCTATTCATTATATTGAGCCTCGCCAAAGTTACGGCAGTTGCCCCCGTTATCAATACAACCAATTTGACCAAATTGGTTCAGTTCTGAACGATTTCGTTTGCCATGTTTTATATATTTAATGGTACTAAACTAAGTTTTAGTTGTGTTATATGTTACAGTTATGAACCAAGTGATAAACTGTTAACTGAGTATTTTTCGTTGTGCCCATTGTGATTACGTCGGTTTTATTTTAGGTGGAATTTCTCAATTTTTTTTATCATGTGCGAGTTTTTACTCAACTCTCAAATATCTCAAATTGTTCTTTTTTTTTAGTTTGACGTTTGTCAAATTGTCAGTGACTCAATGTCATTTTCATAATCACATTGCTTTGCTTGTGCTCCCACGCGGTAAAGATTCTAGAAATTGTTAAATTTCGTGCGAATTCTTCTTTAGTGAGAAGTAATTTAGAACTTAATTTGAGCTTCATTTCCTCAGTGAAGCGAGAAATCGCCGAGAGGTTGAACTGAACTTCAAAAACTTGTACAACACATTACAACCATGGTAAGTCTGCGTTGATTATTACGAAAGTTTAATTTTCTTGCTTATTAAGTTCATATATACAATATGTTATTTATGTCATTGCATTTCAGAAATTATGGAAATGAAAATCTGTAAGATAATAGTGTAAACAAAGTTTTGAGGTTATGTGTACCGCGCGGCGTCATCCGCATTTTGCGTATGAAACGACAAAAAAACAAGTATGTTTATTTCATATAGCTATATTATCTTCTTTTTTATTTTCAGAGTGAAGCCGAAGCCGCAGTAAACCCCAAAGCGTACCCGCTGGCCGACGCGCCGTTGACGAGCAAGATGCTGAACCTCGTGCAGCAGGCGGCCAATTACAAGCAGCTCCGCAAAGGCGCCAACGAAGCCACGAAGACCCTCAACCGAGGACTCGCCGAGTTCATCGTCATGGCCGCTGACGCCGAGCCCTTGGAGATCGTACTCCACATTCCATTGCTGTGCGAGGACAAGAATGTCCCATATGTATTTGTCCGCTCCAAGCAAGCCTTGGGCCGCGCCTGTGGAGTATCTCGACCCATCGTGGCGTGCTCTATCACTATAAATGAGGGCTCGCAACTTAAGCCCCAAATTCAAAGTGTGCAGCAAGAAATTGAAAGACTATTAGTGTAAGATTGTGTGAAAGAGATGTATTTTAAATATAAGCTTTAAAACTATGTTTTGTATTTTTATGCATGGATGTTTGGGTTTAGATAGTTGACTTTTTATTTCAACTTTAGCAAAATCAAATAAATTAAAACAATAATTTTGGTTTGAAAATATGCGCATCAACACTTTCAGACCAGGTAAAAAATTAAGACTACCCCAGAAACTGACAGAGCCTGCTAGGTAGGTACCTTTATAGTACGATCTGAGAAATTTGAAGTTCAAATCTACAGTTAGTACCAGTAAACTTGGAACAGATATTTGGGGTAGAGAGTAGAAAAAAGAAGTAGCAGGTATACCTAAAGTTTGTTATGAAATAAACAAATATAACAAAATACATTTATTATTGCATAATATAATAATCATAACATTATTTGGCCCCATATAACAATAAATACATCTAAGTTGAGATCAAGATTCAAAGAACTTCTTCACCCGAAGGTCCCAGTTGCCCTCCCACCGGGACATCTGGAACTTCTCCAACTGTTTCCTCATGTCTGTTGCCATTCTGTTCTGGTCCTCGTTGTTGGGGAAGTCTTGGAACCAGCTGATGATTAGCTTTGAGAGCTCATGACTGTTCGTGAATGTGTATCCATTTACACCATTCTCTACTAGTTCATCTATGCTGAAATGAGAAATACACACATAATAAAAGCTCTACATGAGAATTATGAGTATTTGGGCTAATAAATAAGAAAGGGAATTATTTAAGAATTAGATTTGGTTAAAATAAAGCTAAGTATTAGTACTGTACTGCTTATGAATAGTGATGAAATGAAATATCAGTCAACCTCACACAAATCAACCTAGTCCCAAATTAAGCTCAAGAAGGCTTGTGTTATGGGTACTAGGCGACGATATACATACTTAAATACATAGAACAACCATGACCCAAGCACAAATATTCGAGTTCATCACACAAATATTTGCCCTGGCCGGGATTCGAACCCGGGACCGCCGGCTCAGTAGGCAGGTGTCTACAAACTGAGCCAAACGCGTCGTCAAATCAAATCATAAGCATATTCTTTGAACAATCAAATCATTCTGCTAGGAGAGAACAGGACTATTTTAGGAATATGGTAACTATGTAATATTTAAAAAAACTTGAGCCCAATAATCTTGGGACAAATTTATGAATCAAATTCAATAGTACTGGCATTAGTGTTCCAAAGGACTCGAGCCCTTTAGCTCTTTTATTTAAGGCTGGCCTATATTTTGACGCCTAAGAGGGCTAAAAGCCTAAAAAGCTCTTTAGCCCCCAAGCCACCAGCCTAGACTCATAGAGCTCGTAACCTTATTAAAAGGCTATAAGTTTAAAGGGCTAAAACTGCCTAAAAGACTTGTAAAAATAATGAGACTTAAAAATATTTTGGCCTCCGAACTTCAACAGGCTTGGAGGCTAAAATATTTTTGAGCTTATTAAAAAGATTTAATAAACTCGGCGCTCTCTTAGTGGGGTGTTTTAAATAAAACAAAAGACGTGAGTATGTTTTTGCAACAATTATATAATTTTTGTATTTGGAACAGGCAAGAAAGTGCCATTAACATACGTTTTTCATAAGGGGGAGCCGTTTATTTTTTTGAGTTTAATCATTTCTGTAATAGGCAAAAGACAACTGATTTTGACGAAAATGTCTCGTAGCATTTACATTATTTTTTACCTTACTAGCTTCCAACACACAACACAACACTTCGACAACTTTCCTTTATTATCAATTTAAACCATCGGGTAAAAACGCATATTTGTCTACTAGTGAGGTACCTGTTTACATTATCTGTGAATAGTCTACAGTTAGCTACCCCTGATTGGTCGGCGGTCTGACATGCCAACATGACGGCAGAAATAAATAAAAAATGTACTAAGTGATCTGACAGTGGCTCGTTTTGAATTTATTTATGGTGAATTTAATAGCATCGATTATTTCTGTAAAATTAAATTAATTGACTATGTAATTCATGCCATCAAATCAAATATAAAAATCTCTAATGAGGATTCCGCTCGAAAGTATTATCATCAATGCGGCAAACAGCAACTGACCATTAAAAAAAAGCGAAATCTTAACTGGATTTTATTGAAGATGAATATTTAACAAAGAAGGTAACTCGAGAATACTAATACCTACATAATAAGTATTATATGTAATTTTTAAATTTGCTTTTATTTTCAAATCAATCCTTTTGATTGAATTGTTTTGATATTTAATGAAACATAATATAGAAAACTTTGTATAAAAGAACTAGGTATAAGCACAAAACGGTTCACTAATATGTTGCATAAAATTGATACTCATATTTTCATTTTGCATACAACCTTTGACAGAATCATCATTTCTCCGAATTTTATTTTGCATAATTTTTTTCTCATATTGTGATGTCACATTTTTTTTTTTATCAGAACATTCATATGGCAGGATATGAATAAGCATAATATTCTGTTGTGGTCACAGTTCTAACATAACCTAACCCATTAAGTTAAAAAATAAAAAAAAACCTAACCTTTCCCATTAAGTTCGGTTTTAACTTAACCTACTTTACTAGCAGCAGTTCGGTTCTGTTGTGGTCATAGTTCTAACCTAACCTAACCGATTTTACTGGTATCAGTTTTTAGTTAATAATCGCCTAATCTAACCTAAAACCTAAACTAGTTTCCTAGCGCTCGTCTGTTCCGTAAACTATGTCTTTATGCCATAATAAATTCGGTGATATTAATGTTCTGCCATATAAAATTATGAGAAATAAAATTTGGTGATACTAGTGTTCTGCCATTTAAAATTATGCTAAATGAATAGTATGCCAACTGACAATTATGATACTAAATGATTATGATAAAGAATCATTCGGCTAAAAAAAAATCGGTGATAGCTGTTATGCGAAATGAAATTCGGAGAATCGATATTATGCAAGATAAAGCGAACCCGCACAAAACAGATAGGTATAGAAATCAATCTACATACAAGTGCGCTCGAGCAAACGCATACATAGACTTTGCTCACGGACACGATATCTCGAACTATTTTATGCTATAATGGTGCAACGAGCTTCAATTCTGGCCCGTTATTTTTGAGGTTACGCTATTTAAAATATTTTCTGTGTCAAATTTGTAATATACTAATATAACAATGACATATAAATAAAAATATTGTAGTTATCATTAATTTATATTTCCATTCTTCCCGTTTCATTCTCCACAATAAATCAATCAACTATATAGGAGCGCCAGTACCACGATATGTTTTCGTGCATAAGCCATAGTTGACAACCCTAGAGCGACCGCCGACCACCGGTATGAAAAGTGAAGTAAGTACATACATGTGGTTGATTACTGTACCTATCTGTTTTGTGGATAAGTTAACGTACACAAGTAAGTAGCCTTAGCGTAGCCTAGGTCTAAAAAATGGCTACAGCCTTTAAAAAGGCCTAAAGCCCCTTAAAAGGCTAAAATAAAAATAAAAACCCATAGGCTTTTTTTAAGACTAGGGCCTTATTGTAATCACTAGCTCTTCGAAACTCATTTCATCAAGCCAGCTCTAAAAAGAGCTCGTGAGGCTTCAAATTCGGGCTAAAAGGGCTCGAGTCCTATGGAACACTAACTGGCATGTGTGTGCTGTTTATTTACTCACCAACTAAATTCATAAGCACATACTGGCAACCCAGCTCCAAACATATCCACCACTTTCATAGGCAGGTCAAGTCCTGAGGAGCTGGTATGCAGACACACACCCAGGTCTGCACTGGCCACCATGGTAGGGTAGTCTGCAGCTTCTAACCATGGGGTGACCACTTTGACGTGTTGCCAGTGCCTGGAAATGATGAGGTTGGTGTAGTGCTGCTTCATCGGTCCTTTGCCAGTTATCACACAGATTAGTTTGGGCAGTTTCTTTGTTATGTCAAATGTTGTCTCATAAACTGAAAAAAAAAGTTAAACATAGAATGTGGTGTTTGTATTTTACAACTTTTGTAGAGAAAGTGTTAAATGATTGTGATAACAACATGTTACATTTTCATCTAGTCGTGTATGCATAACACAAGTCTACCAGATTTTAATTTAGGTCTATGTTGATTTGTAAAAGACAGTTAAAATTTTATAATTCTTAAACTCACCTTGTAGTGCCTCCATCAAAATTCCAAAGTCCTCATCAGGTGTCCAACTAGTGCTGCTGAACAGAAGCCCAGGAGCATCCGGTCGGATTTCCACCTTATTGTTTACAAAGTTGGTGAATGCAGTCTTGGTGACCATGTCCCCAGCAGGGTGGTTGAGCAGCTCTTTCCCGGGACAACTGAACTCGGGATACTGTTGGCTGATCTTCAGGAACCACTGGTGTTTGTCTTCTAATGTAATTGGGTGGAATATTTTGGGTGGTCTGTCATAGAGGACTGTTGCTCTGAAATTTGCAGAAAGGCAAGGTTATGTTGAAGTGATAAATTTTTTGGAATTTGAAATATCACACACAGGTTTTTAATGGCTGTATTTCATATTTCAAATGGTGACAAACTCAATACAATTTCTGTCATTGCTCTTTAACCCTTTGACCGCCAAAGACGGCCAACAACGCCTATTGACGTCAAAAATTTCAATGGTCAAAAACATGCTAATTCAAACCACTATCTGTGTTTTTCAAACTGTTGATTTTGGAGCACTTTTTTTTTATGGTTTGGCGTCAGTGGCACCGTGAATTGCTTTGCCGCTTGGCGCTCGAAAGGTTAAACCTCATATCCAGTAAGTACATTGACACTGAGATAAAAGCTTTGTTTTAAGTAGGTATTTGTTACTTAGTGAGTTTGAGTTGTCCACAAACAATATACTGAGTAATTATCAGGGAAATACCAGTGGGTACAAATTTAGAGCATGTACTTGAAAGAAGGCACAGAGATAAGAGTATTGCCACAAACAATAAGCTTTTTAACCACAAAATAAGTGCTGCATTGTGCTGTTAGATTAACTAAAAAAGAAACTCACTCTATACCCCAGTTCTGGCACAAATCAGACTTCATAGCATATGTCACACACATGTTGTGGCTCGCTGACTGCCCGAAGTACCGCTCCAGCGCAGTCGCTAACTTTAATAACATTTTATTTGGCGAAGACAATGCCATAATAGAGTATGCATAGTTATGCCAGTCTATAACAAACTTAGTTCTAGTCAACAAGCAGTAGAATCTGCAGACAGGCAACGTGGGGATAGCTGGAGGGTTCTGACAGAGGAGATAGTGGCATTTACCGGTGATAAACAACGTCAGTAATAAACTTATGGCCTGCCACAACGCTTTCATTCCATATTGGATTATCTTCGGCCCCCGGTTGAATATTAAATGATATAGCTTAGTTACGGTGATATGCTGGTGTTCTAATATCTCAGGCAGCGGCGAACTATCCAAGTAACCGATAATATTCACATTTAGACCACTGTTCGCGAGAGATAGAGCGTGATATTGCATTCGTGGACTGCGCCCGATATCTCCAAGTACTACGACCTTGACAGTCTTTCGCGCTTCTTCTGTCATGGTTTATAGCTTTGTAATTCACGTATTTTTTATAAAAACTTCAGTCTCAATGGGGTGAAACTTTTTCAAAACAAGCACTTTGCACGACCTTTGACAGATTTGCCATGATAGGACAGCAACCGTGTAATAAATAATGTTGCCAGCACCGGAATGTGACTTAAAGAGATTTCCAAAAGAGCAAGATTTTGATCGAAACAGGGTAGTCGCTTTTATAATTATTTCTTCACATGCGTCAACGAGTTGTCAACCGAAGCGGTTGTCAAATTAAATTACGCCCAATTTAAATTTAAATTTATTTAAATTTGTATATTATTCATTGTAAATATAGGTGAAATATACGTAACAATTATCCGTATTTTCATATGAGTACGCGTAGCCGCGGATCTCCCTTTTTATGTGCTGACAGGAGTGAAATGTTGTCGCCATCGGAGGGTGAGGGTGAAAATTCTGCAGAGGATGTCGATAATATAGAATGGGACAAACTGTTGCATAATGCTTCGGAAGGTGTTGGTGCACCTGCAGTTCAGGAGAGTGTGGGTGAAAATCGACGTATTGCCGTAAAACGAGTCTGTGGAGGCGAGCAAAGCAGTGAGTGTGAGGAGAGCTTTGAAACTGTGATTGGTAAGCGGCAAAAAAGATTAAGAAAGGGTGTGTCTGCGAGCACGGGCGCCGTAACTGATCCTAGTCACGCCGGTAACAGTGATGAGTTTGAAGTAGCTATTACTTCGAATAAGGTGTTACCTAAACAAATTGCCATGGCAAAGTTATTGCGAGCTGAAGGTATTGAAGGTGTACTTAAAGTTAAATTTAAAGGAGCATATAAGGTGCTGATACAGTTTTCACTTAAGTCGCAAGCAGAAAAGTTACTGGGTTGCAAATCGTTTAATAACGATGATTTAAAGTCTCAATGGTCTAATCAGACCAATGGTTGCTTCGGAATCGTGAGGCAAGTAGATGAGGATATTGAGGAAGACGAATTATTGAAGGAGTTTAATGTAGCTCAAGAGATTTCGGCGCTACGTCGATTAAATCGGTTGAACGATGAAGGTCAGTGGGTGAAAAGTCAAGTGATTCGTCTATGCTTCAAAGGTACTTGTTTGCCTGCATTCGTATTCGCTTACGGGTGTCGTTTTGAAGTAAGTCCGTTTATATTTCCCGTAACTCAATGCTCAGGTTGTTGGAAATTTGGGCACCGTCTACGAGCGTGCCCAACTAAGAAAATTATTTGTCCGAAGTGTGGAAAATACCATGCTTGTTGTGAGACCCAAACGTACACGTGCATTAATTGCAAAGGCTCCCATATGGCACTCAGTAAACTTTGCCCCGTGTATAGAAAAGAAAAACAGCTGAGAAAGATAATGAGCGAGAATCATTGCACATATAAAAATGCTTTAGACTTATACCAAGGTGAAAAAGGATTGACTCAACAAATCGGTTTAATTGAAGAGACGCAGCGAAACACTGTTGATAGTAGCCAGAATTATACGACATACAGAGATGCGCTTCTCTCCAATGTACAGGACACTACAGAAGTTATAGAGGGAAAAAAGAAGCAGACAGCGTACTTTTCTCCCCCTCCCTTGATATCTCCACGGATTCGGATGACGCCTAAACAAAAACCGAAAAAGATTGAACAGAAGCGAGATAACGAATGTTATGATTTTCCAGAAACATCAAATATGCCTTGTAACCAGGATCAAAGAGATGAGGACGAGGAAAGGGAGCTACGAAAAAATAGATCAGCGAGATTCCGAGAGCTGTTTAAAAAGCTCAAAGATATCTGCCTTTCCACGTCGTCATTTGAATGTAAAGTTAAGTTAGTTGTTACTTGTCTAGTTGACCAAATCCTATCTGTTGTTGTTGATATATTCAAAGGCGGTGATATATTTAATTTATTTTCGTTACTCAATAATGGCCAATAGGCATAAAGATTTCGTTTTAAATTTAGTTCAGTGGAATGCACAAAGTTTGAGACCGAAATTGGTAGAATTTGATCTTCTATTGGCGCAAGAGAAAGTTCATATTGCGTTAGTGTCAGAGAGCTGGTTAGAGCCAGGTTCTCATTTAAGTATCAGTGGGTATAATGTGTTTAGGAAAGACAGAGATGATGCGTATGGCGGTGTATGTTTGATTGTTCATAAATCGATAAAGGCGCGATTACACAAAGTCAATGTACCAAATGTAGGCATAGAATGTCTAGCTGTAAATCTTTTGAATTGTAATCTATTGCAGAACGTCATCTTAGTATACTGTCCACCAAACGTAAGAACCACACAAGTCGATTGGGATAACATTTTTTCACTATTCTCAACGAGGTGTTTAGTAGCGGGTGATTTTAATGCTCATCACACAAATTGGTGTAATAGCAGCGATTCAAGGGGGTCCCGGATCTTTGATGCTGCATTAGAGGCAGGATATGTGTCAATTAATAATAGGCAAGCTACGAGAGTAAAGTTGGTAAACGGTAGACTTCAGCAGACATCGCCAGATATCTCTTTTGTCTCTACAGATATAGCCGTTAGTTTTAGCTGGAATATAATAAGTGAAAATTTAGGTAGTGATCATTTAATAATTAAGCTCAAGATTAATTACCAACAACATGTGACTATATATAAAAAACTAAATTTCAAGTTAGCTAATTGGGAATTGTATCGGGAATATTTAGAGCAATATTTAAATTGTCCGGGAGAGGTTTCAGATGTACAAGACAATTATAACAACTTTATTAGGCATCTTAAATTAGCGACAGAGAAAAGTATTCCTACTGTAAAGTTTTGTCCTCATCCTAACACTAATTTCAAACCCAAACCATATTGGAATCCTACTTTATCGGAATTGGTAGCAGGTCGTAGGCTCGCATTGAGCGTTTTTAGGCGAAACCCTACGCCACATAATCTCAATATTTTAGAAGCTAAAATGGCAGAGGCAAAGAAAGCGATATCTCGTGCTAGGAGAGATAGTTGGCAAAAATATTGTAGTAGCGTTGATGAGTCAACAACAGTTTCTGAGATGTGGCAACGTATGAGATGGATAAAAGGGTTCAGAAAGTCTAGTTACAATTTCTCGGAAGAAGAAAAGATGGGTATGTTAAATAATCTTGCCCCAGATTATGTTTTACCGCCAACGCCCGAGTGTTTTTCCACTAACGCGTTGTTGGAAACAAATTTCTCTACTCAGGAACTAAACAATTGTTTAAAAAAGAAAGATACCGCGCCTGGAGATGATGGTATCACCTATTCCATGATATACCATCTCCCGGGTAAAGGCAAACGGTATCTTTTAGATTTATACAATCTCATCTTCAGAACTGGCTATATTCCCATTCAATGGCGTGAGATAAAAGTGGTCCCCATTCCTAAACCAGACAGTAATCCTAATTCGGCTCCAAAGATCAGGCCCATATCATTAATCTCTTGTTTATGCAAAACGTTCCATCTCTTGTTGGTTAAAAGGCTGGAATGGTTTGTGGAATCGCACGGTATCTTGGCTCCGTGTACGACGGGTTTCAGAAGAGGCCAGTCGTCGTTAGACAGTTTGACGCGTGTTGTCTCTCACATACAAATAGGCTTCACATCAAATATACCAACGCTTGCTTGCTTCCTGGATATTGAGGGTGCTTATAATAACGTCTTAGTTGATAAGCTTATTTATATGTTGGATGATCTTGGTGTAGGTAAACGAGTTTGCAAATATTTGTGGAATTTTCTAAGCGATAGGATTCTTAAGATTCAAGATAATCCTGACAGCCACATTTTAGTTAGGCATACAAGTAGGGGCCTAGCGCAGGGTGATCCCTTGTCTCCACTTTTGTTTAATATAGTTACGTTGCAATTATGCCAGGAAATAACAAATGTTCAAATCTGTCAGTATGCTGATGACTTCATCTTATATAAAACTAATAGAAATATTTCAGATAGTTGTGACGAAATTCAAAGAGCGCTAAATTCCTTCGTGACGATACTGGGTTCTTTAGGTTTAGAGTTGTCGGAGCAAAAATCAAAATACTGCATTTTTAGTAGGGGGCATAGGCGACAATATGTGGATTTAAAAATAAATAATGTTGTTTTAGCGCCCGTCGAGTTTTATAAATATTTAGGTCTTTGGCTAGATAGATCACTTAGATGGACTAAGCACATAAATGAAATTGTAGTTAAAATACAGAGGAGTCTTAATGTTTTAAAAGTGCTAGCTGGTAAATCGTGGGGTCTTCATCCAAAGCACTTGCGCAGGATTTACATTGCGATTCTTAGGAGCAGGATAGATTATGCTAGTTTTTTATATGACAACAGTGCAAAATCAAATATTTATAAATTAGATAAAGTGCAAAATCAGGCGTTAAGGATTATTGGCGGATTTATACGGAGTACTCCCATTCACGCTATGGAGAGCGAGGTTTGCATTCCACCATTATTTTTGAGGAGAAGGTTTCTTGCAATTAAATATCGTTTAAAGGCTCTTTCGGTATCAAATAACGAAACGAACGTACTCCTGGATAATTTGGATTTGCTCAAACAAAATAGATATTGGTTGAATAAAAAGAGCCCTCTTCTTACAACTGCCACATCTGACGTCGTAGATGAGAATGTTGTCGCGACGACTCGCGATTATATTCATACTTCTTTGACAACGTCTTGGCTTTTCACCTTACTGATTCTACTTAGATTGTCTATGGTGAGATATTTGAATTTCTTATTTTTACTATTCAATTATTTTCTTTGACAAGGCAATTTAGTTTGTTTTTTGGACCCTTTGAGTGCACACGTACTAATTCTGTAATTGCTCAGCTCGCCTGCTCTATCAGTTAAGTTTGTGTTTTGTGTCTCTTATTGCCAATATAATTACTAATTATTTGCAGTTTTATACGCATCGCCCAGTCAGGCGGATGCTTTCCCGGGCATGTGATAGCATTCGTTTTGACCGGGGACGCATTGGGAACGGGTAACTTATGTGGAGAAGTATTCTCCTTACTTACTTACTTATCTATTTGTACCTAGTTGTACCTATTTATTTGACCGGAAGATTGACGAATCTGATGGTCCCTATATGCTGGCTTAACATGCTCCTCGTATCCCCTCAACGCTCTGTCGCAGTCGCAGTCGAGTGATTGAAGTTCGTAATGGATGAGATCAGGTCCAATCCTCGTAAATGGTGTATTCCTTGAGGACTGTGGGAACTGACTTCATACTGTACCATATGTTTTAATATATTAACTGCAAGACGTTACACAGAGATAAATAGTCTGGTAATGTCAATTTTATGCTAAGGCACAAGGCGCAAACAATACATGACAATGGAAGTCATGTATATACCACTTTCAGAAAGGAGACGACAATCCTGTGAGAAGTGATTCCTGTGAAATGAAGGAACACAAATAATGATATTACTACACGGATGTGAGGATAGCAGCAGAGTCTGGAGCGAGCTAGAAAATTAGCAGGTATGAGCTATTGCATTACATCTGACGCATTCCTATTCAACAAATTCAAGGGCTGTTATTTCAGTAGCGAAGCGAGTTACAGGTTAGGTTAAATACTATGAACCCGGGCAACGTTAAATTAGTTTGTTGTCGCAGTAACCCCTCATGCTGTGGCGACAAATTCTGGTGAAGAACAGTGCTGGGATTCTGGTGGCACTTTGAGGGAAGTGTTGTTAGAATCACTGGCCGTAGTTTAGAATTCGGTATTGCGATTACTTGATAAATTATGGTATAATTTTCAGCCTAAATGTGTCAGATTGTGGTGTAATAGTCTTCATTAGGGTTGCCAGGTGTCCCGACTTGCGCGGGATGTCCCGATTTCAGGGGTCTAGGGACGCGTCCCGATTTGCACCTGATCGGGACGTTAAATGTCCCGATAAATCAATACTCTTATTAAAAATATATATATTACTTTAATCACATTCACATCACTATTTTGAATGCTATAATACGTTCAAAATCGCGCATATCGCAGCACTACATTGTTCTCTCTTTCTCGCTCAGAGTTACTACGTCCTCTTTGTCCGTCAGACTCAGACGCGAGCGAGCGACCGACGCGATCAAGTGACCGTATGTCAACGTCATTTGGTCTAAAACACGAAACCGCTTGACACTCGTGCAGTGAATTTTATAACTAAAAAACAAGGCAATCCTGAAAGCAGCGAATAGTAATGAAAAGTACAATTTTAATAAAAAATAGATTACTTAAATACCGAAAGCCCTCCAGCCAATAAAATTGCGAACTGTAATGTCAAAAATCAAGAAATTATTTAGGAAAACCATGTTATTAATCCAGTAAATAAAGGGGTTTTACCTTACAATCGGTCCGGTAGTTTTGAATTTTTGATATTTCGTCTAGGATGGTTAGTGAAAAATGCAAAATGCGCAATTCCCCGGCCTCCGCGCCCGCCGCGATTTTTGCTTATACCTTCGTTTAAGAGCATTTTAGCTAGAAAAGAGCTGAGACAATGTTGTAGACAATTGAATTTATTATAATTTACATTTAAAATTTGTTTCAAGGACAGATAGTTACGGAGATATGCACATTTAAAAAAGTGTAATAAATCGCAATTTCCAGAAATGTATCAAACTTCTGGCTTATATCTTCATTTAGGAGCATTTTAGCTAAAAAACAGCTTAGGCAATGTCGTAGAGAATTAAATTTACTATAGTTTACATTTCAAATTTTGTTTCTAGGACATATGATATGTAAAAAATAAAGCCACAATTTCCGAAAATTTATGTAAAAATGTACATGCGTTTTATAAGCAATTAAATTTCCTACAAGTTTTAGTTTGATACTTGATTTCCTAGACTAGTCCGTAACTGAATTACAGCGTTCAAAAGCCAGAATTTTGACAAATTTCCGGAAAATGCTACTTACAGTTTTTTAAATGTGCATATCTCCGTAACTAACCGTCCTTGAAACAAAATTTGAAATGTAAATTATAGTAACTTTAATTCACTACAACATTGTATAAGCTTTTTTCTAGCTAAAATGCTCCTAAATAAAGATATAAGCCAGAAGTTTGATACATTCCTGGAAATTGCGGTTTTTTTTATTTATTTTTAATATGCATATCTACGTAACTATATGTCCTAGAAACAAAATGTAAAATATAGTAAATTTGACTGTCTATAACATTGTTTCAGCTTTTTTCTAGCTAAAATGCTCCTAAACGAAGATATAAGCAAAAAATCTGAAGAAAGTGCCGGTTTTTTCAATATGGCAGCGAGGGCGGAAGGGGGAGAATTGTGAATTTTACATTTAAACACTCACTAACCATCCTAGACAACATATCAAAAATTCAAAACTACCGGACCGTTTGTAAGGTCACTCACTCCTAGTACTTTAGTCTCTATTCATCGAACTATATGGAAAAATTAAAGAGCTGCGGTTGTAGATCCTTATAGCAAGTATAATTTATAGTTGTCCAGCGTTTTAAATACGAGTATTATTGTACGATTAGTTCCGAAAAGCAATAAATGAAGTATTTATAAGAAATTTAAAAATATTTTAGTTGTCCCGATTTAAAAACCTAAATCCCGATTTGTATTAGCATTTGCCCCGATTTTAATCCGATCGGACCTGGCAACCCTAGTCTTCATACAAATCTTAGTAGCTAGATTGCCTAACCAAAATTATTGCGTATTTGAAAGTAGAGTGGTGAGCCAGACGTTTACTAAATTGTTACAATTCGTATTATACTCAAAATAAGATAATCAAAATCAATTATAGTTCGTGCGGACAAATTACGACGATTTGACAGCTGTGATGTACAAATTCTAGAATGTACGGTGATACTTCAAATCGATACTTGATTTTAATAGATCGATTCGAGGTATGAATACGATGCGTCATATTTACATCATCGATTGTTTATTCGGATTATTTCGAACGAGTCAAATATGCTATGAACAACGATTTATGCACCGAGTATCGAAACATCGGCGATTTTATTTTATTCACTATATTTTAGTCGTACGATTATTATGCGATGAAGTCAACACCACTTCGTCTATGCTATTTGAAAATAAATAAAGTGTTGTGTTTATTACCCATTTACCACCAAATAAATAACATTTATTGTTCGACGACAAATTTGATCGACTGACAATTCGATTGCAGCGTATAATCGAACATGCCGTAGTTGTACACCGTCCTAATGTCACTTTTGACAGTTGTTGAAAAAATTGTTGTTAACGCCGCCAAATTGTACCTTTCGAAATCTTTTATTCAGATATGGTGATAAATAGTGTTATTTGGTGTATATTCATTGTGATTACGATGAATAAATGTATAAAGTGATGTGTAAAAAGGGTGTTAATATCATTGACTTATTAAATCGTGAACATAAGGTGAGTATTTGTCGTACGAACCAAATATCAAAACAATCATGTTTATCAACATTTATGAGATATTTTTCTGATTTACTTTCTCGTTTTATATAAAATATGTGCTCTAACTATATTATACTCGATTCTATACCGATCATATTAAACTAGGTTATAAATTATCTTGTCCAAGTTTATTCTGAAACAAACTCGCTACAATAATAGTCATTGGTTATATAAAGTTGAATAGAGATGCGTCAATAAAACAGATTTATTTGAATATATTTCACAACAACGTTATAACTGCATATATTTAGGAAATGTGTATTATTGTCATAGGTGTATAATAAGGAGAGTTTTCTACCGGATACTTCGAGTTCCTATGAAGTTATAAACCAGCAACAATATTTATGATTCTCATGAACTTCGAGACATCCATAAAACTTATGAATAATATTTAATACAGGTATGTGAAACCATAAATTCTAGTTTCCAAATTATGACATTCTCTCTTTCATATAATTTCATATAATTTCATATAATTTCATATAATTTTAGTAAACAATTGGACAATTATTTACTTTCATGTTGGAATATAAATCTTACAAATATTATTCCATTCTATAACAATTATAATGCAAGTACAGTCAGCAGCATAAGAGACTTATAATTTATGAAATATTTTATTATTTTTGTTTTGACATTTATACAATTTTTTTCAACTTACAAATATAATGTAGGGATCTGTTGACAGTTTAAAGAGAACCTTTCTTTCTTTAAATATATGAAAACATTTTATCTATTAATTAAATAACTTACAAATAATTTAATACTTTCTGCTAGATTATTGATAATGTCAATAACTTAATAATGAACATTGCGACTTTAAATATCATGCATCAATGAATGTGTCAACTAGATACTTAAAATATTTTCAGAATTGAATAAACATGGAAGGAATTTTACTCAGTCGTCTGAATACCTTTGCGTCAAGTATTTTAGTACTGTCAAAGGAGGCAGAAACATTGTGTGTGAATCGTCCTTGGGATAATGAGAAGCGAGAACAGAGTGCGATCAACGCCTCAAAGCTACAATCAGTGCTTAATCGATTCAATGCTGATCTCTATCAATATTTCAATGTCAGTAGTACACCGAACGCGGACGAGATTTCAAACCTTACTACTTCTCAATTGCAAGGTGAAGAAATGTTAGCGGAACTTAATGTAACCATTCAAGCCGATAAAAACTCAAAAGTGAAGGAGCCATCTACCTTCTCGGATAATCGCAGTAAACTGCCTGAATTGACTTTGCAGAAGTTCAGAGGAGACATTATGGGTTGGTTTCCATTTTGGGATCAATTTTATTCGAATATAGGTCAAAGAAACCTACGAGATGTGGACAAGCTTCTATACTTGAAGGCTTCTTTGGATGGAGAGGCAAAAAACATGATTGAAGGCTTGGAGACTACCAACGAGAACTACCAAATAGCGGTGGATACTTTAAAGGGAAGATATGGGAAGCGTGAACATGTCATAGATGCCCATTATGCCACTCTTTACAAAATAAAACCAGCGGTTAGATTTGAGGATTGTCGGAAGACTCTAGATGAAATTGAGAAACATCTGCGTGTCTTACAATCTATGGGAGAAGATACATCTCATAATCACTTACGATTCTTGATTATGGAGAAATTTCCGGAAGATATACTGTATGAAATGAAATTAAAATCGGAATCTGAATCTATTGAAGCAATGAGGAAACAACTAAACATCATCATCACGGCAAAGGAAGATGCAAGAGGGTTTAATCACAAAAACGGGTCCGAAGAAGTCCGATATACAACTGATGCTTTACATACTAGATCGATGAAGACCAATAAACGGTTTAATAAAACAAAGCCCAAGTTTAATAGAACGGAAAATCGTTTCAACAAAGTTGGATCCTTTTTCTCCACATTTGCAAGAACTCCAATGCCAATGAAAAGGAGATTCGAAGGTCAGAGAAATGAAACATTCAATGTTAATCATCAGAAACGAATGAAAGTGTCGTGTGTCTTTTGTCAAGGTGACCATTACAATGATAGATGTCAGGTATATCCTACCTTAGAACAGAGGAAAATGAAACTAAGGAATAGATGTTTTCAATGCCTACGAACTAACCATGGCACAGTTCCATGCGAGATCATAAAGTATTGCCCACATTGCAATTCAAGGGGAAAACATGATAGATCACTGTGCCCTAAGATGTTCGGTACAAATACCTTATGACTCGATAATAGTTTACATGTACATAGTGGTGGAAGCACTATCCTTCAGACCGCAGTAGCCAACGTCAAAGATAAAAATGGTATTACCAAGAAATGTCGAATTCTTTTGGACTCTGGTTCTCAGAGGAGCTATATAACACAGGATATGGCAAAAGAACTGGACTTAGATATAGAAGAGGAAAATCATTTATTGGTATTTACATTTGGTGCTAAAAGGCCGCGAGAGATTGATAGTCCATTAGTCAAACTCCACTTACAAACCAAGATGAACAAGACTAAGGAAGTTTTTGTTAACGCAGTGCCATCCATTACACATGGTGTTTCATATCCTAAACAAGAGTTAATTAAGGGAATACATAACAAGAAGGTCGTATTAGCCGACGACGGTTCCTTGTCAGATCGTGTTGATATTCTGATAGGAAATGACTATTATCATTCCATAATGTTGGAAGAAAAGATTCAAATTGAAGAAAACTTATATCTCTTAGATTCAATTTTTGGATGGATTTTATCCGGTAAAACCGAGAACACGTCTCATAATGATGACTTGAACGTACTTACATACTTTCAATCTTCTTATGAAAACAAATGGACTAAGCCTGATCCGCCTCTTGATAATATTAGCATACAACATTTATGGGATTTAGAATCAATCGGTATTATGGACTCTCCAAGTATGAACAGGGAGGAGGAAGCAATCAAAAACTTCAATGAAACTACGGAGATCAGAGACAACCGTTATTATGTCACTTGGCCTTGGAAAGAATATCCTCCAGATTTACCAACTAATTACAACTTAGCTTATGGTCGTCTAATTGGTCTAATGAAGAGACTCGACACAGAAACTCTGTCAGCTTACAACAAAACGTTGAATGATCAAATTCAAAAGGGAATCATTGAGTTGGTACCTGAATCAGAACAGATTGATCATCCTATCCATTACCTACCTCATCACGGAGTCTTAGCACCAGGAAAAGCTCTTCGCATTGTATATGATGCATCCGCGAAAACAAAAGATACTAAAAGTCTAAACGAATGTTTATACTGTGGACCAAAAATGTTGGAAGACCTGACAGGACTGCTAATAAGGTTCCGATGTCATACCATAGGATTAACTGCTGATGTAGAAAAAGCTTTTCTTCAAATGGGTTTGAAAGAAAAGGACAGAGATGTCACTAGATTTTTATGGCTAAAAGATACTAATAAACCAGTTACTGTGGACAATCTTTTACACTATAGATTCACTAGAGTTCCTTTTGGAGTAATTAGTTCGCCGTTTCTATTGAATGCAACCATCAGACATCTATTGCTGAATTCAAATAATATAGCAAAAGATATAGCTAATGACATATATGTCGATAATCTTTTAACTGGTACAGATAGCATCGAAGAAGCAATGAACTTGTATAAGAATGTGAAACAAGTGTTTCAGCAAATTTCAATGAACATACGTGAATGGAGTTCAAACTCAAAGAAATTTATGAAACAAATTCCAGACATTGGTGATGATAAAATGGTAAAAACTTTAGGATTAAACTGGAACTTAAAAGAAGATTCACTTCAACTGAGGGTGAAGAATAAAGAAAATCCATACACTAAAAGAGGAATATTGAAATCTGTTGCATCAATTTTTGATCCATGTGGATTTGCTGCACCTATAACTTTACCTGCCAAGATTCTTTTCCAATCTCTATGGAAAGAGAAGAAACTAAATTGGGACACAGCGTTACCAGAACAAACGTCAGTTCAATGGAAGAACATTCTAAAGGACTTTGATTTAATCAAAGAGATCTGTTTACCAAGAAACATATTGAACAACAAAGAAGCTCAACTACATTGTTTTACAGATTCTTCCACTAAGGCTTACGCTGCTGTAGTCTACCTAGTGCAAGACAACAATATACAATTTGTCATGGGAAAATCCAGATTGACACCTTTGAAGGATCTGGAGAATTTGAAGATTCCTCGTTTAGAACTACTAGGAGTTCTCATTGGAACCAGATTGATTCAATTCATCACGAAATACATCAAAGCAAACATCACACAACTAACCTTGTGGTCAGATAGCCAAATTGCGATAAATTGGTGTCAAACTGATAAACTACTGGATACCTTTGTATCACGAAGGGTAGACGAAATAAAAAGAATTAAGTCATTGGTAATCAAATACATACCTTCGATATTTAATCCTGCAGATGTAGCGACAAGACCAATGAAAACCAGTGAAGATCTCAAACGATGGTTATATGGTCCGACATTTCTATCCATGAAGTCAATCAACTGGCCTACAGAACTAACTACGGACGCCATTCTTCTGGCGGGGGAGGTTCTTCCGAATACGTCAGAATTTGAGCTACATTCTGAAAAGGAAGACCAAGTTTCAAAGGAAAATAATACAGAAGATGTATGTATGGAAGAGTCTAATGAACTCTTACCTCAAGATAATCTTACAACACCTTCGACTATTCAAACAGGAACGAATTCGGAGATACAGGAAATAATAAATTTACAGAAACAGTTTTTTCCAGATGAATCAAAAGATAAAATAACTAACCTTACTAGAAATCTAGGATTGTTCAAAGATGTGGACGGTGTTATCCGGTGTGATGGTCGTTTAACACATTCAGATTTATCCTATGATGCTAAACATCCTATTCTCTTACCTAAGCAATGTGACTTCACCAAGGAAATCATCATGAAGACACATATCGAGAACTATCATGTTGGTGTATCACATACCTTAAGCATAATAAGACAAAAGTTCTGGATTCCTCAGGGACGAACTCAAGTACAAAGAATCCTAAGCAAATGCCCACAATGTGTGAAGCATGGTGGCGGTCCATACGCTTTACCAGATACACCTGCTTTACCACCAGAAAGGGTGAAATATACTTCAGCATTCACTTACGTAGGAGTGGATTATTTCGGTCCAGCGTTAGTAAAATCAAACAAGGATCAAGAAAAACGTTGGATTTGTCTATTTACGTGCTTAGTAGTTCGAGCTATTCATCTCGAAGTTGTAAAAGACATGACAGCAGAGGAATGCTCTCTCGCATTTCGTCGATTTATAGCTTCCAGGGGTATTCCTATACTGATATTATCAGATAATGCACTTCAATTCAGATTGCTATCAGAGATACTAACAGTGAGAGAACTCACAGAAAAGGGGATTAGATGGAAATTTATACCTCAACTAGCGCCTTGGCACGGAGGTGTCTATGAACGACTTGTAGGAGTAGTGAAACATTGTCTCAAACGTTCCCTACAGAAACATCTTCTTAATGACAACGAGTTGCTAACTATCATCAAAGAAGTTGAAGCGATAGTCAATACTAGACCGCTAACCTATGTGTCATCTGAGTTGGATCACATACTGAAACCTGTTGATTTCCTAACACCAGGAAAATGCATTAACCTGCAGAACTTGGAAGATAACATAGCTACAGGAACAACATCTACCAAACAGCGACTCATAGAAGGATGGAAACGGGGAGAAATAATAATGAACGAGTACAAGGATATGTTCATAAATCAATACCTATTAAGCTTGAGAGAACGTAGCAGTCATTCACCCAATCAATCGAGAATAAAATCTCACAGTGAACCTTGCATTGGTGATACAGTTCAAATCAAAAGTGATAGTAAAAATCGGGGAAATTGGAAAGTAGGTCGTATATGTGAATTACTGCGCAGTACAGACGGATTGTGTAGAGTCGCAAGAGTGAAAGTGGGAGACACAATATTTACAAGATCTATTGGACATTTATACCCACTCGAATTGGATAAGCCCTTGCATGAAGTTAACTCGTCGCATGGCTCTTTAGATACAAGTTCCGAAGTGGAGCATAATGTATCAGTACCATTACTTGAAGATTTACCTCAGCCATCAAAGGACATGGATGTTGAGACAGCTGATATTACTGACACAATTGACCTTACGAGAGACGCACACACAATAGATATTTCAATGATAGAAAATACTGAAAAGGACAACGCAAACACAACATCTGAAGATGTCGTAATTAATGAAGTCGAATCTACATCTACACTACCTAGAAATGAGAAACTTAAGAGAGCTGCTGCAGTCCAGGCAATGGATAAAATCAAAGAATGGACTCGACACTTAATGACTACACTTACTATTCTTCATTAACTTGCCGCGGCGGGAGTGTCGCGACGACTCGCGATTATATTCATACTTCTTTGACAACGTCTTGGCTTTTCACCTTACTGATTCTACTTAGATTGTCTATGGTGAGATATTTGAATTTCTTATTTTTACTATTCAATTATTTTCTTTGACAAGGCAATTTAGTTTGTTTTTTGGACCCTTTGAGTGCACACGTACTAATTCTGTAATTGCTCAGCTCGCCTGCTCTATCAGTTAAGTTTGTGTTTTGTGTCTCTTATTGCCAATATAATTACTAATTATTTGCAGTTTTATACGCATCGCCCAGTCAGGCGGATGCTTTCCCGGGCATGTGATAGCATTCGTTTTGACCGGGGACGCATTGGGAACGGGTAACTTATGTGGAGAAGTATTCTCCTTACTTACTTACTTATCTATTTGTACCTAGTTGTACCTATTTATTTGACCGGAAGATTGACGAATCTGATGGTCCCTATATGCTGGCTTAACATGCTCCTCGTATCCCCTCAACGCTCTGTCGCAGTCGCAGTCGAGTGATTGAAGTTCGTAATGGATGAGATCAGGTCCAATCCTCGTAAATGGTGTATTCCTTGAGGACTGTGGGAACTGACTTCATACTGTACCATATGTTTTAATATATTAACTGCAAGACGTTACACAGAGATAAATAGTCTGGTAATGTCAATTTTATGCTAAGGCACAAGGCGCAAACAATACATGACAATGGAAGTCATGTATATACCACTTTCAGAAAGGAGACGACAATCCTGTGAGAAGTGATTCCTGTGAAATGAAGGAACACAAATAATGATATTACTACACGGATGTGAGGATAGCAGCAGAGTCTGGAGCGAGCTAGAAAATTAGCAGGTATGAGCTATTGCATTACATCTGACGCATTCCTATTCAACAAATTCAAGGGCTGTTATTTCAGTAGCGAAGCGAGTTACAGGTTAGGTTAAATACTATGAACCCGGGCAACGTTAAATTAGTTTGTTGTCGCAGTAACCCCTCATGCTGTGGCGACAAATGTATTCTCATCTGAGCGGCTTCAAATGTTCTCTCTCAATACGTGGATGTCCAATATTGATGTGGAGAATTTAGTATCTTGTAATTTAGAATGTATGACAAAACCCAAAACGTCTTATGAGCACAATTGTCTTCGTGTAAATGTTCTTACAGAATTACATCATAAATACAAAGATTGGTACTTTTTGTATACAGATGGCTCAAAGGATGCCTCTGGTAGGGGTGCAGCGTTTTATGATCCGATATCATATAATCAAGAAAATCAGATGTTTAAGGTCTTAGGTGATGTGTGTATAATGTCTATTGAATTGGTTGCAATCTCAAGTGCATTGTCGTATATCTTAAAAAAGACTTATAAAAATGTTGTGATTTGTACTGATAGTAAGAGTGCGCTTCAACATATTACACGATCTGTTCGCGGTGAAAGGGGTGTGCCCACTGTTTATGACATTTTGGAAAAGGTGCTTCTTATGAAGCAAAATGATATTAGTTTGCGATTACAATGGGTGCCATCACACATTGGTTTAAGGGGAAACGAGAAGGCCGATCAGCTGGCAAAAGAAGGTATAACAGATGGTAGTGATATTGTTGTAGCGCCTTCTTATTTGGAAGTTGTCAATAAATATAGGAACAAGTGTCATACGTTGTGGAAAGAGTACTTTGATCAAAGGTCTAGAGACAAGGGGATATGGTACAAGTGTATACAAAGTGAACCTCCACGGATACCCTGGTTTCAGAATGCTGATTTAAGCCGTAAACGTGTTGTGACTGCTCATAGATTGCGAACTGGCCATGTGCCCCTCAATAAGTTTCGATGCCTTATGAGATTAATTGATTCACCTAATTGTGACACCTGTGGCACTGTAGAAGATGTCCAGCACTTGTTGATGGAGTGCAGGCGGAATCGTGCTCAGAGAGAGGCTCTGATAGCGTCAGCCAACCTAAACCCATATGATACCGGGGCTTTTATGCAGTTGCTAGCAAGTCCATGGTCAGATTATGCACATATGGTGTATAGGTTGGCTGACGTTGTGTAGTTTTTAATTTAAGTAGATTAGGTAGTAGATAGGTAGTTTCCAATTAAGTTTGTTAAATTAGTTAATATGTTTTGCTGATGAGGTACTTAAGAATTTGTTTTTTATAGAACCGGTATGTACTTATGTATAAAGGTTCTTTTATCAATAAATGAAAAAAAAAAAAAAAAAAAAAAATTATTTCTTTGGAATATACACACTGTCGCTTTCGCGTTATATACACTGTTGTGGTGGTGTGGTGGTGGTTAAGTAGGTAAACAATTTAGATTTTTTTGGTTAATATTCCAGTTTTTTGCTATAATGTGTTCTATACTTGAAGGGTAAAATGTGACTTCACTTGCAACATTACATTTGACGTGTAAAGGCGCGTTCTGATTCTATAATATAAAAGATTGGATCTAGGTATTTCTATACTTTTTTTCACACTACAATGCATTTCTTTTAAATAATCCCACCATTATTTTAATTTTTAGTTTAAAACCATCAAAAACATATTTTTTTTTTGTCAATATCATTGTTTACAAATATTTCCATTACAATTTGAATCCGAATTGGATTTATTGTTGTCATTGTCAATGTCAAGCAATAAAGTAAACACCGAGCGGGCGAGCGAAGCCGTGAACAATTTTGGAGTAATTTTATATATTTCAAAATTTACTGAATGAATTCATCTGATTTTGCATGATGTCTAAAGTACTAATAATCAGGCACCTACCCACAGCACTGACACTTCAAGAAAAGGAGCAACTTTTGAAGCATTTTGGTGCTGAAAAAGTTTGGGAAACCTCGACCAAAAGACACTACACTTTTGCTTCGTTTCCTTCTGTAAACACAGCTCAACAATCTCTCAGCCGCCTGCATCAACTAGAAATAGCCAACAGAAGACTAGTCGTTGAGTATTCGTTTGAAAAAGAACCAGCTACTCAAAATAAAGAGGATGACGAACGCACGTCTCTCATGACAAAGCATGTAAAAGAATTTTTAAGAAAGTTAAACGCTTGGAATCCTTCTGTGGATTTCTACCAACCTCCAACTAATTATATAAAATATAAGTACCCTGATATATCTCCAAAGATAATTGTAAACATAGTTCATGCCTTAGTTTCACACAAACCTTTGTATGTGCAGACTTTGCACTTGATGAATAAAATGTGTCTGCAGACACCCTTCACTGAGAATGAAAAGGCTTTGGAGTATTTCAAGGAGACTTTTAGAGAGTTCTTCCTTGATGAAATAATTGAAATACCAGTTCCAGATTTACCTATAGAACCGGAAAGTGAACCGGAATCGGAATTATCCAGTGATGAAACAGAAAAAGAAAAGCAACACCAACCAGCAGTTAGTAAGAGAAAACACACTTTACCAGTAACACGGAAAAGGGCAGCAGCAGTTTTAAAGACTGCTGTATTGCCAAAAGTTAAGAAAACTGTGTTAAACCAAGAAGAAGTGTTTGAGACTGTTGCACCGGTACAAGAACCCAAGAAGATATCTCTAGTTGTACATCAAGATGCACTACAAAAACCAGCTGAAGAAATTGAAGTTGTCGGAGAGCTAGGGAAGTTCCAGAAAGAGGAAGAGCCTGTGGAAAAAGAGAATGTGACCAAGGAGCCTGACCTGCCGACTATAACAAAGAATGAACTGTTACGTGACAGAATATCTCGCAGTGATATGAAAGTAATGAAAGTATTCAAGAATTATCATCCAGGGCCACCATCAATGAGACTTTATATCAAGAATTTAGCAAAATCTGTTACTGAGCAGGAACTAAAGAGGATATACAGACGTTATGTCGAAGGTTTTTCGGAAGAAGAACAGATAGGGTTTGATGTGAGAGTCATGCAGGAGGGTCGGATGAAAGGGCAGGCTTTCGTAACATTCCCGTCAGAGCGGATGGCTGAAAAGGCACTTAATGAGACTAATGGATATATGCTGAAGGAGAAACCTATGGTCGTCCAGTTTGCTAGGGCGGCTAATAAAACTGTTCAATGATCACTTGTTTTTGATTTGCCATTGTGATCAAAATATATTTCCTAGATTTAAAAATCATCTAGGCTTCCTTTCTCTGTAAATTAGGAATATTTTGCTAATCAAGTCTACATCTAGTGCAGTTGCAGCTTTTTATAAAAAACTGACAATGTTTACCTACCAACTTTCAGAGTGATACAGATTTACGCTCCTGTGTTCAATAGAAAAGTTAAGAGCCTTACGGCCTTACCTATCCTATAAGACCACTGAACCAATGCTTATATGCCTTTGGGTTGCATCGTAGCTTCATCCACCGTAAAGATTGTGACTGTATGATCGGCTCCATCATCTCAAATTATGTAGAGAATCAACATCATAGCGTCAACACGTTAACGTTTAATAAAAGAATCGCCTCAAGCACCATATAAATGTCAGAAACGTTCTACTTGCTTTATTTTTTTAATACTACGACGGTGAGAAACAAGCAAGCGGCACGCCTAATGTTAAGCAGTTACTGCCGCATATGGACACTTGCAACGCCAGGAGCATCACACGCACGTTTATGAAGCTATTTACTCCTCTCTTGATGAACCTCATACTAGCAGGGAGCTCATTCCACATGCGGAGCGTTCGCGATAGGAAATTCATCTGGAACCGGACGAACACCCCGCCGATGGCGAGCAGTGCGATGGTAGAAAGGTACAAATGTAGAACTCACACAAGGAGGCAGTCCCCTCAGACTTCAGAGGCTCGATTTCGTCTGACATGATACACACACGATTTGACTAAGAACCTGTTTCATGTATACAATGTAATATTTAACATAGATAAACTGAGCACTCTAAAAAAAAACAACAAAATTTCTGATCATAGCTATATTTGCATTAATTCAATACAATAAGATGAATCCTCCTCTCTGTCGTCACTAGGTTTACTGTACAGCACATTGTGCATTGTTGCAATCGTACTGTCCACTAGCCATAAGTCACGAATTAACTCCTTCACTACGGCCAGCATCTGATTCAGCACTTCCGTCACCTTGTCGTCTTTCGTCATCAAGTATTGTTGGTAAAAAGCGTCCATGAGAACTGCACACCAGTCTAGCAATTTGTTTTCTTCCAGCTCAATATCGGTCTTCAATAGATGAGCTATATACGATATTAGGAATAGGGCGTTATCCAACGAGACTGTACCCCTCAAGTGTGATATCAATAAGGAATCACTGAATGTTACCCCAAATAGATAATCAAGGAGTTTCATCTCTGAAACGAATTCACTAGATGCACTAGCTACTTGATCATTCATAGAAGCATCATCTACATTAACCTTCTTCATTACATGGTTTATTAACAACACAATGACAGACTCCGGGATATCTATAAATGTGGTTAAAACATCAATGATTCTTTCGCAGTCTGCATTATCATCCAGTAAATTTGTAATAACTTGGGCACAAATCGTCCTCTCAGATAGACCTTGTTTGATATACTTCTCCGTCTCTTTACTGGTTTTAAACGGAAGAGTTGTCGGTGTACCCCAGTCGGCGATCTCCAAGCAATCATCTTCGACTATTTCATGTGAACCGAGTAGGCTGGATAGGTGTCTTTGCTCCTCGATGACATATGGCAAGATGCCGATATGGTTCGAAGCTTCTAGAATGATCCGGTCATCGAAGCAGTAGAGTTTCGCATCAGCGCTGTACATTTTCATGGGGTATCGACAGGATCCGATTCCTAGGACAACATTGTAGGCTACAATGATGGCTCCGTCTTGTTGCTGGTTGCTGCCGAAGGCTACGATGTGGTTGTGGCCCATCCACGCGAGGGAGACCGGCCCGGCGGCCGACACCCAGGGCACGGTGCCGACGGGCGTCCAGGACCTCTTCACCAAACTGTATGACGTCAGTTTAGAGTCGCTCCCTGGAATTAGATAAAATTTATTAGTTTACTCCCACATTTAAAATTGTTATTACCTAGTAGAGTACAGTCTGACCAAAAAGAGTAGAAATTAAAAAGTGGCAATACTGTAGTGCCGTCCCCGTTTTCTTAGATTGATTAGAAAGGGATGACACTACAGTATTGCCACTTTTTAATTTCTATTCTTTTTGGTCAGACTGTAGAGTAGTATTAGTATCAATAGGTTGATTAGTTGTCTAAATGTGCCGCCTCCCCTTCATCATGATTTTTTATCCGTTTTTTTTTTAATGTAGGTTACTACAGCAGTACATGCACATAAGTAACGTAGATCATGAATTCATGAAGGGTAGAAGGTAATAGAAACTCATTGCAAACTCATCGCTGGGCGTTAGACTTTGTCCGGCCTGGTCACCTTTAGTCTGCACTTTTCAAAATCCCTCGTCTCCCAAACACAGTGTGATTAACAATACTTACACAGCACATAGACAGCCTTTTCCTCGGCGTGTATGTGGTGGCCAACGACATAGACTTCCTCCGGCCTGATGATCTTGGTTCGGCTCAACTTGGACTTGTCCATGTCACCTAGCTCCGCTCGCAACGGACACTGTACGATCTGTAATACAAATAAAAAAAGATTTATGAATATCATCATCATTCTCTAGCCCTTATCCCATTTATTTGGGGTCGGCGCAGCATGTTTTCATCCTCCATTCTTTCCTTTTACTCGTCATCTCAAAAAAAGATATTAATATAATCCATATGGATTCCGTGGGAGAAATGAGATTGGAAGACCACGAAACGAAAGGCGCATCGTTTCACAAGATATGCTGTTTCATTGAAGGTGGAGACTTGGAGAGCAAATATGCAAAATATGGTCCCACCGGAAGATCAGCGCTAGCTCTCGAGCTAGCATCTTGCTGAGGTGGGACCTTTTCGTGGCACGGCCAAAATGTTTTTGTTTTTTTATTGTTATCTATTGTGTTAATTATGTAGTATGGTCACGCCATGAATAAATGTATTTCTTTCTTTCTTTCTTTCTTTCAAATCTTTTCGTGCGGGGACGGCCATTTTGAAAAATCGTTTATGTTGCATATTCGTGTTTGTCGTGATCAGTTTATGATTTAACTGGACTACCATCATATTCAGTCGAACAATAAATTTAGTCGCTTCGTCTGGTTGTCTGTTTAACTATAACTACCAACCTTGCAACTAAGTATCGTATGCAATTTATCTTAAATTGACCGTGCAATTGATGCTGTAATAGAGAGCAGTCAGAATCGGGAGTATCTAGGTCGCAATGCATGTGAGTTCCATTTTTATTATATCAAGTCTCGACAGCGCTATTTTTAATTAGAAGTTAAACTCACCCTATGAAATCATCCTATAGATAATAAATTTTAAATAATAATAATAATAATAATAATAAAATCTTTATTCATGAAATCATAGTAATAACAAATGGCATAAAAGGTCTTAGATCTATACAGAGCATTCTTAATACTGGTGCCTGAACTAGGAGAATCCTGTATCTCAGGCTTTGAGAGTTCAAAATATACTCTAAGTACAAAAATAATAATCATTTACAATTAATACAATACTACTTATTGAATTCATAATATAATAATACTATAAAACTATATAATAATTTTTAATTAAGATATGTTCAACTATGTAGGACATTGCATTGTCACCGTTAGCACAAATTGAAACTAGGACAGTCGGAATTGCATGAATCGTCAGCTTGGAAATAAGTGGGATGACAAGATATAAAGTTCGAATTTTGAACATAAATACTAATAATAATAATTAATCTAGTGTCGCGCTATCAAATCTAAATCTAAGCAAGCCCGAACGCCGACGATCTCCTCGGGCTCCTTTATGGAGGACATTATGTCTAGTTTCTAACTTACGTCATAGCTGCTGTTGCTCTTGACTACGTAGCAGATGTCGCCCTGCTTCCCCGGGAAGGCCCGGACGGCCACGATGTCTTCGGAGTCCTTTATAGAGGCCTTGCCGTCGTAGGACTCGCGGTTCTGGAGCGCGTACGTCAGCGACGCGCAGTTGCCGTTGGCGAAGACTATGAGGTTCGGCAGCACTCTTAGGATCGCCACTGGAAACTGAAAATGAGAAATGTATACATGGTTATTTATTCATGTGGTAGCTTGGTACTTGAAAGCTTGCGTTGTCGTGTGGCTGTGGGTAGCATGAAGGTGAATTATCCACTGAGGCGCGAGGGGGGGGCATGGTAATACTAAACCGGCATCGCAAACATAGACAATTTATGCCTCTGGTACAAAAATTCAATGCGTCGGTAGACCCATAAAGAATCCCATGATCGCCCATGTTGGCCCGGAGAACCGAGATCGAGATAACGTTGGTTCGAAACTCGTTTGAAACATACAATTTATATCAACGATTCGCTTTGCATTTGCGTTTCCTTCCTAAGCCCATACGCTCACTGAAAGAAAAAGTTTTGTTTTTACATTTGTATCTGCAGGCTTGCACCCGCTGCGTGCGCCCACGCACGTCAGGAATTAGAATAAAAGGCGATGCGGTGCGATAGAAAAGTTTAGGAATCAGTACGTACTATAGAGTTTGGTGGTTGTTGTTGAGACATGAAGAACGCATTTACTCGATTGCTCTGGACTGGAGGTATGAACAAGGATTTTGTTAATAAATATCCAGATTATTAATCGTCGTCTCGCTCGCTACTTCGCTTTGCAACTTTTACAAGCGTTGTTTGAGTAGTCTTGCCGACTATACAATTTGGTCTCATAGGTACAAGCGGAGATGCATTATAACAAATCCAGTTAACTCCCATCCTGCGGTTTCGCATTCGCGATGTAGGGCTTGATTGATTCGACACTTATGCACTTATCCACTTTATAAGCAATAAGTTTGGTCGCCGACACTCGGCTCGCGCGCGCGACACGAGGAGGTAAACAAATCAGGAACGACTTAGACAATTGAAAACACGGGACTATAATGGTATTAGCACGTAGTTTTTAATATAGTAAACAATAAATCGCAAGTAAACTTAATGTTTAATTTGTTTTATATTTTTGAGAGAGACAGAGTAAGTATGCATGATACCTAGCCCTATATTTAGGGATAAACATTTCAAGCCTTAAGCTTATAAAGCGATATTATATTATTTTGTTTGTAGTAGGTATGTTATTGAGCCTATTATTTTATTAATAATGTAATTACTTTATGAAAAAAAATCATATTGCTGGCATACTTGGTCTGCTATTAACTTTGAAATGCTTTCTGGTAGTGCTGCGCGAAATCTTGTACTGTGGTAACTACTATTTTATTAGATGAACTTTTAACGTTTAAATAAAACAATTTAAACGGATTATATCGCGTATATTAATTATTTGAGCCTCCCTGACGTTTCAGTACCTTTACAGATACCGTTGTCAAAGGTTGACTGAGAAAAACACCATTTTTCTCTGTCAAAGTTACATTTGTGCAAACTACCCATTTTGTAAATATTAATTTAAAATAAAGGTGTTCATACATTGTTTTTAAATTGTTTTATTTAAATGTGTGACAGTCGCGGAAACCGAAGAAAATATTAACTTTTAACGTGTTACTGTAAGGCAATCTTTATTTTTTTATTGATACCTCCCAGATGTATCCATTTAGAAGACAGTTCTAGACTAATTTACATCCACATTTGACCAATCTGTATATGTTTGCTCATTTATTTTTTCTCTCACCTTTCCCATAATAATAAAGCCACAGATAAAATAGTTTCTTTTTTTTAAATTCAGTTATTTTCATCCCAAATAAATGCAATGTACTGCCAGTTGCCAGTGAAGCAACAAGAAAAATATAACAGATTGATATTTTATTCATTTTCAGTGGCCCAGCACTTATGCAATGAGGTCCACAACAATACTGCTTCTTCTGTGTATCTACGGGAGCCAGAGTCAGGACTTTACGATGGGCAGCCTCAATCATACACTGACCTTCATCAAGATCGGCACTAATGCTGCTATCCCATTTGAGCCGATGGAGGATGACATATACTATTCAGATCCGGGACATCAGGATATTAAGGTACAAGCCAAATGCCTGATGACATTCATACATTTATACTCACAGTTTGCAAACTCCTGTTACTTAAGACAGGGGTCTCCAAACAGTGTGCAGCACCCTGGCACACCTTGGCCAGCAAAGAAGCACCATAAGGCATTTCAGCTTGCTTATAAAAATTAAAAAAAAACCCGAATCCATGTTTCTTCCAGGACTTGACGTTTTTGGATTCATCCCACTCAGAAGCGAAAGCATTTACAATGTGAAGAATACAAAAAAGGTGTCCCAAAAATTTTATAGGAATTTTAGTTTCCACTATACACTCATACAAATAAAAAAAAAATAATATAAAAAAAAACTGTTTATTTAAAAAGAATAACCTAAAAAGCACATTACAATTGTCCAGCGGACCCACGCTAGGCTATCCCTGTCATGTGGTGACCGGATTCGGTTTAAAACTATACAGTTAAAAAAAATATTTTAACTGGTTACGATACAGCCAAAGTTAAGGCTGATTTAGACGAAGACAATTTTGAGACGCCTAAATTACGGCCCCAGTGATTACCGCACATCACACCTCCGACCGTTTAGACAATGACTATTTTCAGCCGCCTAAATCTCGCCGCCAGTGACCAGCAAGCCGTGTTTACACAGTGCTTTTTTTCAGTACCAGTCATTAGTGGCAGCGAGAGACGCGGAGGGGGGGTCACTGGCGCCAAAAAATAAGCCCGTGTTCAATTCCGCGCCAGCGCTGGCATGCCGCGAAAAAATGGCGCGGAAAGTGTTTATACGGTGCCTTTTCGAGGCGCCGTAATTTAGGCGTCTCAAAATTGTCTTCGTCTAAATCAGCCTTTAAGGTTTACATAATGAAATGAAATTATTGAAAAGTGACATAGTGGAACTGACAAATTTAGGACACTTTTTTTGTTCTTCACATTGGAAATGTTATCGATTCTGAGAACGATGAACCCAACTACGTCACGTTCTGGAAGAAACAGAGATTCGGGATTCTTTGCAAAATGCCCCAATACAAAGAAACTGTTTTTCATCTAAGGGGTTCCGGAAAAAGTTTGGGAACCCCTGCCTTGATGAATATTGAAAGTAATTGGTGCTCATTGTCACATACGGATGCAGTTAACTGTATAAAAACAGGCTTAACAGTTAACTGTACAAAACTTGTTCCAGGGCATAAAACTCCAGGACTTGGAAGGAAAGGATGCGGAAGCCAAAGTCCTAGCGGGGGGAGTGGGGCATCATTTTGTCAACATTAGCCTCAAGAGCAAGCCCGGAGAAAGCCTTAATTATCAGTTGGAAATATATTCATAAACCCATAATTTATGAATTATGTAATTTAATAAATTGTGTCAATGTATGTAAAGAAAATAAAATATCCAATAATATCTCTGCTTTAAAAAAATTGTTAAAGTTTACACCAATTTAGTTTTTTAATATTTAGGTAATGTTTCACTTGTAATTTTTAAAGAGAGATATCGAACGTGGTTGACTGTGAAATAAATAAATTAATTGATTAGTATTCTAGCTACAGTGACAATGACAAGAAGAAGAGCTGCAAAACTATGAGACAAATAATCGTGTTTTGTTTGTTCCTGTATGTGTGTGTGCAATAAAGAGTATTTGCATCATACTCATACTCATTCATCTATTTCATTCCAAACTGCCTTTGTGGTTATTATGGTTAACATTTCCAAGCATTAAATGACTAAAATTATGAATAATTTTTTTTTTTACGATATTTCAAACTCCTAATTTAACTCAAATTATTGTCAATATCATGAACTTTCTAGTCATAAATGGATATTCGATCAATATAGAACCCAATTTACTCCAGAAAACATAGATAAAGTTGCAAATATTTACGTATTTTAGGGTGGCGAAAAAAACAATGCCTACACAAATCAGGTCTTTGTATATTCTTCTGACTTTGTCCTTGACTATAACATTAAAATTGCGAATGAAATACACTTATGACTATGAGTATGATAGTATTTTAATGTGAATGTCGGCTCCATAGCTCTCCATAAGTCCTACCATGCGAACGAAAGTCCCTGGTAATAAGAATGATCAATATTTTATAATAAATGTTTATTATCCCGTGAATAATGATATTTATTGAACCTACCTTATATTTCTTGACTTTATCCAAATTATCTGAATCTTCCTTCCACATTTTTATTGTGTTATTGTTAAAGACGCCCACATAGCAGTTGTTTTCTGAATCGTAAATTACTGGTGCAGTAATGTGATCTTTGGAAGTCCATCCACCTGTTTGTTTTTGATCTGAAAGCTAAATAATGAACCATTTAGAAAGCAACATAACCTCTCTTCGGCACATTTACAAATTGATAATTTAATTAATACAAGAACATAATACAATTGTATAGTCAACTAATGCTGTAAGGCTTTTTGTTCTGTAATTTCATACTACTCTCATGATACATACTCTATATTTATTAACAACATTTCGTCCCAATGTAACAATAACAGTTTCGTCTTCTTTATCGTCTGATATTCCGAGAAAGCTCTTCTGATCAATTAATGGACACAACACATAGTAGCTCTGTAATTTTGCCATTGTTGATGACTAAAATGGACAGTAAATTGCTGAAACATTGATTTTAAGCAAGAAAAAAGCACATGGATCTGTTTTGAGTTTTGAAAGCAGGCAGAGGGAGACCGCACGAGAGACGTCCGTCTCTGTCAAGTGTCAATACTGTCAATTTCAATTTTAATCAATTTTGACAACACTATCTAATTCCACCTGCCCAACGATAAGTAAAGTAACTGCAGTATCGTTTTAAACGCAGGCTCGAACAGTTTCATTCTAGTCACTGAACAGTTGACAACCCAAGTTTACGGTAGGAAGAAGGTTACAAACTTATATCGTGGTTGTGGTGAAAAAACGAACTATTCTTATTTCATTCATAATCAAACGAAATCGTACATAGTAGCGCTCCCAAGGAACTTTTACATAACTTTGTCGTCTTTCGTTTGTTTTGGTTAGTGGAGTTGTAAACTGTAAGAATTATTAAATTCATGTTCAAGGTCGCGGGTTATCGTCAGCTTCCATTACATCACTATTTATAATCTGTACATTTCTTATCACATGTGTTCGAATCAGCTAGTTATCAATAAACTTTAAACTTGAGTTTACATTTTGATCGCTCACTTTCTGCTCGGAAGTCGGCCGGAGTGCACGTTCTTATAAGCCGGTATTCAACATGTCTACAGCTGGAAAAGTGATTAAGTGCCAAGCGGCGGTCGCTTGGGAGGCCGGCAAGCCTCTTTCCATCGAAGAGATCGAAGTAGACCCTCCTAAAGCGGGCGAAGTCCGCGTGAAAATCACCGCGACCGGTGTTTGCCACACCGACTCTTACACCTTATCCGGAAAGGACCCCGAAGGAGTGTTCCCGGTAGTTTTGGGCCACGAGGGCGGTGGAATCGTCGAGAGCGTCGGCGAGGGCGTCACCGCCTTCAAGGCCGGCGACCACGTAGTCCCCTTGTACGTGCCGCAATGCAAAACGTGCAAGTTCTGCTTGAGCACGAAAACTAACCTCTGCCAGAAGATTCGTATCACGCAAGGTCAAGGCGTGATGCCCGATGGCACCCGCCGTTTCCACTGCAAAGGTAAAGATCTCTATCATTTCATGGGGTGCTCGACATTCAGTGAATACACAGTGGTCACGGATATTTCTCTGTGCAAAGTCAACGAGAAAGCCGCGTTAGACAAGGTCTGCTTGCTCGGCTGCGGTATCCCCACTGGCTATGGTGCAGCCTTAAACACTGCCAATGTTGAAGCTGGCTCTAACTGTGCTATCTTCGGCCTGGGAGCTGTGGGTCTGGCCGTCGCTCTGGGTTGCAAGGCTGCTGGAGCTAAGCGCATCATTGGCATTGACATCAACCCTGCTAAGTATGAAGTTGCAAAGGCATTTGGTGTCAACGAATTTGTCAACCCCAAGGACTATGACAAACCCATTCAGCAAGTACTGGTTGATATGACTGATGGTGGTCTTGATTACACATTTGAATGCATTGGTAACGTCAACACCATGCGGGCAGCGCTAGAGGCTTGCCACAAGGGCTGGGGTGTGTCAGTGATCATTGGTGTGGCTGCAGCGGGAGAGGAGATCAGCACCCGTCCATTCCAGCTTGTCACTGGTCGCACATGGAAGGGAACTGCTTTTGGAGGTTACAAGAGTGTTGAGAGTGTCCCCAAGCTGGTAGACGAGTACCTTAACAACAAGCTGCCCATTGACCAGTTCGTCACACACAATGTGCCGCTGAAGGAGATCAATGAAGCCTTCCACCTGATGCACACCGGCCAGGCTATCCGTGCTGTGGTCCACTTATAAAAAAACATATCTTACTGTGTATAGAAGTCATATCTATAAAACAATAATACTACTCTTTTTATATTATATTACACATAAAGAATGCATTTATGAACAAAATTAAAGTTTGTAACAGCACTTTTGGTATTAAATACTCTCATATTTTGGATACTATCTTTTTGTTTTATTACCAGTCCGTCTAGCATAACTATGCTGTAGTCTGACCACCCTAACTCTTCCAAGCAACTGAACTGTCAAACCATACCAAGTGAGTCAGTGTGTATGGTTTGACAGTTCATTTGCCCGGAAGAGTTAGCATGGTCTGACTATATGTTACTCTCTCACACAACTGCATATAAAGACACAGACAGAGATTAGGTGTTCTTTCTCGTGCGAGACAGAGTCGCGTGTCACAGTTGTGCAAGAGGTGCAGAATTTCCCAATAGCCTTCTATCTGTCAGGGTCTCTCTCCACTAGGTGATGAAACAGATCAGTTGGAGGCAGACCATTGATTGTCTTGTGAGGAGTTCTAATTCTCAGCAATGAGGGTATCAAAAGTTCAAGAGTTGCTGCTGCTATAGCTATAGCTCAGACAAAAACTAAATTCCCAAAAATTTTAACAATAAGAACCAACTTATACATAACCCAGTACATGTACAGATTACATTTGAATCTCGTTTTGAAGTCGGTGCCAAACAACTCAATTATTAATATGAAAATAGATGCCACGCATGAAGCCTTTAATAATTACTATTCGGCATTTACGAGTATTTTTGTTTGATAAAGAAGTTAGCATGAGGTTTGGACTTATGACTCTTTTTTTTTTGAAGTCGGTTAATATACCGAAACCTTCTAAGTGTAAAAAATACTATTCTGAAAACCGCATCAAAATCGGTTCAGCCAAACGCGAGATAATCGCGGACAAACATACATGCGGGTCAAATTGAAAAATCAATTCTAAAGAAATCTCAAATTTTTTGGAGTCGGTTAAAAAGTATATTATTGTTTTTGTGATCAGGGTGATCAGTTGAAATGTAATTTACTAACGTCTTTAAGACTAAAGTATTAGAAGCTGAAATTACCAGTAGATTTTAGGTACACGCTCACAAGAATAGATCTTATAAATTAGCAACAACCAAGTATTGTTGGGTAGACTCGATAAGTCAAGGTCGAAACGTTACTTGCATATTAATCGATAAGTCGATAACATGTTACGCAAACTAGCTTCGTAGGTATTTCTATTATCATCGGACGAAAACGCCATACATATAACTGTAAAACTTTATTAATAATTACTGACGTCATAATTCATAATCATAATAGTTTATTATATATAAATATAGATTGGGAATACAAAAAATAATGCATTTCTAATAATGAGTTTAACAATGAATAAAAACACGTATTCCAGTAGTGATAGAACTGAGCTATGCTTCTTGAGTTCGTTGTTACAGGTACAGTCAGTTTGAAAAGTATCTAATAATAATCATTAATTTCAATCAAGTACTTAAGAGCCCTGTCAGGGCGTAGCAAATATTTAGGTTAACACTTTCTAGATTGGCTTACTAGACCTTATATAAAGAACTTACTAGGGAAACCCATAGTTTATCTTTCTAAGTATTTGATGCAGAGTGAATTAATATCTGGGCATGAATTTATAACAATGGATATCAATATATTTATTAATGTTCTCGATGTTTTTCCATCATCTTCAAAGACATCCAATGGAGAACGGACTCCTCACGGATTCTCATGATGTAGTCTTACGCTATAAGTACCCAACGGCTTCCCACGTCCCTTGCAAAATCATCGGTCGACCTAGGACGTCTGGGTCTAAGAATTAAAAAAAATGGTACAACATTAAGATGTCAATTAATTTTGTTACCAATTTTTCATTTATTATAAACTGATTAATTAATATTCATAAACTGATTAGGTATTGACTTCAGTAACACCTGATGGTAAGTGACTATTGGGTCGAAAATGTAACTCGCTGGTTCAGCAACAGCCTATTCACTCTTATTAAAGTATGAATATAATAGAATCTTAATTATCAAACAAAGCCATGACATTGTCATAAAAATGACTATAGCCCCACCAAAGTATTTTTTTTCAATAGGATTCAGTATTGTTTTCGCAAGAACGAAGGATTGAGCAGCATTCCGTTAAACAATGTTTTGAATAACGTTTACTAGAATAAATATGCTATAAAGCTGTTTGTATTGTAGCGCGACTATCCCTGGGTCGGACCGACGCTTGGCTATAAAATAATTAGTAACAAAATGGGAAATTTTAAAGTTTTCGTTTGTATAGTAACGTCTTTATAAATGCTGAGATAGAAGTAACTATAGGTCTATCACTACTTTAGATAGTCCAAACACAAAACATCGCCTATTTATACGTTACTTACAACATACATTTGAATATAATAATACGTTTATTTATCGATCTAAAAATAGTGTTGTAAAATTCATCCTGTCTATTTGAGTCGACGTGTATAGACAGCAACAGAAGCCACGCACACAAAGTACCCAGAATAGTCAGTACCCTAACCACGAGTTTACATTGACTACCCGCTAGCAGCTGATGGAGAATAATATGTATGATGTATGGAGAATAATACAGCGCCCTTAGCGATTAAATTACTTTGTAGAACTACAGTGCTCCATACGAATCGTTTACGCCAGTGTTTTTCAAACTGTGGGTCGCGACCCCCAGGGGGATCACGGCATATATCCAGGGGGGTCGCGAGGATCAGCATCAAGAAAGTCTGGTGACTACAGGGAATGCAGATTTTTTCAAGCATGTACATTTGCAAGTTTATTCGTACAAACTAGGTTTTAGGGGGTCGCGAAATAATTTGTATTCGTCATTTTGGGCCGTGACACCAAAAGGTTTGAAAAACACTGGTTTACGCTGTCGCTTGCGAGTAGGTACGTCACTTTAACTCGTGGTAACAGTAACCTTACCACGAGTTAACGTGACTGTACTAGCCACTCAATTGCTTCGAATTTTGGGTTGGACTCTATTTACTTATTAAAATAAGAGCGGTGGCAGGTAGACGTAGATACCAAAATCAATTGAGTGGCTAGGCGACTATTGTCAAGAGAATAAAACCCGCTCCAGACCTTCCGATCCGATCCGATTTATCGGAAGAAATCGGATAATGTGTAGTGTTTTGGTCCTAACTATTGCACTACACATTATCCGATTTCCTAACAATTACGCTACACATTATCCGATAAGTAGGATCGGAAGGTCTGGAACGGGTTTAAGGGTTGGGTTGAACGGACTTGTGTAGGCATGTTAATCTGCATATCTCCTTTTGTTGCTGACTATACATAGATGAGAATCACAGATCAATTCCTTCTGTTGACTTACTAACTACTAGCTCTTCGGAAAGAATCATCATTATATAAACACGGATTTCTAATTCAAGACCAAAAAAACTACGACAGATACGTCACTGACAAAATTGACAACATTTAAATGACATCTGAGTTTGTTTCTTGGCTTGCACCAAATGCACAATGTTACAAGTACAATACCAGATTTTGTACCAAAAATCTCCGATGTTTAAGTTTTTATTATCTCCTCTCGTAATTATGTAATAATAAATATTTCTAGTTATTTTGTTAAAACATAGAGTTAAAGTTACTAATAAATAAATTATCTTAGTGTGTTTAAAAAAGAAAAAGAAATTTACTATAGTAAAAATATTTTATTGTAGTGGCAACCTTGTGGTAGTTTTTTTGGTCTTGAATTAGAAATCGTAGTATAGTATACCTAGTATAGTAACGGCATCCCCCAAAGTTCTTCACAACGATCGGTCTTGCGTTTTTGGATGAGGGCTCATCCAATTTCTGTCCGTAATCCTAACCGGGCCAACTTGTTGGGAGCGTTCCCACGCGGTGTCTTCCGGTTCGCGGTCGCTACTCAAGAACCTTTCTGCCCCAACGGCCGGAAAGCATGGGTATACCAAAATACTTTAGCCAATCTCATATTATGGTATTTTATATCTATAAAAAGCAATGGGTCGCAGTCATCGAATGCAAGAAGTATACTTTACTAGAAAATAAATATTAGATAGAGACAATCTTACACAAATCCACCTAGTCCCAAACTAAACAATGCTTCTCAGATATTAGGTAAACGACTTTATACGTAATATATAGATATACTTACTAATTACAGCGTCAGTGACCAAGAGTCATATTGGCTCAGGCCACTGGCATTAGCTGAGCCATCTACCTTTTCATTGTTTCTATACTATACAACTGCTATTATACATGTCATAACCAAAAATGTACAAAAACAATGAATAAATGTCTTATATTATCCATGACCCGGGAACAAATATTCGAGTTCATCACACGAATGTCTTTGCCGGGATTCGAACCCAGGATCGCCGGCTCAATAGTCATACAAACTACGTACCTAGTCAAATCACACAACCGGTTTAATTGTGAGAAAATAACCGGTTTTTCATTCCCCAGACAGTCCCCAAGATCAAGGGCATCTAGCCGATAAGCTCTCGACTGATCGCGTATAATAATCTACTGCAACATAAAACATTCATAAAAGACTGACTAAAGTATTTGTATATATTTCTAGCTAGAACCAGTTATACCGCCTGCTGACAATCGAAAGTCAATAAAATTTCTGTAACTACTCTTCGAAACCTCGTATCTAGGTTGTAGATCGATACTGAGATACGAGCTTGGTTTTGAGTAGGTATTTGTTGTTACCTAGTGAGTTTTGGTTATCAGGCGATATCTAAAGCTGGTGCAACGAGTATTATTCTGACATTATCTGCTTGTAGTAGTCCACGTAGACGTCGCATTGCTCTCCTGTAACAAGATAAATAGTACATTACTGCAGATGTCAGGCTAGGCATGTATAGTATAAACATTATGCAATGAAATAAAAAAATACACCACTAAAAATATATATAATTCAGCTGTTTAGCCTGTTCATAAACACAGACGCCATGTTTAAAAAAAAATTGGGCAAGTGAGAGTCCGACTCGCGCATGAAGGGTTCCGTACCATAAAACAAGTTTGTTGTATGGGAGCCCCCCTTAAATTTTTATTTTTAGTGTTTGTTGTTATAGCGGCAATGGAAATACATCATCTGTGAAAATTTCAACTGTCTAGCTATCACCGTTGTTGAGATACAGCCTGGTGACAGACGGACAGCGAAAGTCTCAGTAATAGGGTCCCGTTTTTAACCTTTGGGTACGGAACACTAAAAAATATATAATTCAGCTGTTTAGCCTGTTCATGGACACAGAAGTTTAAAAAAATACTTCCCGGCTCAGATCTTAAATTTTGTATGAAATTCCTTTACAGTTCTCTCGAGTTGTTCCACCCGAAACGTGATACTTCGAAGCCTGTTATATTATAACGCACGGTATGACGACATCTCATTGCATGTTTGAGAAATAGTATATTACTGCCGAGGCCGGGAAAAGTCAGTTCGTGGATGAGTATGATTTTGAAGGACGAGGCGTAGCCGAGTCCTTCAATAATACGAATCTGCGAACTGACATTCCCGCCGAGGCTTGTATAGTGCTTTTCTCCAAATATGCTTGGAAATAATCACCAATCTACATTTTAATTTAATATATCAGTACCATGAAGTTCATTTGGTACTTATTTTTTTTAGGAGTAGGAATAAAATTTCGGGTCCGAATCATATGTTTGATTTAAAACAAAATATAGGAATAAGAATTAAATATATATGAAAACACAATAACAAAAAATATGCACATAGGTAATTATAAATTTTAGTTAAATTAACAACACACTGTTATTTTTTTAGAAACCATACCATATTTATCATTCGGAGAAGATCATAAGTTCAAAATAACTTTTATATTGATTTGGACACAATCATTTCTGTTTTATTTTTTATTTGTTTACGTTTGGTACACTTATTAATTTTCAACTCGCTCATTAAATATCATCATATTATTAAAATTAAAACTTTCGTGAGAAACCTCTAATAAATAACTAAGAATCATGAAAATAAATTAACCGCATATAAGATTATTATTTAAATTGTTTGTCCGTTATTCGAAATTTGTCGACATTTCAAATACATTGACAGTAGCAGAGCAAAAAAATTTTCAGTGCAAGAACTAAACGCAGAGAACAATTAAAAAGTTTATAATCGTTTTTATTTTTTAAATTTAGTGGACAATTGGCTGTATGGTGAATTATCAGTCTTTGAAAAAATTTAAAGTAAAAATGCAGTAACCGGCCAAATTAAGATTACCCTCATTTGTATGAGACGTTATAAACGGAAGGTGTGTTTTTTACTTAATCGTCTTTTTTAAATAATATTGATTTCCCGGCTAAGGCCAATAATATATATTTTTATTAATGCCTTCTAAATATAACGAACGATTTCGCGGTCCAGTTTTACTACATTACTAGGAACATTTCCAAGCAAGTTGGAGAAAAATATGTTACCCACTACAATTAGATACTCTTCTTTGTTAAATTGTCTGTTTTTTAGTATTATTTGTTGTTATAGCGGCAACAAAAATCCATTATCAGTGATTACGCTATAACAACATATATATACTAAAAAACAGAATAAAATAAATATTTGGGGCTCCCATACAACAAACGTGATCGATTGCGTCAACTTTGTACCTCATTTGTATGCGGCGCCATACATACCAGGTGCAAACTTAACCCGGCCAGTTAAGATGGGAAGTGTTTGTACGGAACCCTCGGTGCGCGAGTCCGACTCGCACTTGGCCGGTATTTTGCGGTAATTGTGGTTTACGTAGGTATTGTGAACTTAGTAAGTATATCAATAGACAGTTAGGTATATTACGTCGGATTTTTTATCCGTATATCATGAAGATAATATAGGTACGAATAATACAACACCATGATAAACATGCAATTACATTGATAATAGTCGATCCGGTTTGTTACTAGTAAGACTTGAAGGTTAGATATCAATAGGACCGAAAACGCACAGCTAAAAGTAGATGGCGCCACAATAACAGCAAATAGTTTATATATATATTTGCCGCAAGGGAGGGAATTTTATAAGTCTGAATCTGCCCGTTTAGCACAACTATGCTTCGCGACTTTGTCGCGAGACACTGATCACCCCTGTATCTTACAGTACTGTACAGAAAGAGATGGGTAGTATCACAGGAGTTTCATAAGAGGATACCGCTGTTGAAAACGCAAAGAGCGTTTCACCGTAATATTTGAGGGATTTCTACGTTTTAAAAAATAATTATTTATGTAGTTTTGCACATAGGGTACTTTCGATATCAGTTTTTAGTTTTTTGATACATCTGATGTAATTACGAAATAATCTTCTGGTTAACGATTACACCCCGTATACATACAGGTTGGAAAAAATCTATGGGCTGTAACTGGAAAGGGGAAACGACCTTACGTTAACACGACAACTCTGAGTTTACGCAGAAGAAACGTTCCTTAAATTTCCCTAAGACGAATACCTAAAAGTTGACTGGTAGAGAATGTATAGCATTAAGTCCGTCTTCTGACCTGGCAGGAAGTGCGGCTCGCCGCGCAGGCGCTCGTTGCGGACCCGCAGCGCGCGGTACACGGCGGCGAAGGCCCCGGCTCCCACACTGACCTGGCAGGAAGTGCGGCTCGCCGCGCAGGCGCTCGTTGCGGGCCCGCAGCGCGCGGTACACGGCGGCGAAGGCCCCGGCTCCCACACTGACCTGGCAGGAAGTGCGGCTCGCCGCGCAGGCGCTCGTTGCGGGCCCGCAGCGCGCGGTACACGGCGGCGAAGGCCCCGGCTCCCACACTGACCTGGCAGGAAGTGCGGCTCGCCGCGCAGGCGCTCGTTGCGGGCCCGCAGCGCGCGGTACACGGCGGCGAAGGCCCCGGCTCCCACACTGACCTGGCAGGAAGTGCGGCTCGCCGCGCAGGCGCTCGTTGCGGGCCCGCAGCGCGCGGTACACGGCGGCGAAGGCCCCGGCTCCCACACTGACCTGGCAGGAAGTGCGGCTCGCCGCGCAGGCGCTCGTTGCGGGCCCGCAGCGCGCGGTACACGGCGGCGAAGGCCCCGGCTCCCACACTGACCTGGCAGGAAGTGCGGCTCGCCGCGCAGGCGCTCGTTGCGGGCCCGCAGCGCGCGGTACACGGCGGCGAAGGCCCCGGCTCCCACACTGACCTGGCAGGAAGTGCGGCTCGCCGCGCAGGCGCTCGTTGCGGGCCCGCAGCGCGCGGTACACGGCGGCGAAGGCCCCGGCTCCCACACTGACCTGGCAGGAAGTGCGGCTCGCCGCGCAGGCGCTCGTTGCGGGCCCGCAGCGCGCGGTACACGGCGGCGAAGGCCCCGGCTCCCACACTGACCTGGCAGGAAGTGCGGCTCGCCGCGCAGGCGCTCGTTGCGGGCCCGCAGCGCGCGGTACACGGCGGCGAAGGCCCCGGCTCCCACACTGACCTGGCAGGAAGTGCGGCTCGCCGCGCAGGCGCTCGTTGCGGACCCGCAGCGCGCGGTACACGGCGGCGAAGGCCCCGGCTCCCACACTGACCTGGCAGGAAGTGCGGCTCGCCGCGCAGGCGCTCGTTGCGGGCCCGCAGCGCGCGGTACACGGCGGCGAAGGCCCCGGCTCCCACACTGACCTGGCAGGAAGTGCGGCTCGCCGCGCAGGCGCTCGTTGCGGGCCCGCAGCGCGCGGTACACGGCGGCGAAGGCCCCGGCTCCCACACTGACCTGGCAGGAAGTGCGGCTCGCCGCGCAGGCGCTCGTTGCGGGCCCGCAGCGCGCGGTACACGGCGGCGAAGGCCCCGGCTCCCACACTGACCTGGCAGGAAGTGCGGCTCGCCGCGCAGGCGCTCGTTGCGGGCCCGCAGCGCGCGGTACACGGCGGCGAAGGCCCCGGCTCCCACACTGACCTGGCAGGAAGTGCGGCTCGCCGCGCAGGCGCTCGTTGCGGGCCCGCAGCGCGCGGTACACGGCGGCGAAGGCCCCGGCTCCCACACTGACCTGGCAGGAAGTGCGGCTCGCCGCGCAGGCGCTCGTTGCGGGCCCGCAGCGCGCGGTACACGGCGGCGAAGGCCCCGGCTCCCACACTGACCTGGCAGGAAGTGCGGCTCGCCGCGCAGGCGCTCGTTGCGGACCCGCAGCGCGCGGTACACGGCGGCGAAGGCCCCGGCTCCCACACTGACCTGGCAGGAAGTGCGGCTCGCCGCGCAGGCGCTCGTTGCGGGCCCGCAGCGCGCGGTACACGGCGGCGAAGGCCCCGGCTCCCACACTGACCTGGCAGGAAGTGCGGCTCGCCGCGCAGGCGCTCGTTGCGGGCCCGCAGCGCGCGGTACACGGCGGCGAAGGCCCCGGCTCCCACACTGACCTGGCAGGAAGTGCGGCTCGCCGCGCAGGCGCTCGTTGCGGGCCCGCAGCGCGCGGTACACGGCGGCGAAGGCCCCGGCTCCCACACTGACCTGGCAGGAAGTGCGGCTCGCCGCGCAGGCGCTCGTTGCGGGCCCGCAGCGCGCGGTACACGGCGGCGAAGGCCCCGGCTCCCACACTGACCTGGCAGGAAGTGCGGCTCGCCGCGCAGGCGCTCGTTGCGGGCCCGCAGCGCGCGGTACACGGCGGCGAAGGCCCCGGCTCCCACACTGACCTGGCAGGAAGTGCGGCTCGCCACGCAGGCGCTCGTTGCGGGCCCGCAGCGCGCGGTACACGGCGGCGAAGGCCCCGGGCTCCAGCCCCCGCGCCGCCTGCAGCAGCTTGCGCGCGGGGATGGCGTGCCACACGTGCGCTCCGGCTTGCTTGGCCGCGCCTATGGCGGAGATGGGCTCGTTCCAGCTTAGGAGGACTTCTTCTATCTCCTGTAATTAAACAATTATATTGAGGTCTATGTTGCGTTTGATTTCAAAACAGAATAGGAAATCGGAAACTAAAACACAAGTAGGTACATTGTTGCCGAGGCCCAGAAATTAGGGGATTGCCTGACGAGCATCGCGAGGCTTGCGACTAATACGAGTCAGGCAATCCACGTTTCCGCCAAGTTATATGTGCTTTACTCAAACGATGTGAGGAAACAATATCAATCAATTTTAACTCTCGGTCTTTGCTTTAGTTATTAATCCAAAATGACACCTTATCTACGAAGCACACTTTTCTTTTATGACGGACGATAATGAGATACAAACCCACACAAGTCTTCTTTTAAGATCATATACAATGCCAACAGAAGGACTATACGCACATACGCAGGTGTGTTGTACGGTGTTGTGACAATAAGCCTGCCTTATACCTGCACAGCATCCAGCCGCCACATCATATCCAGCGCCAGCTGTGTGTGCGAGGCGCCTAACGCCAGCAACTGGCAAGCTAGCGGTCTGGCGTCCGCTAGAGCTCCTCGCCGCGCCAGCGCCCGCAGCCTCGCCCCCGCTCCGCCTGTTATTAACGCAGGTGTGTTGTGTGATGTGGCAATAAGCCTGCCTTATACCTGCACAGCATCCAGCCGCCACATCATATCCAGCGCCAGCTGTGTGTGCGAGGCGCCTAACGCCAGCAACTGGCAAGCTAGCGGTCTGGCGTCCGCTAGAGCTCCTCGCCGCGCCAGCGCCCGCAGCCTCGCCCCCGCTCCGCCTGTTATTAACGCAGGTGTGTTGTGTGATGTGGCAATAAGCCTGCCTTATACCTGCACAGCATCCAGCCGCCACATCATATCCAGCGCCAGCTGTGTGTGCGAGGCGCCTAACGCCAGCAACTGGCAAGCTAGCGGTCTGGCGTCCGCTAGAGCGCCTCGCCGCGCCAGCGCCCGCAGCCTCGCCCCCGCTCCGCCTGTTATTAACGCAGGTGTGTTGTGTGTTGTGGCAATAAGCCTGCCTTATACCTGCACAGCATCCAGCCGCCACATCATATCCAGCGCTAGCTGTGTGTGCGAGGCGCCTAACGCCAGCAACTGGCAAGCTAGCGGTCTGGCGTCCGCTAGAGCGCCTCGCCGCGCCAGCGCCCTCAGCCTCGCCCCCGCTCCGCCTGTTATTAACGCAGGTGTGTTGTGTGATGTGGCAATAAGCCTGCCTTATACCTGCACAGCATCCAGCCGCCACATCATATCCAGCGCCAGCTGTGTGTGCGAGGCGCCTAACGCCAGCAACTGGCAAGCTAGCGGTCTGGCGTCCGCTAGAGCGCCTCGCCGCGCCAGCGCCCTCAGCCTCGCCCCCGCTCCGCCTGTTATTAACGCAGGTGTGTTGTGTGTTGTGGCAATAAGCCTGCCTTATACCTGCACCGCATCCAGCCGCCACATCATATCCAGCGCCAGCTGTGTGTGCGAGGCGCCTAACGCCAGCAACTGGCAAGCTAGCGGTCTGGCGTCCGCTAGAGCTCCTCGCCGCGCCAGCGCCCTCAGCCTCGCCCCCGCTCCGCCTGTTATTAACGCAGGTGTGTTGTGTGTTGTGGCAATAAGCCTGCCTTATACCTGCACCGCATCCAGCCGCCACATCATATCCAGCGCCAGCTGTGTGTGCGAGGCGCCTAACGCCAGCAACTGGCAAGCTAGCGGTCTGGCGTCCGCTAGAGCGCCTCGCCGCGCCAGCGCCCTCAGCCTCGCCCCCGCTCCGCCTGTTATTAGCGCGCGGACGCAGAGCGCTGCGCAGGTGTGTTGTACGGTGATGTTGTGGCGAGTGAGCGAGGCTAGGTATGCCGTTATCACCTAAACACACATTTGACAAATTAGTAAATAAATAAATAAATAAACTCCCAAATGTGATGAAAAATATTGTGTGTAAGGCGGGTAGTAAGGGGATTACAAACTCAGGACATTAAAAGACCTTCTAATAGACCTTCGTTAGTAATCCCCTACTTACTACCCTTATGACACAATATACTATTTTAAAACGTACGTAAACCGGCAGTTGACAATCGAAACTCACTAAAATGTCTCTGTCACTACTCTTTAAAACCGTATCTAGTTTGTAGCTTGATAGCGACATACGAGCTTTGTTTTAAGTAAGTATTTGTAAGTGAGTTTTGGCTGTCAACAGACGAAACTATATCTAAAATACGAAAAATTACACCCAAAACGGCTATAAAAATACCATTTTTAAAATACTGAAAACCTAAAATAACACACTCATAACAGCTGCAAAAGATCGCGGGTAGAAATTGGATGAGGGCGGCGCAAGATCGATCGTTGTGGAGAACTTTGGGGGAGGCCTTTGTCCAGCAGTGACGTTTATCGGCTGATAACTGTCTAAAGTTATACACAAAGGAAATCACAGCAAGAAGACGACAGCAAGGTGAACTTGGTTAAAAAAGAAACGCCGCTATCATGAAACCCAAATCTTAATATCATTGGACATTTTAATATTTTAAATATAAAATTGCTTTAAATAGTAATCGCGACTTCCTGAGGACCTCTATTAAAACCATTTTAACTCCTAAGAGTTGATAATCCACCAAAATTACACACTCGCGTTTCTCTTTTATGACGGACGATAATGAGGTACAAAACCACACAATAGTACTGTTTTCTTTAATGAGATCGTACAGTCGCCATCAGACATATCGTAGCATGTAAGGTATTCATAAATATCTGAACACGACTCTTACTGACTGGGCGTTACAGTACATGTTCACATATTTATGAACGCCTTATATGCTGCGATATATCTGATGGCGACTGTACACCACGCCGAAGGACAATACCTGCACCAAGTTGTTATGCGGTTGGAGCAGCGTGCACATGTGCTCCTGCGTGACAAGGACGGGGAACCGCGCCGCGCAGCCCGTCCCGCTCTCGCCCGCGGTGTTCCGCGCCACTTCCTGGTCCGCCCACTTCCTGTCAAACGAATAGACTAAATAAGTCTGACTATTCAAGTGGAGACCTCGGACCAGCAAGCGCAGCGTAGGCGTCCACCTACAAGATGGACAGATGACCTTATAAAGGTCGCCGGAAGGCGCTGGATGCAGGTCGCTTCCAACCGGTATATATGGAAGTCCAAAGGGGAGGCCTATGTTCAGCAGTGGACGTCCTATGGCTGAGATGATGATTCAACTGAACTTCCATATATACCGGTTGGAAGCGACCTGCATCCAGCGCCTTCCGGCGACCTTTATAAGGTCATCGGTCCATCTTGTAGGTGGACGTCCTACGCTGCGCTTGCTGGTCCGAGGTTCAACCGGTATATATGGAAGTCCAAAGGGGAGGCCTATGTTCAGCAGAGGACGTTCTATGGCTGAGATGATGATGATGATTCAACTGGAGTGCACAAATGGCCTTCCTCTTAGGATTTCCTTTTCTCAAACATGCAAGGAAATGTCCTCATAACGTGCGTTATAACAGTCTTTGAAGTATCACATTTCGGGCAGAACAACTCGAGAGAACTGTAAAGGAATATCATACAAAATTGAAGGCCTAGGCCGGGAAGTAATTTTTGTTAATCATGGCGTCTGTGTTTATGAACATGCTAATCAGCTGAATTATATTTCTTTTTTTGAGTGGTGTATTTTTTTATTTCATTGCATATGTTTGAGAAAAGCACTATACATGCCTAGCCGTGAAAAGGGCTTGCCGGCTTCGTACCACTATCCGTCCTCCCTACGGTCGGCCGGGAGTCATCCGGCAAGCTCTTCTTTTTTTTTTTTTTTTTTCTCTCTGCAGTAATGTTACCTGCTACAGTACTTTTGCATGTACATCTACTCACACAAACACGGCTCACCCGCGCTCGTGAGATAAAACTACTATATTCGACTTTGACTTGCCTGTACACAGAGTTGATTTCGTCGAACACCTTGGATAGTTGGACCAGGTAGGCAGCCGGACTGGACACGAGCTGATCCAAGATCCTATATATCGTCTGTTTGCCGTCAGTACGGCGGAGTAGGACTGCTACTATCTTAGATATCTCGTCTTTGGGCACCTGGACAAATTATGACAAAAGTTATTGCGGCTCCAAAATACTCGCAAAGTTGGCCGAGGTTGGGCGATCATAAAAAAAAAAAAATATTTGCCAGTAATGGGTTACATGCATTTTAACAGTTTTACCTGTGACCTTCACACTAGGCTAGGCCTGTCTCGTGGGGCCAAGAATCACGTTACCACATCGAGATAATAAAACCCTACGCTGTTTAAATTTCTATAGTAATTAAATATACTTCAGGCAACTTCGCCCGGCCAACTTTGCGAGTAGTGTAGAGGTAGGGTTAGGAATTAGTACATTACATAACTAGGGCGGTGAATTCGCGACTGTCCCAGATCGCAGGTGTTCCCGAACCGAAGGTGAGCGCCATAAATATGCCATTAGGGGCTATGCGAATCGCTCGCAGTGTAGCGATTCACATGTTCACGTCATGTGCTCGCCATCATATTATAATCATATATCACCATCGTAAGACTCACATCATCATTGTCATCATCACGTTCCCGACAATAGCATCATATTTCGCCGGCTAATACTAAAATCATCATTGAATAGTTATAATACAATACAAATGCCTAATAGAAGTAACTGTATTAATGTTTACGAAAGCAAGTAAAAATATTCCAATAACTAAGCACCCTACCTTTATAAAATAGCATATTACTTCACAAAATTTTCCAACGGAAGAATTGAGCTTTATTTTAGACTGAATAAGGATCAAAATTTAGTGGGAGGAGTCTCATCGGTCACGTGCGCGTGACGCATCTGAAATGTCCAGAATGCCCAGGAAGGGGTCACAGTGTTTTAACGGTACAGTAGGGTGGCAGTCGTGAAATAGACAGTAGGGTGGTTTACGGGGATAGTTACGAAGGTCGGGGAATATTGGTATAAATAGGGACGGATTTTATAGAGTTGATTCATTTTTACTTGCGACTTCGACTGGGTAACACTGTTGTTTGGCAATAAGGTATTAAATTTAATTCTAAGGGGAATTTCTGTTGGGATTACATTATTTTTCTGATCTATAATTATTTATTGAAATGTTGTGGGATTTTATTGTTTTATGGCTATCAAGCTTAATTACATGCCAGAAACAGTGTTTTGGTACATGGTTGCCAGATGAAAGATATTTAACCTTGCGGCTGTTAAACAAATATCTTTCAGACTCTTCTAGTTTTATCCGAGCTAGGCGACTCGGGCACTTGCCATTTACAAGCGCAGTGATAAGCCTACAGATCTAGAGTGCTTTGTCTGGTGAATGCAAGGTCCACATGTTGGGCATGTGGGATATCCACACTTGTTGAAATCAGATGGACCTCCAGGTTTGGTCTCATAAACGTATATATTTATATATTTGCAATATCTACACATATTAGGGCGGGTTACTTTGCGTTTCCGGTGTGTTAGCCACGCAAGGGGGACCCACTTACACGGATTTTAGTCCAACCTCGGGTTAATCTCCCGAATTTAAAGTTTAGCTTACCTAGGTTCCATACACGTTTAAATGTAAATATGAGGTTTAGGCCTCTAGTGTTTTTGTACTAGCTAGGGAACAGGGTATAGCGATAGGTACACTTTAATAGGAACATTAGGATGGGGTTTTTTTATCTTCCGAGCAATCGGCCATTCATCATTAACTAATATAACATATATTCAACTTATTTTAATCTCGTCTGGTATAATAAATACAAACAGCTGATTTCTTGTATTACTAGTGTCTATGACTCGGGATGTCAGTAGTGAAAACAAAGTCTTGTAGCAGGTTATAAAGAATAAGAATAGAGCAACCTGTTATTTAGACTAAACAAATAATTAGAACCGTTAATTTTACATCGAGATTTGTAGAAACATTTAGTTAATTTTTTTTATCGATTATGATTTAAGATTTGGTAAAGTAATGCTCTTATATTATCTACAGCTGTTGTTTTGAGATGGCAACACTAAAAGTGAGAAAAGTCTCTACTGTCACTAGTCAAATCACATGAAAATTGAAATGAATTTCGTCTTATCCCTACAATAGACAGAAATGGATTGTAGATAATATGCTCCAGTGTTGATGAGGAGATTCTATTGTTGATTGTTGCGTAGTATGTCTAGTATGGAAAAACAAAGCATTCCTAAGGCTGGATTTGGAGTATCTGAAGTGTAAATTGCTAAAAGAAGCCGGGGACTTATGGATGACAATAATGAAAGTTATTCGTTCCCGTATTTACATCACAGATCTCAGAACTTAATTAATTAATATCACAAGGGTTGAGAGTAAATTCCCTTATCACAATGAGTCAAGTTCGCGAGTTGAAAGAGACTTCAAATTGACAACAATGAGTTATTATGTTTCAAGGATGAATGCCATTTTTCTTTGAGTATAGTCAAACGAAAACCCAAGTTATACAAATCTATTGTTTGTAATGAATGAAGTGAGAATTCATTTAGTTCACGAGTGAAGAAAATTCGTGGTGTTTAATAACAAATATAGATAGTAAAGATTCATAGATTCTAAATAGATCCGAGAGAGATCTTTTACTCTAAAAGAGCCTTATAGGCCAATAAAAGATTATATCTGGCAATCATACAGCATCCAGAGAACATGGGTTTGGTGATATTTAAAATAACACACCAAACAGATTTAACAGAAATTTGTTTTATTTTTCCTGAGGAACGATTTTCCCTCAATATATACACATGAAGTAACCATGTTTTTTACACGATTGCCCATGTCACTAGACATGTTTGGTAGCTGCCATTATTTTACCAAACTAAATATTTTTGGGAGAATGAGATGAAAGCATTACTAGTATAACACAGTCAAATGATAATATTTTGTATGCGGTCGAAGGATTTCAATAAAACTTAGAATTCTATTCACCAACCAATTACTTCTTGTTTAGATCTAGAATCCATTTTAGAATATCATACTAGAACTTACTAAAAGTATGAATTCCATAGCTTTATTCCATACTAAATTATCATACTAACATTATTTAATTTAGTCGAACATGAAAACTTAAGATTCATTAAATTTGTAATAGAACCTTGTATTGTCAGTAACTTCAATCTATTTATAGAATAGTTATGAAGTGTAATTTCATATTGTACATTATTATTTGTCTAACAAACATTTTTGAACAAGATATACAATTTCAAGAATTAAATAATTTTTCATCTCAGAATTCTAATAAGATTTGGTTTTGATTCATATATTGATCTTTATTGTTACATAGAGTAATCTAATATATCTATAACTTACTTGTGGACTGAATGAGTTTATATTTCATATAGAAATAATATAAATAATATTTAATAAGAGTAGAATATCCCATACTGAATCATGCTATAAGAACTGTAGATATTTTTGAAGGCTAGACTACATAGGAAGGAATAAATTTATAATTTAAGGGTAGATAACATTAAATTAAGTTAGAAATTTAATTAGTATGAAGAACCAAGATAGCAGTATGATAGGGGAAACAAGCATTAAATAAATAATAGAAAACACATTTATTTAGGTTATTTAACAAAAATACATAATAGTATAGCACAGTATAGGTACAGAGGCATTTAGCAGCACATCTCGGCTGAACATCTCCTAAAAAAATTTGAGTTGCTACAACAACGTAGGTTCCTACCAATCTAGACGTTCACAACGGTTTTACTGATCACATTTGGCCATTAGTTAATAAGAAATGTTCAAGCTCAATTGTATAAAGATCCTTTCATATTTAGATTTGTTTAGTTGTAGGATATATAAGACTGGGAGCTACTGTTAAGATATTCTTAGGTAATTGTAGTAGAGTTTTCTTAGGGCTTCGTTGTAGGAGTAGAGGTAGGAGACGAGGGTGAAGCAGGCGTGGGTCCAGTTCTTTTAGTTTAGGGCGTAGCAGACATTTCAGTTGGCGCGCGTTCCCAGGATGTATTTAGCAGTTAGTCTTTATAAGTATTACAATTTGGTGGTCCCGTGACTCAGGATAGCTTTAGAGTTATAGTAAGCTTCGTCGATAGATTACAATTGCTGCCGGTGACCAGGGATTATACCATATGCTGCTTCGTAGCAACATTACAATTGGTGCCGTTGACCGAGGATTTGTTCAAGTGCTGTTCATCGTGTGGTTCCATGTCTTGCTGTCTCCTTGCGTTTTGTAGATCGACAGTTGTTATTCATTCTTGTTATTTCGCCATGGAATTTTGGGGGAGTCGCTACTGGCAGTTTTTATTGAAGGGATCTTTGAACACTTGAGCCTTGAACTAGCTGCCTTTACAGGCACAATTGTTGGCGTGAGAGTGGAAAGGAGAATTTAGCCGTGATGGGTGTTGTGCACGTCGTCATGAAACACATTTTGTTGCATATTTATACACAAATTATAGTGAATAGAGTAACTTCTTGTTATAACGCACTATATTTTTCTTATTTCACATAGTAATAGTACCTGAAACAAAAGATGTATATTAGAACAACGTGATATTTTTATCAAACAATATTTAGCAAATAATAATTAATTGACAGATCATTTAGGCATATTTTTTTTATTTTATCTGTAGTTTAATAGTGGATTGTTTGAGATACAATTAAATTCGCTACGTTTGCGTTAACGCTTTACAAAAAGTTATTTTTAATATTGATTAATAATTAAATAGGTGGGTTATTTAAGTTTTAGATAATAATTTACGTTACATAAAATAATAATATCAAGTAATAATATACTTACTTTAGTTTCAATTAGATACGTAGACAATTTTACTCAATATGTTCATATTATTAATATAACATAAGATTTAGATATTTAGGGATACATTTAATATTATTTATGCATTATTTACATAATTGGGAAAAATAATAATAGGTAATTCATTTTTAAAGTAAAAACATAATCAAGGCTGAGTGAAAAGAAACGTCCTCGAGTTGGTTGATTTGACAAGTGACAGGTGTCATCGCTTATCTTATCAGTAAATGATTATGATATCGAGATGGAATGATTATTTAAATAAATTTAATTTTAATATAGATATAAAGTCGGAATTTTGTAGGAAATTAGTTAAGTGAGGTAGAATAGAGATGTCATTGTTCTTGACTACAGGAAATATGAGTTTGTGAAGACTTATTTTTACATCAGTTATTAGTTCAAGTTGTGTTGAAAATTAGTTATGAAACTAAAAATAAGTTATGAGGTTACTAAGAATTTATTATTTGGGGGGGCGTAGATTTATTTATAGGCTTTAGTTCAATGTAGGAAAGGTTTCAGGATGAGATCTGATAAACATGACTAACTACAATGTCAATCTTTGTACAAGGCTCCTAACTACAATATTAAGTTATTAAGCTTTTAGTTTAATATAAGTCTTATTAGGAACATTATATATAGCAAAGATAGGAAAATAGGAGTGCCAGTGATTTCATGTCTGGGGGGGCGCTCTCTTTTGAGTTTTCTTTTGACAGATAATGAAACAAATGAAATGGAAGTAATTTTATTACAATAATTTTGGTACATTTATAGCTTATAGATTATCATTAGAATGACTTACATATATGTCCACATGTAGTATAAGAGTATAACAACAGAATCAGAAAGAAAAGGAAAGCAGTTTAAATTTAATTTATTTGAGCGAAGTAAATATGTCTGTATTGTTATCATCAGATTTTATTAAGGTATTCAGTTCCATTAAGTGGTCCTATATATTTAAGTAAATAAATATACATCTTCAGTCAAGTTTTTATTACACATTAGTCATGATACTTGGGTTACATTTTAGATGTATAATAGATTGGTCCAGAGCTTGCCGTTGAAATCCAAAAATCTGGAAAGTAAAATAAATAATTATTGAAACAAGTTAGAATAAATATTAATTATTATAAAACAAAGTTAGAAAGCTATACAGTATATCTACATACTTTAATTTGAGATATAAACATTTATAACAGTTGTTTGAGGGAAATAAATTTAGGTCATAAATAAACTGCTCGACTTCAACTGGAATGAAAATTGTAATCAGGCGATGGAAACAGATTTGAGAAAACAATAGGATGAAGACAAGAAGAGAAGTAGCAGTAATAATAGGAAGAAATTAATAAAATTTCGACCCCGAAGAAGTACCATACTTTTCTTTTTGATCTAAGTAATTTCCATGAACATTAGCATGAAGATATTTTTAAACAACTATGTTCTTCAGAACTGAAACAATAAGATAAATAATATTACCTTGTAAAGAAGTTCCAATAAGTTGCAGCAGTAGATGTAGGGAGTTCAAGTCATTCTCCATTATTTTTGCCTCATTCAAGATTAGTTTGCACTGAAGAAGTTGTCAAGATTTACGAGCAGAGTCTGGAAATAGAAAACAGAAGATATTAGAATCAAGAAAAGAGCATAAATTGGCGTACAGAAGAATCAAGAATTACTTTATGAACAAACGCAGTTAAAACTTTTGTTAACTTACGTTTTGATAGTATGTTTCAGGTGGCGCTGGCGCAGTTCGATTACATTGTTTCTTGTCTAATTATCCGGGTTTCATTATTTTTTGCATAAATTTTGAGATATAACTTATAACCGTTGCGCGGAGGTTAACGTAATTGTTTTGATTCTGTAACAAAAACAAATTTTGATTGTAAATATACAGCACGACTTTTCTTTACTCGTTTTTTAGCCAGATCATAGTAACGAGCGTAGAAAATAGTTACCTTATTATCATAAACTCATTTTATCACAGTTTTCTTCATAACAATCCGTTTTATTTTTCATTATTCTTCTATTCGTAATTTCATTCCCATTTCGTAGAAAGATAGGTTATGGAAAAATTTTGACATGTGACATGTCATAAGACAGTGTTGCTAGGTTAGAGAAATAGGTTGACATAAGTAATAGACTATTATTATAGATTCACTTTACCGAGTTCACAAGATTTACGTAGCATTTATAGAGAATAGTCAAATACATATTTATATATTAGTTAATTAGACAAAGTGCAAGTATTTCAGTAATTTATTTATGAAAATGTAATATTCAATAGGGATATTAAGATATCGATTAAGGAATCGATTACAGACGAAATTTTTTTTTAAGACGTTAGTGATGTCATAATATGCGTTGTACGAAACGAATGAGTTTGTACGTAAATTTCACTAGAGGTCGCTAGTAGTATATTTCATCGAATGATTTGCGTAATGGTTCGATTCCATTAAAACGTATTTTGAGAATCTTGAATAAGTTAAAATTTGATAAGTTTCATGGATGATTACGTAATGAATCGTTTCCATTAATACGTATTTTGAGTTCTTTAATAAATTGAAATTCGATAATTTTCAAAAGGGTAGTTAGAGGTAAATTGAACTGAATGGATAAAGTAATTACGAGGTTTATTAACATAATAAAAAAAAAAAAAGAAACGTGTGAAGTGGATGGACAATTTTATTATTTATATTAGAGAAAATCTTTATTTTGAATTTGATGTAAGAAGTAAAGGGGAACTTGGGATATTATAGGGAGGTAAAGTAGTATGGATTTTGAATACATAATGAGTGATGTTCTTCTGACTAAGTCGATGCGGAAAAATGAATGTAGGAGCCTGTAGTGCGATGTATGAGAGGGAGAAAGAGTGGACTTTTTGAGTTGGATGTTGTCTGTATGTATTCAAGCTAAGTTCGAAAGTATTCGGGTCCGAAAACGGGGGGGTCTACTATCTTTAGAGGTACGAACGGGAGTATTTTCTAAAGACATCAATTGGTTTGCACATACTTAGAAGTTAGGCTTAGTAAATCGAAGTTTCGATTTAAGACCGATTGTGCGGTAGTTTGTGCGAAACAATACTTTACATGGCCTACGGGCTAACCTTCTACGAGCACGGGCAGGAACGTGCAGGTTTCACACACACCCATGTCAACAAATAGATTGGCCAACTGTATATTTTTAAATAAAAGGAATTGTGGATTGGTTTATCCGTAAAGGCAGGATAAAACTGAATTGATATATTTGTATGAACCTCTGGTATAATTATATTTTCGAGCATAATTTTGAAATCAAACATTATTTCACAATTCGACAAGTAAGTCTATAGTCTTACAAGAAAAAAAAAACACAATTGTATGATTATAGAGCTGAAATTGGCTTGTTTATTCTTGATGTGATACACGCACCAATAAGGAGAGTCACATGTGATTTTGGAGAAGAATTTGAAATCGGAATCAGTTATTGAATTGAAGTAAGGATGAATATTCAGTATCTATACCAAAGATTTTGCTATGTTGTCTGAGGAGAGTTTTGTCAATTCATCGAAGAATTCGTACAATGTGAATTCGCAAATGAGGCTGAGCAATGGGCAGGTCAAGTTTGAGGTGTTTAGGCAAAATCGAGCTAATAGGGCTTGTTTGACTCACAACCAAACACTTCTTACGATGTGGTCAAGATTTGGAGAAATATATTCACGATTCAATGATATTATTCTATGGTTTGAATTCTGATTTAATACACAGGTGACTTCCCAAGTATTGGTTTAAACACACACACACTTAAGGGTACGAATGCTAACGGATTTAGAATATCCAAGATTATCACAAAATGTTATTTGTTTTAAGAATAATTTGTCATATATATATTTTCTTTTATTGTTTTTACAATTCAATAAGGGAATGCGAAGTTCTACGTTATTTGACGATGTCAATCCACTTCAAACTTTCGCAGGGGGGCGGTTGTAGCGATTCACATGTTCACGTCATGTGCTCGCCATCATATTATAATCATATATCACCATCGTAAGACTCACATCATCATTGTCATCATCACGTTCCCGACAATAGCATCATATTTCGCCGGCTAATACTAAAATCATCATTGAATAGTTATAATACAATACAAATGCCTAATAGAAGTAACTGTATTAATGTTTACGAAAGCAAGTAAAAATATTCCAATAACTAAGCACCCTACCTTTATAAAATAGCATATTACTTCACAAAATTTTCCAACGGAAGAATTGAGCTTTATTTTAGACTGAATAAGGATCAAAATTTAGTGGGAGGAGTCTCATCGGTCACGTGCGCGTGACGCATCTGAAATGTCCAGAATGCCCAGGAAGGGGTCACAGTGTTTTAACGGTACAGTAGGGTGGCAGTCGTGAAATAGACAGTAGGGTGGTTTACGGGGATAGTTACGAAGGTCGGGGAATATTGGTATAAATAGGGACGGATTTTATAGAGTTGATTCATTTTTACTTGCGACTTCGACTGGGTAACACTGTTGTTTGGCAATAAGGTATTAAATTTAATTCTAAGGGGAATTTCTGTTGGGATTACATTATTTTTCTGATCTATAATTATTTATTGAAATGTTGTGGGATTTTATTGTTTTATGGCTATCAAGCTTAATTACATGCCAGAAACAGTGTTTTGGTACATGGTTGCCAGATGAAAGATATTTAACCTTGCGGCTGTTAAACAAATATCTTTCAGACTCTTCTAGTTTTATCCGAGCTAGGCGACTCGGGCACTTGCCATTTACAAGCGCAGTGATAAGCCTACAGATCTAGAGTGCTTTGTCTGGTGAATGCAAGGTCCACATGTTGGGCATGTGGGATATCCACACTTGTTGAAATCAGATGGACCTCCAGGTTTGGTCTCATAAACGTATATATTTATATATTTGCAATATCTACACATATTAGGGCGGGTTACTTTGCGTTTCCGGTGTGTTAGCCACGCAAGGGGGACCCACTTACACGGATTTTAGTCCAACCTCGGGTTAATCTCCCGAATTTAAAGTTTAGCTTACCTAGGTTCCATACACGTTTAAATGTAAATATGAGGTTTAGGCCTCTAGTGTTTTTGTACTAGCTAGGGAACAGGGTATAGCGATAGGTACACTTTAATAGGAACATTAGGATGGGGTTTTTTTATCTTCCGAGCAATCGGCCATTCATCATTAACTAATATAACATATATTCAACTTATTTTAATCTCGTCTGGTATAATAAATACAAACAGCTGATTTCTTGTATTACTAGTGTCTATGACTCGGGATGTCAGTAGTGAAAACAAAGTCTTGTAGCAGGTTATAAAGAATAAGAATAGAGCAACCTGTTATTTAGACTAAACAAATAATTAGAACCGTTAATTTTACATCGAGATTTGTAGAAACATTTAGTTAATTTTTTTTATCGATTATGATTTAAGATTTGGTAAAGTAATGCTCTTATATTATCTACAGCTGTTGTTTTGAGATGGCAACACTAAAAGTGAGAAAAGTCTCTACTGTCACTAGTCAAATCACATGAAAATTGAAATGAATTTCGTCTTATCCCTACAATAGACAGAAATGGATTGTAGATAATATGCTCCAGTGTTGATGAGGAGATTCTATTGTTGATTGTTGCGTAGTATGTCTAGTATGGAAAAACAAAGCATTCCTAAGGCTGGATTTGGAGTATCTGAAGTGTAAATTGCTAAAAGAAGCCGGGGACTTATGGATGACAATAATGAAAGTTATTCGTTCCCGTATTTACATCACAGATCTCAGAACTTAATTAATTAATATCACAAGGGTTGAGAGTAAATTCCCTTATCACAATGAGTCAAGTTCGCGAGTTGAAAGAGACTTCAAATTGACAACAATGAGTTATTATGTTTCAAGGATGAATGCCATTTTTCTTTGAGTATAGTCAAACGAAAACCCAAGTTATACAAATCTATTGTTTGTAATGAATGAAGTGAGAATTCATTTAGTTCACGAGTGAAGAAAATTCGTGGTGTTTAATAACAAATATAGATAGTAAAGATTCATAGATTCTAAATAGATCCGAGAGAGATCTTTTACTCTAAAAGAGCCTTATAGGCCAATAAAAGATTATATCTGGCAATCATACAGCATCCAGAGAACATGGGTTTGGTGATATTTAAAATAACACACCAAACAGATTTAACAGAAATTTGTTTTATTTTTCCTGAGGAACGATTTTCCCTCAATATATACACATGAAGTAACCATGTTTTTTACACGATTGCCCATGTCACTAGACATGTTTGGTAGCTGCCATTATTTTACCAAACTAAATATTTTTGGGAGAATGAGATGAAAGCATTACTAGTATAACACAGTCAAATGATAATATTTTGTATGCGGTCGAAGGATTTCAATAAAACTTAGAATTCTATTCACCAACCAATTACTTCTTGTTTAGATCTAGAATCCATTTTAGAATATCATACTAGAACTTACTAAAAGTATGAATTCCATAGCTTTATTCCATACTAAATTATCATACTAACATTATTTAATTTAGTCGAACATGAAAACTTAAGATTCATTAAATTTGTAATAGAACCTTGTATTGTCAGTAACTTCAATCTATTTATAGAATAGTTATGAAGTGTAATTTCATATTGTACATTATTATTTGTCTAACAAACATTTTTGAACAAGATATACAATTTCAAGAATTAAATAATTTTTCATCTCAGAATTCTAATAAGATTTGGTTTTGATTCATATATTGATCTTTATTGTTACATAGAGTAATCTAATATATCTATAACTTACTTGTGGACTGAATGAGTTTATATTTCATATAGAAATAATATAAATAATATTTAATAAGAGTAGAATATCCCATACTGAATCATGCTATAAGAACTGTAGATATTTTTGAAGGCTAGACTACATAGGAAGGAATAAATTTATAATTTAAGGGTAGATAACATTAAATTAAGTTAGAAATTTAATTAGTATGAAGAACCAAGATAGCAGTATGATAGGGGAAACAAGCATTAAATAAATAATAGAAAACACATTTATTTAGGTTATTTAACAAAAATACATAATAGTATAGCACAGTATAGGTACAGAGGCATTTAGCAGCACATCTCGGCTGAACATCTCCTAAAAAAATTTGAGTTGCTACAACAACGTAGGTTCCTACCAATCTAGACGTTCACAACGGTTTTACTGATCACATTTGGCCATTAGTTAATAAGAAATGTTCAAGCTCAATTGTATAAAGATCCTTTCATATTTAGATTTGTTTAGTTGTAGGATATATAAGACTGGGAGCTACTGTTAAGATATTCTTAGGTAATTGTAGTAGAGTTTTCTTAGGGCTTCGTTGTAGGAGTAGAGGTAGGAGACGAGGGTGAAGCAGGCGTGGGTCCAGTTCTTTTAGTTTAGGGCGTAGCAGACATTTCAGTTGGCGCGCGTTCCCAGGATGTATTTAGCAGTTAGTCTTTATAAGTATTACAATTTGGTGGTCCCGTGACTCAGGATAACTTTAGAGTTGAAGTGCTTAGGTAGCTCGTAGACATTACAGCAGTTTATCTACAGTTTTACGTCTTGTCTTGCCCAGGAAGTGAGGATTTCTCCCCGCGTAGCGCGTAGCGGGTAAAAAATCCAAATTGCGGTCTAGGGTGACGTAATAGTAGGTACATTACGTAACAAGGGTGGTAAACGAGGAATTACAAACGAGTGTCTATTAGAAGCCCTAAGCCGAAGGCGAGGGCTTTAATGACACGAGTTTGGAATACCTTTACCACCAGAGTCACGTACGACGTTTTCATCACACTTTGGAGGAAATGAAACAAAAGTAATAAATAGTAGTCGATACCAAAATTACTTACCGCCCTAATATACGAATTACCGCCCGGTTTTCTAGCATATACACCCTTAAAGTGTGATAAAAATACTTACCGCCCTATGGCGTAATTTACGTCTTACCACCCGCTTTTCTAGCATGTAAACCCTTGTGAGTGTGATGAAAATATACTCACAGCATGCGCGAGCCCCTCGGGCACGAGCTGCACGCGCCACAGGCAGCCGAGCCGCGCGTCGATGACGTAGTCCGGCTGGAACACCACCCAGTTGCCGGAGTCTGAGTGAGGACTTAAGGAATACATTTGATGCACGAGTGCAGAAAAAATATGTGGCGTTTGCATGACAAAGCGGAGCGTGGGCGGAGTCTACCGGGGCGGTTGGAGCAGTCGCTCCCCACACGTTGTATCTAACGCGTACTCTCTCAATAAATAAGTAATTTAACAATAATGTTATTAAAACTGTCGTGAGACATCTTTACTAATTATAAAAACGGTATAAACTCACGTAAAAATTGTCATTGTTTGTAATTTAACAATCACTTTGTTTAGTTGGAAATCACATCTATAATTACCTGCACATTATTATAAAGATGAAACTTTCGTCCTTATGCTAAATGCTAAGAGAAAAAGTGTAAGTGTGACAACCAGTCGTCACTGAACTCTACCAATGATACGTACAGTCGAGTTCATTTACATCTACACACTTACGAGAACAAAAATATCTGAACACGACCCTATTGTCATTAGATATTTTTGTTCTCGTAAGCGTGTAGATGTAAATGAACTCGACTGTACAAAGTCTCGATGTTGTATTAGTTACGCCGCAGACTAGTAAAGGATACACATTGGGCAGAACTGTCCGTCGACGAAGGCGGGCCGCATGGTGTGCGCCGGCACTACAGGAACGTGCACAGTCATGTTATGTTCCGACTTCGCCTCCTCCATTATGTCGAAGATTAGCGAGGTTTGCGACGACTGGAATCGACAATAGTAAGTGGTTTGACAAGGGGCCAAAATAAGCTAATATGACACGGAGTTGGATGAGCGAGGACATAACCGAGTCATAATGGATTTTAACCACGTGCTAAACACTGCTTTTCACTTCGAATAAATAAATAAATATTAAGAGACAATCTTACAGAAATCGACCTAGTCCCAAACTAAGCAAAGCTTGTACTATGGGTACTAGACGACGATATACATAATATATGAATACATATATAGATAACATCGATGACCCAGCAATGACCCAGAATGCGAGAAAAAAAAAGTTACTATGACAAGCGGACGCCGAAAACAGAAACTTTATTGAGCCCAACTTTTTTAGGCGTTTTAGCGGCCAGCTACATAATTAAAAACTAACTGATTGAATTAAATTAAAACCAACCTGATCAGCCAACATTTTTGATCGTCTGGCAGCCCTTCATGTAAAAATGGAAGAATATAAAGGGCTGCCAGAAGTTCAAAAATGTTGGCCGATCTGATCAGGTTGGTTTGGTTTTAATTATGTAGCTGGCCGCTACCAAGTTTTTTTAAAGAAATTAGTATATGGTTATGATTTAACCCTCAGGGGCTAAAACGGCCACTTTATTTCAGGGATCGTATACCGGTATTGAGTTCCATGCATAATACCAGTATTAAATTTTGGTATTTCGCTTATGATTACACATTTTCATATTTTACCTGGCTTATTTCAAAGTTATGTATCAATACCTAAATTCTAACTCATATCATTTGAATAAAAACGCGAAATTAGAAAGATATTTAAATTTTAATTAATACCGGTAACGATCCCTGCTTTATTTATACTCTCTGATCTGAACAGAAAGTAACCTGACCTGATGATGCACGGCCACCAGATGATCGAGCACGCTGACGGCGAAGCGGCCCGCCAGCCCCGTGCGCAGCGCGCGCGCCGCCCCGCCGCCGCTCACCGGCAACAGCCACAGCTGGAACAACCGGCATGGCGAATATCTTTGAAGCTATTGCTCCTATTTCCACCATAGTACCTACATTACGTAACAAGGGTGATAAACGAGAAATTACAAACGAGTGTCTATTAGAAGCCCGAAGCCGAGGGCGAGTCACGTACGACGTTTTTCATCACAGTTTGGAGGAAATAAAACAAAAGTAGTAGTAGTCAATACCAAAATCACTTACCGCCCTAGGGCGTAATATACGACTTGCCAGCCGGTTTTTTAGCATGTAAACCCCTAGTGTGATAAAAGTTACTTACCGCCCTAGGGCGTAATTTACGACTTACCGCCCGGTTTTCTAGCATGTAAACCCTTGTTTACGAGCAAGTGTGATGAAAAAAATATTATGAACTATCTCGGCGGGTATTTCTTTCGATTAGAAAAAAACGCACTTAAACTGGTCCATCCCTATGGGAGCCACAGACACATACACATGGTAAACTTATAACACTCCTCTTTTTTGTGGGGGGTTAAAAAGAAAGTCCAGGGATTCCTCCTCTCAACGCCAGTAGATCTGAAGGGAAGGTTATTGTGCCTCTCCATTGAAACGAGGCGGAGCATGAGACGTGCAGAATAGACTAATGTAAATCTGAAATGTAATCTGAACGCGATCAGTATTTCGTGTGTGCCGTGCCGTTGCGCCACCTATGGTCCCATCGGAAGAGCAGCTCTGGCTCTCTCGCGAGCTAGCATTACGCTGAGGTGGAACCATTTCGAGGCAATCAGAATTAGCATAAGTACTTAGTTTATAGATTTTTTTTCTTTGTTTGTCACTATTTATATATACTAAGTACATAATATATACTATATAAATATAAATTAATTTTTATTTTTTCATTTATTATGATTAAGACTGTGACAGTGCTGCACTGTTTGTCCGGTACCGGCTTTCGTTTTTAAGAAAGGTCACTGACGGAAGATCAGCGCTGCGTTCTTCGCAGTAGTATGCTGAGTCAGCGCCTATTTCATACCACACACATTCTCGATTTTAGTTGTTACAAAAATAAATGTACCTATGTACTTAGTTTTAAGTGCTATTTTCTTTATTTGTTTTCTCTTTGCTAATAATAAAAATGTCTCCTTTTAATGTTACTGTTGGTGTCGGTGATGAAATAAAGTTTTTATCTATCTATCTATTTATCTGCGCAATTGTTTCGTCCCCGAATAAATGTATCTCTTTTCTACTAATCACCTGAGTTGAAATCTGTATCTCAGCTCCGCTTCATTTATGTGATTGTCCGTTTCCGCACGTCTTCGCTCTTACAGTGGAGACCCACCCTCATGGGGCTTCGTTGACTTGTGAGCGCTCACCTCGGTGGGGCCGGGCGCGAGCGCGGCGGCGCAGCTCCCGTGCCGGAACACGGCGCACCACGTCGCTCCGCACAGCCGCAGGAGGATCACGTCGCGTTCCACCACTGGCTTGTCCACTGAGGGGCATCGGACGTACCGGACATCTAAACTTGTCTCATCCATTTTTTTACACATAATAATGGTATTGGTGGTATAGTCTATCCAGAATTGTAAGATCAAATTATGTCAAACTGGCACAAGTGAAAAACTACCTAAATTTTTGTGTATACTGTTGTTTGTATCTTGTGTAAAAGTGACTTCATTTGATTGGATCGATCATAATTTATTGGACAAAGTTCCTAATTGCTAAAACAGAACACAAAATAAATATTACAAGCCCAGCAAGCTAAGGATGAAGACTTATTTACTATAATGTAACATTTATTTTTATTTAAAAAAAAAAATATTTACTTAAGAGTCAAGTCTATGTTACTGAAAAATAAAGATTAAAAAGAAATTATTGTATAAATAACTGGAGTGATAATTGCTTGCCTTTTTTGGGCAATTGAAGTGCCGGATTAGTGAGACTCTACTGTACAGTCAGCAGGAAAAGTACCTTAGCAATATAACAGGTGCATAATAATCTGTACAACCCCCATTCTCTAGACAAGAGTCTAGAGAATGGGTATGCGTACGCATATAATTTTGAGCACCAAGTATGTGTAGCAACTTCTGCAGGTGACTGTAAATACATATCAATCACACTCACATTCTAACTTCTGTAGTTTGTTGATTGTAGAATTGTTTAGTGCAAATGGCTGCAATAGGGCTCCATTGTTTCCTGCCAGCAGCACTATGTTGCTCTGAGCACACCAAGAGAACCATGCTCCACTGGAAAATAATAAAGTATTTCATAGCAATATTTTTATTATGGCAACATTTTCAGAAATTATATTCAGTGGTTAAAATCATCATCAGCAGATGTTACAGCTTTAATGAAAATTTATGTACATCTACATAACAAAGATGACATGTATTGTTGTATATTCGAATTGTAGAATAAAGAGTATTTGTATTGTTTTGTATACATACAATTTACTGAATATCACTAATATTGGGAGTAAATCTACCAAGATTTAACATAACTCAGTTTTACCTAAATGAAGTACTTTTCAGGCTTTTCAGCTGTTTCTTCTCTGGCAGCACTTGCAGCAGTTCAATGCCATGATCAGTTATGAAGGCTATCTCATTCACTCTTGGCCACACAAATCCCAGTATCTTGGCATTCTTCCACTTGCATGTGTGGGAATACTCCACATTAGTAGGTACCAAGTCTTTGAAATTCACAAATTCCACATTCGCAGTCTGATTGTCTAAGTTCCTTTGAATTGCTAGAATGTTGTGATCGGGTGAGAATTTAATTGAGATAATAGGTCCCCTGTCTTCCATTCTAAAGGATGTTGATTTGGATTCGTCCATTCCACTGACCGTGACCCCTGTGACGCCCCCAGAGCGGACTGTGAATACCTAAAACATGTGATTTTATGATATAGTAACCGTGTTTTTTAATTGTTTAGAATTAAATTACTTGGTCATTTGTTAATTGATTAATTGGAAACTAAATGCACCAATAATATGTATTTAGAAAGCGTAAATGATGGTTTTTACCTGTCCATTTGTGTCGTCGAAAAACACATTTGTAACTGGACTATCAGCGTCAAACCTCTTCGGCTGATCTGAGAGCGCCAAGTAGTATTCATCACTATCTTTTAGGCTGAATTTAGCCATGTTTCTCGCATAATATGAATATGTTTATTTACAAGGAATACCCACAATTCACTAATTTGCTTTGTTTTGACATTTCTGACTTTAGTATAGCTGTGTTCCACTTCATATTACCTATTTAATTTATAAGTTGGCCTTTGTACATGTAATATGAATATAAATTGAATACATATTACTTATATTCTTTGGTTATGACTGTTTTATTACCTATTATTGTGTACAAAAAGTGTTTACTATTTACATACGTTGATTTTGTTTAATAATAATTAATAATTACTACGACGTTTGACAATTAAGTGGAACGTACAAATCTTAGATATATAATCTAAGGTACAAATACAATGAAGCTATTCGAGACAGAAAATAAAATGTTGATTTTGTTAATACTGCCGTCGTAAACGGGTGCGTTCGTTTGTAAAAAAAATATTAAATAGAACGTTAGAACGTAGCCTTATCTCTATGACAACAAATGGCGGAAGTTATGAAAACAAACATAGGTGACCGAGAGAATGAAAGTAAAGTGAATAAAAATGGGTGAAAACATCGAATTGAAATATTTTCCTTCCAGTTTCCGGAAAGATAGTGAAATTGAAGAATATCATGAAATAGATGAGAAGGCTATTTTGGTACCCAAAACGGATACACAACGACGGGCTTCCAAAATTCATTCCAAAACAATTACAGAAGAGGATTTCTTTACTCAGTATGATGTTAAATCCTCTCATGGGAAACCTGGGAAGAAAAAGCAATCAAAAAAGAAAGCAACAACGAACTTAATGGACATAATTACTTCTGAACTGGCAAATTTATCCGTTCATGTAACTGAAGAACTAGTCATAACTAAGGTTGATCACTCAAAGACGATGACGCATACATGCTTGAGGGATTCCGAAGTGCGTAATTTGTTCAAGAAGCCACCATGCTTTATACCGGAGCATGGGTAAGTTATTTTATTTCACCTCCTGAGGAGTTACTCCAAAGTTGTAAATTCAACATTTGTGTAGCACTCACTCTCATGTTAATTTACTTGAGTGTGCCGGATGGCACGGTCTGAACGTACAAGTAACCTCTCGTCTTGTAATCCATAAACATACTTGGTTATCATTTGAAGAAGGAAAAAAGATTAAGATATTTATTTATTTCAGATATGGAGATAAATTGCTTACTTCAACACTAACTCCAGTATACCCAAAAGTCCTCGAAAATGCAGTTACGGACTACCAACCAATACCGGTTCAGTATATGGAAGCAGCTAAGTTTGAAAATATTGTATCAAATGAATCCGAAGAAGGACCGAGTAAGTTCTTAGATTTTACAATCAAAAACATTAAATTCCTACACCACCATGAAATGTGCTTAGAAGAATTACTTTGTAATAAGCTAATTGAAAGTTACGATGAATATAGAGTAAATGAAAAAAAAAACAGTGAGTTACTACGAGATATTAAAGTTAATAGGGAAACTAGAGATAGTCTGAAAGAAGATTTCATGAAAATATCGACAAAAAAGGAGACTATAAGATTTGACGAGACTGTTCGGAAATATGCCATTAAGCTTTTCCAGTTAAAAGACAGGTATCTTGAACATTTACATACCAGAAAAGAAATGTTGCATAAGATTGGTTCGCTGTGGTCAGACATTATAATGGTTCGAGAAAAATCGGGGCAAGTAAAATCAGCCTACGTTTTAGATATAAATAAAACCACTAAAGGCACTGATGATTACGAAAAAGAATGGTCTGAAGTGTTTAACATTGAATATGCCGATAAACTGGATCGCCTGGAATATGAATATGTAACAAAATATATTGAGTACAAAGACGCGAAGGAAAATAAATCACAGATTAAAATAAAGAAGCCGAAATTAGAGTTTGACGAATATGTTTTGAAAACTGAAGCTGAATTAGCAACCAATAAAATAGTTACAAAAGATAAGATTGATATAAGTCTAAGACAAGATTCAAAAATCATTTCTGATAGAAGAAAATCTCAGATACCTCAACACAAAAACTACTTCTTTAAAATATACGTAGATGATGTGTTCGTTTGTGAGTCGGATGTGTACGAAAGTAATCCATTAGACAAATTTAAAGTAGAGTTTCTTGAATCTTTTTCAGTACAAATTCTTCCAAAAAACTCTACGATAACAATAGAATTGTATGAACAGAATGAATCAGTATCATATCTGAAAGTCGGTCTAAAGAAAATTAAAGAAAATAGTGGTAAAGCAGAGTATAAGACTGAAGTATTTGTATATAACACCATTGTAGAACCGAACTCGAAATATGTTGGTAGTGGACATAATATTAAGGAAATAGCAGTAGAAAATAAAATAAGATTAAAAAGTAGTAACTTGTTTAAGGGGAACTTGTATACAACATGTGAAATAAGCTTACAACTGGGCTGGAATGAAAAAAATCACGAGAACGAAATTGAAAGAATTAAAGCTTCTATGGAAGTAGGCAGGCAGCTGAAACGATTAATGCATGGAATTGACCAGCCAGATATAGAGACTTTGAAAAACATAATTGAGAACATATATGGAAAAGATATCGAAAATGATGATGAAATAATAAACACATTAAGAAATCTATGTAAAATGGATGTTAACACGGATGATTCTATTCCTATAGACGACAAGAGTCCCGAGTTTATCAGACTAAGACTCTTACATCTAAGAAACAACGGTGGATTCACGAATGTAGATAATAAAATGATACCTTTGTTGGCGAGTCAAATTTCCACAGAACAATTGAATTGTCTTCAAAAGAGCACGGAAAATGAATTCGATGTGCAATACTATGATAAACAAGATATGGATCCCATAGAAATACAAAGATATATTGGGGCTAAATATGTAGAAAAGTTAAATAAGAACATGCTAAAGAATTTGAGTGAGCATCTTTTGAAGAAAACTCATAAAGACGTTGTAAGGGATTTCAAGGATTTAAGTCTAAGGTTTGTTTCGGGTTTTGTTTTCATTTCAATGTTTCATTCTAGTGTTTTCTAATGCTAATGACTACTATACCTACTCATCTCCAATTGGAATAAAAATTTCAGAAGCCTCTTCTCAAGCCAGTCCAACTTAGCTCAGTCCCTGTCAAGCAGCTCTCGGCAGCAGCTCATTACTGAAGCGTTGCCAAAAGAACAGGAGCTACGTGTGAGCGTTTTCCGAGCTCTGGGACTTCGCGACCGCAGCGCGCCCGTCGTGCACAATGATGACGACGATGAAAAAATCGCTGGTAAGGATTCATTTTGAGGAATTATAATTCTGAGTCCAATTAGACCGGTATAATTTGTATGTCGAATTTTTGAGTAGTAAAGCAGAGAAAGTTATGCTTGAAGACCCCGAGTTGGACTATTGACCGGTAGTTGGGCTATGTGAAATGAAGGTCACGGTCGGTTTGTTGGCTTTTTTTGGAGAGGAGTCACAGCAGTAAATATATTTTGGATACGATACGATGAAGAATTTACTGTAGTTTCGCCGCTATCTGGCGCTTTGAGTTTGTAATATCTTTATCAACTAGATATAAAAGTTGCCCGGAAGAAATCGCAGTTTTAGCGTTTTTACCGTCACTCTTCCATTTAATGTGTGTCAATATTAGTTATACTTTATACTATATTGCTTCTGCAGGTTTCAAAATCCGGCCACTTCGTCCGTTCGTCCGAGTCTCTTATCACAAAACATCAGATCAAACTACACCTGCCATCGGTTGTCACCCCACCTGGAATCAGACACTGAAGATTAAGACCAAGTAAATATTTTGTCTATTACGTGTCTGGTCCGAAGGGCCAACAATAGGTAATGGTAATGGATGAAATTTTATCCATTCCCGATTGTAAAATTTTATTAACCAAGTATGAACAGATCATTTCCTCTATAAAATACTCATTGGGAATCACCATTTTTGCAGGTTGTCACCACTCTCAAGCATCCAAGTGAATATTTTTGACGAGCAGAGACTACCGGTGGCAGAAGACTCAGACCAGCCACACACGGTGCATTATCGATGCCAAAATAAGTGGCTGGGTTGTCTACAAGTGCCTGTGAAAACTGTGCTGGATATGGGCATGGTGAGTGGGAGTGGGATTAGATAGATGGTTAATCTAGGGACGCTTTTATTTCATCATTGCTGAGCCGTTTGCATTGACCAATCAATATGACGATATTACTACATATGCAGCATATAAAGTCACCGATTCAATATCACTGACCTTAGAAAAAACTTATTGTAAAGCCATAGTGGTCAAACATCACGAATCATAAAGTCAGTGTTTTTTTTTTTTCAGTTGAAAGGTACCTTCAAAATATCCTCGCCACCTTTTCTTCTGGGCTATGAAAGCGCCCCCAAGAACTCACACTCGCTGATCCCTGAAGTATCCCAGATGATGAGGAAGGAGGCAGCGTTTGTATCGATTCAGATCACCAGTAGCCTCTCGCATTTGGGAGGAGATCAGGTAAGTCCTACTTTAGTGTAGAAAGGTTTTATGCTCTACGAAAAGGTGTCATCATCCTCCTAGCCTTTGTCCCATTTTTTGAGAATGAATTCTCAATCGGGGTCGGCTACCTAAATCCCAAGATGTGGCGTAGGCACTAGTTTTTACGCAAGCGACTGCTATCTGACCTTCCAACCCAGAGGGGAAACTAGGCCTTATTGGGCTTAGGTGGTTTCCTCACGATGTTTTCCTTCACCGAAAAGCGAGTGGTAAATATCAAATGACATTCCGTACATAAGTTCCGAAAAACTCATTGGTACGGGCCGGGTTCGAACCCGCGACCTCCGGATTGAAAGTCGCATGCCCTAACCACTAGGCTACCACCGCTTCTACGAAAAGGTGTAATGGCTTAAAAACAGTTGAACCAAGTTTCGTGCCGTTACAACTTTTATGAAGAGAATTCTTTCAAGTGACGCTTATTGCAGGGCTACAACCAGCCAGTCCCAGCGGACCCTGACGACTACGTCATCCGGCATCTAAACAACTTCGTAACAGAGTATACGAATGAGTTTCCTTCTAGGAATATCTCTCTCGCCTACATAGACAGCACGGGGCAGAACAAATCTGTCACACAGTTTCTGCAACCCATACCGCCACCGGATTATGAATATTTCCCCAAAAACCCGAAGAGTGGATCGGCTATGTCAAAGAGCTCAGGTCGCTCTTCTAGCAGTGGTAGAAGGAAAGAGGTGAGTAAATTTTTCCATACCAATAAAATTCTCGTACAAAATCTCACGGAAAATGAATAAAGATCGGGTCATAAAATCTAGGGAAGGTTTGTGGGAAACTCCTAGGACTCGATTGGGACCCTCAACGATTAAAGCTAGTTATCTGGTACCTCTTTGGGTACCCTACCCAAAGTCGGCACACAATTAGGTAAACCAGACGACACACAACGACCAGCCAAGGTTTTCTTTATGGCGGGCCCATGTTTTCAATGGACGTCTTCCAGCTAATGATGACAAAATTTTGCAACTTTTCTATAGTCTTATGTTGTTTTCAGACGGAAGAAAGGAGCGAGTTAGACTCAATCTACAGTGGGTTCAGTGGTAAAGCGGACGGGATGACTAAAATAATAGATGCATGTGTGAGATACGTATCACTGATCCCTTGCTACGAGCCGATGGAAAGTAGAGTTGTCACTTTACTGGGGGTGGTGAGTGCATCTCTGAATTTTTAAAACTATTCAATACTAGCTGTGCCCCGCGGTGTTACCCGCTCATCCCACGGGAACACTAAATTTTTTCGGGATGAAAAGTATCCTATGTCCTTTCCCGGGTCTCAAACTATCTCCATACCAAATTTCATCTAAGTCGGTTCAGCGGTTGAAGCGTGAAGAGGTAACAGACAGACAGACACACTTTCGCATTTATAATATTATAGTATATAGTATAGTATGGATATTAGTATGGATTGTTTTCTATGAACTTTGGTATGATCATGGCTTAGAGACGAGTGTGGTGGTCAAGGAAATATTAGTCAAGAGTTCATTGTTTTCAGGAACTACTAAAAGTCCTCCATGGCTCACCCCTTGATCATGCCATCTTACTGGCCAGCTACTTCCTCCACCTAGGCCTTAAATGCTACATCGCGACAGGACTAGGCTTACCTCGAGGATTGAGTCAGTATGTCCTGACAAAATATGACTTGGCTGCCCATAGAGTGGTCCTTGCTAACGACCAGTACAAGAGTACATTCTTTAGGAGAAACGATGGTTTTGTATGGCACGTGTACGATGCAGTCAGTGGAGAAAGATTTGAGCTAAGAGATGTTAGCTGCCCTCTGAAGAGTGTGGATTACGTCTTTGACAACGAGAACGTGAGTGTTTCTAACAGATTCACTGGTGGTTGGATCAGCGTACAATGTTCTTAGTTCTATAAATAATTAACTTTATTGTGATTGTTTCAAGATTTGGGTGAATGTGCAGTCTTCTGTAGATTGCGAAAGTGTTTCTTTCGACTTCACGAGATCTTCCAATTGGCAACCAGTAAGTTTCTTTTAATTCTATCAGGACAATAGTCAACAATAATTATTACCTACCTATGTAATTTTGATGCATTAAAGCAAGACGTAGCTAGGTGGAGCAGGTACATTTATTTGTTTGTTCAAACTGAACCTTGTATCTAGACGGTGGATGAGTGAGCTGGTGAATGAAAGCACACCTCACTCTCACTTGAAGTTCAATTAGACTTCTGAGTATTTCTGAGAACACTGAATATACTCTTAGGAAACTCAAATCCGGTTACTCTATGTTCGGTCGTCGACTCTAAACCTATCTGTTTAATGCTTTCCCAGGTATTCGATAAATCGATTTTCATAATGAAGCTCCCGGTGATAACCGACACCAGTCTATACTCGGCGCCGACAAGCGTGGAGAACTTGAGGGTCGCATTAGAAACCAGGATCAAAAACAAGGTGCAGCAGTGGCGTCCTCATGTCAAAACTATCTGGAACAGGTGAGATCAGAGGACACTCAACAAAGGCTCCTTCTCCGGCGGGGGCGTCCACAGCATTAACACACACTGCTTTCTACACCAACTTGAAAGATAACAGTTACGCGACATGACAAGACACCAGTTATGCCATTAGCAAGATATCGGTCCACTGTTCCTTGCGCCCGCAACCCACACGTGGTGCCGAGGTTTATGTTGCGGCAGGACTACCACCACCGATAACCACCAAAAGGATGCTCGTGTAAATAATATAAATATCAGACAACCTCACACAAATCGATCAAGCCCCAAATTAAGCTCAAGAATGCTTGTGCTATAGGTAATAGACTACGATATACGTACTTCGATAGTTAAATATATTAAATACATAGAACAACCATGACCCAAGTATACATATTTGATTCATCACACAAATATTTGCCCTGGCCGGGAAACGAACCCGGGACCGCCGGCTCAGTAGGCAGGTGCTTACAAACAGCGCCAACCGCGTCGTCAATAAGAGATCAAAGCCCTTTGAATGCTGATGGGAAAATTTTAAAATATTGCCTTTTTTTAGATATTGTAGTACGCTGTTCCGAGAGGTGCTGCCGTTTTGGGAGTACCACGCATTCAATCCTACGGAACAGAAGCCCGGGCTGGGCCAGCGACTGAAACAATTGATGGTCACCCACAAGGTAGGATGTACAGTCTGGCAAAAAAGAGTAGAAATTAAAAAGTGGCAATACTGTAGTGGCGTCCCTTTCTAATCAATCTAAGAAAGCAGGGACACCACTACAGTATTGCCACTTTTTAATTTCTACTCTTTTTTGCCAGACTATATACATAGCTTGACATGTCTATGGCAATTCGTTTTTAACCACCGAAATAAAATTGTTGTCTGTAAAGTCGGTTTACTAACAATAATTTTAAATGATAACGTCTTAAGAAAACATTGATGAAAAATAGCATACTTTTATGAATTGAATGCCGGCCGATGCAGTGGAAGAGAGACAGATGCGTCACAAGCCGAACGCTTAGGCCGATCGTGCCTCTCTATCGCTGGTTCAACGCTCTCGCTTAAATACTGACAATGAGTTATACTTCTTCGTGCGTGCAGCCGGCGTCAAAGAGTGGGGTGTAACCACTAACCAGTTTAACATAGTCCGATTGTGATTGTTTTAATCGAAAGCATTGTCTGTCAAGATAGTTCCTAGCTAAGATTATTAATTCATAATTACATTTAGGTAGAAGTTATTGAATTGCCAATTCAGTATCACATTTTCAGATGTCAGGATTCCCTCTCAACATGCCATTCGTGAGCATGAAGTCAGTCATATCTGCGGTGAAGGCGACGGGCCTCCACGTGTCGGGCGAGCCTCGCGCGGAGTTCGCGCTCGGCGTGGAGGTGTATCCGTGCCCCAACAACGTGCTCAGCGTGTGGGTGTTCCTGGCCACCATTACCAGGATATAAATATAAGGGCCTTCAAGAGTGTAAATGGCGTCTAAGGTACTTGCGCCAAAGATGGCCCACTTGAAAATTGTATAGTTATAATCAAATTCTTCGCGCGAAAGGTGAATTGTTCGACGGTTATAACTTTACAATTTTGAAGTGGGCCATCTTAAGAACTGGGCCATCTTTGGCGCAAGTACCTTATGTATAGCCGGAGAAGTGTAGGTCCTGTCCTGGGATAGTGGCGCTACAAACAGCTTTCATATGGCAATAATGTGCATACGTCATATATTTGCATTATAAAACGGCAGTAGCGATTTGTCAACCAAATTTAAAATATCCTTTACCGGAATGCTGCTCATTCCTTCGATATTCTTGCGAAATAAATTACTGAATCCTATTGAAAAAAAAAAAAAAAAACTTGTCACTTTCGTATTTGTGTGTGTTTATTTGTGTGTTACCTCGCCACCTCAGGTTTTGGCAGGTTTTTTTTTATTTGAAAATATACGGCGAATGCGCCTCCGGTTGGTTTAAGTCTCTACACTACCTACTTCGGGATACACCTGTCAATATCTGGATATCGTTTTTAAACAAAAACCCCTTACAGAAGAGCAATATAAATTTATTATTAAAACTATACCAGGATACTTAAAAAACAAGATTTAATTTAAATAAAAAATATCGGCGATGTCTTTTTCGTTTTAATGCTAACAAAATAAAATTAACATTTATTCCATCGTAGTATAAAAATATACGTAAAAATAGAAAAGAAGTGTTCATAGCGATATAACGCCAGCAAACATTGACTGTGGGAAACAGCGCGCGTAAAATTACTAAAGTTGCCAACACGGAAAATAAATACCAGATTCGCTCACTTAGGGTTGTCACTTTAATAAAATTACTTCTGAATTCTACGCGCGCAATGTTTTGTCCTACCAACTCGTTTGACGTCAACAGTGTCTTGACCGTTAGGGTTGTCAACGCCGTTCCCTAGCCGATTCAGTCCGGTGAACTTAACCTAGACGACCAAATTGTGACAGGTCAATGTGAATGTTACTGTTCATTTATAAATTGACGTTTTAAAAAGTTAACTCCTACTGTTATATTAATGAAAATTAAGTAACTGGATACAGGCGTTTGTGTAATTTGAGGAAGAGAACGTTTAATATTTGTTACTCTCCCCAAACACATAATAGCTTGTTTCTTTCAAGAGTTTACAATGATTCTACAATACAATTATGATGGGAATCTTTTTGCAAGATATCACGACGATTTTAAATAAAATCTACATCGTTGATTTCTTGCAACAAGTCTACTTTACATACTGCCCTATTATAAAAATAGACTAAACTTAAAACGAAATATTAGTATGTGGTATGAACCTATTTAGAGTATCTATAAAATAAATATGTAATATGACAAAATATCAATAAAACAGATCTATTGTCAGTCGATTACTTTGTAGCGTAATATTAATTTTATACAACTGCGGCATCAATTCTAATATTACATTTGTATTCAATAGGACAGTATAGGTTCTGGGTCACTCATTCCCATACATATAGCAGTATTGAAGTGTCGGCTTTAAAATCCATAATTTGTATGTTAATGAGCTGTCAAATTAAAATTTAATTTGTTTAATTAAAAATTCTCTCTGTGCCCTACGAACAAACTAGTATCATTGTTTCTTACTGAGTTTTAGTTGTTAACCGACGATATATGCGTTGCTGGCAGTCAATGCATTCATTACAATACCATCTTCAACAAAATGTAGACTAGATTTTTGAAGACGGTATTGAGTAAATAATTTGTCTACGGGCTTTAATTCGTACAAAAAGAAAAATAAGCTTGTATTTTTGTTTCATAAGTGCAACTTGTAATTTCGAATAAAATAAAGATTTTTTAAAATTTACAAAGTTTATGAATCGAAAGCCAACACTTCCATTAAGACTCCCACGAAGCAAACAGATATAAAATGCTTAGTTGAACGTTTTATAACAAAATTATCATAAATTAGTATGTACTTCATTTTGTTAACCAACATAATCAATGTTGCTTGAAAGTGAACACGTTATAACAAGAAAACCTTTTATAACTGCATCGAGAGAGCATTGTAAAATAGTATTGTAGATAAAAATATACAGTAGCGGCGTTTATGTGTATAATGCGAAATGTCATCACATTACCTCCCAAGGGCTGCTTTCGAATCGTAGAAGTGACAATTTATTGAGACACGAGGCAAAAACTAACTCAAACAGTGCGCTAGGGCCAATCCTTACAATGTTCTATAATTATATAATAATGGTGATACTGATAAATTGACCATAGTTATGAAAACGACCAGAGTATTTTTTTTTGTCAAAATGACTTAACCTTAAAGTGCATAAAGTGTCAAATTACCACTGAAATGACACACGTCGAAAATCAATTGTATTCCTTTTTAATTAATGGCAACCGGTCGCATTGAAGCGGCCATTACTGCCAATGTCTAGTTTCCAATCGCACACGGCGACAAGATTGAGGATTGATACCACGTTGTGCGGTGAGGTGAGAAAATCGTGCTTTTTGTATAGTCTGTCCGATCTCTAAGATCAAATGAAGTCTGTTTGGCACAACGTAGGTACAAACAACCGTGTATACATGTAAATTTATGGTCATTTTTCACTTAACACTTTCGCTACCAGGAACCCGCCTGGTAGGCACTCGTAATCATTGCTCAGATGCCGGTCAAGCTCGCCTACGTATTTTTGCTACCCACCTAGCGGGCTCTCGGTTTCTGGGGTAGGGTTAAATTTTATATCTGGTTGCGAGTGTTAAGAGGCCTTATTCCTTTTAAAATGCTGATTGTTTTAGACATTTTCTCTATGATCAAACATGTTTCTTAACATATTATTATTGATGTTACTACCTAGAACAGGGCTATTGGGATTTATTGGTATATATTTGAAACCTACAGTTTGAATTTTTCATTGATAATTTTTGTTTCAAAAACTACTCGAAATTGACAAAATTCACGCGGAAAATTAGTTTTTTCAACTTATTCTCGACTGCACGCAATGAAATCATGAAATAGCTATGTTACTACCTAGAACTCGGGGAAAAGTATTACTCACTTCAAAAAGTTGGTTGAAATTATCAATATATTTGTCATAATATGAAAAAAAAAAAAAATTAAAAGGAGTAAGGCCTCTTAGTGCCAGTTTGACAATTTGATCTTAGAACTCCGGATAGACTATAAAGTGATAGCGATTTACAAAAAACCACGCGGACTATCAGGCCTTGACCCAAGAGGGGCTATGTACGCTTCAAGTTGAATTCTTCATTAGCCATTCACTCATACGTTAGTTCACTGCACCATACGCTATCAATACTACACATCGAACCAAAATTAATAAATAACGAACAACCAAACTTGAAGGCATGCGGCCATCTTGAGCCACGGACTGGAAGCCCGAAAATCAACTCAGTCTATTCAGACTTTGACAAGCTGAGTCTGCAATTCAAAATTGACATGGATTACATTTGATATTTGAGTTACTTCTACTCTGGTCGCTTCCAATTCGGTCGGTCAAATTATGTCCTTGTTACGTTTCTTAGTAGATACAGGCGCTTTCTTGTTTTTCGGCAGTTTCTTACTTTACTGTCTGCAGGTAATTAGGAATAAAGTGAATCGCTTAGTGTACATGTAATAATACCGCCTGGTGCCAACCAAAACTCACTAATAATTCTGTCACCGCTCTTCAAAACCTCTTATCTAGTTAGTAGATTGATACTGAGATATGAGCTTTATTAAAAGCTTTTATTTAACTTGCAATGTATGTATCAAAGTATGTTTGTTCGGGTGAAATCTTGCAACTAAATTTTAAGGCAGATATCGTCAACCGATTGAGCTGAAATTTTGCATACTTACTTAACTTTGATTACAATACAATAATATGGTACCATGGGGCTGATCTGATGATGGAGCCGGAAGATGGCCATAGGAACTCTATAATAGAAAAAGCAATCCTACCGAGCTTGGGCTCTCTAGAATCGTCTCAGTGAGCATTTGATGGATATCCAAAGAAAAGTACAGTCGGCTATAAAAGCTTGCCACTAAAATCTCATTTTTGACAGAAATTTATTTTAAGTATGACTTGTGAGTTTTGGCTGTCAACAGACGATATATTCACAACATCAGAATAAAGTCGCATCAGCATTGCACCCGTGCGAAGCGGCGGGTCGCTAGTCTCAGATAAGTTGGTCACAGGACTGTGACGGAAGTTTAAACAATCAGCATTTGACGTACTAGCGCACTGTTGACATGCAGAAACGAATGCCCTGTCCTGTGTGAAATGGCCCTTGGTGTCGAGTTGGTGAGGACCGTGCAAGCGGCGAGGCCGGGAGGCGGCAGCGAACATCACAGGAACCTGTCCCTACTCCGGCTTAGCTGCCGTCGGGGTCCGGCTTCCGGCTTCGTCGGAGCTAAAACAATAAAATAACTTATCAGTATTTCCACCAGTTTTTTTTTTTTTTTTTTTTATATTGTAACATAGTTTGGTGTGGAATTAAAAGGCTTTTTTATTTTTATTTTATTTATTTCGACCAGACATGCTATCGTTGACGACGCGGTTGGCGCAGTTTGTAGTGCACCTGCCTGCTGAGCCGGCGGTCCTTGGTTCGAATCCCGGCCAGGGCAAATATTTGTGTGATGAACTCCAATATTTGTTCCTGGGTCATGGATGTTATCTATATAATTATGTATTTATTTAAATAATATTATGTATAGCGTCATTTAAAGACTGTATCGTTAAGTATAAAGACAACTTGACAGTGGTTTCATTCGATTAAAACATAGTTTTTTTTCATTCAAACTGATGTCAATCTAAACATTAAATGTTGGATTTGACTAGGATTGTTTCGTTTCCTCGTTAGTTATTGTAAATTAAAACTGTATGGACTTTCACCAGAAAAACGGAAATCGATTCTGGACAAATGGTAGTATAAAAGGAATCACTCTCAGGAAGCTAGCTAAACTCGAAAACGTTAAGTATTGGTGGAGTCCAAAATGCGATTAAACAGTACGGCCAAGAGTATACTTTCGTTGACAAACCGAAATCCGGCCGAAAATCAGGTCCTTCAAACCCCAATTTGGATAAAAAGATAGTAAAGGCATACACAACCAACAAGGAGGTGTCTGTTCGGGATTTGGCTAAAAAGTTAGGTACATCTATTGGTATGGTCCAACGTCCAAAGCAGAGATACAATTTAAAGACCTTCAAGAAGCAAAGGCAGCCTAAACAAAGCAAAAAACAGCAAAGCTCAGTAAAATAAAGAGTTTCAAAAAATTTATGACTATTCTTTCAAGGAAAATCTGTGTCGTATAATGGAAGATGAGACATAAGTGAAATTCGATTATAAATCTCTGCCGGGACCGCAGTATTACACAGTTCAAGATCGATCTGTTATTAGTGAATCTGAAAAGTCAATTTTTACAGAAAAAATTGGCAAAAAAATTATGGTATGGCAGGCGATCTGCGAGTGTGGCCTCAAATCGACTCCATTTATCACTACGTCTACAATGACAGCATATTTATATAAAGGAATGTCTTAATAAACGATTTTTTCCTATATGGTTAGAAAACACAAGTGTTCAGACTATATTTTGGCCCGATTTGGTATCTTGCCACTATGGGTCCAAGACTTTGTAGTGGTATGAAGAGAAAAATATCAATTTTGTACCTAAAGCTATGAACCCCTGAATTGACCAAATCTTAGGCCTATCGAACGTTTTTGGGCTATAACTAAAGCTAAACTGCGGAAAAATGCCCGGTCTACAGATTCCGAAGAGCAATTTCGTCGAGACTTGAACAAGATGACAAAAAAAATTGACCAAGGCGCTGTCCGAACTCTGATTTCTACGTACAGACAGAAAGTCAAAAAATTAAGTTTTTTTTTTCTATTAATAAATATATGAAAGTTGTCAGTAATACTTTATTTTACTTGTCTTTATACTTAAAGATACAGTCTTTAGTACCCATTGTACAAGCTTTGCTTAGTTAGCGACTAGATCGATTTGTGTAAGATAATCCCTTAATTAAAAAAACATACAATCCATAATATATATACTAATATTATAAATCGGAAAGTGTAATCTGTCAGTCAGTCACGCTTAAACCGCTGAACCGATTTCCATGAAACTTGGTATGAAGATAGATTGGTGGTTAGTGGTGGTGGAAGATTTGAAGCTGTGTAGGTATTATTCTTCCGTCCCTCTTTTAAATCTCAAGAATCTCTCCTTATTTATCCGTGGCACACCAACTAATGACCGCGGTACACCAGTGTAAGGTATATTTGCAAGTGTATAAATTCAGTTTTAGTGACGCTAATATAATGGCGCTACGCGAGCTGTCATACTTTCCAATTTCCATTACATTACATAAGTTAGTCGCCAGGAAGCATCATTCCATTTGAAAAATTGTGTTTGGCTTGCTCGTGTATATTAGAGTCTATGGTAATACCAGAGTCCTTTTCCCATGGATGCCGATGTACCATAAACCGACCGTTCATTATAGAAGTCTGGTCTGCCGCTTGCGCCCCATCAGCCGCGCGTCCTCCCACTCCCGCGCCAGCTGTCTCCCTCTCACCTGCTGCAGGTAGTGCCGCTGGATGGGCTTGTGGAGCGCCAGCTGCGCGAGCGCGTCGTCGATGGAGAACCACTGCCGCTTGCGCCCCATCAGCCGCGCGTCCTCCCACTCCCGCGCCAGCTGTCTCCCTCTCACCTGCTGCAGGTAGTGCCGCTGGATGGGCTTGTGGAGCGCCAGCTGCGCGAGCGCGTCGTCGATGGAGAACCACTGCCGCTTGCGCCCCATCAGCCGCGCGTCCTCCCACTCCCGCGCCAGCTGTCTCCCTCTCACCTGCTGCAGGTAGTGCCGCTGGATGGGCTTGTGGAGCGCCAGCTGCGCGAGCGCGTCGTCGATGGAGAACCACTGCCGCTTGCGCCCCATCAGCCGCGCGTCCTCCCACTCCCGCGCCAGCTGTCTCCCTCTCACCTGCTGCAGGTAGTGCCGCTGGATGGGCTTGTGGAGCGCCAGCTGCGCGAGCGCGTCGTCGATGGAGAACCACTGCCGCTTGCGCCCCATCAGCCGCGCGTCCTCCCACTCCGCCAGTTCCTGGGTCACCGTCATCACGTACACTTCCGTCCGGTGCTTGTGTTCGCGATTCTGGAATGATAAAGTACTGCTCAGCATGTTCATTTTCAAACCCTGTCTTAGTAAACCAGCACCTTTGAACAACTGCGGCCTCCTTGGCGCTTTGTTATGTAGTTACGATTAACTAGGCTAATAAGATTAGCTAATTTGCTCCAGTAGGAAATCGAAATAAAGTCTGTAGTTATGTTAAATAATTATTCCCTATATCACGGGCCGCCTTCTTCCCAGGTCCATCATTTGTAGTTAAAAAGCGGATTTGGAATAAAAATATAATCAATAGTCTCTGCTTGCTACACAAAACTTGGAAGAATGTTATTTTTCAGCAAGAGAATTAAAATAGCTAAATATCTTGCCTGACACGGATTATCTTCGCACTAAAATCAAAGGTTACAAAACAAACTCGCCAACTAATTAGTAGCTTGTTTACAAGCTTACATTAATTACGCTTTGGTAATCACCCTTTGCCACCTCCGTGGTATAAAAAAGTATATATTTTCTCAAACATGCAATGAAATGTAGTCATAAAATAAAGAAATAAATAACGTGCTATAATAGGCTCGAAGTATCACGTTTCGGGCGGAACAACTCGAGAGAACTTTAAAAGAATTTCATACGGTACACTCACATAAGAAAATGGCGTCATGATCAGGCTAAACAGCTGAATTGTATATTTTTTAAATCGGGTATTGTTTCTTCATTGCATATGATTGAGAAAAGCACTATACATGCCTTAGCCGTGAAAAGGGCTTGCCGGCTTCGTATTACTATCCGGCCTCCCTACGGTCGGCTGTATATACATACTCATCCGGCAAGGCCTTCTTTCTCCGCGTCTGCAGTACCTAATGTACTATTAATAAGAGTTATCTGTGCTGTTACTTTCCAAACACGTATGCCCTCATGCAGAATCCCTCTCCAGAAAGAAACAAGGATGTAAATCAATCGCTCAATCCTTTCTTCGTTATTTTGTAGTTTACGCAAAGATATCCATTAAATGCTTTAACTAGCTATGAATTGCATTGGCTATTGATTGTACCGGAAATGTAAAACAAATTCTACGCTACAAGCTATACGCTATGAGCCTCTAGTATCGTAATGAATGTTATTACAATCCGCGAATCAAGGTCGGGTTCGACGACCGCTATCTAACACACACTAATCGAATTTTGCAATGAACCGCATTGTATCACCGAGTGCTGAGTAGGTACATCGAGCAAATATTAACTATGCGACATGACGTCAGTAGAAAGCTAGGGAAAGAATTAAACGAAAAAAAAAAATTTTAACAAAAAAAAGAACCGACTTCAGTAAAACTAAAAAGCCAACAATAACCCGTTCAAGTACAGATTACATTTGACTCACCCTTCGAAGTCGATCCCAAACCACTCAGTTCTTATATTTATATATTATAGTTTACGCGAGGTTTGGCACCGACTTCGAATGGTGAGTCAAATGTAATCTGTACTTGAACGGGTTATTGTTGGCTTTTTAGTTTTACTGAAGTCGGTTCTTTTTTTTGTTAAAATTTTTTTTTTTTGCTTTTTAGTGATTCGTATTTCGAAATCCTATTTACTGAATGTAAATTCTTGACTTTATCATTAAATTACCGAAAGCGCCGTACATGTCCCTATAACATTTGAAGAGTTCCCTCGATTTCTCCAAGATTCCATCATCAGATCCCGACTTAGTGCCAACGGGACCAACTCGGAATTATACCCTTTCGATTAAAAAAAAAAATTGAAAATCGGTTCACGGTTCTCGGAGATATCGAGTAACATACATACAAAAAAATATAAAAAATAGTTCGAATTGAGAACCTCCTCCTTTTTTGAAGTCGGTTAAAAAGTACTAGATGTCAGTGCTGCAATCAGCGCAAATAACTTATTTCGCACGTTTCTGAATGCAATAGCAGATAATAAATAAGGAAGTCTAACGTCATACCCTCATCTATAGTAAAGTTACTATTAGTACGAGACTAATTACTCCGAGGTATTTCCGTTGCACAATAAAGGCGGGAAGCGGAATAGCCGTCCATACCTATCCTACATTAGTATTAGTACAGATTACGGTTGACTTTCAAAGCTACTAACAAGGTTACGCAAACTGATTATTCGCTAAATTCTTTATCGGGACTGACTACTTAAGACTATGGTTTCACTAGCGTTACACTGCGATGTCAAAAGTATAAGCTCAAAAGAAATTGCTTTCTTGCCCAACGCGTACTAAGCGTACTGAAAAAAATCTACAGATCTCACACTATCAAAGGCACTGAAAATATTATTAAGAAATAAAGCACATGATTAAATTTGACAAATTGTTTTCTGACCTCGCGCGTAAAGGGACCCTCTATTACCGCCTACTTTTTTGTCCGCCCGCCTGAATGGCTCAAACTGTAGAATGGGAAAAAAAAATTAAACTTAGGATTGAATTAAGTCAATCCTAAGTTTAATTTTTTTTTCCCATTTCCTGAATAGAGAGCTCAAAAAATGTTAGATCCAAGTCAGCGGATAATTTTTTTCCAAAGGCCATGCCAGGATAAGCTAAGTGAATCTGCCCCCAGCGAGTTTTGGCTTCTAATTTTTTTTATTGATTTGTCTTTTTAATAAATTTTTTTTAGCATTATCTCGATAGCGACACCTCCAGATTTTTCACCAAAACTAGCCTCTTTAATAAGCTACAAAATGAATGTATTAACTTAATTTTATTTGTGGTATAACGGGTTGTTTTTTTTAATTGAATTCATCACCATACATTTTATGTATTTTTTTTTTAATTTTCTAGTCCATAAAGGATGCCTAAAAAGTTCGTATACATAATTTCAGCCAGTAACAAGAATAACTTTTTAAAACGTGTATTTATCAAACAACCCTCGTATAGGTAAACTGTCATAGCGTAATAGATCTGCTGTGCAGCCATTTGGAAAATTAAGCGATAATGGCGACCAGAAGGTCACTGTCACATTTACGATCTAAAAATAGTAACAAAGCCTTAAAATAAGTGTTCTCCGTTTTCTAGGCGCCATGATAGGTGTTCTGAGACCTGTTGCTTGTAAATACGTCAAATAAATACGCCGCATAGTAAGGCTGCTTGTCCATCAGAGCGGAGCTGTGTAAAATGGACCAATTCGCATTCCACAGATTTTGCCAAACCAGTACAAAGTCAAAAGTTATTTATTTGTGAACAATAGGTAATAATAGGTAACAAGTTTCATTTATGTGTTCAGCTATGTTCAACCCTATATCCAAGTTTACGTTTTAAAGATAAACGTAGATACTGTAACAAAATCAGCATTGCACTGTAAAAATTGCTTTATAATGTCAGAAAAAAATTACAATAATCTTCCATTAGGATTAAGAACATTGCCTTAGAAATTATTCATCGATCGACATATTAATCATATTCCTATTTTCATTTAAAATCTGTTAAGGGAAATTAATAATTATTATATCTTATCAATAAGTTATCTGTTAATTTAAGAATTTAAAATTTGCATGCCATTACAGTGGTGAATTGTGTTATTCTTTTGAAATGTTTGTCATCCGCAATCCGCATGTACCATGATTCTAGCACTTTGACTTTGATTTTAAATGCACTTATTTTGGGCTTCACAAAGACGTAACCTGATTGGTTCATTTTCTACGCTTCGCCTCAGTGGATTAGGCAGCCTAAACCGTAGAAGGGCGATTATTTGAGAGTTTTAATTTAACCGCCTCATTAATCTGTCCGCAATATTGACGAACTCCGTATGATCCGAGGCGCCATTTTCCCTTTTTTTTTATCTCATTAGTATTATTTTATCTCATTATATTCAATAAAGTGGGTACAATACAATAAATTGATGTTAAAAAGAACATTCCGTCGATGTGTGGGAGGGCAGCACAATTTTTCGGTTGTTTTGTAGAAGTCGCGAATTTCTACAATTCCTATCAAAATTATGTTGATAGCTTTTATGAGTTGGCCAATATTGCGGGCAGATTAATGAGACGGTAAAAACGCTCAAATAACCACCCAGAACCTAATCGCACAGCCAGTGACAACTCAGAACATACTTGAGTGATGGCTTGATGAGTCAAGTTGTTTCGACTGGTATGCGAATCAATGTCCCTTGCTGCACAAATTACAGTTGACTCACGAAATATTGCATACTTAAAACTTTATAATTTTAAATTGTCAGTCTGGTTTCTTTTTCTTAAGCTGTTCTTTGATGAGGATCAATATTACGACTCTAAAACGCTCAGCATGTTAAATTTTCATGGGTCGGGATTATTCAACTACTAGATAAATTTCGCAGTACCTATTTCCAAGAATGTGTTCTAAAAGCCAGGGTACTATTTCCTAATATATTTACTGTGGCGAGGCAGCGATTATATCCGTAGAACACTCAGCATGTAGCTAACACTAATATACCCCCTACTGTGGAGAGTGGGGACTGGGGAGAATATGTTAAAGTGAAGGCGGAAATAAAATTACTGTCATATATTATAGCACAGTTTAAGGTATACAACGTAGATTCGTTTATATTATACCATAGCAGAGTTTTTACCTTCAACAAATCAACAAATAAGTATCATTCACTAATAAAATTACTTTCTTTTTTTTTACTGATAATTATGTAATAGTAACAAACAACCACAGCTATATATATATAAAAATTACTACACTACGTCACTCTCAATAATTATTTTGGTTGCACAACTTTTTTTACCAATTTCGTCAAATTACTCCAACCGAAAATTTACATGAGTAGGTAATTTAAGAAAACAATATATAATAGGTATTTTACAACATGTTTACTTAAAAGGTCAAAGGCCCGTTTACAGTAAGTAATGAGGCAGTCTGCTCGCCGTAAATAGCATCCTGGCCTTATACAGAGCAGGAAATAAGGAGATGAGGAAGGATGCACTTTTATTGCACTCATTGTGTACCGCGATATATCATCCCAGCGTCTAACACAACTTGACTTCGCGACATAGCATCGCCCGTCACTCTCATGCCTTGATCACACGTACCGAGTAAACGTAAACGAGTTTGTCTTGTGTGTGACAGGGACGAGAGCACTGTCTCGCCCACTGTCTCGGTACGTGTGATCAAGGCATCACAGTACTGTGAAGAAAGAGACATGTAATAGTACTCGCGCGACAAAGAATCGCGTGTCAGTTGTGCTAGAGGCGTTGGTTTTTGAGATACAGCCCTGCACGTCTAGCATAACTAAAGAAGAAAGAAAGAAAAAAACATTTATTCGGGGACAAAACATAATTGCGTAGATAAAATAGTCACAAACAAAGAAAAAATAAACATAAAAATCTATAACCAAGTACTTATGCTAATTATGAGCAATTTTTTTTAATAAAATCTGGTTAGTTTCTAGTTGCTTTTTCTCTGATTTTGTCCTTTGCAAAGCCTTTCAGGTCTACTTTCAGATCAATATTTCGAATTTGAGAAGGCCTAATGTGAAAGTCTGTGCCGGGCTGCTGTGCATGTCTTATACATAAACATAGGGATACCGTATGAGTCCAAAATGTGTTAAACGAATCTCTTCCAAGTTTATAACTTAAAAGCCATATTTTTTTATTTCAAAGTATGACTACGGCTGCCTGCAAACTTTTAGAGCGTAACCTTGACTGCGCAGTAGCCGATTTACGTACAAATGCACATGTACAGATTCCCATTTTTGTTCTAAAAGTTTGCCGGCAACTATACTTAGTATGATTCTTCCATCAAGCTATGACATCAAACAAACAATGAACTAAAGCGACACTAGTAATTAACATGGTTGAAGGCTGCATTGTTATCGGCTCGCTAACATGTGACATCAATGCCTTTGTTCTAGATTAATGAACTAGAATAGTAAATAGGGCTGAAAATCTGAAGTTGAGATGCCACAAATAGTATGGCTGGATATTCAACCTATAGTACCACGTACGTAGTAGAATATAACCAATCGTGCCTCGTAAACTGAAGCCACGGTGACATAGAAAATGGTGAAATTTTCCTTCAGGATATTTTAAACTTTCTCATGGCTATACATATTATATTAATTTTTTCAACATAAATTATGTTACAATTCTATTCTGCAAAAACTCAAACCAAAACAAAAAAAATAACTTAGAGGAATAGTTTTGAATTCTCCAAAGGAGCTATGGTTTCCGCGTATTTATTATTGGCCAAACATCCAGCTATACTATTTGTTACATCTGTAATATAAAATCAATCCAACAAAGTAACCGATTCTCAGAATATAGTAGTAGTTTGTTGCAACCAGTTATGGTGTGGTCATATTTCAGAAATATGTTGTTTGCAATTTTACGCACAGTATCCATTTGGCCACCTTAATGCAGGCTCCAGAGGCATCTCTAACCCATGTAGTGCCCCTGTGCAAACATTACTCTAGACCCCTAGTATTAAGCGCACAGTCAAATTGAGTGAGTGGCGGTCTGCTAGGATCACTGCATCATTGCACACCCTGCACCATAGGTAAATACGCTTCTAGCTGGCTACATTGGGACTTTTCCCAGTGAGCTGTATGGATAATTTTAACCCTGAATGTAAAACGATGGGTGTTGTAAATGCAATGTGCACATCTTTAAGTCTATCAGAGAGATCATTTCAGTATTTACTTATTAATTATATGAAAGCCTTGTTCGTCAAATTTCCCAGGAACTAGTAGGTTGAAGAAAAACTTTAAACACCAAAAACAAGGGCTCTCATCTTATACCTTGGGATTCTGATGGCGTAGTACTCAAGCCACAGGTGGCAGAATCATGATACAACATCAAGGTTTGAAGTCTAATGTTAACTTGTTAGTGATATACATGTTATGTCCTACTAATAGAGTACAAATAGCATCCATATTCATGAACCTTTGTGGCTTATGGTAAGTGGGTCACTTGCCAGATGCTAGAAATAATGTATGAGTTAACACACAATCAGTCTGTCAGCATTGGCGTATATAGGGGGGTGGCCGGGTGGGCCGTGCCCACCCCAGTATGGTCTAGTGCCCACCCCAGGATTTTGGGTTACCGATAGAAATTCATGGTTTCATCTCATAGGCCATAGCCAGGCCCACCCGCGGGCCCCCCCCAGGCCCCCCCTGAAAAATAATGTTAGATACGCCAATGTCTGTCAGCATAACAAGACCATAGAAGTATAATTATGCGATAAATGGGACACCTTGACGAATCGAACGTATATTGTAGTCATTTGTTTAGCGTATTGGAGTTGTAATATGAGCATATGTGATGGTAAACATTGCGTACCTCAAAGACACCGAGGCAGCGGCCGAGCTTGCCGATGACGCCGGCCTCCTCCAGCACCTCCCGCATCGCCGTCACCGAGGGCTCCTCCTCAGGCTCCACGCCGCCGCCCGGCACGATCCAGTTGTCCGGTCGCCGAGATGATGTCACTAACAACACCTGACGCAAACACACCATATTTTCATTTCAAACCAAAATGGACGCACGTACGGGTGCTGCACTAACAAGTATCACTCCATTTTGTTATGTTATTCACGCTAACCTCCGTTTCGGCGTCGGACCGCACGCATATACAGGCGGCACGTCGTCGGAACCCTTCCTCGTCGTAGATCCGGATCGAATTCGGCTTCTCCTTCACCATTTTGAGAAAACACGTAAACGCGAACGAAACAGACGATCACGAACGAAAAACGGACATCAAATATAAAGAAAATTATCAACCGAACGAAATTTTTTAGTGATCAACAAACGCCATAACCGAGGTATCCTGTGATAAACGTATCCATTTTCGACTAATTGAAGAGTTACACAACGTACATGTAAAATGAAACTACAATAACGATAACACTACAATTAGAGCAATATTTCAGCTATAACTAGCTCTTGATCGAGTATTTCGAGCCCATGTTGAATGGTGCCTGACGTTTTCTTTGCGAAAATCGAAATAGGTTTTGGAAAGCAAAAGCAAGGGACTATCAGCTGACAGCCGGAAGAAGGAAACAAGATTGCCATGCCACGCTAATGGCTGCTGCTAATGTTGCTAGCTTGGCACACATGAGTCAAATCGGGACTTTGACCCTGTGAAAAAGCATTTTATTATAAAATAGAATTCAGTAAAATTCTATTTAATTATTTAAGTTTGAAGTAAACCGTCACTCTAAAACCCGTTCCAGACCTTCCGATCCGATCCGATTTATTGGAAGAAAGATCCTAACAATTACACTACACATTATCCGATTTCATCCAATAAATCGAATCGGATGGGAAGGCCTGGAACGGGTTTTAATTTTATTTAACAGTGAAGTAATAATCATCAAAGTTCACATTGAGGTTCGTTTTTTTTGTTGGATAAATTGATGGCGCTTAAAACCCGTTCCAGACCTTCCGATCCCACCCGATCCGATCCTACTTATCGGATAATGTGTAGCGTATAGTTAGGACCTAAGGGTGCGTCCACACTTGTATCATTTCGCCGATCCGATCCCCGTTGCGTATCTCCACCGCGTATCGTGCTGTTTGGACGCTCACTGCGGGCACTCCGTATCATTTGCGCCGTCGCGCGAAGAAACGCGTCCACACTTGCCGTATCGTATCCTCGTCGCGTATCGCCGCACCGATCATTTCGGCGTGCAGTAGTTTGGACGCTATCCGTATCGTAGCACCGTATCACCGCCCCGATCATTTTGGCATTTCGTTTTCGCCGAACATTTCATTTCGTTTGTGATCGTTGTTCTGTGCGGAGTTGCGTCCCATTTAAAAATGTCGCCCGCTGAGATCGCTCACTGAACCTTGGGACAGAAATATTCTTGAGTGGGGGCCGTGTACCGGAAGTCGCAGCGAGGAAGGCCTTCATTTTTGTCATCTGCTCATGGAGATTTAGCACATGACTGTGCTCGTTGTATAATACATAATGCGGCAGAAAGATTCTCGAGTGGAAACCGCGTGCTGGAAGACGCCGCGTGGGGAGGCCTTCGATTAAGGCACCCGCTCACGGAGACATGGCCTTCGTATGACTGTGTTTGTTTTATGGCATGCGGCAGAAAGGTTCTCGAGTAGAAACCGCGTGCCTGAAGACGCCGCATGGAAAGGCCTAACAAAGTAGACAGTCCATCAGTGGTATGGTATTTTTTAATTATCGTAAAGATTAAGGATTAAGAACCAATGACCGCAGCGTGGATCGATGACTCAAATAGCGCCTTTGATGATCGGGCAAAAACCCACTCGAGATGGATCACGGCCGATCCTCACCCCGTATCCTCACCGCGTATCATGAACGAAAGTGTGGACGTCACGCCGTCGTGATCATGCAATGCTTTCGTGATCGCGAGTGTGCGGGGTACTGAAGATACGCGTATCAACATGGATTTCGCGCGAGCGTTGCATGATCGCGACGGCGCGACGTCCACACTTACCGTTCATGATACGCGGTGGAGATACGCGACGGGGATCGGATCGGCGAAATGATACAAGTGTGGACGCACCCTAAAACACTATACATTATCCGATTTCTTCCGATAAATCGGATCGGATCGGCATTATCCGATAAGTAGGATCGGATCGGGTAGGATCGGAAGGTCTGGAACGGGTTTTATTCTAAAACAGAAATTTCATAAGCAGTTTGCACACGAGTCCAATTCCATCAGTCGACCACTTTGGTTTCAACAATTAACCTGCGCACTATTGTTATCTTCTAAAAAATATAAAATCGAACGAACTAGCGATGGTGATGCGGTGACTTTGTTTTATTACATGATTAGAGATAATGGCTGATCTGATCAAATCAGTCCAATTTATATTTAAGCGTGTGGCAGCTACTTTATTGGTGATAAAACATAAATTGTCTATGCCACTTATTTTTTTCTGATGTTTGACAATGAATGCAGTTATTTCAAAATTTTGATTTAATTGTTTGCATAGATGAATATATGTATACCTATTGTTTGTTGGGTTGTTTCTAATTTTGTTTTAGTTTTTTTCAGGTCAGGAATGGGTAAGATATTATATAAAATTGATTATAAATAACATTTCACTACTGTAATTGAGCGTGATTATGAATTAGCGTTGAAATTGAGTTCTTTTGCTTAGGAATTTTGTCATAACGATTTTTTAAGTTGATTTATGATTTCTTTGGTTTCCAGACAGAAGCTTCGACTTAGTGGCTCTACTGAAGCAGCAACCGACTACGAAGAGTCACAAAATCAGGCCTACGCAGTTTGTGAGCGTAGCCGGAGGGGTACTGTCTAACATTTAATTAGTGATAATTTTGTAATCCCCCAGTGTTCTTAAAACGTTAAAATGCATGCGGTAGGTGCATCGTCTCGTAACTCTTCGTGTGAATTTTGTGTGATGTCAGCGTTCAGTCATGTTAGTTTAGTCTCTGCACTAAAATTTGTCAATAAGATACATTGGTATTCATGTCTAAATTTACATGTCATTTAACCTTGGGTAATGGCAGTGCTCTCAAATTTCATCACACAAAATTCACACATGATTCATATGTTTGGGTTTTAGATTATGTTTACTATCCATTTTGATAGTTAAAAACTGATTCACAGGTCCAGAAGCGACTAGAGACTAACATAAAGAACAGAAAGAGCTGCCGACTGTCTGTCTTTGACAGAATCCGCAACATCTCAAGATGCGAGAGTCCTAAGGCTCCAGCTCTGTCTGATGTGCAGCAAAAAGCTCTGCACAGGAAACAGCAGTTGGAAAAATGGAAGGAAGAGAAAGAAAAAAAGAAGATGGAGGCTGCAGCGCACAAAAAGAAGCCCTTTGTGGCTGGGGTGTCTCAGAGAAAATCATTTGGGCCTCCACCACCAGCTAGGCCAATGCCTAGCACATCGGGGCGGGTTACGAGATCCCAAACCAGGCAAAAGATAGAGGCAAAGCCAACTACAGCACAGACTAAATCATTCGCTCCAAGTAATGCATCTTTTAAACCTCCTCAGTTCTTAAACCCGAAAGTGCCAACCCTAAGGCCTGTAAATAAAAAAAAAACCACTAGAACTAAACCCAATATTACCTTTGAACCTGTGCTACCGAAAACTTTACAGAAAGTAGAGACCAGAGCCACTATAGCCACACAAACCTCATTATCTGTTACTGATAACAAGAGTAGGAAACCAAACGACAAGACCAACGCAAAAGCTAAACCGAAAAGTCTACAAAAATCTATTCCCATGGCTCAAGAATCTACATCATCACAAGACTCGGCCAGCAGCATGGCTAGTGTCTCAGATTCTGCAATGTCGCAGGGATCCTTGTCATCCCAGGATGAAATCCTAAGCACACCAAGAAATAGGTCAAAGATTCCGAAGAGTGAGTCTAGTTCGGAGGAAAAGCTCCGATCCCCGCAGAATTTACCAATGCAATTGACTCCAGAGCAGATTATAGAGGTAGCTAAGAATATCAGCCCATGTGTCACTATGGCCCGAGGGAAAGATAATGCTAGGAAGGAAATGAAGAAGAAGATGGATGAAGGTATACATTTTTTCTATTATTAATTTCTTTAATTGTGTGTGTAACATCTGAATTGAACTAGCTCCCATCTTGTGTATTTGGAAAATATAATTTAGGTTTTTTAAAGGCAAGAGTATACTAGTGGTATTGTAGTACTAAAGGCTGTTGGTGAACCAGTCAGCTACATCTGTACGTTATTAGCCCCTATATCTCCGTCATTTAGAAAAAAAATTAAAAACGTAATTGAAATAAATTATATACAATTTGTTGAACCTTCTCATAAGAATCATAAGCATCAGTTGAAAAATGCGACCTCTAGGCGAGAACAGCCGGAAATCAGAATAAACGGACCTCCAAACATATGTACATATATTTATTTCTGTTATTTATTTCTATCATTTAATTGAACTATAAGTGCTCGAATAAATGTACTTCGTTCTTTCTTTCAAACATCTGGAAATAAAAAAGGATTTTAGGCCAAGCGGAAATGGACACGCTTCGCTCGCTCTGTCAATTAGCAAAATCCAAGTTTATATTTTTGCAATCAGATTAAATTTCAAGTGCGAAAGTGTGCTACAGAACAGAACCTTAAGAGCAACTGACTTGCTCATCACCTGTATATTTATTTCCCAGGTCTCCTGGACGAGGACAACAGCAACATGGAGAGCGTGAACCATTTCCGGCGGCAGCTCGACTCGGAAATCTCGCGCATCACCGCCATGTGCGAGACCTGGGACCAGATCTCCGCTCAGACCGTGCTACCAGAACCAGTACTGGTATGGTAAAAAAATATACTAATATTTTAAAGACTAAAGTTTGTAAGGTTGTTACTTCTTCACGTTCAAATGGCTGGACCAATTTTGATAAATTTTGGTATGGAGGTTGCTGAAACATGATGAGTTGTGTGAGTATAAGGTGGCAGCCGTCCACAGATACGCCGGAACATGACACCCTTCGGCCAGCAGTCTTCGTGAAGATATATGTGTGATGGTGTTTGTGATTGTTTATCGGTCGGTGAAAGAGAGTGTCTGAGATTATGCGAGATTCTTGCCAATTAGTCTGTAATTTATGTATTTAATTTAGTAATTGTATATGTAATAATTTAATCTTATTTAATGTATCTTGCCTATGTTGCCTTTTGACACCCGTTTCCCTGCGGTCTTGTGCCGTGAGGCCGGGGTCCTTGGCTTCACTGTCCGGGACCAGAGGAAGAAAGCCTCAATAAAAAATCACCCCTAATCCTAAGGTGTGGACCGTGCCGAAGGGATGGATGGCTGGGGGGCTCCCAGCCAGTAGCGCCAACTATGATGGACATGGCAAACATCATAAGTATCGCCTTCAGGTGAGAATGGGCGTCACCTCACCTGCGACCTTATAAATCGACCCTTCTCGTGGGAACAAAATGAATGAAAAACCAACCGAAAAACCAAATGAAACAAGTAATAAATCGTTAACTTCTTCGAAGGAACATTCCACTGGAGTGGGAAACCAAGCACCCGCGTTGGATAATTCTACTGGCCGAAAAGTTTTTGTCCAACAAGCATTACATCCTGGCCTATTTCTACAAAGACCAAGATCTGCATCAATTGGAAGTTATCCTACGCAACCGCCTACTACTATTGAAGGCATGCATTCCGAGGATGTGTCCTTGGCACCCGCAGATTCACCGCGGCCCCCTTCGTGGCAGAAAGTGCCATGTAATAGGAATAAAAAAAGAAAGTTATCTACCAGCCCTCCTGTAGATACGATTAAAATATCAAATCGCTATGCTGCACTACCTGATGATATAGCCGATGAATTGGGCAAACAAGCAAAACAAGCAAAACCTCCACCAATTATTCTCTATGGAATTGAAGACCTAAAAGAATTAACAAATCTTCTAGAAACGGCCGTCAACAAAGAACTTTTTACATATAAAGTTGTCAACAAAACGAATCTTAGGATAAGCACTGCAGATATAGACGTTTACAAAAAACTTATCACACTGGTTAGAGAAAAAGGCTTGATAGGTCACACGTTTAATAGGAAAGATAATAGATGTTTCCGAATTGTAATAAAAAACCTACATCCGTCTACACCAGTAAATATCATCAAAGAAGACATAGAGGCAACAGGAAACATAGTAACAGGAGAGATAATAAATGCGAGATATGGACCAAACAAGAACCCGACATCCACATTCTTTGTTAACCTGATTAGTGGTCCCCACAATAAGGCAATTAAAGATCTTAAATATATCTACCATCAAAGTGTCACCATAGAAGAACCAAAGAAAAAGAAGACAATAGTTCAGTGCCAGAGATGTCAACAATATGGTCATACCAAGAATTATTGTATGAGACCATACAGGTGTGTGAAATGTGGGGAGTCACACAAGACATCCGCATGTGAAAAACGAGACCGAAGCACTCCAGCACGGTGTGCCTTGTGTGGTGGACCGCATCCAGCTAACCACAAGGGATGTGAAGTTTATAAGGAAATCCTGGCTAGAAGGCAAAAAAAGAGTATCACTTCAATAGTAAACAAAACATCGACTAAAACACAAATTAATAATGAACCGAGTACTAGTACAGAACCAAGGAATCGAGAACCGAGATTATCCTACGCAGAAATCACTAAACCAGCTCAAATAAACACTACTTCCGAGATACCCCAAAACACTTTTGATAATACTCACGCCCCAGGTCAATTAAATGCGACCTTAGAACAAATTCTTATAAAACAGGCTGAAAAGTTTGACATAATCCTCCAACAAATGAGCACTCTCATGAGCCTCATAGCTAAACTCGTCGACAAACTAGCAAAATGACTTCACTACGGATTGCGACCTGGAACATCAACGGTCTTGCTACTAATAACCTTGAAGTTACACTGTTAATGACTCAACATAAACTAGATATTCTCCTTATCTCCGAGGCCCACTGTAAAGCTAATTCCATAGTAAAGTTTCCAGACTTCCACTGCTACATTACAAACCACCCAGACGGTACGAGTCATGCGGGCTCGGCCATCATCATAAAAAAGTCAATTAAACATCACCAAATGCCTAACTATGAAACTGAGCACATCCAAGCAACCACGATAACTGTTCAAGACAAAACAGGAGACATTAATGTGTCAGCAGTATACTGCCCACCTAAACACAACGTGACCGAAACAATGTACTCTGATTTCTTTGGCACTCTAGGTCACCGCTATATTGTAGGGGGAGATTGGAATGCCAAACATACGTCTTGGGGCTCCAGATTAACGAATACCAGAGGCAAAAAGCTGAAACTGAGCGTAGATAAAAACAAATCAAGCACCATCTCCACAGGAGAACCTACTAATTGGCCAGCTGATACCAAGAAAGTGCCTGACCTTATAGACTTCTTTATTACCAAGGGTCTAACGAAATTGTATATGAAACCCGAGTCTTGCTATGATGGTTCCTCAGATCACACTCCGGTTCTATTGACAGTCAGTAGTAACCTTATAGAGGTGTCAAGACCAATAAGGCTATGTAATAAACTTACAGACTGGAACACCTTCCAAGAACACATTGAGGGATCAATAAACATGAAAATGGCCCTTAAAACACCTGAAGATATAGACGAAGCTGCTGAATATGTAACGAAGCTCATACAGGAAGCATGCTGGCTAAGTACCCCTGAAATCCAAACCCGCAACAGCACTGGAGTAAATAATTATCCTCTGGAAATAAAAAAGGCAGTGCTAGACAAGAGACGACTTCGAAGGGTTTGGCACTTAAGTAGGCTTTCGGAAGATAAAACCAATTTTAACAGGGCTGCAGAAGATCTAAAGTCACTATTACAAAACTGGCATGACAACTCATTCCAAGAAAAGTTGGAAAACCTAACTGCTACAGAATCTACAAACTATTCGCTCTGGAAAATAACAAAGGATTATAGTAGACCACAAGCTGCCAAACCACCCTTGAGGTGCGCTGAAGGATGGATGAGAAAACCGCAGCAGAAAGCAGATCTATTTGCCGAACACCTAGCAAAAGTATTCCGTCCTAATGATTCTGTGGATAAAGACTTCGATGACCAAGTGGATACAACTCTAAACCAAGACTTCCAAATGGACTTACCACCAAAACCTGTGTCAGTACGGGAAGTGTGGAGAGTAATGAGAGAACTAAAGGATAAAAAAGCGCCGGGCTTTGACTTAATAACCAAAGAAATTATTAGGCAACTACCCCGAAAAGCTGTAACTTATATCACTACAGTGTATAATGGGATTTTAAGAGTCCAGCACTTTCCTGCAATCTGGAAAGTATCCCAAATAATGATGATTTATAAAGATGGAAAACCACCAAGTGACGTCACATCCTACAGGCCTATAAGTTTGCTCCCTATATTATCCAAAGTCTTTGAAAAGCTCCTTCTCCGGCGAATACTCCCTATACTAACAGTAAAAGGCATCATACCCAGCCACCAATTTGGTTTCAGACAACAACACTCCACCGTGGAACAGGTGCATAGAGTCTGTGACAAGATAAGAAAGACACTGGAAGAAAAAGAGTACTGCTCTGCAGTTTTCTTGGATATACAACAGGCCTTTGATAGAGTATGGCACAAAGGTCTACTATGCAAAATTAAAAGCTGTCTCCCACATAGCTACTTCTTAATATTTAATTCTTATCTCTCTGGAAGACTGTTCCAGGTTAAAGAAGGAGAAACCACATCAAAAATCCTTGATATACAAGCTGGTGTACCTCAGGGGTCGGTGTTGGGTCCGGTACTCTACACTATATTCACAGCCGATCTCCCTTGCTCGAATACTGTAACTACAGCTACATTCGCCGATGATACCGCAATCCTAGCGAGTCACAAGGACCCAGCCATAGCCTCAAAAATTCTACAGGAAGGCCTAGATGAGACAACTAAATGGCTTCGTAACTGGCGTATTAAAGTTAGTACCTCAAAATCAGTGCAGGTTACTTATACCCTCCGCAAAGGCAACTGTCCTTCGGTAAAGCTAGAAAACGCCACCCTTCCTACACAGACATCTGTCAGATACCTTGGCCTTCACCTTGACAGGCGTATGACATGGAATGAGCACATCAAGAAAAAACGAGATGAATTGAATATTAAATACAAAAGCTTCCTATGGTTGCTAGGCCGAAACAGCAAACTGTCAGTAGACAACAAATTACTAGTGTACAAGTCGATCCTAAAACCTGTATGGATGTACGGCCTCCAGCTGTGGGGTAGTGCTTGTAATTCTTCCATCATACGAATCCAACGAATGCAGAACATAATTCTCCGAACAATCAGTGATGTCCCGTGGTATGTGACTAATGCTGAGATTCACGAACATCTGGGCATGCCCACAGTGAGAGAAGAAATTACGAAAGTCAAGACTAGGTACAGGGACCGGCTTGTAGCGCATCCAAATACCCTCGCACGACAGCTAACAGTTCTTAGCTATGTTAAACGTCTTAAAAGAAAAGACATCCTATAGGATACGATTATGATTATGAGTAGATGTCCTCGATGGAGGACACACTCTGAATGAGAGAAGCATGCAACACATCCGCTAAAAGTGAATTCACTGATCGCAGATTTAAAATTGATAATAAAAAAAAAAAAAAATTTAATGTATCTGTGGAATAATAAAATTTATTTTTTAAGAGTCCGCAGCAAGCTCGATTCTTCATACAAACGTAGTTACGTCCTTATTTTAATATAACATGTCACATTATCATGAAATTCTCTAAATATAATGAGATAAGATATATCTAGGGCTAAAACAAAATAAATGTATTAGTGTATTTAAGTTTCTTTTAAAATTGGATGTTCGTTGGGCTAAAACTAGTTTATGACTCTTGAAATGTTAATAGAAAGAAAATAGAGCGAGTACAAGTTTTGCATTTTTAGACCCCAGAAAGTTGTTCAGTTTGGCGGCATACTACGACCAAAATATAGTTTAGATTGAAGTCAAAACCTATTTCCGGTGTCGATTAAACTATGCAGTTTGATAAGAAAAAAGATTTATCAAAATTGATCTCGTAGTTTTAAAATGAGAGCGTAACTACGAAAACCTTAAAATAAATTACAAAAAATTGTTGCGAAACTGCAGCGAATTACTCTAGCGCGGGGAACGGTCCGGGGGGGCGGCGGTAAGCACCGTCCCCCGCTAGCGCGCTCTCGCTGTACTGCTAGCGCCCTGTCTTCCTCTAGGTGAAACAACAACATTTTAAAGCGTAAGCGCGCGATCTCAACGCGGAGTTGAGCGGACCTTGCTGCGGACTCTTAAGAATTCTGTAATGACTTTGGTGTAATCCTGTAATGTTACGATTTTCTTATCTAAATAAATCAGGAGCTGGTGCTGACAGCGGTGGGGCAGGCGCGGCTGCTGATGACGCAGAAGATGCAGCAGTTCGCGAGCCTGGTGCAGCGCTGCGCGCAGCCGGCGCCCGGGACCGCGCTCGTCACCCCCGCCGACCTGCACGGCTTCTGGGACATGGTGTTCATGCAGGTACAGTGCAGCACGAGTGGAAACTTCGTGTCGGTCTGCCTGATTGGAAAAGGGTAGTAATAAAACCTCCGAAAAGTAATAAAAAAATGTGCTCATTTAAACTACTATTTTTACTGCTTCTTTTACTAAACTTCCGAAAATTTTTGTACGAATAAAAATATAGAAACGAACTGGAAGCAGTTCGGTTTTGGCGCTTCGCCGACCGCTGCCGCGGCACGCTCGCTTCGCTCGCTCGGCTCGCGCGCTGTTGAGGTCGCAGTTCTAACCTAACCTAACCCATTAAACTACATTTATGCAATTCGGTTCTGGCGCTAGTATTTATTTCGGAAATTAAGTATTTTTTTCGGAAGTTTAGTATTTTTTTCGACGCTCAAGCTTTTACTACCATATATAGTCCTCCTCATCGATTTCGATGACGGCGACCCCAAGCATACAAAACGTTATGGACTTCGCCTATTATGAGCTCTAATATGGCTGGCTAGACCAAACTTAGTTTTAAATACTTTCTTACACGTGTGACAGTAGAGCTGGCCTGTCGAGTTGTACGTGTACGTGTAAGAGGGCCTCGGGCTTTCTTTGCGAAGCTGACGTTTTGTGTCTAATATTTTGAGGCGGTGTTCCTCAAACGACTTGATACGCTCAAAGATGGTGGATCGCCAAGATGACCTTTGAGAAGCAAACTCCTCCCAGCATGTAGGATCGATGGCGCAAGCGTTCAGATGTCGTTTGAGCACGTCCTTAAACCGCAGGTGCTGACCGCCGTGCTTCCGCTTACTTAATATCAACACGAAGGGTAATTATGAAAGAAACGCACTGCTCGCCATCGGTATGGTGTTAACCCTCACACACTGGAGGCTAAATGGTCGAGAAGTGTGCGGTTGAGAAATTCCTAATGCGAACGTTCTGCTTGTGGAATGAGCTCCTGCCGAGGTTTTCCCCGGGGGCTACAGTATGCGGTTCTTCAAGAGAGGGGGTAAAGACTGGACTGTCAGTTTACTGTCATTCATTAATAGTCACCAGTCCAGACCATCAGTCCGTGAGGGTTCCACGATCATTTCGTCATCCTACCCATACTGAGGATTGAACTGACGCCAGGCTGAATGTTACCGCTGTTTTATACATCATATTTATATTTTACTAGCGACCCGCCCCGGCTTCGCACGGGTGCAAATTATACATATAAACCTTCCTCTTGAATCACTTTATCTATTAAAAAAACCGCATCAAAATCCGTCGCGTAGTTTTAAAGATTTAAGCATACAAAGGGACATAGGGACAGAGAAAGCGACTTTGTTTTATACTATGTAGTGACTAGCTGTGCCCCGCGGTGTTACCCGCTCATCCCACGGGAACACTAAATTTATTCGGGATGAAAAGTATCCTATGTCCTTCCCCGGGACTGAAACTATCTATATACCAAATTTCATCTAAATCGGTTCAGCGGTTTAAGCGTGAAGAGGTAACAGACAGACAGACAGACACACTTTCGCATTTATAATATTACTAGCTTTAGCCCGCGACTACGTCCGCGTGGAACTTGGAAGTATGGCAGCAACCTCGTACAACACGATAGATATCCGCCTAATCACCTTACTTATAAAAGGGATTATTAAGAGCGCCTAAGTAAATGTAAGAGCAATTGTGCTTTTGGTCGAATAATTTCGACAGGGTCATCAATGTCATCATGAATTACTTACTTACTTTAAAATCTTTTTAGGGATAATTTCAAGGATGAAACTATCCTATGTCCTTCCTCGGATCTTAAACTATCTCCATGCCAAATTTCATCAAAATCGATTCAGCGGTTTAAGCGTGAAGAGGTAACAGACAGACAGACAGACAGACACACTTTCGCATTTATAATATTACTAGCGACCCGCCCCGGCTTCGCACGGGTGCAATGCTGATAAATTATGCATGTATTATACTTATAAACCTTCCTCTTGAATGACTCTATCTATTTAAAAAAACCGCATCAAATTCCGTTGCGTAGTTTTAAAGATTTAAGCATACAAAGGGACATAGGGACAGAGAAAGCGACTTTGTTTTATACTATGTAGTGATATGTAAATATGTAATATGTAAATATTATGTAAATATGTAATAGTATAGTATGGATTATTTTATTTTTATTTCCAATGTGTTGTCCAGTTAGTGTATGTTTACGAATAAATTTTCATTCATTCATTCATTCATTCATATCCTGCCATATATAGGTGGAGAATGTGGACATGCGCTTCAAGAATCTGGAGGAGTTGCGGACTCGGGACTGGGTAGAGGAGCAGCCGCCTGTCGCCAAGAAGCCGGTGGCCAAGCCTGCTGCCAAGAAACCCGCCGCCAAGCCCGCCGGCGGACCCAGTCGGCTCAGGGAGATGATTGCGGGTTAGCTTCCCAATATACGATTCTAAGTATAAAGTTAACTACAGTATATACGCCTAGAATCTTAGTCAGCGCTTGAAAGTGGAGCCAGTTTTGGTAAGCTACGAGCCGTCACGCCACAACGTCAATGTCACAAGCAACACGTCTCTATGATTGGTTCGTGGACGCGCACACATAAAACCAAAACCGGCTTCATCTTTCGTAAATCTGTTGTATGAAGACTAGTTCTAGGCGTATATATTCTAAGCTGCAGTCGAAGAATTTGCTGCGAATAGGGGTGTTGAATTTTACAACATACTTTAATTAAAAAAAGTTTAATTTGTCATAAAATAAAGAAAAAAAGTACTCTTGAATACTTCAAAACGCGAATTCTTTTTTAATCCTAAAGCAAATTTTAAATTGTTTTCCGAATTCTCCGAATTCAACAAACCAATAAGTATTAAAGAACCTTGTGTACCCACCTAAACGCACTCTTTCACGATCAAAATGGCAACTTAGCTATATTCCCATATATTGGTACTTTTACGAGACGATGACGTCACGGCCCGCTAGCCGTTTTGTATGGAGCGTTTTCAGCGCTGTTTCTTTTCCAATTTCCTAGATTTAGCCCTCTATCCATATTTACATTTACTGTTTACGACATCCTGTTTTCCATTCGATATGCGTTCGTTAAATTAACTCCCTTTATCTTACAGCCGCAAGAAAAGCCAAGAAAGACCAAGAGTCCCAATCCGAGAACTCGGAGTCTGAGAAATCTGAACCAACAGCTTCTCCGGAGACGAAGACGTTCGAGGCCGGGTTCTTCAGCGTGAGCTCCCCGCTCAAGCGCTCTCCCGCGCCCGCCACGCCCCGCAACAAGTCCAGCTTGCTGAAGAGCGTGCTGTCCAGCGAGGCCAAGAAATCCCTTGTCAAGGTAGGTCAATAACTTAACTAACTAACTAACTGAGCGCAACGACCCAAAGTGGATCTTGGCCTGACACCAGATCACGCCACGCTCCACGATCCGGAGCCAGCTCTCGCCAGTTAAGGATGCCTAGGTCCCCGAGATCTTTTTGGACTTCATCACTCCAGCGATACCTAGGCCGTCCTACGGGTCTGCGACCACTCGGTCGTCCCAAATAAGCGGTTTTTGCGGCGCGATCCTCTCCCATTCTCTCAACGTGCCCGAGCCAGCGGAGTCCTTATTTCCTCGCCTAGAGTTGTCTTTGAGATCGGATCGGTTTTCTTCTGTTGTCGGTTTCGTAACATAAAGTCAATAACTTAAGAGGTCTTATTCCTTTTAACCTTTTGAGCGCCACAGTCGGCTGTGGCCGTCAACAAAAAATCGTGCCCCTGACGCCACGTCGGCCACAGCCGTCCAAATTTCAATGATCAAAAAACTTTGTAATTCTAACCGCTACAAGTATTTTTAAATCCCTGTTGATTTTGGGGCACATCTTTTTTTTTTACTCTGGCGTCAGTGGCACGGTAAATTGCTAGACCGCTTGGCGGTCAATAGGTTAAAATGCTGACTGTTTTAGACATTTTTCTCTATGATCTAACATGTTTCTTAACATATTATTGATGTTACTACCTAGAACAGGGCTATTGGGATTTATTGGTATACAGTTGAAAGCTACTGTTTGAATTTTTCATTGATAATTTTTGTTTCAAAAACTACTCGAAATTGACAAAATTCACGCGGGAAATTAGGTTTTACAACTTGTTTTCGACTGCACGCAATGAAAGCATGAAATAGCTATGTTACTACCTAGAACTCGGGGAAATGTATTATTCACCTCAAAAAGTTGATTGTAATTATCCATATATTTGTCATAATATGAAAAAAATATTTTTTAAAAGGAATAAGGCCTCTTAATCTGGTAATCTCGATGTGGTTAGATCGAATAGGACTGAACGCGCCCTGGATTATTTTCAATGCCACAATGCTTTGTAGGTAATTAATTGTTTATCGAACATATACCGAGCGAACTTAATTTGTTTTCCAAAGCACATTTCATGTATCTCACATTTTGAGTATAAAAACTTGGTATATACTTTTATTACTACGAGAGTCGATACTTTTTCCGCGCGTAATGCTGATTATTTGTGATTCATACCGCATTTTTTAATGCAACTGACTACAACTACTGTCGATGTTGTCGACATAATCTACGACAACATCGACAAAATTATCGACACTATAAAACATATTACACTGATAGCTACTCCATTATGGAATAAGTTCTGTTCCTTATGTCATTTGCACTCGTTCGTCCGATCCCTATTTATGGATTTATAATTATTCTAGTTTATAAGATATATATTCCGTCAGGAAACTGTAAGTCTTCAATTTGCAAAGTTTACTGTATCACCTACAACCATGTAAGACTGTTTGTTTCTAATAAAAAATAAATAAATAAATAAAATAATCATACAATTTACTTTTCAGAACTCTACGTCGTTCGCCATGCTGCGAGCTTCGTTGATGAGCAAGAATGTGGACATTGAAGGAGTCTCTCCTCTAGCGGTAAGTTTTTATGATTTTACTTTATAATAGTTCTACTTTCTTGTCTCTGCCTCAAACTGGAACTGCTACACTTCAATCAGGTCTTCTAAAGAAATGTATTTTCTCAAACATGCAATGAATTGTCGTCATAACGTGCGTGATAACAGGCTTCGAAGTATCACGTTTCTGGCGGAACAACTCGAGAGCACTGTAAAGGAATTTCATACAAAATTGAAGGCCTAGGAAGTAACTTTTTATAAAACATGGCGTCTGTGTTCATGAATAGGCTAAACAGCTGAATTATATTCGTTTTAGCAGTGTATTTTATTCATTGCATGTTTGAAAAAAAAAATTATATATGCCTTAGCCGTGAAAAGGGCTTGCCGGATGAGTAGGTATAGACGGCCGACTGTGATACGAAGCGGCGTCTGCAGTAATGTACCTACTATATTTTTCAGCAAACTCCAACCATAACGCCCGTGAACCTGTACGCCACGCCGGCCCGCAGCATCCTCAAGCAGAACAAACCCGTCAGCACGGTGAAGACCGACAAGCTGAAGACTGTGCTGTTCCACGAGTCTGATGCTGAGGTCCCGTCCAGCCCCGTCTCCTACACCAGCTGCGACAGGAGTGCAGAGCCGAGCTTGATAGGAGTGGTGCCGCTGCCGGCTGAGGATAAAGAGAACACGCCCACTTCGAGGAGGCGTTCTAGGTTAGTGTAGTCTTCAGTCATTAATTACCAGAGATCGGATGAGATGAGCATCATACACGGTTAAGAATCTGAAGGCTGTGCTGTTCCACAAGTCTGACGCTGAGGTCCCGTCCAGCCCCGTCTCCTACACCAGCTGCGACAGGAGTGCGGAGCCGAGCTTGATAGGAGTGGTGCCGCTGCCGGCTGAGGATAAGGAGAACAAGCCCACTCCGAGGAGGCGTTCCAGGTTAGTGTAGTCTTCAGTCAGTAATTACCAGAGATTGGATGTGAGCGTCATTATACACGGTGAAGACCGACAAGCTGAAGACTGTGCTGTTCCACGAGTCTGACGCTGAGGTCCCGTCCAGCCCCGTCTCCTACACCAGCTGCGACAGGAGTGCGGAGCCGAGCTTGATAGGAGTGGTGCCGCTGCCGGCTGAGGATAAAGAGAACACGCCCACTTCGAGGAGGCGTTCTAGGTTAGTGTAGTCTTCAGTCATTAATTACCAGAGATCGGATGAGATGAGCATCACACAGGGTGAAGAATCTGAAGACTGTGCTGTTCCACGAGTCTGATACTGAGGTCCCGTCCAGCCCCGTCTCCTACATCAGCTGTGACAGGAGTGCGGAGCTGAGTTTGATAGGAGTGGTGCCGCTGCCGGCTGAGGATAAGGAGAACAAGCCCACTCCGAGGAGGCGTTCCAGGTTAGTGTAGTCTTCAGTAATTAATTACCATACCCTGGGGTTTTCGGCGCACAATTGATGTAATACTAGACGGCTTCAAATGATTCGAGCACCGAAAACCCATACCCCAGGGTTAGTTAGGGTAATTTCAGATTTCAGAACATTCACCGTTTCCAGTATAGAACAAGACAATACTTATGAAATCAGCCGTGGGACAGCATGTCACATCTGCTAGCTGTGACTGCTGGAATTATAATGTTGGTTATTTACTTGTGTGCTAGCATTTAAAGTTCTCAATCAGAACAATGCGTTCCCATTTTAGTTAGCAAATTTGTTTATATTTGAAGCAGGATTATAAATACACATACTTGGTGTGTTTGATCTTTACTACAGTCTGTACATGAAGAAGATTGTACTTATTCTTCTTCTTCATTTTACCCAGTAGCCTGACTAACATCTCTAACGATACTAGGCTCCAACTCGATCCACTTGCGTATCTTCGATAACAACAATGATACGGTACTATGGCCCCGGCTCGATAATAGTCGAAAGATGGCCATAGGAACTCCTCCCAAACGAGATATATCTATCGTGTTTGGGCTCATTTTGTTCGCTTTGACGAGAGAAAAAAACTTTTGGTTAGATTCGGCGATAGAAACTTATCCTAATTTTTTTTAAATTTAAATCCAATTGTTTTATTTAGTCACAAATGTAAATACCTACAATTGAACAGGCTAGTCCGACAAAACGCCGTGGAGCAGTCCAGCCCGGTGATGACCCGCAGCCGGCGCGCCAGCACGCACACGCCGCTGCTGGCGGCCGACAACGTGGCCACGCACGACACACGCAGCACACGCAGCACGCGCAGCACGCGGGACACGCACGCCACGCACGCCAAGCACGCCACGCACGCCACGCACGCCACGCACGCCACGCACGCCACGCACGCCACGCTCGCCACGCCCAAGCGCTCCACGCGCCGGAGGAAGAGCGCGGCTGACGTCTAGCACCCGTACTCATATTACGGGACGTTGAAGTTTTAGTAGCACGAATGGCAGGTACCTAAACATTTTGCAATGTGAGAATAATCTTTAAATTTATTTAAATTTGGAAGGTGCATTATTTTATCCATAGGAAAAAATAAGAAATGTCTCGAATTAAGATTTATTATAACGACGCGGATGGCACAGTTTGCGGTGCACCCACCCGTCTACCGAGCCGGCGGACCCGAGTTCGAATCCCGTGGAAAATATTTGTGTGATGAACTCGAATATTTGTTCCTGGGTCATGGATGTTACCTATATATCTATTGAAATATTACCCACAGTACAAGCTTTGCATAGTTTGGGACTAGGTCGATTTGAATAAGATTGTGCCTTAATATTTTATTTATTCATCTTTTAACTCGTTAACGAAACTTTTTCCTAAAGACTTAGTCTATACCTACATTGTATGTAATTTCACTTGTACCTCTATAATTATTTCCTCCTTCAACGTTTAGAAAAAATCATTGGTGCCACTAAAACTTCTACATGTCTGATCTGAACATAAGACAATCCAAGGACTCATCCTTGTACCTTGTCAATGTGACTTGTATCTGATTTGGTTATAGCTTTATTTTCATAGGTCGACCTGCTGTAGAACATTTAGAAATCATGTTAATTATTATGTTATACACGGTTCCGTACTGCACCTATCTGCAGGCGCGCAAGTTGAACGTAGTTAAGGGCGTGTCTTCACTAAAGCGGAGCGGAGACGCGCGGGATCGACCAATCACCTGAGTTGAAATCAGTATCTCTATCTCAGCTCCCCTTCACTTCAGTGGAGACGTACGCTAAGGCGGGTGCCGCCCCGTCGGTATCGCTCGCGTATTTATAGTGAATTATAATTCTTATCTAAGCAAGGGAATAAGTATTTATTCTGCAAAATACACTACTTTGAGATGAACAATAGAAGAGCCATAGTGATGTTATGTCAATACTTCTTTCACAGAAATATCTCATTGCTCAGCTTTGCATTCAACTTGCGTAAGAAGCAAAATGTCTATCGTTATTAAAAGGCTATAATATAACACATAGCGTAATTAATGTGTTTTGAGTTTTGTAGTTTACGTGGGCTTAGTATTTGTTCCTTACGGCGCTTACAAGTATTATTTATTGCAGATATAATTAGAAATATATCATTACATTATGAATTCGTAAATGTCCCAGACCGCGGTGTGTTGCGATAAATATGCGATCCGGCGCTTTAAGAATGACCGTCCGTGGTTTGCCTTAAGTTTTACGTCTACCCTTGGCCAGGGAGCCAAGCTTTTCTCCCCGCGTAGCGGCCTAGGGTCATCTAAAAAACGTTCATCATCATCATCATAATTATCAGCCGATCTAGACGTCCACTGCTGGATAAAGGCCTCACCCCCAAAGTTCGAAAAAAACGTTACTCAGTGATAAATACTAAGCTCGTGGGAATATTTCATTAGTAACTATTTTATAAAGATTAATTATGTAATCTAATTTATTTCATTATAATGTGGAAATAATTCGTTTTACAAGAGTGACATGCGGATTGGAAATAATATAAAACCTAAGAAAATAAGTGACATTATACAAATGAAATTTTATGTTAAAATTAAGCTTTTCATTCCATTATAACTATTCCAACTATTATTATATTGTGTGTATAATATTTTGGTCTTAACATTTTCAGGAATATCTTATGTTGGCTGTTATAAGATTTCCCAATAACTATCAATTTGGTTTTGAGTTGTTCATGAGTATCTTTTTACTAGTTTGTTTATAACTGTAAACGATTACGCAATGCACAAATATTGGTATGACCAGCGTATGGACGTAATAGTGATGATGTCTAAGAATAATTTGAGTATTTCTCAAGACGGTTGTACAAAATTGAGATTTCAGTTAAAGTTCGATAAACAAATCTTATTTTGCTACCAATTATTTTAGTAATTTTATATCAATGTTATGGCTATGTTTGATAAATTAAGGTTCTGTTACTTACATGTTTTCTTATTTGTATATATTCTGACATGCAAAGAAAATTGGTAACAAAATAGTCTTAATTCTGTACAAACTCTTTGAGAAATGCTCATTTATGCCTTTAGAAAATAGATGGTTTTACTATGGTTGGTCACTTCACTGTATACATTATATTATTTATGTATGTTGTAATGATGACTCTTTCCATCGACCGTGTCATAGACAGCGTAACTCTATATCTTTACTCTGGTATGGTGTGTAGAAGGGAAGGAGCAGCATCTTTCTTAGGAGAATATTTGAAAAAGTGTCCAGCGGTAAGCAGTAACTAATAGTTCTAAAAGGATCCACAAGCGGCGCTGGAGTAGCTGGAATAAGTGAAACTGTCTACCGTATAAACTGCAGGATATTAAACCTCCACTTATGGAGAGTAGGTATTCCAACCCTTTGCGTTGTCAAAACAATGAACATGTTTAATAGAAGGAAAATGGTGAAAACGGATCTCAGTCCTTCCGTCATAATGTGCGTTCCTCGTATAATTTTTATGCTAACTATTCCAGCGTTTTGCCTTTCATAAAAAGTAGCTAATATGATCTGCTAGGAACATGAAACTAGCCTAGCTCTCTTGCAACACTAGCGCCACCAAATTAACTTTCAGCGGACACTTGGATATACAATGAAGATGCTGCTCCTCCTTTCTACACTCCATACTCTCTGGTTATCGGTGATGTGGTTGAGAAAAAAAGAAATAGTGCCATTATTTTGGTACCATAAGTGCCCATGGTCGTATTTCGTGTAGGATAGTTATAGTATGTAGTTAGTGTGGATGTGTGAGTCGACAGGCTATTAATGTATGCGCGTGCGGCATAGGTAGTAAACGAGGTTTTTTACTTTTAAATAAAGTTCGAATGATTACTCTGTTCTTTTACTTATATTCTGAGATCCCTTGACACTAGTATACCTACCTAGAATTCATCTAGAATTAGAAGCAGGGAGCGGCCCTATAAAAACGTTGTATTAATAAAATAAGTTTCTGTCAAAAATAGTTATTTGTTATGCAAGGCTGCAAAGTTGTTATTTGGCGCGAGTGTTGAAATTGAAAGCTGAGCGTAGCGAGGCTTTCAAGACACGAGAAGCTAAATAATTTTGCAGCCATGCGGAACACACAACTTTTCACCTCACTACAGCGAGGAAAATTCAAGATTCAAGAAAAACAATTAAAACATAAAAATAATCATATTTAATTTTGCCTTCTATTTAACACATCAAATTTAAAACATAAGACACTCAAATCCAAACCAAATAAATACGAGAGAAGCGTACATATTAAAAATTAAAAGTAATATGGCCGTAATTTGTATTATCATCGTGTATATTTTATCGTTGAGAAAACTACTTGACACATTCGTTGTGAATGTGGGAGAATGGCATTCTGGGAAGGATTAGTTGGCCACTCGGAAGTATTTTCCATAACACTTGCTCTGGAAGTTATTGGACGATGGGATCCGAACAAGATTATTTCGGCTTTATCTTCTTTAAAAACGCCAATAGTTTCGGTAAATTACGTATGGTCTCCAAATATTTATAACAAATCCTTTTTCGTTTTAATGCTGGCTTTTAGCATTGAATAAAATACTCCACATTGGGCGTAAGTTTCTTGTTTTCGATAAAGTAAGTAAGACAACAGTATGTATTCTCCACAGAACAAATTTACGTTGTTTACGTGAACTGGGAAAACTTCCAACTTTTTAATTAGTTATTTTTTTCTCGGGTGCGTTCAGAAATTACACTCTTATGTTCCAACTTTTATAACAAATAAATATTAAAATTTGTGTTGTATTTAATATATTTACTAGTCAAAATATGTAAATGAAACTGAAATACTTACTATTAATATATATAAACATATTCAACATAAAATAAAGTATAAAAAAAATAAAAACTTAAAAATCTGTAACCACAAACCAGGTTTCTGGACGTGATATTGTAGGTGTATTTTTTTAAAAAGAAGTATTCAAACGTACATATGATTTTAGCCGGCCTGACCAGATCGCCCTTTATTAGCATGCGTTGATTGGTTATTCAAAGATTTGTCGACTGATGAAATCAGTCACGCGTTGAAGGAGTCTTAAATATAAAAAAGTTACATGCACCACAGAGAATCAAAATCGTCGTGTTCGAAATTCAAATGACTTTTGCACGCTAGCGGATAAAATAGACTTTTGCACGCAGATTTCGCCCTATAAACGGAGGTTTTCCGAGCGAGTGAGGTGAAAAATCATTTTAGTGACAAGCTTTTATAGCCGACTGTACTTTTCTTTGGATATCCACCAAATGCTCACTGAGACGATTCTAAAGAGCCCAAACTCCGTAGGATTGCTTGATTGCAAGTTAAATAAAAGCTTTTAAAAACGGTCAAGTGCGAGTCCGATTCACGCACTGAGGGTCCCGTGCAAATACTTATCCCATCTTAACTGGCTGGGTTAAGTTAGTGAAATGTATGTATGGCGCCGGATACAAATGAGGTGCAAAGTTAACGCAACCGGGTTTTCCAAATATGAAATATGATAAGGAATATATTTTACTTAAATATTTATTTTATTCTTAATTTCGTATTTGTTGTTAAAGCCTGACCAGAGGATGCGCCATATTGCGGAATTTCACTGGAACTAATTTCTTACACTGGCAATGATTTTATGATGGTTTGTCAATAATGTCAATGATATTCGTGGTGGTATCTTTAAAAGACAAATATTTAAAATTATACAAAGAAAACGCCGAAAACCATTGACAATCATGAACGTAAGATTATAAATAAAGTGTACACGTGTTTACTACAGGAAAAAATAGTTGAGAAAAGAGTGCATTCCATTAAATAATATTACGAGGTTAATAAAGTGGAACTGACAGGTATTTAAACTAATGTCGTTATAATGGGTTGCGATTGGTTGCAAAATTGTTGCCATATAAATCTTATAAATAGCGCCCTCTTGACAATCCTCATATACTCCTGGTCAGGCTTTACGTTCTAACGGTGAGAGAGATGCCAATGTTTGACAGAATTTGCTTAACCGGTACGATGCTTGAACGAGAGATAGCCCATTAATTGTCATTTGTTCCAACAGCACTTTCTTTCCTATCTTTCATAGACACTATACCTCTACTACCTGAATACTCTCTGGCCAGTAAAGATTAGAGATAACGGTTGTACGACAATGGAGTCCTGGCGCCAATTCGCAGATCCTGCGACCTAGTTGCGATGCTGCCAATACCCAGCAACTATGAGTTGTGGAGTGCGCTCAACTTTCTAAGCCTGTTTTAACTTGGCTGAACAGCCCACTGAGTACCGTAAGGTCCGTAAGGCTACTTGGAGACCAAATGATTTTTCAATAGTGATGAGATTAGCCTCTAGCACTAGCACAACTATGCTTCGCAACTCTTGTCGCGCGGCATATCGTCACCTGTCACAGAACTGCACAGAAAGAAATAGATAAATATCGCGTGCGAGAAATAGTCGCGTATCTCAGCTGTGCCAGAGGTGCTGGTGGTAGCTCCAGGGACTACTTAGGCTAGTTGATCAGTGTAAACCCATAACATACCTGCACCTCACGACAAAAATGAGCCATGTCGTTATGCCCAATTTATTAAACTATATTTAGTACATTTCCATTTCGCAATCCACTTCTTGTGGTGAAGACGCTGTAGATGCGATAGTCTTGTGATAGTCTCATGGCTGTTATCTGCGTTGAATCAGCTGAGAGAAATAAAATCAACTATCACTAATAACTCTCGTCAGCCGTGCATCGCTCTTGTGTCGGCCTTTCCGCTATCAAAAGTCTCACAGATTAAGGCTGAAAATTTGAAAAGTGAGTGTCTAATTGTTGATTCAAGTAATTCATTCAATTAAGTAAGTAATTCATTCATTCAATTAAATTCAAGTAAGTTGATTCAAGTAACAATTTCAAGACTGGTAGGAAAAGCTGTATACGATACAACAATGTGAATAAAATAACTAAATTATATGTCCGTGATGACATATAATTTAGTTACCTACAGGGTATTTTATACCTTTTGATCTAAAAGAACCAATGGATAATTACTTTGCTATAATATAAACATCAGGCGCACACTTCAAAGTCCACTTTAATATTCATTGCTTTAACTTAACATTTAACAACTCTACATATCTAAATTCTAACTAAGTGCGTAGGCGACCTTTCAGGTTGGCGTACACTCTTTTCTTGAAGGTTTGAAGGTCGTACCAGTTTTAAATGTTGAATTTTGATATGTCCTCTCCCTTCGCCACAACCAACATAGCTACGTGCGTGCTGCTGTGCGAAAAGACGACGTACAGAGACAAAATAAGTACATACAAAAAGATCGCCTTTTAGCAAAGCACGGCAGCGTGTCGTTCGTTCTTCGTAGCTCCCCGTGTCTGGAGCGGGGCCAGACGAGCCTGCATATCCGCCGGAAACGAATTGCCCCGTAATGACTGCTGGCTCCTGACCTATCTTATGTAATATGAATAATAACTAATTACATGAGTTTGTGTGTAATGGGATTGCATGAACAAAATCAAAACGTTTATGGCCACCAAGGACACTTTTACATGTCTGAATCTGAATCTCTCGGCATTTTACAAAAGACCGCATGAGAAGAAAGCCGAAACAAAAATTAAACAGTAAGTAACTTTTTCGTAACTTTTATACTTAAAAGTATTACAATTGTATCATAACTAGTTTTCTAGTTAACTGATCAGAAGAATCTCCAAATCAATGTTTACAGTAATTATAAAAAATAAAATAAAGTGTGATGGTGACGTCGTGGGTAGATAAATTATAAAGGATCCAAAACTGCGAAGGGCGGTGACGCACAAGAGACCAAAGTAAAGTGATGGACGCTGTGTTATTTATCTACCAAGCGAAAAACGCGACCATTACAGGCCCGCTGATTCTAGGCTCGGCTCGCCGATTCTGCCATCTTCTGCCTGCCTTCAGCTAGTATGAGAGTCAAAGAGATATCTCCTGTTTCATCAATGTTCTCTATTCCTTTTTTTGAAGTCCATCTGTCAGCGAAACATTTCCCCGAGCTTATCCTCGAGTGATTACTGATTAGGTATTTTCGAAACAAATATGATCCATCCTTGACTTCGTCACATTAGAAAGATCTCGTAAACAATTTAATTCACCTTACCGTTTCTTTAGTTTCTGATTTGGCAGTTAGCTACTTACTCTCCAGTAGCTTTATAAAAAGCAGCTTTCACCCGCAACTTGTGCAATATTGCGGTATTTCAGCACAGTCGCCAAAGTTTCGACTCAAAGTTCCTACGGAACAATACGAAGCGTCGCCTTTGACAAGAAATCCTGCTCCTTTCCAAACTTAGCCCGACTCATAAAATAATTTTCCCCTAAACAGAAAAGCACAACAATCTCGCATAATTCCACCCCTGAAGTCTCAAGTGCTGTGCAATTAAATAAGCAATTAAAAATGGCAGCGGCAGCCATGACTATAACAATTAAGAGGCTCATTAGATAACGGGTCAGATTACCTAAATCTATGCAAATTTAATGCTAGCCTGTAATGGGGTAATTTGGAGTTCGGACCTGGCAACCCCGAATGGCGGGAAAAGTGAACTGCCATCACAGACAACCCCCACTAGACGGAGCATGTAAGGCGACCCGCGCGCACCAACGATATGGTACGGCAGAACATTAAAGTATCAACACGGCGGCCACCGTTTAGTTGCGTCCATGTTTATGATCCATGCGTACGTCAACGAAAAAAGAAATTAAATAAATAACATGGTAAATTGTAGTGTTAAGTGGTGTAGAGAGACCTCATAAACAAGGACGCAACTAAACGATGGCCGCCGTGTTGATACTTTAATGTTCTGCCGTACCATATCGTTGGTGCGCGCGGGTCGCCTACGGGTCGCCTTACATGCTCCGTCTAGTGGGGGTGGTCTGTGACTGCCATAAACAAGATTTTAAGAACGTAATGGTGGGAATTTCAGGTTTTGGGTGATTTCGGTGCGAGTGTTATTTCAATGCAAATAGCTGGAGTAAATGCTGTAATATAATTATTATTACGGTCATGGTCCATGATATCAAGTGCGAAGCCAAATAACGTTTATTTAACAGAAGAGTTAGAGAGACGACATGATAGGAATTTCAACTTGGGAGTGGAGAAATAAGTGCGTAATGAAATAAACTTAAATGATGCAGTGTTTTGACATTTGTAACCTTTTTTTAGGTCACTGAAAAGAAATTAATCGAAGTCTCATGAATTTATAATAGATTTCTAGTTAATATTTAAGTAAAGTTGTCGTGTGTCATTTTAGTTAATTTATTTAATGCAGATACTAAATTTCATTACAACATTTATCTCGTAACTAAATCGCTTTCGTAAATTTGCATTCACCCATACATTCCCATCCATATTTAAACCAGCGCATATTTCCCCGTCCATTACAAATCCACGCACGTTCCCCGGATTCACACCCAACTTAACAGATATATTATATAAAACAGTCCCTTATTCATAGGAAAACTTGAGCGGTAAATCACTCAAATAAAATAGTGGCAAAGAAAGGAACTAGTAAGTGTAGTTACGGGAAGTTTGGTTAATTTGTAACTCGGACATGAGTCGGGCAACTGGGGCCATGGGAGCATGGGGAAAAGTGTTCGCAATTGGTTTAAGATGTTGGGATGTTGAGGAGAAACGGGATCGTTATCTATGTGTGTGAAGTTTTACTGCTGGACGTTAAAAGCTTAGCATCCATTTTAAGTAAGTCTTTTTTTTTTAGGTCATAGTGGACAAACAAGCAAACGATCGCCTGATGGAAAGCGATTACCGACGTCCATAGACACCTACACCTACAACACCATCATGTTTAGGGAACACGCATGAAGTTGCAATCTTTTAGTTATTTATTATCTAGTTGGTATACGTTTAATTAAGTCACAAAATATATCCTCACAAGTTTCGAAGGCTTTAATACGACTTCAACGAGTTTGATACGTAAAAATTTACTATATTTCACTCACGAGCAATCCAATAGGGATTGCCACCTTAACTTAAGGCATATAAGAAATGAAGCAACTCGTTGAAAAAATCATTACCTCAAGCATGCATGACTAAGGGCCCGTGTTGGCCCGGGAAGCCGTGGTTGGGGACGTAGGTTCGAATCCCACCCGAGTAATTATTTTTTAAACATTTTTTTAAAATTTCGTTATCGTTGCTTGAGAGTATGTTATTTTAGGTTTGATTAATAAAGATGTAGGTACGCGATATATTGCAATAAGGAATGTTTCTTGTTTCTTGTAAGTATTTCAAATAAAACACCGAATCGCGTCTTCGGATTACCGCCGACGCCGCGCTCTTATTTAGAGATGTTCCTATGATTTTATGACAGCTATCGATAATAATTGAGTTCAAAGTGTAATCGGTAAAATCGGTAAAATTGTGATAGTATACTGAAGTCGATTTGTGATATCATATTACGTATTTTATTACTTATATTACTAATAATAGGTATGTATTGTTGGGTAGGGAAAAATGTATCATCAATTCATTATAATCACCATCCTGTTGCATAGAACATTATTATAAGGCACAGTGACGTTTTTCTTTTGTGTCTCCCTTGCCAGAATATGAAAAAGAATACATTTAGGAAAAATCTCAAAAGACGTAGGTATTGACAGGTTATTGGCGAATTTTCGACGACAGTATTATGACGCTGAAGAATTTCCCGAATTTCTCAAAGTTGGACTTACCTAGCTGGACAATTTGTCTCAGGTATACATCAGGCAACTTCGAAAGGTTATTGGTATAAAGATACAAACAGATTTCGACTCTAAACAAGTGACAAAGTGGACCCTTTAGATTGGAAAAGTCACAAATAGTGAGCGATTGGAGCGATGCAAAGTTCTCAGTTTTCAGCTAAATTGACGCTTAGTAGTGAATCCAGGATTTTGGTTTGAGACGGGACGGGCTCCATTCTAAAGTACCTAATCTCTATCAAGGGAAAATATTGAACACCTGTATCAGCCTGTCTAGCATAACTATGCTCGCATCATGCAATTGCATCGCGACTCATGTCGCGCGACAGAGCATGGTCCGTCACTCCCTCACAGTACTGTACAGAAAGAGATAGGTAGTATATCTCGCCCGTTCCGCGCGCAACCGCGCACAACAACTCCCTACTCTTAGCACAATCTGAATGCGGTTTGTTTGCGAATGGGATAGCGAGACTGATGACTGAATGGAAGAGAGTGCTAGAGAAAGAGCAAGATAATTATCTTGTAGTTGTAAGTTACTTAGGTTTTAGTTAAGTATTAAGCTTAAGAATCCGTGTAAGGCTTTGGTGTATTAACTGTCATGTCATGTTACATTTTATGTGATTCAATAAATCCATACTAATATTATAAATGCGAAAGTGTGTCTGTCTGTCTGTTACCTCTTCACGCTTCAACCGCTGAATCGATTTTGATTAAATTTGGCATGGAGATAGTTTAAGTTCCGAGGAAGGACATAAGATAGTTTTCATCCTGGAAATTATCCCTAAAAAGATTGAAAAGTGAGTATGTAATTCATGATGACATTGATGACCCTGTAGGAAATGTAATTATTAGACCAAAAGCACAATTGTTCTTACATTTGCTTAGGCGCTTTTAATAATCCCTTTTATTAATTAAGGTGATTAGGTGGATATGGATATCTATCGTGTTGTAGGTTGCTTCCATACTTCCAAGTTCCACGCGGACGTAGTAAATAAATAAACCTCGAAAACCTAAAAACGCAAGAAAGAGTTGTGCTAGAGGTGGCGTATCGATATCGATGAACTTAGGCCGCGTCTCTCCGCGTAAGTAGATTTACGTGGACGTGTCGCGCTGCACCGGTACATTTTATTTAATTCCGTCTCTCCGATCTCGGCCGACAAATGCAATGGCGGTGATTATGTCATCTTTAGCGCATTTCGAATGGCTCAGGCTTATGGAAAATAATATTTAGAATGGGTTAGACAAGGATAGTCTAAAACCTAGTTATATATAAGAACTAAAAATAAAATAAATACAGAATAACGTTGCATGTTGGACGAGGGCAGCGCATGGCCATTACATATTGTGGAGGGACCTTTGACCAGCAATCAACATTATATACATTATTTTTTCTACTCCAGTACTTTTTTCTGTCATTTATATAGGTTACTAACTCTAATATAAAAACATAAATTATGAAAGTCTGTAAAAGTCTATACCTACTCTACTGCCCAAAAAAACCCTGCTAAACGATGTTATAATGTCGCCAAAAAAGCATCACTTAGTACCACAGATTACAAGATAAACAGCTGCATTCACACAATTTTCAATTAAAAAAAAAAAACTTATTGTACTAAGGCATTGCTGCCAACTGAAAAAAAAGTTTTATCTTCAGTGCATGGATGTTTAGTATAGCGAACGTATACCTTTATATATAAGTTCATATGTTTTTTACAGATGTTTAGTGTAGTTAACGTATACCTTTATGTATAAGTTCATATTTTTTTGACAGATGGACGTCAATAAAAAAAAAGTTTATCAGGAACTATTATTTTTTTTTAATTTTGTTGATTCCGAGCGGGAACATGTAATTATTTTCTTTGTTGTTTATTTGCATTTTATTTATGAAATGTCGAGTCGTAGAAAAAGTATTGTATGCAACGTTGTATAAGTAGGTCAAAAAACGCTCGTGATGGCATCTATCTTACGATGTTCGCTGCGCTCACATCGTAACCCATCCCACTCGCTTTTTTGCCCCCTCTTATGCAACGTGCATAAAATACTATTATATGTGACCTTATGGTTGACTGGTAGAGAATGCATTAAGTCCGTCACGTGTACTTTCTTGTAATGTGCAATAAAGTTAAATAAATAAATACACATCCATCGGCTCGTAATGATGATGGCTGACAGATCAAAGTCTAGAGTATAGTATAGGTACTTATATAGTTGATATCTGCTTTAAAGTCGAATTCCAAAAGTTGTGCCCGACGCTCGACTAATAAAATAATACCTAATTAAAAGCATGTTTGCCACTGCCTTGTCTGTGCATATAAACGAGAGTAAAATAAACAAACAAAAACATGATCGTGATGGCAGTTGTTACGGGCGTAGGTACTTTTAGTCTGATTTTGCGTTTAATCCACTGCCTTTAATGTTCTTTTTCACAACACGGTAGCGGATTATAGGTTTCCTGACTTTCGCATTAAGCTAGAAGCACGTCGGGTTCTAATAAAGCAAAACGTGCCGAAAAATATGAAAGCGTGGGGCGAAGACGGTAGTAATGTAAACAATAACGCCGTGGTTGGGGGAGACTCGCGGTGACCATGGCGCATAGCAATATGTAGGACGGTCCTGCGCAGCCAAGGGGTATTTATTAGCATGTAAAATGTCCGTTTGCTGGGCAAAAACTTATACCTTAGATTTTTACAGATCCTTGTTTAATACCGGTTCCTGATTGCTGTGGAATGCGTCCATGTCATTTCTTCTTCTATATCTGAGTTGCCTCGTCTGCGTCGCTGATCTTGAGGCACCTTGGTATGCTGCTTGTTGACCTTTCCAGGTGCATACGTCAAACTTGGCCCTACCAATCCTGCCGCCTGCCTGATACATCAGCCGGTGTGTTGATTCACAGAAAATTTGTTGGAACTTGGTCAGGACTTAGTTGATTATATTAGTCGATTTTATTGATACGAGCCATATGTTTTCTTCAAACTATTTACGATATACAATGAAGACTTATTATTCATCTCCGGCATCATGGCGACCCTACTCTACATTCTCTCTGGTTTATTAAAAATTGGATCATCGCATCGGAGCGCGGAGATATTTTACGATATACGTGCCTCATACACTCCGTGCATTTATGGAGTGCCTTCGGCCTGGTGCAGACTCTCGCCGAAGTGACGATGACGAAGTAATGGAGGAAGGAGTTTTTATGAAATGCCAATGCCTACTTTGTACGGGTCTCGAATGAAAAAAAAAAAGAATTTTCACATTTTGTGAGAAAACCATTATATACAGAACCATTATATTCTAATCCTGCATGGTTTTATTACGTCGACTTGCAATCGTCCACTGTTGAAATGCTCAACATAAAAACTTTCTCGATTTGAGAATTTTCTCCATTAAATACGACATTTAGCAGACGGGTTGCAGTTTTTGATGCAGGGTATGAAAAAGCTAATAATAACAACCGGTATAACATTATCGGATGGCTAGATGATTTTATTTTTTAAAGGGCGCCAGTACCACCTGAGCAATTCTTTTATTTATTTAACCTGTGCCCCACTTAAAGATGTGCCGTTCTCGAGTACGTTTCCCTCTATCCCACTCCTGGGCAAAGGCCTGTCCTCTTTCCTGCCACTCGTCTCGGTGAGGTACTGTGACGGGGTGCAGCCAATGGGTGCAGCTCAGTGGAAGTGCAAACAAAAGATAGAACTTGAATTATTATTTATTCAGAGATCAGCCACGATACAAGGTTTAAGCATGAATGCCCGGCTCCCTTGGTGTGTGACAGAGACGGCAATAATTCTAAATATTTAAATATATTTTTAATACCAAATAGTTGCCAGTTCTGCTGTCAACAACCAAAGAGATCCTTACAGTACACTCTTTCCTGCCAAGCGATGTCAAATACGTACAGGGGGCCTATGATGCCTATGAGTTGCGTTTATCACGTGATAAGAACTGACGAAGCATCTGTCACTCACACTCGCATCTTGTCATAACGTGTCATAACGTGACGGATGTTTTGTCACATATTTATCGCGTGGTAAACGCAACTATCATAGACCCGCAGGTCATCCTCTCTCCGAGCTTGTGACAGAGATACTGGGCTGATTCTATGTTCCCTTTTGCATATTTAAAAGCGGACCAATACAATTCAGTAACGTTTTCTTGGCGAGAGTGTTGCGCAAGCATAACGGCAAGGGATCCCGGAATTTTTCCCGCTTGTTCGTTTTTGCAGCTCGCACTCGTCCTCGCATGCAATAATGTAGCCGCCTTACGGGCGCGTTGCCGGGATGATGGGGTTTATTTAACTATCGCCATGAGATGGGCTGTTTATACCCTGTTCTACAAGGTACGGCTTTACGATATGACAATGTTCTACTGTTTTTCTGTTATTGTTTCGTGGGAGTCCAATTTTTTAAAAGCACTTTTTACAGACGTTATGAAATAAATGAAATACTTTTATAATTTCTAACAAAATTGGTACAACTCATCCTCACCCTTTTGAGTGTAACGACCATTCCAACTGGTTGATTTACCGTTTTAAAATAATTACTTGAAAGTACAATGAGTACATCGCGTTTCTATTTGTAATGTTAATACTATCTTAGGTGTTTATTTTATATTTTAATATAGTTTAAATCCTTTAATAAAAAACAGAATATGGTAACTTATTCGAGCCAATATGGTTGCCTATCTGAAATACTAATTTTTGTTTCCCATCTATAATGTTTCCCCAAATTTTTATTTGTCTGAAAGCCATTTTTTTCCAAAAACTATTAATTATTCAAAATATTATAAAACAATCCTAGCCTAACCGAATGGGTGCTTTAAAAAGATGTTTATAAAATCCTGAAAATATTACGGGTCTCAGGAAAAAAATACTTTCGGACAAGTGAAAATTTAGCGAAACATTACAGATGGGAAGTTTCGGAGTTGACATAGGATACCGTAATGCATGTTCTCATAGATAACCCTAAGGTAAAAATACCTTTCTAAACTACAATGGGTACAGTACAGAGATGAAAACAGGTGGGGTTCGATTTCTGGTGTGTTTGTCAATTATAACAGCCAGTAATGTAAGTTAAAATTGCATCCGTCGTACATAAATGAGGTCCAAACTTAGCTGAAGCACGGCTTTGTTTGTCTAAAGCCCGGGGGTAGTTTCGAATCCTCCATCCGACGGGTCGTTGACCCCTAAGCTAATTCGCTCATCTGTCTCATCGCTAAATGCGTGTCAAGCGATCGACAAAAACCAATTACAGCGAAGTTACGGAGACGAGTGGGAAAGTCCGGCCGCGGAAAAAGGTCCTGGTAGTATTTTTTTTCATCGGAGTTAAATAATTTCTTACCTTGATCTCCTCTATGACAATTATGCGTTTTAATTGGAAACTAAGCCCGGTTACAGATGGCGACATGTTGACAAACGCGCTGATGCATCGATTTGTATACTCTCGTCTGTATAGATAAAAATGCACGGGAGTATCGCAACATCTTGACTGATTTTTTTCCAGGGTAGGTGAATACGTGTATTATAGTGCTTGCATCAAGTGTCCAATGTCAGTATCGGGACCTTATTTCTGTAAAAAGTCGATGTGTGTTTACTGGCTTCAGGATTGTTTTGAGGGGTACCTAAATGAAAGTCTGAAAATTATGTATTAGGTATGGATCAGGTATGGATGAACTTCTAAATTCCTATATGTAGTAGAGTTTGATGACAGATCGAATGGGCTACTTTTTGAAATGTCGAAACTAAAATTGAATAGATAGTTTTATCTCTATCATTCACTTTGTGGTATTTACGAATTAAAGTACTAAGTAAGGTACGAAATCATTTTACGAATATGTCTTCTTGGCTAGCGATTCTGTAAGAAAATAAAACCTTTACTTAAGTTATTTACTTCAGCATGGTTAGGTTTTTAGTTACCTTGACTTTCTTAAAGCGGAAATAGAAGCCGCGCGAAGCGGAGCGTCGTCGACAGATTCTTTCGTAATTATATCTTTATCTTTATCTAGCATACTTTAGAATATGACTAGGAATTTTATGATTTGACGTGTTATACGATCAGGCGACGACTTAGACGCAGATTCAATATTGTTAATAAGTAAAGTGTACCCCGATGCTCTCAAGTGTACGGGCTTGAGCTAATCCGTTTCCCCCGGCCACCTACACGTCGCCGTGAAATATGGCCGGCATTCTTCACCCCTGTCGAGAAACGAACAGGCACAGTAGGCGGGACTTCGAAAGGTTCAATTTCAATTTAAAATACCCTTTATTTCTGATACAATTACATACAATTACATTTTATACATGCAGTTTAAGTACAGTTTAAATTATTTGACTATTTATTACTTGTTTAGTTTTGAATTTAATCTATCGCTTTAAGGTTTGCTCGACAATTTTCACAAAAGCATTTTTTCATAGTAGCGAATTTTCGCGTCGCGTTTTTTCATGATCGCCAATTTTATTATTCGTCATTCTTCATGTACCTTCGTCTTTATTTTTTTCGCTTATTTTACCAGTAGATTATTTTATTATTCGCAAATATTATCAGTATAATATAGTACGGTTTAATAGATATTTTACTTGAAAACATTATCTAACAAATCTTTACTTCCTTAGCGTCCACATTATTACATATTAATAGGTAGCTATAGGTAGGTTAGGTTCATTAGGTATCTTCAGATGCCCGAAGGGCCGACCGCTCAGAAATAGGAGCCCCACGAAGTGACGAAGTGGGGCTCCGTCGACATTAGACGTATGTTGGCTAATGTTGCTGAAAATAATTACGCGGGTAGTAATTCTTTCTCCTGTTTTAGTGTGTTTGTGTAGGTTACCCTTATTTACGTATAGTTATAATTTTTCTTCATAATTTCTATCTTTCCTAACCACTATAGGCATAACTGTCTGTAAGCATGATTTATTTACGTCGAATCCTCTTTTCGCCGAATATTCTTATCGCCGAATGATCTTGACGCATAAACTTTTAATGCCGAATACCTACTTTTCTGGTGGCAGATTTATATTGATAGATAGATAAGCTGAATGTGCAATTATCTAAAATTCGGCAATCAATATTATGCGTATTAAGATTCGGACAAATATCGATTCAGCAACATAAACATTTGGCGGAATCAAATCATGTGCAACGTGTTTGGCGAAATTAGTTTCAAACATGAAATATTATGCGAATTAGATAATTTTTGTAGTATCGCGTTCGGACCTGCTGTTTCTGTTCCCCCTGCGAAGGGTATGAGGGATAGTTATAATGAGCCCTTGTTTGCAGCCTACGGGACTGCGCATTAATTCTGTTTGCAAACTCCGAGGAGCTCTCAGTATTAATAATACGCAATGGTTTTATTCTAATTTAATTTGCTCTGACTTGTTGTTCTTGGGGATTTTTCGTCGGGCTGCTGTTTGCCACGTGTTTGTTTACGTTTTTAGTGAGCAACTGTTTATTCTGTTGCTCATTCATTTAAACGTTATTAGATACGTATTTAGCTAAGCTATCTAAGGGCTGCTCTACACAATGGGCCATTATGGGCCATGATAAGGGACGCAGCTATACGTTAGAGGAGACAAGCGATAATGCTGTCTTGTCCTGTCGTATAGCTGCGTCCCTTATCATGGCCCATGATGGCCATGATGGCCCATTGTGTTGAGGAGCCTTAATAAGCACAGACGTCCACTGCTGCCCATCGCCACAAAGTGCGATCCCGTGCAGACCGCATCCATTGATTTCTCGCTACAGTCACGTGTTCATCGGTCCTAGTCGGAGGCCGGCCCACGCTGCGCTTTCCTATACGTGGTCGCCACTATAGGACTTTGCTGCCCCAACAGCCATCCATTCTCCGGGCTACATGGCCTTACATAGCCTTTAGTTAAGCTAGTTAAATTAATTTAGCTTTTTTTCGGAAAACTTATATTTTACGGGACAAAAAGTAACCTAAGTCATAGGTATTACAAAAACGCACAGTGTTTGGTTGTGTCACTTAGCGAGTAGAAATAAGTAAAAAAGGGTTCACTTTTGTGTTTATAATATCAAAGGGAAATACTGCAGAAGGTTTTGTCTTCTAATTTTCATAAAAACTGTGGGGCGTAGCGGCGTGCGCGCACTGTTACGACTGAATATGGATACGCGCGTTCAAAAGCGGAAGCCGAGCACCAAGTTATAGGTCAGTTTCATAATGAATTTGGTTGACACATTTGATGCAGACCATTGTAACGTCGGACACGTTACTTTATGGAGAGAAGCATGATAGGTGTAAAACAGAAGGACGATGTGCGAAAAAAAAAATAGAAACAGGAGTGCAAATGAAGTAGTCATGGTAAAAACGCTTAATAATGAAATGGAAATGGACAGGTCACTTGATTAGAAACAGAGCGAAGTGTTTGTGTGAGAATAATATTAATTATTAAATTTGTAACATAATTGGAAAATTTTGTACACCTGCATGCAGGTTGAATATGCACGTACTGAATTATACTTTGTGAGACCTTGTATTTTTACCAAATTCTGGCAAATAAAGAGATTTTTTTATTTTTTTTTATTTTGATTTTGAGTGAAGCAAACAGATTGTATGGTGGCACCGAAGAGGAAAAGTCAGGAAAAGGGACAGGCAGAGAATAAAATGGGAAGACGAAATAATGAGGAATGCCGGTCGGCGATGGACGAGACTGGCAAGAGATAAAAAAGAATGGAGAAAGTTAGAGACGGCAAGTGGCAGACGGATACATAATTAAGAGAGAATGTAAAAAATATATAATAATGTAAACTAAATATCTGAATAAAAGGCTTGTGTTATAAAGTAACGCCGACAAGCTACTACCGTGACAGTCAAGCTGTCCGACAATTACGGCGGCGAAATATTGAATTGACCGTGACCATCGCCGATACGATGCGACACGGTGGACGGGCACCGTGGGCCGGACACGGCAGACGTGTTGAAACCAGTACAATGGTTCCTACTTTGCACTAGGTTGACTGGCATATACTTAAATGCTTTATGGTATCGTTACGAGCGTGGGGTTCGCATATGATAGAAAAGCACAAATTAATCCACAAATGATAACACACACTTTATTACCAAAATTACGCACTTACAATTCACACGAACTGTACTTAAAATCCACTAATTAACACAAACACACTATTACACAAATTACGCACTCACTATTCACACGAACTGTTCTTAAAGCGCCCTAATCACTTAAGAGTCTTTCTTTCGGATTATCCTTTTACTCGCACTGTATCGCAGTATTCGCAGTTAAGAAAACGCCTCTAAAGCACTGAAATCGACGTTCGAAGTTTTTGACCTAACCTACCGGCGTAACAGTAACAGTATTACTAGCGACTCTCCCCAGCTTCGCACGGGTGCCATGCTGATAAATTATGCATGTATTATACATATAAACCATCCTCTTGAATCACACTATCTATTAAAAACCGCGTCAAAATGCGTTGCGTAGTTTTAAAGATCTAAGCATACAAAGGGACAGACAGAGGAAGCAACTTTGTTATAATAATTATACTATGTAGTGAAGTTGTATGTGACGTTTTTCTGGACAATACTTAGTAGTCAGGTTAGGTGGTAAGACTCACCGAGGGAAGGCTGCCACAGTCCAATAACTAGATTACTGTTCGTCTTAACTCATTAGACAATAAACTATGTTAGTCTACCCCTTAACTTAAAGGAACTCTCTTCTGTTTTGTTGAAGTCCTGTTTTCACAACTGTTTTCGTGACATCTGTGATTTAAAAAACTGGGTTTAAAATTTTAGTAATGGCTGAGAGTAGTCGAATTTGGTGGTATTCGGGCGCGGGTGGTCCGCTGGTCGCTTGAGCGCACGCGCATTGCGGCGCTAATCGCTTGGACGCGGTAGGGATGGTAGTATAGAATCTATACCGTGAATCTGATCTGTAGTCCTCTCGTCATCATGATCAATTTTTAATCGACTTCAAAAAGGAAGAGGTCTCTATTCGGTATTTTGTTTTAATGCTTGTTGTCTCAGAATGTCGTCATTTATGGACCGATTTGGAAAATCTAATATTTGGTCCAAAAAAATAAAATGTTGGTTAAGAATCGAAGGGACCCCACTTAGGCGCACATAAGACGATCTCGGTGTTTTTTTTTTAACATAGTAACTCATTCAGTTGTTCTCGTCGTTCTCGAAGATACGTTTTTTCTTGTTATAGTCGGTTATATTTTTGATAAAGTGAATTGACACTAAACCTTTTCTCAATCACTGTAAGTCTCACATCGTTCACATATATATTTATACAACACTATTATCAATAAATAATGCTTTGTACTATCATTTAAGAACAGATAAAAAAATACAAATATTTAGACGAAAATAAAGGTCGTTAAATGCCATATTCTTAAACATATTTTTGGAAGTTCCACACTTCTGTATCCATCTTTATAAAGCGTTTGATATTCCCATCAACTTAACACATCATTAAATAAATTTAACCAAGTATTATTAAGTTTAAATCAAAGATATAGATAAACACATACATAGATAAAGCGAGCATATAATATCAATAAAGCCAGTCGATTCTAAACTTATTTTATTGGTATATATTAATACTAATATATACAAATTGTATATTACCTACATGTGAAATATTATACGAATCCCTAACGGAATTACATTGATAATAAATAATAAGTAACTATCGGTTTTTCATATTCGTGCAAAACCCCAAAAACCTTGTATGTACACTTTATTTAAACGATTGGCATAGTACCTTTCACAAGTATAAAGAGTTGGTCACAGCACTAGTTCAGCTAATCTCCTTTAGCAGTACGCGAGCAGTTGGTCGATGGCACAAGGCTTCAAACAACATTCATCAGCGACTTGGCGATTTCCTCTGCCTCCGTGAAGTCCTTGGGCCTTCGCTGGAGACACCCAGTGCCCAAGATCAGCCTGCCACGACGGTTTTCTGGTTTCGAATCCGTATTGGACTGGATACCCGCGCTTGATTAGTGCAAATTCACTAGAGCAAAGATACCCCAAGGTCTGCGCTAATCTTCTGCCACAGTAGACTTGTCCTGCATACTCGGCCACGGTGAGAGATAGAACAGTGAGCACAATCATGATTTTGATCTTCATCTTGATAACTGATTCTGCCCAGTGCCCTGGATCAAAGGACGATTAAAAATTAAGACTTGAAGGTCTGCTTTGAACCAAAGGGCGGGTTGAAGTGAGGACTTAATGAGAAATTCTGCTGTTTTTTACTAACTCATTAGTATGCGTTCATGTCCAGGTTAATACGATCCAATTGTAATTTCAGGTGAACATGCCGACCCACACAGTCTGTTGACGCAATGTAGGTTAGGAGGTGTGGGTGAGAACTGAATATCCATGCGGGAATAGGTGACTTTTGTTTATTAGAAATCAAAAAGTCGGAAGAATTGAGAACCTCTTCTTTTTTGAAGTTTGTTAAAAAGACAACACTTTTTTGGAGCTGTTCAAGCAGCATTAATTCGCTTATTAAACTTAAAGCGAGTCAGACCAGATATCTGGCCGCTCGTGTTCCAGAAGAATTTCCTACCGCGAACGCTCCGCATGTGGAATGAGCTCCCTGCCGAGGTTTTCCCCGGGGGCGGTATGCGGTTCTTCAAGAGGGGAGTAAATAGGTTTTTAAAGGTTCGGCAACGCGCGTGGGATGCTCCTAGCATCGCAAGCGTCCATAGGCGGCGGTAACTGCTTAACATCAGGCGGGCCGCATGATTGTTTGCCACTGTTCGTAGTATAAAAAAAAACCATGCGTGCAAGATAAATTACGTTGAGTAGCGAGTTGCGTTGGTTCGTTAGCTCCTGGTTTATTTAATTCGCTAGTATATTGTAAATTATTTTGTCGAGTCAAGACATAGTCATTAGTAGTGTCGACACCGTCGCGTGACCAATCGCTGGGCCCCACTCATTGGTAGCGATCGCGATACGCAGTCCCAGGTCGAGTCAGCGATCGATCAATTTCACACAAATTAATAGAATTGTTGCGACATCGTCAAACGGAATTTAAGTTCAGTCGATGAGGAGGAGACACCGAGTTCGTTCAGGTTTTCTAGAGCTTATATTTTTTTTTACCCGCTGTTGGTATGTACCTAGGTAGGCCATTAGCTCCATGGACGACCCGAACAGTGGCAGCTTTAGGGTGGGTCGACCCGGGCAGCCGCGCTGCACCTCTAGCACTATTTCTCGCGCGAGATAATTGCCTGTCTCTTTCTGTACAGTAATGTGAGAGGGTGACGGACAGCACAATGTCGCGCGACAAGAATCGCGAGGTATAGTTGTGCTAGACGGGCTGGGAGCTGGCTCATAAAACCCGCTTCTTTAACAATTCTAGGGGTGCTTGGCTCGTCCAGGGCGCCTACTGTATGGGTCAGGCCAGCCTTTTACCCGAAAACGCTCCTGACTGCACGAGAAATGAGACTCTAAGATTTCGTTGTGTTTTTCATTTCTTCAAAGGGCCTGTTTTAGTCTGTTCATATTTGTAGCACAATTAAAAATATTGAAAATACGTCACAGTGCGCCCTGGCGGTCTATATCCGTCAAACATACCTGAAAAACTGCGTTTTTTTTTAATTCATAAACTGACCGGCGATTGACCTCAGTATCAGCTGATGGTCAACTGGTAGGATGTGGCTCACTGGTTCAGCAAGAGCTTATTCACTTTTAAATAATAAAATAAACTATAGACGTTAAGTGCAAAAACCGCGAAGAAATCGGTCCTGACCCAAACAAATATGCATATAGGTACCACCTTCATTCCGTTCAGTCGGTCGTGGGTAAAAACGCCTTAAAAAACACTATTTTGGAAACTATACATAGTAGTTACCTACAGATTTAAATAAAAAAGCGAACAATACCTGCATTAGCAAATTCTGACGACGAATAAAACTTTGAGAATTGAACGCGTATTCAGAATATCAACTTCTCTCTCAGACTAAGAAACTGCACGTTGATACCCAGCCGGATTCCGAGAGGTTCGCACGAACTAGAATTAAGGTGTTGGCACATCTTAAGAATACACAAAATAGATGTACTGGTAATTATTTTTTTTTTTTTAATTTTAACTTTATCGAAAAATATTTTTAGAAAACTTTGAATTTGATTTCATCCAAAGTGCAGTTCGTGTTTGTATAAGTTTTTGCCTAGATCTAACCATTCGAAACTCTATCAGCATTAATCCAATCTTAAAGTTATTCTGAATCACGAGCACTTTTGATTTTATTTAGAAGAAAGTTTTCCTAATTTTAGATATTAAGTTACTTCTGCTTTTTCATTTGCTTAAAAAGAACCCACACTGAGTGCTTAAAAAAGTTACTTAAACTTTTTCGAAATTTAAAAACGAAAAATGCGCTCCAGTTTGACTTCGTTTTCGCTTTGGTTTTATGTGCCTGTGTTATTTTTTACGATAAATAAGTATTTCCTTTCTTTTCATCAAAAACACATTCGAAGGAGCTTCCAGAATAACAGCCACAAGTTGGAAACTGCTTTGCAAGCTATCCTCACCAGACGAGCGCTTTCTTAGTTCGTTGTGGCGCAACAATAGCGATTCAGTCGATTCTCTAGAGGGCGGGCTATTCCCGCGCTGACGAGTCAATCTGACCACAGACTTGTGCAAGTTACGAGCTGGTAGCGGGCTAGCGGGTGACCGGCTATACCCGTACTTACAACACTTACACGCGCCTTTTTACTTCGTAAGAATAGCGATTCAGACGATTCTCTAGAGGGCGGATTACCACAGGGTCAGATTGACTCGTCAGCGTGAGAACGCAAGGCTGTCCTTGTGTAAGTTACGAGCTGGTAGCGGGCTAGCGGGTGAATGGCTATACCCGCGTACATGCAACTCTTACAAGCGCTTTCTTAGTACGTTGTTGCGCAACAATAGCGATTCAGTCGATTATCTAGAGGACGGGCTATTCCCGCGCTCACGAGTCAATTTGACCACAGACTTTTGTAAGCTACGAACTGGTAGCGGGTGAATGGCTATACTCGTACTTACAATTCTTAATTCGTTGTTGCGCAACAAAAGCGACTCAGTCGATATCTTATTTCTATTTTGGCTTACTGGTAGTGAAACCTGACTGATGGTTCTTGGACATTTTGGAACATCCGATCTACCCACCTGACTCAAAGCAAACAAGAGGGTTTTGACTTTATCTGACCGAGCCTACAGTCAAGGAAATTGAAACACGTACCTTCTTCGCTCTTGTCACAATGACAATAAGGGCCAAAAGGGATGTGTTTCAGTTTCCTTTACTGTACGTGACCCGTGGGCACCTCATAGTTTACTACACACTTAAATACCACTCTCTTATAACTTGAGTCCCAAAGTATTTGACTTTTATAAGAACAAAATGGGAACACAATAAACTAACAGGAACAAAAGAAAACTGTACTGTAATGATGTTAATTACTGCATCGTCTACCGAGAAAGTAATTACTGTATATAATTAAAGTGACTTTCAATATTATCAGTATATTGAAAAGAAGATAAAGCCTCGAGAAAGGAGGACAACATGCATAGTTTGCTTTAACTGTCTTGACCTACAGTTATAGTTATAATTATTACACATTTATATGTTTCATTGATTCTATAGTATGTAACGTAATACTAGTGGCTCTGTGAATTGAAGACATCGCGTTTTTTTAAATGGCCGCCATTTTTAAAAATTAAGAAAACTGAATCTACCCAATATATATTCTTTATAATTCAACATGCTCACAAGATTTTATAAAAATTGTTTAAGAATGCACGTGGTGTGTAGGCGAGAATAAGTAGTTCCAGCTATTCTCGCCATTAGAAAATCCGCCATCTCGCCATTAGAAAATCCGGTATTTGGACATACTTTTTTGTTTGCCCAAGCTGAAATGGTGACCTAATATACAATTAATCAATCAATCAATTTATTTCATAAACTGTATAATTTTAATTGAAATAAAATTAATAGCAGACATTCCCAAGTAGGTATGGATAAATTTGCAAGTAGGTACCCCGTTTGTTTGTATTGTGTCGCATAAGCGCGCCATCTGTCGCGCGACACGCGCCGCGCGTTTAATTACGTCACGTTTGCCGCGCGAGTTGCGACAATTATATTGTAAGAAAGGACAGGATAAAATATAGGTCCATAGACTATTTGTGGAAAGAATTTCCAGCTTGAAATTAAACGCAGTCTGAAATTTAACGACGAGATAATGACAGCTGTGAAATATAGCGAGATTGCTTTTGAATGAATACTGCAATATCTTTACATTGGCAGGCACTTTTTAATTGTATATGAAAGACAATTCTTATTAGGCATATTTAGCAACAACTACACCCCTGTTTTGTTAATTTGTGTTGTGTCACATATTATCAGTCAGGTCATCTCGACATTTATTTGACGTAAGCTGGCGAAAGTCCGGGCCCTGTTTCATACGTGACAAGTTGACAATTTGTCAGTTTTTGACAAAATTGTCGAATTGTAGCTACAAATTCTGTTTCATAAACGTGACAAATATGTCTGATTGCGACAGGTAAATAGTTGACAAAATTGTCAGTGTCAATCGCGTTTCATAAAGCTCTACAATTGTCAGTTTTAAAATGTCAGTATTTAAGAAAATTGTCAAGACTTTTTTGTCATGGTAATCGACATATTGTCATAAATTGCGACAAATATGTCACAGCATACATTTTTGTTAAAATGATATAGCAGTATGAGAGCAGCAATAAAAATGATTGTCTTAGATAGCATTCATCAGATAATTTTGACTAGCATTCTAGGATTTGTTCGGTAACTTGCAACAAGTAAAATGGACACGAAAATAATAATTTTGGGCCTTATACAAGACAACCGAGAAATATTGTTTGGCCAATTTAGTGAACATTTAACGCACAAAAAAAAATGGATGGAAATCTCAGAGCAATTGAAGGAATTGGGTATATTTCGCAAATATTGGGCCTGTTAAATCATTGAATTCGTTTGTAATACGCATAAAATTTGCTGAGTGGGAGTAAGTGCGAAATTTCTTGTTGTTGAGTGTTGTAATTCTTGTCCTATTTTAGTTATTAAGTATTCGACGGTAATTTTACAAACTCGATTTTTTTCTATAAATTTGGGGTCAACCACGTCAAAAGTAAAGTTTGCCCTTGTCCTAAATGCTCGACGACGCCGACGTATTGGTTGAACTAAATATTCTTCATCGCTGTTGCTACTAATGTGTCGATGTTAGCATTTCACTGGTAATAAGTAATTAGTTAGTGAGAAGTAGCCGCTGACATTGGGTGAGGTCGCCTGTCAGAAATCTTCGACAAGTCTACAATTTTGTGTTTCATAAAACAAATATGTCAAGTTTTTCGTGACAAATTGTCACCTGTCGCCTGTCAAGGGAAAATGTTTATGAAACAGAAATATGTCAAAATGTCGCGATAATTTGACATAATTGTAATTTTTCCACCACGACTTATTTGTCATGATAATGTTTATGAAACGAAAAATTATCAAAATGTCGAATTGTCACCTGTCACCTGTCGCCTGTCATTGTCACGTATATGAAACAGGGCCCAGGGCCCTGTTTCATATACGTGACTGTTCTATTTTATGACCTTGAACGTCTAGTATAGTATGCTCCTCTAAAAGGTGAAATGCAAATATAGTTATTTATAATTACCTATAAACATGTTTTCACACGAAATCCTTTGCAGTTATTCATATCGGCAGGGTGTTATAAATAGATAGGATTTCGGTATTTCCCAAATCTGACGAGATAAATAATCCTAAAATCCGTTAGTGATACGGTCTTTAAAGAGTATCTTTTCCAAGGATCCTATTGCACTAGAACAACATCTCCCGAAGGTCAGGCAGGACACTTGGAGCGCTCAAAAAAGGCCCAAATGAGCGTTTTTTGGCTTATGGTTTATCTTTGTATCTGTAAGCTATGTGGTCTGTGGCGCCGTGGGTCGGTGATTCGTAAGGTGTCAGGTAACATGAGTCACGCTTTATGTTATCTGTGAGGGATTCGCTCAATGAACGCAATTTACGAGCTGAATTAAATTTACAATGTGAGGTTTTTAACCCAAATTATGATCATTTTATTTGTGTTTTGACAGGGAAGTCTTATTTCAGTCAAGGTGAAGGTATATAACAACAGTTAAATCGAGAGTTAACAGTACATTACTGCAGACGCAGGGAAAAGAAGGGCTATAGCAGGGTGACTAGGTATAAATAGGATCGTGATATGAAGCCCTTTTTACGGCTTAGGCATGTATAGTTCTTCTCTCAAACATATACCTACTAAGAAATAAAAAATACACACAAAAAATATATAATTCAATTGTTTAGCTTGTTCATGAACACAGACGTCATGTTTAAAAAAAAAAATACTTTCCGATCTAGGCCTTCAATTTTGTATGTAATTTCTCTACAGTTCTCTCGAGTTGTTCTTCTGTTTCTTTTATGACGAAATTTCATTGCACATTTGAGAAAAACAAGTTTTTGTGTGCAGTGGCGTAGCTAAGTACCCAAAAACTTTAGCGTAATATTTTTCGGTTCCTGAATTCCATTGTACGAATGACTACGGGTAGAGTTGGCAATTCGTGCAAAAAGTAATCAGAAAGTTTCTAAGACGTAATGAAGGCTGTCAATTCCTGCCTGTACAGAGAGGAAATATTTGATTAATTATAACAATATATTGTATAATAGTGAGATGGCAATTTTATACAAAACTACTTAACACAATCGGCTTTACTTATCCGAGTAAGTATAATTTAAAGCAAAACTTAAATTGATTTCCTAGTAAGTATTTTGTGATAGCGACACTATTGACCTGACCTGTACTGCAAAACGACAAGGTCAATTGAAAATCGATTTTAATTCATCATCAATTTAATCGGTATAAGAGCCCTATTCACAGAACCAAATGGTTTCTGAATTAACATAGGTCGTAAAAACAGGTATATCCCAATAGTGTAATTAGTTTACTCGGTATAAATTGTGGGGATTACTCATTTCTTTAGAGAAGTGCAATGTAGCTGGATTAAAGTATTGAACGTGTAACAGGTAAAGCAACAAAGGCTTTGCTTTGATCATGTATTACGCGATAAAGCAGCGACGGCGTTAATCTCCCCGATGTGAATGTCGACTCGAGTTACAACATACACATCGTACTACACTCGTACTTTATTTACTGCCTTTGTTTAATGTATTGCCTTTTTTTGTACGGATTGGGTTACTTTTTGCCAAGGCAGCCACTGAGATCGCTTGCGTGGACGTTAGACGTTGCTTAACTCATCTGTTATAGATGTATGAGTAAAAGGCATGATGATGATGAGTGGACTATCATGCCTCAATCTGTCGGGATTCAATAAGATCACCTGGCTAATCTAGCTGGTCATATTCGTCCTATATAATCTGGGTGAAGCACGCATGTGATCTTAGAGCATGTCGTGTATGTTCAGTTTGGTTTATGTTTATGATTTTGTCGAGCTATGTTATAAAGTCCTATATTTCCTTGCAGTATGAAAACGAAATGGCGTAGATATGTGACTAGGAACTCAAAAGAGGCCACTATATATAGGTACCGACTCATAGGTATCTGTAGTCACCATGTCTCCATCGATACTTCAAAACAGCGTACATTATGTATGGCATATCGGTGATGAATCATATAATTTGGGCCATTTTTTTTAGTTGTACACCCAGCTTTTTTTTTCCAGTTTTTTGACAGTTTTTTTCTCCTAATTAGATCGAAAGAGCTCGTGATTCTGAGTAGAAAATACCCTAAATATCGAAAATTAAAAAAAAAAGTGGGGTGTACAACTTTAAAACAAATGGCCCATTTTAATGGCTTTTATTGTGTCTATCTTTATCCAGTTTAATGTAACTTGTATTTCAGTTTTTTTTTCTTACAAAATAAACTGGGTTTTCAAAATGAGGGTAACTTCTTACAGTAACTATCTCTCTTTATCTGTGTCCTCGACTTAAACCTTTTTAGCAATTCGCAAGGGTGGTCCCCTAAAGGGCATCTTATCAATGTAAACGTTTGTGAGATAAGGGTTAAATGCAAAAGCAGGATTAATTCCTTGTCATTTGTCTTTTCATTCATTTCAAGATCTATCTTAAAAAAAAAACTCTAAAACGCTGTGTGTATTATTGGAGCAAGAATCCGTAGGGTCCACGCAGGCAGATTTTCTTACTTTTTACCCATCAGAAGAAGGCTTATGTTTTTCGGTTGTATGTATTTTTAAAGACTACATATCTCTGCCTAATCCAGTGGTTGGCTGGTAGAGAATGCATTAAGTCCGCCATTTGTACTTTTTTTGTATTGTGCAATAAAGTTTAAATAAATAAATAAGAGGAACAGGGAAAATTTACTCAAATTAGGGGTCCGGGGTGTCACCGAACTGCATGGTCATAGTGGTGAACTATAGGGAAGGCTTGTGTTCGGCAATAGCCATGTCTAGGCTGATAATGGTGACAACATATTTAATTCCTATATTGGATGTCCAAAGACAATTTGTTACTAGCTGTACATTTTAATTACTGGTCTTTATCTGATCTCCACCATCCCCATAGCATGGCACAGCCATTTATATCAAGTCATGTGCTGATTGACTTTTCCAAGTGTCTTTCAACGTAAATCTTTTCAAAACTTTCAAAGTATATAAATATTTTTCTGAGAAGGGATGCAAACCCCTATTTAAAGGAATCAAACATCCCTAAAGCCATTCAATAATCAATAAATCATCTAAACGTACTTAACTGGATCCCATATGAGGGGGTCGGGGGGTCACGAGGATTGAAAAGCGTAAAAAAGCCGTAAAAGTCCGTTTGGCCCGTTCGGGTCGTAAATAGATCAAATCTCAGGGAATCATTCCTTTCCACCCTTGACGTGGGTTTCAATAACAAAATAATAAACTGTAGAGGCACCACTCGGAACACATGATGTGCCGTTTTCTACCTACGTACTAGAAGCTACTACTACTACTACTGACTAGTATAAAATGGTTCATCTCTGCCTGATACGTGACATATCGAGGTGAAACGTCAAAATATAAGGAAAGTTACTGCCAGTGATGCTAGACCGGCTGGGTATGCTAGTACAGTATTGTCTTTGAGTTGTTACTGAGTGTGTGGAATAGCCTTCGGGTTTGAGTGAAATCAATCAAAGGTTCAAATTTCGGTTGCTCTTAAGCAACCGAGACACATACGAGTACAACCTCGCGGACTGTTTAAAAACAAAAGCCAACAGTGATATCAAAGATAAGCCGCTACTATTATGATTACATGTGTCGTGGATAAAGCTCATCCACCCATTCTTTACACTACGCTTTTATCGTAGTGTCTTCGCTAAATATTTTAGTAAACAGACATCTAATGTCCTTAATTTGAGTCGGTCGATGTTTTGTTTAATTTGGGTCGATGATTGTTTGCAGGGTTTTCCCAGGATAGAAGACGCATGCCTCACACGGTTGACTAGTATTAGGTACAAAAGAGTGGCACCTCTACATACCCGCTCTCTGCCCACAGGAGCATACACGGAAGATAACGGGACCCCAAGCGGTACCGACAGCGCAGATCCTCTTCAAATTGTACCTTTTTTATCTCAACTAGTACCTCGTGAGAAATATTGCGATTGGGGAAATTGGCTTTTTCATTTCACCGACTTTTTGAGGCTGTTATTTATTAGAATATTATATTTGATAGTGTTTTGTTGGTAGATTTTCTTTGAAGAATGGTTTTATTTTCATGAAATAGCATAACAGGGTTTTAACAAGGGTTTGTTTTTTAAAGGATTGTTAAACTAAGGATTCAATTGTAAAATAATATTGTTGGAGTGTACCTATGTGTAATAAAGAATTGATGTGTTGTAGTGCTTTTTTTATCAAAAAAGTACTTGCCATAGGAAAATTATTCGTAGCACTCTTATTTTGTTTGCATAGAATTTGCAAGTGATTATGAGTACTAGCTAACACATTTTAGAATAAGGGATTTATTTATTTATCGTATGGCGATGTAATATGGCACACTGGTTACAATTTTTTTTATTTACAATAAATTATCTAAAATCTAAAATTTACAATGCCGCAGGTATAAACGTGCTTCCTCGGTCAAGTTTTTGAAGTCCTCAGCTGGTCCGGGGTATCTGGTGGTGGGGCACTCAAACACTATGTGGCGTATGGTTTGTTTCGGGTCCCCACACTCACACGACGCTGACTCGCTCCATCCCCATTTCTGCCAAAGATATGCACAGTTTCCCATACCAGTCCTCAGGCGATTCAGCCTGCACCATATCTGTCGGCTTTCATTAAACCCTTTGGGCCGCTCTAAAGGGATGAAAATAATGGAACATGGTGATATTTAGATTACCATAGACAACGAGTATATTATAAACTGCGATTAAAATATTGTACGCCTTTCGGCAGGACTTGATGTTCTGGTAGTAAACAATAACTAACACCTGTGATGTAAACTCATGACCATGCAATAACAAATTGATTGATTGGTTGAATAAGTTACACTTACAGCGTCCGAATAATATAAGCATATGTATAAGCTCTTATGTGTATGATATCTGCAGGCGGAACCGAGTTACAAATCGTCCCAATTTCTAGACCGTTCATTATAATTAATCCATTTCCCAACGGCTCCGGAATGCGTGGAACAACAAGAAAGCCGTAAATTACCGGCCATTGTCGTTAAAGTTAAATCCGAGCCGATCGGACTCCAGTTAACCCGCTTTCCGAAGCAGGCTGCGAGGTAAATCTTAATTAAATGCTCACACATCTATACTATTATAAAATTCTAGATGTGTATTGAAAACCTATTATTTTCTATCCTCGCGAGGCCCAATGTACTTTTCAATGCACAAAGTAACACATAACTCGGACCCAGACAGTTTGTGCTATACGCACCCGTACCTACATGCCCAGTGCACATTACGATGTACAAGATTCATTCGGTGCATTCTATTCGTCTATTTAGACTCTATAGCATTTTGAAAAAACACCTATAAAAATCCTAGTTGAGATCTTTACATAAAAATACAAAGAACAAGTCTTGGGCCACAGGTACATGTAAAGAAATTGTACATTGGGCGTTTAGGCTTCATGGTTTTATTTGGGCTTGTGCCTTACGGGAGGCTATGGAGAGGGGTGACGAAGGATCGTCTTTTGTTTTATAGGGGCGCGCTGCCCCATGCCAGTGTGGCGCTATCTGTTGGTCACTACTTTGTCTCATCACGCCAAAACGGCTGGACATATTTTAACCAATTTTGGTACAGGGATAGCTCAAAAATCAGGGATCCAAAAATGGTTATAAGATATATTTTACCTAAGAAAAATATATACGCGAACGAAGTTTCTAGCACCGCCTAGTAATACAATGCTAGTACTCTTTATTGCATGAATCTACAGAAAATATTCAATTAACGAAAAAATATAATTACTGGTACTTAGGCAACCGGGGTTTGGCTTTTTGCCAAAGAGCGATCTCTCCCAGACAACCTGTGGGTAGCAAAAATATGAGAACTATACTGATATAGGTTTTATATAGGGACTAAATTACAGACTGTTACCAACTTTCAAAGATGTGATTGCAATAGCAGACTTTATTTAAAAAAACTGTCCAATTAAAATCGACAGTGACATTGGTAATAATATGATGTCTAGAACGCTTCCTGTCTAGATACAAATCTAGCTCAGAAGCAAGTTTTTTAAACTTCCGTTGGCAGACTCACCTAATTAGTGGGAAATGTTGTCAGATTTAAAGTAATTAAAATGTAACGAACGAATTGTTTGATAATGCAGTTGCAGGGTTTATTTTGAAAACTATTATATATTGTCCACGGGATCCCTTTGATTCCTATAATTTTATTGTGTCGATTATTGATAGCCATAAAATGTTCTCCATATTATTTATGCTCATAATTGTCAATGTTCAGAAAAATTGTTAATCATACTGCTTGTTGAATCTAACAATAATGTCCAATAATGTCAAACATTATACGTATCAAAAGTCACAAAGTACATCTCCATAATATCTGAAGTCATATCACTCATTGTTCAGAAATATTTTGTGTCATATATTTTAATGTACTATTATTTGAATGTATATTATCTTTTTCCCGAAAGTATACTAGTCATATATTTTATCACTCTATTATTGGTATTCATATTACTTTTTTGTCGAAAATATATTAGTTATATATTTAATTATACTATTATTTGCATTCATATTCGCTTTTTTGCTGAAAGATAATAAGAAACAATATTTAATCATATTATTATTTGTATTCATTTTGCCTTTTTGCCGAAATATAATAAGTAATAATAATATTTAATTATAATATAATTTGTATTCATTATGTCTTTTTTTCAAAAGTATTTTAGTCATATGTTTGATCATACCTATTATTATTTTTATTTATTCAAATTAGATTCTGAGCTGAAGTATATTACAGTCAAAATGGTTCAAAGACCGAAAACTGTAGGTTAGGTTAAGTTTGTATTATGACCAAAAATAGCGGAGCGAGCGAAGAGAGCGGAGCGTCAAAATTCTTTTCGCTTGCCTGCCTGCCTGTTTGCATGCATGCTTGCTTCCTTCCAGGTTATTTATTAAAAGTTTTTTATTAATATTTTTTTAAATTTTACTAACAACTTTTGCTGACTGTACTTTTTGTTAAACATTCATATTGGCGTTTGACCTGAACAAGGACCAGGGGGTTCCCTTTATCTTTCATAATATCGATTCTGCGCAATATATTTCGCATAGCAGCTATTACTGAAACATTTTAATGGGTTAGGTTAGGTTAGAACTGCGACCACAACAGAACCGAACTGCTGCCAGTAAGGTAGGTTAGGTTAAAACCGAACTTAATGGGTTAGGTTAGGTTAGAACTGTGACCACAACAAAACCGAACTGCGGCCAGTAAAGTAGGTTAGGTTAAAACCGAACTTAATGGGTTAGGTTAGGTTAGAACTGTGACCACAACAAAACCGAACTGCGGCCAGTAAAGTAGGTTAGGTTAAAACCGAACGTAATGGGTTAGGTTAGGTTAGAACTGCGACCACAACAGAACCGAACTACTGCCAGTAAAGTAGGTTAGGTTAAAACCGAACTTAATGGGTTAGGTTAGGTTAGAACTGCGACCACAACAGAACCGAACTGCTGCCAGTAAAGTAGGTTAGGTTAAAACCGAACTTAATGGGTTAGGTTAGGTTATAACTGTGACCACATCAGAACCGAACTGCGGCCAGTAAAGTAGGTTAGGTTAAAACCGAACTTAATGGGTTAGGTTAGGTTAGAACTGTGACCACAACAGAACCGAACTGCTGCCAGTAAAGTAGGTTAGGTTAAAACCGAACTTAATGGGTTAGGTTAGGTTAGAACTGTGACCACAACAAAACCGAACTGCGGCCAGTAAAGTAGGTTAGGTTAAAACCGAACGTAATGGGTTAGGTTAGGTTAGAACTGCGACCACAACAGAACCGAACTACTGCCAGTAAAGTAGGTTAGGTTAAAACCGAACTTAATGGGTTAGGTTAGGTTAGAACTGCGACCACAACAGAACCGAACTGCTGCCAGTAAAGTAGGTTAGGTTAAAACCGAACTTAATGGGTTAGGTTAGGTTATAACTGTGACCACATCAGAACCGAACTGCGGCCAGTAAAGTAGGTTAGGTTAAAACCGAACTTAATGGGTTAGGTTAGGTTAGAACTGTGACCACAACAGAACCGAACTGCTGCCAGTAAAGTAGGTTAGGTTAAAACCGAACTTAATGGGTTAGGTTAGGTTAGAACTGTGACCACAACAAAACCGAACTGCGGCCAGTAAAGTAGGTTAGGTTAAAACCGAACGTAATGGGTTAGGTTAGGTTAGAACTGCGACCACAACAGAACCGAACTGCTGCCAGTAAAGTAGGTTAGGTTAAAACCGAACTTAATGGGTTAGGTTAGGTTAGAACTGCGACCACAACAGAACCGAACTGCTGCCAGTAAAGTAGGTTAGGTTAAAACCGAACTTAATGGGTTAGGTTAGGTTATAACTGTGACCACATCAGAACCGAACTGCGGCCAGTAAAGTAGGTTAGGATAAAACCGAACTTAATGGGTTAGGTTAGGTTAGAACTGTGACCACAACAGAACTGAACTGCTGCCAGTAAAGTAGGTTAGGTTAAAACCGACCTTAATGGGTTAGGTTGGGTTAGAACTGCGACCATAACAGAATCGAACTGCTAAGAGTCATGTGGTAAGTAGAAATAAAAAAGGAGTAGTTATCGTTTTTCATTTATTTGAGACATGCAAAATACATTAAGGTTCAGCCAATTATGGATTATTCCTTGAAATAATTACACTAATCTTAGATTAGCAGCTATTCCCTTGAAAAATCCAGTGTAGGTATGCTCCAGCTTGATTCTTGCTTCGAACAATTTTAATTCAATCTAAATATTATGAGATATAAATTAGTAAAATTTAAAAAAATATTAATAAAAACTTTTAATTAGTAAAGTGGAAGGAAGCCAACAGGCATGCAAACAGGTAGGCAGGCAAGCGAGAAGAATTTTGATGAATATTATTCTGAAGTATATTATAGCCAAAATGGGTCAAAAACCGAAAAGTTATTATTCCTAATGATTGTTCTTCGTAAGTTGTGCTATGTAAATTTTACTTTCATGGCGTATGAGATTATTCTTTATTATTGTTATACACCAACTGTGTTATCTATTGGAGTTTTATGATCAATGATTTTATAGTCCGTAATTTTATTCATTTTCATCGTTATTCGATCTGAAATTATTCAATTTGAGATTCTACAAAGTAATACGATAGCAATATCAAAACTTATGACGAACAATTTTATGACAATCAATAAGTATGAGCCTCAAAAATAGTACCTTGGAAAATATGAACATTGAAATTATGACTTTCGACAATATGAGTAACAAATAATATGACTAATAACGGTATTCACAAAAAAAAACGGTACTTAAATTTTCTACGAATCAATATAGACCCATTGTCCACCGTGGAACGTCCTACGTAGATATTTATACTTATGTATATAACCTAAATTAAAAATTTAAAATACCCCCGACACACGTACCTTTGGAAACTACTGGTCTTATTTCCATCAAACGTGGCTAAGAAACTTCTCGACGGACAAGTATTTCCAATAAAAAAAAAACTGCACTCAAGTTGGTAGATCCGTTTGGGAGCTACAATGCCACAGACAGACACACAGATATACAGATACACAAATGTTAAATTTATCTCTCTTTTTTCGCCGGGGGTTAAAAAGTGTCGTAGATATAAATTCAATTATTGTTGGTAACTATAGAGTGAAACTCAATCACTTAGGAACTCTACCTGCTTGTGTCAGCATCCAAAATAGTAGATAATTTTCGTAGGTAGGTATGCAATTTGATATATATATATATATATATATCAAATTCAACTGCTGCCAATTTTACTATATATATATATTAACATTTTACTATATATATAATATAGTAAAATTGACAGCTACTTCTGATGATGACTGTGCCAGGGCGATTCAATGAGTAAAAAATAACTGTGGTCGTCTCTGTGTTAATTCAGTTACCGCTGTCTGCTGAATACTCATACCGACTTCACGACATTAACTTCGATCTATAACTACAAAATGATAAGATCCCTTGATAGCCTATAGACTGGTAGTCCATATTAAAATTTTCAAGTCTAACGGCATTTTGTGAGCCATTTTGGCAACATGACTTTTCCGATGTAAAAAAGCCTGCTGAATTCGATTCTGGATGTTGCCAAGCCGAATTTTGCCCCCCTCCCCCCATTTCCCCCCCTTTTACCTCAAAATATGTCCCTACCCCCGGTTTTTACGGTTTTACACAAAAAGTATTAGAGTTAGAAAAAAAATGTCAAGGACAAAAATGATCTCCATAAAATTTCCTATAAAACGGTGTATAAACTTTTTTAATAGGTCTTATGGTTTGTGAGCAATATCTTCCCGAACTTTATTATTTTTTCATAATTTTGATAAACATGGTCGAGGCAGTGAAATACACTTATTTTGGGTTAATTAGTATCTCACAGGATCAATTCCATACAAAATTCGGCTTGGCAACATCCAGAATCGAATTTTGGCTCCTTTGGTTAAAATTCAAGATGGCGGCCAAAATGGCAAAACTTAAAAAAACCGTATTATAACTCGATTCTGGTCGTGTGGGGTGTCATGATATAGGTTTTAGGGGTCGCTGAACTCAATTTTGATAACCGGAAGTCCGTCCGGGTACTGGAACTGGACAAAAACAAGATGGCGGCCATTTCGGAAGTATTCATATTTTTTGTCATAACTCTACTGCAAGGAGTCGTGTCAACTTCAATCAACACCGGAAGTACCTCCAGCTCGGTAGTTTTACTTACGGTTACAGACGTTACAATCTTCATTTTCATTTAAGTGAAGTTACAGACTCAAAAAGGTTGGAAATTGATACAAGATTTCAAAATAAACGGAAATTTCCTGTCATTTATTACGAACAGAATAACATCAAATGATTGTAAAGTCATCATCCTCCTTCCTGTTCAAACAATCATTGGCACAGTATGATTTGCACAACATATTGGTGCATACTTCCTCTGCCCGTCTGCACCTGCACAGGCGTGTGCCACATCGACCTTTGCACTTGCACGATAGAAGTGAGGGTATCGAGGGGAGCAATGACGCCACGGCAAGCGCATGGCGCGCATCGTCGGAAGAAGATTCGGTGGACTTGTAGAGCAGAGCCAGGAACTTCTCAGCCTTAACCACACTGGTGGTGGTGGTGGTGGTGGTGGTGGTAAAAGCGGTGGTAGCCTAGTGGTTAGGGCATGTGACTTTCAATCTGGAGGTCGCGGGTTCGAACCCGGCCCGTACCAATGAGTTTTTCGGAACTTATGTACGGAATGTCATTTGATATTTACCACTCGCTTTTCGGTGCAGGAAAACATCGTGAGGAAACCACCTAAGCCCAATAAGGCCTAGTTTCCCCTCTGGGTTGGAAGGTCTGATGGCAGTCGCTTGCGTAAAAACTAGTGCCTACGCCACATCTTGGGATTTAGGTATAGCCGACCCCGATTGAGAATTCACTCTCTACAAAGATATGGGACAAAGGCTAGGAGGATGATGATGTTTTGTAAATGTTTTAGAAACGCGAATGATTACTTTAATTACATTATTACCTGCACTAAAGCCGTTCGAATCACAGCCAGTGCCCGAGTGGAACGCCAGAATATTCTGCCGCTCTACAGCAGTCAAAGTACCGACCACGATGTGAATCGGAACAAACTTTCCGATCTTTAGCTGTGCCTGCCATGAGGAAACATTCTTTTCCCTCCATCTTGTCATTATGATGTATCATAAGCAAGAAGACATCGGTGTCTCACAGCCGCGTGTGGTCGGTACTCTGACTGCTGTAGAGCGGCAGAATATTCTGTTTCTGCCTTGTTTGGCACTACTCAAGCGCCTGAGCGTTTGCCACCCACATCAGACGCTGCACGTCAGCACCTAAAACGGATGCACTTCCAGACAGCTGTTTGGCGAAGCGCTGATCAAGCCGACCCACCGTCGCCCGATCCAACTGAGTGTGACTATCAAGAAGTCGATGGGGTACTCCTTGCCGTGGCGTCATTGCTCCCCTCGATACCCTCACTTCTATCGTGCAAGTGCAAAGGTCGATGTGGCACACGCCTGTGCAGGTGCAGACGGGCAGAGGAAGTATGCACCAATATGTTGTGCAAATCATACTGTGCCAATGATTGTTTGAACAGGAAGGAGGATGATGACTTTACAATCATTTGATGTTATTCTGTTCGTAATAAATGACAGGAAATTTCCGTTTATTTTGAAATCTTGTATCAATTTCCAACCTTTTTGAGTCTGTAACTTCACTTAAATGAAAATGAAGATTGTAACGTCTGTAACCGTAAGTAAAACTACCGAGCTGGAGGTACTTCCGGTGTTGATTGAAGTTGACACGACTCCTTGCAGTAGAGTTATGACAAAAAATATGAATACTTCCGAAATGGCCGCCATCTTGTTTTTGTCCAGTTCCAGTACCCGGACGGACTTCCGGTTATCAAAATTGAGTTCAGCGACCCCTAAAACCTATATCATGACACCCCACACGACCAGAATCGAGTTATAATACGGTTTTTAAAGTTTTGCCATTTTGGCCGCCATCTTGAATTTTAACCAAAGGAGCCAAAATTCGATTCTGGATGTTGCCAAGCCGAATTTTGTATGGAATTGATCCTGTGAGATACTAATTAACCCAAAATAAGTGTATTTCACTGCCTCGACCATGTTTATCAAAATTATGAAAAAATAATAAAGTTCGGGAAGATATTGCTCACAAACCATAAGGCCTATTAAAAAAGTTTATACACCGTTTTATAGGAAATTTTATGGAGATCATTTTTGTCTTTAACATTTTTTTTCTAACTCTAATACTTTTTGTGTAAAACCGTAAAAACCGGGGGTAGGGACATATTTTGAGGTAAAAGGGGGGGAAATGGGGGTAGGGGGGCAAAATTCGGCTTGGCAACATCCAGAATCGAATTCAGCAGGCTTTTTTACATCGAAAAAGTCATGTTGCCAAAATGGCTCACAAAATGCCGTTAGAACGACAAAGGAAGCCGTTTTTTAGAATTTTCTACCAGTCTACTAACATCAACATTGATTCATGATTATATTTACTCATTCTAACATTTCTGATGTGTCATTATATCGATAGTTTCCAAAGGATTGTATCGGCAAGTTAAAAAGTAAATTATATCAAAATTTCGAAATAGTTTTCCTCATACTCCCCACGTCCCGGCGATGGAGGCACGTGCCGAAAAGTATACGTAGTTGGACGTGACGTATTCGCGACCCACGTCTCTAATGCACTCCCGAACCGAACCCACTGCATTTGTTTTGCTATTTTTATTGAATTCGTGGAAATTGTAGGTGTTGTTTTATTTACATCGCATTCTCGTTCGAGTTTCGGAGATGCAAAAATGTGCACTGTTTTGGCATGTATTTAACCAAACAAAGGCAGCTAAAAAATTATAGAAGTGTAACCTAACCTAACCTACAAAAAATAATAACTTGGCAGCTAAATTAATTATTTTACCTGCAATGTTTTAAATGCCTAGTAAAATTCATTTTCTGCTTTTTGCACCGCCTAATACGAGAAAATAAATTTTCAAGTTCTCCACTATCCAATGGTTTTCAGGAAGAGATCGCTCTTTAGTGATTAGACCGGCTGTTGTTTACCTCTAATTGTAATTTTTTGCGTAGTATTTCTCCTGTATGTTTTTTGAGGTGTGCAATAAAGAGTCCTTGTATTGTAAAATCTGCCAATATGATTATCTGTCCGCAGCGACATTCGTTCGCTGGCTGCCCGGAAAATAATTACCCCAATATTTTTGTACAACTCTCGTTTTTAGTTGAAGTGGAACCCGTCACCCGTCACACCCATGCTCAGTGATGGTATAGTCAGCTGCAAAAATATAACACACATTTAGTCCGTTTCAAAATATTTTCGCAGGCCTTTTTATAAAGGCCTGATAACTGCATGTAGGCTGGCAACCCCGGTTATGTAAACATTGGAAGCGAGAGCTCGTCGCAGTATTAATTACAAAAACGCATTTAGTCGCCCTTCGTTAAGTGATAAATGGTTACAAGTGCAGTAGGTAACCTCACCTATAAAACGTCACTATTACTATCTCACTGTTTTCACTGCACAAGCACCACTACTAGAAAGAAGAACATCGGCAAGATACATAACTCCAACCATTACGTTTTTGAATATCAAAAAATATGAACAATCTGTTATCGACGAAAACTATAACGGTATCACACATATGTCAAAAACAGCAGACTGATGAAACTGTCTTGACTTGACAGTAGTCGACATTTGAAACGGTTTGTTGATCGCATATATCTTTTTGTAGCTGACTGTACCCCGTTTCAAATGGGAGAATGATGACGGCATACATTATTCAAAAAGAGTTCCTTTTGTCTATGGTGCGATAACAGCAGGCACGGGGGATAATCGCAGTTGAATCACCCCGGGTAAGCCTATTCTATAATTTGGTTTGGGTACCTACTTATTTGATTAATATGTGATAGTGCAAAATTTGTAAAACTAAAGGTAAATAATTGATCAGGTACGTGGATTTATGTGCAATTTTCATACTTTTATTAGAAGTGGCTAATGCACACACTGGCGTGCCGTCAAAGATATTGTTGTTAGACAAGCCGGAGCAGATTTGAAAAAATCTTCAGGAATTATGTACAAATGTGTTCAAAAGCCTTGTGCAAGTCGGTGGAAATTGGGTTCTATGAGTTCTATGGACGCCACACCACTGATGCTCTGTCTTCAATTACTCTATTCTCTGGGTCGACACGTATTTTCCCGACTAGGCTACCGAAGCTATGCTCGAACTATCGTATTTGTCGGTCATATTCGGACGTGGTGTGGGTATTTAATACGGGCATATATTGAAATGGCGTTTAGTATCGGACCCAGGGATCCTATTTACATTGATTTCTTTAAAAAAATCTATTTTGTTTCGCTAAAAATAATTTAACACGCAATGTATGTGATGACGTTTAGAAACCATGTCAGCGTTCATTTGTTGGACTAGTACATTGCTGCTTGGTTGGACTTTAAAAAATGATTACAGCTAATTAAAAACACTATTTAACAAAATAATTATGCCGTACGATTCCTATGATCATATACTATAACTGAATACATTATATGCCCGTATTAAATACCCACGCTTTATATATTTTTTATTCTTCCGGTATCATGGCAAATCGTCTGGTATTTTACATAGAAGACTACCGCCTCAGACATATTAAAATATATACGAAATGGGATGACTCACGTCGTAGAAGTCGAATACCGCTCGACATGTTTCGAATCGGTTCGCGATTCATCATCAGGAGAGCCAATCAGTCGCGGAGGTGGCCGAACACCAACATAATTTTCTCCTACATCTCATGGATGTCAGCAGCATATCTTGCAGCGACTCCGCTTGTCGCGGGTCTCGGCTTTTCTGTCCTGCTCGCACGGTATTGAAATTAAGGTAACAGGTAGTATATCGTCGGGGATAGTGCAATACCGCGTAAATAACAGCTGTCGATAAAGTTCTCATTTCAATAAAATACTTCTTAGCATTTGTTTGAATATTGATTCGTATCTACACTAAGATGGGTACTAGGTGACTATATACATACTTACATAGATAAATAAATACATATATAGAAAATCTGACCCAGGCAAAAATATTCGTGTTCGTCACACAAATATTTGCCCTGGCCGGGATTCGACCCCAGGACCGCCGGTTCAGTGGGCAGGTCTCTACAAACTGCGCCAACCGCGTCGTCGTCAATTGAACATGAACATAAATTTCTCCTACATCTCATGGATGTCAGAGGTATCAAACTAATATCAGAGACAAAGCATCGTTCAGTGTGCGGGGTTGAGGTAAGAGCTCGAGAGACGCTTTTAGTAGTGCTCTAATGCTATTAGACAAGCGCGTCCCGCGGCGGTGCCCGCGCCGGGAGTGTGGTGGCGCTCATTACTGCATGCTTTGTTATTATTCCGGTACGTGGGGGAGAAAGATGTAATAGTTTCCAAGATGGAACCCATCCAACATCTTAACTTATACAGCGTGTATTTTTGATAGAACCTCAAACTTTACTAATTCTTAGCATCGGACCTAATCAATGTGTTTTTATATGTCCTGGATGTTTGGATATTCAGATTTCTGGCTGTACTCGCCTCCAGCCCATATTTCTTAACCAATTCTCTTGAACTTTTGTGAGTCGGTTTGATAATATAAATCGTTTTTTTTTTCAAAATGGCGGAGATACGAGGGTTTAACACATAAAAAATCAAATTATTTTATTTATTTGTTCCATGAATTAACACATTACAGTCAAGCTACACGTGTTAACAGGAGAGTAAGTATACATAATATTTATAACATTAAATGGTTGCCTGTAAAGTCGGTTTTACGGGCGAAGGAAGATTTTACGTGACAACGTCTTATTCTCGGTAGAATATTTATTGATATGAATATTATTAAATTGCACAATAGGAACAAGGAATTGAATGAAAATAAGAATTGCACAAATTTTAACTATAGAAATATATTTTGTTTACTAAAACATTGTACTTCCCCCTTCCCTCTTCCCTCTTCCCTCTTCCGCCAAAAAAGAAAAAATTATGTCCGCCATCTTGGATTTCAAAATCGAAGTCATTTTCGTAATCGGAACCCCGAGGAACCTTGGAGATGACACCCATATCGATTTTTAAGAAAAAATAATGTCCGCCATCTTGGATTTCAAAATGGATGTAATTTTCGTAATCGGAACCCCGAGGAACCTTGGAGATGACACCCATATCGATTTTTAAGAAAAAATAATGTCCGCCATCTTGGATTTCAAAATGGATGTCATTTTCGTAATCGGAACCCCGAGGAAACTTGGAGATGACACCCATATCGATTTTTAAGAAAAAATAATGTCCACCATCTTGGATTTCAAAATGGATGTCATTTTCGTAATCGGAACCCCGAGGAACCTCGGAGATGACACCCATATCGATTTTTAAGAAAAAATTATGTCCACCATCTTTGATTTCAAAATGGATGTCATTTTCGTAATCGTAACCCCGAGGAACCTTGGAGATGACACCCATATCGATTTTTAAGAAAAAATAATGTCCGCCATCTTGGATTTCAAAATGGATGTCATTTTCGTAATCGGAACCCTGAGGAAACTTGGAGATGACACCCATATCGATTTTTAAGAAAAAATAATGTCCACCATCTTGGATTTCAAAATGGATGTCATTTTCGTAATCGGAACCCCGAGGAACCTCGGAGATGACACCCATATCGATTTTTAAGAAAAAATAATGTCCGCCATCTTGGATTTCAAAATGGATGTCATTTTCGTAATCGGAACCCCGAGGAACCTTGGAGATGACACCCATATCGATCTTTAAGAAAAAATAATGTCCGCCATCTTGGATTTCAAAATGGATGTCATTTTCGTAATCGGAACCCTGAGGAACCTCGGAGATGACACCCATATCGATTTTTAAGAAAAAATTATGTCCGCCATCTTTGATTTCAAAATGGATGTCATTTTCGTAATCGTAACCCCGAGGAACCTTGGAGATGACACCCATATCGATTTTTAAGAAAAAATAATGTCCGCCATCTTGGATTTCAAAATGGATGTCATTTTCGTAATCGGAACCCTGAGGAAACTTGGAGATGACACCCATATCGATTTTTAAGAAAAAATAATGTCCACCATCTTGGATTTAGAAATGGATGTCATTTTCGTAATCGGAACCCCGAGGAACCTCGGAGATGACACCCATATCGATTTTTAAGAAAAAATAATGTCCGCCATCTTGGATTTCAAAATGGATGTCATTTTCGTAATCGGAACCCCGAGGAACCTTGGAGATGACACCCATATCGATTTTTAAGAAAAAATAATGTCCGCCATCTTGGATTTCAAAATGGATGTCATTTTCGTAATCGGAACCCTGAGGAAACTTGGAGATGACACCCATATCGATTTTTAAGAAAAAATAATGTCCACCATCTTGGATTTCAAAATGGATGTCATTTTCGTAATCGGAACCCCGAGGAACCTCGGAGATGACACCCATATCGATTTTTAAGAAAAAATAATGTCCGCCATCTTGGATTTCAAAATGGATGTCATTTTCGTAATCGTAACCCCGAGGAACCTTGGAGATGACACCCATATCGATTTTTAAGAAAAAATTATGTCCGTCTCTTCTTCCCTCTTCCCTCTTCCCCCTTCCCTCTTCCCTCTTCCCTCTTCCCTCTTCCCTCTTCCCTCTTCCCTCTTCCCTCTTCCCTCTTCCGCCCTCTTCCCTCTTGTTACAGTAATGCTCGATGAATGAAAATAAGAATTGCACAAATTTTAACTATAGAAATATATTTTGTCTCTCTCACTCATCAACCGTGAGCGATCAACCGTGAGCGGGCGTTACACTTTTTCATGAGTGACTCCGAGCCGCAACCTAATTTAAGACGTTGTCACGTCAATATATTTTGTCTCTCTCACTCATCAACCGTGAGCGGGCGTTACATTTTGACGTGACAACGTCTTAATTTAGGTTGCGCTCGGAGTCACTCATGAAAAAATGTAACGCCCGCCGCTCACGGTTGATGAGTGAGAGAGACAAAATATATTTCTATAGTTAAAATTTGTGCAATTCTTATTTTCATTCATCGAGCATTACTGTAACAAGAGGGAAGAGGGCGGAAGAGGGAAGAGGGAAGAGGGAAGAGGGAAGAGGGAAGAGGGAAGAGGGAAGAGGGAAGAGGGAAGAGGGAAGAGGGAAGAGGGAAGAGGGAAGAGGGAAGAGGGAAGAGGGAAGAGGGAAGAGGGAAGAGGGAAGAGGGAAGAGGGAAGAGGGAAGAGGGAAGAGGGAAGAGGGAAGAGGGAAGAGGGAAGAGGGAAGAGGGAAGAGGGAAGAGGGAAGAGGGAAGAGGGAAGAGGGAAGAGGGAAGAGGGAAGAGGGAAGAGGGAAGAGGGAAGAGGGAAGAGGGAAGAGGGAAGAGGGAAGAGGGAAGAGGGAAGAGGGAAGAGGGAAGAGGGAAGAGGGAAGAGGGAAGAGGGAAGAGGGAAGAGGGAAGAGGGAAGAGGGAAGAGGGAAGAGGGAAGAGGGAAGAGGGAAGAGGGAAGAGGGAAGAGGGAAGAGGGAAGAGGGAAGAGGGAAGAGGGAAGAGGGAAGAGGGAAGAGGGAAGAGGGAAGAGGGAAGAGGGAAGAGGGAAGAGGGAAGAGGGAAGAGGGAAGAGGGAAGAGGGAAGAGGGAAGAGGGAAGAGGGAAGAGGGAAGAGGGAAGAGGGAAGAGGGAAGAGGGAAGAGGGAAGAGGGAAGAGGGAAGAGGGAAGAGGGAAGAGGGAAGAGGGAAGAGGGAAGAGGGAAGAGGGAAGAGGGAAGAGGGAAGAGGGAAGAGGGAAGAGGGAAGAGGGAAGAGGGAAGAGGGAAGAGGGAAGAGGGAAGAGGGAAGAGGGAAGAGGGAAGAGGGAAGAGGGAAGAGGGAAGAGGGAAGAGGGAAGAGGGAAGAGGGAAGAGGGAAGAGGGAAGAGGGAAGAGGGAAGAGGGAAGAGGGAAGAGGGAAGAGGGAAGAGGGAAGAGGGAAGAGGGAAGAGGGAAGAGGGAAGAGGGAAGAGGGAAGAGGGAAGAGGGAAGAGGGAAGAGGGAAGAGGGAAGAGGGAAGAGGGAAGAGGGAAGAGGGAAGAGGGAAGAGGGAAGAGGGAAGAGGGAAGAGGGAAGAGGGAAGAGGGAAGAGGGAAGAGGGAAGAGGGAAGAGGGAAGAGGAACAAAATATATTTCTATAGTTAAAATTTGTGCAATTCTTATTTTCATTCATTGTTCCTATTGTGCAATTTAATAATATTCATATCAATACGACTTTACAGGCAACCATTTTTTTTCATGAGTGACTCCGAGCGCAACCAATGGTAAAATTGCATAAAATAATGTCCACCATCTTGGATTTCAAAATGGATGTCATTTTCGTAATCGACATTTCAATCATATTTATGGTAAAATAAAAATTAAAAAAAATTTTTTTTTTCGGGTACCTCGAACACCTAAAGTGGGGGTGAATTTTTTTTTTCTTTTCAACACTGGTGTGTGGGGTGTCGTTGAATAGGTCTTGGAAAAATAATAGGGGTCTTCTAACATTATTTTTTGATAAAGTCAGCAGTTTTGTAAATATTCGCTCCGAAAACAAAAAAAATAGTGTCCCCCCCCCCCTCTAACTTTTCAACCACGGGTAAAAAAAAATCGGAAAAATTCATGTAAATAAGGCCTTGTAAGTACTTTCAATGAAAACTATATTGAACAAAATCGGTCGAGCCGTTTTTGAGTTATCGCCAAATTTCAAATTTTTTCTTTAAAAACGTAAGTTGACTTCCAGAAGGTAATAAGTGATTACAGTTTCTAGGGCGTTTACGACCTTTTTATAGAGCTTAAAATCTTTCTTTACTTAAACCTCGGGCTTAAAACAGCAGTTTATTGTGAAGGATGAAAAAACTACGGAACCCTACACTGAGCGTGGCCCGACATGCTCTTGGCCGGTTTTTTTTCTTAAAAATCGATATGGGTGTCATCTCCAAGGTTCCTCGGGGTTCCGATTACGAAAATGACATCCATTTTGAAATCCAAGATGGCGGACATTATTTTTTCTTAAAAATCGATATGGGTGTCATCTCCAAGTTTCCTCGGGGTTCCGATTACGAAAATGACTTCGATTTTGAAATCCATGATGGCGGACATAATTTTTTCTTATAAATCGATATGGGTGTCATCTCCGAGGTTCCTCGGGGTTCCGGATACGAAAATGACGTCCATTTGTGATTTTGGAATCCAAGATGGCGGACTTAAATTTTGACGTGATAACGTCTTAAATTAGGTTGCGGCTCGGAGTCACTCATGAAAAAATGTAACGCCCGCTCACGTCTGAACACTCATGAAAAAATGTAACGCCCGCTCACGTCTGATGAGAGAGAGAGACAAAATATATTTCTATAGTTAAAATTTGTGCAATTCTTATTTTCATTCATCGAGCATTACTGTAACAAGAGGGAAGAGGGCGGAAGAGGGAAGAGGGAAGAGGGAAGAGGGAAGAGGGAATAGGGAAGAGGGAAGAGGGAAGAGGGAAGAGGGAAGAGGGAAGAGGGAAGAGGGAAGAGGGAAGAGGGAAGAGGGAAGAGGGAAGAGGGAAGAGGGAAGAGGGAAGAGGGAAGAGGGAAGAGGGAAGAGGGAAGAGGGAAGAGGGAAGAGGGAAGAGGGAAGAGGGAAGAGGGAAGAGGGAAGAGGGAAGAGGGAAGAGGGAAGAGGGAAGAGGGAAGAGGAACAAAATATATTTCTATAGTTAAAATTTGTGCAATTCTTATTTTCATTCATTGTTCCTATTGTGCAATTTAATAATATTCATATCAATAAATATTCTACCGAGAATAAGACGTTGTCACGTAAAATCTTCCTTCGCCCGTAAAACCGACTTTACAGGCAACCATTAAATGGTAAAGTCGGTTTTACGGGCGAAGGAAGATTTTACGTGACAACGTCTTATAGTAGAATATTTATTGATATGAATATTATTAAATTGCACAATAGGAACAATGAATGAAAATAAGAATTGCACAAATTTTAACTATAGAAATATATTTTGTTCCTCTTCCCTCTTCCCTCTTCCCTCTTCCCTCTTCCCTCTTCCCTCTTCCCTCTTCCCTCTTCCCTCTTCCCTCTTCCCTCTTCCCTCTTCCCTCTTCCCTCTTCCCTCTTCCCTCTTCCCTCTTCCCTCTTCCCTCTTCCCTCTTCCCTCTTCCCTCTTCCCTCTTCCCTCTTCCCTCTTCCCTCTTCCCTCTTCCCTCTTCCCTCTTCCCTCTTCCCTCTTCCCTCTTCCCTCTTCCCTCTTCCCTCTTCCCTCTTCCCTCTTCCCTCTTCCCTCTTCCCTCTTCCCTCTTCCCTCTTCCCTCTTCCCTCTTCCCTCTTCCCTCTTCCCTCTTCCCTCTTCCCTCTTCCCTCTTCCCTCTTCCCTCTTCCCTCTTCCCTCTTCCCTCTTCCCTCTTCCCTCTTCCCTCTTCCCTCTTCCCTCTTCCCTCTTCCCTCTTCCCTCTTCCCTCTTCCCTCTTCCCTCTTCCCTCTTCCCTCTTCCCTCTTCCCTCTTCCCTCTTCCCTCTTCCCTCTTCCCTCTTCCCTCTTCCCTCTTCCCTCTTCCCTCTTCCCTCTTCCCTCTTCCCTCTTCCCTCTTCCCTCTTCCCTCTTCCCTCTTCCGCCCTCTTCCCTCTTGTTACAGTAATGCTCGATGAATGAAAATAAGAATTGCACAAATTTTAACTATAGAAATATATTTTGTCTCTCTCACTCATCAACCGTGAGCGGCGGGCGTTACATTTTTTCATGAGTGACTCCGAGCGCAACCTAAATTAAGACGTTGTCACGTCAAAATCAAATTATTTTATTTATTTGTTCCATGAATTAACACATTACAGTCAAGCTACACGTGTTAACAGGAGAGTAAGTATACATAATATTTATAACATTAAAAATACAAAAAACAAACATCAAAATCATTAGAATTAAAAACAATGGACTGGTACAACAGGCCTATGTTAAATGATGGAGCTTGGTGTGGAAATAGACTCCAGGTACCGACTGGCAACTGAAAGAAATCTAGGTTCAGAACTGTAGAATTTATCAAGTTCGTTGTCACTGTCCTGTATATTGTTGAGAAGTGTTAGTTCTCTGTGTTGAGGTGTATGGGGGCGCGCCTGCGTGCGCGCAGCTGGGACAACGAGCGCAGGCCGGCGCTGGAGCTGGACGGACGTGAGAGACTGTGTGCGCAGTGGAATGAGGGCGAGCAACGATGGGTTACTAATTTGTCCGCGTATTAAACGGAAGAAGTACTTTCTTCTACTCTCGAGAGTTCTTCTACTCTACTATAGAGTGGGGTACATATTTGGGTAATACCCGTAGATTTTGAGGAAAAGGAAGCGTACAAAGGATTTTTGTACTTGCTTTAACACAAGCTTGTGCCGTTTTTCATGGGGGTTCCATATAATCGAATTCATTTCGAGACGGCTCCTAACATATGCAATATGCATTATATAATATCCTAAGAGCGGTTTGTGAATCAAAAGATTTAGATAAACATTTTTTGCACTACTGCAAGTGGCTATAATATGGCCAAATTGTAGCCATTTCGAAACAAACTCGCGAGGTCTATAGCTCACAGTATTATATTCTCTAGTAGGTAATATTCATCTCATAATAAAATTACAATGCAATGTTAAAAGCGGTTCGATACGCCAAGCTGTGCTCGCGGCGCCACCGATCGTAATATCCGGCCGTCGCTCACAGCCCCGGGACCATTCCGCATTGGCTAAGCGATCTGTTGACGCTTGGATACTCTTCAATCGGTCCCTCATTACTGAGAATCGTGATCACAGGCTGGTTTTGCCTTGATGATCTGGCTCCATCGGTCCCGGTGAATTGTTGCTCACCGCCTGGTGGAATTTGTTTGAGGAGGTTGCTTCTTTGACTTGATCAGACCATCTGGTTGGTGAATGGCATTATGTGGCCAAAGTATGACAGTACACGGTGCAAACAGATGGCGGACAGTTTGTTTTAATATTTATTAGAGTTTGTTTTAATATGAGAGAATAGACACATTAGTACGTTTGACCGTCCAGGGTATCCTGAGCATTCGCCTACAGCACCACATCTCGAATTGCAAGTCTTTGTCGCTCTTGGGCTAATATGGTTCTCTCCATACATGAAAATGGGTAAGATCAGAGCTCTCACTGTTACTGTGTTACTGTGTTAGTCTGGAAATCTATGCTGCGATTCTTCTAGACGGCTTGGAAGCGTGTTATTGCGTCTTTAGCTATCGCAATATGGCGCTTGATCACTGTTTATTTGAGCTCCCAAGTAGATGAAACGGTTCACTTTCTCAAAACCCAGGATACTAACATGAGCATCCGTCACTTGCTACTACTTTGAGTAGTGTTCCAAAAAGACAGGGTTTAATTATTCCAAGTTTTACAAAAGGCTGTGTTCTTTCACATGTATAAGCCTTTTGACTTTGTCTTTATTTAATTTAATTTTTTAATATTTTTATTCCAACATCACCCCAGCTAGGAGAACCAAGCTAACAAAAGAACTTTGAGCTTTATTTATCAGGCGGTTAATTTGAATAGAGCACATAGCTTAATTAATTAAACATACAATATCAATAGTGACCATCTTTCGGATAGATATCATTAGGTACTAATGATTAGGTGGAATTTAGCTAATTATGCAATTAATTGTTTTGTTTAGAAAAATAACATTGTAAGGTGACATTTATAATTTTTTAAAACTGTTAAGCCTGAAGAATATAAATGTAGCCTTGTGCCTATAATCGCTTGATTAATTATCGAATAGCTACCCTGAAGTCAACTTGCAGAACCACCGCCGTCGCTGTATCTTTCACGCACAGAAGGACGTAACTGCCAACAACTTTTAACCGAAACGTCATGTTGTTGTAAATAAACTTATGAATAGTTAATTTAGGTAAAGAAGTAAGTACAAGTATTTACCCGTTGATTTGCTTGCGTTGCCGGAAATTTATTAGATTACGTTTCAATCCATCACCTTCTGTTGCTAGTATCGTAGTGTGTAAATCCTTTAGTCATCAGTAATATTGTTTCTTTTCGGTCTGCTGTGTTCGTTATTAAGTAGTGGATTTTTTCTTACCGTTCCTCCGCTTTCCCAAGATCCAGAGGCCGGTTTAAAAATATACGTATCAGGTGTAATATTATGGAATGGCAATAATTAAAAAAAAAACAATTGTCGTTTGTAGAATAAATGTTTTCATTCAAGTGAAAAACATTTGGTATACGCTGCAAACGTTTCTGCTTGCAAAAAAAATGAATAAAATAAAGTTTCAATAAATAAATATCGGAAAACCTCACACAAATCGATCTACTTAGTCCCACAGTAAGCTCTAGTAGGGTTGTGTTATGGACACTGGACGACGATAAACATACTTATATAAATAAATACATACTTAAATACAAATAACGTCCATAACCCAGGCACAAGTATTCTAGTAAATAGGTACCTATATCACACAAATATTTGCCCTTGCCGGGATTCGAACCCAAGACAGCAGGCTCATTAGGCAGCCGCTTTACCACTTCGCCAACCGCGTCGTCGCGCGTCGTCGTTTTATACATAATTCGTTTTTTTTATCTGTCATGGCTTGTATTTTTTTTGTATATCCATTATAGGCACAGGTAATTGCTTGGTGATAAAGAAGTAACATAGTATAGGCAAATCGGACGCAGGCGCAGAAAAAATCAAATGCACTATAATTGACCACCACAACGGTTCGATTTCATTATTCAAACAGTTAGAGCCTACCAAGCTCTGCTTCATTTCTAATTAATATTCCAAATCCGTGCACATGTGTATTGTTGAGCTTAAATGCAAATATTCATTAATTATTAAACAAAAAAGTATTAAACGTAAAACAAACAACCCTATTGTTTGTATACAAACAAGAACTAGGGTTGTCCCCTTCAAATTACGAATATACCGTGTTAAAGTTCATGTATCAGTATCAAATGTCATTGAGAACTAAGTATCGAAAACGTTCAACCCTAATGTTTTTATCTTTTTTACTCGTACGGTTTAAAAGAGTATGGATAGTTTGTCGACTGCCACTAGGGTTTAGAGTAGGGTTGTCGCAGTTAATAAAGGAGCGTATTCGAAGCATTTAATTAACAGGGGTGCTGCCCTCTGGTGGCGGAATTGCAGATTCTTTGTCGCGGAATCCGATCGGATTGTTTTGCTTCATTCAATTCGAGCACAGAGCGTAAGGCACAGAAGGTCTGTTTCAATCGGCGATTACTTGGTTTGTTGGCACAGCAGTGCCTCAAATCACAACACGCCGCAGTAGTTCATCGTCTAACAGTTACTGAATGGAGCTAGGATGAAAAATAGATATAAATATATCCTCTATAATGCTGTGTTACTGATATGTCATTATATTAATATTCGAAATATAGAAAAACTCCGTCAATTTAGAAAATACAATTTAAGGTCGAGAGTGAATAGGCAGGAGTTACCGAGGTAATAACAACGCCTTCATTAGTATAGGTTAGATTGAAGTAAAAAACATAATACAATACAAATATATAATTTAAGAAATTAGTAAGTATAAGAGGTAACACCAGACGGTTTTATTGCTAAAGAGCGATCTGTTCCAAGCGACTTTAGGATAGTGGAAACAATTTAATTTGAATCGTGTTATTAGGCAGTGCAAAAAAAAGAGGCAGAATATTGTTAAGCAATAATTATCTAATAATACAGACATAATACATAAACACGTACCTATATATAAAAAAATTAGATAAAAATAACTTGGTTCCTATAACCTACGCTGAATCTTTTCATGAGCGACTAATATACATCCTCCTTTTTTTACATGCTATTTTGTGTTGTTTTGAATATTGTATTGCGGGCCTTCTGTATTGCATTGTCCATTTTGGGGAGCGGGGTTATACACTCTTCATGTTTCAAGGACGAAGCGTAGAATTTCTATAGGCATTTAGCATATGCAATATCCGAATAACTGTCACCCAGGTGAAACTGATTCAGTTAAGCTAACAATTAAGTTAAGTAAGTTATCAAATTGTACTTCTGTATTAAACGTTAAAAGAATAGTATAGAGGTCGACTTAGCAGGGTGTACTTACTTACATCACCTCCTAGCTTGACGAATTCCACAAACTGGCAGTTTCTCGCTTAAAGAATCGGTTTGACGATTCAGCAAGGAAATCCCGCCGCATCTTTATCACTTACCGCAGGCGCCATGTTTAGATTTAGCTTAAATTTAGTTTTACTTTAGTGTTCTAGTTTATTGTTAGGTTTAGTTTTATTATAGGTAAGCATTTTTATTATTACACAGACTTGTTGAAAAAAATGCAACACTAACAACTTTTATGTCATTTAAAGCAGCCGAATAAAAAACATGTAAATTGTCGCTGAAAGGGCAAACATTGATTAAGAGAATAGTGTGAGTTCATACATTTGCTGCTACACGCAAGTAGGAATCGCACTAAGCACTGATAAATGAGTAAACAAGCCATAAGTCGAAGCACCCGGGCCAACTATTTAGAAATTGTCATAGACTCGGGGTTCCTTTTCATAAACTTCCTTCGATTTAATTAAATTTTAATATTGAAACCGAATTGTTATTGCTATTTTAATAATAGTGCACAAACGTCAAATAGGAAGCACTCGCACGTGCTGCAGATTATCCCCCCCCCAACAATAAATAATTAAACGTATAAATTTTGCGACAGCCCTTTGCATAAAGACTTATTCGCTTTGGTCACAATACCTTAAATAAAGAGGGGTAAGAAAAGAGAGTTATTGTCGTGGAATTGGGCGTAAAATGAGTTTTAAGACGCTGTTAGGGGCAGTATTAGAATTTGGCTCATGTTCCATTAAGATACCTATAAAAATACATAGTGTAATAAATACGCCAAGTTTCTGACGTAAAAAGCCACATTTAACGAGAGACAAATCAAGTTACTTTTCATATGACGTCAATTTGGCTGAGATACTTTGTAACTTTGCTTGAGATACTTTCTATCAATAACATTGAAGATACCAAATCGGTAAGACATAGCATTAAGACCTGATATCATTAAACGCCCAAAAACTCGCGTGGTCTAGCCATTTTGATGCTCGCGCGTGACTTTGCCCTCGTGGCAAACCAACTAAGCCAAATAGCGATCTTGCCTCCCAAACCGTACTTAACCTAACCTAAGACGTATAATTAAGTAGGTATAATTTTTAAGTACAATTAACTCGGTATGTACAATTAAACATTGCTTAAAGAGTCTGGATGAGGCATGCAGAACCGAAAAATCTTAGTATGACGGTACCGCAATTTCAATACTCCCAAACTAAATCACTAAATCAGTGATGAGGTAGCCTTTGAGGTGGCATGGCTTTTGACCACATATTGAAAGACAAAAACGAACATTAATCTTCTTTTATAAGCTTAGCGTAGCTTCGGAACGTATAGAAATTTCGTCAACAACCACTAATTTTTCGTCATAAATTAATTAGCATAACTCGTATACGCTTATTAGGCGATTGATTAGAACCAGAGAGAACATAGTTTTCCTCGTAATTGGACGCCATTAAAAAATCTAGCCGCCAATCATTCACCATAAACGCATCATTGCCGGTTCTTCCATTCACTCATTCGGTCTTCATAAGGGCTGCGGTCCACTAGTTACTGGTATCATGTCATAGTTTTCATCATTATTCATCATCGCTGAATAAGTAGTATTGGCTATGGATTTTCGGTTTACAGAAGTAACATTTTTTACTTTGATTTTTCTATAGTACTTGATGCAAATAATATTTTTTTTACAAAAAAAGAACTTCACCCAAATATAAGCTTTTCAAGTCACTAAATGATACCAAAAAGAATATATGCTACGAGTTAAAAAATAATGTAAGATGATAGAATATCCAAATAATGTAAGATGTGCCGATATTACGAGTATTACGCACACTGACAACCATATAAGATCAACTAAAAGTTATTGCCCTTTCAAACATCAAACCATTTTCCAAATTAGAACAACCGTCTTCAAGAAATCGCGGAAAAATCCCTTAAGGTACAGGGTACAGTAACAGTAAAAACTGTTGCATTTATTTTACAAAGAACTCACAGAGACTGCATCTTACCTCATCAACACCTTCATCATTGGAAGACCTTCCTCAATTTCTGCACCCCATCGCACTGGGTGTTGGCCCTAACTTTTATTTAACCACTTTATTTCGAGTTTGTTTTAACACCAGTTGAATTTACTGCCGCCGCCGCGATAACAGGACAGACAGGCAAACAAACGCGTTGAATTTATTGTCTCATAAATATACATTATGTTTATGATGCGAGTGACTGAGGCTTTGATTGGGAGATATGTCAGTCAGTGAATGAATGGGTTTGAGTTGGATTTTAGTTCAGTGAAAGCTGGAGAGCGCGGGAACACATGTGTTTCTACGAATTTTTACTTATATGGTGTAGTTATTAATTTGTACAGTTATCTGAATCGAAGAATGCCTCATCTACTACGGCATACTACATACGGCAAAGGTTTTCTATTTGCGGAATTGCATACAATAAGGAAGACCTATTTTTCGTGAAGAAACCTTTTAGATTAGGTAAAGCTGCCTTCGGGAAAAGAGTCCCCCCCTTGTTTGCCATAACATAATTATGGGAAGCGATTGTGGTATGTTCGTAAAAAAATTGTCATGATTCTGAACCCTAAAAATTTTACTAGATTTCTGAAAAGCAGTCAGTTCATCCAGGAGAACCTAGATACAATTAGGGTCGTTTTATAACAATTCTGAAAAGTTAACTATGTACTCCTTAACCCTTAAATGCATACAATTTCATTAATTTTGTTTCTGAAATGACGTAATTACCAATGTAATCCATGTCAGTTGGAGACTTCGAGACGTGGCCGAGAGGAAGATTCTATGCAAAATGCTGGGACCGAAACAGGGGTCTGAATGAAGGAACTTGGAGCGCATGGGAGAGGACCGGGCGGTAAAAAGAGCGTTCCATGGCAAAGCGACAAGTCATCGTCCAGTAGGCCGCCCCTGCACGTCTAGCACAACTATGTCGCGCGATATAGCATCACCCGTCAGTCTCTCACAGTACCTACTGCGAAAAAAGAGATAGGTAATATTAGAGTAAGAGTCATGTGTTACAGTTGTGCTGATATCGGCAGACTGATATGGTTAAAGATGATCTGGGCGAGCTCCAAGCCTCTTGTATTGGAGGCCAAGACTCACTTTGGGTCGCTGTGTCAGAGGAGTAAGTGTAAGTAGGGACGTCCTAGTGGGCGGCATGCGGTGGGGCGTCCTTAGTATTGTTGGATCGACGAAATCCTGAAAGACCTGTGCCAGCTTCGAGGGGCCGATTTTAACAAACATTACATCATTTTACTGGCAGTCAATAGAGCTAAAAAAAACAGTTTCTCTTATAAAGCTGTGTGCGCGCTGTTCGCGGTAATCCGGCATTCCCGAATGTGTCACCGACAACGGCGCGCGCGCAAATAGCCGCGCGACAAAAAGGCGCTAATCCCTGTTTTCCTGTCGATTTTGCGTGTCACTGCGCAGCTGAACGGCACCGGAGATTTAGCGCTGAGTAAGGTATGTTGTTCAGTATAGATTGCTGGCTCTATTAAAGCGGGGATGATGTTGATGAATGTGGACGGATATAGAAGAAGAGAACGATCAAAGAAAAGATGGATGAATCGTGTGAAGGATGATATGATTAAGAAGGAAGTAAACGACGGGATGATGGGAGATAGGGAGAAATGGAGAAAGAAACCATGCTGCGGCAACCCCAAATAAATGGAATAAGGATAAGGGAATGATGGCGAAGGATGTTGGTTTGTTTCATTGAATTACAACTTCTAGGATAAAAATATATTATTATTTTTTATATTGGCACAATATAGTACATTTCGCCTAATGGTAAGCAAATATGGGGGCCCAAGTCGCAATGGCAACTGACAAGAAACCAACGGTGCCAAGTCAGTTGACACTGGAATGCTGACCCGAAAGATGCTTCTTCACGCTTCGTTTGAAGGGGTCGAAGGGTAAGAAGGAGGAAACATGTGCCAGCAAAGAGGTCCACTTTTTAACAGTTATTTTTAGTTGTCTTCTTTTATCGTGCTGTTTCTACTATGTGCCTACCTCTGTACCAGATTTTGGATCAGTGTATGACTAATATGACACTTTATACTCTCGCGGTTTGTACACATAATTAACACAAATTATAACGGGTCTATCGCGATATTTCTTATTTACCTTCATAATCTTACGTTTCGGCGGGGTTGCACATGCCGTGGTCTCAGCTGATGTACGTCATTAAGTGTATGACTAACATCTTAAAATCCCATTAGAAAAGAAAATTATATGATATATACAGTCAGCTTCAAAACGTGCCGCACCAACGCGGATGAATCGGTGACATTGTGCTAAATTGTTAGTCCGTTCGACTTGTTTTGCACAGACATAATATTATGCGGGAAATTTTCACAACGGAGCGACCTTACATTTTATCTATGGGTTCAAGCAGTAATGTACTCTACAGTCGGCTCCAAACGTGGATGAATCGCACACGTGCTACATTCTTTGTTAGACTTTTTCACAGTCAAAATTTGCTGACAAAGATAAATTCGTGATAACGGCCTTGCAATGAATCTAGAAAATTATAGTTTTGCTAGCTGCACCGCGCAGTATCACACGATCATCCCACGGGAACACTACATTTTTTCGGGAACTCTTCATACAAACAAAGTTTGAATTTACTCTTTTACTATCACGTGATTTCTCAGCCGCCTTATCTACATGGCAAACTTAATTTTAATACTTCAGGAATAAAACACGGTATTAAAAGTAGCCTATATTGATTGCTGATCTACGCTCTAAAAAAACTTTTGCTTAAAGGGTAAACCAAGAATAATTTCGCATTTACTTATAATATGGCATTACGAGGCAAAATAACACAAACATCATTGTAAGAAAAACATATTACGCAATTCACAAAAAAAACTGCGAACAGCTTTGTCTCAATTACTTCTTAGACTAGACTAGTAGGTAATACTACTTGGTTAGAAACATTTTGACAACGATATCACGCACGCTTTACATTTCGGGGCGGCTAACATCACGAAAATCTACCAACATTGAGTTCAAAAGGTTAAAGACATGCCAGTAGTTGCCGTTACAATATTATAGGTAAGTATGACATCTTAAATACCTCTGTAATTCGTAACCAATACCAAAGGGTCGCAGTGAGACATCAAAGATCCCCGTACAATGTAATAAATCTCGAGGGTCATTCGGCCAAGCACTCTCTCAAGTGCTCACTGATTTGACACCTGATTGTAGTACACTGACAGACCAACTTAAACGTAATACTGGATAAATAATCATTAATCGGAATTCGACTTTTTTACGTTCGAATAAAGGGTCTGTAGTCTCTGGTCGACTGCATTTGATTGTCGATTGCAGTGTATTGATGGACCAAATCCTAAATGCAGCTGATGCAATAATTGGTAAGCTGTTTCAGACTTTCTGTCAGTGCGATAAAGTTTGGGGTGGTCTTGGATGGATGAATGCAGATGGGTCGTCGGCGTCTTTAAGGTTGCGAATGATAGGTGCTTGAGCTTCGATGACAGGCTCTCGTTAATTTTGGTGCGGATTACTATTAACTACATGTAGGTAAGACAGATATTATTTAGACATTTTTATGTTAAGTGGTTCGTTTCACCTGAGGTCTAATTCGATTGACGTAGACATATAGCCATTTGAGGGATGAAGAAAACGTATCGACCATGTCACAGACATAATTATTTCGATTGTTGCTATTCGAGTTACATTTGCTAACATTGCCAACTTACAGAACGCAGTAGGTACCTACTTATGCGAGAGCGATTATAGATAGGTGATATTTTGGGCAGATGTTATTAGACATATCGTATATGACTCCTGCATTTTAAGTTACGATTTCAGTGACTAGTAAAGTGGTGTAAGTAAGACTAACACAGTTTATTGTCTAACGGGATAAGACTAAAAGTTAATCTAGTTATTGGACTCTGGCAGTCTTCCCTCGGTGATAGTCTTATTTTCACTTTCGTCTTTTTTTTACATTCCAGCAGACGTAAATTATTTTTCTGAAAATAACGACGGACTTATTTGAATGTTTCTCTGCTTCTTCAGGGTCCACGATTAAATTTTCCGTTTCATTGGCGTTGTGTGAAATATTTGTATTTTCTACAAAACCAGCTACTTCTTACTGGGTACCTGTCGCTACCGTTTATTCAACTTCACCATCCCCTCTTGTAAAAGCTACAAGTTTAAAATTACCCTTCAAACAATAAATAACTCCACCGGTCTTCCACCCCTCGAGAATGTCAAAGCAAATACTAGTTCTTAGTGTTTTTATATGAGATTTATTAACACGAATCAGCCTAACTTGAACTATCTAACATTTGCAATAAAACTGACTTTGGTTCGGTTTCAATTTTGCTAAAAGTATCATAGACAATTAAGTTTCAAATTCAATTTAGGAAGGCGGGAAAAGTTATGCTCGGAATTTTGGTGATCATTTCAAACTACTTTAAGAGAACCTACGCTTCAGTTGAAAACAAACTCTATGCTCCTAAAAAAGGGTGGTAATTTCAAGGGTAGGTGGTGATAAGGGTTTATCTGAAATATCAGTGACCTCTTGTTTTTGTACCCCTTGTGTAAACATTGGGGTGAAGATTGGAGTGTATAGGAGGTTTTTTATCACTTTGTGCTGTTATCGAGCTAGATAGTTGTCTTTTAAATGCACCTAGTTGACTTGTGGTATGGCCTTTATACTTAGTTATAGAAACGTTAACAATTTGAATGGTGCGAGATATTTATTAATTAACGCTTTGAAAAGAAAACTTTACATTCCTCCTCGCATTACATTACTTACATGTAACTTACGAATATAATGGTAAGGCTAGATGTCTCACCTTTGACCATGATCCAAGATCAATCAAGAAAACCTTTATTAATTGATAAAACTGACACCTAACAACAGAAAAGAAATCCACCACATGCTTTGTCAATTTAAAAATAATGAATCAGAATCAAAAGATACAAAAATATACATGTCAGGTTATAACTTATGACTTGTAATGTAAAGGATTAAAAAATTACAAATGTCTAGATATTCAATAAAATTAAATTGATTAGGTTAATTATGCATGTACAATTGTGCATGCATAGAAGCTGAAGTAAAATATTGTACGCCAACTCTGGCTGATTGTGACGGACATAGACTTTTGTAACATCTTATTGTAACCACTTACTTTCTGACAATAAATCATTCTATTCTATTCAATTACCAATAAATGATGTCTATGTCAATGTCTTCGAATTGACTGATATCTAATCTAAAAAATTGCTGTACCTATAGTTAACAAATGCATACGTGTAGGCTTAAATTAAGCATAATTTGATGAGACATGAGTATCCCGTATTTAAATGACGTAAAATATTATATTCTAACCTTTATATATATAAGGCGCTGGATGCAGGTCGCTTCCAACCGGTATATATGGAAGTCCAAAGGGGAGGCCTATGTTCAGCAGTGGACGTCCTATGGCTGAGATGATGATGATGATGAACCTTTATCTATTTAATACTTAAATGTCAACAGACTAACCACTTGAACCTAAATTTAACCGTAAAAACCCGGTTGCTTTTGAGAAAAAAGACATTGAATTGAGTTATTATATGAATGAGGGCAAACGACAATAGCTTTCAGGTAGCTAAATCATAACGCGAAAAACGGCCACAATTGCACTGTATGTCTGTGGGTGTGTGTGTTTGTTCCTGTGTGTTGTTGTATCTATTTCGGTGTTTCTCGTAAACGCACTAACAATAGTGCAGTCATTGCCCGACTGCCCGAATGCGTCGAGTTGATTTATTGAGATGATGGTTGATGGAATTTGTTCATCATAACTATTTTGTCTATCAGCTGTTAAATGTTACAATATTTAGTAGGTTATTTGCTGATACGTTGCGGATGACAACGGCTTTTTCGCAGATAATTTGTTATACCACGTAACTATATTACCGGATTTAGATAGGTGGGTCAATTTCCCAAGCAGTATTTTTTGATGGCAAGACTGAAAACGCAGGTGCAGAAAGGTTGAATAATAAAGTACCATTTTTTTTCGGAAACAGCCCGCCATTGTTACCTCGGGCAACAGCTAAAATTTAAATATTGATATATATAATAATTAAAAAAAAATATTTAGACCAAATTTCTCATCAAGGTGGGTTGTCCCCAAGCCGGTTTTGTTTGTAAAATGCCGGGTAACTCAAATACTATGCATGACAAAGAAAATCTGTTACCATTATTTTATTACCATATAAATAGGTAACGGAAAAAGCACATTACCCGTTATATATCTCCTTTGTATACCCTTGAATAAGTGCATATACGTTTGTCCCGAGAAAACTTCTCATTACCGCCGACAATGTTTCGAACCGATTTATTTCCCAAATTTGATCAAGTATGCCCCCCGTCTCCCGCGCACTTCAAAGAATTAGTCAAGCTGCGGCGCCCGACGAGGCCGGTTGTGTATAGTGGCAATACGTTAGCTTGTATAAACGTGAATATTTAATCGCGGTGGACAGAGGACAAAAAAAATGTCATCCCGGAGTTTGTTATAGCTTCTTTATTTTTTAACTGCGTGGTTTGAAATTTATATATATCAGGTAAAGTACACTCGCCATTACAAGAGTTGAATTAGTTCTAGAATATAGGGCTTACTTTTTTTTTAAGAAATAAAAATATGTCGTGTTTCTCATTCCACCATTCTCATTCCGGTGTTTCCGGTGTAGTAAAATGACTTTACACCCCACCAAAATGAGGAAAGCACCGGAATAACATCAAAAGTAGCTTCACTTTTCATAAATATTGTTGAACAAATAATATTTTTTTATGTTGTTTTTAATACCATACTAAGATATATGTTTATATTATTATGTAATGCCAATATAATATATATTACGAATATAAAAAGTAAAATTACTTTCATAATATGCCACTTTTCTTTAATTCCGGCGTATGAAATTTCATTGCGGTGCACTTATTTTATCATCCTGGTGTACATTTATCATTCCGTTGTGTGTTTCATATTCGATCTCGAATAACTCGAAAACTATTTCAGATTTCAGGGTCCCTTTTACATATGTTTAATAATATAGTGTAGAGTATCTTTTTACATTTAAAAAACTTAAAAATAATCAAAAATAAAGAATCACACCGAAATGATACAAAAAATGCGTCTTGTTGAAATTGACCCAGGTACATCTTATGCTTAAGTTTTTTACCAAAACAAGTCGGGACGGCAAACGTATATAACGGCGTACGTAACGTGCAAACGAGCAAACGTATCGCCTGATGGAAAGCGATTACCGTCGCCCATAGACACCTGCAACACCAGAGGAGTAACGAGTGCGTTGCCGGCCTTTCAGGTGGGAGTATGCTCTTTTTTTGAAGGTCTGAACGTCGTATCGGTCTGGAAATACCGCTAGCGACAGTTCATTCCACAATGCAGTTGTACGAGGTAGGAAACTGACCGCTAACCATCTTCTAGGTGGTGAGGATGAAAGAGCTTTCACGTAGAACGATGGCGGAAAGATGCGGCAGGCAACAGGAAGCTAGGCAACAGTGGCGAGAAGTCTGTAGAATCAATTCCCATCGGCTGCTTGTTTCAAATAATGTGTGTATCCTGTCCGACTCCGAGTCGATTGGTACTCGTATAACACCACATTGCCAATCGGCAGTTAGCACGTGTCGTTGTCTCATGCCGGTGCTACAGAAAGCGGATGATTTGAATGGTATTCTTATAATATTATGTTAGTATAACTCTTAAGTACAATTTTTTTGACATGTACAATTTTACTTTATCAATAAATGATTAGACCGATTTTGGTTTATGGATGCGAGGCTTGGGCGTTGACCCTGAAAGAGGAGAATAGACTCTTAGTGGCAGAGAGGAAGATTCTTAGGAAGATTCTAGGACCCGCAAAGACAGATGACGGAAATTGGAGAGTCCGAAAGAACGCGGAAATTGAAGAGCTAGTGTCTGAGCCCAATGTAATCGGCGAAAGTAAATCTGCGCGACTTTGCTGGCTCGGTCACGTAGAAAGAATGGAGGAGGATCGTGTAGCCAAAAGAGTCTACCTGGGACGTCCTAGTGGACGGCGTCCGGTCGGGCGACCGAGGTTATCGCTGGATCGACGAAGTCCAGAAAGACTTGTGCCAGCTTCAAGGGGCCGATTTCGATTGGCGACAAGCAGCACAAGATAGAGTAGGATGGCGTAGCTTAGTGTCGGAGGCCAAGATCCACTTCGGGTCACTGAGCCAGTGAAGTAAGTAAGTAAGTAATAAATGATTGACTTGAATTGAAATTTTTCAAGTATCTGAATGACACTTAAACTCGAGTGCAGCATGGACTAGCATTAGGCAGTTTGGCACTGTGCCATAGTGACACGCGCGCTAATAGCCAATCACGACATGCTGCCAAACGACAGTTAGCACGTGCCGTTGCTCGCTTGTGCTTGATACCAACATTCGAGTCAGTTTTGGTATAATTTATTATGAATATTTAGGTATGATCTAACACGTTAATAATAATAATAATAATAAGCCTCTTTATTTCCTTTAAAGTATATACATCACATTAAAGTAATGGTAAAATTAGTTTCGCTATTTTGTTAGTAAATAATGGTAAATATATGTTTTTTTTTTTGTTAGTAAACCTTATAGTATAATTAAATATATATATTTATTTATTTATTTTAAAAAGGAACCCCTTTTCGGGTATAGGCCTCCTCCAGTTTGCTCCATTTTTCTCTGTCCTCTGCTTTTCTCATCCAGAGCTTCCCAGCCGTGGCCACGATATCGTCGCTCCATCTGTTCCTCGGCCGTCCTGGCTTTCTTTTTCGTCTTGGCCCAGTCCATTGCGTCACAGCTCTTGTCCATCTCTCGTCTTTGTACCGCGCTAAATGCCCCGCCCATTGCCATTTTTGTCTGAGAGCATATTGTAGAGCATCTGTGATTTTAGTTTTGCTTCTGATAACTTCACTTCTCACCTTATGTATTTTTCTCAATTTGAGCATACTTCTTTCCATAGCGCGCTGCGTGGTGGTTATTTTATTTTTAATTTTCACCGAGTGGCTCCATGTTTGACATCCGTATGTTAGTGATGGTAGTATGTTTGTGTCCATTATGATTTTTTTGAGGTGCAGTGGATAGTCGCCTTTAAAAACTTCTTTGAGGGACCAGTACTTCTTCCAGCTAATGGCTATACGGCGCTCTACTTCCTCTATGTCATTGTCGTCGAAAGATATTTGCTTGCCTAAGTAAATGTAGTGTTTGACATATTCCAAAGCTGTCTGATTTAGCCTTATTGGGTGTTCAATGCTGTTAGTCATAATCTTGGTTTTACTCTCGTTCATCTCCAACCCTACTTTTACGCTTTCATCCCATAGACTATTTATCATTTTTTCAAGATTTAGGCTATTAGAGGCGAACAACACCAGATCGTCTGCAAATCTTAGATGGCTTAAGTATTTGCCATTTATCTCAATGCCTTCTTGTTGCCAGTTTAGTTTTAAGAATATGCCCTCTAGCACCGCAATGAAAAGTTTAGGCGAGAGGGGGTCACCCTGCCTCACTCCTCTGCCTATAGGGATGCTGTCTCCTCTTGTCTCGAGCTTTACTTTGCTGTTGCTGTTTCGATATATATCTTTAAGTACTTCTATATATTTAGAGCTGATTTGGCATCGAGATAGAGCTGTCCATATAGAGCTATGTGAAATGGTATCGAATGCCTTTGCGTAATCGATGAAGGCTATGTATAACGGTTTATAGAATTCCTTATGTTTCTCTATCACTTGCTGAACGACATGTATATGGTCTGTTGTAGAGAAACCGGACCGATAACCTGCTTGCTCTACCGGTTGGTTGTTATCAATACTGCTGTCGATTCTACGTTGGATGATAGATGTAAAGAGCTTGTATATGCTAGACAAGAGGCTGATTGGCCGATAGTTAGATACATTATGCGGATCGCCTTTTTTATACAACAAAATAATGTCTGAGGTCTTCCATTGTTCTGGCGACTGTCCTGTGTCTAGTACAAAGTTATAGAGATTGGTCAGTATGGGGGCGAGTTGAGCTTTCCCTAGTTTCAGGGCTTCGTTTGGGATGCCGTCAGGGCCGGGGCTCTTGTCCGGTTTTAATTTTTTAATGTGTTCTATCAGCTCTATAATTTCAATGGGGTTGGTAGTGTCGCTACTTTGTGTGTTTTCAGGTTGTTCGTTGTCTTGGGTTTTCACATATTTTTCCTCGTATAGCTCTTTGTAGAACTGTGTAGCGCAGCTTATAACATCCTGTCTTGTTTTTGTTTCCTTACTCCTTGACTGTAAACTCTGTATCCATGTCTTACTATTAGTTAGCTCTTTAAAGGCTCTTTTCGTACTTCTATAACACGTTATGTTTTTTGTTATAATCTTGTTTCTATGTATATGGTAGTCTTTCTTTATTGCCTTGCTGGTAGCTTTAAACAGTTTTCCGAGTTCTTGTTTCTCTACTTTTGATTTATTTTTTGTTTTTAAAAGTTCCGAACGCCTTGCTATGAGCTTTTTTGTGGCTTCGCTTATAATTTGATTTTGTTTAGATGGAGAGTTATCGGTCAAATACATGCTTAAGCTCTTTTTAATTGCTGTCTCTATTTTATTATAGAATTGTTGCACTTGCTCGCCTTCTTGAATTACGTGAAGATCTTGGAGATTAGCTTCTAAGTTGTTTTTATATAAGTTTATTTCTGCTTCTGTTTTTGGTGTTTTCGGCGGAGTTTTATAATGTGTTCTACTCTTCTTGGGGTCAGTTCTGAGGTTGTAGGTTGCTCGTACAAGACGGTGGTCGGATGGAAATTCCACGTTGTTAAGGACTTCTATGTTGCTTATATTCTTTGGTTCATTCGAGAGTACAAAGTCGATTTCGTTTTTTGTATTTAGGTCAGGGGAGATCCACGTCCATTTCCTGCTTGCCTTTTTTTTGAAGAATGTGTTCATTATACATAGCTTGTGTTCATATGCATATTCTATTAGTTTTCTCCCCCTATCATTTCTCGTCCCGTATCCGTATTTGCCCATCGTGAGGTCTTCGTTTTCTCTCGGCATTCCTATTTTCGCATTGAAGTCCCCGATGATGAGAAGTTTTTCGCCAGCCATGTTATAGGCCTTTTCTAAAGTTTTATAGAAGTTGTGAATTTCTTCTTCTCCAGAATTTTCCGTAGGGGCGTATATTTGGATTATTGAGAGTATAATTTTGTCATATCTAAGTTGTAATAGAGCGACCCGTTCCGACAGGCCCACAAAGTTGTGGATGTTATTTTTATGTATTTTATTTATCAGGAAGCCGACGCCATGTAAACCACGGGTCTCTCCCTTAAAACAAAAAATGTAGTTTTTCATTTCTTCTATACTGCAGCCTATTCTCCTCACTTCTGACAAGCCTAAAATATCCGTTTTGATTTTTCGTAAGGCATGCGTGAGTTCGATCATTCGTTCTGTTGAAGATAGAGATCTGACATTATATGTCGCGATTTTTAATGTAGTGGTTTTATTTGGAGGGTTACAGTCATACTCTTCCACGGGGACCAGCCGGGTTGGAAGATTTTTCGAGAGGGGCCCCAATTTTGATTGCTAGATATTTTCGGGCTCTCGTGTCTGCGCGTCTTGATCAGCTTCCGGTGTTTGAGTTGGTGTGAGCTTGACTGGCCAGTAGGAAGTCAGTGTGCTACCGCTCGTAACATTTTTATTTTTCTTATTAGCTCTATTGGTAGTTTCATTTTTAGGTGTTGCATTTGAGTTCTCAGGGGACGCTGACAGGTTTCGCTTATTATTGCTCGGTTTTTTGTTATTAATGTGTATAGCCGGCTTCTCCTTCAGTATAACGATTCGATCATACTTTAATATTGCGTTTTTTCCCTCGTCTCTTAATATCTTCACTTCCTCAGACAGTTGCCTACGTTTTTCCAGTATTTCAGGGGGAAAATCTTCCTTTATATAATATGTTGTGTTTTCTAAAGTTTTCTTATTTTTAAGTATTTTAATTTTTTTGCCTAGTGTTGTTAGGGTTAACACTATGGGTCTAACTCTATTTTCTTCTTTTTTCCCCCGTCTAGTAACTGCCTCTATTTCAGGTCTAGTTAGTTGAATTTTCATGGTTTTATTTACTATTTGAAGTATACTGTTTTCCAATTTTTCGTAGCTTGTCTCGGTCTCTTCTACTCCAAAAAGTAAAATATTCCTCTTCCTTATCTCTTTTTCAATGTACCTTAGTCGCTGATCTTGTTTTTCAACTCTCTCCTCTAGAGCATTGTGCTTCTCATCTAAAATTTCAAACTTATCATCAAGTTTTTTAAGTATAGTGGACGTAATACGATTTTCCATGTCCTTATTGTCCACTTTTAACTGCCTCATATCATCCTGCAGGTTTTGCAATAATTTTGTGATAGTGTCCATCCTTTCTTGTGAAATGATCTAACACGTTATCTACACTAATTTGCCGGGAAATGTGAAGATATGGTTGCGGATAAAATCACGTCATACGTTTTTTGTATCGTATAGTCTAGTGTTGTGCTAAGGAACGACAACACAGGTGTAAGATGGCGTATTAGTTTGGCACTGCGCCAGCGCTACACGGGCGAGAATGGCCAATCACGTCACCACGCGCTGCCAAACGGTAATTAGCACGTGTCGCTGGTTCGTGCTGGTGATCAGTCAGCGGATGATTGGTGTAGCTGTTAGTATATGGGATGTTTATTTCCTAGCCTCACCAGCTCACCACAATATGACATGATAGGAAGATTTCAATAACGCACAAATTCAGTGCTATTGACCTGCGAATTTGTGCCTCATCGTTTCCGAACCTATAACTATAGGACGTATGTAGTTTAACAAAAAGGATCCAAATTCCTACAAAACATAATTTTAAATTAACCATGGAATTAGCAAGTTACCTAACTTTGATTAGAACTTAGTCGCTCAGGACAATGGTTGAAATTTTGATAAGTAACAGTTTGTTGTAAATTGGATCCTTTTTCAAAAGAAAGAAAGAAATAAAGCTTTTCTGAAAGTTGTGCTAATACATCAAGAAGCGATGTTCCCTTTATTTATTTATGATTTCATTATTTATTTTGATTTGTTTAAACGTTAAAACATAAGTCAGTACAAATTGCGAACTGACATTCTCTACCAGTTAACCCTTTCAGGTGCTTTATACCATGCTCACAAGCAAACTGAGAAAAACATAATCATTATATGATTACAACTAAATTTTTATTTAAATCAGTGATAATCGCGGAAACCAAAGCGAATATTGTTTTTTTCTAAGTCATGTAGTTATAAATATTTGTATAGTCTAGGTAACTCTGTTTGTTTGTTGACACAATTAATCCAATTTAGTCGCAGTATAAAAATAAAACAGTTGTCTAAAATAGTAATTAAGAGGAGATAAGGTGGATATAATGCCGTTGATGCATGGCATGCGGGCGCGCCCTAATGATGGCACTAGACGTAGACAACCATTCATTTACATTTTATTATAAGGGTGAGAAATAATTACATTATGTCATTTGGTGTAGTAGCACTTAGAAATGACTTTATTATACGTTTGGGTTTTTAGCCGAATGACGTCCGATTGAAATGCGGCCTGTGATGGTTGCTTTTATCACGCGATAAATAAGTGACAAAGCATCCGTCACGTTTTGACAAAATGCGAGTGTGACTGACAGATGCTTTGTCACTTATTTAGCACGTGATAAACGCGACCATCATAAGCCCCACAATTTATTTTCTATTCTTTTATGTCTATCACAGACAACGAACCTATGAACAGACACATGAAATAGAAATATTTTAATTTTTAACACTTTATTGACTTAATTTGTCCTAAAGTGAGTTTCTTTAATACACGAGTAAGACAAAGGCCTTGTGACCATTATTTTTTTTCTTTATTTATTAACAAACGGATCGCCTGATGGAAAGCGATTACCGTCGCCCATAGACACGGCAACACTAGAGGAATCACAAGTGCGTTTCCGGAGTCACAAACGCGTTGCCAGACATTCGGACTTCTTTTACTTCTAGGATAGGAGACCTAAAGTACCAGTATATAATATAATTATATCTGTGTCAACTATCCGTCTGCGAGGATAATCCAGGAGCCCGCCGGCCAGTAGCTGTCCCGCCTCTGGCACGACACGAGACACGACATGTGTGTCCGTCCCGCACTGCTCCCATAATGGATAGATTTATGGCGTGCCGATGTGTGATCGGTAACAACAACGAGAGTTGTTTGTTATTAGGGTGCCTGTACACTGGAGCGGAGCGGAAATGTGTAGAATGAACCAATCACATTTCTAAGATTTAAATGGGCTTCTTTTGAGCTTTACAAAGATGAAGCCTGATTGGTACCGTAACGTTTATAAAATGTAACGTAATATCGTATGAGTATTATTACTTACCCTTGTAAATAAAACATTTCTGCAGTTAATTCAACGCCACGCCACTGTTTGGGACGCTAAGAAGCAACTGGAACAGACCAGTCTAGCTTCTCGACCACGAGCGCCGCGGGTTTTTGCTGTGTCCGTGTGTGGCGATAGGTTCGAAGTTTGTATAGAGTAAGGCCGGACAGAAACTGCATTCTTTAATAGCTTCTTATGATGCTCTTGAAGAAAAAGTATGCAAACACTTCTCAGCTAAGTTTAACGTCTCACCACTCTGTTGGGATACTACTAAACCACTAGAACAGAGTGGCCTAGCGATTCGTTGACGCGGTTTTTTGCGGTGTCCGGCCATTGGTTTGACGTCTGTATATAGAGTACGACTGCACAGAGACTTGGAGAAGAGACTGCACAGAGACTTGCTTTCTTGGAGAATTAACGCCCATCTCCTGTTTGGGACACTTAAACAACTGGAACAGACCTGCCTAAAGTGTTACTATGAATCATTCACCTAAATTCAAAACTTCAAGGGGCAAAAATCATATTTCCCAGAATAACTAAACGAATTTTTATACAAAAATCTTCACAGTTTGATGGAACCAATATAAAGATTCAAATTGGTGAACCGAAGGAGTTCTGAGGTAAGAAACAAAAGAAAAATAACCGAATAAAATTAGTATAGCTCCTCTTTATTTGAAGTCGATAAAAAATGTGTGCCATGGGAAAAAATATCAATCGATGAGATTATTACTGTCACTCACTCTCCAATCCATTATCCCTTGTATTGAGTTTGAGAACGATTTCACCATTGACCAATACCAGGTTCTCTAGTATTATGAGACTACCTAATAAATGGGTATAGAAGTGTGAATTCTTGGGAGATAAAATTAGCATAACGTACTATATATCTCACAGTTAATATAGGCTTATTTATGGGGCAGTTATTTGACCTCCCGGCTGCCGTAAACTGGGAATTTAATCCTGAAGAGGGTGAGTAAGAGGCGGTAACTGTTCGGATATTTGCATTCCTGGCTTAGTAACTGGACTAGGCAAGGTACCAGGTTCGAATTAGAATCCTTGTGATTGTATATTTTCTTACGTGGTATATAAAAAATTGGGCAAGTGCGAGCCCGACTCGCGCATGAAGGGTTCCGTACCTATACATATATATAATCTATAACAAGTTTGTTGTATGGGAGCCCCCCTTAAATATTTATTTTATTTTATTTTTAGTATTTGTTGTTATAGCGGCAATAGAAATACATCATCTGTGAAAATTTCAACTGTCTAGCTATCACCGTTGTTGAGATACAGCCTGGTGACAGACGGACGGACGGACGGACGGACGGACGGACGGACAGCGAAGTCTCAGTAATAGGGTCCCGTTTTTACCCTTTGGGTACGGAACCCTAAAAATGGATGCCATCTTCAACTATTGTTGTTCAAAATTAAAAAATAAGGACTCCTATGAAAATATCGGTCAGTCTGCAACTAACTGGTAACAGTTTGTGATCTTGGCCAACTTTTTCCTCGCACTAGTTATTTGATTAAGACTAGCTTCACAATTTTGGAATGTCATTCATAGCTGTCACACGACCGTGGAGTTATAGGGATCGGTTCTGCCTCTTGTATTTCTTACTCTGGCCCGTACGGTAGGCTATACCTTACAAAGGTAAATGGCACCGATTAGCGTCGCCGAGTTTTTCCGCGCATGCGCCTGGGCATGTAATTGGTATGGATTGTGCCGATATGCCGCGCAGGTTTTTCTCTTGAGACGTTCGTGCCACCGCCATTTTTAACACGTGAACGTCTTATGTCACGTGAAATATGGCAGGCTGGTTTTTGACTTGTTGTTTATAAATATTTATTCATTCGTGCTTTCTTAAGGCTTTTGCAAATCATTGCCGAATTGTGTAAAAACATTGTTGAGTTCTTTACCCATATTTAAATTCATAACTTTTGAACCGGCAGTTAAACCTTAGTATGGTTTTGCTCGTTGCATTATTATTAAATGTATTGTTTTTTCTGTGTAATAAATAAATGAAAAAAAAAAAAAAAAATGTACCTACCTATCTAATTATTTGTTTGATAATTTCTGAGATATGGGGTCGTGAATAGTTATAAAAACGGTTTAAACTCACGTAAAAAATGTCATGAACGGCCCGACATGTAGAGCTCACTGCAGTCGTGAAGTCTGTAAGCAAAAATAAAAACACAAAATATAGTAGCAAAAAAACCCGTCATGTATCAGTGTATTTTGAATGAAAAATACCAAACTGTTGTACATGCAAAAGGGTTTAGTAGAAAGTATTCACTTGCAATTTCAGTCTAGAAAAACAGACATCTATTTTCTTATCAGGCGGGCGGTAATCACGACATAGAACTGCAATGTAGGTACGGCGGTTGATGATAGAGAGGTCTCCTTTAACATAGAACCTTCTGAATTCTAAAAACATTTTAAGACATCGTGATACTTAGTGCAGGAGATTTTGCTTATCCTTAAGAGCTTTGAAATAAAGTTGTCATATTCAAATGTTTATTATATTATAGGTGGTCCAGCCCAGCCCACAAATAACGCGATCGAAACGACTTTAGCTCATGTTGAATAAAGGCTCTGCTCAGTTATTCCAACAACGCGCAGGTCTTCTGAACAGTTGATTGGGGTCCAATCGAGTTAGCCTGTAATTGACAAGTATCAATTCCGACGACACTTTGCAGTTTCGGTGACAAATTTCGTACCGTTAGCTGATATTAGAATATTGGAAGAAATAGAAAAAATAAAGGATACTTTTGAATAGACGTTATATAGGGCTTATCACTAAAGAGCGATCTCTTCCAGACAACCTTTGGGTATATTATTGAATTATTTTGTATTATGATTGCCTGCTATTCACATACGTTAAGTATATATTTTTCCTTAATGCAAAAATCAAACACATGAAAAATAGTCCACCTCATTAGTGTGTCGCGCTTGCATCACTCCGCCGTGGCTGCCGATGTGGAGCAGTACGTCCGTCGGAAGACTGGCTTCTCGCTGAGGGTCCACCAGCTGCAGTCCCGCCACTACGTGCACTTCAGCTCGTTTGTGGTGCGCGTGCCGCGGCCGCTGCAAGACACCATCGCAAGTGCAGACTTCTGGCTGAAGGGTGTTGTATTTCGGCAGTTCCGGGGCAACCTGCCGAATCCTGCGCCAGATCAGACGACGCAACGGAGCCACGCCGTTACGTCGCCTAAATCACACTAGATTTCAGTTTTTTTAAATGTAATTTTGTAGTTCACATCACAGTGCCTTGGTTTAATTAGTGTACCTAATGCTGTGTAACATATTTGAACAAATAAATAAATGAGGTTGCGTCTTTGTGAAGCCAAAAAGGAGTGCATTCAATGTGAGGAATATGATTGGTCCATTTAACACAGCTCCCCTCCGCTCCGCTTCTGTGCCACCCAAGTTTCAAGTTTAGAGAACGCAATCGCTGAAAGTAAGAGGATATAAGACCACGCCTTGAAACATCCGAACCGTGGAATTCAAGTCGTAAATTGACAATTTACTACGTATCCGTGGAATGTAGTTCGGTCGTAAAGTACCTAATTTGCAGTGTCTATGGACGTGTGTTCCTCGCGTAATACATAAATAGATATTCTTTATACTTTTATTGCAGAAATAAAATGGCGAACTTAATGCCAAATGGTATTCTATATTTATTTATTTATTTAAACTTTATTGCACAAAATACAGAAGTAAAAGTACAACTGGCGGACTTAATGCCATGAGGCATTCTCTACCAGTCAACCACAAGGTCAAACAGAGACATTATTGGTGCGGGAAGGGTGTACAACAATATACGTGTATGCACACGATACCATAGGGCCAAACAGATATTTTGCTTCAAGTGGGTGCAGAGATAGTGATTGTGATAGTGATAGTTATTTATTCATAAACAATGTACATTGTGTTTGAAATATAATATAAGTCTTACAATACAATACTTGAGAAAGAACACGATTAAAAATAATACTAAGTACACATAATAAAACATTAACTAATTTTCAACGCATTACAAATGATACATTTTAATTCCAACTTAACTATTTACATTCAAGACGCAAAAATAAAAACACTTTCACACTTCTTCCAATGTCCCATTGCTAAAATTTCAATTCTACATACTGTGCATTATATAATGTCAATAAATTAATCGATTTCTAGACGAATTCATCGAGAAGAAAATTAATCATTCGTTCTTCATAGAATCCTACTTCGCTGGGTAAAAAACAGGAGTACTCTTGATTCCGAGACACAGGCTTAAAAAGTTATCTATCTAACCGATATCTTAACCGAGCAATTAGAAATACTGACAGCATATTGACTCGTCACTTAAAATCGCGAACCGTGTATTTTTCCCAATATCAACTTTGTTACTTGTACTGTAAGGTTAGTTTTAGACGGGTAATAGGAAAACATCAGGTTGTATTGCCAGTACTTACGCACAATTGCATAAATGTAGTAAATATTTTTAAGTTTCATAGACGCATATGTTCTTTTTCTTTTAAACTGAAACAAGTCGATATTGCTTTTAGCCAGATTGAGATTTGAACGACTTTTTCCACCGATAACGCATATCGGAGGGAATATTGTAAAAACGCGGAAGGTGACTGTCGCCATTTGTCGTCTGGATGTAACATGTGATTTATTAAGACAATTTTGTTTTATACCTATGCCAGGGGCTTCGCTGGACAGGGACTTGAACTAATCCTACCTTCACCATTGGCCTGGCTTGCAACATTCTGCGTAAGAACACGAAGATAGAAAAGCAGCAATAATAGTGTTATTAAAACTTTTGTGAGACATATTTTTTTCGTTAAGGCTTCAGCATGGCCAAAACTGCTTTCGTATGTTCGATTTCCGGATGTCCAGGCGTACAGAAAACGAAAAAAAAAATACTTCAGCCATTTTATCAGAGACACTAGTGAAGAGTGGTGTATAGGTACCTACTTTACTGCACACTAGAGACAAATTACAAGCTTGAGTAAATCAATGTGTAAGTGCTGAAAATAACATTTATTATGGGTCAAAAGAAAAACATAAAAGATAACAAATTTATGGGAATAAAACTAAAAATTCAACTAAATGATGAGTGATGGCAAGTCATATAGGAGTATGATGTCTCATTATCGACATAAACCACTAATTAAAAGCGTAACGTCCCCAGACAAGTTGTTAAGCGTCCATCCGTCCGTCTGTACTCAACTCTAAGCACAATATAAACATATTCCAGTACTTTCACTATCAGCCAATATCTAAAATTACTCCTCTATCGTTTCGCTCTTGGCAGAGCGGTCGTGGTCCACATTATGCATCCACGTCGATGGTGGATCTAAAATTTACAGTTCAGTTAGAATTAGCTAGAATTTTAGTGTCATGTGGTATGTAGCTCGTGTTTAATGAACTGCAAATAAACTGTAAATATTTATATATTTTGAGATAAATGTTTCCCAAAACATATCAGACGAGCACATAGCGTTAACGAATTTAGCTGTATCTAGGTGTTTTCAAATCAGAAATGTAAGCAGCTTTTTAATGGGAAAAGTAATTTAAATCACATAGCAGACATTCTCATTCCACAAAATTATATTATGCATATCTGGGATACTTTGAGACTACGGAGTTTCTTTGCTTTTCATATGTCCGTTAGCCGTTAGCCATCGAGTTTCTTGTCTCACTTGTTCTTGTACAGTTGATTTTGAACCTAAGAGCTCACGGGCTGTACATTAATATACTGATTCCAATACTTATACCGTGTTAAATACCGAGGGGAAAGATGAAAACGCACCATGACATGCCGCTCCAATTCATTTTAGAAATCTCCTATCTTGCTCAATTGCATAATTGCAATAGCGTCATTATTCCCAACAAGTAAAATATAATTTCGAAGGATTATTTTACGAATTAAATTGGTTTTTAAAATAGGTGGTAACATGAGGCTAGACAGTCATAATAAAGGATTGACCCCAGAGTGCATTAGTGGCGTCTGGCGACATCTCTTGGGAGTTTCAGGTTTGTTAGTTTTGTTACGTTTCGTTTTCGACGTAATTGGATTACGTTTCTAACTGCTGTATGTGTACGCAACACGACTATGTAACCTTTATTTTCTTAATGTTTAAATATAGATGCGAAAAATTTCAAAATTTTATGAGCGGGATTTGAACCCACTTCCCCACTTTTCGGGCCAGACGGGTGCTTTACCAATTATCCTATCAAATCCACTAGCCAAAGCATTTAGTTTGCTAACAGACGTTACTGCTTTTATAAAAAATGATTTATTTTCTTATTTCCTGCAACGTAAATAAGTGTCTGCCATAGTGTTTAATAGAATTCCATTCATGAAAATATGTTGTTTTTTGTCAAGTTTCGCGTTTCCTAATATTATAGACGCTATATAGATTTCGGGAATGAAATGAAATAGTTAAGAAGAAATGAAAGTTATTAACTATCTAATGAAGATATATTTGAGATATATTCAGTGTCGCAAGCACAGATATTTTTTTTAATAGAGGAAGACATGCTTATTCGTTTGATTGGAATGTTTTCTAGTTTTCTAGATAATACATCTATAAGTTTTATTGTTCAGTAGCGACCCGCCCCGGCATCGCACGGATGCAATGTTGATAAATTGTGCATGTATTATACCTACATATAAACCTTCATCTTGAATCACTCTCAATCAATCCTCCTAGCCTTTGTCCCATTTTTTGAGAATTAATTCTCAATCGGGGTCGGCTACCTAAATCCCAAGATGTTCATCTTGAATCACTATATCTATTAAAAAAAAGCGCATCAATCCGTTGCATAGTTTTAAAGATCTAAGCATACATAGAGACAGACAGACAGCAGGAAGCGACTTTGTTTTAAACCTACACTATATTTTTTCATGTAACATTCTAAATTATGCACAAAAAAGTTATTTTGCTCAGTCAGTGCTCATATCGTCTAACATGTTTTGACATCGACCACGTTAATTGTGGGCTAATTAAATTTGTAACTGATCACGTGAGCGCTCTCAAGTGGCGCGGTCACCCCGGTGCCCTTACCATGAGTTCACAGTCTGGCTAAAATATCTTTGCCCCAGCAATTTTAATTCAAATTCAAAATCATATATTTATATGTACAACTTAGGTATCTAAATTACAGAGCTCTCCAAAAGGCTTAAAGAGACCACTGGAGACCTTAGAGCTGGCAGCTTCCTCGCACAGCGTATCAGCATAGCTGTTCAGCGAGGAAATGCTGCCAGCACTTTCGGTACCTTGCCAAAGGGGAGCAATTTTTTGAATTTGTTTTAGTTTATTTAATTTTAGCTTATGTGTACATAGTAGTTAGTAGTGTTTAAGTTTTTATTATTTGACTGTCACTTTGTTTTTCCTTTTTTGTTATCTTTAAAATAGAGTGTTTATAATTACAGGATGTTACATTTTGGTTTGTATCACTATGTGGTGCCTTAAGTTGAGGCATACAAATTTGATTGCAAGCTTGCTAACATGCAACATAATTAGTTTTGCTGATTAAGTTTAAAATGCATGAAGTCCAACATTCCAACAATATTTTAATAGATAAATTAAAGTCAAATTCAAAATAGTTTTACAATAATTAAGTTTAAGTTACAATGTCAAAGAAAGTTAAAAGATATCTGTATATAATTTCTAATTAATCGTTTTTTTCTGTAAACAACTCATTAATTGAGTATTATGCCTTCTTAATAAGGTAAGCTTTGGTAGTTTTCTTATAAATTTAACAATGTCAGGAATCTTTTTAAGGGACTCGGGTAATATAGTTTTTTATCTGTAAATCGGTGTATGACAACCCTGAAGATAGGGCACTAATTAGTCTTGATACTTGTGAATTATTTGTAATCTTTAAACTAGTATTACATTTTAGCAAATTTAATAGAAGTAAAAAACATCTTGGTAAGTTATGCTTTGATCATTATTGTACTTATAAAAATATTTACAAAAGATTTATAACAGATATTTCGGAGGACTTTTGCGTAGTATTTAGTGAGTTTACATCCTGTAATTCAAAATAGTAAATTCAGCTTTTATTGACATTCTTACTCTAAGGGCTAAGGGGATTAAAACAAGATAAAAGTTTGTATATTGTTTGAAATAAAAATATACAAGTACTAAGATTGTTGGTTACTCTTTGGTTAATATTGCCATACTTCGTTTTTATGTATTTGACAGTTTATTTGCTTGGAAGAGTTATTGTGGTCCGCCTCACCTAGCGACAGGGTAAACCACGATTTGTATGGCGAATTGTAGTTCTACAAAGTAACCGCTATGGGCGCTGTACTATTCTCCATTTAATTTGTTTACGCTGTCGCTAGCGAGTACGGTCACGTCAACTCATGGTAAGGGTACGGGTTGGCAACCCTATCGCGAGGGGCCAACCCCGATGTAAGGCGATAGCGCATCTAGCGACTAGAGTCACGTCAACTCATAGTAAGGGACAAGGGCACGGGTTGTTGGCAACCCTATCGCGAGGGGCCAACCCCGATGTAAGCTGATAGCGCATTTGTTACACAACACAATATATTTAAGCATAAATATTGTGGTTTAAAAAAAAAAAACTGCGCACGCCAACCCGCCTGCCAAGCGTGGCGCGTATGGCAAAACCCCCTTTATGATAAGTCACATTAATACCAGGCCCCCAGTCTCCGGCAGCTCCGCTATCCCTGGCGTGATGGACAGATGACCTTGTAAAGGTCGCCGGAAGGCGCTGGATGCAGGTCGCTTCCAACCGGTATATATGGAAGTCCAAAGGGGAGGCCTATGTTCAGCAGTGGACGTCCTATGGCTGAGATGATGATGATGATGATGATTGTGGTTTAAGTATAATTTTTATCGTTTAACGAATTTTATTAATTTTACTAGATACTATAAAACACAGAGTTGTGAACAATGTAGATGTCTACGTAATTAATATAATAAATTGAGGAATGAAACCGTAACTCATTGGCTGCCGACTTATATCCGGGTTCCCGCGTCATCGATAGGGTAATTAATGACCGGGTTACTGGATTGATATCGTTAGGGTTGCTTCTTCGAAAAAAAGAATTGTTTAGATAAATATAATAAAAAAACGTGACTTAATCGCGTATAAATAAAACACCACGTCCAAAACGTCATGGCGATTAAAGAAACACGTTATTGTATGCAATTATAATAAGTCCCGTTTTGTTAAAATGATGTTAGAAAATTGTGTGAATCAATATACTTAATACGTTTCTATTTAATGTGCTACTATGAATAAACTTACCTGTTTTACAATATAATTGTTTCCTTGTCAATTTTCACTATAGTCGTAACAAACACGGGCTGTAGCAATCACGGAGTGAAGTTTTTGACGCGCACTAGACTAGAACCTACTAATTTTTCAAAATAGCTGGATGAGTTTAAATTATGTTCACTGGATTATAGCTGTCCAAGCATTTTTATGGAACAATTTTTACTCGACTATAATGAAGCAAAAATAAGTTTACGATGTCTTCTGCGCAGAGGTGGCGCAGAGGAATTTGCGCTGCCTCTCCTATAGATTGAGGAATAAAACTATAACTCATTGGCTGTCCACTTATATCCGGGTTCAGCCCGCGTCATCGAGAGGGTAACGGACGACCGGGCTTGTGATTGCTATCGCTCGAGAAACTTTCGCACGTGGAACTCGCATTGCCAGGGAAACAGGGTAGAAAGACATGGAATTAAATACAGTTTTTATACTTATTATTTTTTACTAAAACAGTAACGTCTGCTAGCGTAAACCAATTCTTTTTTATTCACAAACTGTACGGCAATTGACTTCAGGTATCATTTGGTAAGTGACTACGAGGTCGAGGGTGTAGCTCGCTGGTTCAACCTATTCACACGAAAAAATTAATGGTTCAGGCGGGGTTTAAACCCGCGATTCCAACCGCTTTCCGTTCGGAACAGCAAAGCCATTGGAAATACGGGTTGCCAGGTTGGCGCGGAAGCGAAAAATGGAAAAAAATAATGGTTCAGGCAGGGTTCGAACCTGCGTCTCTAACGGATTTCCGGGCCAACACGGGCGTCCTACCTATTAAACCGCTGAACCTGATGCGAGAGCCATAAAATTTTCAGCCAGTTGTTTTTTGCATGCCTTAGGGTGTCATCGTAGCGCCATCTACCGTAAAGATTTGGTTTACGCTAGCAGACGTTACTGCTTTAATAAACAAAAAAACATTGTTTAGTTCCTGCAACATTAAACTTATAAACAACTAGCTGTGCCCCGCGGTGTTACCCGCTCATCCCACGGGAACACTAAATTTATTCGGGATGAAAAGTATCCTATGTCCTTTCCCGGGTCTCAAACTATCTCCATACCAAATTTCATCAAAGTCGGTTCAGCGATTTAAGCGTGAAGAGGTAACAGACAGACAGACAGACAGACACACTTTCGGATTTATAATATTAAGTATGAATCATCAAAATGAAACCCAACTTTTCCGGAAAATACGCTGTACCCTACATCCACGTGTCCGGATAGAGCCGTCGGATAGCCGGATAACACAATTACGGGGCAGTGCGAAGTGTTAACTTAATGAGTCCTTATTTAGCGAAGTTGCGCGGTTAAGAGGATTTGTCAGGATCACGGGAGACGTGCCCAGCTTATGGAGAAAGGCGGGGCATGAACAATTTTAAATATGGATACTACTCCCTGGGAATGAGAGTATATCGCATGTACATTCTCGAATTAAATTAATTTGTCGAAGGATATTTGTATGATGGTGATTTATATGAACAGAATACTTGTTCATTGATGAATAATACGAAAATAACACAAATTTTAACGCGGGTCTATCGCGATATTCCTTATTTTATTTCATAATACACAATTATTTATCGGACACCAACAAGAAAAATATTACATTAGAAATTTAAAATTAAACAACGGTACGCAATAGGTGGTCTTATCGCTAAAGAACGATCTCTTCCAGGCAACCTTTGTAATCTTTGAGATTATTTTTGGAAATATCAAATGACATGGATCAGACAATGAGGAGAGTTTTTAACTATAACTCTTCTCCTCCAACAAACAAATACAAAATAGATTGTACAATTGAAGAATTTGAATTACATTTCAATTTGGAAGACGGAACAACGCATACACAATTTTGAGCGGATCTCGGATATGAGGTGACTAAAATAGTCGATTGTTTGACAAGGGACTAAAATAGGCCATTGTGATACGAAGTCATTATTTGGACGAGCACACGCGAGTATTTGAGTATCATAATGGCTTCGATAATGAAAGTTTATTTCGTCTAACGAGTTAACACAATCTCGTGGCTCGGGACCCTAAATATATTTATTTTTATTATTTAGGCTTATAGTTGTTTTTAGTATTGTCATAGTTTGCTTTGAAATGTTTAAGTAAATACGCCTTACGATTAATTAAATAACTAATAGCTTTAAGGCAAGTGTAAATCACTGCGCTTTTCACTTCACACGAGCGGCTTGAGCCTTGTATTATATATGCAACGGTTTGGTGTATACGAGTGTTCTAGGTCTCCTACTCGTAATTAATAATAATAAAGTGTTCTGGGTATAATATATTCTGCTCAATAATTGAAATCAAAACGTTTGTTCTGTAAGATGTGGCCTACTTTTCACATGTCTGAATCTGAATATCTTGCATTTTACAAGAGGAGACCGTTATCGAGAAGAAAGCCGAAGGAAACATTGCTCCGGCTTCCGAGTTGAAATTTAATTCAAATGCTTTAACTGTACATATTTTTTTTGTAAATTATACCTAAAACTGCTCTCGACCTCTTCCAACTTTGAACTGTTGTCTGTAATAATAAATAATAAGAGCGATAGATGAAGAACAGTTATAATTGAAGTGACCGGTGGGTGGTGAGAGCCGATTGGACGAATCAAGTCTTACTAGCGATGACGGGCGTGGGGGCAAAACCCATATTCGGAACACTTTTAAATTGTCTTTTTATACTCGCAGACTTTAATCTGTCAATTATAATTTCACAGACAAAATCACAATAACGCACTTTTTAATCCTGTAACAAAATTCTATACTGTATGGTACCGCTACAGAACTTTAATATTCATAAGACATCTCTCTACACAACTCTAATAATTTCAAAAAGAGAACATAAGCTTATTTTGATGCTCACTGATTGGTTGAAATCACTTGTCAAAAAATTCACCAATCACGACTTCACGAAGCACCCGCCATGGCCATCGCGATCATGTTTTTTTCTAATAGGTCAGTTTTAGTTGAACGAAAAAGGTTACGCCAAAAATAAAAAATCATATTGGAGAATGACGATTAAAGTAAAAAATGTTTTTTCTGAGTTTTGCTCGTATAAAAAGTATTGTTTGCAATAATTACACAATTAGGTCTTAAAGTCTCGTACCTTACATAGGCCACTCGGCAAGCCTCGTGACCTAAACGCGGTACTCGACTTTAAGAACCTCCATTGTGCAACGATTGCATAAAATACTATTTTGTACACTAGCTGCGCCGGGCGGTATTACCCGCTCATCCTACGGGAACAATAAATTTTTCGGGATAAAAAGTAGCCTATGTGTTATTCCGGGGTGTCAGCTACCTTCATACCAAAATTTATCAAAATTGATCCAGCCGTTTGAGCGTGAAGAAGTAACAAACATAAACACACTCACAAACTTTCGCCTTTATTAGTGTGATTATATTTTGCTGGAGCGCACAGAGAAGAAAACTCATGATTCGACTCCGAAAAAGATGAGGCCAGTAATATGCGAATACATCGGTTAATGGCCGTATCGTCTGTTGGCAGCCAAAACAACACTAAGTAAAAAAACCTACTTAAAAAAATTGGGCAAGTGCGAGTCCGACTCGCGCATGAAGGGTTCCGTACCATAAAACGAGTTTGTTGTATGGGAGCCCCCCTTAAATATTTATTTTATTTTATTTTTAGTATTTGTTGTTATAGCGGCTATAGAAATACATCATCTGTGAAAATTTCAACTGTCTAGCTATCACCGTTCTTGAGATACAGCCTGGTGACAGACGGACGGACGGACGGACAGCGAAGTCTCAGTAATAGGGTCCCTTTTTTACCCTTTGGGTACGGAACCCTAACAAAGCTCGTATCTCATCTCAGTGTCAATCTACTTACTAGATACAAGGTTTTGAAGAGCAGTGACAGATATTTTAGTGACTTGGTTTGGTTGTCACCAGCCAATATGTCAAGCGAACTAAGCCCCTGGGGGACTGTGATGGTTGCGTTTATCACGTGATAAAAAGTGACAAGGTATCTGTCATAACACTTGCATTTAGTCAAAACGTGGCGGATACTTTGTCACTTATTTATCGCGTGATAAAAGCAACCGGCATAGGCCCGCTGGTCTCTTATTTTACAGTCGTGACAAAAATAATGTGAACTCGATACTCATGAAACTTATACCAGGTGTTTCCCGTAATAGGAGCGATAAATTAAAACATAGATTTTACTCGTTAAACTGAACAACATTTGTTCAGCGACTTAAAAAAAAACAGTTTTCAAAATTTTATTATTTCAAACAAATTAAATAGTATATTTTCAATGTATGTCGTCCAACGTTGACATTCCCTGAGAATTGATATAGCTGTCATTCTACTAATATCGGACATTTCGCAATACATTGCTTCTTTGTATAAACATTATTGTACAAAATATCATTTAATACACGTTATTTTCAGAAGGTGCTTAAGAGGCCTTATTCCTTTTAAAATGCTGATTGTTTAGACATTTTTCTCTATGATCAAACATGTTTCTTAATATACTATTGATGTTACTTTCTAGAACAGGGCTATTTGGATTTATTGGTATGTATTTGAAACCTACAGTTTGAATTTTTCATTGATAATTTTTGTTTCAAAAACTACTCGAAATTGACAAAATTCACGCGGAAAATTAGTTTTTTTAACTTATTTTCGACTGTACGCAATGAAAGCGTGAAATAACTATGTTACTACCTAGAACTCGGGGAAAAGTATTATTCACTTCAAAAAGTTGGTTGAAATTATCAATATATTTGTCATAATATGAAAAAAATAAATTTTAAAAGGAATAAGGCCTCTTAACAAGTGTTATCCAGTTTCAAGCGGAGAATCTATGTTTTAATTTATCGCTCCTATTACAGGAAACACCCGGTATATGCGTCAGTGAGTTTCGTAGATAATTGTCGCCAAATTGTCGTTGTCACCCGACAATGTAGGTAATAGTCACAATAGTGCAATAAGCACCTGATCCCAACAAGAAAGACTCCGTTTAACAAAGTTTGTAAACAAAATCTACAAAAAGTTTATCAGTTTTCATTTCTATCAAAATACCGTTTTTGAATTTAATTTTGGTTATGGTACACGTAAAAACCAAATTATTTTGTTGCCATCTATTTGAGATTACAAATCAAGTTACATTACTTGTTTATATTTTAAAAAAGCTCGTAGAAGAAACTGTTACTTTTCGTCGATTATCGCTAGACCGAAAGAAAGCCCCTCTAAATTATATGTAAAAATGCATAGGTGGTCATATTTAACTATTTTCAGTAAAAAAATTGTGAAGCTAGTTTATTTTATAAAAGCTCGCACGAAAGTCTGTCACGACGATTATCGCTAGACCGTGTTTGAAAAAAAAAACCTCCGATTACGGATCATACTTGTATAGGGTAGGGACGTAGCGGGTACAGTCAGCCCGGGGTGTGCGAATCGAGCAGGTACAGTCGATGGGTGCGTGGAGAGATCTCAATGCTTACAAATACAACCGTCTGGTGGTCGCCGTCCGCATTGGGGGACTTGCAACGGAGAATATCTATATTTTTTTTGCTTCTTGTGATACGTGTTTAATTGATTGTTTCCTTTCTGGAGCACGTAATTTTATATTTCCTTTTGTTCTGTTATCGGGCTATGTTACTTATTATAAGGTGACCATTTCTTTTTCTCTTATACGTAACCTGGTTTAAAGAATAACGTAATTTAGTAAAATATTGGGTTAATGAATATCTATGTTTCTTTACTTCTTTATTTAATATTTGAAAGTTTACAATGAATCGATAAGTACCTAATTAAATTACATAAAACACCTTAACCACCAAACTTTTATACGAGATATCGCATGATATTGTAGGGGTTGATATTAAACTTCTTGATTGGTATATGCTTTAAGTGAAATAAAATGAAATCAACAACGAAACGATTAACTTCAGATAAAAGCTCAACATGGCTCTACACGCCGGAAAAACATACTAATAAACTAGAAACTAAGATCGATTACTATTGAAAATGTTGCTGGTTTTCAAAAATCTACATGTATAAGAATTACTTTATGTATGTAAACAAGCACGAAATAGTATTTCGGCGAGAAAGCTTTAATGAAAATTTATATAAGCTCCTGACATTAGCGGAAAACTTATTATGCAACGCGCAGGTACGCAAAGCTATAAAACTACAAATCCAAAACAATTCGTGATTGAAAATGAACTTTCTCCGGTCGCCCAGTCGGCACACGGCCCCGCCCCGCAGCCTCAGTCTGCCGTCGGAGCCCGACCGGCGCACACGTGTCGTCCTGCGCCCGAGTCGGTAAACTTTACGTGAGTGTTGTGATGATGACCGCCCGCGCGCTCGCGGTGCTGGCGGCGCTGGCCACCGCGCTCGCTGCGCCCGACCCGTGCTACGAGGACGGCCGTCCGAGACGGTGCATCCCTGATTTTGTTAATGCTGCCTTTGGAGCCCCTGTAGCTGCTTCGTCCATCTGCGGTCGCCGCGGCCCGGAGCGACTGTGCGACCCGCCCGGCGACCAGCCTGAAGACGCTTGCAGAGTCTGCGATGCAGCTCGCTCCGACCGCAGGAACCCACCAGCGCATCTCACCGACCTGAACAACCCTCACAACGTTACTTGCTGGCGTTCAGCCGCTTTAGCCCCGGCTTCCTACGACTCTCCTCCTGATAACGTCTCTTTAACGCTTTCCTTGGGGAAGAAATACGAGCTCACTTATGTGAGTCTGCAATTCTGTCCGAAAGCGGCACGACCGGATTCGGTGGCCATTTACAAGAGCGCGGATTACGGGATGACCTGGCAGCCGTTTCAGTTCTACTCCAGCCAGTGCCGACGGGTCTACGGAAGGCCTAATAAAGCTACTGTGACGTCCGCTAATGAGCAGGAGGCTAGATGTTCGGATTCGCATCGTTTAGCCGGGGAGAGTTCAGGTGGATCGAGGTTGGCGTTCAGCACGCTGGAAGGCCGTCCGAGCGCCGCGAACTTTGACATATCTCCTGTCTTACAAGACTGGGTGACGGCTACTGATGTGCGCGTGGTGTTCAACCGTCTCCACATGGTTATCGAAGGGGACGAAGTGGATTATAAGAAGCAGGCGGCGGGTGGGACTCAGCATTACGCGGTGTCGGACTTTGCGGTGGGCGGGCGCTGCAAGTGCAACGGGCACGCGTCTAGATGTGTTCCGATGAAAGGGGAGGACGGGGCGGTGCAGCAGCTGGCCTGTGACTGTCGCCACAACACGGCCGGCAGGGACTGTGAGCGATGCAAGCCCTTCCACTTCGACAGGCCCTGGGGCCGCGCCACGGCACGGGACGCCAATGAATGCAAAGGTATTGTACTCAAACTCATGTTTTTCAGCAAGATCTGCGTTGACGTAAAATTTAAAATCGTTATGATTATGATTATCAATTTTTAATGTTTGATGATGAATTTGCCTTCATTTTCATTAGTCTTAGGTAATTATATATTTCTCAGAAACAGTCATCGAGATGATTTAATAAACTTTTCGGCGTCTATTTTAGGAACCTATAAAAAAACTTGCTAAATTGGCGTTTTAGCACATTTATTTACTTATCATGCAACAGTTTAAGGAAGCATCCTCATCGCGAGCTTTCGCGGGCGTTTGTAACAAAATAAATATGAAAATTACATAAAATTATAGGCGAATGCGCTCTAAACTTAAAAAAGCTTAAAGTGTGTTTAGTCAGTCTCTAAAATGAAACGTGCTACCTAGGTCTCTCAGACTAGGTTATCTATAAGAATACTCTTTTATATTCTGGATAAACAACGAGCTTTTTACAAAGAAAACAAATAGGTTAAGGAGTCGTGATCGTGAACAACTTTAGTCGGTCTAACTCGAACAAATCTTGTTATATGACTCTATCTTATTTTAAGCGAAACAGAAAGGTACAATCAACGTCATCATAATAGATTACCTATACAATTTATTAAATAATAGTTTCTTAAGGTTTATGAATGAATGAATGAATGAATTATTTATTTCATGTAACAAAGACACATAATTTATTAGTAGAACTTACAAGCTAAGGGGGTTAGTATTGATATATTAACTTATAACTAAAACAGAATAACACTGATAGGGGAGTGCAATCCCTCACAGTGCGACATGTAGGGGCAGTCAACCCTGTCCGCTATCATGCGTAGAATGCTATTGGGACTGCGGCGCACCCGGCGCACCAGGGATGCGGCGCGCGCGCGCAATGTAGTATAAAAGCAGTCCACGCGCGCCGCTGCGAACATCCCTGATGCGCTACAGAAACGAGGCAGTCCCATCAACACCCGGAACGCATTGTTATACTGGACCCGAAGGGCCCCATAGGCCCGTTGCGTATACTTCGCCCACAGACTGCACGAATAGAGGGAAGTGCAAAACGCCCTAAACAATGTTACCTTCACCTCTTTAGAGCACCTTGCAAATCTGCGGGCGATCATATTTGCCCTGACCGACAGGGCCCTTCGTTCTCTTTCGATGTCCAGGTCGTCTTTGAGGTCGGTCGTGATCACATGGCCTAGGTACTTAAAATGGCCCACCCTATCCATAGGGATACCATTGAGGCAAACGGCAGGAACTTCCAGTGCTTTCTTGCGACCGCACTCAAACACCATGAACTGGCTCTTTTTAACATTATATCTGAGGCCATGATCTGCTACATACCTTTCACAGATTTTCAGCAGCTTACGCAGCCCACACACTGACGCGCTCAGCAGAACCATGTCGTCCGCATAACTTATGTTGTTAACACACACTCCATCAATATGACAACCAACATGGGTTCTGCTGAGCGCCTCTATTAGTCCGTTAACGTACAGGTTAAAGAGCGTAGGTGAGGTCAAACCCCCCTGTCTCACCCCACACTCCAACCTGTACTCATCAGACTGCGCATCTGCCCATCTAACACAGTTGACCTGGTTTCCATACCAGTACTTAAATATGCGAATGGTTTCCAGCGGTAAACTGGAGTTTTCCAGCTTCTTCCACAGTAGGTCATAGGAAACCAGGTCAAAAGCCTTAGAAAGATCAAGGAAACAGGCTACCACCGGAGTTTTACTTTTGGCATAATACCTGACAGTAATATACCTGACAGTTTAGTAATATGCTTTTTACAATATAATTGTATCCTAAGGAATTATTTTGGACATTTTGAAAACCTACACAATATGTTTCAAATCAAATAAAACCTAACCCGTATACATATACTTAATGAGATAAAAATAAAGTGTTCTAATTTGACAAAAAACCGAAATAATTGAGTTGAATTACAAAAAGGATGGTACCTTACCGACCGTGATAACAACCCTCCTAATTTCCTGACCAACACGAGCGTCAATAAACCAAACCAAGACCCGAGCCTAAAAAGTCCAACTGAAAAGGGCCGACAAATTCTAAGGCTCATAATTATTCTTCAACAAGCCGCCATTAGACGCAATTTAAATGGCCTCACGAGCCTTCCATGCCCCGGTAAGTACCTTGTTATTTACAGGTATATTTCAGCCAATTTCCGCGTGTAGGGGCTGGTTGGCAGTTGCTAGAATGTTTTAATTTTGATGCGCGTATGATGAAGTTTGTCACCTCGGGGCTAAATTAAGTTTCATTTACGTATTGTCAGTACATCTGTGGTCTTAGTGAAATAGGGGTATAAGTCAGATTTAACATAGGACCTAAACATGTGTACAAATTATAATTAAGGTGACATGTTTTCAATTTTGATCCACTATGCTCGGCTTCATCCATTATTATGCTTGGCTTGATCCACAAATGCGAGTGTACAAATATTTTGGCATGCAAACTTAACATGCATGATGTGACATGATATTATGTCAAAATACTTATATCAATTTATGTAGATTAAAATGAAAAATGATGTGGAATTATCAAACTGGAATAGCAAATATTTATTGAAACCAAATACTACAATATTTCAGGTCCAAATCCAAATTACAAGTCTCAAAGTTCAAAGCAAAATAACAATGTACCGATTGTAATATTTGTTAATTAATTACCTAATTAACTGTATACCGAGTTTATCTATTTACGATACGTATATTATAAAAAGTACAGGAAAATCATCATCATATCAGCCGATAGACGTCCACTGCTGGACAAAGGCCTCCCTCAAAGTTCTCCACAACGATCGGTCTGGCGCCACCCTCCAATTTCTGCCCTCGATCCTAACCGGGTCATCGGTCCACCTCGTTGGGGAATAAAAACTACAGGAAAATAGAGTACTAAATAAAATTCAAATTGGCTCCATAAAAATAGTAGATTTACATCGTAACGAATGGTAACGAATCGTCTTGGCGCTGTGCCAATAATTGGGATAGGTGAAAACATATTATCACTGAAATTATACATTCCATATTGGCTCACATAAAATTATTATTCATAATCTTCATATCTTATTAGTCATAATTTTCGTAGTCGTATTTCTACTTCTCTCTGAAACAAATAACTTTTCAGGATTGTTATAATACAAACCTAACGAATTGTTTTATTTTGATTCGTTCTTGTTTTATACTCAGTACCTAGTTAACACTTTAATTTTTAACAGAAATTCAAAAGTGACTTTATGTACCTACTATGTTGTTCTGTGCCCCATGTTAAGTTATTATTATTATATGTTATAGGACACTAGGGTAATAGCATGCTTACTAGGTTTCTAGCTAGCCCGACCTAGGTAAACACAGGTAAGCAATTCATAAGTAATTCAGCGGCCGTTCTAGGGCTTAAAAGCACGCTAACAGCACGTGCTGGCGAGCTTTAGAAAAACTTGAACTTTAGGCTCAATTATTTGTCTACACCCTAACTAGTTCACATACAGGTTACTATGCAGCGACGGCGGTGGGTACTGATAGTTATATGATGTCGATGATTATAATAAAACTAGAAGGTACCTGAAACTTAGTCCGCCTAAAACTTATTTCTTTACAGAAGTCGGGTAAAAAGTATCCTACGACCATCTTTGTCCATCTATCCCTGAACCAAATTGGTTAAAATCCGTCTAGCAGTTTAGGCGTGATAAGCGGACAAAGAAATTCTACAGATGGCGCTGTACGGCAGGCGCCATTCAAAACTTACATCGTATTTGAGCGTTAAAAAAAAACCAAATGCCTGTTTCTTCCAGAACATGACGTTTTTAGGTTCATCCTACTCAGGATCGATAACATTTTTCAATGTGAAGAATAAAAAAAGCGTCCCAAAATTGGTATGGGAATTTTATTTTCCACTGCAAATAATTTTTCCGGTCATTACTGATTTTCAATACAATTTTAGAATTTTATAATAAGTATAACGGCGGCGACGACGTGGCAGGCCGAGACTGAGATGGCGGGAAGACCTGGACACGTTCCTAAATAATTGGACCGAAATAGCACCGAACAGGTTGCGGAAATCGAGGGGAGAGGCCATAGCCAAAAAAAGAAAAAAAAAAAATTAGTTGAATCAACTTTACCGACTCTAAATGAGCCCATGTCCAAGTCGTAAGGTACCAGGGTTGCATACTACACTAGTGTTCCGAACTAGGTGAACACAGGAAAGCAATTAATGTTTCAGCGCCGGCCCACGGCGCAGTGTGCCGGCGCGCTTTGTAAGGATAATTGCTACCTAAATACTCTAAATGCCTGCCTTTGAGCTGGCTATTCTAATAATCACTGAGCTTGTTACCTGTTCTAGGACTGAGGTCGAGGTTGGGACATTTTGAGACCAGGTTTAATCGTAAACTGGTAAGGGTCAGGAGCGTTTCAATCGCTCGTTGTGTTAAGAAATTTAGACAAATATAATCTTACCTTTTGATTCCATCACAATTGGCTACAAGCGCTCTGGTATGAGCTCACCAATTAACGCTTTTTTGCAAAAAATATGTTTTTTATTCGTGAAAATATAAAACATAAGTCAAGGAGCGTTCAAAACGCTCCTGAGCCTTACCCAAATAGAACACGTCACGAAACTAGACAATATTGGTGATGGGGACAATTGCGTTCATTATACGTGTGAAATGTCATCAAAATATGTCTAATTTAGTGATGAGCTACTTTACTCGCCATTAAATGACAATTCGTTAATTTCGCTGAATGCAAGTCTATTAGCAAAAATAACAGTGACATGGCCATCACTCAAAATGTTAATTAAACTAATCCCAGATTAATTTCATTTATTTAAGTGAATTAGGCCTTTGTCCAGCAGAAAAGGGAATTAAGTAAGTATGTAGGAAATGTTCATTGGAGAAGCGAAACCAAACGTTTTAAAATAAACAAAATTTGAGTTTAAGTACACTTTTGTATTTTACGGGCAAGGATTACATTTCTTGAAGATAACTTACCAACGATCTTGCTCATGACAAAGAACGTACCTTCTCTTTCCTTATTAAACAAATCCCGTACAAAGTTCTCTTTTATTTACTGACATATCATCTTGCACAAATATTGACACGAGCGAGTTGTGTGCTTAACGATATGATATTTTACTCATCCATATTGTAATATGAAATAATACTGTGTTTGAACCGTATTGTGTTAACATAACAGTGATTCATGACGTCTCATTTTATGGCACAAACGAGGAGTCCTTGACTTTTTAACCGATTACAAGAAAAGAGGAGTTTTATAATATGAGTAATTGAATTGGGAGTTATTAATAAATAAGAAATTCTTATGTAAGTTATACAACGTGTGTATCTGTAATCTGCTAATCGGAAAATCCGATTTAATTAAGTTTTTTTGGAGTGGCTTGATCAAGGGTGTTCTCAGCCGGCGCTTTATGTGTCCTTACGTTTTATTAATAACCACTAGACGATAATTATATTACATCTGGACATGTATCAATTATTTGTAACAATAAGTCTCACCCTTCGCTTTCGTTTACTTAAATAAATCTTGACAATCTGCTTGAGAGACCCTTGCGTTGTGACCTGCGATGACACGTGACCATACTTCAGTTGTCTAAATATATCAGCATTTCGTCCACGGAACCCTTCTTTCTTTACCGTAATGGGATAAAAAGTATTCTATAACTATCTTTGGACCACAATTGGTTAAAATTTGTCCGGCCTTATTGACCTGATAAGTCTTTAAGGATATTCCGACAGATTATTAGAAAAAGAAGAAAATATGTATAGTGCTGATTAAATGTTCCTGCAATCATGCCCATAGTGTAATGGCTACCGTACCGCCCCAGGAATCACTGGACAGACGCATTGGAGGCGGATCTGAACCTGAAATCTGAGGTGGAGCGGAGTTGAACATTTTTTAAATGAATATGAATGAATATGAATGAATGAATGAACGCCGAAAACTGGCGGGAGATGGCGCTAGATCGTCAGAAGCAGCGCTATCTCTTATCTCAGGCCAAGACTCGCTTTGGATCATTGAGTAAGTAAGTTTTCTCAAACATGCAATAAAATGTCGTCATAACGTGCGTTATAACAGGCTTCGAAGTATCACGTTTCGGGCGGAACAACTCGAGAGAACTGTAAAGGAATTTCATACAAAATTGAAGGCCTAGTCCGAGAAGTGTTTTTTTTTTAACTTGGCGTCTGTGTTCATGAACAATGGTGTACTTTTTTTATTTCATTGCATATGTTTGAGAAGTGCACTATTATACATGCCTTAGCCGTGAAAAGGGCTTGTCGGCTTTGTATCACTATCCGTCTATACGTACTCACCCTTCACACACACAAGCCCTTGTTTCTCGGCGTCTGCAGTAATGTAAGTACTATTAATACGAGTCTCAACTTACATACTATAGATGTTCTTGGCGTAGTTTAATGCGGATTTTCATAATGACACTCCCGGGTAGCGCACACGTGAAATATAAGTTATCATTTAACCGGTCAATAACCAAGTAAGTACAAGCAGTTATCGTGTTATTGAATTTTAACTGGCTATAAAATTATCCGGCCTCGTAAAACTGAGTGTTATTACGACTGCCGTAAATCAATTGAATTGAATTTTGGCCGCGACGCCACACCCTCAATAATCGAATATATTACGATATGATAAACATTTTGAAATTATATTTCATGCCTATTCAATTAATGGAAATGTTTGATATTTTGTTTTAGCTCCGTCATATATATTTTTAGTCTACCTATGGTTGCTGCCATGTACTTGTTAATGTACCTATACATTTTTTTAATTATTCAAACCAAATACAGCCGGATCTGATCGTGATCAGTCAAGATGAAGAGGCCTTTGCTCAGCAGTGGGACACTTATAAAGCTAACTAATAAAGAGCAAAACAGACAATTTTTATGCTTAGGTACTGGAAAATAAAATTTAATAGTCAAGTAAAATTAAATTAAAATTTCAACGTTACATATAATATAAGGCTGGATACATTAATAATAGGTAATATTAATGGATAGCTATGTTCATAAACTTATTAGGCAGCCTTACGATTTTACACTTTCTGGTGATGCTTGTTAAACGCTTGTTAACGCAATGTGCCTGGTTCTCATTATGATCTCAGCACCTCTAGCATAACTGTCATACGCGACTGTTTACGATAGAGATACGATAGATCACGGAAACTATCCAAGCGATGGTCGCCACGAACTCTTCGAACGGCGCCTCAGCGTAATCCCCCTGATTCGGTTCAGTCTACTCACGACACAGTCCATGCGCCCAGTGCGCCCGCGTCAACCTCTCCAAATTACTACTGTGGCGCGGAGATAATCCATTAGCGGGTTATACTCCCACACAAAGTCCTACTACTGGTAGTGAGGGCTAATCAGCCCTGATACAGTTCAAGTAACCTTAAAAAAAACGACTATTTTGTGCCAGACAGACAGACAGAGAATTTATAGCTTTAAAACAGTTTTTTATTGGGTTAGTTTTATCAAGCTATGCCCATGATTATATAGGATTGATCATCTTCTATTTTTGTATCCATATCCACTACTAAGACCTGCGGCGCTTGACCAGCCGCCGCGCAGGGCTGCGCGTTGCGCCTACGCACCCCTTGATTTACGGCCGCCCATCCTATATTACCATAAATTTATTCACTATAGTTTTAAACGAGAGCCAAGGATGTATTTTATTACTTATTACTTAACCCGTGTGAAATTCTTGTACGCAACATTTTAATCTATTATAAAATCCAGTTGCGTTACCGGTGACATGATGTCAAGGAAAATCTCTATCAGTAGTCGGACTTTATGTGGGAGTATAACCCGGTAATGGGATTATCTCCGCGCCACAGGAATAATCTTGAACCGCGTCGTGAATAGACTGAACCGAATCAGTCTGACTTAGGGCAGGAGGAGAGGGGAAAGAGAGTCGGGTTATGACAGATAAAAAACACCGGGGGGCATACTCTTTTTCCACGTCACGTGGTGGATTTGCGTTCAGCCACCCTTATCATGTTTGAATTGACAGTATAGTTGAAGTAATACAAGCTGAGCTAATCCACTTACCTGCATTCACAATAGCATTGTGTCTAATACAATCCTATCTGCTTTTGTTCTCATAAACGCGAACCTGGCGCCAACCAGTTACTTACAAAAAAAGGTTAGAACTACATTGCGTGGATATTGAATTTTCAGCCTTATTCCTTGTTGAATAGGTTTAAAATGTTTGTTGACGAGAGATCATAGTCCTTTTTCAAGAGAAAACGTTCTTGAGGAGGGTCGGACGGTTGTAAAATTCCAAAAAGTTATGATCACCATTATTCTGTTAGTGCATTTTGTAGACTAATGTCCAAGGAAATAGAGTCGATAATCTATATTAACCTTCCAAGGTGGTTACAATCTGCTTTTACTACGAGCTCGTTATCTTAATTTGCGGTTTACCAGTTGTGGTTTGTTCAATGGTATTCAGTTCTTAAGTGGATTAGCTCAGCTTGTATTACTTCAACTATACTCGCTAGCGACAGTAGCGACTGTGTAAAGAATTTGTATGGAGATTTGTAGTTCTACAAAGTAACCGCTAGGGGCGCTGTACTATTCTCCATACAAATAATTTACGCTGTCGCTAGCGAGTACGTTCACGTTAACTTATGGTAAAGGTACTGGCCCTAAGTAAGTAACGCGGTTTATTGGATTTACTGTTTCACACCGTGGAAAATTGTAATATGTTTGTATATTCCGATGCTACTGCACTGGGGTAACTGTCATAAGTATCAGGATACTAATATTCATACTTACGTTATGATAGCCAACGTCTGGAGCGAAATTATCTTTTAATTTTATGGCACGTTATAAATGCGTGATTTACACCTTGCCACTATAATGGCGATGCTGTTTACGACGACGCAGCGAAGCGGGCGAAGCTACAACATGCTCATACGGGTGATGTTTACGAAATTTTACGATAGCGTTGTACGACAGCAGTTCAGCCCAGCCGCCGGTGTGAACCCATCTTGCTAAAGCAGTTTACACATGTATGTGTAGTATACCTACACATGTATGTGTATACAAGCAAGCAAGGCAAGATGGGTATCAGTCAAACCACGCTAAGTCTTCCAAGCAAATGAACTGTCAAACCATACAAAGTGAGTCAGCTAGTCCCAAATTAAGCTCAAGAAGGCTTGTGTTATGGGTACTAGACGACGATATACGTACTTATATAGATAAATATATACTTAAATACATAGAACAACCATGACCCAAGCACAAATATTCGAGTTCATCACTCAAATATTTGCCCCGGCCGGGATTCGAACCCGGGACCGCTGGCGTGGACATATTCCCGTTAGTAGGTTTGATGCACACAAATTCCTACTTACTGATAGTGAGGGCTCCAGCCTTGATTAGTGTTCCAAAGGACTGATAATATGTTAAAACATGTTTGATCATAGAGAAAAATGTCTAAAACAATCAGCATTTTAACACATAAGGAGCTTTAAGTGACCACTCCAAGCTTTTGTTGCGGTGCAGTAGAGTGGAGGAATGGCTTTTTAAGTGTGTGTTTTCGCCTGTACATGGCGAATGAGTCTCATTTTCATTCCGTACGCCTACGCGGCGATTGCGACTGGTCGCTGAGATGGACAGTCATTTCCTGGTTTTTTATGTAAGTGATGTTATACGGTTCCGGGCTTTTTTTATATGTTATGCACATTAATGCGGCAATTCTTAGTTATTTTCCCTTGCTTGCGCAGTAACACATTTTTCGCAATCTTTGAAAAACCTTTGTCAAAAATAAACATGTTTCTAAATCTGTAACAAAAAATATTTATAGCTACCAACAAACCCAAATCAAATCCCATTTCTTAAGGGCAAAGTAATAAAAATATTTGTCACAATAAGTTTCCGCAGGGATAATAAACTCCGTCTATTTCCCGTCGGAAATTAATTCCCATATCGGAAATTGCGGGCTCACATCGGCCGCCATTTTGTTTACATTCTTACTGAAAGATACTTCGAGACAGTGGTTCCCAAACTTTTTCAGTTCACCGTGCACTTTTTTTTTACATCTGGTTGACTGATCAGGCACACAAATCGATCTAGTCCCAAATTAAGCTCAAGTGGGCTTGTGTTAAGGATACTAGAAGGCGATATACACATTTGTATAGATAAATATGTACTTAAATACATAGAACAAGCATGACCCAAGCACAAATATTCGAGTTCATCACACAAATGTTTGCCCTGGCCGGGAATCGAACCAAGGGTCGCCGGTAGATGCTCTGCAAACTGCGCCAACCGCGTCGTCTTTGTTTTGCATCATTTAATCCGAGTGAATATATTTCATGTAATCATGATATTGCAATCACGTCACGTTATAATCGACATGGCTTTTGTCGATGCGTGCTTATATTTTAGTATAATTATACATAACAGTTTAAAATAATAGAAAACCAAACATACCGTTTAAAATACTGTTATTTCATCATTATACTGCCCTAATCTACCAGAAATCGTCTAACCTCGTTAACTGTACAAAAAAGCGAATTTGTCCCAACCATTTTTACGATTCAATCCTTCCTCTAAAGCTACCCAAATCAATAACGTCGTATCTCCTTTCTGTATCATATTAACATATGCTATAAACATAAGCTAAAACAACTCTTCTCTACTTAATACAAAAAAGACGTAAGAGTTAAAATTGTTGATAAATATACGCTCTTTTTAATTGAATAGGTTATTGAGAGCAATAAAACATTGTAACACATTTGTTCTAAACTAATATCGTAGCATTATCAATCTCCTACGCAGGCAATAAAATAAATCTCCATAAACATGGGAGGAACGTTTTTAACACTGAAACTGTGTAATAAAACAAGATTATCTCGTAACATCGATGGTCATACGTTCGGTATATTGTATGCCGTGTTTTAAGTAGGTTCATCTATATTTTAATGACGAGCTTTTATAGCGTAGTGTAGTATTAGTACATAGTAACATTTTTAATTTGTCTTTAATCATCATACGTATACGGATACTCACACACTTGATTGTGTCGTAAAATTGCGTATAAATGTTATTATTTAACATACTGTATATATTTATTATATAGTCTTGTATATATATATATATATATATATATATTAATTTTGTCTATTTATTTTGTCTGTATATTAACAAATATAAGACGCCTGTTGTTACCACCCACTTTTCGTGTAATTATTTCTTTGTTGTATTTGTTTTCACGTGATGCACGATAAACAATATTACCACTAGTACACAGCATGAAAATTTATTTTCTTATTTAAGGCGTACCTTCAAAGTTTTCAGAAATTCAGATTACCTAAGGTACATCCTTGATCACGAAAAGTTTGCGAAACACTGATCTATAGCACACATAATGATGTTACAAACTGTAGGTATACATAACATATCCAATAGGGAAATGTAACCAACCTGCGACCAAATATCCCAAGACAACGAAATCTTTATTACTGCTCGCACAAATAAACAGAGATGCAAGATAAACGCCATTTTCCCTGCTTGTCGCCAGTTGAGATACGGTCGTGCTGTGAAGAATCCGAAGCCTAGAAATACTTGAGAGCATCTTGAGAGAAAATATTCCGACCAAGGTACAAATGTTTCCAAGCAAAGATTTTATATTTAACTAGCTGTGCCCCGCGGTGTTACCCGCTCATCCCACGGGAACACTAAATTTATTCGGGATGAAAAGTACCTATCCTATGTTCTTTCCCGGGTCTCAAACTATCTCCATACCAAATTTCATCTAAGTCGGTTCAGCGGTTTAAGCGGGAAGAGGTAACAGACAGACAGACACACTTTCGCATTTATAATATTAGTATGGATTCATAAGTTTATTAAGGACTAGGAAGTGCCCGCAACTTCGTCCGCGTATTTTTTTCTTTACCGTAGACGGATAAAAAGTATCCTATAACCATCTTTGTATGTCCAGCTATCCCTGTACTGAAATTGGTTAAAGTTTGTCCAGCCGTTTTGGCGTGATGAGAGGATAAAGGAAACTATGAAAACAGATGGCGCCGCGCTCCCAAAACAAATGACGATTCTGCATCACGCTATTATTATTTTTTCTTAAATCATGACCCCTGTCCATAGAAATATGTTTTTCCATACAAATCTAGAATTGTACAATAGTATAGATGTCAGAGGATATTGACATGTATATGTTAGCAATTAGGGCCTCTACACACGACATTTTATAAATTACCCGACGACGCAATAATCCGTTCGGCGAATGATGATACCGGCAACAATTAATTTGTCATTTCAAAAATTCACCCATTAATAGCGCTAAATGTTTTGTAAGCCTGAAAGACATTGACTCTGGCTCTACACTATTAGCGAATTTGGCCGAGGTTGGGCGAATATGATAGTTCAGCGAGCGATGCGAGCGAGGAGGAGGGCGAGTATTATGGTACTTCGCTGCGAAACCTCATACTTCGGCCAACTTCGCCTCGCCCAACTTCGTCAGTAGTGTGGAGCCGCAAATATACTTTTACTCATATATATAAAACTTTGCATTCATACAATGTTATTAGAAATGTATCACATTTTGTGAAGTCGCCCAGGGATCATCCTTCAACGGGGTTCTTTCCTTCTTTTACCTTCCTTAAGCCCACAGAGGACGATTCTTGAGACTTGATTTTTGCGCTAATGATTAGGTATAGAATTTGTGTACTTAGCGGCTTTTGCGGCTGAATTTTGGCCATAAACAGAAGCCTAGTACACACATTTTATAGTACAAAGGGCAAAAGTCGACATTTCGTTACCATTCAGTTACTAAAATTTCGTAATGATTGGTTAAGTTTTAGAGGGGGAAACAGACGAGAACGAATCTTCAGTTTGTATGGAAAAAAGAGCAGTAGTATTAACTTTATAACAACGATTTAAGGTCTTCGCACATTATAACAACTCAACGGCGACTCGATTCTATGCCAAATATTGAAATTTAAGCCGTATGTTATGTCATATTTACTAGGTTTAATTTCGACGATGCACCGACGCGTCGTCCACTCGTCGTCCACTACTAATATCATTTTTTTGAAATTAAACCTAGTAAATATGACATAGGGCTTAAATTTCAATATTTGGCATAGAATCGAGTCGTCGTTGAGTTGTTATACCTTTATCCTTTACCCGGTTTTCGTCTAATTCGCAATGACAGGACAGGCACTAAAGATGGCGGAACGGAAACCGTTCGCGGCGGAGGTGTTGCCATTTACATAAGAAGCAATATTGCTTGTCAAGTAGTTTCTCAGTCACCGACAGTGTACTCAAACGCTCCCGAGTATCTTTTTTTTAGATGTCACTTTGCATCATTCTAAAGTTCTTCTTGGCGTTTTTTACAGCCCGTCCTCTAATGTTAATTATTTTGATTCGCTGTACAGTACTTTCTCTGATTTAGGCCCACAGTTTGACCATAGTATTATCATGGGCGATTTTAACACATGTCTCCTCAAAAATGATTTTCGTTCCTCAAAACTCCACTCTCTAGCTACTTCTTTAAACCTGAGTGTTTTATCTCTTAGCCCCACACATTTTCCGCATAATGGCCCTCCCTCGCTCTTAGATCTCATTTTAACTTCTTCTCCGGATTTAGTTTCATTCCATGGTCAATTTAATGCTGCTGGTTTCTCCAACCATGACCTTATTTACGCTTCTTTTAATATTCGTCCCCCGAAAAGGAGACATAAGGTCATTATGCGTAGGAACCTTCATGATGTCGATACCCAGGCACTTTGTGATGATATTTCATGTGCTGATTGGCGTAGCGTTGAGCTTCTGGATGACATTGACCTGAAGGTGCAGGCTTTCAATGGCATATTGCTTGCGATTTTTGACAAACACGCTCCTTTGAAACCGACGCGTGTAAAGCACCTCCCTGCTCCGTGGCTTACGCCGGATATTAAACAACTCATGGCTAAAAGGGACCGGGCGCGTGTAAAATCACGGCAAAACGCTGATTACCAACAGGCATACATTTCTTTACGAAACCGCTGCAATAAGATCTGTAGGGATGCCAGACGCCGCCATATCCACAATTGTATCGAAGACTGTCCTCCTGCTAAGCTGTGGAAATTTCTGAAGTCATTGGGAGTAGGCAAAGCTCAACATAATTCTTCTTGCGCTCTCGACCTAGACGCCATCAATATGCACTTTAGTACTTCTCCGGTTACTCTCCACCCTTCCATGAAACAATCAACACTATCACTTCTTGCCAATACTACACTCCCCGATTCTCCTCCCTTTGAACTTGGTAAAATTTCTCCGCAAGAGACACTTGCTTTTCTGAAAACTATTAAGACGAAGGCCGTCGGTGAGGATAGCCTCAGTGTGGACATGCTTATGCTCGTAGCGGATTCCATTGCCCCGATCCTTTCTAATATTATAAATTTTTCATTTTCCTCGGGCACGTTTCCTTCCTCTTGGAAACTTGCTCATGTAATTCCTCTCCCGAAAAAACCCAATCCTACTGAATTTTCGCAATATCGCCCTATTTCCATACTCCCAGTTTTGTCCAAAATAATTGAACACTTTGTCAATCGCCGTCTCCTGTCTCATCTTAATAGGTATACATTATTCAATCCCTTCCAATCTGGTTTTCGCCCCGGACATAGCACAGTTACTGCTTTGGTTAAAGTCACTGATGACATTCGTATTAATATCGAACACAAAAAACTTACAGTCCTCGTTCTTCTTGACTTCAGTAGCGCTTTTAATACGGTAGATTTTGATATCCTTCTCGGCATACTTCGCTCACTAAATGTGTCTCAATCATCCTTATCTTGGTTTCACGACTACCTCTTTGGTCGACGCCAGCGGGTTAGGGTCGACGACAAAATGTCGGAATGGCGTGAACTTTCCGCTGGTGTCCCTCAAGGGGGGGTCCTTTCTCCTCTTCTCTTTTCGATTTTCATTGGTGGGATCACAGAGTGCCTAAGATCTTCGTTCCATCTTTATGCAGATGACCTGCAGATCTATGCAGCGGCTAGTATTGAGGATCTGCCATCGCTTATTGATCAAATCAAAGCAGATTTAGAATGTATTCACAGCTGGGCTAATAATTTTGGTTTAAACGTAAACGCACAAAAATCGCAAGCAATTGTCATCGGTAGTCCTCACTTTGTGAACAAGCTGGCGGAAATGGTGGTGCCTGATATTCTTTTTGGTGGGATTCCTATCCCTCTTTCCTCTACTGTTAGGAATTTAGGTATCATCATGGACCAGACATTGTCTTGGTCTCCGCATATCTCGGAGGTCAGCCGGAAGCTCTTCGCATCTCTTCACTCACTTAGGCGCCTGCAGAACTTCCTTCCTATGTCCACCAAGCTTACTCTTGCCAGTTCACTCTTGCTGCCCCTTCTGGATTATGGTGACATTGCTATGACGAATCTCAAAGAGGAACTACTTGACAAGCTCGAGCGCTTACAAAATGTGTGCATAAAATATGTTTTCGGACTGCGCAAATACGATCACGTGTCCGCCTTTAGAGCGCAGCTGGGTTGGCTGCCAATACGTCAGCGTAGAGACCTGCATGTCCTGTCATTGCTTTTTAATGTTCTCTACAACCCTGCTTCACCTCCTTACCTCAGTGAAAGGTTTAAATATATGGCCGATGGCAGTGGTCACCGCTTGCGGTCGTCTGCCAATCTCACTTTGGCTGTACCGTCTAACAAGACGCGTACGTACGCCAAATCTTTCACAGTAAGCGCTGTGAAGTTGTGGAACGAATTGCCACTGTCCCTTAGGAAGTCTCCATCTGTAGCATCGCTCAAGACGAATCTTAAGAAGTTATGGCTTTCCAATGACTTGTGAATTGGATCTACAATGTATTTATATTTATGTGTATATTTATATTACATTATATATATATGTATGTATGTATGTATATATGTATGTATGTATTAATAGTTTATATGTGTAATTATTAGTAGTCTTATTATTTTTAATACCTTTTTGTACACGGTGTTAGTTTGTCTATCTTCTTCTCGTACTCACTCAACTGCTCAAAGGTTAACTGGAAGAGATCCCTTATAGGGATAAGTTCGCCTTTGTACCTATATGTTAATTGTAATAGATGTATTTTTTAACTGTTTTTGTGTACAATAAAGCGTTTACTTACTTACTTACTTACCTACTAATATGCGAAGACCTTTATTTTAAAAGCAAATTGTCTTCGCAATTCAGATTTTTATTGGTCGGTTATCTTATCTTCCAGCATATAACCAATGGTGGATACCAATTATGAGTAATAATATTACCTCGCTAAATGCTATTAATTATTTAAACAGACCATCTTTATTGAGGGATGACAGTTGCGTTTGTAGTTAAATCGATGCTCTATATAATTCAGATGCTTTTACTTGATTAAAAATTATCAATTTGAGTTTTATTATAACTTCTGTGAAACTAATAATAACAACCAATAAAACGTTAATAGACTCAGACAAATTATCAATATATAATTATGTTTTATGATCATGAATACATGTATTTCTTTCTTTCTTTTCTTCTTAAATACATAAATGGCTTTACTTACTATGTAGAAGTCAAATATCGCTTGTCAAGTTTAATTATAAGTAATTCATTAACATTAATGTCTTACTCTCGGTTACAAGCTCGCATAGAGTTCTTCTTCAGGATCCTCGATAGGTCCTCTAAAACCTAGGTACCTCTGAAACGATATTAATCCTTCAGTATCTTCATATCTAAACTATTATAAAATACTAGATTTGTATTAAAAATATTTTTTTCTATAGAGAGGGGTCATGATTTCGGCATTTGTTTTGTATGGGCGCACGGCGCCATCTGTTTTCATAATTTCCTCTGTCCTCACGCCGCCGCATCACGCGGAAACGGCGGGAAAAATTTTAACCAATAGTGGTACAGGGATAGCTGGACATCCAAAGATGATTATAGAACACCTTTTATCCGACTACGGTATAAAAAAATATGCGTACTGTTAGAGGAAGAAACCGATCTTCGTGGAACAACACTAGTTGTCGCGCGCTAGTGGCACATCTCTACCGCGTTTGACAGTTCGCTTCGAGTAATTTTCGAATGTTGAAAATGTAAACCGTGCTAAACTCTATTTTCCTAACTGAATAAATGTTTAATTAAATAATTTGTGCTGTTTTGTGTTTAATAGTACGAAGGTGCTAGAAGGTGCACTCTAGTAAAAACGTATATTCCGTAAACTACATGACATAAAGTGACGACGCGTTTAGCTCGGTTTGTAGACACCTGCCTACTGAGTCGGTGGTCCCGGGTTCGAATCCCGGCCGGGGCAAATATTTGTGTGATGAACTCGAATATTTGTGCTTGGGTCATGGTTTTTCTATGTATTTAAGTATATATTTATCTATATAAGTACGTATATCGTCGTCTAGTATCCATAACACAAGCCTTCTTGAGCTTAATTTGGGACTAGATCGATTTGTGTGAGGTTGTCCGATATTTATTAATTAAATTATTTATTTATTTAAAGTGTATCCTATAAGATAAGTACAAAAAGCGTCAGATTTAAAACCTTCTTTTAAAAGTCGGTTATTCAAACTAATTAGGGTTCCGTACCTCAAAAGGAAAAAACGGAACCCTTATAGGATCACTTTGTTGTCCGTCTGTCCGTCTGTCAAGACCCTTTTTCTCAGGAACGCGTGGAGGTATGAAGCTGAAATTTATATCAATTACTCAAGTCTACTGTCCCTTGAAGCTGTGAAAAAATCAAACTTCTAAGCCAACGCAATCAAAAGATACAGCCGTTTATGCCGCAAATTTTCGACACTTGCAAGGGAATCAAAACCTACAGGGTGCTTCCCGTGAACTCAGAATCTTGAAATTTGGTACGAAGCAACGTCTTATAGCATAGATAAAGGAATAATTACGAAAACCATACATTTTTTTTTTAATACCTATACAGCCGTTTATGCCGCAAATTTTCGACACTTGCAAGGGAATCAAAACCTACAGGGTGCTTCCCGTGAACTCAGAATCTTGAAATTTGGTACGAAGCAACGTCTTATAGCATAGATAAAGGAATAATTACGAAAACCATAAAAAAAATTTTTAATACCTAACTTTGCACCTAATTTATATGGGGCGCTATACATACCAGGTGCAAACTTAACTTAACCACTTAGGGATGGAAAGTGTTTGTACGGAACCCTCGGTGCGCGAGTCCGACTCGCACTTGGCCGGTTTTTTTTCAGGCACGAAAGTGTAATGATCAACATCCAACTGAATAAGTAGAATTATTTACGAGAGGCATGTCAAAGTTGATGCAAACTCCACGGCAGTTCAACTTGTATGAAATAATTACGACTTTACGTGTAAACAAATTTCACGGGAATTACAAGAATCCACGTCGTTATTTCGGAAGTTGTGATCATTTATTTAGGCTTACTCTTACTCGGAATCTGACAAGATAGGAATTTAACAGACAGCAATTTGAGTGATCTATCAGTAATATTATGGATTGTTTGGTAACAATGTTGCATTTAAAGGTAAATAGAGCATACAACACCGCTAAAGTAGACATATAATGCCCCAATAGATGTTTCATAATAATCCTGAAAAAATTTAGTATTTTTTTTACTTGTTATCATCATCATTATCATAGTTGCATCCGATAGATTTGTTTCAAAAAAATCCTGAAAAATTGCGTTAAATAATGACTATAAAATTTATAGTATGCCCAGGCCAAAAGTATGAAAACAAGTTTATATTACAGTACAAAGCCGTTTTCTTTACGGAATAAATTACATAATTACATAATAAAAAAATTTAAAGTCAATAACGCAATTTCTGCTTATACAAAATTGTAGAAAGGCAAAAAAGGCGATATGTAACTTTTTCCCGGAGTTGGGTGACTATAATATATATTTTTTTCAATATTATAATGTTTTAATAGTGGATGTTTAATGTTTTAATCTTTTGGCCTAAAGCCACTAACATTAACACAATGAATAATTATTGGAAACTTAAAATATTAAAAGAAAAACTTTGTTTCCAAACTTTTGGCCTGAAGATGATTATTTTTGGCAACTCATAATCTCATGGTATATAACAATGGACTCGACTAGAAAATGCACTTTCGAACAAAAAAATAATTCTATTAATCGGTTCAGCCATTTTCGTAACATACTTACATATAAAAAATTCTTTCTGACGAACTGAGGACCTGCTCGGTTTTTGACGTCGATTAAAGCTAGTAATATATTGGCTAATTACTCAAAACTAACATAGTTCGTTCAAATTAATAAGTATTTATTTAAACTTTATTACACAAAATACAAAAGTATACCGGGTGTTGCCTGTAATAGGAGCAATAAATTAAAACAGATTCTACTCTTGAAACTGAACAACATTTGTTCAGCAACTTTCTAAAAAAGTAAATTTTCAGAATTTCATTATTTCAAACCAAATAGTATTTTCAATGTACGTCGTCCAACATTGACATTCCCTGAGCATTGACATAGCTTGTCACTACTAATGTCGCAAATTTCGTGATACATTGCTTCTTTGTCTAAACATTATTCTACAAAATATCATTTAATAAACGTTATTTTCAGAAGTTGCTTAACAAATGTTGTTCAGTTTCAAGGGAAGAATCTATGTTTTAATTTATTGCTCCTATTACAGGCAACACCCGGTAGTAGGCATCTTCTAGCCAAGCATGCTCCATCTTAGGCCTTATTGTTACTTAACATCAGGTGCAATTGAGGTTAAAAAAAGAGTAAAAGTACATAGCGGACTTCATGCCACAAGGAGTTCTCTAAATAAGTAGCCCTCAAGAGACATTTGCGTTTCCTGCCTATAAAACTTGTAACCAAATTGTTTGTTTTTACCACTACCTGTCAGTGGGCGGTGCCTATCTTGACACATGTCAATTTGTGCCACCTCTAACAATCACGGTGTAACCACACATCGATACCAGTAACATCCACCAGTGACAGTCGAATATCGAACTTAATGCATCGGATTAAAATTCAGAGTATGTATCTTGAACGAAAATGCATTTTGTAATCTTTGAGCGACAGAAAGGAGAAATCGAATGTTGAAAACGTAACCTTATAGGCACGATTTTTAACTTTATTTTGTACTAGCTGTGCCCCGCGGTGTTACCCGCTCATCCCACGGGAACACTAAATTTATTCGGGATGAAAAGTATCCTATGTCCTTTCCCGGGTCTCAAAGTATCTCCATTCCAAATTTCATCTAAATCGGTTCAGCGGTTTAAGCGTGAAGAGGTAACAGACAGACAGACAGACAGACAGACAGACACACTTTCGCATTTATAATATTAGTATGGATGTAGTAAAACACAATTATAATATGCCTTTTAATTGAAAATTAAGTAGGAATCAAGGGACAGTTATTGAGCAAATATAAGAGTGAAATATGGCTTCCGTAGGCCGAATAGAATCAACGTATTGTGTCAACAGAAATTAGGGATCTTGTATTTAATGGCATGTATTTAACGCGGCGACAAATTAATCAGATTTAGGGATTTATAAAAAATTAAAGGGGATAGCAAAAATAATAAGTTGGCGACTAATTGCGGAGACTAATAAAGTAAAAAGTAGCAGCTAAGTAATCAATTTTCGGCTTTGTTTCAATATAAACTAGCATCGAGTTATTGTTTTGGCGACTGAATTAACTAATTAAGCGGAAACATGACAGCGGATAAAAAGTTGAAAATGGCCTACTCTAATTGTTCAATGGAGATTGCATATAAAATAAATCAAGGTCATAAAAAAAATACTTTGTGCGACACTTTAAGAGCTTTAATTAAAGTTGAAAATTGCATGTATAAATAATAATTTTGGTCTATAGTTTTATTAAGTTTACAACAAAAGGAGCGTTTTTTAGGGATATAAAAAAAAAACTAACCTAACCTAACCCGGCCGAGTCGGATCTGCTCTGAACGGTGAGTTTATTTAAAGTTTGAGAATAAGTAGGTTGAGGTGAATCAATCACCTTTCAGCAACAGCAAACAACAACAAACGCGCGAGTCTCGTGACGTTCGCCCGCCTGCGCCGCGTGCTGGTCAGTAGCGCGCTCCGCCCCCCCCGCCGCGCGACGACCCGCACTCCACTTCAAACGAACGCGCTTGTCGCCGTTTTCATTAAATTATGGTTTCGAAAACTAAAAAAATAACTCCCCATTACTTTTATATAGTACCCATTTTAATATTTAAGCTGCCAGCAAATCAAAGCCCAAAATGCTTTTTTAGATGGAGACCTGTAGTTGCCATTAATATAAAGTTTGTTATCCTTCTGCTAATATTAGTCGCCAAGTCATTATTTATAGTACCTCGCCTATGATTTCAGTAATCTTGTTTATTATTTTTGCTACCTTAAAGTAGCTGCCATTATTTGAATTTTAAAATATCCTTAGTTTAAAGCTCATTTAATATAAATGATTGCCAAAATATTTAATCGCTGACAAGTTATTATTTTAGTTGCAAATAGTTTGCTGCTCTTTAATTTTTCTGTCGCCGCGAAAATAATAAGCCGTATTTAATTACTTGCGCCTTTTGTGTTCTTGATTTATTAGTCCACGGTGAAACAGTAATTCCTTGCTAGAAATTTAGATTAAACTACTTCTTTCCCAAAAAAGGGCATGGTTACTATAGCGCGACTGCAACGCAAGCGAAGCCGCGGAAAAAAGCTAGTTTTAAAATAAATTGTGGTTATGGTGGTGGTATATATTCATGGAAAGGTATTATATATGTTAAACTGAAATACCAAAATCACTTATTGACATTTGATAGATAAAAAATTCAGAACACGTTGAGACTTTTGCAAAACTTACTAGAACCTACTTATATATTTTTTCTTTGTATATATGTTTAAACCATCTGCTGCTACTAGTAAATTAAGCCATATGTCTTATATAAGTTTGCTGGCCTCTAATTTTCTAGTGAGGAAAAATACTGCAGTTCTCCCCTAGCAAGATTTTCTAGGAAATATATAACTGCAGAAATAGCATCGTCTAAACAAATTTTATTATATAATACATTTATTTCATAAGATTATTATAAAATTGGAAAGGCTTGGTTGACTCATAAACTCAAACTTTCGATAAAACTTGTCATTTTTTCACAAACTCGTAATCTAAACCAAAACAACAAAAAACTCGCGCAACTCGAACTAAAAATACCTTCCACTAATTTTAACAGGGAAAAAACGACAGATAAGCGTCCTATACTCACCGCTTATACGTCATTGAGATACCGACGTTACTATCGCAACCTCGCATCTAGCCAACTTGCATTATCCTGAAATGAACCTAGTGTTAAAGTGATATAGTTGATGTTTACAGTGTGAGTGTGAGTATGATACTGGGATGGGTGGGTTGCAGGTGTTAGGCCAGTTGGCAAGCAGTCAAGACTGAGCGCTATTGTGGCGGGACGCGAAAAACGGTTAAGGCAATCGAAATTTAAAATTGGAACAGTGTCTAGCGATAGCGACGCTCGCTTGTTTTTGTTCGATTTTTAAAATGTTCTGCAGATTGCATTACACTCTATGAAATATTACGATCCCGTAACTCCGTTCATGCGTTTTCGTTCTCTTTGAATCACTTTCGGTCTCAGTCCAGGGATCTAATTCTGTATACCTCTGATATCTCGGAGAGATCTCCGAAGTATTGATAAACCTCGTAAGTTTGCGCTTCATTTATATGCGACGTCATAGCATAGATATCAGGCGCAAATAGATACAGAGAAAAAATTGACAGGAACGGCCCACGTCCACTTAAGGTACGGTCGCGTAGCAGTAATTATGGATAGCTATCCTGAAACATATCGGGCCGTTCCTGACAATTTTTACGTGAGTTAAAACAGAATTTAAACCATTTTTACAATAATTAAAGATGCTTCACGATAGTTTCAATAATATAGGAAAAATTTAATGAATAGATGAGAAAATTTTCCAACATACGTCCCCCGATTTGAACTTTCAGGAGTTGTTCAGTAAGTTTCTTGATAGTGCACGCTTTTCAAAATTAGAGTCGCGTACACATTTTTGTGAAAGCTATCCATATAAATAGATACAACTGACTGTACAGACAAAAAATAACACTCCTGCATTAGCGGCGGCCATATTGAACCATTAACGTCATTTGTCTGTCACTCCCGTGTCAACAAATCCATTGACGCGTCATCCGTCAGCCTTAGTAGGAGTCAACGTAAACACGCGTGTTGTATCCAAAACCTATCTAACAGAAATGATACCTCACCATAGAATGTCACTAGCGAGCTTCCATTGAGTTTTCGTCAATATATCGACGCTTAAGAATCAATGCCGTCTAACTAACATTTTTGACGTTTTTGACCTTTTAATGCAGTTAGGTTCAGAAAAAAAACGAATAGAGTGCCATAATTGTCTAAATTTTTTTTTGTTACTTCGACAATATTGATTCTTAAGCGTATTAATCAATACATTTTAGTGCGTGCGAGCTTGCTGCTCATTTTCGTACTACATAATTATATTATATGTAATACTTAATACTACAGGGTGCCTGCAACTTCGTGTGTATAATATACACACGAAGGTGTAGGATATACACTGTATATCCTGTAACGTTCCTTTATTCTGACGACGCGTTTAGCGCAGTTTGTAGACACCTGCCTACTGAGCTGGCGGTCCCGGGTTCGAATCCCGGCCAGGGCAAATATTTGTGTGATGAACTCGAATATTTGTGCTGGGGTCATGGTTCTTCTATGTATTTAAGTATATATTTATCTATATAAGCACGTATATCGTCATCTAGTACCCATAACACAAGCCTTCTTGAGCTTAATTTGGGACTAGATCGATTTGTGTGAGGTTGTCCGATATTTATTTATTTATTCTTTCCCGTAGTCGGGTAAATAGTATCCTATAACCATCTTTGGCGCTGGATGCAGGTCGCTTCCAACCGGTATATATGGAAGTCCAAAGGGGAGGCCTATGTTCAGCAGTGGACGTCCTATGGCTGAGATGATGATGATGATGATGATGAACCATCTTTGGATGTCCAGATATCACCGTACTCAAATTGGTTCCAAATCCGTCTCCGTTTTGGCGTGATGAGATGACAAATAAATTCCGACCAACAGATGGCGCTGTAAGGTGCTTTGGGGTAAATTCGACATATTTTTAGGCGAGTGTAGAGTATGTTAGGGTTTGGGCTCGTAAGTCAGAACCTAAGAAGTATTCCTTCCAAGTAATGAGATCCTTACGAAATTGGATATATATTCATCAACGCTTTGTGAAAATGGCGTTTTAATACGTTGCTTGAATTTGAAAATAAATATAAATAAAAAGATAAAATATTTTGAATACCATTTTTTAAGGAGTGGGTCATTTCGAAAGCAAGTGGGGTAATTTCGAAGCTGGTTTTTATGCGATATGAGTTTAAGAATCATATTTCTTTTTAGTTCTAATTTACGCCCGCAAAGATCCAAAAATCGCACTGCTTTTATTTAATCGACTGCAACACACGTGCCCTCACGATCACGACTAGCGATGCGAAGTGAACTGAAGCGAGGGAGGAGATAAACATGGCGTTTTGACAAGCGTTGCAAGCGTAGAATTTGTTCCCAGTTTAGTAGAAATGTGTGATTTTCGACTTATCCCCATTTTCGACTTTACCCCAAAGCACCTTATGGTTGACGCCGCGGGCCCATGCAAAGCATAGGTCATCCTGCATCGCGCTATTACCCTAAACGCAAAAAATACCTAGGTTCAAACCTCGGTGTTGTTAAAAATAGTCAAAAAATCTGTTTTAGTTAAAAATATAATAAGATGGTATAATGCATAAATGGGTATACATCGTGAAATGAAGGGTGAAGATTTTTCCTGAAATCATGACCCCTCATCGAGGAGATAATTTTAATACAAATCTATAATTTTATAATAGGTTGTTGGTATACAATGAAAAAAAAAAAAAAAAAAAGATTTATTGACAGTACCCCAAATGTTTGCAGTTAGTTCATAGTAGCTTTGCTAAGTTTGGGACTAAGTCGATTTGTGTAAGATTGACCCTTAATATTTATTTATTTATCTACTGGAACATAATTTTGAATACAAAATAATTTCCACATGTCACATTATCATTTAGTTCGTTAGCTTAAATGAAACAATGTAACGTGCATACATTAAAGAGCTTTCAGTGGATGTTAATTATAAATGCATTGCAACGTATTAATGATGCAAACGATGACAAATTCGATATGATTTACGTGTTTCAATTCGTTATTTATTAATTATTCATTAACATCTTATATTACATGTTTACTATCTACTTGATATACACCTAATTACATTTAGTATACTATAATTATTGTTAGTATATGATTCGTTTTATTTTTATGGTTGTCGTTTATTTAGTCCTATTATTGTTCTGCACCATTCACTAAATTCAAACATTAATTTTAACTACTCCGCTACCCAAAGGTTGTCTGGAAGAGATCGCTATTTAGCGATAAGACCGCCTGTTATTTACCTCTGCCTGTTATTTTAATGTATCTCATGTTGTGGTGTCTATTCCTTGATGTTTGCGGTGTGCAATAAAGAGTATTTGATTTGTATTCTTATTTGTATTTGTAAGTAGCTATATTAAGTATCCTATAACCGTCTTTGGATGTTCAGCTATCAGCTATCTCTGTACTAAAAACACTAAAATCAGTTTAAATCCGGCCAGCCGTTTCGACATGATGATCGTATCCCGTGGTTTTCGGTGCACTAATGATTTGACGCCTACTGTCAGCCCAGCCTAGTGTTAAATCATCCGTGCATTGCATCGAAACCCCCGGGGTATGATGATGATTAAAACGAGCAAGAAAATTTTGATTTTTCCTGAAATAATGGGTCCCTTCCATAAACAACTACCTAATTTTCTATACAATCTTATAATACCTAGTATAGAATAGATGTAACACAACGGTAGAGCAAGTCTTGAATAATAACTGTGTTCTAACTAGATTTTCGTTACTAGACTCACTCAGCTTCGTTACTGTCTTTGATTATCACCCATTTTAACAATATATATACTGCCATGACAAGGACGTACAAATTCTGCAGTAAAATTACTGAATATCCACTTTAAATATCTTTTCTATACACGTTCAAAAAGTATCTAAGAAATGTTTGTGTCGAAAAAGATTTCACAACTACGTTTATTTTCACCAAACATTTCTTTCATCACAAAATATGGACGGCGTTTGAACCCGTGACCTCAACCATTTTAGTTATTAAACTAAGCTCTAATAATATCGTTTATTATTGTTTACTATACGAATGTCACCGGAGTAACATATTATCGCGATGTCAAAGCGGCAGCAGCTGTCAGAGATAAAATGTGAATTGTGAGCGACAAATTGTACACGACATCGTGTCGGACGGTTTGAGGATTGGGTGCCTCGTGGCATTAAATATGTAATAGAGTTTGTAAACGCAAAGCTTTGATTGTTGGCTTTACTATTAACGTAGGTACCTAGCTTACAAGTTCCTGTTTCACGCTAGGATAAACAGCTTTCATATATGGCAATAATGTGCATATTACGCCATATATTTGTGTTATAAAACGTCAGTAGCGATTAACAGTAGTTGCAAAGACTTGTCATCATCCGAATTAAAAAAATTGTTTACTGGAATGCTGCTCAATCTTCCGTTCTTCTTCCGAAATAAATACTGAATCCTATTAAAAAAAACTTGGCTTTCATCACTGTGGACAGTTTTGACTTTATTATGTGAAAGTAACTTGAAATTTGCGGAATATTTAGTCTTGTTTCCTCTTCGTTTACATCCGTTCTGTTACTTATTGGTGGTAAGAGGAAGGAAAATATGTCATCTTCTTACCGTCAGTAGTTATTTGATAAAGTAGACACATTTATTACTTAAACAAATCGTGGAAACAAGCTACTTAATAGTTAAAATATGTCCAAAACCATTGCCCCTCTAATAACCAAAACAAATAATTCCGCTCACTCAATTTTATTCATTCACTCACGCGATCTGTCAATTATGGGAGCCGTTCGTCGGCGACCTGTGACTTCCTGATTTACTTCAAAATACAAACTTATCCATTTCGCTCCCGAAAATAAAATCGTCATAAAAATTCCATGACATGAGGACTTTTCTATTGCTATTTATAACTTTGTAATATCACGTGACACAAATTTATTACTTGCGGTTGTCCAAATAGGAGATTGGTAATAATTTGATAGTTTGTTTTGTTTTTTAGGGATGATTGTAAGTTTGTTTTTACGATTTTGAGGAAGGTTCTATAGGAGGCTTATAAAGGAGTTACGGGTGGGCATTTACTTTTGATGTTAGGGGAAAAGTATTATTAGTTGGATCTTTTGTTATTTTTAGTAAATGCCCAGTGACTTATGGGTCGTTTTGTACGGTCAAAACACAAAACAGTTACATTGTTAATACTTAAGAGTACCTGTGTTTAGTCTATTTCTCATAGCTTTGTGCTTCATCTGTCATCTCTGTACATTTTATAACCTAAATTCGATTAAAATGTACTGACATGACAGATGTCACTCGCATACAGATATATCAAATAGACTATAGTAGCTTTACTATACCTTTTAGGTAAATACCTATTTGTGATAGTTATAGTTGTATTTATTAACTAGGAAGTGCCCGCAACTTCGTCTGCGTATTTTTTAGGGTTCCGTACCCAAAGGGTAAAAACGGGACCCTATTACAGAGACTTCGCTGACCGTCCGTCCGTCCGTCCGTCTGTCACCAGGCTGTATCTCAAGAACGGTGATAGCTAGACAGTTGAAATTTTCACAGATGATGTATTTCTATTGCCGCTATAACAACAAATACTAAAAATAAAATAAAATAAGTATTTAAGGGGGGCTCCCATACAACAAACGGGATTGGTTGCGTTAACTTTGCACCTCATTTTTATGGAGCGCTATACATACCAGGTGCAAACTTAACGTAACCACTTAAGGATGGAAAGTATTTGTACGGAACCCTCGGTGCGCGAGTCCGACTCGCACTTGACCGGTTTTTTTTTTCTTTGCCGTAGAGGGATAAAAAGTATCCTATAACCATCTTTGGATGTCCATGCAGCTACTATCCCTGTACCAAAATTGGTTAAAATTTGTCCAGTTGTTTCGGCGTGATGCGAGGACAAGGAAATTATGAAATAGATAGCTCAATACAAAACAAATCACGACCCTGCATCACGCTATTAAGATTTTTCCTGAAATCATGACCCATGATGAGTTATTTTCTCTTAGCCCACCCTCCCCTTTCCGTCATAGAACCACACGTGCCAGCTTGCGATGTCATCGCCTCGGTTTACCCTTGGAATTTCGACAAACGTTTAATCGAATTTCAGTTCAAAGTCAACGGTACGCATTTTTTCATTTGATCGAATATTCATTACATCGAACAATTAAATGGGGTATTTTTATAACACCGATTTTTAATCTATAGAAATATTGTTTATTATATACTTTATTTCGCAGTTCTTTATTTCATATTTTATTATTCCATATTTTATTATTTTGTTTTAAATTTTACATTGTAGAAAATCATTTCAGTATTTATCATTCTACAACTTCAATGAATTATGTGAGGAACTAAACGCAATGCGCTCGCGGACGGATGTGGGTAGATATTATGTTTTATGTGTGTACCCTTTTGTTTGCCTATGTATGCGAGCCGTTTCGTTTTTGGGGTCATAAAAAAATAACCCTAACCTAACCTAACCTACCTACATATGTCTGCAAGCCGTTTCGTTTTTGGGGTCAGAAAAAAAAAATAACCCTAACCTAACCTAACCAACCTATGTCTGCGAGCAGTTTCGTTTTTGAGGTCATCAAAAAAAATAACCCTAACCTAACCTAACCAACCTATGTCTGCGAGCCGTTTCGTTTTTGAGGTCATCAAAAAAAAAATAACCCTAACCTAACCTAGCCAACCTATGTCTGCGAGCCGTTTCGTTTTTGGGGTCATAAAAAAAAATAACCCGAACCTAACCTAACCTGCCTATGTCTGCGAGCCGTTTCGTTTTTGGGGTCATAAAAAAAAAATAACCCTAACCTAACCTAACCAACCTATGTCTGCGAGCCGTTTCGTTTTTGGGGTCATCAAAAAAAAATAACCCTAACCTAACCCAACCAACCTATGTCTGCGAGCCGTTTCGTTTTTGGGGTCATCAAAAAAATAACCCTAACCTAACCTAGCCAACCTATGGCTGCGAGCCGTTTCGTTTTTGGGGTCATCAAAAAAAATAACCCTAACCTAACCTAATCAACCTATGTCTGCGAGCCGTTTCGTTTTAGGGGTCATGGAAATGAATGAGTTGTATAATAATACCTCGATGAAATGATATAAATTATTTGATGTTCTGTCTTTAAAATAATCTGTTAAATGTAATTTTAATCATTTAAAATTCCTTATAACATAGCTCTAATAATTGTTATAATATGTAATGAATAGTCGATGAAGCCATAATACTCCAAGAGATAATATTTATACTGAATATTCTGTGAATCGTTTTCGATGAAATGAAATTCGATGAAAAGTTTGTCGAGATTTCAAGGGGCACCCCATCGCGCCTCACCGTGGAGAATATTCCCACACGTACCAAGAAGTTTGGCAATTCCTTCATCTGCCGAACTATTAAGGTATGGAACTCCTTGCCGGCTCATGTGTTTCCTCCTTCTTATAACTTGGGACCCTTCAAACGAAGCGTGAAGAAGCATCTCTCGGGCCAGCATGGCAGTGTCAACTGACTTTGGCACCGTTGGTTTCTCGTCAGTTGCCATTGCGACTTGGGCTCCCCTTTTTGCTTACCATCAGGCGAAGTGGAGCCACTATGTTGTGTCGTTCATCATCCTCCTAGCCTTTGTCCCATATCTTTGTAGATAGTGAATTCTCAATCGGGGTCGGCTACCTAAATCCCAAGATGTGGCGTAGGCACTAGTTTTTACGCAAGCGACTGCCATCAGACCTTCCAACCCAGAGGGGAAACTAGGCCTTATTGGGCTTAGGTGGTTTCCTCACGATGTTTTCCTTCACCGAAAAGCGAGTGGTAAATATCAAATGACATTCCGTACATAAGTTCCGATAAACTCATTGGTACGGGCCGGGTTCGAACCCGCGACCTCCGGATAGAAATTCGCACGCCCTAACCACTAGGCTACCACCGCTCGTGGTACTCGCGCCACTATGTTGTGTCGTTATAAAAAAAAACCCTTCTCCATAGAAAAAATGTTTTCAATATGTATGTAAACACTTTATTGTACATAAAACAAGAAATACACATTACAAAAAAAACTAAGCATGTACAAAGGCGAACTTATCCCTTTAAGGGATCTCTTCCAGTTAACCTTTGAGCAAATGAGTGCTAAACACAAATGTAAATGGTAGACAAACCAAGCAACATGTAGGTACAATACAAAGGAGGATAACTTTACAATAATACACATGAAAATGCAAAAACCAACAGAGAGAGATAATTTTATAATTGTATAGAAAATAAATAATGTAAATTAAATTGAAATGTCTGAGCTTTAATGAAATCAGTAAAATTAAAAATTTCGACTATTAATGCTAAAGTTAACATTATTCAAATGTGTTGAAACAGAAGGATATTTCTGAACCCATAATTTCATTCAATCCTTTCGTCACCACTCACCACCAAAACAAAACAATGAAAACGTTTTAAAATGTCTCCTAATATCACGCTGTCATCAACAAAGCAGTTATTATAATTGTCACATTTAACTATGAAATATCGGTTCTTTTACCGACGGTCTTTAAGCCGTCTTCACATAGTAGTTCACAAAAGTTTTATTTATAAAAGGGATATGTATAGAAGGAAATATTTGTCAGTTACGACCTTATTGCAATGAGACGTTTGTATCTGAACTCTTTATGTCAGTTGGTTGGAGTTGATTTTTACTTTTTGAGTTATTTTGTAGATTATTACTGGATAGGCGTAAGTGCATATTAGAAAGACCAAAATATTTGGTCGTTTAATTCTTTTAAATTTTTGAGTCGTCTTTCAATAGCGATAATTAAGAGAAATTTTCAGTTACGAAGCAACACTTCACTTTTATTTATCAGTTGCGCACCTCGTTCGATCCATTATTATGGATTCTTGAATTGTTTGCTGTCAGATATCCATGACGTATCTATTATCTACTTACACATGGAATACAAATGTTCTCCAAAATTTAGTTACTCTATTTTAGTTCTAGAAGCAAATCGGCAACGCCATGCTTCGCGGAGCTTCTATTTCCGCTCTCAGAAACGCAAGCTACCTAACACCTACCCGGAACTAAATAGAGGTCTTGTGAGGGTTTTTCCAAAAACTATAGATTTGTTGAATATACTCAATTTAGCAGCCTAAATTTATTTTGGTGAAAATATGTTAGAAACCAATGAGAAAATTACCGTATTTACCTACTGTTGACTCAAATTGACACCCTAATAACGACTTCACGCATAGTTGTTAATTTGTAATGAACACAGCAGACGCGCCACTGTTCAATGTAAACGTCGGCGGCTGATTTGCGCGCGCGCATCTTGTAGATATAGCGCTCCCTCTTAAACCATGCGGCGTTTATACCTTTGTGAACTTTTGGATACGAATTAAAAAAATTACAGGTTTTAGTCCTCGATTTAGTTTTAGAAATGTTTGAAAATGGCGGAGATAATGGGGTTGAGACGTAAATTATTACAAAGTTCAGCCATTTTGAAACAAACTCATGAGTTTTAAAGATCACAAAGCCACCAGTAGATTAAAGGCGTAAAGGGACTATAGGTACTTATATACGTAGTACCTACCTATATCTTGTTATTAATTAAGATTTCTATAGATATATTGTATAGATAGACTCATACGTATCCCATAGTCAAGCTGTGAAAACAGTTTTGTAGGACAATGTAGGTACCTAGTGTTATGTACTTGGCATTTGAATAAATATATAAATAATCATAAATAAAAAACATGAAGATGAATCGGATGAGGTCAAAGTTCATTATAAACAACATCACTTATTTAAGTTCGTGCAAATTTAAAGTCTGTTGTAACCAAATTAGACAAAGCCCCGATCGGATAGGTTTATAGGTCAAAGTTTAAATATAATAACCCCAATTGACCTGGCAACACTGAAATTAAACCCTCGGCAAATCGAAGCTTAGTTTATGCAACACTATTAATATCTGCTTGGATTTAGCGGAATATACTTAGTCATAATGGCAACTAGAAATGCAAGATTGGCTCAATTTGTTAAAGCATGATAATAAATTTGTTACATAATAAATTTATAGGGGCCATTAATTAATTACGTAGGGATCCATAGCGGGATGGGGGGTTCGTAAAATATCTACATGCCCTATCTGGCGATTCATAACAGTTTGGGAATTTTATTACAGAACGGGTCAAAAATTGCAAACATTTACCTTTTGTAATAAATGGTTTATGTAATGAAACTTTATATCAACCGATCCCAAATATTCTTGAGAAGTGAGGATCAAAACTTACAGTGAACAAAAAAACGTGTTTTACGTTATATTTCACCTTTATTGCACACAACAAAAGTCAGTACAAATTACAGGTTAAATGTCAAATGACATTCTCGACATATCTCTACAGAGATACTAATAGTTATTTGTTATGCAAGGCTGCAAAGTTGTTATTTGGCGCGAGTGTTGAAATTGAAAGCTGAGCGAGCGAAGGAATCTAAGATTGAACCATGAGCGAAGCGAATGGTTCAAAGATAGATTCCTGAGCGTAGCGAGGCTTTCAAGACACGAGAAACTAAATAATTTTGCAGCCATGCGGAACACACAACTTTTCACCTCACTACAGCGAGGAAAATGCAATCACATCACATCTACAGCGAGGAAAATGAATCCAAGAAAAACAATTAAAACATAAAAATAATCATAAGTATTTAATTTTGCCTTCTATTTAACACATCAAATTTAAAACATAACACACTCAAATCCACACCAAATAAATACGAGAAGCACACTTTAAAAATTAAAAGTAATATGGCCGTAATTTGTATTATCATCGTGTATACCTAGGTATTTTATCGTTGTATTTGAAACTACTTGACACATTCGTTGTGAATGTGGGAGAATGGCATTCTGAGAAGGATTAGTTGGCCACTCGGAAGTATTTTCCATAACACTTGCTTTGGAAGTTATTGGACGATGGGATCCGAACAAGATAATTTCGGCTTTATCTTCTTATAAAACGCTAATAGTTTCGGTAAATTACTTATCGTCTCCAAATATTTATAACAAATCCTTTTTCGTTTTAATGCAGGCTTTTAGCATTGAATAAATACTCCAAATTGGGCTTAACTTTCTTGTTTTCGATATCTCTATAAAGTAAGACAACAGTATGTATTCTCCACAGAACAAATTTACTTTGTTTACGTGAATTGTGAAAACTTCCAACTTTTTAATTATTATTTTTTTCTAGGGTGCGTTCAGAAATTACACTCTTATGTTTTAACTTTTATAACAAATAAATATTAAAATTTGTGTTGCATTTAATATATTTACTAGTCAAAATATGTAAATGAAACTGAAATACTTACTATTAATATATATATAAACATATTCAACATAAAATAAGGTGTAGAAAAAATAAAAACTTAAAAATCTGAAACCACAAACCAGGTTTCTGGACGTGATATTGTAGGTGTATTTTTTTTTTAAAGAAGTATTCAAACGTACATATCATTTTAGCCGGCCTGACCAGATCGCTCTTTATTAGCGTGCGTTGATTGGTTATTCGAAGATTTATCGACTGATGAAATCAGTCGCGTGTTGAAGGAGTCTTAAATATAAAAAAGTTACATGCACCACAGAGAATCAAAATCGTCGTGTTCGAAATTCAAATGACTTTTGCACGCTAGCGGATAAAATAGACTTTTGCACGCAGATTTCGCCCTATAAACGGAGGTTTTCCGAGCGAGTGAGGTGAAAAAGTTATTATCATGCAAACGAAACATTATAATTATGACAATCAAAAATTCCTATATAGTTTTTTTCTGGATTTAGTCGATTTCTTTTTGAAATAGGTACATATATGGGATTGGAAACGTAAAAAGTGCACTTTTCGGCTAGTTCGAATCAAACTCGCGGGGTTTTAAATAGTTCTTCCCGAAAATAGGGCAGTTGATCAATTACTAGCAAAGTACCCGTTTTCCACTCAGCAGGGTCACAGGAGAAAACCAGTTAAACGGAATTTGATCCTGGCACCGCATACGCTAGTTATAAATGTTGACACATTCCCGGCCGAAAGCGTTACATTTCTATTTACAAATGGAACCGAACACATCCGTCGTAGTGAAGTGTTCTATTAATGCACCGATTATTCATATTACGGCGTTCACGGAACCCATAAACAGCGGCTGAAAACGGTCGCGTTACAAAACGCTGCGTATACGCGCACGCGCCGCGTCATTGACAGACGACGCGACGCGTCGGTAGGGTAGGGCTGTCTACTTCTGCTCGGAGTATTAGGGTGCCTCGTTTGAGATATTTTTTGGAATAAAGCTCAAAATTATAGTAGGTCGCATCTGTATTTTTATTAAAGCAGTTAACGTCTGCTAACGTTAACCAAATGTTTACTATGAAGCGAAAAATTTAAAAATTTAATGGTTCAGACAGGATTCGAACCTGCGTTTCCAACGGCTTTCCGGGCCAACACGGGCGTCCTACCAACTGGATCACCGAACCAGATGTCAGAGCCATTGACTCTAAGGCATGTTGAAGCAACTGGTTGAAAGATTCATCATATCATTTGGTTTACGTTAGCAGACGTCGTAGGACGCCCGTGTTGGCCCGGAAAGCCGTTGGAAACGCAAGTATAAGAATCCTGTCTGAACCATTAAATTTTTCAATTTTTCGCTTCATTGTAAACATTAGGTCGCATATGTACTGGCTTGATATTAAATTTATCATATTAAACATGACATAATATGCGTGTCATGGAATACATAATTGTTCTTGTGACACGCAGAAGTAACTCGTGAAATATTGTAACACCAGAATATAGCACTATCAGCTACTGCCACTCTACTAGTTGTTTATTCTCTTTAAAATTCAATAAAATTCAGGCATCGATAAATAAAAAATATATACAGGGTGTCCCACGGCTATGCCACATGGAGGGAAAGTACCTTAAGTATTGTAGATAGACTATTTTACTGAAAGGAGTCATCACTATGATTTTAAAAACGATTTGAGCTGCATTCAATGATTTTGAATAATCGCCTGTTTGAACGGGGAATTGAACCCGCCAAATAGTACAAAACAAAACAAACCTAACCCAAACTAATGGGCTCTTTAAAACGATGTTTATAAGACCCTGAAAATATTATGGGATTGAGAAAAAAAAACGGGTCGGAAATCGTGAATTAGAATGTTTTTTTTTTTTTTTTGTAAATAGTACCAACCAACTTGACCGCATAATGCCCGTTCAAGAATGGTGCATGGTTAGAACATTAAGAAAAGTGTCTTGGCCGCATGTTGGATAGGGAACTTGATTGATTAAGGATTAAAAAACCGGAAGTGGAAGAGCATCCCAGATGTAGGTCAGTTCTTAATCAACCGGCATTTGAGCACAAGAGATTACTGTGGAATTACGTAATTTTCCAACGAATGATCCCATTTTATCAAAAAGAAGTAATTGACAGTAATTTGTTAGTTACATATGCCCTTTTGTTTATGTTACAGTCCTGCGCTGTTTCGAAGATAAAGGCAACTTTATAAGCTTCATATACAGGGTAAAAAAAGTCCTGAACACAACAATAAAGGTTATAAAATTAATTTAAACAACAGGTGGATTTTTGGGTGTACGAGTAAACTACTATGTTTATCTGTTAAGGTTCATTTCATGAATAGGCATTTTTTTATTTCATCAACTCGACCTTAAAATAACCAAAATAACTAAGTAGTTCTTGTGCGAGTATAAAAATATCGGTGGGAAAGCTGAGGCAATTGCTGAGTTAAGTAAAAAAATAAAAAGTTCCAACGGTGTTGCTGGTATAATGTCCTGCTAGTATCGCGGGCAAATAATGGAAAGTATATGTATATGTGATCGTAATAACTAGAAACACAAACATATGGAAAAAAATATGCATGCAGCTGTAATCTTTAGATTAGCTTTGGAAGGACTTGGTTTCCAGTAAGATCTCTTTTATCAGAGAAACCGTTTACGAACGTGGCATTTCTTCACATTTATGTTTTAAATGGGCTACTTAGCTTAGCTCACTCTACGACAGACCGAGAACTTAAACCCAAACATTTCAGTTCACGACTTTAATTTCACCCTGTATAAGCATTCAGTAATGAGATATAATTTATTCATACTCCCTTTGAGCTTTGTTCCTATTTGCGTTGGAAATTCTATTTCGTGTAATTTAAAAACGCGTTTTGCGTTTGATTTCCTCGCTCCGTCTCTTGCGGCGATTCCTTAACTGGGAAATAGGAACAAAGCTGAATTACGGGCTTTATTTCATTTTCTTTTTTAGATGTTTCGTAGACAATGTAGAAAACCTTAGTTTTATCTCAAGAGGTGTGTCGTTCGTGAGTAAGTGAGTTAAAATGAAATATATCTTTTCATTCATGTCACACGGATTTCATGTCTTTAGCTGCTTCATCATATTATTATCGTACTAATATCGTTCATGCCTTTCACTCAATTCAGTAGTTCATTTTAAAGAAGCGTGATCGACTTTGTTCGTTCAAGATCGGTGAGTGTTTTCAGGCAGTCGTAGCGTCGTAGTGTCGCACACGAACAACAAATAAAATATAGTTGTAAGCCGAATTTTACGAGGATATAATGAGAGAATCCTCTGTACGTTACTCTAGCTGTGCGTGAGTTATCATCGAATAAATAAATACACTCGTAATCGTTTCGGTAAACTCGATATTCGCTCGGTTAACAAAACATGATTTTGTGTATGAGCTTTTAGAAAACATGTGTACATACAAGTAACGCAATCCAAAATGCCGGCTTAGGCACGTCTTCGCTTATAAAAGCGGGATGCTGCAGTCAAGAAGCCGTGAAGGAACTTTTTAGTCCAAAGAAAATAAACCAAACTACAAAAGAACCAAACTCAAGTTTATACTGTAGATGATAGAGTTAAAGTTCCTTGTATGGCGACTGTCGACGATTCATCATCAATGTAAAAGTGTATGGCAATGATATGCGTAGACACGCGTGAGTGTCGCTCGAATGTTTATTCGGCAGTCGATCTCTGAAATATATTTTGGAACCACAGTATAAGATTCAGTTTGCATTAAAATGTGTATAAAACTTATAAAATGGCTACTGGATTTATATTTGACATCTGTTCTGATTACATGTATCCTAAATATCGGTAATGTTTGGTTATGTTGGCGATGTGCGTATTTTTATAAATTATTAACATATTTTTATTATTATTTACAGGTAACCTAAATAAACCAAGTTTTACTTGATTCCGCAGATCAGGTAAGTACCTACTTGTATATAAATACCTCCTACGTATATTATTGTTACAAGGGACAATTTTGTGATTTTCGGTTTTTTGTACATTTATGACTACTCAAATCTAGGGAGCCCCTTGTTTCCTAGAAACTTATTTCGTCGAATAATCGTTTCGCAGAATGTTTATTCCTCTATAGTCATTCATTTTTCATAATTTTTGCAAATATCCTATTGATTAGGTTAGGTTTGTTTTATAAAAATCTCAAATAACTAGTTTACGGTTGCAAAGAAAATTGCTTTCCTCGATATGATTTTTCGGCAAAATGAAACATTGGATGAAAAATAATTCTAGCCACTCAATTGCTTCGAATTTTGAGTTGGATTCTATTTATATAACAAAATAAGAGCGATGACAGGTAGAAGTCAATAAATACCCTGAAATTTATCTATCACAAAAATTCCGTATCGATAATCCGAAGTCCGATAGTGTTTTGACGTATATCAATGTATGTAATATTAAATTACCTACATGTAATACCATACAATACAAATACGCTTTATTGCACACCAAAATACATTTACACAAGAAATCAAATTTTATTTTAATTAAATTTAGACAAGAGACGGTCTTATCGCTAAAGAGCTAATGCTAAAAATCACATAAGTAGTGAGTGATGCAAAAGACGAATGGGATACATTGTGAGGTTTAACCAACCGAAAAAAAAGAATAATAACAAAGATATCTAAAACAAAAATAGATATAAAAAACTATACGTATACCCATATACATTACCTAATATACAATACCTTTCTGAAAAATGACTGACTGTTGAGTTTCTTTCGGCGTTTCTTCTCAACCGTGGTCTCCTCTTGTGAAATGACGGTAGACTCAGACATGTAAAAGTGCCCTTGTGGCCTACTTGCAGAATAAAGTTCATTATTTCATACACATACGTAAACATACAAATTATTAATAATTTCAATTTGAAATTTAATAGTGTTTGATATTAAGTTGTAGCACATTCCTAAAAGGTGTGTTTTGGATCGCGCGGGTTCGTTAAGGGGCTTCCGCCGCTTTTGTATAGATAATCCACGGAATGGGTGCGCGCGCGCGTCTCTAAATATTAAGGGTGAACGCTCACAAAATACGTTGATAATACGGTTAATTATTTTTTATTAAAGGAGTAACGTCTGGTAACGTAAAACAAATGTTTACATTGAAACGAATTATTGAAGAATGGAATGGTTCAGGTGGGGGGATTTCGTTTCAATGTAATAATATGTTATTATTTTTTATTATTATTTATTATTATTATTTATTAATTAAAGTGTAAAGCTAAAAACATATACAATTTCCTGCAAAACGGTTTGTACTGTTTGTCTGCAGGTATGAGTCTCTTTAAAATATTTCTACAATAGTTATTGCTAAACACTTGAGTGACACTTTGTATAGACAACGTTATCACTCAAGCGTCAGCAATAGGTGCTTTTTTAAGTACTTTTTAAATTTAGACTTATTTTGTTCGTGTCGGATATTCTCGGGCAAACTGTTGAGTATGTAGGGAATCCTTTTGCTCAATGTTAATCACTTCACCTGCTTGGAAAGTACGCTATTTTAGCTTCGCGAAGCAAATCACTTCATGTTGTAATGGCTTATTTTAGCCCCTTGTCAAACAATCTACTATTAGAACAAAGCTAACTGCAAGCTTCAAGTTAATTACGTTTCCTAAACCACCTCGATTGCTTGCTCTCTCAGTTTCTGAATCGGTAAACATTTCTAAACGTTTCTTACAATAAACTTAATATTAGATTCCATATAACGGGTAAAAGAAAACCGGGGAACTTTAGGTCGTAGAGTAAAATTAGGTTATAAAAAGTGGAAATAGTATTACATATCTAGGACGGTTAATAGTGAACTAGGCGTAACGATTTACCGCCCGTGGTTTGTCTGAAGTTTTACGTCTTCCCTTGGCCAGGAAGTGTCATTTTCTCCCCGCGTAGCTGGCAGAAAATTACTCTTACTCTATTGTTACGAAAGAAAAACATGCGTTTGCTGGTGGCTGTTAGCCTATTTCATTATGCCACTGGGTAATGGCCTCTCCCGTGGATTTTCACTCGTCTTTATCCGGCCTATCATTGGTGTATCTAGGTCACCCTATTGATATAAAAGTTTTGTCCGGCTTAAGCCGAATCCGTGCGCATAAATGTGGGTGAACCCTTATAGTAAAAAGTGTGCTCATTCTGAACCATGATTGAATCTTTTTGAGGCAATACGTCACCTGGTTTCCGGCGTCCCTCAGCCGTAAAACTACCAACTGTCACTGTCGGACGGGACTGGACGGGACGGGAACGGGTGTAGGACGGGATTGATCTTAATATGTCTGTGACTCACCGGACTTTCCTTCAAGTTTTCTAAAAAAGTAATTAGTTTTATTGATCTTCCTTCGGGTTATAAAATGTGTCAATTTACTTAATTTATTTACAAAAATGTCACTTGAATCGAAACGAAAGATTTGGTTATAACACAGCGTTTATAAAAATACTTAAAAACCATTATTACATTGCTTGTTTTTTTATCTAATTCTTCAGATTATGCATATTACTTTATATGGGTGCTGTCAATGTGTCAAATATTTGTTTTAAAATATCCATCTGTACATCCTCAATAACTTTAAATTTAAATTGGCGAAATACCTCTGGCCAAAGCAGCTAGAGGTGAAAGCCATAAAAATAAAACTTCATATAATCACGTGTTTATATCAACATTGTCCGTCACCCGTTTTGGAACGTACCCTTAAGGCGGCGCGCTTTGTTTTTTTTTACTAATGGCCGGATGATTGAACGATGAAATTAATCGATTAAGAATTGAAAGTTTTTGTTCGCTGCTATTAAAACTGTTTTTAATTGTCGTGGAGAATGTTATTGTCCGACAAATTGCATCTGACCGTGCATATCGTAGCTTTGATGGTTTATTTTTGGACATTCATTGTTATTTTGCAGTTGCCTTTATTTATTTGCCTAGTGGTTGTGTATGACCTACTTAGGCGATAGATATTAGTCAAATAAATAAGTATATATTATATGTGTTAAGTTACTTTTCTCACTCTAAATTTTTATTCATGGTCTCGAGTCTCTTGGAGACTTTTTCTACGAAAACAATTTAAACCAAATTTTTATAGGTGAATATTATAGTTGTAATATGCTAAATACTATAGGTACCTACTTTAAAATGACTGACCATTGAGTTTCCATCAGCACCCCTCCTCAGCGGTATCATCTTAGAAAACGCTGCTAGACTCAGTCTGCTTACACTAGCAGTTAAATAATTAAATAGTTCATTATCATGGCTATATTGCAGATTTTGCACTAACTGTCACTCCCACCTCAAACAGCTCGGGCAATTTCATTTGACAACTTCAACTCAATCCTCAAGCCTCAAATCATAACTCAAAACTATTGTCTCCCGTCAGCCCTGGACCATCCATCCATCCATCCATCTCAGTCATAGGCGGCCGGTATTGAATCCCGCTGAGTAATGGCCCGGAGGATTTATTAAATAAATTAACGTCCGAGTGATAAACGACGTCGCCTTAACTGCATTTGCTAATCCTTGAGGGTGTCGGGATATTTAAAAATACGCAGCCTGCATTTAAGAGGAAAAAATCAATGGCTAATAAAGCATGCATGAACAGTTCCGTTCTAGAACAATCACGTTAAAAAAACCGGCAAAGTGCGAGTCGGAGTCGCGCACCGAGGGTTCCTTACAACAGTTACAACCAAATACTTTTAACTTTTTGTTTTATTTTCTATATTTGTTGTTATAGCGGCAGCAGAAATACATTATCTGGGAAAATTTCAACTGTCTAGCCATCATGGTTCCTGAGATACAGCCTGGTGACTGTATCAAACAAAAAAAAGGCAAAAAAATCGTGTTTCTTTTATGGGAGGTCAATTAAATATTAGTTTTTAGTACTGTGTTCACCAATAGTTTTTCCAGATTATCGTCTTCTCTTCTGGAAATGTGCCCAAAGTATTCCAGCACTCTTTGTAAGACGATGGTTGAATATCTGGTCGTCACGTTTCAGTTTCTTCAGAACAACATTAACTTCGTGCAAACTTTATAATGAAACAATGAACTTTATTCTGTAAGTTGGCCCCAAGAACACTTTTACATGTCTACTATCAAGAAGACTAATAAAATTCCAATGCTGAATTTGCTAGTCCAGTTTATCGAAAATAAAATGAAAAACCACTTTCAGATATTTTGGCTGCACCTTATTAAGTTAAGACCAGCTTTGAATAATAGCCAGCTCTGATTTATTAAATAAATTACCATCGTGATAAACGATAGCTCCCCTTAAGTAAATTTGCTAATCTTACAAGTGAATTGGATTCGATTGGGATCCGAGATGGCTTACGAAAAGCACTTTAGGACTGTGTCGTAGTAAAAAGATTAATGTCTCCTTGCGTCATCGTTACTTATTAGCTACGCGCTTGAAAGTGACAAGGGTTTAAGTTGTTTGTTCTTGGCTTATACATACAAATACGAGATCATATATTATATATCGGCAGTGGTATCAGATCAAAAAGATATATAGTGGATCAAAAAGGTCATCCATCCCCTGCTTTCCAATCCCCATTTTCACGCTATTAATTAACTGTACCTTTGTCCCCGTTATGAAACTTGCCTACTTATCTTTATTTTTTCTATCCCAATATCATAACAATGCAACTTCCCTTTATACCCCCGAACGCCACGGGCAATACAGTAACAATAATTCAAACAGTTGCCAACCCTAACCGCAACGTAGCTCAGTTGCCAACCCTAAATGCTAAATCAAAATGACCTATGTACACACGACGATCCAAAGCTTTTATGCTCTTTTGATTCTAAAGAATGACACAGACCCCTGAGTAAGCGATACAATAAAATACCCCTAATTACTACCATTCATATAAAATTACACGTCGTATTAAGAATTTCTGCACGTAAACGCGCCCAAACTTATCCCAGTCGGTGGTGGATTCTGGAACTAAAATCGTTAAGTATAAATTTTGTATTTACCGTTAGACAGTAGCGACATGCGTATCAGTTAAGATAAATTGGTTTGCTAAACAATGAACGATCGACTTCATTTGAAAATGGAATGCGATTGACAGTTGGTCGCCATTTTGATCTGTCTTTACAAATGGCGTATGTTCGATGTTTATTTGAGCAAATATGTGGGGAAATTGTGTTATTAGGGATTATAGATAATCTGGAAATGTTCGCACGCGTCCATTAACTGACTATTGTATCCACATATAGCCCTAGCGTTTGCACTTATTATTATTTCGTCATTCCAGATTTATCGAAATGGAATTCGGGCTTCTAATTTGATTACATTTGGGTAATTTTCATCGTTATTTTTAACTTTGTCTTCCTACCAATTTCCACAAATTATAAGAGCACAGCACATCGCGTACTAAGACTTCTTAACACCGTGACCTCCTACAAAAACATGGATTTCAAAGTGTACCTACCTGCCTCATAATCTCTTTGTTAAACCTTGCCAGAGAGGTTTACTGTCCATAGTTCGTGATTATTCTCTTAAACTGACTCTTTTTCCCCATTTATGGGTTTGTGCTATAGAGAATGCAAACCGGTTATAGTTTACTATGAATATAACCGGTTACAGCCGGTTTTACTATGACAAAATAACCGGTTTTAGTACAAACTTCCACACTAAGTTCCCTGCCTTTTTTTATGTCAAAGGGGCAAACGAGCAAACGGATCGCCTGATGGAAAGCGATTACCGTCGCCCATAGACACCTGCAACACCAGTGGAGTCACAAGTGTGTTGCCGGCCTTTCAGGTGGGAGTACGCTCGTTTCTTGAAGGTTTACTTAGCCACAATGGCAGCGCTATATTCCAGACAAAAATGTGGTATCTAAGCGTCAGCAAGTGTGTTACATCCTAATATGATTTGTTACTTCCGTACATTCTAATATGATTTGTTAGGATGCGGTAGAGGCAACGTCGCTGTAGTGTGGTGTCCCGGTGGCAAGGGATTAAGTCTAACAAAATCTGTTCAAGTTCAACTCATGCCCAACAGCATAAATAATAAATGACTAGGAGGCTCCCGCAACATTGTACGCGTAATTTTTTTATACTCTAGTCGGTTATAGAGTAGGTATCCTATAACCATCATCTTTGGATGTCCAGCTAGCCCTGTACCACAATTGATTAAAATTTATCCAGCCGTTTCGGCGAGATCAGAGGGCAAAGAAAATTATGCTCAAGAGATTGGCGCCAGGCTGTCATGGCGCCGCGCGCCTTTACAAAACAAAAAACGATACTTACTACGACACGCTAGTAATATTTTTCCTGAAATCATGACCCTTCTTCATAGAAAACTGATTTTCAATACAAATGTAGAATTGTATAAAAATTAGTATAGATATCCATTATTAATGTGTACATCGCGCTCACTTGTAAGCCAGTATAAACGTCTTGATAATATTTGCTTTCCGTAAATCTCTGAGTACAACCGCCGATGTCACATGAGCCGAAACGCATTAAACTCGTGCGCAATAAAACAAGCCGAGCGGTTGTCGCTAACGGGACCGCGTCTTTACATCACGACGTAGAACAGCCTTTACACGACGCAGAAAACAGACTTTAGAGCCTATACACATCTGCGCCTCTAGCACAGAATAAAGACTCTCTTGCATAACTGTCATACGCGACTATTTTCTCGCGCGAGATAATTACCAGTCTCTTTCTGTGCAGTAATGTATAGGCTTAGGCCGGCTGTATAGGCTCTAAAGACAAGATAGTTTTAGATTACTGATAGTTTTAGAGTCCATCGACTGTAAAACTAAGCCAGCTACGATTTGTACGGGAACTGCACACTGACTGCACACACAGTAGTAACAGTTGCAGTCCGTCTGTGCTGAGACTTAGATGACGCAGAACAGGGGTGGGGTTTAACTGTGCTGTGTCTAGCACAGGTGTGATACAATACAACTGTAGTTCGACGTATGGTCACTGCTAGATTGTTAAACGCCGTATCTTTCATTTTTCGCAAGCACAATAATTACAAATTTTTACTAGAAGTGTCGACAAACTTCGTCTGCGTAGAATGGGTTGTGACTTTTTTCTTTCCCGCAAGTATCTTATTGCTAAGGTCGGGAATTTAGTGGCAACCGTGGTTCTAAAACCCTCGGACTCGCTAATCGTAAAAAAAAAACAAAACCTAAGTCTAAAAATATATGGACATTGGACATACATGAGATATCATCATTTATGCTATTACATCGTTATGTCATTGACATGGACTCGCATTAACGAGCGCCTCTCGCAAAGGTCGACCTTCAAACTTACTTGTCCATCTATTGCTTACTTTTCAGCCTACAACAATAAATGTATGAAACAACCCTACATTGTTTTATACGTTTTACAAGTGAACTGTTGGGATGGTATCATAGGGTTGTCTATGACCAGACTCTCTGCCAAGAGGGATCGAATTAGAATCATCCGCAACTTAACACATTAAACACAACCAATTAATACAATTTAAAACCTGTCATTTCGCTAATTAATTACAAAGAGCGTTCGAGTCCGTAACAAATTGAGCAATTAATCCCAACACAATACTCGTATGTTCCATTATTTATGCGCTTGTTTTTGAGACGGTAATAAATATTATTTTCGCCTCGGGAACTGGTTTTGGAACTTTCTTGCTTTATTTACTGAAGAGCTACTCCGAAGTTTGAAATTGGTTGTACCGTGCCATCCCTCTCGATCTCGCATAAAACAATATTTGAATGATCGGGACGGCATGACTTTCGAACATCGGAGTAACCCTCCTGGTGCGAGGTGACCTCTTGGCCTGTTGTATGATGTAGAGGTTCCATTGAATGGCGGAAACCAGGGTCAGAGTTGGATGCAAAGAAATTGACTTGGACAGGTTTGTTACGTGAGTCAGCATCATCCTTCTTGTTCGCATGGTATTGAAAGGAAATAAGAGACAGACAATATCTGTCGCGCGGCAATGGGGTACGTGACACAGTACTGGAAGAGAAATCAAGAGTATCGAAGAATATCTGGGAAGTTTAATGTCATATATACAACATATAGGTCTACAGACATCATTTTTAGGGTTCCGTACCCAAAGGGTAAAAACGGGACCCTATTACTGATACTTCGCTGTCCGTCCGTCCGTCCGTCTGTCACCAGGCTGTATCTCAAGAACGGTGATAGCTAGACAGTTGAAATGTTCACAGATAATGTATTTCTATTGCCGCTATAACAACAAATACTAAAAATAAAATAAAATAAATATTTAAGGGGGGCTCCCATACAACGAATTTGTTACAGATTATGGTACGGAACCCTTCATGCGCGAGTCGGACTCGCACTTGCCCAATTTTTTTTTTATACTGTAGGTATATAAGAATTCCATCTATTTTTATAACCTCTTACCTATACTTAGTTTTACTTGTGTATCTATTTCAACTCCGAAACATTGTTTCCCATCTGTAACGATTCCGAAAGTATTTTTTTTTTGAAACCCGTAATATTTAAAGGATTTTATAAATTTTGTTTACAAGGACCTATATTAGGTTAGGTAAAAGTAAAGAAAAAATGTAGTTTTGGAAAAAGTGGCTTTCGGACAAAGGAAAATTTGGCCGAAACCTTACAGATGTGAAACAAAAATTTGTGTTTCAGATAGGTAACCCCTTTACTTGTATATTTGTTCAAATCTTGCAAGCCAATTTTCACACATTTTCAGTACTATAGATTATCTTATATTCAGCCAACGCAATATTAAAACACCACCAACATTTTTTTTGTTAAAACTTAAATGTCTTAATTTTGCGTTTCAGGTTTTACTGCGATTCAAAATTCATTAATTACACTCAAGGGTGATTAAACAATGTTTATAAGACAATAAATAGGGTCGTTAAAGCAACCTCCTAACTGCCGGCTTGCAATTTATGCCCTTTATTGCCGCAGGTACCTTATAGCACGTAGTTTGTCATAAAACATAGATATTTATTGCTTAATATTGCTACGTGCTTCGATTGCAGAATGTGTTTGCTTTCACTGGGTTTAGCGCTACTTTTGAGCTGAGTTAGTCCCCTAATACCTACTCATTAATGGGCTATGATTCGAGGCTTTGCGAAATCCCCTATTTAGCAATAAGTTGGCGATATAACGGACATATTGTGTGCAATAAACCATTATACTGTATTGTGATAAGTCCAAGGACGTAGGTGTTTGTGGCACAAATCGTCGGTGAGGGATCTGGGGCTTTCCGAAACCCGTCGTTTGTTTTTGTACATTATACATACCTCGGGCGGTGAATTCGTGAATTTCCTAGATTGCAGGTGTTGTAAATATTCTGGGGCTGTACGAATTACCGCCCAGTGCCCGTGATTAGTCTAAAGTGTTATCTCTTGCTTTGGCCAGGAACTGAGATTTTCTTCCCGCGAAGCGGACAGAAAATCCCGCTTACGGCCTACGACGACATGTATGTATGTTTTTTTACATATTTTTCAAAAATCAATATGTTATAGGCTATTTGGAGTTTACCTGACTTTGTTTTTTTATTTCTATTTGTTATATTTTACTTTGGTAATTATCGCCTCGTTACGCCAAAACGCCTGCGGGGCTTTATCTTTTCATTTTCGATTTCGCTTGTCGCGCGACTTAGCATCACCTGCCTTACTCACACGGAAAGTGACAGGTGGTATTTGTCGCGCGACAAAGAGTCGCGTGTCAAAGTTATGCTAGACGTGCTGATTGGTTTGAAATCTTTTTGGCTAGTATTCATACGGATGTCATAGTAAGATACGTACTTTTACCATATGGCATAGCATGGCAGTATTAACGAATACCTAGGTAGTAATAGTACTTACCTACACGGTATTAGAGGGCTATCCTTTTTTCGCGTGGGTAAAGTTACAAGCGCCTTTCCAAGTAAATTTAAAGACATCTCGTAGAGATAGATAAACCTCATCTAAACAAACATTAACTTATGTTTATAGACATTTATGCGAATGATATTTATGCCTCTAATATAAATTCATAATACTTGCATAGCTAATAATTTCACCTTACTTCGTGATTCAGCCGTGAAAACGGAATATTTAAAGAATACTAAATCTACCTTAGGTAGTTACAGAGGCTAAATTAAACTTTCTAACGTTATTTGTGTGTAATGTAAGCACTATATTGCTTTTGCGATGTGCTCATTAATTTTAAATAACTTGTGTATGTGAATCAAATTTATCCCTAGACCGAGTCTATTAAAATTATATATATATCAATCATTATCCGTACTTGCATAGTAAGATTAACTTAAAACTGCAATAAAAAAACAAATATCTTAATTTTCAAATATCTATAGAAGTAAGAAATGGGGCTTTTATCTACACCTTATTAAATAAATAAATATCAGACAACCTCATACAAATCAATCTAGTACAAAATTAAGCTCAAGAAGACTGGTGTTATGCGTACTAGACGACGATATACATAAATATACTTAAATATAAAATACATAGAACAACCATGTCCAAGACCCAAGCACAAATATTGGAGTTCATCACACAAGTATTGGCCTTGGCCGGGATTCGAACCCGGGACTGCCGGCTCAGTAGGCATATGCGCCAACCGCGTCGTCTTATTTATCGTATGGCATTATTTACAGTCACTGAAAAAAAGAATAAAGATAAGTACCAAAACTTAAACTAAAGATTCCTCGACCATCTTCACATACTCAATTGACTTTTCACTGAGGTGTGTGAGGTCTTCAACTGTTGAAATGAAATGAAATGAAATGAAATGAAATGAAATGAAATAATTTATTCAGTAAGTAGGCCACAAGGGCACTTTTACAAGTGATCCACCTCAACGACGATGCCATCAAATGGCTAATGAGTCTCAAACTTAGTATATAAGCTAAGCTGTATTCGACGTACAATCCTGCCATACGAATAAATAATAACAAGTCAGATTGTGAGTCTACCGGCATTTCGCAAGAGGAGACCGCTGTTGAGAAGAAAGCCGAAAGAAACTCAACAGTAAGTCATTTTTTCGTAAATTATACTTAAAAACTAATACAATCATATTATAACTAGGTAATTGAAACATATATGTTAGAGGAGATGTACAAGTTTCTCCAAATCAATGTTTACACTAAAAATTATATAAAATAAAGTGATTTTTTCAGAGATGTAGAAGGTCTCTAGGCGTCACGACACGCAATATAGATAATTAATTAATGAAATAATTCAATTCCGTTGAGATGTATAAGGTCTCAAGGGGTCAAAATCAATAACTGATGCAACAAAATAATTAAGTACTTAATTTAAATTTCTTAGAGATGTACATGGTCTCTAGGCGTCACAACATGCAAAACAAAATAAATTAATTTTAATCCTTAGAAAAGTTAAGGACTGAATAAGAAACTAACTATACAAAAGAAAAAATAATAAATAAATAAATAATTAAACTAAATTTCTTAGAGATGTATATGGTCTCTAGGCGTCACAGTTTACAAAATTAAAAATATAAATAATAAATATATGATGATAGTTAAATTCCTCAGAGATGTATAAGGTCTCTGAGCGTCGTTCCTCGAAGGCTTCACATGCTTTGTAAAAATGACAATATCACAGTGAACATTTTACTGATGACTTTCCAACCCTAAATTTCACATCGACTGAAAGCGAAAAGCAATTTGTACTTCCGTACAAAAGGCAAGTTCCGTGTCGCGAAACTAATTGACACTACACACTCGCTACTTAAGCTCCCTTCGCAGCGTAATTTGAAATAATTGGGCCCTAAAGCCGGTGCCAGACATAATGAACGGGAACACGAGTGTCGGGGGCCGGCAGATTCGCTGCCCTATTCCGCTGCAATGCAAAGTCGAGATCCATTTTAAAGTCTAGTTTATCTCATAAATATCTCAACTCCGAAATGTTGTTTCACATCTGTAGTTTCGCCAAATTTTGATTTGTCCGAAAGCGTTTTTTTCCTGAAACCCATAATATTTTCAGGATTTTAAAAACATCGTTTTAAAGAACCCATTGGGTTAGATTAGGTTTACTTTTTATAATTATTCTGAAAAAAATGCAGTTTTGGAAAAGAATGGCTTTCGGACAAATTAAAATTTGGCGAAACCTTACAGATGCAAAACAAATATTAGTGTTTCAGGTATATACCCCCTTATAGAGCTATACTGACCGTTGATAAAAATGCCATTCGGGTTTATATATACTCGCTTCTGACAGCTCATTGACTATACCTACCTACCTACGTAAAATAATTATACATGCTTTAACACCATCATATAAATAAGCGACAAACTATCCGTCACGTTTTGACAAAATGCGAGTGTGAGTGACAGATGCTTTGTCACTTATCACGTGATAAATGCAACCATTTTAGGCCCAGGGCTCTAATTCCATATATATCTCTGTGATATCTCGGAGATATCCGAAGACGTGCTTTAAGCCCCTAGTATCGTGTCATTATCTTGACGTCTTCTTACTGTAATCGAGTGAATCATTATTTTCCACCAAACGCCCTCTGTACCATTTATTGTTTATTAATAAATAAGTAAATATCACATAACGTCACACAAATCGACATAGTCCCACACCAACACCCCAAAATAAGCTCTAAATATTAAGCTTGTGATGTGGGCACTAGACGACGATATACATATACAGGGTGATCAATCCAAATGGGTCAGTAGGGAGAAGTAAGAAACTATAAGAGATAGGGCAATCTGTTCTTAGGAACCATGACGTCAATTTTAGATTTTATGAAAACTGCATTCATTTTTTTTTATAAATCTCATACATAACCGGGAATTGAACCTGGTTAAAGTTCTGTAAGTAATCGCATGTAGTATTGTAACATTCTTTACAGCGGTTTTGGCCGGGTTATGTATGAAATTATGTATGACATTTATAAAATAATAATAATGCAGTTTTTATTAAATCTAAAATCGACGCATGGTTCCTAAGAACAGATTTCCCTATCTCTTATAGTTTCTAAATTCCCCCTACTGACCCATTTGGATTGATCACCCGGTATACATAAAGATAAATACCTAGATACTTAACTGATTATGATGATGATGTCCTCCCAGACTTAATCCGTCGACGGCGACACTCTAACAAGAACGTATAAAGTTTCGTTTGCTTGGCAAACGTATACTTAAATACATAGACAACACCCAAGGCCCAGGAACAAATATTCGAGTTCATCGCAAAAATTATTGACCTTGCCGGGATTCGAACCCAGGACCGCCGGCTCAGTAGGTAGCTGCAATACAAATTGCGCCAACGAACCTGTTAAAATAGTAAGTTTTTTACGCATGACCTTTTATGAAAGTCATATAGTATACCAGGTGTTTCCTGTAATAGGAGCGATAAATTAAAACATAAATTTTACTCGTTAAACTGAACAACATTTGTTTAGCAACTTAAAAAAAGTCAGTTTTCAAAATTTTATCATTTCAAACAAATTAAATAGTATTTTCAATGTATGTCGTCCAACGTTGACATTCCCTGAGAATTGATATGGCTGTCACTCTACTAATATCGGACATTTCGCAATACATTGCTTCTTTGTCTAAACATAATTCTACAAATTATCATTTAATACACGTTATTTTCAGAAGTTGCTTAACAAATGTTGTCCAGTTTCAAGGGAAGAATCTATGTTTTAATTTATTGCTCCTATTACAGGAAACACCCGGTATAAATCCACTTTCAAATGGTACAATATAATAAAAGTTAAGCGGAAGAGGACACGAATCTACAGAAACATTACCCGCAGAAATGGGGCCGTAACATTCAAATAAGATGTACGAGATAATGTTTGAAGTCAGGATCGAGTTTGTCTTACAAGCTCCGGGATTCTCGGGATTAGTAGTACAAGGGTATAGAATTTAGCGGAATAGGGTGTTCACTGATGTTCACTTATACAACATAGTGTAGTTATATGAATTTAATTAGCTCAAATGTCACGAAGAAAAGAAAAAAAATTGCTCAAATTTCATGTTTTTTTTATTAATCCAATTTTTTTTTAATTGTTTTCTGAATCTCCATAATAAAACAATAATTGTATGAGAACCATGAACTTAATGCACTTTTTCACCGTGAAAATGGCAAATTACTTATTGTCTCCATACATTGGTACCTTACTTATTGTCTCCATACCGGTACCCAACCCACAAATGTCGTCACATGTAGGAATGTTGAACTTTGACTGTCTGCATGTCATACGCGAGATAATTACCCGTCACTTTCTGCGCAGTAATGTGAGAGAGTGACGGGTAGCGCTATGTCGCGCGACAAGAGTCGCGAAGCATAGTTGTGCTAGACGGGCTGGTGTCTGTGGAGGACGGTACAGTCTGACCAAAAAAAGTAGAAATTAAAAAGTGGCAATACTGTAGTGTCGTCCCTTTCTAATCAATTTAAGAAAACGGAGATGATACTACGGTAATGCCACTTTTTATTTTCTACTCTTTTTGGTCGGACTGTACGTCTGCTCGTTTGCGTCCTAGGTATATCATCAAAAAAACGTCCATCGCAATCAAAGGTCCTTGATTTCTGATATATCTGACGTAGTTGTTGATAAGCTATGATTAAAAAATCCAAGCCACATTTATCTCTTTGTATACATATTTGCATTAAATAGGTAATACTATAAAGCAGAAATTCTCGTTTCATTTACATTGAAAAACAAAACATAGTGTCTCAAACGGCGTGCGAAGATCTTAATTCTGCATAATGAGGCTCAAATAGTGCTTGCACCACAGACTCAGATCGGCTCTATGGAAATGAGCTATTTAGTTTGTCTATGATACTCGTTGACGTCCGTTGTTTATGGTCTTGTATTCTCTATGGATGGCGGCGAAGCTCAAACTTTTTTGACTTAGAAACTATTTTGCAGATTATTTAGAATCAATTGAGTGGAGATAGTTTTATACGGTGCTTATATATCGATTGAAATATTATTGCGGGCTGCTCATGGCAAAATGGCTGGCTGCCTGGCAGATTTGGAAAATGATACATAGAGTATACAAGGATTACAGGGGTGATAGGGATATATACCTATGGATTGTTTTACAATTGCTTGCCTCGTTGCGCTAGCAACCAAAACTAAGGGTTATGTTATTTATGCCTTTCTCATGTCCGCGGAAGATAATATAAAACTCATCTATTTATACAAACTATTTTTTCTATTTAATACTGTGAAGGAATAAATAATTTGTATGTTTGTATATTGTCGTGTCAATTTTGACCGGCTGATAAAACTTGGCGTCACTTCGTGTATAAGGTTGGTATGAATCCAATGTACGTACACCATTGAATAGTTTGAGGCCCGAAAGGCTTCTTGGAGTACAGTTTGAGAATAGTTACTTCGAGTATTAGGAACAAACTGGACCTTACTCGTATACTTCAAGAGCTATTATTGATGAATTCAACTTTCAAGAAATACATAGTTGCGAATTAATACCGGAATCATTACTTTACCATTTTAAGAGCGATTTTTGAATGACAAGTCGAATGGCAGCACTTCCATGCAAATAGAGGGAACTGTGTTGTAATATTATGTTATAGGTTACTTATTGGCAATTGCGAATTTATTGTTCAGTATTAACATTAACGGTGCAGCAGTTATATGTTTTATCTGTGTCGTTGTAAATTATATTATGTTGTGTGGGTTTTAATCTGATAAAATATACGAGTAAATACATATACAGCCCAACAGGATGCTTTTCAACCCGCGCCATATTGCGGATTTTTAGTGGTACTAATTTATTTTACTGGTAACTACAAATTTTTGGTAACTGACGTTGAAAGTCGCTGAATGTCACTAATGTAATCAAAGAGGAAACAGGACTAAATATTCCGCAAATTTCAAGTTATTTTAGCATAATAAAGCCAAAACTATCCGCAGTGATGGAATTCAAGTTTTTTTCAACTGGATTCAGTATTTATTTCGCAAAAAGAACGAAGGATTGAGCAGCATTCCGGTAAACAATGTTTTGAATTTGGTAAATGACAAATCGCTACTAGCTGACGTTTAACAATGTAAGTATATGACGTATGCACGTTATTGCCATGAAAGCTGTTTGTAGCGCCACTATCCCAGGGCAGGACCTACACTTATTAGGCTAGACATACAGACTATGCTAATCTGCGTAATACTTTATCAAGTCATCTTCGATGAGATAATTAGCCTGGTGACAACTAAAACTAACTAAGTAACAAATACCTCATAACTAAGTGTTAGCCTACTTTACTAGATACGAGTTTTTGAAGAAAAGTGTCAAAACAATGTGAGTTCAGATTGTCATCAGGCGAGTTATCTTCTTGTTTGTCACTACCGTAATTACATTTTATGATTCAGAAGGTAACAATGATTGACCACGTATTTAGCACATATGCGTGCAGTAAAGTGTGTTTGTTATAGACCAATGCAGAGCAGACAATGGGGATAAAGTAGAAGAACGCCGCATTTATCTAAAAAAAATACCTATTACATTTACTGGCTCCTATAACTGCCTTAAGACTTCTTTTTATCAATATATCATCGTCCTTGCATGGTAGCACCCCACATAGCTCTCGATACCATCTGCTGTGGGCGGTGATAAAATACGCGGGTTTCGAGTAGGCTCGGAATAGGCACCTAAATAACGTAATTGTCGACGATAATTGTTCAAGAATATGGTTTTGATGTGGAGGCTGTAATGGAGGATTTTTTTTTAATTTTTTTTTGTAGTTTAGAGACAGAAATTATTAAAAGATACAAAATTAAACTTGTATGGATAACTTTATCATCTAACGTAAGCTAAACTACGAACATTATAGTTAATGTTTTATTTTCTTTTGTTCCAGGTACTATGCACGTTCTTCAGATTTTAAGGTTGTAGCTTGCAATACAGCATGGCATTGTTTGTGTGAGTACTTATTCGAGTTGAAATAATGTCGTAGGTCCGATATATACATGGTAGTTGGCATCTTTGACCTATAAAAATATAGATTTTAAGCAGGGATTTTCGTTTTAATTATGGAATTATTTAAATAGATTTACGCCCGGTTGTGTTAACTTTGCATCTCATTTGTATGCTGTGCCATACAGGTGCAGGTGCAATATTAACCCGGCCAGTTAAGATGGGACTAGTATTTGTACGGAACCCTCGGCGCGCCAGTCAGGATCGCACATGGCTGGTTTTTGTTGTAGTTCATCACAATCATTTAAAAACTTTTAATTTGTGTCACGATTCCGAAGCACTTGCTATTATTATGCGAGTTTAAAATGAAATTTTTGTTTTATATATGGTACCCAATACCTACTGGTGCCTATTCTTGTTTTCTTTCTGTAGGAACAGTACCTATACGTAGTCACCAAGACCGACACTTATTCGAGTGTACTTTGAGATATCGAGAAATAAGCGATCTCAGGTATATGCCCTTTATTATTAATTATTAAAGCCATTTATTTACAAGAGAAAAAAAATATAATATTTGAGTTTGTTATTTATACATGTCGGGGACAGGTCGGATGGCCGGTGCGGTGTGTGGCACATTAGTTGAGCTATTCGATATAGTTGTGGACGAGGAGGTAGTTTGAGCGAGATGAAACACTTCAGATGCAATTAACTTGATTTATTCCTTATACAATGAAGCACAAAATAACGGTTCCTGGCACAGAGGTCTGTAAGCTAGGTTATCGAAGTCTCGAACAGAATAGTCTTTATTAAATGAACACTAGATTGTTGAGTTATAACACTGACTCTAATCCACTAGGTATAGTACAACGAAACGGGACAGTTCCAAGGCAGTAGTGCACTCGACGGTGGCCCAAAGTGAAGTGTCGGTGGTCGTTCGCTGAGTGAACCGCCAAGACTCTGTCTAGCACGCCAAAACAGGTTCAGGGGGCGCTACTGTCGCCTTACAATGGCGCGCCGGTTTTCGTTGAGCTTCCATACTCATGACCGTTTCCGACACGGCCATACTGACGCCTCACACGTCCCCGTGTGCGTAATCTGAAAAGGAAACAAAAAATCTCGGCAGTAAAACGTCTTTGCCTCGGCCAATCCTGACCTTGAGGGGTTTCACGTAAACTAATGTTCAGTTCTAACCTATTATTATTAATTTAATCAACCATCGAGCAACAACAAACAAAGTATCATAAAATTCTCAATCTTATTCTATGATCGCATACACCATTCCAGTCATTATATCATCGCCTCTATCCGGCGGATACCCATCAACAATCATCGCCTCTATCCGGCGGATACTCTCAAAATACAACTACCTTCGGGTGATACACAATCAAGTGAAAATAGAACAATCTTGTATCATAAGCAGACACAAGTACCATAATGAAAATAATAAAAAAATCATTGCTCAACAGTTTAAATAGTGTTCGAAACATCCATATCATCATCAATGTCTTGTCTCAAATTAAACAACTATGCCTTTGCCAAATCGGGAATTCTTGGTACGTTCTTTTCAATATTCTGAACAGCGCATTCTTTCAATACCTACTACATTGTCCAAAATTTCTAATAGGCTCGCTTCAGTAAGTCTATTTACTGCACAGTACTAACAATTTTAGCTAGACTGATACATTTCATACATAGTCACTGAATTATCCAACTGTTTGCCATGGAACTTATTGGAAATAAACTCTTCCATAAGCGATCACTCGGCAACCAAATCACAATAAAATGAGAACTCCTCACCAGATTGTCTCATATGGTGTGGTGACGTCACACGTTAACCCTCTTCCCTGTGGTTGAAGGCGCCCTGTTGCTCGCCTTCGCGCAGTTCTTTGCGCGATGTCTTGTACCGCGGCAGCTAAAGCAGACGACTCATGGCTTCGCTGTTAGCTGCTAAGTTCGCGTATATTTTTCTGAAACAAAAACTCCAAGCACAGTATCACAAAGCTCGGTCATTCTAACCTTAAATCCAACAAAAAAAAGGAAATTCAAATCAATCTAACAAAGTTACACTAAATTATCATACGTTAATGAGAACATCTAATCCACGGCGTAGATACAAGAAAAGATTTAAATTAAATCATTATTTGCACTTAAATAACAAGCTTTATACTTTGTATGATAATTTTTGGATTACCAAGGCTTTACCGATTATGAAACATTAATGATAAAAATCAAACTTCCTAATCCTACTAGTGTCTAGTTTAAATATTTTAGGCTAAAGCGATCACCACAGTTAAAAGTAACATTAGGATCGTTTAAACAAATCTCAAGCTCACCAGTTCTTACGGAAGTTATAGACGCTAAACTATATACACCAGCTAAAGTACACTGTGTAAGAAACTATTCGAGACGTAAACAAATTCAATTCTACAGAACAATTGGAAAATCATGAACAGAGGGTAGATTATTATTACCGCAGCCGCTCCTACTACTAAGTACTATGTATGATTGATGCACCCTCACAGCGCAATTTTTAAATGATAAACTTTAATAAGGGTAGGTAAACTGCGTAGTGGTCATATTAATCAACACTAAATCTCTGTAGAAACATTTCGCGTTCGGTCATATTATATCACTAAGAAAACAATCATCATCCTCCTAGCCTTTGTCCCATTTTTGAGAATGAATTCTCAATCGGGGTCGGCTACCTAAATCCCAAGATGTGGCGTAGGCACTAGTTTTTACGAAAGCGACTGCCATCTGACCTTCCAACCCAGAGGGGAAACTAGGCCTTATTGGGCTTAGGTGGTTTCCTCACGATGTTTTCCTTCACCGAAAAGCGAGTGGTAAATATCAAATGACATTCCGTACATAAGTTCCGAAAAACTCATTGGTACGGGCCGGGTTCGAACCCGCGACCTCCGGATTGAAAGTCGCATGCCCTAACCACTAGGCTACCACCGCTTCCCACTAAGAAAACAAACGTTAGAAAAAAAACGTGCAATAAACTTTTTTTCAAATGATTATTAATTTCTATCACGCAATACCTATTCAACTTTTACTTGGAGTGTTTTTACCAGTACCCGTTAGTACTTTTTTTTGACAAATACCCACTAAACTGAATAAGTGCGACTCAAGTCTACCGCAGAATCTAGCTACACTTTTATTTGCGAACAAAATATCGGAATCGTAGTGAACAGTTAACGACTGACCTGATGTGTTTTTCAAAATGTGTCGGTGAGGCCATAGTGCCTATTTACGTCCACGCGTCGCTTGTAGTTGACCGTCGCTTCTGGGTCACTTCCACTGGTGCAACAACTGACGATATGTCCCGCTGTTCTTGATGCAAACAATGAACTTCGATGTAGTTTGTATTGTGACTGCTGGCTTTTGTCGCCGAGGTGGTAAGTTGTAGTTTTCTTTTATACGAAGTAAGCAATCGAATTTTTCATGTCCGTTTCTCTCGCAATGAAAACAATTTAAACAGAGCAATCTTCATTTGTTTTCATACGGTTTTGTAGGTCTCCGTGACGGTGTTAGCTTGAGTTTCAATAACGGAAACGCTTGTAGCTCCTGTTCCTTGATTTAGTGATGTCAAGTTCGTTGTATTTCAAAGAGTAATCACAAACTTTTTCTTCCGTTTTATTCGCTTCGAATTCCATCATTCTTCGTATTCGCTCATGGGCCGTAGATACCATCCCAACTTCTGATGTCGGGGACAGGTCGGATGGCCGGTGCGGTGTGTGGCACATTAGTTGAGCTATTCGATATAGTTGTGGACGAGGAGGTAGTTTGAGCGAGATGAAACACTTCAGATGCAATTAACTTGATTTATTCCTTATACAATGAAGCACAAAATAACGGTTCCTGGCACAGAGGTCTGTAAGCTAGGTTATCGAAGTCTCGAACAGAATAGTCTTTATTAAATGAACACTAGATTGTTGAGTTATAACACTGACTCTAATCCACTAGGTATAGTACAACGAAACGGGACAGTTCCAAGGCAGTAGTGCACTCGACGGTGGCCCAAAGTGAAGTGTCGGTGGTCGTTCGCTGAGTGAACCGCCAAGACTCTGTCTAGCACGCCAAAACAGGTTCAGGGGGCGCTACTGTCGCCTTACAATGGCGCGCCGGTTTTCGTTGAGCTTCCATACTCATGACCGTTTCCGACATACATTATTATTGAGCTAATTCTATTTACTCATATTATTTCACTTTATTTATGTCATGCTATTAGGTATACTGTTATGATCCAGTCATCTCCTGCCTATCCCCTTTAACTGTCATTAACAACACGATGTTTGTGATCCGAACTGCATAAAGTATTTTTTTACGTTACTACCCCGATAAGTTAAGTTTACTCCTGGGGCCTATGATGGTTGCGTTTATCACGTAATAAACAAGTGAAAAAGCATCTGTCACTTACACTCGCAATTTGTCAAAACGTGACGGATGCTTTGACACTTATTTATCGCGTGATAAAAACAACCATTATAAGCCCCTTGATATCTATGGCGTCCCATTTAAATGAGGCGCAAACTTAAAGCGACCGGGTTGGATATCGATAGGTATATATCCTCACTTTGGAGATCTCTCTGTGATATTGATATAAGAAATATAAATGGAATTAGGTCCCAGATCTCTATCGGTACGTAGGTGCACCTACCATTCAGCTACTTTATGTTTAAAATATATGGCGCTGTTTCATACAAGTCCATGTTTTAAAACATGTTCTGGTTTATTTTTAGCTTGTAATTTGTATGCTTTCTGTAATTTGAAGAAATAAGAACAAAATGCTGCAATTGTTATGACTACGTGAGAAACATACACGCAATGTCACTCAGTTGACCTCACTGACACATACTTTTAAGATAGAGTGCTTTAAAACGTTCATTATAGAACCGCTTTTTGAGTGATAGGATGTTTATGGAACTTTGGTGAATGTAGTTCTAAAATAAGTTACTGGCACACGTCGTTTACAAACAAGAGAGTAACTATTTTACCATTTACCAGAGACCGGGATTACCTTGACTTGTTTTTGTGTGATTGTTTATAGGGTTTTGATAATGGGAAAATTAAAATGGATTTAGATTTAAATCATGATTTTTTAAAGTACTGCAGTGTCTTAAGTGTGTCTGGGCTGCTTGCCTAATTCGACTTTGTTTTTTGGAAATGTATATTATAATACGTTTGCCGATTATAGACAAAGTGTTTACACTATAGAGGTTAAGTTAAGTTTTAAACATAGGTATTTGATCTATGTACAAATGTCTCATTAAGAATTAAATTATTGTATAATGTGTTTATGATTATTTATTTAAGTTAATGTAAATAAATTAAGTCCTTTTATGAAACACAGGGAATCCTAGTTCAGGCGCGCGTCATATTTTGTAAATTAGAATGTCTTAACTATAGACATAGTTATTATTATTACTGTTGTAGGCGCATGGTCTCTTTGGTTTTGATGACTTTTGTTAGATCACTTTGTCAATCGTGTAAATATAATTCGGATTTTGAATTTTAATATGTATACCTACTTATACGCATTTCTAGTATTCATATAATATAACTATGTACCTACCATTAAATGGTACAAATACTACCTATCAAATTTTGATTATGTTATATGGTCCATTGTGACTGGCACATACAATTTATTATCTAGCTATCAGTAAAGAGATCAAATTCGTACGTTTTCTCATTTTCATCTCAACAATTTCCAAGATCGGTTACAGATACCGTATAGTTTGCACTTCACTTGACTGGATATGTGTCAGATATCTAGTTGCATCTCTTTCATTCTATATGTTAAACGAAAGAGTTAGCAACATCAATGCATCTGCAAATACAGCCAAGAGCCTACCGCCTACACAGTTACAAACTTATAGGAAAATGTTAAACTTGCAAGAAATTCAGGTTCTGCTTGAGATATAAATATTGGACAATAAATCATTCTTGATACCTCAGAGAGCCTCCACTAATTACACCCTCAAATGTAACAACGTAACAACCCACAACAAACAAGCAAGAACACTCCCTATGGCTAACTAACATGGCTTATATTAGGCTATAAATGTATTGTAGTTGGGACCTTTGATGTTGGAGAGTTAGGACAGTCGTGATGTCTTGTATGGTGAAATAATTACAGAAAATCTCAAACAAATGGTCATGTTCGGGCTTGCCTTGGCTTTTGTAGTGATTATTATATAATAATAAATAATAGCGATATTATTGGCTGTATAGGGACTGATTGATAATTGGAGTGGCCTCGTTGGGCAACGATTTGTAGCTTTTTTATTTTAGGACAGAATTGCTGTATTGTTCAATTGAAATAACTGTTTTAATACTCCAAGAAAGATTGCCTTTTCATACCGTAATTTAAATCAAAATAAGTAAAAGATAGAAGACGATTATTGATGTTACTGGTGACCGGAGAGCTGGCGGTTTCCTCGCTCAAAGAATCAGTTTGGCGATTCAGTCAAAAGTCAAAATTATTTATTTGCAGAAGTACAGTAAATATACAGTAACAGGTCTTATGTTTCATACAACGTGCCGTGTACTCGGCCTGCATGCAGGCATGCAAATATGAGAGCGCGCTCAATTAATTGAAAATAATATAATAGTAAATTAAAATAGATACAAAAACAATGTCAAACAAAAAATAATAATAAAACTAGCATAGAAAATAACTGAAAATTAAAATGTCAAGTACTGGAACGGTCAAAAATACAAAATAATAATAAAATTAAGCTAGAAATGTCAGGTACGGTCTAAATAACTTATTTACACTATAAAAACAATGAGCGAGGAAATCAGCGAGGAAATGCCGCCAGCATCTTTGGCACTTTGCCGCAGGAGCCATTTTTAGATTTAGTTTAACTTTATTATGTTCGAGTTTAGTTAAATTTTTAGGTTTAGTTTTATTTTATGATTTTAATTATTATTGCCAAGTAAAAATAAATTGAAATAGTTTTTTGAATGGAATCACTATGTTCCGAACATAGTTGTAACTTAAAGGAGCATATATAGTTAGGTCTAGAAATGAAACATGGATAAAATTTAAATCATGTATGTCCATGTACCTACAGTAAATTTAAAATCGGAATTGAAAGGAAAGTGACCGGTAGTATTTGTCGCGCGAGAAAGTCGCGTGTCATAGTTATGCTAGACGTGCAGGGCTAGCATATCTTACCACGACTTCGCTTGTCGCGCGACTCAGCATCATCTGTCATGCTCGCACGGTATTGAAAGAAAGGTGACAGGTAGCTATACCAGGTGGGTCCTCAATAAATTAAATCAATTCTACCCCTCCAAACTGAACAACATTTATTAAACAACTTTAAAAATAAAACTCACTTATAATGTAAACCTGTAAAATAAAGTTTATTCAAAGAGGCAATGTATTGCGAAACATTTGATATTTAGTAAAGTGACAGCTATGTCAATGTTGAACGGCGTACATTGAAAATGCTATTTTTTTTTGTTTAAAATAATGAACATATGGAAACAGTATTTTTAAAAAAGTTTCTGAACAGATGTTGTACAGTTTGACGAGTAAAATCTATGTTTTAATTTTTTGCTCCTGTTACAGGACCTACCTGATATGTCGCGCGACAGAGTCGCGTGTCACAGTTATGTTAATAGTGCTGACCGTAGTTACTGTCTACATCCGTACTCCAATAAAAAGGCGGGTCAATAACATAATATACCTAGTCAACTCGTATTAAATCCTACCTTATCTTCGCCATCGCTGAGAATTATTAATATTTGATATGGCGATGATATCTCTCCACATGTTATTCTGGTTTATAACATTTAAAGCTGCAAACTTAACCATGCTGACGAGAAAACGAGAAACTAACGCTTTCACGTAATAGCAGAGCAGAAAACGATGATACTGGCGCCACTCGCAAGTGAAAATGGAATTTGTTTTCGAACTAGCGTGACAAATTTAATATTGCTGTTTGACAAAAAAGGGACTATAGCTGTTTAATACTTTTATAGTTGAATATACGTATACTAGCGCACGTTTTGAGTGCAAACGTAAGTTGGTAGCAATATAAGGTTGGCTGCCTTTTAGATATCTTCAATGTCGGTTTAGGTTTACTTTGGTAATGTATTTGAAATGAATTAGTTTCTTAGAAGGACCGGTTGGCATGGAGCTACTTGTAAGGGAGGTGTATTTTTACGATGATATCCTTATGAACTGAGATTTATTGTATGAGTAGTGCTTCGTTTCATGGAGGTAAGTTGCCATGACAACTGATATCTTAAAGTATATTATAATATGCTGCAAAAATGTTCTTAATGTTGAAAATTCTATGTCTTTGGTATTGTTTGGAATATAATAGTAAATAAGTATCATACTGTTGAGATGACAAGAGGACTACTGCGGAAAAGTAAAGGTCTAGTTCGAGTCCCGCTATTTATACAGTGAAACCTTCAAAAGATATGGCATAAATGTACAAAATGAAAATAGCACCTGTTGTGCATTCAATTAAAAAATAAATCAAATATTAATTCAAATACTGTTATTTAATATGGAATTCCGCTATGTGACGCCTGAATCTATCAATAATTTAAATCGATAATTTGCAATAACCGCTGGCAATTATTTTCTATATGCTGCGTATGCTGCTATTCTGGTCGATTGTCATATGTCAAAGAAGAAAGTGATAATCATTATCGACTTATCTTTTTGCCGTTGTCCCGATAGAAACCGAGATAAACCCGCGGCATTCGGGTACTTTCTACTCTACAATGTTTCTTCAAAACACGTCATATATAACGGCTGTCATCGTTAAATAGAAAAACAAAAGTATAGATAATTTCCCAACACTCCGACGGGCATATTGTTAAATTATAAGCGCCAGCGATAAACGAGATGGCGACTGACAAATTTACATAAGGTTTTTAAATGGTTTATTTAAAAAAATATTTTTACTTTACGAATAAATGTACTTCTTTAGTGCAGAATCTTCACTCAACTTTATTGTCGATGTGATTCTGAACCTCTAATTTATTTAACGTCATCCCAGGCCGTAAGCGGGAGAAAATCGTGCTTCCTGGCCAAGGAGAGACTTAAATCTTTAGACAAACTACGGATGGTAATTCGTAAAGCTCCACATCGGACGTTCCCGAACCGAAGGTAAGTCATCGCTCTAAGTATAATAAACTATGAAGGTTCTATTATTGGCCCGGCTGTTTCAAAATGATGTAATTTTGTAAGGCTGATTCGCTTCAGCCTATACGTTACGCGCTTACCGGCTACAACAGGGAACCTCTAATTTATTTGAAGGCTCTATTACTGATCCGGCCATATAATGTAACTTCATAAGGATGATCCGCTTCAGCCTATGCCTTGCGCGCTCACGGGCCGCAGCAGGGGTCCTCTAATTTATTTGAAGGCTCTATTACTGGCCGGGCCGTTTACACATAATGTAATTTACACCTACCGCACTTATCCCATACACCGGTCTGTTTACTAGATTATTGCCGGCAATAGACTAGATGAAAATAACGTTATATACTTTTACGTCACCCTAGGGGATATAATCTCACTTCCCGCCTGTCTAGCACGACTATGCTTCGCGAGTCTTGTCGCGCGACATAGCGCCACCCGTCACTTTCACACAGTACAACAGAAAGAGTTAGGTGATATACCTCGCGCGAGAAAAAGTTTCGTGTCACGCGTTGCGCCAGAGGGGCTCGCCAAGGTAAGTCGTAACTTTAGACAAACGGGCGGTTATTATTAAAGCCCCAGATCGCTTATTTGTGGCCCTCACTCTCGGTTCGGGTCACAAAGACCTGCAATATCGGGCATTCACTAATTCACCACCATTCGGGACATTCACTAGGTATGTACCTACCTAATGTACTGCGAACACTGCTCTATAGCAAAATGGGGCCACGTGAATTTTACACCTTTTACAAGTATGTAATTTTCATATAAAACTTCTAAATAATAATCGAAAGTAACATCACAAATCACAATAAAGTTTACTCGTGTTAAACCAAAACACTGTTAGCAAATGTTCATTTTACAAGAATTAAACGTATCACCAATGTGCAATCTATCAATTGGCAATTATGTAATTCGGCAAATGTATCTTTACAAAAACTCACTGTTTGACTGAATATATCTTTTCTCAAACATCCAAGGAAATGTCATTCTTATGATCGTGGTAATAGAACGCGAAATACGTCTTTGTATAGCAATTGTTGAAGATTCGTTCTAATTTCAAATTAGAACGATATAAAGGAATTTTCTCAAAAATTGCATGTAATGTTGCCTTACCATCGCTAGATAGACTACAGTAAGTGGAACATACCGAAGACTTTTTAGAAGTGTCCAGTAAACAGCGAGATTTTAAATTTGGAATCAATATTTGTCCAGTAAGTAAGTATGTAATTCCTATTACGTATCAAGATATTTGAATATCGAAACACGATTTACATCGTCACCGACCTATAAAAAACTAAGGATGTGAAGGCGATGAGGTCGTATATAAATGTAAAAAGGATGCATTCCACAAATTGTTTTAATTATAAGTACAGTGCGAGAGCAAATTGTAGAAATTAAAAAGTGGCGTCCCTTTTTCATAGATTAAATAGAAAGAGACGACATTGCAGTATACACTTGCAATTTACACTAAGAGCAAATGTAAAATAAAAAGAGGTTAGTACTATTGGCAGTATAGACGTAACTCAAGATGCATATTTAAAAAAAAAAAAAAGTAGCGACAAGGTTTAGTGCGGAAGTTTGTATGCAGCGTTTAGTTCATAATTGTGCTGTGTAAAATGACAATGATATTTCGGAATTCCTTCCTTTTTTGTGTCGTTTAGAAAAAACGTCGGAGTTAAAATTGAAGGTAAGCTTTATGATATGAAAATTAGTTATAAAATACAACAATGTATAACAATAATTAAATTTTATCTTTAAGACTTAGATTTGTAAGACAGTGCAAATAATTAAACGCAGTATTTATAAAAAAAGAAATTAAGGCGGGATTTAAATTAAAAGACAAACATTTCAAATTTGTTTGTGTGATCTATTACAATAATTCAGCAAAAATGAGTTCAGACGAGTCTGATTCCGAATAGACGGCACTCCTCCATACTTAAAAGCGGAGGCAGAGTTAGCTAAAATAATTTACTTCCGACTAAATCCAAGGAGATATAAAAAAATACAAGAGATTCATTAAATGGAAGGAAGAAAATCAAGTTAATAAGTTGGTCAGATAATGTGTGATAAGGTCTGAATATTTCAACAATCTTTCTGAGACAATCGGATGGCTACAAAGGAAAGAAATCACAAATATTCAGCAGCAAAATATAGAAAAGTTCTTAAATCAAGCTCTAGATGATAAACAGTTTGGCGATGAAGGTAAATAAATGCTGCCACTATTTGATAACGATATAACTATATCTTTTATCCAAGTATAAACTCATAATTATTTTTGTTATAGGTTGTTATCGTGGGAGTTAATGGTGCCTGCGACGACGAATATCACAATGTGTAATAATAAAAATGGGATATAACAAAAATATTCATTGGAAAATGGCCGAATATGAATGTCACCTATAAAATACAATTTTAATCTAATTTTCTTGTTTAATTTTTGAGAAAAGCACTATACTTGCTTCGACCGTAAGAGCCATCCTGGCCTCGTATTATATCCGGACCTCGCCTACGGCTCGGTCCGTCTAATTCCTACTCGGCCAGTATGGCTTACTTACTGGTCTCTGCCGTAATGTACTATTCATACAACATTATTGGCCGTAGCCAACAAAGAGATTGTCTTTTGTTTCAGTGGGGTTTATTTCTTTTATTGATAATCTATGGCATACTGCCAATAAAAAAAAACTTAGTTTGTGCATGTTTATTTACGTTTTATTTCTTATATTTAACTAGATTATTCAATTCGATTAAATCAGATATTCAATAAAATAAACAAGGAATCACGTTTATTGTTAAAAAATATAACAAAATCTAATTAATAAGGTGTTGTAATTTTTTAATAAATAGAATCATCTTAACATTTGGTGGCAAAAACATTGACCCGAACAGCTTAAAAAAATAAATTTGTTTTTTTTTATTAAATTTGAAATAAATTTGTTTTTATATGAATATATAAGTTGAACATTTGTATTATTTCCTTGGATTTATTTGAGAAAAGCACTATACAAGCCTCGGCGCGAACAGGGATTATCGGCCTCGTATCTCTAGATGGCCTCGTTATCACTCGGCCATCTATTACTACTCGGCCAATAATTCCCTATTTCGCGGCCTCTGCAGTAATGTACTATTGTTTGAATAATCATTTAGTAATTAATACATTAGAACAATGTATAAAATAGTAAAGTATCAATTGTTTTTTTTCCATGTCACCTAGTAGTATGTTTAGCAAATTTATACATTCACCAAATGTCATGTAACAAATTGTTATGTGATAAAAACGTCAATATTGAAGGTACTGGGTATTTCGTTGCGCTACCCGCCTACTATACTGCCGTTGGCGCGTTGCCGCAAGTTACTATAAAAAAGGCAAGCAAGCAATCGTTTCTTACGTTTTCCGGGTTGTTAAAAAAAACCTCGAAGCCTATGGCGGGAGCTCCCGCCTTATTGCTCGCTCGCTTCGCTTGCTCGCTTACACCATTTTCAAGTAAAAGGTTATTCCATGCAATAGTTATCAACTAAATCACATGTGAAATAATACATTATAGCAAACATTTTTAGGCTAATGGTAGGTTTTTTTGTTAACTTTGTTGTTAAAATTATTTGTCAAAAAAAATCTCTTATAAAATGAAATTTTATTGGTTAATTATTTGGTTATGACAATAATTTGTCAAAAATGTTGATGTAAAAAATATATTTGCCAAAACATAATTTTGCCAAGTGTCGACTTGCTGAACAATTTTTGGTCAAACGACAGGACACCTATGACGACACTTATGAGGCTAATACAACGGAACGGATCAAATATTTTTATTTTGGTAAAATCGTTGATAATACATACTCGTTTGATAACAACGGATGAGATTTCGTCACAGCAAAGCTACTGTCTGTGGGAGGTGGTGGGAAATGGAAGGAAGGAAGGTCTGTAACAATAATTTATATTGGAATCATACATACCTTTACATCTTTCCTTCCATGAGGATTAGCATTAATGAAAGGTGAAATAAAACAACAATGCAATAGGAAGCATTTATTTAATTACTTGGAGTACAAGCTTACAGGAAGTATTTTCTCAATATACAGGACTAGATAATAGGATTAAAGTATAATACACAGTATGAAATTTGATTAAAAAGTCATAAATTCACTACATAATTCCGATTTTTACAAAAGTTCAACTTTCAGTACTTGGTTGTGTATTTATGAAACTACTCGCTGCATTTTTTAGCTTCATGCATGGGATGGTAACACAATGTTTGGCAACGCAGAGAAGTATAGCCATTCAAAATATATACCTAAGTTTAGTGAATGTCGGAATGAAAATCAGAACTGGGTGATTCCAATATTGCGGGTGCAACATTTTGACTCATTCCACGCTTATTATTAATAATAAAAAAAACAGTAAAGAGGATTTTGAAGGATTACATTTTAGTCTGTTCTCTCTCTTTGATTTGTATATAAACATTCAATTGTCTATCTATATTGTAATCCTACATATTATGTATTAGGTACAAGATATTCACTTTAATATAGTTTTGTCCAAGTGAAAGGAATAAATTGTCGTAAGAGAGGTTTAAAGTGCTTTAGCGGGTGCAATCAAATCGGCCCTCCTCTTCCGATCTTAATACAATAACAAAAAAAATCATTAATTATGAAGTATTTACAATGTGTTTCCTTCTTACAATAAAAGAAGATTAATAATCAACTGCAGAACCATAAAAATAACATTAAAACCAAAACTAAACCACGAATTATTCACTCTATTAGCTATCGCGGCGCGGGTGCAACATCGTATGATTTGCAGTTAATCCAAAAATCCTAGATTGGTAAAGTTTTCAAGCACGCCACAGTTTTAATATAAAATTAGATCCATAGCAATTAATTTAAGGCCTTTTCCTTTTTGCTGGCATCAAAAAAGTAACAAATACAGGGACATAAAAATTTATGTTATAAGTCGTCTTATGCAATTTAACACCAATATCCCATTAAGGACCGCTACTTTTCATTCACCAAAATAAAAAATGGTCTACCTTAATTTTTGAAAAAGTTTCAGTATCTAGTCAATATAAAATTTTAGAATTTTACGCCTTTTCCCTTTTCGGGATATTATTTAACTATAATTACTTGTGTGGCTCGAATAATAATACTATAGCATTAGATAAATGGTAATTTTTACATACATTTTAAAAATAAAATAACTATCGGACAAAGTAATTTCAAAATTTTAACTTTAATTACGTTACATTATATTTATCTGACTAGAAGGAACAAATATTTACATGTTTCCGTGACGATCTATAATCAAACTAAAATTTCTTAGTTGTGTTATTACAGTTATCAATATTTTCAGCATGATTTTGAATGAAAATATTTCCCGAAAATCTTTCGTTCTTGACTTAATCGTTAAGGTTTAATAGTTAATTTAAGTCTTAAGACATTTGGGTCAAAATCCCCCATAGAGGCAAGTGCGTCTTTTCACCACAATATAAAAACGAATACTTCAAAATTATCCTTAACCCCTTGCCTAAAGTTTGGCACTATTAAGCTCGGGTAGATTTAGAAAGGACCAAGGTGGTGACTTGTTGTTAAAGAAAGAACTAAAGAAAGAAGAAAGACATATTTATCCATGACGTAAACATGAAACATATTTAATTACATAAAGGGTGTGACAAAAGTAATAGAATATAAATCAATAGGCATTATGGCTGTGCCACGAAAAGGTCTCAGCATAATGCTAGCTCCAGAACCAGAGCTGATCTCCACGCCACGGAGAGCTGCACGCACGACTGCTGATCGCATATAGGATACGTTTACCTGAACGCAGACAAGCGCTGTCACTTAAACGGGTCACTTAGGACTGTACGATTACATAATAGCCACGAGTCCACGACCACTCTGTAAAGAATGTACCGAAAAAGAAGAATACCGAGTTTCTATAAGGTGATCAAAATATACACTCTTTTGACGCAGTTGTCTCAACTAACCTTATAATATAACAATAGAACTAACTGTATCCCTGTCTGAATGTTAGAAAGAAATCGTTTCGTCACGAACGTGAGACTATTGCCGCCAAGTCCAGTTATCCAGTTCTTTAGCAGTAGCTCATCAGTGTCTCTATGGAGCAGGATTTTTCGCAGCAGTCTTCCACGATTCCCCTCTTGCCCCTGGCCCCCAGGTCTCGAGCCCCGAAGACTGCGAGGCCCCTGTCTGGTCTCACGTGGCCCCTCTCTAGGCCTCGGGTTGCCGCTATCCATGGCCAGGCGAACTCAGGTTCGTAGCCCAAGCGGACTGCATCGTAGCTTGACCTGAGAAAGAATGCGTATTTTTGAAATGATGCACCACTCAAGAGTTGTCATACTTATACTTAACCGCCTTTTACCAGAGACTTTGTTCGCGAAAATTTCGAATTCTGATATAATGTCATACATTTTTAATTCCTACATTTCAGCCCCTTAGAAGTTGAAATTTACAAAGAAAATCAGCCAGCATCAAAAGCTGCTGACAATTTTACTACTGACATAAGTCAAATTGCATACTAAAATTGTAAGCTAAACCTCTACGTCACTAAATAAATATGTGTTTGAAATTGCGGTGGTACAGTTTGTGCATTGTCTGATTGACTGACTGGCTGTCAAGAAACTGGTGTCCATTAAAATAGAGTAAGTATATTACTCTTTAAGGAATAAATGTCATCATAATTACTACGAGTAGAGCACATCGCTAATGTAGTGATCTCGGACACGGAGAATAATCAAATTTAGCGCCTGGAATCAGGACTTACAAGTATATCAATTTCTCAATAATAATAATAAAAATGTTTTATTTATCTGCTCACAAAGGATATACAATTTCACAATTACACAGTAGTTACACAGTTGAATGATTGTGTATTCCTTTGTGAGAGACTGGTGTCTGGACTAGGCGTGAGCCTGTATTACAGATCACCAGGCTCTCAACCCGAAAAAACATGGGAGTATACAATTACATACTTTGGTCGGGCACATATATTATATCCTTCTAATACAACAAAAAGAAAAGAGAAAAGGAAATAAGCTAAAAGTTTGACATGCAATGGAATTAGTATGCTGTAATGTATTTAATATAAGTCGTTCTTGTGAAAGATGTAGAACAGTAGACTTGTTCTAATATTTGACCGGAAATCGAAAGTTTATTACCTACTTATGAAACTCAAGGACTAAAACGGGAAATAAATTATTATTAACTAGCGACCCGCCCCGGCTTCACACGGGTGCAACGCTGATAAATTATGCATCACTCTATCTATTAAGTAAATACACCGCATCAAAATCCGTTGCGTAATTTTTAGACAGACGGACAGACTTTGCTTTATACTATGTAGTGATGATAAATTACGACACAACTTAAAATTATTATTTTCTCGTAGCTATTACGAAAACAAAATTATGGAAACGTGCGCGATAGTTTCCGTTCTTGTGGTCTGCTCAAAAGAATCCGCCTACGCCTCACATAAAAATGACAAAGATAATAAAATAGAAGCTCAAGTGGTCATCTTTGCCGCAGAAATTAGACACGATGACAATTGGACTAAATGTGTTCTAGATTGAAGTGTCGTGGACGTAACTGAAACGCCCTATGATCAGTTGGATTGATCTTCTATAAAAATAATACGATTAAACCAATATGACATGGGATAATATCCAAAATAATAAAGACAACATAAAGTGCTAACAAGTAAAAAAAATTGTTACCTCTTATCGTAATTTACATAACACAGCCGAGCCATGACCTGGGCCAGCTTCCTCCCGCAGTAGACCTGAGGATCCCCATCTTGACCAAACGCGGACACGAAGAACACAACTACAGCGAAGAACAAACTCAACTGAACCTTCATCTTGATCTACTAAATCTTCCTGGTTCTGGAGGATGGTTGCTCCCAGAAGGATGGCAGTACAATGTGAGGAGAGCTAGGAACATTCCCTATTTATACTGATAATCTCATTAATATTCAATCATGTGACAAAGTTACCTTAATGAAAGCTGAATATGTGAAAATCACGCAAGAAGGTAGCAGAACAGTAATGGGGTGCGACGGACCGTGAACATCCCTGTCTGCACGTGGCTTAAGAATAGGATGTTGGCTCGGGTTTTATTTAGATTATTTAAATTTAGACATGGTATTTATATATGAATACCTAAATCGATTTTAAAGCCCCTTAGCACTAGATTTTTTATTGTAATTGTGGTAATCAAGCTAATATTATCATAGAAGCTGCTTACGACAGAACATATTCGTAAATTGTGTCTTGGCGCTAAATGATACCAAATTGGTGAATAAGACTTTTGTATAGTATTATTATTATTATTATGAGCCTATTATGTCCCACTGCTGGGCAAAGGCCTCCCCCCTTTTCTTCCATCTGTCGCGGTTTTGAGCTGTATCTGGCCAGTCCTTCGAAAATGAGTCCAAGTCATCCCGCCATCGCCTACGGGGTCTACTGCCACGTCTCCGTTTCGAGTTGTGGGGCTTCCACTCTGTGGTTTTTTTGGCCCACAAGTCGTCGGGCATGCGACAGTCGTGACCAGCCCAGTCCCACTTCAACTTGGCCGCCTTCCAAGCTACATCAACTATCCTGGTTTGTGAGCGCAGCGCGGTGTTCCGGATTCGATCCATTAGTTTTACACCTAATATGCTGCGCTCCATAGCTCGCTGGCAAACCCCGAGTTTGGACTTCTGACCCTCAGTCAAAGACCACGTCTGAGCACCGTAGGTGAGAACTGGAAGTATGCACATGTCCATGAGCCTACGTTTAAGTGACAGTGGTAGGTTGGACCAATAGCTCCTCCAGGCGTTTTCAGTCCGTCTTGTATAGTATAACGACAATAATTCAGATTATCATAAATTATCTTTCTCTCGAGACGAGACAGTATTTCTGCGAATCACACTCGACACCAAATTTATGGGAATGCCCAGCACGGTCACAATAAATTTACAGGGATGACATGGTGAGAAAGATCATGTGAAGAAAAGTTTAGTAGAACTCGTAGAATCCAAGCAACTAAATATCTCACTAGACTTTCTCTAATTGTTTCGACCGGGAATCGGGCTAGGGACCTCTTGCAAACACAAATGGGCACTAACACAACAGTCGATCTATCTAAACCGACAATGCTTGCAATCAGCTACATTGGATGAATTGCACTTTCTGTACGACTGGACCACAAATACTTATCAATCATCATTATTTCAATGGATACGGGAATAAGTGAGTCAATTACATTTCCAGGATTTGATAGACGTCAGTATGGCGGCGTGTAAGATTGATCAAACAACAAAAGGAGATTTTGTAACATAAATATCTAGGGTCTTTTCATGCTGAACTGAAACGGTTAGTGTGTAGTAGCTTTTCTAATGTGATTGCAGATGATTTGGCTATGCGAGGACCTGTTGTACAGGCTGCATTTCTAATCGAAACCTTTATTTGTAGACAATATGGATACGTGAGACGCGCAAACCGTCATTTCTTTACCTACTATAAAATGTAATTTCTAAAACAGACAGAAAGTAGGAAATAATCGTAAAATTTAACTAAAGCCACAACAGCATAATTTGAAAACAATAACCGATAAACCGTAAAAGAGAAGCTAACGACCTTTGTTCTCGTGTTGTAGTGAACAATGTAATGTCTAAGACTGAAGCGACAAGTACGCGCTTATCACGCGAGTGTGGAGGGCACATAAGACTCCACGTCGTTAAGGCGAAGACAAAAACACTTTCATACTTAATTACGTTCAAATGTTCAGTGAGTTTTACATTCACGAGGTACTAAAGAATGAAGATAATTTTAAATTATGGAACCGGGTCGAGCGTAAAAGCAGCTAAACTGAAAATATCAAGTGCGTTATACGATGTTATGTACTTTCCACTAATTCAAATAAGAACAACATGGAATTTGAGGCATCTAAAGCAGATGGCTTCAATCTTTTTAGGTTTTACTTCTAAGTACCTAGAGTACTAAACTTAGAACTAAACCGTAAAAGGTTAAGGCTAGATTAGGAAATCTATGGGAGGAGAATCGATGGGAAAAGTAGTGTAGCCATACGATATTATTCTTATGACTTATTATTCCTATGACTGCCTGAGTCATTGTCGTTAACACGTGGTCTTCCTAGACGATGACGTCAACACGCAGACTGTGTGGGTAGGTCGCCATTTCCACCTCAAGACACAATCAGATCGACTTAACCTGAACATGAGCGCATACTAATGAACAAGTATAAAAGGGGAACTTACCTCATCCAGTCCTCACTTCATACCTGCCCTCGGTCCAGAACACAACGCGAATACAAGATGAAGACCCAAATCGTGATTTTGCTTGCCGTTCTTTCTTTCATAGTTGCTCAAGATAATAACCAAAAATACTGCGGTCGACACTTGGCCCAAACTTTGGCATACCTCTGCTCAGATTATTTAGTAAAACGTTCGCACCCACTTCAACCGCATTTAAATTACGGGTTCCAAACTGGACTGGAGACATGGAAGGCGGATTACTGGCCGTGGATGACGTCAGCGAAGGCCCAGGGTCTCAACAGCAGCAGGGGCAAGCGTCAAATCGGGCAAGGGGGTGGAATCATCGAAGAGTGCTGCGAAAATTCGTGCTCAATCGATGAATTGCTCTCGTACTGCTAGGACCGGTAGCTGACCGATCTGCAGCTGTTCAATTAAATAAAGCTATTCAATAAAATGCTACACAAATAAAGATTTATTTATTTATCAACGAGCACTGACAAATGTCAGCAATTGTTACTGAAATAATAAGCAGATTACAAATACAAATACAAATACAAAATGCTTTATTGCACACCAAAAAAAAGTTAAATTACGGCGAGATTACCTTCCTTTTCCTTAAATTGAAATTGCTCTTGTCTCGATTTTCCTCCCCTCTCCTCCTCAATCTGTCCCTCAATGCCGAGGATCGTGACTGCCGATGTAGTCTAGCAAGTATTCCTCTGCATGACGCTCGATCGGTTTTCTGTTGAAGGGCTGCACTAACCGGCATGTCAAGGCACTCCGAGACCTGCGGGCATATGATGGTTGCTTTTATCACGCGATAAATACGTGACAAACCATCCGTCACGTTATGACAAAATGCGTCAGTGACAGATGCTTTGTCACTTATTTATCACGTGATAAAGACAACCATCATATGCCCGTGGTTTACACATCGATCGTTTAAGGCTACGGCCTCTGGGTCTCTTCCCTTCAACTGTGCATGTCACCATCAGTATTTCCAAATTGTTGGCGTCTCGGCGATTGCATTGGGTGTTTTGATTTAAATCAATATGCTTACTTGTGTGTGAGAATTATTAAAGTAAGTTGTATTTGAGTAAACTGGCCGTAGCCAATTAGAAAAAGATGTGTCAATAATTATAAATTAGATATAAGACTACAACATTTACACCTCACTTAGAAATTGGTGTAGAGTTTAATGTACCCTGTGCGGCAACCTTAGGGCCTAAGCAGACGGACTTCAACCTCTACATGCATAGAAACTGTGCAGTCGGAGTGCAGTCGCAGTGTCGTCAGCGTGTAGTTCCCGTAAAAACTGTATGGCATGCAGTAGGTCTGTATCGGTATTTATAGAACGTTTAACAGGTGTCAATATCTAATAAAAACTGTTTTTTATATAGAGGGGTAAAAATCTTAACAGCGCGATGCAGGATTTGTAACCAGGGCGCCCGGCGACAGCGATATAGCGCCATCTGTTGGTGAAAATGTATTTGTCCGCGCATCACACTTAAACGGCTGGACGGATTTTAACTAATTTGAGTGTAGGGATAGCTGGACATCCAGATATGGTTACAGTATACTTTGTACCCGACTACGCGAACGAAAACCCTTCTAATTACTTAGGTGATGACATTTTACCAGGCGTTAGACGGCTAGTCCGCTTATCAATAAAAAAACTCCGGTTCTCAAAAGTAGCTCTGCATTCTTCCACAATTATATAAATTGCCCTAATCCATGCTCACATTCACCGTTTTACAAATTTATGTAAATAAGACCTTTCCCTTAGTTTATAACTCAAAATTACGGCTAGTTTCATCGGCGAATGATGCCTCATTATAGTTGTTATAAGCATCTTATAATAGGCCGATTGGTTTGAATAGATTGTAGCAGTTTCTGGACCAATGCTTGATGTTATCGTGTTATCTGGGTATAATCAAAGATGGGATTACCTTTGTTTTATCGAATACTAGGTGCGCCGCGCGGTGATACCCGCTCATGCCACAGGAACACATTATTCGGGATAAAAAGTAGCCTATGTGTCCAGAGTGTCAGCTACCTCCATAACAAATTTTATTAAAACTGGTGCAGCCACAAATACACACTCACAAACTTTCGCATTTATATTGTTAGTTTAGATTGAAAATAATTAAAAATTTGATGTATTTTGGAAAGTAATATTTACATTATCAGTTGAGCGAAGTCCTTCCGATTGATATTAACTGATACTCTACTAATAATCATGATAGTTTCCTCTTTCTTACAACATGGGACTCTTCAAACGAAGCGTGAAGAAGCATCTCGCGCCAGCATGGCAGTGTCAACTGACAAGGCACCGTTGGTTTCTTGTTAGTTGCCATTGCGACTTGGGCTTCCCTTTTTGCTTACCATTAGGCGCAGTGGGCCCCCAAGTAGCAGACAGGCTGCATAATCGCTAATACAGCCTTTATTCAACTTAAATAAGCTGTATAAGGTCAGTATAAGCGTTTATGTAGCTTGTGTATCGCAGTCTTCGTTCAGGCTGGTCTTGGTGCTAGAGCTACCGATGCCGATGTCACTGAGGTCGTGGCCATCGCCCTCCGCGTAGTACAGCGGAAGACCGGTCGTCTGCCCGCTCTGGTGACAAAGAAAGCAAACCATGAGATACAAGACAAGATTATATTTTTTTTATGTCATATGGGGCAAACGAGCAAACGTATCGTCTGATGGAAAGCGATTAACCGTCGCCCACAAACACCTGCAATACCAGAGGAGTCACAGGTGCGTTGCCGGCCTTTCAGTTGGGAGTACGCTCTTTTTTTGAAGGTTTGGAGGTGGTATCGGTCCGGAAATACCGCAAGCGACAATTCATTCCACAATGCAGTCGTGCGAGGCATTTTCTAGAAAAACGCACAGTTGTGGACTGCCAACGGTCTAGGTGGTGATTACATTCCCTGCTACTGTGGCCAGTATGTTGTGCCAATAAAAAGTTTGCTAAATGGTGGAACCATCAACACGTATCCATTGAACCCTCGCATAACTGGACATGTGGCGTTTACGGCGCGTAAACATCGATAAATGCTCCATAAATACGAATGGCGGCTTGTTAACACTGTCAATAAACAAACACCGTTATTGGCAATTTATCGCTTTTCAGTTATGTTTTAGTGAATAATGATGGCTTGAGTGTATCAAATTGTAGGTACTTAGTTTTGCGCTGTGGAGGATCATTTCTTACGACAAGATGTACTTCCTCTTCCCCCTTCTCATTCATTCTTTCCTCCCTTGTTACTCGAATAAACGATTTCATTCATTCATTCATTCTTCGCTTATCCATCGAGATCATGGACGTTAACATCACGTCAGAAACGTCAAGGTAATTAAATAAACACAATTTCAAACGCGATTGGGTCCTGTTTTTATAATAATTTGTGAAAATCGTGTAAGTTTAAAATAAGACAACTTCCGTATAGCCGCGGTCGTATTAATCGATTAAATGCGCCGTTTACACAAATAACAAAGAAAATACATTTCACCGCTGCCGGATTTTTTTCACAATTTTAATTACTTACTACACAACCTGCCTATATTATTTCAAACTCAGACCTGTGTCAAAAATATGTCTATAAATTTTTTTGTTTAGATGAAGTATATTTATTGAATGAAGCTGTAAACTTAGCCCTCGTCTCGAATCGATGAAATCTAACCGATAGCCTTAAGTGGCTAATATTCCATATTCTAAAAGGACCAATCTGTATAGTAATCTCTTGGTACTTATGACTTTATTATGCTTACGGATGTCGACATTGTTATCAACTAAGTAATGACCGAGATAAAGGAATGAGATTTATTGAAAGCACTCATTCATTGAACCACAAATTATACGGTTTAAAGTGAATGGAAACCAGAATTACGTGATTTGATTTAATTGAATTGTGATTTCACGGCGGTAGGTAGATGTTCTCCTTTCTTATCTTTGTGATATGGTTTTGAATCTTGCGACGATGTTTAATAAAGTATGTACGACAAAATATTCAAATCGACTTCAAAATTTCAGTTAAAAACAATAAACATTTTAAACAGTTTTAAAAAGTATGTTTATCGTCGTCTAGTGCCCATAACATAAGCCTACAGTAAACGGCGATAAAGAATGCACATCGGCAATCATCGCATTTCCGAATACAAACGAATGCTAATTTCCATGTACATCAATTATTAGATTAATCGTTCATCAGAATTTGAATTTAGAACTAAGTACTTTATTGTTGTTTTGTTTTGATTTCACGTGGAATATATAGAGCTGTAAAACTCGATGTAATAATATATAGTTATTGCTATAATGTTCTTGTTGGGGAAAAATAATATACAAATATATATATTCAGGCCCACATTCCTAAAAGGGCTTGACTGAGCATTAGCAACTGATGTTATACTACTAGGATACTTAAATGTGATAATACTAGTAAAATACGTTGCCAACCTCATAATCTACGAAAAAAGCGGCAGATGAATCTCTCCAGTCGCAATGTTCAGGCACTCATTCCAGTAATAATATTATTACAAAGATAAGCAGAGTCCGCAAACGGTCTCGGATAGCTCGTGCGTGTCGATTCGATAATCCGTCGATCAGGGCGGAGGTGTGAACGCCGACGCAAGTTCAGAGCGCATGCGATTGCGGTAACTGCTATTAGAAATGATTAAGTCATTTTTGATATCCCGCACCTTTCCTGGAATATGCTCATTTTGAACAGACATGCCGTGTGCTCATGTTCTTGATTGCATCTGATTTCCAGTCAGCTATAATTATCGACCGATTATCGACTGCGCCATGTAAAATAACTATGTAGGAGGAAAATTGTATGATACGCACTGAGACTAAAGTATTAAACTGTATTTATTCACTAATTGCCATGTCGAAATTTACTCCGGTCCTGCGAGATCGTAGGGTTGGCTCGTTCCTCGCCCAACGCATTGGCATTGCCATCAGCGAGGTAACGCGGCCAGCCTTACCGTACTATACCCAATTGGGCCTTACCGTACTATAGCTATTTAGGGATATACGAGTATGTAGGTAGATGTAGTTTAGGTTCCAATAGGTTAAGATAGGTCCAATTAGGTAATAAGTTTCTTAAGGTTAAGACAAATAAATGGATAGACTTGACATCGCATTCTTCTCCTCTCTTACACCACGCTCGAACTGCATTGCGCGCGCGCCGTCCGGTCACGAGTGATGGATGACTTTACCGATGATGGGATCAGGCCGCTGTCAGTTATTAAATAGATACCCTTTTAATGGTACAAATTATTGCCCCTAAAAATAAGACTAGTTTGCTACGTGTGGGATATTTATCTTGTTCTCAAGGTTATTCAGCTACAATTTCTTTGGTGGTGATGAGAATTTGGGTGTCATCTTCACTTGGCCGTGAAGATGGCACCCAAATTCTTCGCTTTGCCTAATATTGATGTTACCATTTTTCCGTTTTTAAAGTTAAAACAACAGACATTCGCTAGATGTTTGAATAATATTCAAAATATCAAGCTCCTTTTAAAGACGCTGCGTGGGAAGGCCCGCTACAAGGTGGACCGACGACCTGGTTAGGATCGCGAGCAGAAATTGGATGAGGGCGGCGCAAGACCGATCGGCCGATTTCGATCGTCCAGCAGTGGACGCCTATGGGCTGGTACGATGATCATGAAACTGCTTTACCGCATTCTCGTTGCCATATTTATGCCTTGAACTAAGAAGGTTTTAAATGGAAATACACAGTTTTAAGCCGCGTTTCAACGCTTGACTCGATATTTATAAAGGTATTTCAAAACTCAAGATAAATTATTAAAAATAAAAGCGATCGTAGACAATAGCTTATCCTCCAAAAGCCATAAACTTTCATATCATTGTTTATAGCCATAACCTTTATCGCGCGCGTCGGTGTGCCCCCGGCCTTATCGATGGAATTTTAAAGTGTGGCAACACATCGTTAATCAATCTGAAGATGGTAATTTTTATGGTGAAATTTACATTTATTCTTTAAGTTTTATTATTATTATATTAACAACCATTAAAGCGTTATATTGACGGGCTTTAAAATACGTATTAGTTGGTATTTCAGATCATTAATGCCTGTGTTTGGCACGCGTGAAAGTAATGGTAGTAGGAGTTTTATTATTTGAGCAAATAACTACTGTTTTTTATTACCTACATTTAGGTATAGCCTAACAAGTTGAGGTTAAGACCTGGGATAGTTACCGGATAATGCTGCTCAATCATTGGTTCTTCTACACTTCGTCGTGTTTTTAATATCTCTGCTGAGTGAAACTGAGCTGAGCTGAGACTGCGCAGGGATCTCAGTGCTGAGATCCCTGCGCCACTCAGCCTATCTAGCACAACTATATTTCGCGACTCTTGTCGCGCAGCATAACGCTACCTGTCACTCTCTCACTGTACTGCACTAAAAGAGATAAATAGATATCACGCGTGAGAAAGAGTCATGTATCAATGTGGTGCTAGAGGTGCTGCCCGTCTAGTACAACTACGCTTCGGGACTCTTGTCGTGCGACATATCATCACCAGTCACTCTCTCACAGTACTGCGAAGAAAGAGATAGGTAGGTAATATTTATCGTACAAGAAAGAGTCGCGTGTGACAGGTTCTGGTCTCATTTCCACTCTTTGTTCCCAGTCACCAGTATCAAAGCCAAACACCCCAAGTCACGCTTGCAGGAGTCCTTACACCGCAGCATTGGGCGTCCTACAGGTCTTTTTGCATGTGCGATCTGGCCCATAATTACTTGGCGGGGTGGTATCGAAGTACATTTTGTGTACATCCATATCAATTTTTTGTTACTGATTTTATTTTAAGGGCGCAATTCCATCCGCTCTCCTTTTTCCTTACCGCTGTCGAACAAAAAATCTCCTGTAACCATCTTTTCATCACATGCTTGTAAACAAGGGTCTACACGCTAGAAAAGCGGGCGGTAAGTCGTGAATTACGCCCTAGGGCAGTAAGTAATTTTTATCACACTTTAAGGGTTTACATGCTAGGAAACCGGTCGGTAAATCGTATATTACGCCCTAGGGCGGTAAGTAATTTTGGTATCGAGTACTATTTATCACTTTTGTTTTATTTCCTCCAAAGTGTGACGAAAAACGTCGTACGTGACTCTGGTGTAAAGGAATTCCAAACTCGTGTCATTAAAGCCCTCGCCTTCGGCTTCGGGATTCTAATATTAGACACTCGTTTGTAATTTCTCGTTTACCACCCTTGTTACGTAATGTACTATGAGATGTCCAGCTACTCCAACTCCGTCTCAGCAATCATTTCGTATCCTGGTGTAAGCCTGATGTAAAAACGAGCACTTTGTTTAATCTGATTGATGTAATCATGTCACCAGCACAGATTCAAAATAAAGGTCCGCTCAGACGCGTCGTAACGAGCTGTTTGCGATGCGCCGCCGATAAGATGTGAACGAGCTCGTTTAATGTTTCACTTGGATTTCAGTCAAGTGCTGATGAAATTAAGGTAACTATCCGTTGTTTTTAGAATGCTGGACAGGCGGTCTTTCGACCCCGTCCCCGCAAGTGCGGTTACCTAGCAAAACTCAGGCCACAAGTTAAAAAGAAGTAATTTTTATCGTAGTCTATAAAAAGTTCCCTGTAGCGATATTTGAGTGTCCAGCTAATGTGGCGTGATGAGATTTTTTTTTATTGGAAGACGCAGGGTGGCCTATAGGTACTCAAGAGGGACTGACGATCTGCCATAGGCAGTACGCCTCCGGATGTTTGGTGGATTGTAAAGGGAGGCTTATGTACAGCAGTGAAAGTATTGATATGGGTCCTAAATTATTATTAACGTAACTGAGATTGCCCATGCTACTAAAATTTTAAAGTAATATTTTTAAAACCTGTCTATTGAACGAACGGATACTCGCAGGGTCAGAGTTCAAATCAAAACACAAGTCAGTAAAAATGAAGGAAGTAAACAAAAACATTCCAAACTCTACGATCCTTTTCACAACGCTTTTAACATTATGTTTATTTATTTATTTATTTATTAAGTTTGCCAACAGGTACAATACTATATAACATACATAAGAAACAAATGCAGGTACGAAACATATTAGAGTATTTACCCAATTACAGGCAAACACAACATGCGTTATGAACAAAAATTCGCTTACGTTAATATCTGACTGTTCAGATAGGTAACATAGAAAAAAAAAAACACTAAATATAATGAAAATTTACAATGTTACAATATTTAAAGCCGCTGGTTTATTTTATTATGGGCCGATTGTTCAATCACCAGATAAATATATCTGCCATTTAAAGTTATTGCTATCCTTTTCTCCCGTCATATAAAAGAAAAGTGACAGCCATCATTTATCTGACAGATATGTTTTATCTGGTGATTGAACAATCGGCCCTATGTTAAATAAAATCGTCACTAACTGCGTGTTGTACGTACGTAGCTGGCTTTTTTACCTTATAGCGGCCTATGATGGTTGGGTTTATCATTACCTACGTGATAAATAAGTGACAAAGAATCTGTCACTCATATTCGCATTTTGGCCAAATGTTATGTTTGATTTGTCACTTATTTATCGCGTGATAAAAGGAACCATCAACAGCCCGCACATCATCAGCTCATCGCACGCGGTCTTCATGATTTTTCTCCATTTCTGGCATTCTGAGAGCACATAATGTTTATGCATAAAGTGTCATGCACATCCATCTTTAGTTCTTCTTAAAATTAATAAAGTTAAATATTTTAAACGTGGCTTATGTTTAAAACTTTACTTCAACCGTCCTACTCTAAGAACTCACTAAAGTTAAAAGCCGTCTCAAAAACTTTTTAAACGTCGAATATTTTGAATGGCAACATTCCGGCCGCTTGCGTTCGGAAATAATGAATTGCTCATTGTGCATTCAAACTTGGAACAGGCCGTTCGGGAATGGACAATGTTGAAAGTTGCCGTCGATTTATATAGCTAGCAATTATCGTTAAATGTCGGATTTAATTGATTGGAAATTCGTGGATGGTTTTTAAATAATTGACGATGGCAACATTTGTTGCAGTATGGTATGGTACAAAATAAATACTCTTTCTTGGATAAGTTTGTTCGAGAAGCGTATAAATACATGAGAACATAATTTAAAAATATAAGCAAATTTGTGGTGTCTACAGATTCTTCCGCAATGATGGTTGCGTTTATCACGCGATAAATAAAAGGCAAAGCATCCGTCACTCGCAAACTCTACTTGTCAAAAGGTGACGGATGCTTTGCCTTTTATTTATCGCGTAATAAACGCAACCATCATTGCGGAAGAATCTGTAGACACCACAGCTTATATTTTTAAATTATGTTCTCATGTATTTATACATCATGGTTTATTTTATTAGGTAGGTATCTATATGTATTTAAAGGTAGCAGAAAATATATAGATACCAAATGTATTCCAACTTTTCATCAAAAACTTTTGAGCCTTACTGGAATACTGGGTATATATATAATTTATTAGTTACGGAAATGCCACGACTTTGCGCGACCAGCGACGTGGCGAGCGGACGAGCGAGAGATCCGAGCGCGGCAGCCATATGAGAGAACGAGACAGACGTACCGTTCACCGCTGCCATTGCCACTGTCGGCAAAGTCTCCATAGTTAAGTCACGTACAGGTTTAAATATAAATATAAATATTGTGGGACAATCATACACAAATCGACCTAGTCCCAAACTAAGCAAAGCTTGTACTAGGTACTAGACGACGATGTACATAATATAAAAATACATATATAGATAACATCCATGACCCAAGAACAAATACTCGAGTTCATCACACAAATATTTGCCCCGGTTGATCCCGGCCAGGGCAAATATTTGTGTGATGAACTCGTATATTTGTGCTTGGGTCATGGTTGTTCTATGTATTTAAGTTTATTTTTATCTATATAAGTATATAATATCGTCGTCTAGTACCCATAACACAAGCCTTCTTGAGCTTAATTTGGGACTAGATCGATTTGTGTAAGGTTGTCTAATATTTATTTATTTTATTTTATTATTTATAACGCCCGTCTTTGCACAACTACGCTTCGCGACTTGTCGCGCGACATAGCATCCCCCGTCACAGTACAGCGAAGAAAGAGATAGGTAATGTGTCTCGCGCGATAAAGAATCACGCGTCACAGTTGTGCTAGAGGTGCCGGTATGAAGGGAAACAAATGCCACAGACACACTCATTTCTCAGCATTGCACCACAAATTGATTTAGCAGCGTGAGCTCATTCACCGCGAGATGGCGTTCAATAAAACAACCATTTGTCTCGTTTTAGTGGCGGACGTGTTGGTGCAAAAAAAGGAGGGAACTCCTCATTTGACTACTCGTTAAGAGGATATGTCACTACTCCTTTTCCTATACTATTGAAGTTTATTAGTTTCCGTCTATATGTTCTTTCAATTTTTGCGTTTATTATTATAAAATTCGCGTGCTACGCTTTTTGGGCAAAATTCCGCCCCAAACGGACGCCTAAGTAAACATATTTTAGAAAAATTAGCAGTGTTATTTGCTCTTAAGTTACCTAGCTTTGTCGCTCTCGCGGTGATGTTGGATATATCTGAAAAGGCGGTTGTCACACTGCCGTCGCGTCTCGTTGCGAGACGCGGAGCTACGGGCTCGCATGCGGAGACAACGCACCAACGTCCGAGTTTTCTCAGCATCTCCGTCCGGAGCTGCGATGCGCGACGTCCCGCGTTACTTCCGTCTCGCGTTCATTTCACATTCGAACGTTAAGTGAAAACAGTTCCTATTTGTCGATAAAATGGAAACGGAACTCATTCAGAACGCTGCGGTGATACTTTCAGCTTGGTTTTTGTACAATCGAGTCATAAATTCTGGGTACATTCCTATTTACAAACCAAACCGATAAATGGGTCTTTTGCTAGAGATGACGAAGATTTAAGGCAACGCGAAGAAACATTTTTTAATTGAACCCGCATGTCAACCGCGTCATTTGATTATTTGCTAAGCAAAATTGGAGTGATTATTACTGGCGCGGACACAAATCGACGTTCTATTACAGCCGAAGAAAAGCTTTAGCTTACACTCAAGTAGGTACTTAAGCAATAATCTACTATGTACTTCAATCTTCAATTATACTTTTATAAGAATTCCCTATATTTTGATTATGATTAAAACCGATACTTACTATAAAACTAAATAAATTTGGAATTAAGTAAAAACAATATTCTGAATAAGTAACTCAGTCTTTAATTTTTTTTAATATCTATTCACTTAATGAGCATAAATCACAGATCTGATCATATATTTACTCTAAATACTTGATAAAAATATTTGTTTACAAGTTACTATAATCTTGTTTTATACTTTCTTAAATACGTCCTTCTTGCACTAAAATCCGTATGGCACTGCGGAGCTCGGTGTGACATACCGTGCGGCACGCACCGCGTCTCCGTCCGAGCGCGCGAGTCGTCGTGCGTCTCGCTACTCCGCGCGTCGAGGCGGAGCCAGTGTGTCGCACCATGCGACTTTTCTATACAAAATCAAGATTCTACATACAAAGTTAAAAAACGCATCAACGGACGCCGCTGCGAGATTCGGAGCAGTGTGACAACCGCCTAAGCCGGCAAACGGGCCACGACACTTCATTGGCTCAATATTGCAGGGTCCTATGGTAATTCTTAACGAATTAATATTTCAACAATGCCATGGGCACAAAGTCCAACTGGGAACATGCTACAAAAAGTATATTGTGCCAATCAAATAACATTGTCATTGTTTCTCAGTTAAAACTCGCTATAGAAAATGCGTTGGTTTGACGTCACAAATGCATCCATGAGCTTCTAAGTGTAAGTAAAAACATGCATTTTGCAATGTAGTTCTTAAAGTACTGCATTTAAGTATAGTTGTCATTTGTGTTCTGTTAACGTTTCTGCGTGAACATTTAGATAGTCTCCGTGATATCGGTCCAATGAGAGCCCAATCCGGTCCAAAATATTCAAAACGGACCCCAATAATTAGACCAAGCACGCTGTAGATTCGTCACACAATTAGTCATAGCCGGCGATAAGCTATCGTGAGCGATGGCCGCCGGCCGCATCGCTCATCCTTATCTATAATTTATTCCATCTATTTCCTCACAATTTCCAAATGATTGGAAACAATTGGGCATTATTTTCGTTAAGGTGGAAGGTTAATATTGGAATCTTGGGATAAAGATTGGTAGAGAAAGAAGATAGATTAGATTATTTTTGGTCATAAGGTCAAACAAAATATTATTAATAACAATTTATTACTTCTGATAAATTGTTATTAATAATGTTTTTGTTTCAGGCATCAAAACTTGTGTGACCCTTATAATTTTTCCAGCAGTATAATTCAAGTAACAAAAAGTTCTATAACCAGGGCGTTATGTCACCAAACAGTGATATAGTCGGCCTATACTGGTATCCATTGTGACTGCTTGCACTATAAAGGTGTTTAAAGGAGCGTTTTAATTCTATAAATTAAAGAGCAATTAAGTTCTATATTTTAGCTCTCAGAACGCTTACAGGACCATACAAAAGAATCTTTAAAGTGTTGCACTTTACTAGATATTTAAAAAGCTGCTATGGTACTATTTAGTACTGTAGATGAACTTACTGGCACTTTCATGTATCCATTCAGCACTAAAACTGCGTCAAAATGACTTTAACAGTACTGGCACTGTAGCAGTGATGAAAACATTGTTATAGGATCAATTTGCATTATAAAAGTACTCTGTACAAGCATTACGTAACGTTATGGCTTCTTAAAAGCTTCCTCAACATCGCTATGGGGCTAGTTCTGTAAAAGTGATGAACACTTTTCTATAGCACTAATTAGTAATATAGCGACTCCTAGTGCAGTTGCTAAATAACTTAAATTCTAAATAGCCCTTTAAGTGAATTTGTGTTACTGCTACGGGACTAAAACGTGACATAAAAGAGTTAAAATTATGAATTAATGGACTAATTAGATCTGTAGCAGTTTTTTATTATCAATTATATCACTAGTAAAAATATGGCCGCTGTTTACGCCATGATAGCACATATTAGGAGACGGCTGGAGCCAATGTGTACTATAGCAGTCATAGTCTTAAATTTATTGATTTTAATTTAATTAAAACAAGATTATTATCAGGGCGCATTGTCAAATTTTAAATCAGCATAATGGATTTATCAATACTTTTTTTTTCGCAAGTGCTGATATCCTTCTGATTACACGTTACGTTAAGTAACAATGGAGCATAAATAACTTATCGATGTTTATTTCTTTCAATACCACGATGGCATAACACATCTAAGGAATGAAATGGGAAACAGTTTTGACGAGAAAAAACACTGGAATCGATTACAGTGCAGAGCAGCACTATAAACATGTTTTGGTTACTTTTATAGTGCAAATTCGTGACATAATAGTTCCTGACAGCACTATGTTAGTACTAAAAAGCGTTTCACGACACTTTTATACTTCAACAACAGAGCTGATTTATCACCGCGCGAGTCTTTATGTAATGTTTATAGAATTAATCAGTGATAAAACTAGGGCCTCTTTGGGGTTCTGTAAACATTTATAACACCATTATAGTGCTGATCATGAACACTATTTGGCACATCCTAAAACGTTCCCAGGACTTTTATAGTACCAAATTTTGTTACTCGGGTATTTATACCCTACTCTCTACCCTAATGCTGTCTGGAAGATAAGACCACCTGTTGTTACGAACTTTATGTACTTATTTGGTTATTTCTTAGAGTTATCTTCTTTCTATTTTGAAGTGCATATTTGTTTCTCGCTTTCCAGTCTCGGGCCCATACGCCCCGGTCTTTCGGAAGGCTTGCGTGGGGATATAGATCCAACAAGTAGAGAGTTCGAGAAAATTGCTGTATTATTATTATACCATGACGTGTTGTTTCCAGCTGTATTAGAAGTTATACAACCTTTCTTACAACTTTGAGCATTACTTACTTCACATATTACTTTAATGACTATTCAGAACTCTGTTTTCACTTTATAGCCATGTTCCATATTTTCTAGTCGTAAACTGCCGTATACTAAATGATTTGTTAGCACCTAGCACCCATATGTGAACAGCGACGCAAGTAAATATAATATATTTTATTTTATTTTAATCTTGACGCCTGAGACCTTTCCATCTCTGAAAGTATAGGTTAAGTTTATTGTGATAGACACGAAGACAATATACATCTCGCTGTAAAATATGCCCAGTGATTTGTCTGTTGCATTAATGTTACTACTTACTACTATGATGTTATTATGTATTATTGTAAATTGTAAATGTTTGTTTATACCTATACCGGATGTTGTCTGTAATAGGAGCAATAAATTAAAACATAGATTCTACTCTTCAAACTGAAAAAATACCTTTAAGAACACACACAACCTTTTGTCAGCACCTTTAGGAACAAAACAGTTGACATTCCCTAAGCATTGACATAGCTGTTATTCTACTAATATATAAAAATTATTCAACAAAAGTTGCTTTACAAATATTGTTCAGTTTCAAGGGAAGAATCTTTGTTTTGATTTATTGCTCCTATTACAGGCAACACCCGGTATATGTAACTTAGAATCTGACATGTGCTTACGAGTTACGAAAGCTTTCTGAATAAATTTTTGAATTTGATTTATATTTAGGTATATTTTTTTAGGAATCTGGCCTAAAACCTTCTAATACTTTATTGACCGAGCGAAGCGTCTTCGTTTCAGCTTAGCTAAAAATTCTTTCCTATGTCCGGATGTTTGGATATCCAGACGCTTTTCAGCTTTTCTCGCCTTGAAGTCGTATTTTTCTACAGATTCTCGTGTTTTGTAATAACTTCAATAAGTATATATTTGTTTATCGATTCAGTTTATCGACTTTTTTCAAAATGGCGGAGCAATTTCGAATCATACTCGCGAGCTCTACTGTTCGGGTCTACATTGACTCCTAGAATTATTTTCCGTCGTCTTTCATTTCGCCGATTTTTTTTTCGTAGAAAGCACTTTTCTTTGCTACCGTCAACTATTTTAGATTGTTATAAAACAAACCTAACCTAACCTAATCAATATAGGTACGATGATATTTGCAAGAATTATGAAAGGTAGAATAAAAATTCTGCGAAATGAAACATTTTGACGAAATAAGTTTCTAGGAGTGAAAGAGAGTGCTATGGACTGGCTTAGCCATGGTCATTACTGTGAATGCCACGACTATTTGTACGCCCTTTCTGGTCTAAACTCCTTTTGCATTTGAAACAATCGGCCATTATGCCCCTTTCTATTACCTCGCTTTACAAGTGCATTGTACAACCATAGCCTTAAAAACGTCACAAGCGCCGTAAAAACACTAATATATTACGTCGTTTTAATTTAGACGGGATAAAGTAGCGGCAGTTTGAAAAGGTCGCATGAGCCTTCACGATGAGAATGTGTGTAGGCTGTTTTGGCTTGGATGGGATTTGAGGATCGATGTCCATGCATAATAGAGGCGGTATCGATGTATACGGGTCAGGGAAACTTGGGAGAAAGTCGACATATGCTAACGACTTTGTTTTTTGGAATGGGTGACCAGAAAAAAATAACTGACCCTACAGTAGGGGTTGATGGGGTGACTACTAAAATTACAGAATAGTAGGTACACTTTAAAATTAAAATTAAAAAGCGCAGCGAGGGACGGCCGCTGACTAGACGGACAGATGACCTCGTTAGGGTCGTTAGGGAGTCGATGGATGCGGTGCACAGGGTCGCACCTTGCTTGTGGCGAGCTGCGGGGGAGGCCTATATATGTTCAGCAGTGGACGTCTGTGGCTGATAGATATATAGATCGAAAATAAAATATGAGACGTCAAAATGATTTTTCCGGACATTAGGAGCTAAATTTTACATTTTAACATACTTTTTTTATGTATGTATGTTACGCGATCGTTACGCGATCATTCCGCGAATTATGAATCGATTTTCATGATTATTTTTGTTTGCTATAGTTTTGATTTTTGCAAAATATATAGGTACCCATTTGGCTCATTGAAGTCGGTTATTTTTTTGTGAATAAGTAAAATAAAATAAATCATCATCATCATTGCAAATTTACTAATAATATAATTAGCATATGTTAATGCGGCTGGGATAGCAAAATCGATTAATGTCGGCAATACATGCGTGATATGGCGGGCACATAGAAATAGGCCCTAGGCTACAGTCGCACCTATACATAGTTGTAATTAGATAGCCCCTAGGAAGTTGGGAATGAAGTCATTTAGCCGCAGTGCGAGTTTCACGATCTCTGCAAAATTCGATTAGATTGATTGGAGCGGTGTGTCCGAGTTTAGACTTAGTTACCTCGGTGTGGACATGCCTTACATGCTGAGAGCCGAGTAGCCTTTTAGTATTGTCCATGCCCACTCTACCCAGTGTAGTTTAACAAGTGAGCGAAGCGTCACAGTTTCAGCTTGGTCGAAAATTCTTTAGTTTTTCCGGATGTTCGGATGTTCAGCTGTTCGCATTTCTCGACCGATTCTCTGAGTAGGTTCGATAAGTATAATATTTATTGTCGATTCAGTTTTTCGAGTTTTCAAAATGGCAGAGTTTATATATGGGGTATAAAAAATTAAATGGGAAAATTTCAGATTTAGAAACAATCTCGTGAGGTACATCTGGTTACGTTTGCAAGATTTACCTTTCTCTGTATAAAAAAAAAGAAAAAATCCGTTAAAAGTAAATTCTATTCACAGACCATAGACAAATTGGTCTTATGATCTGTGGTTAATAAAGACCGATTTAACGTACAAATTCACTCCAAAATTTTAAGCACCCCAATTTTCAATTTCACCCCCTATATTAATAAAGGTAAGTAAGTGCATACAGACATAATCCGCTGTTTAAGAGTGGGTTTGGATTTAATATGGCCGTCTGCGGTGTGCTTACCGATTGAGGGGCGAAGTTAAATGAATTTCGGGCTTTGATCATTGGCGTATGGTCGGGACGAAAAATGATTTAGGTAAAGGGATATTAAAATTAATTGGTGAAAATCATATTTTTTAACAGACTTTTTGTGTGTGAGGATTTGCTGGATCTGACATTGTTTATTTTTAAAATTTGATAAAAGCGTGGAATACCATATTTTTTTACAATGAGTTTTATTTATTTAAGAGTTAAATTTTAAATTCGAGCTTTCAAACAATGCCAATTACCAACACATAATATTAAACCATTGATACAAAGATCAAAGCTTAAAGAAAAATTGAAATGCGTAACCTGGTGGAAGAGACTGGGAATCGAACCCGGTACCACATTAAAAATGAGACATGAAAATGTTTCATAAATTTATAAAACATAATATGTAAAATATGTATTTAAGTACAGGTGATGAATCTGCAGAAAATATTTATTTATAGTTACTGTAACAGCATTTTAGAATGTAGTGTTGTGATTTAGACATGAAGAATATCCAAATACTTACTTAGTACCGAAAATATTTAATAAAAAAATAAGATACATACAGATTAATTTTCAACTACTCCGCTACCTAAAGGTTGTATGGAAGAGATCGCTATTTAGCGATAAGACCGCCTGTTGTTTACCTCTGCCTGTTATTTTAATGTATCTCATGTTGTGTTGTATATTCCTTGATGTTGGAGGTGTGCAATAAAGAGTATTTGTATTTGTATTTGATACCGTCGAATTGAAAACCTCCTCCTTAATGGAGGCGGTTAAAAATAGACTTAGGGCCAAAACACAATTACAAGACACGACATCGCATCATCGTACGACGCGACATCGTGCCACGATGCGACGTCGTGAGATTGTAAAATGAATTTAAATTTTGCATCTTGTCTTATGAAGATAAAGTTCATTTTGGATTTATGCGTTTCCACGACACAAGCCCTGGCCCTTACAAGAACCAAATTTAAGTAAAAGACTGTTAAAATTAAAGCTTAGGGATTTCCTTTTCAATGACAGTCTGTCACTGTCAGTAGGTTGCACGTTCTCATTCCAACTCTATATTATGTACAGTCGGACACCTGTGGAAGTTGTTGTCGAGAAAAAAATACCTACGCACCTTGTTCATTCATTATTCTGTTGATAAGATACGCTAAGTTGTTTTTGTTAACGTTGAGCGCCGTCTCGCCAATAAACGTTGGCGAGAACTTACTTAAATTTGTATTTGATGTGTGTTTTTGTTGGTAAATAAAATAAAATAAAACATTAACAGTTCCTCGTTTTTGTTGCAGGTAATTGTTCACGATATGACACAGTACAAATATTGCCGGCTACATTACAATATGGTTGGTAAACGTTTATGTAGACAATACGCTCGATTTAAGTATTCGTAATAGAATAGCAACACTGCGCTTTTGTATAGATAGGTAGTTACTAAGTCAACAAACCAGGAGAAGAAGAGGAAAAATCTCGGCTTGGTGACTCACTTGTGTGCTCGGTCGGCCGCCGCCGCGACTTATCGGCTCTCCCGATGATGAATCGCGTACCGATTCGAAACATGTCGAGCGATATTCGACTTCTGCGAAGTGAGTAATCCGCTTTGTGTTTTTAATATGTCTGAGACTCACGGTAGTTTTCTATGTAAAACCAGAAGAACACCAGAATCTTAAGTCTTTTTGAAAAAAAAAAAAATCTGAACACGAACTTTAATGTGAAGCTCAACCTTAAGTCATAAACTTAAACATCTTTCTCTCTCTCTCTTTTTCTCTTCAATCGTTCCCTCACTGCTGAGGACCGTGACTCCTTCTGATTCCGTCAACTAGTCTCCATCGGTTACGTTCCATTGCTTTGACTGCAGCACTGACTGATGTGTCCAACTCTTCAGATATCTATGACCACCTTTTGGGACTTCTGCCTCTAGGTATTTTACCTACGATTTTGCCTGTTATCACAAACATAAACATAAACTTAAACAAACACAGTGGATAATAAGAATGGACCTATTTTGAGTTGATCCTTTATTACAAAGCAACCCGCGGTGCATCACAATAAGGAGGGACTATTTGATGACCGAATGTGCAACAAAACGTGATATTTGCGTGTGGTCTTATCTGGGGCTTTATTTTGTATTTCCTGGAATTGTATGTTTGTTTTTACAAGTTTTTTTAGTGTAGTTGCCACTAGTGTCGTTATTTTTTTTATCTGTATTAATAGAGGTGTACGGTTTTTAAGGGGCGTTTAATTTGTTATGTAGAGAAATGTTTAGTTTACTGTTATGTTGACGTAATGTATACTAATCTAATATGATATCTCAACTAGCCCGATCCAGGGAAACAAATCACTCCGAATTGAGAATAATAATAATTACTATATCTAATCTAAGTTACTTTATTTGTCTCGGGATCCCTTTGATTCCTATAATTTTATTGTGTCGATTATCGATAGTCATAAAATGTTCTCCATATTATTTATGCTCATAATTGTCAATGTTCAGAAAAATTGTTAATCATACTGCTTGTTGAATCTAACAATAATGTCCAATAATGTCAAACATTATACGTATCAAAAGTCACAAAGTACATCTCCATAATATCTGAAGTCATATCACTCATTGTTCAGAAATATTTTGTGTCATATATTTTAATGTACTATTATTTGAATGTATATTATCTTTTTCCCGAAAGTATACTAGTCATATTTTTCAAGTTATTTATTAAAAGTTTTTTATTAATATATTTTTTTAATTTTACTAACAACTTTTTCTGACTGTACTTTTTGTTAAACATTCATATTGGCGTTTGACCTGAACAAGGACCAGGGGGTTCCCTTTATCTTACATAATATCGATTCTGCGCAATATACCTATTTCGCATAGCAGCTATCACTGAAACATTTTAATGGGTTAGGTTAGAACTGCGACCACAACAGAACCGAACTGCTGCCAGTAAAGTAGGTTAGGTTAAAACCGAACTTAATGGGTTAGGTTAGGTTAGAACTGTGACCACAACAAAACCGAACTGCGGCCAGTAAAGTAGGTTAGGTTAAAACCGAACGTAATGGGTTAGGTTAGGTTAGAACTGCGACCACAACAGAACCGAACTGCTGCCAGTAAAGTAGGTTAGGTTAAAACCGAACTTAATGGGTTAGGTTAGGTTAGAACTGCGACCACAACAGAACCGAACTGCTGCCAGTAAAGTAGGTTAGGTTAAAACCGAACTTAATGGGTTAGGTTAGGTTATAACTGTGACCGCAACAGAACCGAACTGCGGCCAGTAAAGTAGGTTAGGTTAAAACCGAACTTAATGGGTTAGGTTAGGTTAGAACTGTGACCACAACAGAACTGAACTGCTGCCAGTAAAGTAGGTTAGGTTAAAACCGAACTTAATGGGTTAGGTTAGGTTATAACTGTGACCGCAACAGAACCGAACTGCGGCCAGTAAAGTAGGTTAGGTTAAAACCGAACTTAATGGGTTAGGTTAGGTTAGAACTGTGACCACAACAGAACTGAACTGCTGCCAGTAAAGTAGGTTAGGTTAAAACCGAACTTAATGGGTTAGGTTGGGTTAGAACTGCGACCATAACAGAATCGAACTGCTACGAGTCATGTGGTAAGTAGAAATAAAAAAGGAGTAGTTATCGTTTTTCATTTATTTGAGACATGCAAAATACATTAAGGTTCAGCCAATTATGGATTATTCCTTGAAATAATTACACTAATCTTAGATTAGCAGCTATTCCCTTGAAAAATCCAGTGTAGGTATGCTCCAGCTTAATTCTTGCTTCGAACAATTTTAATTCAATCTAAATATTATGAGATACTTATAAATTAGTAAAATTTAAAAAAATATTAATAAAAACTTTTAATTAGTAAAGTGGAAGGAAGCCAACAGGCATGCAAACAGGTAGGCAGGCAAGCGAGAAGAATTTTGATGAATATTATTCTGAAGTATAGCCAAAATGGGTCAAAAACCGAAAAGTTATTATTCCTAATGATTGTTCTTCGTAAGTTGTGCTATGTAAATTTTACTTTCATGGCGTATGAGATTATTCTTTATTATTGTTATACACCAACTGTGTTATCTATTGGAGTTTTATGATCAATGATTTTATAGTCCGTAATTTTATTCATTTTCATCGTTATTCGATCTGAAATTATTCAATTTGAGATTCTACAAAGTAATACGATAGCAATATCAAAACTTATGACGAACAATTTTATGACAATCAATAAGTATGAGCCTCAAAAATAGTACCTTGGAAAATATGATCATTGAAATTATGACTTTCGACAATATGAGTAACAAATAATATGACTAATAACGGTATTCACAAAAAAAAACGGTACTTAAATTTTCTACGAATCAATATAGACCCATTTGTCTCGCCAAGGATTTCTTCTAAGATTTCTTTCGTATTATGTAACTGTTTTTGTCTATGTCTGTTTTTTTCCCCAATAAAGAAAATAAAATAAATAGTAAAATAAGGCAATGATTTTTGGACTCTTTATACTCATAGTACTGTTTAAATTAAATCTGCTGAACATCCACGGCAAAGGCGTCGCCAACATAAGGCTCTTCACAGCGACCGCTCGTGCACTGCCCTCATCCAATAGTTTCCTATATTCCTGACGAATCGATTTTCCGGATAGTTCCAGTTAATTCACTCCGCTAAATGAACTCACCACCTCTAAAAAACAACCCACAGCAACCGCTGTATCTAAATCCATTGAGTGTCCCATCAAATAAACACAAATAAACTCTAACCAGTTTGCGTTTGCCAGTACTCGGCCCTAGGCGTTCACTGATCCAGACATTTCATTACCACCCACCAGCACAGCTAGCCCCGCGTTCCAACCAACCCCATATCCAACCAGAGCTCAAGTTCCCTGGTCACTACTTTAAAGCAAGAAAGACCAGGATCCTTGGACACGGGATTACGGGTATTAGCTATAAAGAGAGGGTTCTAGATAAATTGGCATGTCCGTATGCATGTAATTGAGCTTGTCAGTTTTGAATTTGCATAGTTATTAGTGTTTATTTAATTTTACATTATTGTTAAAGACTTTATCAAGTTATTGTTTATAATATTCGCATAAACTTGCAACAGAATTTGCGCGGTAATGTTGCAAAGTACACGGTATTTAAATAGTGACATTATAACACGGTTCAATTCCACATAAGTAAGTAGTACAGTGGCTTTATGCTTATAATATACTAGCAGTACCGCGCGGTGTTACCCGCTTATCCCATGGGAACACTATATTTTTCGGGATAAAAGTAGCCTAATTATGTGTAAATCTAGAGTGTCAGCTACCTTCATACCAAAATTTATCAAAATTTCTCTAGCTGTTTGTGCGTGAAGAAGTAAGAAACATACAAACACATACACAAACAGAGATACATCATGCATCGCCTCTTGTTAATGTCAATTGAATTAAGCCTTAATTTCGGTTTCGGTCGGAAATCTTGTTTTGGTCAAACACTAGTGTCTAATTAATGACATGGTATCTGTTATATTTGAGTTTCAATGCTTGATAGCTGGCTTTAATAAATTGATATTTAAAGAAAACTAGGTACCTTAACTAGTTTAAGTGCAGTATGCAATGCTGATTAATATTGCCTGAGGCTCCAAAGTTCATTAAGTTTCATACCACTACAATTTGTGTCCAATGTTATACCAGAGCCGAACTGCCGCAGCGTAACAGATCACAAAATGTGTGTACGCACTGTTATCCTTTTGAGGAGGTTTAGAGATTTATTTAAGGACGATATATTTTTGTCATCATCCATCATTTTAGAAACCCTAAAAACAGTTACGTAGGTACATCTCATTGACCACCCAGAGCCCAATTTTTAACCGACTTCAAAAAAAGTAACTAGGAGGTTCTCAATTCTACTGTATGTTTGTTATTGTTACCTAAGAACTTTCGACTGGTTGAACCGACTTAGATGATTCTTTTTTAATTTGAAAGCTTGTGCTTCCCGTGTAGTCCCATTTGAATTTGGTCCAGTTCTGACAAAAGTATCCATGAGAAAATCATATAAGTGTTATCGTATGTTCCATTTTGCTTATTGAAGTCAGTAATTTTTTTGCGAAAAAGTGAAAATAGGTATTAGAATCACTATAAAAAACAAAAAAAAATTACAATAAAGAACCGGTTTCAAAAAAAGAAACCCTACAAGCCGTTACGTATCTCATTGAACATCCAGAGCCCTATTTTTAGATCCTAAGTCGAGATGCGAGCGAGATAGCCGCTGAATAATTTAAAGAAGAGACAATGGTGCGCCGCTCCGTTTGTGCCATTGTTCTGTCCGCGGTCATATTTCCTGCAGACAAAGGTAACTTGGAGATTTCGCTTAAACCATACTTCCCTACACTAAGGTGCCTGGAACTTCGACCACTATGGGCAGTCATAGTCATAATCATAACCTTCTGCATCTTCACTGAATTCGGAAAAAAGGTGTTCTAGCAATACCGAACCTTGGGTGTATTAAGCTTGCTATACACAAAGGTTATTTCGCTTGGTGATTTGACTTGATGATTCTACAAGGGTAAGTCGTAATCATAACCTTCATCGCCGTCATCCGTTAAGAAACGTTTTAGATGACCTTGAATGTACAGTCGAGTTCATTTACATCTACGATTTTATGCTCCTGACAATAGGGTCGTGTTCAGATATTTTTGTTCTCGTAAGTGTGTAGATGTAAATGAGCTCAACTGTACAGTAACCTCTGTACCAAAAACTAGTGTCTCCCTGTGTGTGTGTGTGTTCCACAAAGATGGCACTCCATGAGTACAACTTGTTACCTCAGCTCTGCTTCGTATCCCCGGTATTCTTCGTATATATTCAGCGCATAACCCGTTCGAACAAATACCTGGGGGTATTAGGCTGTCTCTCCACTGCAGCGGAGCGGAGAGGAGACGTGCGGAATCGACCAATCACAAAAGTGAAGTGGAGCTGACATTCAAATTTCAACTCAGGTTGATTGATCGGTTCCGCACGTCTCCGCTCTGCTCGCTTCAGTGGAGAGGCAGCCTTTGAGCGGAGCGTCGATCAAAGATATAGTAACGAAGTTACCGCGCCGCTGTACGGGTAGCAGTCCCTGATGAAGAGCTTCGTACGAGTTCGAAACATGTCGGACCGTTCCTGACAATTTCACGTGAGTGTAAACCGCTTAGTACAATATTAAATATGTCTCACGAAAGTTTTAATGATATAATTACCTGGGGGTATCTACGTTGCAAAAGGTGGTGTAGTAGATTTAATTTTATTTTATTATTCTAGATATTTAAAGTACTCACCTTATAAGTACACAATTATATAAGAACAATCAAGACTTTCTCTACGGACTGGCGTAGCGTATACACTATACAGTATTCAGCCAAAGAGTGTGTGTTCCATGAAGATGGTACTTCACGATACATAAGCGAAGCTACCTATCCCTGTAATGAGATATTTGGCCACATTCAGCGCGGAACCCGTGCGCACGCGCATATCGGGTTGCGAACACACACGGTCTTCCTGCTGCCTACCAGAATCTAAAAGGGTGTATGTGAACGCATACCCATGGAAAGCGAACGTACGCATCACTTCGCTAAATGAAGGATTGTTTATTGGGAAAGGATGAAATGTATCAAAAAGCTTGAATTTTACTGGTAGGTATAAGTCCCCATCGTTAATAATACGTTGCAGATCTCTTTGTAGCTTTACAAAGAATAAAAAAGATGAAATTATTTTTGCCCGCTTTGAACGGGTTTTGGATTTTGTGCAGTAATATACAAAATTCCGATTACAAAGCTACTTTTACGGTTCAAAAAATTTTACTTATTTATACTGCGTGCAGACATAATTATCTAGGGCCCCTGCCAAGTCAAGGAAATTGGCCTAACGGAGTAAAAGTAGTTTTTTAATCGCAGCTTATATAACTACTCCGCAAATCCGTATACATTGAATAGTGGTAGGCCTATTTTATTAAGACCCCACACTTTCACTACCCCACATCACAATTCCCCAATATTTGCCGAAGCCCAATCCCCGTAATAAGATGGCGCATCCACAATGACCCAATAACTTCATTAGTCCGATATTCCCGAGAACGGGCCGCGACGCGCGCCCACTGTAGATGGCCCGCCATAAATTTAATTGGTCTTAAGTAATTTATTTCGTTATTTATGAGAGGTCAAAGTGCTTTATTAACTTTCTTGAGGAAGGGCTGCGAGCGATTTTTAAAAGCTTTTGTTTCATCATTGTTAAGGAAATTAACTGAATCGATTGGCCTAAATAATTATTAGATTTATATTGACATACCTATAGTCATTTGAGCGATGTATCTTACAAGCTTACTTAATGACATATTAACGGCCAGTAGGTACCTTGAGAGACGTAGATTAGCATCCTCGTGACATTTTCTTTGTGCCATAGCATGCAATATAAAAATAAATCCTGCGTCCGTGAACATTTTAGATGGCGATTGCTCGGCGATTTTTTCGACCGAGTATGTCCTATTACCCGGCTACGCAAGCAAATACCGGGTTATGTTTTATGAACCTTACTATTATAACTTAACTAGTAGCATCATAGTTGGAAAAGGTAACCGTTATATCCTGGCCTTTCCACCCACACGGTGTACAAACAAACAGGGGTCTAACGAGACGTTTACAGTCAATTACGGGTTCCGAAGTCCCACAATTCCACATTGTTATGGATCGTCTGATTTATGGTAGCTTGTTAGGATTGTTGTAGTAGCTGCTATTGCTATTGTGCTTTGGGGTTTAAGCGATGAATTTATGAATAGAATGCAGGTTCGGTAGGAACGACAATTTCATTTGCGATCCACTAAGGAATGTAACGTGCTCTCATCATCTATCTATCAGCCACAGAAGTCCACTGCTGAACATAGGCCTCCCCCATACCGCCTGTGCAGACCGCATCCATTGACTCCCCGCTACCCTCACGAGGTCATCCGTCTATCTAGGAGGAGGCCACACACGCTGCGCTTTCCTTTACGTGGTCGCCAGTTCGCCACTCTATAACTTTGCTGCCCCAACGGCCATTGCCACTTCAACCGTACAATCCTGTGAGCTATGTCTGTTAACTTGGTTCTTCTGCGGATATTCTCATTTCTGATTCTATCGCGCAAAGAAACTCCGAGCAAGCCTTTTCCATTGCACGTTGCGTGACTCTTAGCCGCCTTATGATACCCATCGTATGTATTTCCTGAAAATTATAGTTTGGCACGTACTTTTCAAGGCAAGAGTAAAATAAGTTTTAAGAGTTAATAGCTTGGAAGTGACTAACGGGTGGTCACCATCATTAGTTTGTGTACGAAATAAAGATCTCACGTAGAATTCATATAATGAATGAAAAATGAAACAAATAATTGGCAGGTTATTGTCCTCTCAATGCACACACACACATTCGGTATTCTCTCTATACACATAATCGTAAGTTTCTTATCTAGACTAGCTGTTTAATTTATTGCAAAGTTTCGGAGATCGTAGGCTCTTTACGTTATGTGTTATAATTATGACCATGTGGTTTAACAGGGCGAAATGGCGGAAGTCGATGTGTCATAAAAACAACTAATTTTGCATATGGCGCAACACCTGTTCAGCGAAATGACTAAGGATTATCCTGTCACCTTAAATTAAGAGTTTCTATCTTAGTCTTTGATTTGAGGCACGTGTACAGTCGGCATAAAATATATGGTAGCAAATTATGCATTCATAAATATCTAACCCCACGTTCTATCGCGTTGACAATAAGAGTCATGTTCATACGATGGTATATTATCCAACAGGAACCATGGTTTTATTTTGGAATATATCGTATCGGGTGTTAGGGTATAAACTAAATCTGTTCTAAATTTCATGGAAATCCATCCAGCCGTTTTAGCGTAAAGAAGTAACAAACATACACACACACAAAATTTCGCTTTTATAATATGAGTGAGATTAATACAATTCTGAGAAAAGTAAATGTGTCAAAAGCCTCGTCTCAATCAAATATAATGAGATAATATGTCTCATTAAATTACTTATTCCTCGCTTCCTCAACACTGAGGGTCCTGACTATTTGAGGTCGTTATCTTTTGCACCAGAGCTCTCCACTCCACACGGTTCCACCCTCCGCATTGACGCTGGCAGAGTTTCCTGCAGGCTTCTTACGGCATCGGTCCATCGGTTCGGTGATCTCCCAAGGGCCCTTTTACCTTCCACGTGGCCAACTACAATGAGCTTTTCCAAACTTTCTGGATCGCGCCTAGCCACGTGACCATGTGACCACTTCACGTTAAATTACATCACGAAATCAACTAAAATACTCTTGTGATTCAGTTTTCCGTACAAATTGCAATTACTCAAAGTTAATGCACCTACCTAGTAGGAATATTAGCTCCATAAGCTAAATTGATTAAGTTCGCTGCGCGCTGTGATAGCAGCCAACTGTTGACTCAGGGTTGTCACTTACTAATTAACTTCACTTTGGTTGGATTTAACTAAACTTTTATTCTAAGAACAATGCTTACTCTTGGATAAGACATTACCGAAAATAATCGTTATTCGTGGTAGAAAATGTTTGGTTAAACGCAGCCTTTAGTATATTAGCTATGGGTGAGATCAATTAGACTCTTCTCTTAGAGATTTATCAATAATTTTAATCCTGAATTCCGTATTGAACACCCACGGGCTTCATTCAATATAGAGAAACGCTGTAGAGCCTAGTATTTTGGGTGTCAAGTTGACTTTAGAATTCAATATTGTGTACCAAAAGTTATAGGACTGATATGGCCGAAACAGTCGCTAAACTGAAAAGACGTCGCCACATGCTGGGTGACTTGTGGGCTAAAGTAACTACAAAGTGGGTCCCAAAAATAAAACCGGCGTCGTGTTAGATCTTGACGGAGATGAGAGAGACACCATTTCCAGCAGCCGGATACTCTAAGTTCGTAAATTAAAAATGGGATATTGCACCAATATGTCTACTTTAGCGAAGTCAAAAGTAGACAATATCTCTACTAACCATATCCTATTATTTACCTTAATTGCACTAAAGAGAACTTATCAAAAAATTAACATATGGGTTATAATGAATTAAATACCGATTATAATACATGAATTGATAAAAAGAACAATCTAAGAAGTGGGATACTAGTGTACCGATAAAAAAAAATGCGCTTTTAGATACGTGGCAGCCCTGGCGTCGCTAATGATAAATAGTATTGTAGAGCGTGTAATGCGAAGCTCGTTAATTAATTAAGTGGCGGGTAATTAATTTTACACGACGATACGTTCATTAGGAGCTCACGCACTGCGAAGGACTTCTTGCAATACATGTTTTTGTAACTTATCTATTTTATTTACTTACAACTAGCGACCCGCCCCGGTTTCGCACGGGTGGAATGCTGATAAATTATGAATGTATTATACATTTATAAACCTCCCTCTTGAATCACTATCTATCAAAAAACCACATCAAAATGCGTTGCGTAGTTATAAAGATCTAAGGCGGTTGTCACACTGCGACGGAATCCGGACGGGCGAGCGGTGCTGCGGATTTTTAGTTTGAGCGGAGATGCGGTGTCAGTGTGCTATACCCTGCGGTTTTTGTGTACAAATCAAGATTCTACAGTACAAAGTTAAAAACCGCAGCACTGGACGCCGCTCCGATGTGCGGAGCAGGGTGACAACCGCCTAAGCAAGCATACATAGGGACTGACAGACAGTAGGAAGCGCTTTGTTTTATGAAACTTTTATACTACATAGGGACTAGCTGAGCCGCGCGGTGCTACCCGCTCACCCCACGGGAACACTACATTTTTTCGGGATAAAAAGTAGCCTATGTGTTAATCCAGGGTGTCAGCTCCATACCGAATTTTATCAAAATTGGTCAAGCCGCTTGACACACAAACACACTCACAAACTTTAGCTTTTATAATATTAGTGTGATATACATTATACATTTACTGCACTACCTTTTTAAAAGGAACATTCAATATTGTATGCTACCCAAACGCTGTCTGGAGGTCACTTTTTAACAATAAGACCGTCTGTTATTACCTACATAATACAAAGATAAAGATTCTTTATTTATCTGTCCACTTTTAAAATTATACTTCGTATTTACCTACTTCAAGTGAATACCAGACTAGTCACTTGTAGGAAGACGCCAGTTGAACAGCTGGAGTTTTCTTAGACCCCATTTCTTCGAACCGGATTACGAACAATTTTCTTCTGCATAATAAAATTCAAAGTCAATCACTCTCATAAAAAAAAAAGTCATTAGATACCTTAACTGAAACACCATTTCTCACTTACCTACACTATCTAAAAATACTAAAACGTCTGCTATACATCGATTCAAATACAACCTTCAGTTTACTTTACTATTTCCGTCTCTGTTTGATCCAAACTCGCTTCCCGAAACCATAAAATCTCAACATATTTCGTAGTAAACTACATTAAATCAGGTACACTCCTACAAACTTATATTTACCATCAATTTCCAACCACTATACCACTAAGTCCACAAATCAGTTGATAAAAACACTAGTATCTTAAAGCGACAGCAAAGTTAAATTTGTGGAGCATTTAACACCAGGTAATCGTCCATATTGGAATGTCAACCATTTTTTTTTCGCTTCAATGGACCAAGGAATACGACAGACTACACGGCAACAAAAACTTCTTTTTGAAACGTGACTGGCCATTCATAAAAATTGCTTTAAATTTTCGATCTAAAAGACAATCTCTTTCAATGTATACTGAATCTTATTTTAAATCGATTGGAAGTCGATTTTGAATATCGATTAGTGATTTTTTGAGGATTTAAATGGAATCGTTTCATTTTTATGTCAACTTAAATTGAGTCGTGTGTTGTTGTAATTTAGGTCCGATTTCAGTGAGTCTGTTCGTTTTTTTTTATTGAAGATTTCCAGTTTGTTTAGGACATTAGGGATGTACCGATGTCCCATTTATGTGATGACACTATTACCGGTTTTTAAATGACAATGGAACGTTTGGCGAAGAATACCAAATAATCTTTATTATATAACCTCAGCATTGTGATTCCACCCAAGATAATTTAATTTAAAGTTAGAGGCGTCTTTCTGGTTGCGTCTTTTGATTTGTTTGTTTGTTTTTGTATCACATGGTTAGTCTCAACAGTTATTTCAATCTGATACAATTCGATTCGGTTTGTGTTATGGCAAATCCATACGCAAAAAAGATATTTTGATACTTGATTCATATTCATGAATCAAGTATATATTTTATGCGTATCGGCACTGAAGATGAAATATTATTGAACAGTTGCGTTTTTTGCAAGTTTCGGATAGACTTTTAAGTTGATATTTATTTTACAACATCTGTGGATGTCCTTTGGGAGATTCTATCGCCACACGCATCCTAACCTATGTCAGCGAGACAAGTTCATAAGTGAGCTTAAGCCCTTCTTCCGGTAAGAACCCAATAAAGAAGGAACCTAATTAATTGTGGCACAAATATATGCCTTCTGTAATTTAGTGATAATGTATAAAAATTGTATGAAATATAGAACTAATCGTAAGAATTAAAGCATGCAATAATTCTGTTTTTTAAACCTAATCAAGTTTCACAAGCCTAAAGGTAGAATATATTATGGAACCATGGTACTACTGTAAGACCTTATGTACCGTATATTCTGGTTAATAAATATCATTCATTCATTCATTCATTCTTTCTCTCTTCTCTTATGGTCGATATTAGGACTCGTCAATACCTTTGGATTACAGGTCTAATGCCCTCCTCCTTAAAATTGACAATATTTTTAAAAGATAAGTACATATTTCGTCCTCAGATCTCGAAATGACTCTTAGGTATACACCAATCTGATCTGGTCAAGAATCAGACTCATCCTCCGAGTTGGCTGGAAGTACCTGCGCTTTGTTTTCTCATACTGTGTGTATTCAACAAATTGCAGTTTGCAATAAGTTTTGTTAAGTTCAGTTCTGCATTGTAATAGCAGGTGAGTCAGTAAGAGAGGTTATGCACCCGTAACGCGGGTTAATTATTTACCAAACAAACATTTACGAGGCGCAGTTACCGGCAAACATCAGCTCCGCGTTTAACGCTGGTTTATAATATACACTACGATTTACAGTGTATTCAACGTGTGGAAAAGATGATTGTAATGTCCCCACAAGCCCTTGCGTCTATTGCAGACGATGTATGGTGTAATGTTCGGGAGACATCGTTTTGGATGCTAACTAAACCAATAATAAATACTGAAATAATGAACTTTATTCTGCAAGTAGGCCACAAGGGCACTTTTACATGTCTGAGTCTACCGCACTGCATTTCACTGTTGAGAAGAAACGCCAAAAGAAACTCAACAGTTAGTATTTTTTTTCAGAAAGGATATAAGATCCACACGAACTTAATAAGAATTACCTAAGAAGAGGTAATCTTGTAGTCCTCCATCAGGTATTTCGAAACTGGTGGAAGCGATAATTGTACCTACAAATACAAACTACATTTCTTTTTTTTTTCAAAAATTCTACCGCTTCGTAGTTGAATGACTGAGAGAGATTGTCTCAGCGCAAAGTTGTCTTAGGATTTAACACGACCAAAAAACGAATTTCCTCGTGAAGACAGCGTTAGGATTGTTGCGGTTGCGGTAATCATTGCCGTCATAGCCCACGCACCTCTAGCACAACAGTGATACGCTTTATCACGCGACTAATATTGACTTTCCTTTCAATATAACCGAACTGTTAAACGGGAATTTTATTCACCGATTAGGGACGTCACTAATTTTCGGTCAAATAATATACCACATCTTTATGGCGTTCTGACGTTAGCCTATGAGACAAAACCCTTTGAGCTTTCGCGTAGCACAGCGGTGCACCGTGGCGCTTAATAAATAATTTGAGAAAAGACTTTTGTGTTTATTAGTTAGCTTGATAGCAAGATGTACCCCTCTCTCTTCGCCGCTCCGAGGCATATAACAATTAAAGAATTATTCAAAATTGTACTTCTATTTTTGGATTTGTGCACCTCTTCAGTATTTCCTGATGTTAATCCCTTCCTGGTTCTGATATAAACACGCAGGATATTTCCGAAGCGCCCAGTCGGACAAAGGATCATAAAGCCGCCGCGTGGTTGCTGTCGGGTCGGGCGCGCTTATTTGTTCAAATGAACCGTTAAACCTGTGGAGGGAAAGCAGAACTCGGGGCTGGACGGAATGCTTGTCTTATTCTATTTGTGAAGGGTCGCAGGATGCCAAAATTGTGGGGAGTAACAACAACGGTAAATTCTGCATTATGTTGTAATTATGACTTAAGTCTCGCCAAGAGTAAATTAATAATAACTATCTAATTATTTTGGCTCAGTGCTCAAAAAAAGATCTTTAGCCTCCGAACTCCGAAACGAGAGTACGCTACTTGTCCCGATCCTGCGCATTCTCGCCAGTTTTCGGCTTGAAGCTTACGCAGATCTACCTCCACCCCGTCTCCCCAGCGATACCTCTGTAAATTCATAATAATATCTATTTTGTAAAATGGCTCTTTTAAACGTCTGAGACTACCGGCATTTTACGAGAAATTCCACTGAAATTAAATGAGTTGTTACTTAACCAGGAAGCTACATTTTCAGCCCCGTGGTATTAATTATAAGTTTCTGAACAAAGAAGACTGTTTAGTATCGGTTTATTGCCATACTAAAATCTCTAAGTACTTGCTAAATAGTGTAAGTTGTACGTCAGTACCGCACTAAGCAACAAGTAGATACTAAGCTCAAATGAATCCAGTCTAAAGAAAATACAACGCTCATGGACCTTCTTTCCAGTATTTGCCATTCAAATTATCCATTTTGCTTATTACGATTACTTTCATCATTTAGTACATTGTGATTGTTATTTCATCACCGTTTTCATTTTAAAAATTATGGTTACAAAAAATTTGGAACAACTCATCCTTAATCCTTGATTAATTGTTTCGTTAAGAGGCCTTATTCCTTTTAAAATTTATTTTTTTCATATTATGACAAATATATTGATAATTTCAACCAACTTTTTGAAGTGAATAATACTTTTCCCCGAGTTCTAGGAAGTAACATAGTTATTTCACGCTTTCATTGCGTACAGTCGAAAATAAGTTAAAAAAACTAATTTTCCGCGTGAATTTTGTCAATTTCGAGTAGTTTTTGAAACAAAAATTATCAATGAAAAATTCAAACTGTAGGTTTCAAATATATACCAATAAATCCCAATAGCCCTGTTCTAGAAAGTAACATCAATAGTATGTTAAGAAACATGTTTGATCATAGAGAAAAATGTCTAAACAATCAGCATTTTAAAAGGAATAAGGCCTCTTAAATGTTTTCAGCAATCTAAGATGTTTATGAATAATCACATACCTTCTTCAAAGAAACGAAAATAATTCAACTTTCAAAACGAATGCTCGATATAAAGTCGCTTCCTTACTAAATCACGAGATTAAAGCGATGTTGATAATATTTATCACTATACAACGCAGCAATTAGGTGGATTTATAGTCGTGGATGCTGATAGAACGGTAAAAATATATTGTAAATAATATTGTTTGGCAACTTGCAGACAGACTTCGTGGGACTTTATCAGTTTTGTCATTAATTGCTGTCAGTTTGCTTTGGGAAAGTTAGGTTTTGTAACAGTTTGTTATGAAGTCAAAAAGTAAATAAATATTTAAGAGCATAATGATAAAGTGGGACATTGATTTCGCCAACAAATGTACGATACAATAACGATGAACCTTGCAAGAGAAACAATGCTGTAAAATTGTACGTAATTACGAAATAAGATAAATAAAGAAATATTAAAAAACAAACGAGTTTAGATAGATATTCTAAGATATTAAAGTTTACATAAAGTACGTAAGTACATATAATGCATAAGTCACCTTCTCTTCACGAATTTGCTGTGCCCAACAGGGTTCACAATTAAGTTCACCATTACAAACTAGAACTTAAGTTTACCTACTATCCAGTAAGCTAACATTGTGGAATGCAATAAATGATTGAGTGTTAAGTATTTACTTTATTGTTCCCTCTTCCTCTTCCTCCTTTTTTTGCGAACCCGATTCTCGCAAGTGCTATAATTTCCATGCATGGAATTACTTGCACTGGGATACAGGCGTTATCAACCATAATTATCTCTAGCTTCCCGATTCCTACATGTTCTTTGTAGAAAGCACTGGAAGCTCACAATTGTATTTAAATCGACAATAAATGATCTCCTTTAAGAGGAAATACTATTGCTTATTTTTCCATACAAATTGAAAAATAAGCAATAGTATTATATTCGGAATTAGGTATGTAGTTAGGTATCACGAATAAAAGGCGCCTTGCTCGTTCGAGGATTTATTCCGGACTGACGTAAGCGACACCCGACCTTTTGCCGTTGACAGTTAGTACTTATCTACCTACATCACACTCCTCCACACTTAGATTATGCTAGGCTACGCATAAGGCGTAAGTATACATTTACATGGAATGCTGGTATTTATATAGTATGTAGTCATAATTACAATGCTATGCCTATGCGATTACTGTTCGACTAGTCCAGTATTATTACCGTATTACGCTCGCGCTATAGGAATAAGGTTCAAAGTAGAATAACAATATTTTGAGGTATCTTAATTAGGAGTACAAGTTATTATCTTATCGTCTATAGGTAAGTATAAGTAACTATTATTACATTCGTTCTTAATATAGGAAGCGAAGCTTAAGTGGCTTACTTTTACCTAGGTAGGTATAACCAAGTCCTACATGCAATACTTAATACAGTATAGCCTTATGTAAAACACTTGACGGTGATACAATTAAATCTTACGTTCTACAGTTTATACGGTGGTTTATTCAGCCTACATTTCCTAACGGGACGTGACCGGGTCGGTACAAGGGGAGACGATGGCTGCTGGTAATGTTCCTCACTACAGTTTGGTTCTTTTCCCGGGGTGGAGAAACACTCACACCCGTCTTCCTCCCCCTCCGCCACACTCCGCCCCGGCGAGGCATCGCACATCGGCGACGACGTTCCCGTCGCCTGCTCCGTCCGACTATCCGCTCGTGGCGTGCCAGGGCTCACGAGTCCCCGTGGAGACGGAATCTCCTCGCCGGCTTCAGTACATTCCTCGCTACTCATTGGGCAGACTATAGAACTCCTCGGTCTCCGCTTTAACTGGTCTATATGGCGGTGGATAACGTTACCTTCCGAGTCCCTAACGTTATAATCTGTTTCGCCTATAACTTTAGCCACCGTACCGGGCTGCCATTTCTCACCCTTCAAATATTTACGATACCATACGTCTTGACCTACATTTAAACTCCGTTCGGCTCCCCCCGCAGCTGAAACTTGATTCTGTTGGCTTTTTGCTACTTTGGATTCTATACCCGGTTTTAATAAATCTAAACGAGTGCGCAAACGCCTACCTGTCATTAGTACCGCGGGGCTTTCGCCAGTGGAACAATGGGCTGTATTGCGATAATAAATTAGGAAGGTATTTATGGCTTTTATAATATTAGTTTTTTCGATAACCGCCTTTTTAATAACCTGTTTAATTACTTTAACCGAATTTTCTGCGGCCCCATTTGAAGCCGGGTGATACGGAGCCGTGAAAATGTGTTCGATTCCGTCGGCGGCCATAAAAGTCGAAAATTCTCGGCTCGAGAACGGGGGCCCGTTGTCACTTACTATCTGCCTCGGTATCCCCCACCTAGCCCATACTTCACTCAACTTTTCTAAGGTAGGGCCGGCAGCCGTACTCGGTACTTGAAAGACTTCCACCCACTTGGACATGGCGTCCACTAATACTAAATACATCTTACCGTATATCGGGCCGAGGTAGTCTACATGTACTCGCGTCCACGCTCTGGTGGGCCACGGCCAGCTCCGCGGGGCGTGTCGCGGCGGCGCCGCCGCCAGCGCCGCGCACGGCGCGCAGCCGCGGCACGCCGCCTCCACCGCCTCGTCTATGCCCGGCCACCACACGTAGCTGCGCGCTAGCGCCTTCGTCTTGACTATGCCCATGTGTGGTTCATGTAAAATTTTTAATACCTTGTCGCGGCATCCGCTCGGGACCACCACCCGGTGACCCCACATGACGCAACCGAGTTCCTCATAAAGTTCGATCCTCCTATTGAAGTATGGTTTTAACCCTTCTAAATCGCAGTCGTCTGGCCAGCCGTCTCGAAGAAAAATTAAAACCCTAGCTAAAATCGGATCGCGAATAGTATCGTGCTTTACCCTGTTATAATCTAATAACAATGCGTCTTGTGCAAAATGAAGATAAGTCTGCTCTGGAATAGTCTCATACGAGCTATTGCTACCCTCGTTAGTGCTCGGTAACCTAGACAACCCGTCCGCACAATTATCTTTTGTGTTCACATATTCGATGTCGAAATTATACGCCGCTAAAATTATTGCCCATCGCTGCATCCTGCTAGCTGTCATTACTGGTATACCCGTGTTTGGACCGAATATGGATACCAACGGTTTATGATCCGTGCGTAACGTAAAATGACGTCCGTAGAGATATTGGTGAAATTTCTTAACACAATATATGATGGCTAGAGCCTCGCGGTGAATTTGTGAGTAGTTCGCTTCTGCGCTATTAAGCGTACGTGACGCGAACGCGACCGGGCGCTCGCCGTCTGGTCCGATTTGAGTTAAAACCGCCGCCACCCCGCGCGGAGAGGCGTCACAGGTCGCTATTAAACGTTTCGTTGGGTCGTAATGCCTCAAAACACCTGCTCCTGACAACAACTGTTTGACCTGCGTAAATGACTTATCGCACTCCTCGCTCCAACACCAACTAACCCCCTTTCTTAAAAGCTCATATAGCGGTGACAACACAAGGCTAAGATTCCGAATGAACCTACCAAAAAAATTTACCGTACCTAAAAACGATCTTAACTCCGATACGTTCCGAGGTTGAGACATTTCCAGAATTGCATTTATTTTTGAGGTATCCGGCTTAATACCCTCCCTGGATACCACATATCCTAAGTAGGTAACTTCCTTAGCGAGAAAAACACATTTGCTTTTCTTTAATTTCAACCCGGTGTCCACCAGACGCCGGAATACCGCCTCCAAAGCCTGCAAATGTTCCGATTTGCTTTTCCCCCCAATAATTACATCATCTAAAAATATTTGGACGTTAGGTATGTTACCTAGTAAATTTACCATAATGCGTTGGAACACGCCTACACTAGACGAAAGACCATACACCAGCCTATTGTAAACAAAAAGTCCCCTATGCGTGTTTATTACTGTATAACGTTTGGATTCGTCAAGTTCAATTTGATTGTACGCTTGTGACAGATCAATTTTACTAAAGTACATGTGACCATTCAAATTAACTAAAACATCCTCTATTTTAGGTAACGGGTACCGGTCAACTAATAAATACGGGTTCAAGGTAGTTTTATAGTCTGCGCAAATCCTAAGCGAGCCATCCGGCTTATTAATAGGTACCAGTGGGGAAGCCCAGTCGGAGCAGTCGACGGGCTCGATGACGCCGGAGCGCAGCATGGCGTCCAACTCGGCGTCCACGCGCTCGCGCAGCGCGTACGGCAGGGGGCGCGCGCGATGGAAGACAGGCGCCGCACCCGGGCGCACCTTCAATGTCGCTTTTCCACGGTTGTATCGCCCCAGTCCGTCACTGAACAAGTCCTCATATCTGTCAAGTAGATTTACAATTCCATCACTAAATTGTTCGCCGGCCTCTTTAACAAAGAAATGACCACTATTAAATTTCGGTATTTCTATTTTTAATTCGGCTAACCATTGTCTCCCTAGCAAGGAAGTTGTGCCGCCCTCAATAATAAATAACTCTAATGGCTTGCTAATGCCATTGTACGTTACCACCGGTTTAATTATACCTAACGGCTTAATAATTGTTCCGTCATAAAACTTCAACACTGTGCTGTCACTACTTAGCCCTATATGTGAAAAATACCGGTCGTATGAGGCCTTACTTATACAAGAGATTGCCGTACCGGTATCAATCTGCATTTGTACGATGGTGTTATCGATTTGTATCGGCAAACTCACCGATTGGTAGTTATTTAAGCACAAGTGATGTAGTTCTTCCTCCATATCTCCGCCGTGCTCCTCGCTGGATCCGCGATCGGCGTCCCCAAAATACATGGCACTTCTTGTTGGCGCCGCCGCGCCTCCGCGCCGCGCCGGGGCCCGCGCTCCGCCGCGGCTCGCAGCGCCCGCGCCCGCGCCCCAGTCCGGGCACACGCGCCGCAAGTGGCCTGGCCGGTGACACTTGCTACATACATATTCCCGGAATTTGCAATCCGCGTAGTTATGCGTGCGCGCCCCGCACGCTTCACAATATCTTTCCGGGCGGCCATTAGACGCGTTAGAACCCCGCCGCTGTGGTGTAAATACAGGCGCGCGCGATTGCACCCCGCCGAATGATCTTCCTCTACTCGCAAACATAACGGGTTGCACCTCACCCGTCCCACTCGAATTCGCCTTGGCTGCCTGCTCCACGCTCGCGGCGTCCCTTTCCGCCGCCTCTAATGATGTTGCAAGTTTGACCGCAGCCGTGAAGGTCACCTTGTCGTCCTCCGCAAACAATCGTTGTCTAATTACCTCGCTAGATAAGCCACAGACGAATTGGTCTCGTAAGTCGTCGTTTAAATTCGAACCGAACTTACAATGCCTAGACAATCGTTTTAATTCTGCAACATAATTTGAGATGGTCTCACCGACGTTTTGCCTCCTTTGTCGAAACCGGTACCTTTCCGCTAGAACCGATGGCGCGGGCTGTAAATGCTGCATCATTAAGTCGTTAATTTGCGTTAAAGTAAATGCCGCTGGTTTTGAAGGGCTAGTCAGGGTTTCCAGCAGTTCATACGCCTCGTCCCCCATCGCAGCGATTAAACTAGGTACCTTCATGGGCTCTTCCACTTTATTCACCGTGAAGTACATTTCTACCCGATCCATGTACGACGACCACGCGCCATTACTGACGTTAAACTCGTGTAATTTGCCGATCGACATCTTTTTCAAGTTTTTGCTTGTCCAATTGCACACGTATTAGTAGGTACACTCACTATTCGTCGCCACTGTAATATATTCGGAATTAGGTATGTAGTTAGGTATCACGAATAAAAGGCGCCTTGCTCGTTCGAGGATTTATTCCGGACTGACGTAAGCGACACCCGACCTTTTGCCGTTGACAGTTAGTACTTATCTACCTACATCACAGTTTCTCGTCCTCGTCTGTTTCCTCCTCCAAAACTTACCCACTCTTTTTGAAAATTTAGGAACGGAATGGGAAAAAAAAATTCTATGTCGGAACGTTACGAATTTTGCGATTCTTACTATGAAATTTGTGTACTAAGCGTCTGTTTTTGGCTAAAATTACGCCGCAAACGATCGCCTAGTACCAAATTCTATAATAATTTGAGCAAAAATCGAAACGGTCCGACAGCGAACATAATTATTCTTCTAATTTAGTTTTTAAAATTTCGTAAGGTAAAACTTTTACCAATAGTTTTGGAGGAGGAAATTGATTTGAACAAAGGCTCGATTTGTATAAGCCAGTTATTTTGGACGCCATTTGTATATATAAAAATAAATATTATTGGGCAATCATACACAAATCGACCTAGTCCCAAACTAAGCAAAGGTTGTACTATGGGTACTAGACGACAATATGCATATTATATAAATACATATATAAATAACAACCATGACCCAAAAACAAATATTCGAGTATATCACACAAACATTTGCCCCGGCCAGGATTCGAACCCGGGACCGCCGACTCAGTAGGCAGGTGTCTGCAAACTGTGCCAACCGCGTCTTCAAATATAGATACTAGGTGACTGATACTCCGGGGAAACGAATAGTGATATACCCTCTTAATATCTTTAGCAACTTCTTGCTCAACCGGTCGGGTATCGAGTTAGCTAAACAAAAACACGTGATTATCATGGAACAACCATAAATCTTACCCGCATCAGTGTCACCCGCTCTCGCCGGAAAACGACCTCTTTGCTCATTGTTTTAAGAGGTATATCAATCTTGGACGGAGCGCGGTTGTGTTCAATTGTCCGTGCAAGACGGATGGACTTATAATTGTGCGGTATAAACGGTTCGTACGTTGATAGCTTTATTCTTGACCGTTGGGAGCCGTTTTTAATGCGATAGGACATTAATATTGGGTGTAGGTACTGTTCTGTTTGTTTTGGGATAAAATTATTCGAGGAAAATTAGTGCTTTTTTTCTTTTATTTTCTTGTCCTGGCAGGGGCAGCCGCACTCAGAGAGAATGTTGCATGATGGACGTAGTGAGCTATAATTAAATAATGATTAGTGCAATGTGATCCACGTGTTATTATTAGATAAGAAAAGGGAAGAAGATAATAAACTACTGATTTAGTTCGAGCATAAGTCATTTTTAGGGTTATGTAAATGTGTGTCTAATCAGTTTGTTTTCTGCAATAAGTAAACATAATCATCGTATAATAAAACAATAGCGAAAAGACGTCTGCTTGTCTGTGCAATTTGAGGAACATTACCTGATTAAGTAGAATATTATAGACTGGTAGTTCAAATCAAAATTTTCAAGTCTAACGGCATTTTGTGAGCCATTTTGGCAACATGACTTTTCTGATGTAAAAAAGCCTGCTGATTTCGATTCTGGATGTTGCCAAGCCGAATTTTGCCCCCCTCCCCCCATTTCCCCCCTTTTTACCTCAAAATATGCCCCTAATCACGGTTTTTACGGTTTTATACAAAAAGTATTACAGCTAGAAAAAAAATGTCAAAGACAAGAATGATCTCTATAAAATTTCCTATAACATGGTGTATAAACTTTTTTAGTAGGCCTTATGGTTTGTGAGCAATATCTTCCCGAACTTCATGGACTGGTAGAAAATTCTAAATATCGGCTTCCTTTACCGTGCTAACGGCATTTTGGGATCCATTTTGGCAACATGACTTTTCCGATGTAAAAAAGCCTGCTGAATTCGGTTCTGAATGTTGCCAAGCCGAATTTTGCCCCCCTCCCCCCTTTCCCCCCCTTTTTGACCTCAAAATATATCCCTAATCACGATTTTTACGGTTTTATACAAAAAGTTTTACAGCTAGAAAAAAAGTGTCAAAGACAAGAATGATCTCTATAAAATTTCCTATAACATGGTGTATAATTTTTTTTAGTAGGCCTTATGGTTTGTGAGAAATATCTTCCCGAACTTTATTATTTTTTTAAAAATTGATAAACATGGTCGAGGCAGTGAAATGCACTTATTTTAGGATAATTTGTATCGCACAGGATCCAGCCGCTCTGCAGCGCTTGACGCTGACATCCAGTTTGCATGCTGCTTATTATCTGTCAAGACTCACGAGACTTTCAGTCATAAGCAGTCGTCAGATTTACACGCAGAACCGTACCCAAGTCGGGCTAAAAGGGCCGTAGAAAATAAAAATGCTTTGCTTCTGAACATGAAATCCTTCGAAATGCTCAGTTCTACGCCAGATTCTCCAGAAACGGGCCTTAGAAAGGCAGTTACCCAGGATCTTGCAGCAAAAAACAATAAAGTGTCACTTCTCACTGCCAAGCAGCTCCTTAAAAATGACTCAATACCTTCAAACTAGGTTGGGCTCGCAGTTTTTATCCCGCGAACGCGCGAGCGGGACTAATGTCGTCGTAGTGCGAGGATTTGCAGACGAGACTAAGGTTCAAGCGTCACCAACTGAGGTCGATACCTCAACATACGTGCTATTCATGAGGAATCCGACACTCGATATGGGCTCCACACTGTGCATAGCCCACCCAGAAGACAGGTTATTAGTGTCGTTGTTGCTTATCATTCATCATCATGACAAAATTAAGGGACTGCTTTAGGACGTTAAAATATTCTGGCGTTTTACTCAGGCACTGGCGATTCGAACGGCTTTATTGCAGGTAACAAAATAATTAAATTGATCATTTGCGTTTCTAAAACATTTACCTAGACACTCCTTTGATTAAAAGTATTCCGTTTTCCGATATCGAAAGCACTGTGAACTACTCAATGAGATAGACATACACCCCATGAGCGAAAGGCTGAGAAGTTCCTGTCCCTGCTGTACAAGTCGAGTATGTGACGATGCAGGCTATGTTTTGTTTGGCACCACTCCAGCGCCTGAGCGTTTGCCCCCCCCATCAGACGCAAATATGGTAGATTTTGAACGACCTGCCTTGTACAGGTCTTGAAGGTCGGACCTTAGTTCATTTTGAACTTTGCGTTGTAGCTTGTAGACCTGCACCCCTAGCACAACTGTCGCAAACGGCCATTTCTGGCGTGAGATAATTGCCTGTCTCTTTCTGTGCAGTAATGTAAGAGGGTCACGGGTAGCGCTATGTCGCGCGACAAGAGTCGCAAAGCATAGTTGTGCTAGCTAGACGGGCTGCTGTTGGTGAGCCTTTCGGAAACAAATTTCGTTACTTAGAGTGAGCCAAGCTGCTTAGCAGTGTGAATTGGCACTTTATTTTTTTCTGTTGCAAGATCCTGGGTAACTGCATTTCTAAGGCACATTTCTGGAGGATCTGGCGTAGAACTGAGCATTTCGAAGGATTTCATGTTCAGAAGCAAAGCATTTTTATTTTCTACGGCCCTTTTAGACCGACTTGGGTACGGTTCTGCGTGTAAATCTGACGACTGCTTATGACTGAAAGTCTCGTGAGTCTTGACAGATAATAAGCAGCATGCAAACTGGATGTCAGCGTCAAGCGCTGCAGAGCAGCTGGATCCTGTGCGATACCAATTATCCTAAAATAAGTGCATTTCTATGCCTCGACCAAGTTTATCAATTTTTAAAAAAATAATAAAGTTCGGGAAGATATTTCTCACAAACCATAAGGCCTACTAAAAAAAATTATACACCATGTTATAGGAAATTTTATAGAGATCATTCTTGTCTTTGACACTTTTTTTCTAGCTGTAAAACTTTTTGTATAAAACCGTAAAAATCGTGATTAGGGACATATTTTGAGGTCAAAAGGGGGGGGGGGGGCAAAATTCGGCTTGGCACCATTCAGAACCGAATTCAGCAGGCTTTTTACATCGGAAAAGTCATGTTGCCAAAATGGATCCCAAAATGCCGTTAGCACGGTAAAGGAAGCCGATATTTAGAATTTTCTACCAGTCTATGAAGTTCGGGAAGATATTGCTCACACACCATAAGGCCTACTAAAAAAGTTTATACACCATGTTATAGGAAATTTTATAGAGATCATTCTTGTCTTTGACATTTTTTTTCTAGCTGTAATACTTTTTGTATAAAACCGTAAAAACCGTGATTAGGGGCATATTTTGAGGTAAAAGGGGGGGAAATGGGGGGAGGGGGGCAAAATTCGGCTTGGCAACATCCAGAATCGAATTCAGCAGGCTTTTTTACATCAGAAAAGTCATGTTGCCAAAATGGCTCACAAAATGCCGTTAGGACGGTAAAGGAAGCCGATATTCGGATTTTTCTACCAGTCTATTACATATTTCAAGCGAAGACTCGTGAAGACCAAGAAAGAGAAAATCAACAAGCATTTCGACTTGGCTCACGAGGAAACCGTCCTACCAACCAATTTTGTGTCAGGGCTAGCAGGACATCCGGATGGTTATAGGGTTATTTTAACCCGACTACGGTAAATAGAAAAAAAAATACGCAGGCGACGTTGCAACTATGAACAGTAGCGGTAAAAAAACCATCATCTATGTATTCTGTATTGAACGCAATAGGTTTGCGGACATAACAAAGGTATACCCTTTATTAGGTACCTACACGTTTTTTCATATTTTCACATTCAGTAGGTACTTTTAATGTATAATAATAATTATTGTATAGCTATAAATAAAAATACCATTAATCTTAAAATGGATATCTATGTTAGAATATAATGTATTTTTTGCCGTTACTGTACAGTATACAGATGATTTAAGAGGGCTTAAATTCTTCTATTCGACTTCTCCCAAATACGCCACGGCGGTCACAGTCGACTTGTCGCAATCAGAAACAATTCTCCCATAAAATTACAGTGGAACCGCGTCGCGAATCGTCGCCGACGCAGACAATGGGTTATTAGTGTTTTTGCCGTGCGCCATCGCCGGTACCAACAGCAAATACTGTAAAACAAATGGTGTAAAGAATATTCTCTTCGGTTTCCGCGACTGTCACACATTAAAAAAAACAGATTATATCGTGTATATTAATTACTAGCTTTTGCCCGCGACTACGTCCGCGTGGAACTTGGAAGTATGGAAGCAACCTCGTACAACACGATAGATATCCACCTAATCACCTTAATTAATAAAAGGCATTATTAAAAGCGCCTAAGCAAATGTAATTACATTTCCTACAGGGTCATCAATGACATCATGAATTACTTACTCACTTTTCAATCTTTTTAGGCATAATTTCCAGGATGAAAACTATCCCATGTCCTTCCTTGGATCTTAAACTATCTCCATGCCAAATTTCATCAAAATCGATTCAGCGGTTTAAGCGTAAAGAGGTAACAGACAGACAGACACACTTTCGCATTTATAATACTAGCTTTTGCCCGCGACTACGTCCGCGTGGAACTTGGAAGTATGGAAGCAACCTCGTACAACACGATAGATATCCACCTAATCACCTTAATTAATAAAAGGGATTATTAAAAGCGCCAAAGCAAATGTAAGAGCAATTGTGCTTTTGGTCTAATCATTACATTTCCTACAGGGTCATCAATGTCAGCATGAATTACTTACTCACTTTTCAATCTTTTTAGGGATAATTTCCAGGATGAAAACTATCCTATGTCCTTCCTCGGATCTTAAACTATCTCCATGCCAAATTTCATCAAAATCGATTCAGCGGTTTAAGCGTGAAGAGGTAACAGACAGACAGACAGACAGACACACTTTCGCATTTATAATATTATTAGTATATTAGTATAATTAGTATATTAGTATATTAGTTATTAGTATAGTATAGTATATATTAGTATTAGTATAATTAGTATATTAGTATATATTAGTATAATTAGTATATTAGTATGGACTAGTATGGATTTGAGCCTCCCCTACGTTTCGGTAGCTTTATAGATACCGTTGTCAAAGGTGACTTTGAAACACACAATTTTTCTTTACTGTTGTAATGGTTTCATCAAAATATATGTTTGCCAATTTAAATAAAACAATTTAAACGGATTATATCGCGTATATTACTTATTTGAGGCTCTCTGAAGTTTCGGTAGCTTTCCAGTTACCGATGGCAAGAGAGAGAGAGAGAGAGAGAGAGAGAGAGATCGTTTATTTGTTTAAACATAGGTAAGTAGGTGTTACATTTATGATGATGAACTCTATGTTTTGCCAGATTGGCTTCCAAATCAACATGAATACATAGCTAAGTCGCATAAGAAGTAAGTATAGAAACTTATGTTCAAATCACAAAATTTTCATTAACATTAATTTAAAAAGTCCGTAACTAAAATCAAAACATTTTTCTACTAAATATAATATAATTTTGGAGTAGTAGGGCCTCGTGCAGGGTCCGTCCGGATTGTTACTACCGTCTTGCCTGCTAACCCACCGCCAAACAGCAATGGTCGCATTGTTGTGTTCCG